>CM056994.1:156943927-158435976 GCA_029891345.1 Dryococelus australis | reverse complement strand
TTTGAATTTTGAAATTTAATTCGTTTACATCCATGTTTTTGGCAGCCAATATAGCTCGTTCGCTCAACCAAATATGATCTCTGTAATTTTGAGCAACGTTTGGAAACAACTTTTGAATGAGTTCGGTTTTTGATTCAGTAAACTGACAAAAATTGCCAGGTAAGGTAACACAGCCAGTCAAAACGTCTGAAGGGAATTTGCCATTACCTATGTCAATGAGTTGTTTTGAAAATATTTCTCCAGATCGGTCAATTTGCAACTCGATACGCATATTCTTGCTTAAATTTAGTATCTTGACATTTTTCCACAAAACGGAGGCCTTTAAACATGCATTAAGTTCATCAGCTGGCGTTGACCGTGGAATCAGTGGCAATGTTTGACGAAAATCACCTGCTAACAAAATCATTGCACCACCAAATCGGTTTTGATTGTTCCGCAGATCTTGCATGGTTCGGTCTAATGCCTCCAAAGACTTTTTATGTGCCATCGTGCATTCATCCGACACTATCAATTTACATTGCTGCAAAACCTTTGCGATTGCAGAGTTCTTCAAAATTTGCAGATCGGAGTTTCGTTGCTTTTTATATTCAACGGCAATTTTAGCGCTGAATGGGCTGTTCGACCGCCTTCCAACAATGTAGCTGCAATACCTGATGAAGCAAGTGCGAGTGCAATTTCATTGTGTGAGCGAATTGTTGATAAAATTAATGAAATCAAAAAAGTTTTCCTGTACCACCAGGAGCGTCCAAGAAGTAAATCCCTCCAGTTCCATCATTCACAACTTTCATAAGAGTATCAAATACATACTTTTGTTGTTGGTTCAACAGCGGAAGATTTATTCGAACTGATTCTCTTAAAGCATCGAGGTAGTACATATTTTCGCGTTGCAACTCTTGATTAAAAGTGTCGTGCATCGGGCGATTGGCGCGGCCATGCCTAATTGAGATAATACTTAGTTTGACATCATCAAGCACATGTCCTCAATTGATATTAATGCCTCGTTGTAAATTTCTTCACTAACTTGTAAATTTGGATTTCCTGTTCTAATGTGCATTTGATACACGATATCGTCACACATATCATATTAGCATTTTATCCATAAATCAATTGGTTTTAATGGAAAGCATGTTGATATAATTATAGAAAACAATGTTCGTATTTGATAAGCTTGTGAAGAAATTACAGCATCATTGAGAGTTTGATCCCAATCATTTTCTAACAGTTGCAAACGTTGACAGGCTTCTCTGTAAGAGCTACACAATTCGCCATTAACAGTTCGTAAATGTTGGAATGATGTTGGGCCTCGAACATTGACTAATAGCAATCGCAAATAAAAACACTCATCGTTGCTTGGATGAACTGAATAAATTCGTCCTATTGCATCGGTGGAATATACATTTGGGTAACCTGGAACTGGTTTTCCTTGTTTCCGTCGTTGAAATTTATTTGAGGATTGATTCCAAGTATAATATTTTGGCATTTCGGAGTATAGCAGTGTTCGGCGAAATCATCATTCTGACACATTAAAAAAAAAACTGGTCAAGGTTGTAGATGGTGGTTGAACAGCTCGTTGTAATTCATTCTGTGCCGTGAAATATACTCTTTGGCCATTTTCTAAGTGTATGGCTAAGTGAACAACAGTGGGGTGTCTTTCATGAATGGGAAAAGAAAAAATGTGCCAAATTGCCTCATTACTGCTAACATAGCGGCCCCTTTGGTATTGGGTATTTTCGTCCTTGGAAATTTCTGCACCAACTCCAATCACAGCCATGTCACTTCCTATGGTTACATATTTACAAATGTATTTGATAGATTTCACGGAATGGCCATATTCAACATTGATATGCGCCTTGAAAGTCTTTGACAGGATTGGTAAATATGTAACAATCCAAGATTATCAATTTCAATGTCTTGTTGATTCACTTTGACAATTGTTGATCTTCCGTTGTCTGCAGTCGATCGACAACGATACAATGGATAACCATCATTTCCGGTAATTGTTTCTGCTGCTAATACCCGTGGATAATGCTTCGAACATTTACCATCCACCATACACGGTGAATTTTGATTAAGTGTTCCACAGGGACCATGAATCATGTTTTAATAACTACCTCATGAAAGCCTGGATCTACTTGTATATCAGGGATTTCAGCTGATATACAACTTCATCAACTTCATTTGGTCTTATCTTCTGAACCAACCAAATCAGAACATGTGCATGAGGCAAACCATGTTTCTTCCACTCCACAGAATACATCCAGCAGCACGTCTCGTCAAACACGCTATGTTTCACTATGAAATCCATTAAAGATTTCAACTTTTGTTTGAAGACTCTTGCTGTAATGTTATGGCGATCAATGGGTGATTGGCCAGGGAATACCTCAAGTTTGATTTCTATCCACTGCGGATTGCACGTGAATGTGATAAATAAATCTGCTGTACCATAATGACGAATATACGACATGGCATCTTGAGCATATTCATACATATGTCGAGTACTTCCGATGTATGTTGCTGGAATAATTGTCATCCGGCCGAGATTCTCTGCATTACCATCAGTATTAATCGTATTTCGAAGGTGAATATACTCTTCAGAACGGAGTTTGGTCTGGTTCAACCTGATGAATGTCAATCGCTCTGTTTCAATTTTGACATACATATCAACAGCATATTGTTGGTGAAATAATTGCCGACATTTCAAGATGTGATTGTCTTCATTTTCACGAACCATCAGGCGGTATGAATAGTAGTTCATTGAACTGACTTTTTTGTTGGTTTCGGCACCTGTAAATAAATCATTGTTTTAATAACAGTGATTGAATTTGCATATAATACATATAGTAGCTGATACAAAATCTCCATTGCTAAACCTAATTTTTAATTACCTGTAAGGGGATTTATCATCTTGATTGAGAAGTGATAACCATCTTCACCTTGCCAAAATATGATGGGATATTGTAGCGCATCATATGAGCGGTGTGTTTCATACACACACTGTAACTGATCATTCTGGCAATGTTAAACCATATCACGGGCTTCCAAATTTTCTCCAACTATAATACTGGCAACTTAATCAAATGTAGGTGCATTGAAACGTTTTGCATGTTGGCCCACTGGAGTTTTATCAGCTCTGATTACAATTTTTTGACTATCAGATTGTATGAGATCCAGTGCAGTTTTGAACAATGTAATCAACTGATTGTGTTGATGAAAGAAAGTTTGTAAATCTTCTACAATAGACCTCTTCACTGAACTATTATGTGCATAACACAGATCAATTGCTTGTGTTGAATTGCCCATGAAATAAATTTGCAGGAATTTGTAGTCGCCATCTGACACCGGCAACAGTGAACCTGCTCGGTGATATATTTGGCCTTGTATCTGTAAATTAAAAAAACAGGTTTATTGCTTTTGTTAGAAAAATTATAAAATGAAATAAAGGTCTGTTTGGGTAAGGGTAAGTCTGTTTGTTATATGTTGCCTTGAAAGTTGGCATGAAATTGTCCCGAACTACATTTGTTGCCCCAAATGAAGTCATTTGGAAGCAGTTGTTATATCTTTGGTAATTTGTAAGGAAATATATGGAATCCGTTCCTCTTCCTGAAACCAATGAGTACAATGGCTCTGGTGGCCGAACCAATGGCACTAATTTCACTTTGCCATTTGCGCAACACAATCCAGCGGCTTCATTTTTGTATTTCAATGCCTTACAACGTGGGCAAATGAGTTCACAGATCCAATAGCAACGCATTGGTAGGCACTGTAGTCAAATGAAACATCGTAACTGAAAGCAGCTCGTTTGAAACTTGCAAAATTATTAGCTGAATGACGCACTGCACGGGTTTGTGATATCCGAATCCTTTCAATTTCATTTCGCTCTTCACGTTGCTGTGCAGTCCGATTAGACTGAAAATTAACTTGGTGTCTAGCATTTCGAGTTCTTCGACTCAAATTGCTCTGCCAGCGTCTTATAGGCGGCATGAGTCTTGAACTGAGTATAAATGGAAACACACACAAAATAAACCAATCAACCAAAGATAAATCGAGGAACTTGTTTGTCGATTGAGAAGTGAAGATCTAAAAATAACCAAGAAAATAATTGAGAATCTACTGAAAAGACTATCAAAAACAAACAGTTTAAAGTAGAAAGAGAAAGTGTCAAATCTATGGATGCATTCAAATAGTTTATAGTAATTTTAAGGTTGCGTTCATAATTATAAAGTTACTAATTAAATTTTAAATGTTTTTGTTTGTATTATGGTTTGGTACTCTTTTGTTTTATTTGAATAAAACAAAACAATAAGACAATGAATCGAAAGTTGATTTTAGGGTGTCTGAGATCGATTCACTTGATCGATCCATTGCTCAAATCGATCTTTACGACTCCAAAAAATCGATTCTTCGATTAATCGATCTCAGATCGCCAACCCCAGGAATTGACAGCTAGGAACAGTTTGAATGGGAAAAAGAAAAATGTGGTTTTTACGTTTTTCAGTGCAATTTTTCCAATTTTTCTCATCGTAAGAACTTTCCTCGGACTTCGACGAATATTTGAAAAAAATATTAGCCCAATTGGTCCAGTCGTGCTCGAGTTTTGCTCTTAGCAACACATTTAGCCATTCATTTTTATTTATATAGATTTGTGAACAGTATATGTCCAATTACATGGACGTGTGTATGACCAAACACTTAACTATTTCTTCCGTTTCCCCTAACTGAATTCTGGAACATTGCTATTTAATGTTAAAACCTTTCTTTGAGATACATCGAAATATGTTATTTTCTCTCACCTACTGTGACCACAATGGTATTCGTGGATATACTCTTCTAATGCTTTAACAACATAATATCTTTTATCGAGGTCTTGAAAAGTAAACTTCCCAACTTCGGGATGAAAAATTCATGCCAATTTCAAAATCCCATTGCAGCAACTTGTTTTACCTCTACATGATGAGCCCCCACAAGTATAATTGTTTCTTTTTATGAATATAGCGACACTGCATCCTTTAAGAAAATATTATATCCAACATTGATTTTGCACAAATATGATTATTATACAACAGAAATTTATAATGTTGAGGAGGCTGTGAATCTGGTTTCTATAAAGTTTAGTTTAAGTATTATTAGTAAAGAGGCTCTTTCTGGTTCAACTTCGGTTGAAGTATATTTAGTGAGGCAGAGGTAATATGTGGACTAAAGCACTACTGGAGTTTCTAAAATAAATGTAAATCCAGTCCACGTCCTTGCCCACAAATGTTTCACCATTGGGGTTATTGCTAGCGATGGTCCAGCTGTAGTGAATATGACTCCCCATGGTGTAATGTTTGTAAAAAAAATATGTACGAATGGAGGAAGGGCAAACCATATTTTAAACTGCTAGATCAACAAATTTGAAAACTTTGTATTTATATGGTGATTCTGGGCTTACTTTTGTGGCTTGAATAACATATATTATTTAACCACATGTTTCAGGAATAACTCTATTCAATAAAAAGAATTCATTGATGATGTTGGTGGATTCAATAAAAGTCTTTATTTTATAAGAGTTATGAACTTCAGTGGAAAAATTAATTATTATGAAAGAATGGTTTTAGTGACTTTTTTTGTGGAATGGTTTTGGTCCGCACTTGTTGCATTCAATACTGATGTTTTGTAATAAATATTATAAAAGTAATCAATTGAAATTGTATGAAGATGAAAATTTGTTCAAATACTCGTCTGGTCCAGAACAAATGTTTTCTCACTACTTAGATTATCGGTGACATCACTCTGATTGACAAGGTGTTGGTTCATTGATTCCCGGACCTCGTGTACACACTTACCTTGAATAAATAAGTGTTTATTTAAATTATCTAAGTAGTTTCGATCCCTGATGTTTCGTCTCTGCTAGCTGGCTCCCATCGCCGTCCCCTTACATTTCGCGCGCAATTTGTCCTCGAGTCACGCAAGATTGGATCATGGACGTGTGTGGCGCGCATGAGCAAAGTCCGGCTGCATAAGGTCCGGTTCCCCATCCTCCCAAAGAAGGGGAGACAGGCCATGTGAGGAAAAATTGAACCCAGTTATTTGGCACTCTTCCACATGTGCCTTTTACGAAGGGGCGTCTACTTGATTTGTTGATAATGTTATTCCCGATCGGGTATTATTACATTGCCTTGGAGAGGCACGCCGACGGGTTCCCCTACCTGCACTTCTGGGTGGAGACAACCCTGAGGATTGGTATAAAAAAGATGTTGGATGTGCTGAGAAGTCACATTCCCTCTGGTTCTCTAAACTTCCAACCTGTGAGGAAGAGGAAAGAGATACTCAGATATATTACGAAGGAAGACTTCTAAGCACTCCATAATGTAAGTATCTCTGATTTGAACTTCAATTATCAACTGCATCAATGGGTGTGTTGTACAAGACGCTTTAGTTTTCTTCACCCTTTTGTTGTTACAAATAAAATGTATCATAAATACACATACAAGCAACATTTAATGAATACATCCCATCTGTAAATCGCTTTCTCTATCCTTTGGTTTAATTAATTTTCAATAAAATACACATTCCATTAACTGGTATTTTCTAATAATTTGATTTCGCCGAAGGACTATTCATATGCAATTGCACATTTCCGCCGTTTCCGCATAGCTAATTAGTCCTCCAACACCTCATTCCTACACAGACATTCGAACTGAATGGACGTGTTGTGCAGCTGCCCTTGCCCAGCCTACCACTGGTAGCAAGCGACCACAGTCCTGCATCGACTTCCCAAGTGAACGGACGTGTGCCCCACTCCCGACACTTTTCCCCAAAACATAACACTTATGCCACTCTTGCACCGAACTCAACATATATATGCCTTTCCCAACACTTCACACCTCAGTAAAATGCAAAACATCCAAGGCTGAGGACCTACCACGCCGCTCCCCCCTCCCACAAAAAAAAATCTTTAGCACACTCTCGCAACCATCAATTCACACAATATTCGAAAATAAAAAGAAATAATTGATTGTTTATTTCAGTTAAATTAATGTAATAGGTCAATCTAATCTGATACCATTAATTTTATCGGATGCAGATTAGTGGATAAAACAATTTTCGATCGGATTAAGATCGGGTTATGAATTAATTCTATATATTAATTTGATATCAAATTGATAATACGATTCATCAAAAGTGCAGTAGGACCGGCGCGCCCCTTCTAGTGTGGTGTGGTTTGGAGTGAAGTTTGATCCGACGAGTTGTATAGCAAACACACAAGGGACAAAAAGTTAGGCCGCTTACCAACTTTGTAACCTCCCAAGCGCCAGTGTTTGATGGAGGTGGGATGGAGGAGGGTCAGACGTCCAGTATAAAAATTCCCTGGGAAACAAGAGAGAGTTACCACCCCGATACACTTTTGAGCGCTACTGCACCCTTCCAGATGACATTCTAGAGGGTCTGTAGCCTTGCTTCGTGAGCTTGGATTTCTACGCCTTTCTCCGGAAGTATTCTTATCGCTGTCATCGGAAGTTGATTTATAGCAATATGTGTCCCGTAGAGTCTTTTCTCCGGTTAGTGGGGTGAAAGCCCCACGCTTGTACTACACGTATTGCATAAAAAGATATATATTTGGGTCCCAGCAAGGTACTAAACATTGTACTCCTCTTGCATATGTCATTCAACACGAAGAAGGTAGAATTTAGAACAGAATTACAAGGCATATTGATATAGCATATTCATATAGCGATAGGTCCAGAAATGATCGAAACCCAGTTGTAAATACTTAAGGTGAATAACAGAGGAATTGGACTGTACACTTGCGCCATTGTATAGATGAAAAGTCAATAACGATAACTAGTCAAATTGTAAGGGAAAATAAAGAAAATAATTTTGGTCGTAAAGTTAGTGAGAGAATGAGGCACAAACAATGATTTTTTAAATGGTAGTGTATTATAATTATTATATTCACAGGCTTGTAATTTTTATTCTGTCAACATTATAATTGTGTTATTAAAAATAGGAAGATATTTTATGTATTGCGTTGCAGAGATAGTACCTCTGTTACTCATAACTTGCTGATAGTGGTCAGGTTGGCAACGTAAATCAGGTTTGTATTGACGATGTCTGTGAAGGTACAATTATATTGTGTTTACCTGATGTGAAAGAACTGATATTTGATTCTTAAACCAATGACGTTTTTATAATACTACAGTAAACAATAGTATATAGATTATATCTGATTATAGGAATTCTTGTTAAACATATTAAGTGTACGGACGAAAAAACGTACTTTGCTCTGAAACGCTGCTGGAAAATCATATAAGGAAAATACCCATTAAAGCAGAAAATATGGATATAAACCCATAATCTTCCAACTTTGTGAGAGACACTGCAATTTGACCAAGTAAAGTCCTTCTGAAATGTCTAAACAAAACTATTTAATATTATTGTAGCATTTGCTGGTGTCTACTCAAAATACAGGTCTGGTTGATATAAACTATTAGGCCCAATTTCTTTAAGGACGTTAAATACTATTTATACAAGTTTTTAACAACGAACACATTTATTTTGCTATATATAAATAAATAAATAAATAACTAAATATTTTTCTGTGAAATAAAATATCAAACAATTTCGTGTAATCTAACAAAACTAAATTTAAAATTAAGGATACAACAAATAACCAGACAGAGTAAATTATTCCACTATTACACTGTAGTCAACCAAGTATCGTAAGAATACCAAAAATTTATCGAAGTAATACGTACAAAAGAATATTAAATATCAATAAATAACTCATATAGATATTATTTCCCGTACATTATTTTCTTCAGTACCTTCAATGTCAAGCAGCTGTTCAGAGTTGTAAGGTTCTTTCTGCTATATTTTTAGTAAGATATAACTTATAAAAAACTCAAACCTATTTCAAACACTAAAAAGTCGCTAAACTTTTATTATATCGGTCAATGTAATAGCACATTTTATTCTATAATCGTTTAACATTCATGGAAGTTTGTGGAATGGTATAATATCAAATAAACAAAAATTTAACTTGCTCTGTAATAGTTATGGCAAACAATAAAATTCTTCTTGTCTACATGACTGTATTTTTGCAATTTTTTTTTATTTATGAAACAAGCAGTTTAAAAAAAATAGATAGAAAATCAATTATATTTATAAGATCAATTGAAACTAAGTAGCTATTATAACCCCGAATATAAATCTAGATAAAAAATTAATGATAGCCTCAGGACCTCGACACCTTCTTTCACTAAAAGTATCTGAGCATTTCCGGAAAATCTTATAGGTTTATCTGTGTGCATCTGGCAAAATATTATTACATACAATATTGTATTAAATAAAATTAATAAAAACCCTTTGAAGAGAACATCTGAATAATTATTATATTTTTACTACGTTGTAGATATCTATCTCTTGGATGCCGTTTATCATTTAAATGCTATGCCTTTTATTTGTTTTTTTTTTTTTTTTTTTTTTTTTAACTACAATGGGTTATCTTAACGGTAATTTCCAAGTCATAATCAAAGCTGTTTTGACTTCAAGCCATCCTACTCACATTGTTTGTTTCAGTTTCTTGCACTGGCAACGTTTTCAAAACCGCAGTGAAGTAAAATATTTTCACATGTTTAATTTCATGAAATGGAAATCAGGTCCTATGACAACTTCCCTGAGCAGAAAATCTTTAACTCTATCGGATAATTCAGCAATACTTTGAATACATTTAATTTTATTTGAAGCGGTATTGTGATTGCCTTAACTACAAAACGGGTTGAAAATCAGCATACATATTTGAGGAAGTTAGTGTTAAGGAACACCTTCATTGCGTCACAAAAAAAGAGGTGACTATACACTGCCATAACTCTACTCCGAGTAAATATCATAGTATTTTCCTTGGGGCTATGGAAGGAGACAGGTTAGAGACAAAATAGCAGCCGAAAAATTACGCAGTGTTTCACTGACCTCTAGAGCGCTTGTTGTTCCCAGTACTGGCGGGGTAGTACACGTCTCCTTCCGCTACGTCCTGGGAGAAACTGCTGGTGTATCCATCCGCTGAGTACCACGCATCAGGGCTGCCAAAATATGCATGGTTATTAAGTAAGATTCTTTGTTATGTCTATTTTATACAGAGTTAATAGTATGTGCTTTACAGTAATACGTGAGAAATAAATTTATAGAACTATTTATAATGGACAAGACAGTTATGTTAACATTCAGGCACAAATGCAAACATTTATTTAAAATATCTCAGAAAACTTTAGATCTTGTTCTTAATGAATAGTCTACATATAAAATTACTGAATAATGAGACGTCACAGACTTGAGTTAAACACGCACTATCATCAGCACAGTAAACCTCAAAGGATTTTTATGACAATGTAAGTCAGTTTTGTTAGAATTGTTCAAATATATTTATTAAAATTTTGATAATTGTGAATTTATCTTCACGGATACCAGAAGTATTCCGATGAATTAAAATAATTTTTTGACTTTTCATAGTGAAAGTATATATTTTTTTCAATATAAGAGTATAAGTGTTGATAAATTCCATTTCTGATATTATTCTCAAACCCTATTTTTTGACCTAATAAATTTTCATATTAACACGATATTTCCTGTAATGTGGAAATCGCTTTTTGTCATATGAACGGATTATGCAGGCGTGCAATCAACCAGCATAAAAAAACAACGCATTAATAACTGCGTAACCCTTTGAGAAAGCATTCATGCAAGCATTATACGATACAAGTCAAGCATTAGTATAAAAAAAATACGCACTTTGCGGTATATCATCCTAGGTATTAGTAAATAATTAATTCTATATGAAAACTATCAATTTCAAATAGGACATAATAACAGAATCCTAAATGAAAGTGAAATTAGTAACTGGTAAACATAAGTACGCAAAAACGACTTCATTTTTCTACATTTTCCAACAGAGTTTTCACCAATCTTATAGCAAACACAAAAAACAGACGTAAACATACAGGTCATGCAAAGTGAAATACAATAAATATAACGTGTGCGAAATAACAACATCGGAAAGAAAATGAACAATTTTAGTACGTACCTTATTTTATATATATATATGATATGGAGCATAAATAGGTTCTCAAATTGCGTAAACTCTTCGGCTAGAGTTGCTATTCTAAACGTGAAGACAATATACATTTTATATTTTAATGAAAATATTGCCTATGGCACACTGTGAACTTTCAGAAATTTTGGCAAGCATGAAAACTAGTTTTTTTGTGAGTAGCTGTCAGGACATTCTAAATGTTATTTTTATTAATAATACCTAAAAATGGCATTGATTTGAACATTTTCGTACTCTGTGCCTCTTTTACCTAAATTACCCAAAGGCTTTATGCAGGCATCATGTTATCACAATGATTCTATTTTCATTTAAGTTAAATAAGTACCAATGTAACTTTTTAGGATTAGTTAACTTATTGCAGGTATAATAAATGCCAGACTAAGAAATGCTGCAATGTTAATTTTCAGATAAATTCGAAACCGATAGTTTTAACGATGTGCGTAAATATGTGAGTAGTATGGAAAGGGTGTTCCGGCGATATAAATGCACATGCACTCCCGGTGCAGCGATGCACTTCTAGATGCACTTCCCGTGCAGCGATATAACTCAGATAAACTTCCGGATGCACACTCAGATGCACTTCCGGTTTTGGGATAGATTCCCGGTTAAGGAATTTCCAGTACCGGGTTCGATTCCGTACAGAGCATTTCTAAGCTTATGTACGTTTAAGGAATTTCTGGTATTGGGTTCGATTCCCGGTTTGGGCAAGGTTTGTATTTTTTTTAAGTATCAGGTTCGATTCCCGGACAGGATATTAAAAAAATTTTTTTTTTTTTTTTTGAAAACCTCGATCAATTCTCGTTTAGAGCATTAAACAATTAAATTTTGTTACCTGGCTCGATTCACATTTTGGACATTAAAAAAATTAATGGTTTTTAGCATTGTTGGTTTCGATTCCCGGACAGGAAATTTTAAAATTTATTTGATTATTTTATAGTAATGGGTTTGATTCCCAGTTA
This sequence comes from Dryococelus australis, assembly GCA_029891345.1. NCBI lineage: Eukaryota > Metazoa > Arthropoda > Insecta > Phasmatodea > Phasmatidae > Dryococelus > Dryococelus australis. The sequence goes on along the minus strand of CM056994.1, from coordinate 158,423,934 downwards.
GGGCTTGTAATATTTTTTTCGTTGTTGCACAATCACATAGGTTGTCTTGTTGGTGTTCGGAGATTGATTGAGGTGTTGCCTCACTGGCAGCTAATACAAAATGAGGAAGTGCGGAGGGGGAATGCAGTTTCACATGCACTTACCCTCGTCCCTCCTACCATTCCTCACCCGCCGACCTGGGCTTCTGATAATGGGGGGGGGGGGGGTGGATTGGTACTGAGTTCGATTCCTGGACAGGACACTTTAATTTTATTGGGGGGATTCATACTGGGTTCGATTCCCTAACATTGTTAATTCGTACTGTCTTCGATTCCTGCATTAGGTAAGTAGTAATCGTGTTATTACATAAAAATTACACACATTGTCACATCAGCAGATGTAAAGAGATTATGTGCCAACAGGCAATTTTCGAAGGGTAAGATGCAGTTGTATAATAGGTTAGCAATTGTATAATATAAATATATTACGTAATCGCGCACTTGCATAAATAACAAATACTTATTACACAATTAAAAACCCTACCGCTTCCTATGAACGCCAGTTATTAAATAAAGTAATTTTGTTTGTATTAATGATTTTAACCCCATTGCTATATTGAATTGCAGCCAGGTGCTAAGTTGTGTAAGGCTACATTTTCTGAAATCGGCTCGAGTCCCCCTCAGGGCAAAATGAAAAAAAAAATTTGTTTCATTAATGTTGCTAATAAGTATGGGTAAGAGAGTATTGGTTTAAGGTTTCGGAACTTGTTTCGAGCCCCCTTCAGAGCAAAAAAGAAAATAATTTGTTTTAATTCATGCAACAATTAATTATGGTTAAGGGTTAAGTTGTCAGATCTTAGTTCTATATGTGGCGAAAGTAAAATTAATTTTTTTTATTATGGTTAAGGGTTATAGGTTCAATTTTTCGGACCTTGGTTTCGACTCGTCCTCGAAGTGGAAAAACTAGTTTTAATTATTAGCAACTACATTATAATGGGAAGGGGTGAGGGAAGCAAGTAGTCCCTGGTTCGATTCCCCATTGAGGATAATAACATACCAAGTACACATGTTGTCTCTTCGCTTGCCAGAGAAAGACTGAGTTGTTCTTCATTCGAGTGCTGCTTCACAAGTAACAAGAAGGTTGGGAGGGGAAAATTTATTTTCATAGGGATATGGAGGGGGGAGGGGATGTTAACATGTCATTAGAATATATAAGTATATTATGTTATTAGGATATATAATAGCACAATTAATATTTACGTAATACACACTTGCATAATCAGCAAATAAAATTTGCGCACTTGTGTGAACAAAATTTACATATTAGGCAAACACCAACTGAATACGCACACATCCACTCCCAATGAAAGCCAGCTATCAAATTTAGTCAGTTTAATATAGGAATGCTTGTTACCATAAGGCGATATAATGGAATCCCATCAGGTGCATGCCACTATCACACCGAGCAAGTCAATGCAAGTTCTGAAAAGTCTGAATGTATCCAAGGACATTTTTTTTTCAATATTTACTCTAGGGAGACTGTGTTGTGAATGGCTGACAAGTTATCGCATGCTTCGGAAGAATTATGTTATTAATTGTTATCAGCAAATGGTAACCTTCTGATGGGGAAAAAATACCTAAAGAATATTTTGATAAACCAAAAAAAAAAATAGTCATCAATTTTAGGCTAGGGTTTGGGTATAGGTTTACACCAGGAGTGTTGAGGATTCACTTCGTCATCTATCATGAATAAATTATATGTATTTGGGTAAAATATATTTAATAACTAGTGGAAGTATTTACATGAAATTAAATTAATACACTCAAAAGCATTTATGTATTGATTCGAGAAACATACTGAGGAGTAGAATTATTTTTAATTGTATATCATTTCAATTTCTAAATTATTTGCATTATGAACATCCACATGCAAGTAGAACTGCCATAATGAGCTGAAACTAACTACCCATCAGACGATGAGAGACAATGAATGAGGATGAAAGACAACTGTAGGGTTGAGAATTTACTCCTTGCTTCATATACTGTCAGAGATACTTACATGTTATTCGTATATTGAACTAATGTGCAAAGTAAGCATTTACGCAATGAACAAATGCTGATAAAAGTTTCACCTCAAGTACACATCTTACATGGAAAATTCCTTCCTTCCAAATTACCAAAGTTTTTATATTATATATAACTTATATGCATACCATGTTAAAACTATCAAATGCACAACAGAACAAACTGTGTAAAAATATGCTTTTACATTACGTAATTCAGTCTGTCCACAACTCCCATGTCACATTCATCGCTTCTCTAGTAAATTTACTGAAAGTCTTTGAATGACAGAGATTTACCTATCCCCACCCACCCTTCCTACACCACTCTGTCTTCATCTCTCAATGCGTGAACAATGCTCTCCACAACTCCGAAAAGATATAGGTGAGTGTTTTCATTACAAAGGCTACGTAAGTATTGTCTTCGCATTTACGATATCACAAACTGCATTACACGTATATGTAATTAAAGTATACCAATATAAAAATAATTTTTTTTTAACTTATTACATTATATATTTTTAAAAAATAATCAAAACCCCATGATATTTACTCAAACACCATTTCCCTCTTAGGCTTCAAAACCTAATTTGATGTATTTTTTTCGTTTAAGAGAAATTTTTTTTAGTTAATTTATATTCCCATACATTTAAAATCAGACAAAAATCTCAGAAATTACCTCTGAGGATAACTACGATTTAAAACCTTACTTTATCTCTCATAGATATTAAGATTTCTAATAAATGAGGTATTGCTTCAAACCCCAACAAAGTTAAAACATACGTAGTTAGTTATTTCTATTTCAACCTTAATGACGGTATTTACATTTACAGTATTCATATTTAGCAATGTTCCCGAGAGGATGGCATATATATCACAGTTTAGACATGATCTCTCAAATGGTAGGTGTGAAGACAGCCAACCAACCTGCAAAGCAGAACATTGGCAATCCGCCTTCGCAAACAATATTCCACACTGCGAACTTGTAATAAGAAATTTTTTTTTTAATACTTATCATTCTTCATTTATATTACTAATCATTACATGTAATCACACACAAACACACACACCTAAATACACACAAAGTCATACACACACCAATACTCACACACGCGAATACAGTTGCAAACAGAATGAAGTATTTACCTAAACTTTTATACTTTTCAAGAAGTAAGAAACATACGAGGTAGAAATCGACATATGTAAAAATAATCTCTAGGCGAAATAAACAATTTTGTATAGGATTCGGTTCGGTATAGGATTCATGAAACGCGAAAAACAAATTACATTTATAAAAACCCTTGAAAAAAAAATTTATAATAGCCATTCTTATATACAAGAAATAAACATTGATTATTTCTTACTCGTCTACCATGCGAAGAATAATAATATATTTATACTCGTATTTGGAAGGACCTTAGGTTCGAACCTCCACCAAAACATTCAGAGTTCTTTGTTTTCCCCCCATGGCTTCCCAATTTACTCCAGGCGAATGCTGTCATGTGTACATACCACATTGCCTTAGTAGAGCAAATATAGTTATCCACATACCATCTAACAGAAGGATATCATAGAATGTTAATCCCACAACATATACCTAGTTGCTTAATACAAACCGTAATCAAATCGTGAACTGCACATACTTACCCTCATAGTAAGCATTCACACACATATATATTTTTTAATGAGAACAACAAGCATTCATACACCATATCCATGTGAATTAATGGAGCAAAAAATTGAATACAGAAAATATCAGCCTAACTTTGCATTACATCATTCCCTATCTCTATCATCACACAGTAAACATAGTGTCTAACTTTCTAATGTTGCAGCGATCGAATCACTCGATCCTTACCAAAAACATGCAATATTAGTCATTTCATTGTACCAATTTTTATTATTTTATCACTTACCTAAACAAAACAGATGTGAGTGGGAAGAAAATATTCCCTCTTACTATAAATATTCAATCATATATAACAGAGAATTGTCATTAGATTGCCAAGTTTTACCAGAACCGCAGCCCCGAAATTCGAAGGAATCTCATCTCAAACTATTGCAAAGTGAATATGATTCCATTTCTGCCTTGTATGAAATAAACATAGTTTATTCAAATAATAACCAGAAGAGATAGACATGCATTTCAGTTTCCTTTAAATAACATTTTGGAATCATTTCGAAATGCATCATCGAAAACATACCATCAACCATTTCTCCGAAAAAAAAAACACAATCTATCTTTCCATTCTTAACAATTGATATTACTTTTACAGGGTTTGTAATATCTCTTATAATATCATCTCTAATGAAATGTTCCAACTCGCATTACAGGAATAGTGATAGATCGAAATCTATTTTGTTTCTATTAATTGCATTTATTCATATTCCTATTCAATTCACACCCTCATTCATAGAATGTAATTCAATAAACACTCTAAAACTGATTTCATCAATACATCAATTTAACTCTTCACTCACAGAAAAACATCTTCTTCGTTTCAATGGTAGCAACTGCACCTCTCTATTAACCAAATCAATAGGGTCTTCAGAAAATTAGTAGCTAGATATCATTAAACACTTCGCAGAAGGTTCTCGAGACATATCTATATATATACGTTCTTTGGAAATGAGGGGGATGTGAGATACCTCTGAACAAGAGTACTAGATTCTAAATTATGTTTCTTCTCTCCCAACTTCAAGTATATCTTAGTATGTACATTTCTGCATTTGCTTTACAGATCTTGACAATACATCATCAGTAGAATATGCATATATCACACAATCACAATTAGTATTTGAACCTACATATTCGTTCCCACCCTCCTGATTAGTTGTAACATCACCACGTTTCATTTTAAATATCAGTGGTGCCTGTATGTTGTTTACAAATTGTAAAGCGTCATGTAACTTGCGTTTTACGAGATGCATTTCTGCACTACTCATATTCACTGCATCACATTATATTTTGAAACATTTTGCTAAAGAGTGTGAGGTTATTTTATGGGTGTTCGAGCCAAAAATACTTTACACAACAAATCATGAGAAAGTCTACCCATAACCTTATCTTGCGACAATTGATGCTGATTAATATAAAGTAATGGTGCATTACCTTTACTTGTAACAGTATGTCTCTTGGGATTCTCACATATCCTAAATTGTGCACCACACATATCACATGTTAATATTTTGTATGTCGGTTACTTACAAAAATCATTCTGTGCATGGCGTCAAACATTGCCATTTTTACTAAATTTTTTACCACAGTAACTACACTGTTTTCCATGTAATTTGTTGAACACTCTGCGAAGCTTTAGATTTACTTGTAGAATACATACTCGTTTGCACAACAGTGTTTTTCAATATCTTCAACCATATATGAACTCAATCACTTATCCTACTATACACTGTCACATAACCATCAAATCTTCACAACTGACACCTCACTGCTGACTCCTCACAGCTGACATCTCAATGCTGAGGCCACACCACCTACCCCATACAACTGATGCATCACTGCTGACTCACCACTGACTCTTCACTGCTGAAGCCACACCGACGAATCATCACCACTAGCTCCTCACCACTGATACCTTATGCTGACTAATCACAACTGACTCCTCTTCACAGATACCTAACCGCTGACTACTCACAATTGTCTCCTCATCACTGTCTCCTTACCACTTACTCCTCACCAGTGACTCCTCACCACTGACATCTCAACTCTAACTCTTAAACAATAGTCAAGACATAGTGTAGGTCCATCAGAAGGATAAATGTATATTTGATGATAAAATGAATACCATCTTCAATAAATATTTAACTCATTTTTTACTTAAACATCTTTCACAGGCATCCTAATATAAGGAGGGAATGAATAAAACAGTGGTCTTCCATGTACTTTAAAATTATTTCACACACTTATCAATATTACACATTAATAGTTACAAGCTCAAACATATTCTTCATTCAATAAAAAAATTATGATTTACTCTAATTTTATAGAACAAATCCTGTTGTGTGAAGTCAAGTTACCCCTATTCGCATACACCATAACACAATTAACACATGGATACATCTTGTATGAAGTGATGAATATTCAGATACTAGCTTCATGGTGTCTACCATTGTAGTTATTCGTGAATGTATTGCTACAATATTTTCAAATGTTCGCATCTATTGTATAATTTCGACTCCCAAAGTCCAAAGTCTTTCGCTTTACCATTGGTGATGTGACATATACTCAAATGCTCTTCTCTTATTCATATTACAAGAGCTTCTATTATCACTAGATGATTCCACTCGTGACGATCTGCCTTCCATCACAACCACCGAAGAAGTGATTTAATTCTTACGGGACGATCAAGGATACATCACATTCTAGGAGTTTGTGTAATGGATCTCGGAGAAGGGTTATTGTAGTGAGAGAAAAAGAAAGGTGAATCGAACATTGAAAGATATATAAGTGTAAAGAAGAATGGTTGTTGATGGATGACTTCGTAAGATATATAATTAATGGGTTGTTTATTTTCTTAAATTACTGCATCAATCATATTGATTTGATATATTTACACTTAGCAGATATATACTGAGACAGTCCAAATTGATAGCATAAACTGACAGCTCTTTTATGAAAACAGTTTATAAGCACGCAACCTGTAGGAATTTTTTTCGGTGGTTATGATGGAAGGCATATCGTCTCGAGTGAAATAATCTATTGATAGTGTAAGCTCTTATAATATGAATAAGGAAAGTGCAGTTGAGAATATGTCACATAGGCAATGGTAAAGCATAAGCATTCGGACTCTGGGAGACGAAATTATACAAGAGTTGCGGAAAATGTGTACATTTTGTAGGAAGACATATAAGAATAACTATAATACTCGATAACAGAAAGTAAATAACTCTACATTCATCACTTCATACAATATGTATCCATGTGTTCATTGTGGTGTGGTGTATGCGAATAGAGGTAACTTTACTGCACACAACAGATTTGTTCTATAAAATAAGAGTAATTGATTAAAATATTTGTTGAATGAAGAATACGTTTGAGTTTGTAACTAACAATATGTAATTTTGATAAGTGTGTGACATAAATGTAAGAGTTATAGAAGACTACTATTTTTATTCATTCCCTCTATATACTAGGATATTTGGGAAAAACATTTAAGTTTAGTCTGAGTTAAATGTTTTTTGTAGATGTTATTCATTTTATCATCAAATATACATTTTTCCTTCGGATGAACATACGCAATGTCCTGATACAAAGACACCAAATGTAAGTTCTGAGGGTATAGTAATATTAATTATTTGTATTTGATATTATTTTTACAGGGTTTGTAATATCTTTTATAATATCATCTATAATGAAATGTTCCAACTCGCATTACAGGAATAGTGATAGATCGAAATCTATTTTGTTTCTATTAATTGCATTTATTCATATTCCTATTCAATTCACACCCTCATTCATAGTATGTAATTCAATAAACACTCTAAAACTGATTAAATGTCCAATGCAGTAGTAATAAAACCAATCGTTTTTCACCAATAAACGTGCAATGTTAGTCAATCCATCATAAAAATTACATTAATTTATCACTCATCCAAACAAAACCGATGTGAGTAGGAAGAGAATATCCCCTCTTAATATAAATAATCCAGCTTATAATAAAGGGAATGCTTATTTGAATGGCAAGTCAGACCAGAATAGCAGCCCTGGAATACAAAGGATTCCCATTCCACACTACTGCAAGTAAGTACAATTTAATATCTGCGTTAAACAAAACAAACATATTTGTCAAAGTAATAAACAGGGGAGAAATGTGGAATTTTATAGTTTTCTTGAAAAATCATTAAAACATTTAGAAATACATTTCTTAAAACATTACATCAAAGTAATCCTACGAAACAAAACAAGCTATTTTACTATTCTAACAAGTACCATTACTTTACAGAGAGTAAAATTTGTTTTTATATTATATTATCTCATGAAATGCTTCATCTTGCATTACAGGAATAGTGTTAGCTTGAGATCTGTTTTGTTTCTATTGTCTGTATTTATTTATATTATTGACCTATTCACACATATATATATATATATATAATATATATATATATATATATATATATATATATATATATATATAATATATATATATATATATATATATGTATATATATTATATATATATATATATATATATATATATATATATATATATATATATATATATATATATATATATATATATATGTCATTCAATAAACCTTGCAACATTGATTTAATCAATATACGAATTTATATCTTCAATGACAGAAATACATCATCTTCGTTGCAATAGTAGCAACAATCGCAATATATTAACCAAATTATTGGAGTCTTCAGACAATTTGAGATTTGACGAAACACTTTGTAGAAGGGTCGTGATACATATCTACCTGTATGTTCGTTCATGTTGAAGGGGAGTGAGATACCTCAGAAACAGAGTACTACATTTGAATTTCTTGTGGTAAAAATATTTGCCAAAGGGGGAGGACAGTGTTGATTTGTGGAGGGGATGGGGGGATGGCAAAATTATTTTTTAGGAAGGAAGCAAACTGTTTTCTTTCAGGCAGGAAAATATTTGCGTGTAGGGGAGATAAATTTTAATATTTCATGAAAACTATAAAATTCCATATTTCTCCCCTGTTTATTACTTGGACAAATATGTTTGTTTTGTTTAACGCAGATATTAAATTGTACTTACTTGCAGTAGTGTGGAATGGGAATCCTTTGTATTTCAGGGCTGCTATTCTGGTATAACTTGCCATTCTAATAAGCATCCCCTTTATTATAAGCTGGATTATTTATATTAAGAGGGATATTCTCTTCCTACTCACATCGTTTTTGTTTGGATGAGTGATATATTAATGTAATTATTTATGATGGATTGACTAACATTGCACGTTTATTGGTGAAAAACGATTGGTTTTGTTACTACGGCATTGGACATTTAATCAGTGATAATAGATATAGGGAATGATGGAACCGAAAGTTTGGAGGATATTTTCTTAATTTAATTTCATTCTTCAGTAATTCGCATGGATTCGGTATGTAACCTATATAAATGTTTGCGGTTCTCATTTTACAAAAAAATAATATTGTTTTTTGCAATGAGGGTAGATATAGTAGTTCAAGTTTTGATAATAGTTTTCATTAAGCAACTAGCAGTGTGTTGTAGGATTAACATTCTATGATATCCTTCTGCAAGATTGGAACTAGTTAAGTATTTTTGTTGTGATAAGGTGATGTGCTATGTACACATCACAGCATTCGCCTTTAGTTAATTGGGAAACACTCGAGGGAAAAGAAAAAACTCTGAATGTTTTGGTGATACAAACCCACATCCTTCTGAATACGAGTATAAATAAAGTATTTGTCTTCCCTTGGTAGATTATTAAAATATAAACATTGATAATTTCTTGTATGCAAAAATGGTTATGAGTAACTTTTTAAAGAATTGTAAATAATATCATTTTCCCGCCTTTCATATTACATCCTATACAAAATAGTCAAATTTCCCTGGGGGCAGTTTTCATACATGACGATTTTTTACCAAGTATTTTGCTTACTTCACGAAATGTATAAAAACTTAGGTAGTTGCTTCATTCTGTCTGTGTGTGTGTGATTACATTTAATGATTGGTAATAGGAATGTGGATTGTTGAGTGTTTCAACAATGCTTTCTAATCACAAGGTCGTGTTGCGACATGCTGCTTGCGCAGGCAGATCGCTGCATGCAGGTTGCTAATGCTCTCCTTTGCAGGTCAGTTGGTCGTCAGTATGCCTACATTCGAGAGATCATCTCTCTACCCTGAGTTATAAATACTTTCCTCTCGGGAAGATTGCTAGAAATGAATATGTGGCCTCTCTTGTTTTTTTATCTTTTATATTATGGGCTGGATGATATTAACACCTTATTAAATTTAAATTGGCATGCATTTAGTAAAACGGGATATGTGTATTCATCCTCATAGGGATTTGAAGCATATATTGTGATACTATAAATTTATATACCATAGTTATGTTTGAAGAAGAAATATTTTAGTACATGTGTTTTAACTTTGTCGGGGTTCGAAGCTATACCATATCCATTGCAAGATTTAGTGTCGATGAGAGATAAAGCAATGTTTTCAATCGTAGTTATCGTCAATGGGAATTTCTGAAATTCTTGTCTGATTGGTAAATGTATAAGAAAATAGGTTAATAAAAAAAAAATTTCTTTCAACCTAAAACAATTATATGTCAAATAAAAAATTTTAATCATAAAATTGTCGAATCATTTCTGGTGGGGAAGTATGTTTTTAGTAAATATACTAAAGATTTAATAATTTTTTTAAATGTAGTAATGTTAAGTTAAATTTTTTTCACAATAGATTACTTTAATCTGTGCTCTTTAATTACATATTTGTGTAATGCAGTTAGTAACATCGTATGTGCGAAGACAACGTTTGTACAGCCTTCCCAGTCAAAACACTCACCTCTAACTCTTTGGAGTCGTGGAGAGCATTGTTCTCGCATGGAAAGATGAAGACATAATGGTGAAGGAAGGGTAGGTGGGGATAGGTTGTTCTTTGTTGTTCAACTATTTGTGGTAAATTTGCTAGAGAAGCGTTGAATGCTGCACGCAAGTTATAGACAGAGTGAATTTCTTAATTGAAATACATATTTTTGTTTGATCTGTAGTTCTTTTGATAATTACAACATGGTAAGCATATAGTTGATACAAAATATAAAAAATATGGTGATACAAAGAGTAGACCCGAAGAGTGCCCGAAGAGAGCTTCGGGTAGGATGTGTATTTGAGGTGAAAAGTATCTTGGAGTTTGTTTCAATATGTAAATGCTAATTATAAAATATTAATTCATTATGTGCATAAAATCTAAGTATCCTTGATGGGATATGACACAAGGAGTAAATTTTCAATCCTACAGGTGACTCCCATCCTCATTTGTTGTGCTCCTTCAGCCTATGGGTACATATATTCTGCTCATTACATCAATACTACTTGCACTTAGATATTCGTTATGCAAAAACTCTTGAATCTTTTCTTAATGCACAATTAAAAATTCTAATTGTCCTGTATGTTTCTCGAATCAATACATAAATACAACTTGCATGTAGTTATTTGATTGCATTTAAATAGTTCTGCTAGTTTAATATTATTTGTAACACGAATACATATATTTAACTATTGATGGGTGCTGAAGCAAGTCCTCAACTTTCCCGATATTAATATATGCCACATCCCCTAGCCTAACATCTTCGAATAAAATTTTTTTTAAGTTTCTCAAAATGTTCTCTAGGTGTTTTTTTCATCAACAGGTTAAATAATAGTGATAATCATTAATCACATCATTCTTCTGAAGCATACGAGAACTTGTCAGCCATTCACAACAGTCTTCCTAGATAAATATAAAATATAAAATGTTCTTGAATTCCTTCGAACTTGTTAGGAATTGCATCGACTTGCACAGTGTGATGATGGCATGTGCCTGATGGGATTCTATCATACCACCTCTGGGTAAAAGGCATTTATAAATATACAAACAAACTTCATCGAGAGTTAGCTTTCATAGCAAGCCGACAAATGTTACGGAGTTAGTGATTAATTTCGTTTATACACATGTGCGAATAATCATTGGTGATTACATAACTGTGTATTTAGTAAATATTTTAGGCTATTAGATAATCTAATTGCATTATTTATATATATATATATATATATATATATATATATATATATATATATATATATATATATATATATATATATATATTCTAATTACATGTTAACATCCCTTCCCCTCTCCATTTCCCTATGGAACTAAATTTCCCCCTCTCAACCACCTTGTTAATTGTGAAGCAGCACCAGAAGGGATAGCTTCTGAGTCTCTCTCTTGCAGGCGAAGCGTCACCATGTATAATTGGTATGTAACAACCCTCAATGGTGATTCGAAACAATGACTACCTCCTACCACGAACACTTCCCTTTCCAATGTAATCATTATGCCATTAAAAATATTTTTTTTTGCAATGAGGTGGAGTCGATATAAGGTATGAAACCTTAAACCTACACCCCTTACCTATATTTAGTAGTTGTATGAATAAAATGTTTTTTACCTTCGCCAGGTATCCAAGAGAGGTCCGGCAACTTAAAACTTAGACCCGCTCACCCTTACATAGTCGGTATAGGAATAAAACTAAAATTTCTCTTTTTTCCATGATGGGAATCAAATCAAGGTCCAAAACATTGAACATATATATTCTTACCCATACTTATTCGTAACATAAATAAAAACAAATTTGGTTCTTTTTGTCCTAAGGGGGACTCGAACCGAGGTTAAAAACCTTAATCCTATGCAGCCTAGCCTCTGACTGCAATCCAATGTGCCAATGGGTCAAAAAGCAGTGCGTATGAAGTTGCTGATTGTGCAATACGTAATGGTTATTTAAGCAAGTTCACAATAAAAAATACATTTATATAATCTGTTTTCACACCTCTTATGCAAATGCATTTCTCTATGCAACTGCATTTCACCATTCAAATCGCCTTTTTGCCACCTCAGTCTATCGACAGCTGCCGATGAGACACAATTTGAACTTGGCTTACCTTATAGGGGATTCGAAATCAGTACCAATCCCAAAATAATAATAGAAAATATAAGTACTCCGTTCGGAAATCAAACCTTGTATCAAAAAATATATAAATAATTAAGGGCATTGTTCGAAAATAGAACGCAGCACCAATCCACCCACTGCCAATCTCACAGAGTCCACGGTTAGGGGAAAAAAATGCTCTGTCCGTGAGTCGAACCCATTACCATTCTGCTCACCGGCAATCCCACAGACCCCGAGATTAGGAAAAAAAAATTAAGTGCCCTGTCCGGGAATTGAACCCAGTAGCAACAGGCAAACTTTCCCGAACAGGCAATATTACAGAGCCCGGGGTTAGGAAAAAAATTTAAAAATATACATGCTTTGTCTGGGAAACAAACTCATTACCAATCCACCCATCCATCGCCAGACCCCCTGTAGTTCGGCGAAGGGGGCGGGGAAGTGCATGTGCAAGCTCTCTTCCCCCTCCACACCTCTTCAGTTGTGAACCAATACCTAATTGCATAAGCAGATGCATTTCCCCCCCCCCCCCAAACCTCGTTAGTTTTGAACCAACTGCCCACGAGACAACAGTCACTCTCCGATCACAGACGAGGAAATTCTTGCGATTGCGTAAGTATATACAAATTCATTTCCCTCTCAACCCTTCCCCCGTAATTAACCATCTAGTGACGATGCAACACCTTAGTCACTTTCCTTAAACCAACGAGACAACACGTGTGATTTATCAACCACAAAAAAAATTATGTGGCCTGAGTGGGAATCTAGCAGTGTAATCCATAAATTACATAAAAATACAAAAATTGCCCAAACCGGGAATCGATCCCGATACTGAAAATAATCTGTCCGTGTACCAAAATGCTCTAACTGGGAATCGAACACAAGACCAGAAATTCTCTGTCCGGGAATCGACTCTGGTACCGGAAATGCCCTATCCGGGAATCGAACATAGGGATGGAAGTGCATTGCACTGGAAGTGCATCATTAAGTGCATCCGGAAGTGCATAGTTGCACCGGAAGTGCATGTGCATTTGTATCGCCGGAACATCCTGTGCTTACTACTTACGTGTTTCAAAACAGTAGTCGTTCGCGAAGAAATTAATAATATTATTTTTGCTTCATCAAGAATACATGAAATAAAACCAATTCAAAGTAATATCTTGATCTACTACAGTTTGCAGAAATCCCATCCAGTTCCCAGCAAAAAAAAAAAAAATTTAGTTACTCTGTAACGTTGAAGGAATTGTATTTACATTTAGAGAGCAATGTTATGCGAACTTATTCAGCGAATTACCGCAGATCTTTAAGGTCAAGACTGTTAGCAATCATTGCTGTTTACATCCTGATTTCAGCTACTGTTGTATAAATACTTGAAGATATTGACGAGACTAACATATGATTTCATACGTCAACATTTAGAGCCTGTTTCTCAAAATGAGACAAGGTGGCAAGTTGCATATTTTTTGATAACAAAGGGGCCGCTTTTGGATTATCGTGTAATAATGCCACGTTACTAGATATACACTTGGATCCAGATTAAAACTTCAAGGTCTTCTCCACGCAATTTTTTTTGCTGTATCTGATGGTGTTTGCCTCTGAGTAGCGAGCTGGCTGCATAAGAAAGACGATTGGTTCGAACTGACTCCTTACCCTATAGTCAGAGGAGAACAGTGCACACCATTAAATTTAAATTACGACAATGTTCCTGAAACCTGATATCTCACAAGACTAATCACCAATCCAATTATCGTATGCAGAATGTCATGCCTCGCCTGAGTTTTCCCGTTTCTGGCGTCTCTTTTCAGAGCATGACTGTTTATGGTGGCACTTTTGTAGTTAGCTGACGTCGTGATATCGAAATGTATCAGAATGAGGCAACACCAAATCACGGTAATTACCACTTATTACAATTATGTAAATAACTCAAGTAATAAGAACATTCTGAGAAAATTAGGTTAAACAGCTGTTTTCGACTGGCGAATGTGAAGAAAATGAACATGAAACCAGTTTCTCGGGCAGTGTAGCCTACACCAATGCAGCTCAGTCAGTGAGAAAACTACTGAGCTACGTTTGATTCCAGTGCTCCAGTTTTTATTTGTTTACAATCAAATTCTATTAAGCCCGATTTTTATATATTTTTTAAAGCTTCAGAATATAGCGAGCAATGGTAGTATATATGTAAATGGCAGAGTGACAAAAAAGTCGTTGACATCTTTTGTATAAGATAATGGTAAAGATGCGGAACCTGAACACGTGAGAGGGTTTTTCCCTAAACTAAATTGTTTGTTGATCATGCATTAAAAAAGCGATGGTTTTTGCTATGATGGCGACTGGCATACTTACCTACTCTGCGAGTCCCAAGCTGTTTTCCTGCGCCTTGTCGCATTGCACGGAGCAGGCACAAACAGAACACAAAACCACCTCGTTTCAGATGCAGCATGACATTAAACATGGCCGCGAGGCGAGGGGATGCCGTTGCTGGCACCACTGCATCCCTCCGCGACAACTACTGAAGGCGCGCCTACACTTGCGCTGCGCTGCGCTGTGCGACGCACATCTTTCAACAAACGTTAGCAATTGAATCTACGCCATCACTTGCGCTGCAAGTTTTAAGCGAGTATACCAGCAACGTGGTTCAGTCTTTCCTTTCTTTTATATGCATGTTTACACAATGAACTGGTATATTGGCCTAACGGCACGGTAATATGAGGGAGATGCGTAATGAAAGCTGAACACAAAGCGGGAAAGCCCACATGGCGTGGAAAGTGTGATCGCAGTGAGTGCGAATGAGACACGTTAACGGTACTACCAAACACGATTTGAAAACTTTTGTGAACGCGAGTTTCAGCAGCTATACTCAATTTCGCATATGTACACCATAAATTTTGATATTTCTAGAAAAGAAGTAACGTCTCAACGTACCCTTCCACCACAGCTGTTCTTACAATGGGAAAAACAACATCTGTTACGATCAATGTATTCCAGCCAGTTTGGCTTTTTGCTATGAGCGAATCATGCTGAAGGGTCTCTGTTTATTTTATTACGTGTTGGGGAGGGATTTTATTTAAACGTCTTTAATGAGACAGTGACTTGTTCTGATAGACAGGCAAGAGAAAAATTTTTGCTCCTACGGAAGTTACGTTCAAATTATTATGACGTGGGAAGTTTCAACCTCACCGAAAGAACAAGAAGCAATAAACATGTTGCAGCTGATACCAATGCTAGTAATAAGCGTACATTGCACGTAAATATTTTTAGCGAAATTAATATTTTTCCCATATAATTAACGAGTTATTTTTCCACAATAAAAACAAGAGTCTTAGACTACGTACATTTACAACATTCTAATAACCGTTTCGGAATATATTATTTACAAAACTCACTGACTTACTGTTTGTAATTTCTACTCACAATTTTTGGACACAAGTTCTACGGCAATCCTTGAACACGTCTGTCTGCCATAGATAGGAAATAATTTATTTACAGAATCATTCGGTAAATACGGCACTTCAGGGCTTCCCGAAACTAACATATTTAGAAACCAGAAAGTAAATAATTGGTGGCGCTTAGTCACGGTACAGAAAATGGTATACTAAGCCATACACGTGTTGATAATACTACATTTTACACTAGAAAAAAACAGTAAAAACGTACTCCTACAACGAACTATGCATAACGAAAGCAAATACAGAAACAATTACCTACTGATAAAGTATTCCGATAACAACAGTAATGTACTCGCATAAACGTGACGGAAGGGATCACATGCACATTGATGTTCACTGAGCTGGAATCGTTTCAGTGATCGGGAGTGTCCTCATACTCCGTCGTAATTGCAAAACATGTTTTTTAAAGTCAATTCTTTTAAAAAAAAATTTAGCTCCTTTAAAAATATTACTTAGACCGTAAATGTTGTATCATTAACAATTTGAATCACAACTCTTAGTTTTGAGTACAATGTTACCCCATAGTCATCATCAATATCGCCAACATAACAACATACAGATTGCAATAACTCATCAGCTAATACAATTTATCACCGACGACAGCGTTTGGTGTTTACCAACTGTGCAGTTTGGACACAATCCCTGTTAAAATTTATTGTACTTATATAAATTGCAGTGTATTTTATGAAATGCCACAAGGCTTCTAAGATAAAGGAGACCAACTACAATTGTTAACTACGCAGTGCACAAGGAAACACGTTAGGACAATGCGTAATCCGTTATTTGCATTGCACAACTCAGCGCAAGACTAATTGCGACCTAAAACTATCACGTTGATTCTATCATTAATTATGGTTTTGTTATGTAACAGTAATTCCTCTGGCTAACAAGCCTGATTGCCTACTAAACTCCCTTCGCATAAGCTATTATTAGAATAATATTCTAGCCAGTTACATATGTTACAAGGATTATGTAAAACGTATTTGTTACATCTGTTATTTTTGCTACAACAATTTAGCTGTAACAGCATGTGTATTAAGAATATAATAATATATCACAAATAATATAGGGACAAACTAAGCTCGTTTTTATAAATCGGCATAGAGAAGTTACAGAAAGTATGTAACTTCGGAGGTTAACTCATTTAGCTACATTAAGCTACAAGAGCCTAATTAACTACAATTAGCTACACTAACTATACAGTGATGCCAGCAACATACTTTAATACTAACTACAGGGGAAAACAACCATCACACTAATCGCTAAAACAGACAACACATCTAGGTTAACACAATGCAGGCGTTCCGCATAGCAAATAATGTCCTTTAATAACAATAATAGATTGATTGTAATGCAAAAACTGTAATATTGAATGTAAACAGAGTTTCAAGCTCGCAAGTAGTGGGAGCAGGGGCTTCACACGACATAAAGTTCAATGGTGGCCTACATGCCATTTCACAAAAATGTGTGTACCCCCTACAGCCTCACTCACCACTTCCCCCATCTATGTATCCCCTCCTGCCACATCCCCAAGGGTAAGCCCCTCTGCACAAAGGGGAAACACCAAAGTGGAAGGGGAAAGGCATAACCAATCACAACGTACCTCCGTGTGCAGAACACGACTAAGCTCTGATGGATGTAGAGGGTAAGGGGGAGCAGCAGTAACAGCAGTAGTAGCAGTCTACATGTTGACTCTCCGAACTGCAGAACACTACTGAGCTCGGATAGTATGTGAGGGGAGGGGGTAATGCAGTTGCAGAGGTTTTGACTTGATTCGCACATCTAATAAATCATTTGCTTAGTTAATTAATATATTAATATAATAATTTAATCGTGCACTTGCATATATAAAACGAATTATTACATATAGGAATGACTAATTACTAAGTACAAAAGCTAACTGCATGTCCGTCTCCGACTTCAGCTCGCTCTCAAATGAGCTCCACTCACCAGTATGAATTCTTCCAAACCTGGGGTCAAATTGGAACATGTTTTGTATTTATAAAAGACTGGGATTTATTTCAATAGTTTTCAGAGTATGTCTGAAAATGGTAGAGCTAGGACATGTTATTATAATAAATATAATTTTATTAATTAAATAGTGCAATAACTAACTACGCACACTTGGCATTACAAACTTTAAAAATAACCATTAAAAATGTTTGTTACAATTGAAGTATCGAGTAATGAGTAACTACTCACTACTCGCATTGAGTAATGAGCAATTGCACATTGAACAAGTGTAAATTACAATAGCAATCAATAACTATGATGAGAATTAAGTGATAGAGCTAGGACATATACATACATTAATTAATTAGGTAAATAAGTAGTGCAATAACTAATCATGCCTTGTTGCATGTGCAGCATTGAATATTTATTAAATGTGAAGAGGGAAAGCAAATGTTAGCTGGGGAGCTGCAAGCATACTAAGCTTTGCAGAGGAGCTGGAAGGGAAGTGCAGTTATGGAGTAGTAGGGCGAGGGAATGCAGGTGCAGAGTAGGCGAGTCTCCTTTCTGAATGAATTTTTCCCAACCCTTCTCCGAGGAGTTGAATTCGCTGTTTGGCACCAGCCAACCCCGCAGGAAGCTATTGCGATGATCATGCACTTTCTCACCTCCCACTCCCGCCACCCAAGGACTTGCAATCGCTGGTAGGCGCCAGTTACCACCAGCAGGGAGCTATTGCATCGCAAGTAAAAGACGAATGTCTCTTGCGAATGCACTATTCCCATCCCCCTTGCCGCTGCGCAGGCTAGTTGCATTCTCTGCCTAGTACCGCCAACAGGGAAGGCATTGCGTGTTCGCTTCCACACCTCTCCATCCCATAGTTGTGTAATCTGTGGACTCCCCTTGGAAATGCGCAACCTAGTTTCCAATTGCAATATTTTACTATGCACACTTTCATGTTTAGTGGGGGTATGTATGTTCTTTTATATAGAGAAATGAAGTTTTTTTTTTCATTTAGCGGTAGTACATATGGCATGTGTGCTAAACATAAAAGGAGTATGCAATAATACCAAAGCAATTCATAAATAATATTTTCCAATTATTTAAATGTCGTATCCATTAGCATGCTACAAGAAATGCTTACAATAATTGAAATTGAGCGAATGAGTAACGAAGTCATGTAATTTGTATGTTTAATTATGTATAATTACATGCATTGAATATTTATTTAAATTCTTGTATGAACCCAGAGTATATACATCGCATTTAATAAACAATTAGTTTATTAAAAGAAAATATTAAATTATGTAATATAATCAACATTGAATATTAATTCAAAATCTTGTATGTAGCGAGAAAGAGTACATATCAAAAATACAAAACCTAATTACTAAGTACCGAGAGCCTATTTGCACATCTGCACCCTGTCGTTCCTTAGTGCAGAGTGAGCGCCACTCATCACTGTATTGGTAATACATTCGAGCAATGAATAAGTAATTAGATTTATTGAATATATCCCTGTCCCTGTGTATATACCAATGAATTATACATTAGTATGTATCGCAATTAAGAATTGTACAACTACGAGAGCTAATAACACATGTACGCATACCGAGAGCTTTTTTCATTCACACATTGTAGGCAGCCATATTACTTTGTGTTTTAATTTATAAGGCATGGAGTTTATCTAGAAACTATTCAGTCTAATTTTTGAATAGATGTGAGATCGTGGAGCTACGATAGGCGCAACATAGGGAGTGTGGAGCGACACATTTCTTTCAAGATGTGGATAGCTGTGAGCTGTCTGTTCGGTGGGTGAGCATGCGTACTTCAACTAGGGGGGACGAGGCTGTTCAGTTGGCGACAGGACAACAATAACTTGGAATAAAGTCACAGCGGGAGATCCTCATCCCTGTCCTCACAATGCGTGGCCGACAACCCTGCAAGCTTCCTGCCCCCTTACTCCTGGCAACCATCTCGCCGAGGTATTATGTGCGCCTGCATCTTAATATTAACCGTGCAAGGTATTTATTATGAATCATGAGCATTGCTGTCAGAATTGCGACTACGAGCGCATGAGTGTTTTTTATCCTATTTTAGCACTTGGAAGGTCCAAAAGTTTACTTACTTTAGACATTCATTCACAGCTGTGACTCCTTCCCAAAGAATTTGTAATACTATTTGCTTCGCATGAGATACCGTATGTAAATCCACTTCTTACCGAAGAATTTAGAGGTGACGTTGACATTGTTAGCTATTTGTCATGTGAGAAAGATGTGTGCATGGCACGCATGCATTTGCGAACGATCCTATTATTTTGGACATACGTTGAGATTGTTTGCGAATATAAGGAAACTTTACGATGTCCCAAGCTTCAAGTCACTACTTGAACACTATGAAGTATTTACAGTGGGAGTCGACAGATTGCACAACTAGGAAACTTTTGATACTTGTAATGTTGGAATTTGAGAATGTCATGAAAATCAGCGCCCTTAGTTTGAGAATTTAAAATGACACCTAATTCACTAATAAAATAATCATTTCTAGTGAAATTTTGATAATTACCAATAAATAGGGAAGAGAGATTGGTTGGAAGCTTGGGAACATGAACCAGAGGCAAGGATGGATTTAAAAGGATAACAGATCTCACTGATCCAAAACTTTTAAAGAAGAGACTAACCATGTCACAATGACTGGCATTGGTAATGATTCCAGAACCATTTAAGTAAATAGTAAAAGGCGTTAAGGTTTCAAAGGTATAACTGCAAAGAAAGGTGTTTCGGATTGAGGTAATAGTAGCGAAAAGCCATAGGGAAGAATATTTTAGAAAAAGGGGAGCTCAAGACTGATGAAAGATTTGTTGCAAATGTCAGTAATGATAATCAGAGAAAGAAAAAACAGAAGGAGTAGTGGTATTATGGCAAGTCTGGCATAAAGTATTTTTAATGGAAGCCGCAGTGGCTTGTGCGGCTGGCCGGCTAGATGGCTTCGGGTCGTCTCGGGCGAGCTCGGCAATCTTCGGCTCGACTGAGAGGGTTATCGGTATTCTTCAGGTCAGGTTTGTCAAACGTATCTGAAGGTCCTCGGCAGTTATGTCAATTTTCTTCAAGTATATATGTATGTTTCTATTAGTCTTATTTATTTTATAAGAATAGGGTGCGTTAAATCGCTGAATTTTTATTAGATTTTAAAATTTACTTTTTAATTTAAAAAAATAATAATTGATATTTTGTGTAGCAATAGTACATAGAGTATAGCAAAAAGGGCTCTCAACTACATTTCCAGAGCGTTTCTATCGTTTCTCTCCTTTCCTCCTTCATTCAATATCTTTATCATAATCAATCTCTTTCTCTTTCTCGCTCTCTCTCTCATCAATCTTGCTCTCTATCCTGTGTCTTTCATTCCATCTCTTGGGTTTCTCTCTTTTGCCTCCTCATTCAATATCTTTCTCTTTCATCCCATCTCTTGTGTCTCTCTCTTTCGTTTCTCTCTCTTTCTCTATTTTATCCGTTCATTTCCCTTTCATTCTCTAATTTCATCTCTTGTCTCACCTTTATTTCTCTATTTCGCTTCTCTCTTCATCTCCGAGGTTTTTCTCCGAATCCTCCATTTTTTGTTGTTTCGTTTCTCTCTTTCATTCCATCTTGTCTTTCAATCAACATCTCTTTCTCACCTTCTCTGTTTCATTCTTTCATTCCATCTCTTCCTATCTCTTGCTTCTCTCATACTCTATATCATACCATAGGTTTTCTCAGAGTCCTCCCATTTTTGTTGTTTCGTTTAGCTCTTTAATTCTCTTATTCCATCTCGTCATCTTCATCTCTCTCATCTCTCATTTCATCTCTTTCTCTCTTTCTCTATATCAGTCTGTAGGTTTTGTACAAGTTCTTCAATTTTCTTGTTGTCTTATTTCTCTCTTTCATACCATCTTGTCTTTCACTCTACAACATTTTCTCTCATTTTTCTCTTTCATTCTTTCATTCCATCTCTTTCTCTCTTTCGTTTCTCTATTACTCTACATCAGCTCATAGATTTTCTCCGAATCCTCCCATTTTTGTTGTTTCATTTGTATTTTTCATTCTCTCATTCCATTTCTTTATCCAAATCTTTCTTGTCTCTCATTCCACCTCTTTCTCTCTTTCGCTTCTCTTTTTCACTTCTCTTTTTCTCTATACCAGTCCATAGGTTTTCTCAGCATACTCCCATTTATTGTTGTTTGTTTTCTCTATTTCATTCCATCTTTCACTCTACATCGTTGTTTACATTTATCTTTCACCAATCATCACCAAAGTACTGCGGGCACCTCAAAATTCAATATTTGACCCAATGTAACTCATGCATGCTAATTTACTCAACCAATCATCATTCTTCCTGCTCTACTTGTCGACACCAGTCAAATATATACTGATCACTCATACTATCCATTATAAAACTCAAGTCATACCACGGCACTCAACACCCCATAGCCTATAACCAGAGAAAAACTCAATTCAACTGCACCTCGCAATACACCAAGCACAATATCCACCATAACTCGAGCAAGTATAGAGGTGAGGCCAGCTGATAACATAACACCCATTACACTTGTTCCACCTCCCAACACTGCTTATACCTACCAACCATACCACCCACTATAACTCTAGCATGTCTCAACCATTAGTCCACACAGACCATACAAAGCAAACATACACTCCATATCAGTGACACAATCAACACCTTCTCATACTATCCACCATGCCAACTGAAACCAGTCAAAATACATTGACCGTCCATACCAAACACTTTAACTCAAGCAACTCAAGCATGCCTTAGCATTACATGCACACGTACTGTTCATACCATTCGACATACACCAACAGTCGCAAGACAGATATTCTCGAAAACATATTACCCAACATACCATCCATAATAACCCAAGCGTACTGGAGGCGGAGGCGGAGGAGGAGGCGGATGCGGTGACGGGGGTGGAGGCGGATATGGTGGCAGAGGCAGAGTCAGCATAAACCAGTTTCTTTATGACTTTAAGCATGTTTTAGAATGTGTCTCTTCGTTTTTCCGAGTGTCTGAAAACAAACAATTCAATTACAACCACAACACACGACAAGGGTGTATTGTCCCTACGATTCACCTTATAGGTGAATTAGTTTTGCTGTCAGTGGTCCCAGTGTGTCTTTGTGTGTGTGTAATTTTCTTTCAGTGATCACAGTGTGTAGTTGCGTGTGTGTGTAGGTGTGTGTGTGTTTATGTGTATAGGTGAGTAGTAGGGGCTGGATGGTTCTATTTCACTTTCGAATAATCGGATTATCAATTTAATATCAAAGGATTAATTAAACTGGGTTAATCCTTAGTACGACTTCGATCTGATAAAAAAATCTTTATTTCATCTTAATCAGATTGAAAATTTCTTAATCCGATCATAATCCAATCAAAAATGGAAAGCGTTAAATTTAGTGGAAGTGTTAAGTTAATTGAAAAAGTTCATTTTTTAAGGGTTTTCTTGTACTTCTTTATTTCTTTTAGGGTAGGGGGAGGGCGCAGCAGAAGGTCTTGACGGTGTTACCAGTGTGATCTTCTGGAGGTGACTGACCAGAGTGGTGGGTTGGAATATCTTATATAGCTGTAGAGGTGTGTGCAAGAGTGGGCAAAGGCTAATTTTTTTTCAATTTTTTACTAATTTTGAGGTATTTGGAGGGATCTATGTTGTAAATAGACGATTTTTAAGAATACATTTGAGACATGAGAGCATTTCAGAGTGTTAAAATATTTATTGGCGTTACATAAGTGTAAATTTTATGTTTTTTGTGGTGATATTCCTTGTAGAAGGTGGTGGGAGAAAGACGACTTTGAAAGATGTGTTTTATGTGGTAAACCATCTGTTTTCCAAATGCAATTAAACATTACAGAAATTGAGAGTGTTCTTCAAATGATTAAATTACACACATTGAATCGCAAATTTCAAACGACTGTGTGAATAATATGTGCAATTACGCGAGTCTTAAATATAATGCATCTTGAGCTTAGAAATATAATTTACATGAGAGAGAATTTTAATAACTATTATCAATAAGTGCAAACTCACTAAATGAAATCAAGCAGGCGAGTATGAAATTACACATGGCAGAGTCTTTAAATAAAACAAGTTACGAGTTATACATATAAATGATTAACACGAGAGACAAGTATAACGAATAACTTCCTTCTTTAAATGAAATCCAGTTAGTCAGTATGAATAAACAATACATTAACAAGTTTACATGTTCAAATTACATATGCCTTACACAACGAGCATAGTGAATGATATCTTACAGCAAAAAAAACTCTGATTGTGATTTAAACCAGATTCAATAGAGTATGTCTGTTCTCTTAAGTTTATATATAACCATAGAAAATATTACCATAAATGATTTGTTTCAAAACTACCAAATTGCGTAGAGCATAATCCCACATCACTTTATATAAGCAATGGAGAAATGCACAAACATCCTTGAAGAGAAAATTATTTTTTAAAATAATCGATGTAATACAAATTTCTGTAAATAGAGCACACTTGTTAACACAGACGCCATTTTCGTCTGCTGTAGACTGATATCAATTACTAATCACAAACACAGTATATCGATACAAAAAGAAAAATAAGTTAACACACGAAAATTTTTATTTTCCCAATAAAATACTTTACTTTAAAAAGGGGAAAATTATAATCCGTTAATAGTGGCTATCACTAGAGATGGTCGTCGGTCCATAGTTGAGGAAACCAGCGATCACAAGCTCGTCGGCCACCAACTGCTTAACTGGGCGATAATGACGAGAGAGAGAGAGAGAGAGAGAGAGAGAGACAGAGAGAGCTGTACACATCTGTCTCCTCCAAGCTTCTATCACGAACTGAATATGGCAGAGAGTGGATAGCTAAGTTCACTTCGGTCCACTACACCCTCTCCCAGCCTAAACACAACGTCTCGCCAGACTTCAACCCTGGGATGCCTGCGATTGCCAATTTTTTCAGCACTAAGGTAAGATCGCATCAATGGATTAGTTACATCGAGATCGGGTCCCGTTCACCTGTAGGCATCCCCTAACCTACCATCCCTACCTTGCACTCCTGAGAACTATCCTGGCTCCCTGCGATTGTAATTTTAGCAACTGAGTCAAGATGGCTACAAATGCCTAGCTGAATGAACATTGGGAGCTGCCTGCTTGTAACCACCTCCTCCCAACTACACTTCACAGAACCGGCCTGAGTCCAGAGGAATGTGACCCCCCTGTCCTAGCACCCCTACCACCCCTACTCCAGAAGTTGTCTTTGTTCGAAAAGCGAGTTCTTTTCCAAGACCATGTCTATGTACCCCGTTCCCCACCACAGTATTGAGAAAGTGCTTTTCTCGTGCTGGTTTCCCTGCTTCGGCTCGTCGGCCCTTCACCTCCAGACCACTGCCTCGACTATGAACGAAGCTTGCTTCAAGGCCAAAGTGATGGTTTCCTTAGGGAGGAAGCAGAGGATTTTGAACTGACCTGGACTATTTCCCCTCCACCCCACACACTGTTATTTCCGCTCGAACACTGGAGCTTCCTCATAAATTTCGGAAGGCAAGACCCTAGCGCATTCTGAGCAAATTAAAAATTTTCACATCTCCCACCGATAGAACTTCATTTTTTCCTCATCACTAAGAAATACATCCAATTTTTTTAAACACACAATTAATTCAATTTCAAATATAAACCATCTTCGACCATCTTCCCCCCTCCCATTATCAAGCAAACTTTATTCCTGCTTCCAACAATATTACAAGATATTTTAAAATTTATTACTGTTTTCCAACAACTTTTAACTAATGACTGATTAATTTTCATAACAACACAGCTGTAGGACATAATTTTTACTCGATATGATTTTAAACATCAAATATTACGATGTAAGCTAATACTCAAATTAAAATTATTTCTTAACCATTAACAACATATGCTAAACAAACACGCTAGAAAAGTTGTTTCAGTTTCAATCCAATGTATATTTATTCATCCAGTAGACCAAAATATGTATTTCACGTACAGTTTTCCAAGCCCAGAATTTTTACAGACTACTATCATAAAGGAAAATAAAATACAAACTTGCAAAATTTTATTTGAGGAAGATAGTTGACTACAGCAACATGTTTTTTTTTACAAAATAAAGGGGGACAGGTCATTCTAAAATCTTGTCTACAATACCAGCTAACAGATAGACAAGAATTGAATGTATGCGAGAGCAGGTGAAACTTAGGTCTCGAGCGCTGATGAGGGTGAACATGCATGGAAGTCGGAGCAGCGAACGAACTTCACACAGGCCGGCTGGACAGGGTCGCGACAAGATGGGAGATATGCACAGTGTTAAGCGGGCGAGGAAATGCTTCAGAAAGATGCTACATCCAGCATTATGTGCCACTATCGATACCCACCAGCTTCCATACAACCGACAACTTTCCTTTCACGCGCAGAGTCTGTTGCTCGCCACTGCAGACTATACAATAGGACTAGGAGGGGAACTTCTCTCGTCTCTCCCCCGCACCCATGAACTTTACTCCACAACATGGGTTTCCCGGCCTACAGCTAGCCTACACTTTACACAACGATTTTCCTTGACCAAGGTCGTCTTGTCTTTCTTTTCTCAGCTACACGTTTGGAGAGAGTGAACTGTGGCTAGCAAAAACGATTTGTTTCACATAGACGACATTGCATTTAAATTTTAAGCCTAGAGCACACCATCAAAAACTTTTAAGTAGTGATACACCTTCAAAATAGTTTAAACCATTAAAATTAATAACGATTTTCGTATAAAAAGTTTTTGGCACAGTATTTTGCTCTCTTAATGTAACCAATTTCCCAGAACTGTATCGATACAAGAAAAAAATAAAACCTACAACACACAATAATGATAACCAGAAAAGAATTCCAATAAACAAACCATGAATTATGTCACAATTAAATAAATAACATGAAATAGCATAGAAATATAATCCGAGAAACTAGTTCCAAGAAACATTATTCAAGTTAAAGAAATATATCATGTTATATATAGATTCTAAGTAACATTAAAACAGAACCGTGTTCCAAATGCCTTTAAATAAAAAAATTAGTGAAAAAATATTTCAATTCCAGGAAATTGCAGTAACGAATTAAACAAATCACATCTTTAGTGTATTTAAGCTGTAAAATTGCATGATATATTATCACGATTCCAAGAAATATAACACCAAAACAATAAAATACATCATAATTAATAGGATCTGAACTCACTGGATTATCACTCCAACGTTAATTAAATGAAATGATAATCCAATCTAAAAGGGGATTTTTTTACCGAATAAATTGTACATCCAGTCCCCATTCAGCGGTGTATTAAATGAAAAACACATAAAATACAATTCAAAATCTTTTATTTAATATCAGAAATGTTTACAAACATTGTATGACAATATTTTCAGATTTTGATTCTTAACCCAGGAATCGTGTGCTTTTGAGAATACTCTCCATCGAACCAAGGACATGTCTTTATTCCTTTTAATGATTTTATCAACCAAATATTATTTGGAGAACTGACTTTTTGTCATTCATGTTCGCAAAATCCATCTTTCATTGTTTCTCCCATCATATGTTTCTATGTACTACATTCTGGGATGGGTTTGTCTAATTGAAATAATTCTAAATATAGCAAAAGACCAGTTCACCATAATTTCTTTTTCAAAGATCCCTTTCTGCTTCGAGATACATATAAATTACCCAACTTTGAACTTTGGTTTTCTTTCATGGATGACTTTTACATCATTATAAAAAGTTTTCATTAAACTGTTATCTGTAAATTCTTTAGGAGCCATCTTGATAATTCTTTGATATCTAGAATTATAGAATTAAACTATTTCAGAAAAAAACATAAACCCATTTTTAAGTCCTACTAGATATGAAATGTTTAGATATTAAGTGCTTCATCGATTTGTTGCAACGTTCCACAACACTCGCTTTAGGCTCCGAATAAGTTGTGTAGTGATTAATACCACATTCGGTCATTAGTTTCTGGAATGGCGCAGAACAAATTCAGACAATCTGTCGGTTTGGAGCAAATTGGGCAATCTCTCTTTCAAAACAATCTTCATGGCATCTGTAACCTGTTTCCCAGTTTTGTTTTTCAAAGGTATACCCCAACCATAAGAAACGTCTATTATGGTTAAAATATACTTGTATCCCTTATTGTGTTTTGAAAGCAAAGTCATTTCACACAAATCTAATTGAAAAATATCATTTAAACCATGAGGTATATCTCTTCTTCTAGGATATCTTATCCTTGCAGGAGCGTGAAGCTTTTGAGCAATCTTACTAAACTTAATTTGTAATATAACCATCTTCCATTAAATCTTCAATAATAGAAAGAATTTCGTTCATACGTGAATTATTCTCAGACTCTCTCGAAGTGATGAGAAGTTTTGATATATTAACCAATTCATTAGCATTGTTCTAATATACATGTGAAAAGCAGTTGTCAATTTCATCTTTATATATACCACTTCCTACTATATCTCCTATTAAATGCATTTTCAGGTGGTTTTCATCCCCTGAAATTATTATTAACATTCGTTCGACGAATAAGCTTTTTATATTTCTGCAAAACGGTGTCGGAATATCAATTTGGAAAGTTTTTAAACAATAATTCAAATAATCCATCACTGACATCAGTTAAATTATCACCTATTTTAATTTTATTCTCAGGCAAAATTTAACTGACGAATCTCCCAGGAACCAGTTGTTTTATTGTCGATAAACACCAAATGGCATATCGCGCATGGACATAGATATTTTCAATGCTAAATAATGTCGTGTTAATTGAAAAAGTGATAGCTTTTTCTTTGTTAAAGCTTCATTTTCTGTTTTAATTTCCAAAGCTGCATCTTTTGGTTTATTCAACACAGAATGCAATGTATCCATTCTACTGGTAACAGGTTTAAATATCCCTTCGTTTAAAACATTCTGTTCCATACAGACTTGCTTGATTTATAAATATTTCTCTCTTTCAGCAGATATAACATTATGAAATTCCGAAGCAGTCAGACATGTTTTTATTATATTGCATTCAAAATACTTATATGTGAATTAAGTCGTTGCTTTTCAAACTGATGTAATAGGTCGATTACTTTGACCATTCTAAATCTTATTGTCTTTACTTAAAACAACATCTAATTTGGTTATATTTTTAGCTTTCAAATTATTGATAACACAGTTCATTTGTGTTTCCAAATCATTATTTATTTTCTCAAATCTGTTTGCATAATTAAACCAAATCTCTTATTTATAAATCCATCTCTTATATATTGCTAAATTTGTTCCATTCATGTTACATGTTGTTTTGTAATAGTAGCATTTAGCACTTCATTAATTAAAACTCTTTAATTTTCTTGCATTTCTGTAAGTTGTATTGTAAAAACTATGTTTGCAATTAGACTCGTGTTTTTATAAACATTATCATTCACATCAACTAACTTTATTAAATTCTCTTGAACATTGTTTCATTGTGATTTAAATATGTTTAGCATAATAGTGTTTCTGTCTTCCACATGTTTATTTATCATATCACTATCTTTCACAGCCACACCCATTTTACAGGACATATCCCTTCAAATTGTAATTCCCGTTTTTGTTTAAACAGCTATTGTAATGTTTGCATTTTATACTGGTATGTCCAAACTTTGAAATACTCATTGTTCTTCACCTGGGAGTAAAAAACTGTCAAAACTATAGCAATATCTACCTTTATATAGGGGACATGTTGGTATAATCATCAATAAAAAGTGTTTTCCTTCCAACAGTAAAAACACATATCTTTAAACTTTGTAAATGTCATATCACTTAAAACATGATCATTGTAAATATGTTGCAGATAAATATTATACATTTTGAACACAATTACCATATTTGCATTATCGGATAATTATGTTTCGGTACACATGCATAACTTTGCGATAGATAAAAACAATCAGAGTTTGAATGTCGACCAAAACTAAAGTATTACTGTATTTAACCCTGCAGTTCACCCCAAACATCGTCAAAAATATAGGTACGGAATTCGGTAATCATTCATTCGGAGCCACTATATCTTCTTTATTTGTAAAAGGAAAATATTGCATTCATTCAATTAATGATAAAATGTTCGCAAATCACTGATATTTCTCTTGTTGAATTGTTTTAGAAAACACATATATGTTTTCAAATCTAAGTCCATTCGTATGCTTTAACAACGACATAATAACACAAGTTTTTCCATGTGAAGAAGGACCACTGATTAAATAACGTATATTTTATGATGAAAGAATACAATTTTTTCTTTTTAATTATGTATTCTTTCGTGTTTACAATTACCAGCATATATACATTTTGTTTTATAACCTTCGTTTTACACAATTACACAGTATTACATAACATACTAATGTAAAACAATAAATGCAGGTCTATGAATTGGTTCATGTTCAGTTGAAAATAAATGGCTCCTACTAATATTAAAAAAGGACCTGGTGTATTGAAAACATTAATTAATTAATTACCATTTGCATAACATTTACAGAAATACAATTATAGCAGACCAGGTAATAAACTTGCAAAATATTTGACACAGAATGATCAAGGATTTAACTATTTGGAAAACGTGTGTAAATATCACAATATAGTTTAGGATCGAACAAACGATTTGGAAAATAGACATATAGCAGATACAATTTTAGCCGATAAAGCAGCAAATATAAGGAAGAAATGATCTACATCTACAGGTGAAAAGCTTGGAGATTGGGTTGTTAATGAAGTAATGCAAGCGAAGGTAAAGAGAGGACTAGGCATAAAATGCAAAACCAAATGAAAATCAGAGAGAAGAGGAATCATTCCATTCCTATTTCCAGCATTAACAGCTGTTGGATCAATCCTCGGAGGGGTTTCGGCAATTAGTAGAGCAGTTAAATCAAAAGGCAAAGGAATCTATTTGGAACCCTATACAGTTGGACAAGAACGAAAAAACTCCAAACATGGAAAAAAAAATGCAGAAATCCCTAAATACTCTTCCAAAATGTGCTGAAGAAACAAATATATTCATGTGTTTGTAAAGAAACTGGATATTCCCTATTTCCGACGTGTGAATATGAGATATGATTTACAGAAGAAACCAAATCTTTGTTAATGTGTGATTGTTAATTGATATTCGAAACATAATTAAGTAATGCATTGGTTCACATTAATTAAAAATGTAAAGCAACAATTGTATTACGATAGTTTTGACGATTTACGTACTCTGATTGTAATACATAATTATTTTTAAAAACACACAATGAAGATGTATTTACAAAATGGAGCAATTACCAAATACAATCAAATGTGGACATTTATGGTACATTATTTGACTATAAATATGCTACATAAGTAATAGTAAAAAAACATAATGCTAATATGTCAATTATGTTGATATTATGTAGAAATTCGTCACAAATTGCAAGCGGTATATTTCCCTGTGTTGGAGTTAGATGGAGAATGGCAAATAAGTCTAATCGAATTCATAACCTACAACAGCATACCATACATTGATATGCATAACTAAATATTTACGGCAAATATTGGTGAAAAAACCTACAACCTTGTGATACTAGTAGGATCTTATGAGTTGGATTACCTTGAAATATTCATCAAAATGGCATTACCAGAATATGTGAATTTCCGATTATGTGGAAATCCAAATAAGTTACTAGTGCAATGCATAGTAACGACAATATCGATTTCTTGGAAGACAGTTCAATTACAAATATGTTGGGTTATGAACAGAGTATATCCAGCTAATCAATTACACAAATCATTAAAACAGGTTAATATATTGTAGGTAGATGTATGTCGTATAAATGTTAATATTGTAGGTGGTTCATATTTGAATGGAAAACTGACAAACACATTACATGAATTCACCTGTGCTGTAGCTCCAGGACATAAAATAATTAAAAAACATAATACATTGATATATCTTTCAGTAATAATGTATTTCGTTTATAAAATAATTGTTACACTTGTCGATCAAGATGGTAAACTTATTAATTTAAGAAACAAAGAAATTACTGTTCATTTACATGCTTTAAAATATTATATAAACATCTGAATTCCATTGCACATTACACCATTATGTGTATTGTGTAAAATATTAAATTCGAATGTAAAGTAAGTGGATCTTTTAAGAAGTATGTCACTAAGGAACATATTTCGAAGTAAGAAAGTATAAAAATATATAAATGCCAACATAAAATGCTCACTTCAAATAAGACACCCATGAAGTTAACATGAGCAACGAAATGCATTTAATAGAATTAAGTTATACTGTTAATAGAAATGGTAGACATACTTAATACTGAAGAACCGGTCACTTATGAAAATTCAATCACCAATAAGGAAAAACATGTGTATGAACCATTCCGAGCAGGTTTCCTTCCAAAATAAGTATTTCAATACAAAGTCATGATATTTACACATTATCATCGAAATCAAGTTTAAGGATTAGAGGAACGATTAAAAAGACAGCCGATGCAAGTAATAGCAGTAACTACAAAAATAGTCAGAAATTGAATACGTATTTAATCGACAGAATTGAATATCTGCTAAATGGAAATCGATCAAACATGAGATGTTTGAGTTACTCCGACAATAAAGAACTATCTCTCAGGATCCGTAAACAATATTTATACAGGCTTTATGGCTGGATGGAACAATTCTAGTGATAACTCACTACAAATAAACCCAGGGGGAAAATACGAAGTTGTTATACCATAAAGTATGGTTTTGGGCTTTGCTGATGACTATAAACATGTAATATTAAATGCTAAACAAGAATTAGTTATTCTATTCGGCTATAAATATTTGGATGCTGTATACGATACAGCTAATAATGAGGAAGGTTACATTTCTAATAATGAAGAAGGTTTCATTTAAAGTAAGCAGTGTGGAATGGTTGATGCTGCATACTGAAATTAACATCCGCGAATGTGTAAAGTTTTTAAAGTTTATCAAAAAAGGTAAGAATCTAGACATTTAATTCAGATTGTGGGCTTCAGAGGTTTTTCTAATACTACCAACATCACAAAAAGTCATTTGGAATGTGAAATCAAGTTTTTCGTCAGAAAAACCGAGATATGTTATAATTTGTTATCAAACAAATCGACAAAACCATTTAAAAATGGATCGATCAGTATACGATGATTGTGATATGAAAAATATTTTATACTATATTTTAAAAGTCAAACTTACCCCTATGTGGATTTTAACATGAACTTTGCCAATGGGTAGTGCCTTATTTCATATGATATGTACTCAAAGTTTCAGGGAACATATTATAAACAAAACCAGTTCACCGATCCTAGAACCCAAACAATTTAAAACCAGATGAAAGTTATTTGTGTTTGATGTAAGCAAACAGGATGACAGAATTACAAATGGCGTAATCAATTCACGAATTGAAATTATTGCAAATACACCATTTCAAGCAAATAAGAAAACTAACACACTTGTAATTCGTGACAGATTAGCGAGTTACAATGTAAGAGATAAACTGGTGAAAATAATGAATTGAGTCTGTATATGCCGAACCACGGCTATGGCGAAATGTTTTGCAATGTGCAAGGATTTCCGTCTGCAGAAAAAAATATATAATTAAAGAATTAGCTATTACTGATATGGAAGAACATACAGCTGTATTCAGCTTCAAATCGCAATTTGAATGGAAATATCTAACTCCCAAATACAAGAAAACAAATAGATGGGTTACTATCACCATGGTTTAAAATGGGAGAGTGGATGTATAGAGTATGAGAACATAGAAGATATTTGTAAATATTACCAAAATAATTGTGAAATATATGTAGGTTGAGTTGAGAAAAAATGTGTTTTCAAAACTGTGTATAATCAGATAGCACGTTGGAGTAAACCATTTCGTATTTGTTTTAAAAAAAATAGTTTTTTTTTTTTTAATAGCTTGTGTTTGTATATATTTTTTTAATAATTATTTAATATGTTCCATATCATCCTGTAGTTACTTGCTTAAATAAATTTTTGAGCAAATAATTCTGCTTCAGCTTTAAAATGATTTTTTTATCATCCTGTGTTTGTATATATTTTTGTAAATAAATATGATTTAAAATGAACATATTTCTTAAAAAAATTTTACCTTATTCCTTATTAAAAGTGAGCTTGTTTTTGTATATATTTTCTCCCCAGAGAGGGAAAAGCTCTGGAAGCAAGCTCTCTAACCACTTTTCCCTAATGAACAATATAATATACCACCCCACATAAGGCTTAGTTGATATAAACTGGGTTCGAGTATTGGGTAGGTATGAGTGTAACCATTTAAACATAAAAATATCGAAGAATGAATCATTGTTAATTAAACTAATTTAAATTCATTCTTCCAAATGAAAAAGTTAAATATGCTCAATTTTATAGATATTTAAACTTAAATGAATTGTGTGGAATATTTTCGATCAAACATTATTAGGTAACAAATATATACTCGCTTCGAATGGGTATACTTATAGCATTTACCAATATTTCAAAAAACCATTACCTTTAAAGATGTGAGGCCTTAATGAGTGACCATCCCTTCAATGTTAAATTTCAACTTTTTTCCAAATAGTAGCACTATAGAAACTGAGATTTCAGAGGTTGGCAGTCTGAGTCCAACTAACCACCACAGAACACATTTTGGTTTTATTTTACCCTGGAGACAACCCAGGCACCTAGCTTTTCACGAAGGAAGCGACCAAGGAAATCCCTGTCCCTGGAGGGGAAGGCATTTCAGGTCAACGATTTGTTCAACCATCGAGACTAATAAGGTCAAAATGCCTTCCTAGCTGTTTTAATATTCTCTAGCAAAATATTATTTTTTTTTTCTTGATAAAAATTAATATTCACTTTGCGAGCCCATTAGGCAGGAGAATTTAAATAAATGAGAAAATACACATGACATATAAAAAATTAACAAATATTTAATAAACAAGTTTGACTTCTCCGTACTTGATTTAGATAAGCTATATAAGAAAAAAGTTTAAAATAATCTTACAGAGAGTTTAAAAGGAATTATAGCAAGTGTTTTAAAGGATAATATTACATTTGTTTCTATGTATTAAATATGGTTTTATTAAATACATTGTTCTCTATTACATTGCTAATCGTTTTTAATGGATAATTAAATAAAATTTAGTTATTTGTTATGATTCAGAAATTATTTTACTGATACTTAAATGTTATTCATTTCTCCGAGCAAAAAACTTAGCAGAGAGTTTTATCTCCGAGGTTGGGTGTGCTGGTTTGAAGACATTTGAAAGTTGGGTGTGCAGGAAGAGAGGGGGATGGGTGTTTGAACTTTTGACTTCTGGTAGGAGGGGAGAAATCAGGCTTCTCAAATGTTTTACCTCGGAATTTGAAATATTTATAAATAATACTTTAGCATCTATGCCCCTTCCACTTTTACAGTTGTTTGCCAGTTCGGTTCTCTTTGCGATGTCGCGGTCGTATGAAGACTACTTTCTTGGCTTATCTATGTAAGATTTTAACAAAGAGCTTGATAATTTTGATCGGGTGTGTTTCAGTAGACTACTCAATGATTCGAATGATTTTGTAAGCACTTTCTTAAATTCCTTAGAGGAAGAGGAATTCACCTTTACATTGGAACCAGGAATGGTGTTATCATCACCATCTAAAAGAGTTTCCACAATGCCATCAGCCACGGCGTCCACATTTTCCAAGGTTGCAGCACCATTTGCCATGGTGCCCATGTCTACTAGAGTGTCCATAATGTCGCCAGTCACTGCATCCACATCTTCCAAGTTTGCAGCACCGTCCACCACTGTGCCCATGCCTAAGAGAGTGCCCACAGCATCGTCAGCAACTGTTTCCACATCTTCCACGTTTGCAGCACCATCCGCCATGTTGCCCCTGTCTAAGAGAGTGTCCACAGCGCTGTCAGCCTAGGCCTTCACATCTTCCAAGTTTGTAGCACTGTCCACCACGGTGCTCATGTCTAAGAGAGTGTCCACAGTGCCGCCAGACTCTGCGTCTACTTCCCACAAGTTTGTAGCACCGTCCATCATGGTGCTCCCACCTACAGAGTTTGGAGCTTTAGACTCAAGTAGAAGAAATACAGGTGAGAAACGACTGCCAACATCCAAGATTTGCTCCTGTCATAAACCGTTAGATTTAATGTTTCCCCCTCTATACGTCTCTCCGAAAGCTGTATTCGCCAATGATAGTTTGTTTTGCAGGGATTAGACGAATTTTAAAATTTTAAT
The DNA here is from genome assembly GCA_029891345.1 of Dryococelus australis. Lineage (NCBI taxonomy): Eukaryota > Metazoa > Arthropoda > Insecta > Phasmatodea > Phasmatidae > Dryococelus > Dryococelus australis. The sequence continues at coordinate 158,387,521 of CM056994.1, read as the reverse complement.
TTTATTTTATCATGTGCTCCAAGTCAGACTTCTATTGAAATATTGCACCTGAAACACAGTGATATAAACTAACTTCTGTACCTCTGTCTAAATTCAATCCATCGCCGCAAGAAATAATTTATAACCCAATATCCTTAACTCCTTCACCTCCTTCACCAATAGTTGTTATTTCAGTTAAGAAATGCAAATTAAGCTTAGGTCTTAACCCTAGATTTAAATTGTATTGAAAATTCAATATTTCAGTGATAAATTATTCCTTCTGCAATATAATTTTAAAATTGTTTTCATTCTTAAAATTTTGCAATAATTTTTGTACTTGTAATGTGCTGAAAAGTTTTTACAGTTTAATGATTGAAAGTATAAAGTTCTAACGATTTATAAAGAAAATTCATTTGGGTGTAACTAATGTAAAGAAAATTAATTCGGGTGTAAAGATTTTAATGGAATTTCATTGATTTGTAACGATTTATAAAGAAAATTCTTTCGGGTGTATCGATTAGTAAAGAAAAATAATTGATTTGTATCAATTTTTCTATGAAATTTCATGGATTGTAACAATTTTTAAAGTAAGTTCATTCATGTTGGAAAAATAATTAAGAAACTATAATTATTTCAATTATATAATGATGTAAATTTTTTCACTCTAAACACATTTTGACATTGTAATGGTGAATGGTAATGGTGATTTTTTTAATCGTTAAAAAGCCGGGTTTACTTATACATGTAAATGTTAGAGTATTTGAATATTTTTGAAGTTGTATCAGGACATTATGCAACTATATTTTTTTTACAGTTTTAACTATGTAAGATCGAGTTTTTGGTTAAAAAGCCTGTTTGGCTTCTACATGTAAATGATAGAGTAATTTAATATTTTTGAAGTTGTATCAGGACATGATGCAATTATTTTTTTACAGTTTTAATGATGTAAGATGGAGCTTTTAAAAACCTGTTTGGCTAGTACATATAAATGATAGAGTAATTGAATATTTTTTTAAATTGTATCAGGATATGATGTGATTATTTTTTTTTTTTACATTTTTAATTAGGTAAGATGGAGTTTTTGGTTTAGAAATATCATGTCTGACTTGTTTACGTAAATGTTGACATGACTAATAAAAAATATTGTATTTATTTCGTATGTTGTGATATTTTTCAGAAGTTAGTGCCAAACAATGTTTGTATTTCATTTAAGGTTGTAATGTAACATGAAGTAATGCATTTAAGTTGTGATGTTTTTCAGAAAGCAATAGTAAAAAAATTATTGTATTTCATTTAAAGTTTGTGATGTATTATTTTTTAATGCCAAGATGTATAAATTATTATCTTGAAAGTGATTATTAATTTTTTTATTAAAATACTTTCTTTTAAGTTAAAAACAAATAGTGAGACTTATTATTTTTTTAAATTCCACATGTCACTAAATTTTTAAAATAATATCTTATGTTTAATGAGTGATGAGAAAAGAGTCACTTGTTCTGCATTAGAGGAAGTGACTGTTTTACACCCTGACATACACCCCTGGTGAATGGGTGTATGTCAGCATTGGTAAGCTGATATGTATTTAAAAAATTCAGGATAACTGTTTGCTTGCTTTCATGAAGATAATATAATTTTCTTGACTTAAAACTTACAATCATTTAAACTAAAACTAACATTGAAGCACTAAGGGGAAATAAAAAATTATGAAGAAAGTCGAACATAGCTGGATGAATGAATGAAGTTTTGCAAAGAAACGAGACAACAAGTCAGTATCTTGAGAGAAACTTGGTCCGCTCAAGTTGAAGGTTCGAGTAGGACACAGAATTCTGCTGACCAATCTTTGTAACACCCCAGGGGAACATATTGAAAGCGAGCTCTGAATACCTGTACAGAGGCAGGTAGCAAATAACTCTGTCCCTCCTTGCATATAAGAAATTTTCTCCAGCTTAAACTTTTACTGCTGTACCCATCAGAAACTAGCATATATTTTAAATAGTTAATTTTACTTACACACACACTAATTACACTTCTTCAAGTTACAACAAAATTATGTTGGGAGAAGCAGAAGACAACAGAATAAAATGTATTTAAACCAATTTTGTAATTGAAATGATATTCAACTCATACTATGTTAAAATAGCAGTGTATTTTTCTTAAATTTGCAAGAATTTGGAGCTTTTAGTAAAAAGTAGAAATAATGTTTAAATTGCTATATTCCAACCCCGAAAAACATTATTTCCGCATATATTCAAACTATTTCGTTAAACTTACACCGGAAACTGTTAAAAAATTAAATAAATTCTAATATATACATTTTATGTTACAGGGAATGCATTTTGCCATTGGAAAGTTTTTGGTTGGCCGTAAAGAAAGGGAACACATTGTTTGAGTGGTTAGCAGGCTCGCCTCCACGGGTGGATCACATCCTGAAAACAAATTTTTTTTTGCACTGTGTGGATGTCATGATTGACACCATTGGTCGGCTGGTTTTATTGGAGATCTCTGTCTCATTTTCCCTAGTCTCATGAGCACGACCCGGTCAGGCCCGGTGCTGTCCCAACTCCGAACGTTTTTCTCTCATCGGCTCTCAAGACATTTTTGTTAAAAGATATGGACAAATCTCTACCAATATTTTTCTCTCTCCTTTGTGTCGAATTGATAGTAAAAATATTTCTTAATGTGTGAATACTTGTAGAAATCATTTCTTAAAAAATGAATAAAATAAATTTCTGTGTGATTTTACAAATCATTGTTTGCTTGATTCAAATACACAATTATTGTTTAAATTTTACTATCTGGGGATTCTCTCAGGGCTTATATTGGGAAAATAGATTTCAGAGACTTGTAAAAATATTTCCCCTGCTCATATAGTCAACCTGTTGCGTAAGGTTGAAGGGACAGCGAGTCAGGCGAAATATCTAGGGGTATGCATTAAGAGGGATACAGGTCAATGCAGGGGAGCCTACAAAAAACATGTTCTGAATTCTCTAGTGGGGGAGGAGCATGTTGTCGTGAAACGTATACTGCAGGAGCACCAACTCATGAAAAAATACTAAAAATCATTCACAGGGCTGACATGAGGTGCGTAAAACAGGTTATGCGAAGACCAGGCTCGATCGATTGCAGAGATCTTCAGAAAAGACAGCTTCTGCAGTTGGGGTGGTAAGGCAGCTTGGAAAGGGAGGTATCGTAGGAGGTGGTGGCTACTAACAGGCAGTTCCCAATGTGCACGCAATTAGGCATTTGTCACCATCTTGATTCAGTTAAGAAAAATGTAAATTGCAGGCAGCTCGGGTGAATGACCCGCATGACCTCTTAGACACAGCTTGGGAGGAGGGGGTGAAGGGTGGTTGGCATCGTGGATTCGGGCTGGTTATGAGGGCAGCAGGGTAGAGGTGGGAGGGTAGTGGATGCCTACATGTGAGCAGGGCCCAATCTCAATGTAACTAATCTGTTGATGTTATCTTACCTTAGTGCTGAAAAAATTGACAATCGCAGGCAGCCCAGTCTGGCGAGACGTGGTGTGTAGGCTGGAAGGGGGTGTAGGGAGCTCTCTAGCTAAGTGACCTCAGCTGTCCACTCTCCACTATCTTCAGTTCATGATAGAAGCTTGGAGGAGACAGATGTGTAACTCTCTCTCTCTCTCTCTCTCTCTCTCTCTCTCTCTCTCTCTCTCTCTCTCTCTCTCTCTCTCTCTCTCTCTCTCTCGCTCTCTCTCTCTCTCTCATATTAATCGGGCGGGTAGGCAGTTGGTGGCCGACAAGCATATGATCACGGGTTACTTCAGCTATGGACCGACGACCATTTATAGTGATAGCTGCGATTTACATTTTGTAATGTAAGCATTTTAATATGAAAGTGTTTTATCGGGAAAATATAAATTTTCGTGTATTATCTTATTTTTCTTTTCGGATCGATATACTGTGTTTGTGATAAGTAATTTATATCTGTGTTCGGTACACGAAAATACAGTTTGCGTTAACAAGTGTGCTCTATTTACGGAAATGTGTAGAATAACTATTATTTTAAAAAATAATTTTTGTCTTCAAGGATGTTGGTGCATTTTTTCGATACATATATAAAGTGATGTGGGATTATGCTCTACGCAAGTTGGTTGTTTTGAAAAAAATCATTTAGGGTATGATTTTCTATGGTTATACATATAAGTTTATGAGAATAGACATACTCTATTGTGTCTGGTTCAAATAGTATTTAGAAATTTTTTGCCATAAGATAAAATTCACCAAGCACGATCGTGTATAGCATGTGTAATTTGCACTTGTAAACTTGTTAATGTGCTATTTATTCATACTGACTAACTGGATTTCATTTACAGACAGTGGTTGTTCCTTATACTTGTCTCTCGTACTATTCATTTATTCATAGAACTCGTTACTTATATCGTTTAAATACTCTGCACGTGTGCAATTTCATACTGACTAGCTGGATTTCATTAAGTGAGTTGGCACTTGTCGACACCAGATATTAAAATTCCGTCTCGTGTAAATTATATTTATTAGCTCTAGACTTGCATTCTGTTTAAGACTTACGAAACTGCACTTATTATTTACATAGTCGTCTGAAACTTTCGATACGATGCATGTAATTTATTCATTTGTAGAACACTCGCAATTTCTCTAACGTTTAATTTCATTCGGAAAACAAATCGTTCAACATGTAAAACGCATCTTTCAAAGTCGCCTATCTCCCAACACCGTCTACGAGCAATATCCCTAAAAAAACATGAAATTTACACTTAGGTCACTTTAATAAATTTTTTAACACTCTGAAATTCTTTCGTGTGTTAAATATAATCGTCGAAATCGTCTATCTACCACCGACATCCCTCCCAACATCTCAAAATTATAAAAATTAGAAAATTGAGCCTTAACCCACTCTTGCACTCAATTCTGCACCTATAATTGCAACCCACCACTATGGACAGTTGAATTAAGGATACCACACCGTCAACATCGTACAGAGCTCCTGTAATAGCCCCCCCCCCCCCCGGGCAAAAAACCAAACAGAAAGAAAGTACTCTAAGAAAAAATCAAGAAAAAATGAATATAAAAATTAACTATTTCAATAAATTCAACCCTTTCAATATATTTAACCCTTTCAATTGCTTCTCGAATTAAGATAGGATAAAGATATTTTTAATCCCATTGAGATAGGATTAAGAATATTTGATCGGATTAAAACGAATTATGTATTAACACTTTTTAAGTAACCCTCTAATATCTAATTGATAATTCCATTAATCAAAAGTGAAATCGAACCATACAGCCCCTATTACTTAGGTGCGTGTAGGTGTAAAGGTGTGTGTGTAGGTATCGTAACTGTCTCTGGATTTTTTGAGTGTCTGAATACAAACAATTAAATTACTATCACAACATACCACAAGGGTGTATTGTCCCTACAGTTCACCTTAGAGGTGAATGGGTTTTTGCTGTCATTGGTCCCAGTATGCATGCATATGATAATTGTTAAGTGTGTGTCACATGGCGCTCACGTGTCATTGCTCATTCGTTGTATATCATTTTAAGTATGTCACATGATGGTCACGTGACATTGCTCGTTCATGGTTAGTTTTTGCCCACGTGACATCTCAGGCTCTGGGGGTATACAAGGCAGACGGACTCGCACATCGTCTCAGTGCATCGTCTGATGCGACAGGTGACGGATCGTTTTCTCTCTCCTGACCTTCTTAGCATTCCGACTGGTAAGCATTTTTTATGAACAGCTCTTCCATATAATTGTATAGGGAATTATTATTCATGCTCGTAAATATACCTAAGTATATTCCATTTTGCATGATACCGATCCCTTGTACCTTTATAATATCTTCGTGCTCAGAATTATACCTATATTCGATTTTGTATGATGCATGTCACTTATAAATTTCTATTATCAGATGTATTAAATCCGTTAGTTTTTTTTTTCCTGCTGAGATCAAGATGAAGCGCGCATTTAATAGTATGCCTGCAAGCGATGTCTCGACTTCGTCTTTGGCTGTAAGATCAGTGGCCCCAGATGAGCTGCAATTATCGCCATCAATTACGTTCGTGGTGCCCTCATCGGCATCTTAAATTACATCGGTACCATGTACTGAACCATTACATCGTCACTCATGCCACTTCTGCGATAAAACCTTCCCGTACAAACATGATGCACGAAGGCACGAGAAGAATGGCTGTGCGATGAATACAGATCGAGTGGTTCATAAGTGCACGGATTGTGGACTGTCATTTTATAGGCGCGATAACTTGCAGAGACATGCGAAAACCTGTAAAGGTGTAGGATACTCACCTACCAAAATCACTTGTGTACAGTCTCCTTCACCACAATGTATGAGTGTACATCTTGCAAAACCAAAGTTTCAAGATGTTAGTCCACCTTCGTACCAGCAACCATCGCGTCCAAAAATCGTAGCTGGGACAGGAGCTGTTAATGGCAATTATTTCGTCGAAGCTGAAACAGCTTTTCGACGTAATATTAAGACATACATGGCTGAAAACGTTAGTGGTTCGTCAAAGGATATTTGTAATTTTTTGGCACATGTGAAAAAAAATATCATTGACCAGCTCGCTGACAAAATATGGGAGCAGGATCCAATTAAATTTAATGTGTGGCTTGAGTGTAAATACACGAAACCAGAAACGCTCGTCGAAGTTACAGATAAGAGAGCTTTCAAAACAAAAAATGTAGCAGTATTCGAGGCAAGCGATATTGAGAAGGTGGTAGGAAACAGCTTAGGAAAAACATGTGAAGAGGAAGAAGCATACAAAGAGCATAGTTCGGGGTGGACACTCTCCTCGGTCAATGTCCTGCAGCTCCGCATAAACAAGCTGAACCCCCTTCGAATCTCGTCGTACATTGACTTGCCAGAATTTATCAACAACAAAAAGGCTGTGATCAACCCACAAAACACAAACAACTTTAAATGGGTCATTCTGGCAGGTTTTGTAGAAGGGGAAAACTGTCAGCAAATTGACGATCGCTACAAAGCTCTCGAAACCAAATTTTACTTTTCAGGCCTCGAGTTCGCCACACAACTACGGCATATCACAATTTTCGAGAAAAACAATGCATAAGTGTCTGTGAACATTTATGTTATAGGCGAGAACCAGAAAATTTTCCCATACTAGTAGCCGAAGAATAAATGTATCAGCACATCGACCTCTTTCTCCTCACCCCCGAAGATGGGAACAATCCCTACTGTTGCATAAAGAATTTCGAACTTTTAGTAAGGTTGCAGTTGACAGCCCATGGTAGCAAGATCCACATATGTAAATGATGCTTCACGTATTACGACGATCAGGCGATGAATTCCAGGCTGACAGGACAGCAGTGTCTAGAAGATCGCACGCAATACTGCAAATAAAATCCTCCACTACGCGCAGAAAAGCCACAGCCAGGGAAGGATGGTAGTATGCCCGTTTTGAAAATCAAGAATTACCACTACATGAATAAATTGCTGTCAGTCGTATATGCGGATTTCGAGTCAATACTCAAGCCGATTCAGACCTGCGAACCGGACCCCAGCCATGCCTACACATATGACTATCAGAGGCACGTGGCCTACAGTTTTTGTATTTACGTGCAAGTCGACAATAGTGAAATTCCAGCAGCACTAACATCCACGCTGAGATAGGAGCCCATTATATACACGGGGGAAGATGAGGAAAAGAAATTTATTGACACCATAGTGAATATTGGCACAAAAATAAAATATATTTACACCACTTCGATGCAAATGATTCCGCTCACTGCCACAGAAAAGTCAATCTACTCACAGGTGACAAGATGCTGCTACTGTGAATCACCGTTCACACACGAAAATTATAAAGTAAGGGACCACGACCACTTAACTGGGTGCTACATAGTGCCTGCATATACCAGCTGCAATTTGCTGCTTCGCCACCCTTAAAACCTACCAGTATTCTTCCACAACCTCAGCTAAAACGAAACTATTATCAAACATGTTGACTACGATGCAAAAGACATATTCATTATTCCACACACGGATGAGACGATGATCACTTTTTCAAAATAGCTGGGCTCTATCCAGTTTATTGATACGGTTCGTTTCGTGGCCCGGTGTCTGGCATCCCTGGCCGAGTACCTACCACTTTCAAAATTTATCAACACTGTAAAATTATTCACTCACAACCAACTACCTCTCGTCACATGCAAGGCGTTTTCTCCTACGATTACGTCGACTCATAGGAGAAGCTGAACGAGCCGCAGCGGGGCGATCCCTAAACCTCGCACTTTTCGAACCTCGCAATCCAGCTACCTCACCACTGAATGCAGAGGGTGTATGAGGGAGGGTATGGCTTGATTGTCCGACTCTCGCTAGCCATTCCTGTTTACGTGCCTCTTAAAGCACTCAGAGTGGTGTCACGGGGTAAAAAGGACACATCTTGAGTACAGTCTAGTACACATGTTCTCGTCTTGGGACCGCATACTCGACCAGTTTTTGTAGTAACATCATGTCTTCCTCGTGTGCTCTTAACTTCAGAGTATTTCCCTATACATGTATCGAGAATGCTACAAGCCGTTGGCTACAACTTTAAACTATTCAAACAACAAGTCATAAACCAAGCGACGCAATTTCTTTAAATTTCATATTACAATGTTTCTGATATCGTTTTCACCCTATTTGAAGCGTAAAGGATACGAATTTTTAATGGCGATTTTTACGTGTATTGTAGACCTATTGTTCATAGTTGCGAAAGTATTAACTATTTAGGTTAATAACAAATTTTGGTTTTATATTTAAACTGATGGTTGAAACTATGACTTCAAATTTGTGCTTTACCCGCATGTTAAAGAATTGTTCTTGAGTAGTTTATAAACCAAGCATTATGCTCGTCTACAATCATGGAAACGCAGAATAACGTACCTGCATAGGACACTTACGAAACGAGTTAAATTGTATTGAAAAATCACATTTTTCACGACAAATAATACCATCTAGACAATAAAAAAATTCTGAAATATCATTATCTCAAATTCAATGAACCTCTAGATAACTTATACAGTGTTGTTTGGGGCATTTAGAATGTAGTATAAACTTTGTCCATGTGGTTTAAAACAGTGAGAGAGAACTTTTAAAATCGCTTTACAAATTGGGATTGTATCTCCAAACAAAAATATTTCTCTTACAATAATTCCTTTGATTTTAGAGGATTTTTTTTTTTTTTTCGTTTTGTCATACACATGGCGCCTGTTTTACGCGATAAGATTCCACTGCTGGTTGTTTTCGGAAACTCATTAGATCAAAACCAATTTGTGATTTCACGATTTGAACTGTCGTGCGTCTTATGTGACTGCCAGCGAATCAATGGCGTTCAGTGTTGGAGTAACTTAATTCTCATTGGCCCATATTCAAGTAGAAAACAAATATCTTCTCGACAGGCGCACAGCTAATAGCTAAAGGCTAGCTTGCAAATATGCACACGTAAAATATTAAAGTCATTACATTGAAAAATTATTATAAAATTCTGCCACAGTGAGGTTATCATAATAATTTATTTGTGTTACTTTTACAATTAGCGTTCCATATGTGGTTGACTTCAAAAGAATAATATATATTAAAGTAACTTACTATAAATTGAAGAAATGCAAATATACAATTCGTAGCCACCGTAAAACTACTCCCTCTTTAATTAGTAGTAATTATAACTTTGTAAACATCAAGTAGGCTAATATTTAAAATTACGCCTTTTTTGTCTGAGTGTGTGGAATTGCCTTTTAGTAGAATACTGGTGTTACAAAAGTAAACACAACCACTTTGCGTTTTTTGTTACTTAAATACGTTTCGATAACAAAAATTTATGCATAAAATATATATTCTTGCATTACCCAATACTACCATCACATTAACGCAACATTTATGTAACGCATAGCATCTGGCTGTTAGTGTCATTGCACGGATGCGTTCCGCTCTAGCAGCAGCTCGTTGTATTTCACTTTCCCGTGTTCATAGTTCGTGCATGCATGCTATCCTATTTTTTGGAAAAAAATAAGCTAAACTCCAAATCTTCAAGTAATGAGCATTAGATTAAAAGTCAAATTACTATTGTAATACGTTGGTGTGCACATTCTCACTTGCACGCACATACGGGATGGCATAACGGCAGCAACTCGTCTTTAAATCTTCAGATACGTAAGTACTCTAAGTGCACACAGTGATATATTTATGTATATATATTAATATACTTACTACAATTATATTATAAATAAAAATGGAAATACTAATCAAAATTTTAAATAGTTGATATAAATTTATTAACTATTAACACCTTGAAGTATTTATGTATAAATTGAAGTGTCCCAACAGACTCACTCTGTCATTAAACCACAACTCAAACCATTGCACGCAAAAGTAAGAATATTTAGGGGTGGCTTCTATTTAGGGAGCAGGCAGCCACTAAGAAAAAATATTACGAAACTATAGCTCAAAAGGTTGAAAAGTAGTCAAATGTGTTATGTAGTATTCCTTAATAGCACATTATATAATATTACTGCTAATAGCGCATCAACGTGATACTATATCAGTAGATTATGGGTAGGTTAAGGACAATCCATTTTTTTCCCTAAAACCCCCGATTTTTCCTCGAATTTCATGCTTTTTACCTCCAAAATAAAACAGACACACAAAATCATGCACGAATATTGATAGCTATATTTTCTTGCAAAACTTAAGCAAAATCAACCCATTACGCAACAAATTAAGCAAATTTACACCAAATAATGCAAGCTAATTAAAGCAAAAAAATGAAGTGCTTTAGTCCAACATTATGCAAATTAAGCTAAAATCAAATGCTATGTAACTATTCATTATAGATTATATTCCAATATCTGCAAATTTTTTAAAAACTACTTCTATATGTTCAAATTCGTCACAAATTTCCCGAAGTTCATCTTCATCCCAAACGCTATCTAAGACTAACTGTAATTTTTGTAGATTTCGATAGAATTTGAAAACTATATGTCGTAGTTCGTGAGACTTCATATTTATGGTGTACGCTGGAAAAGTTGAATTTGAACCTCCTTCTTTAAATGTTATTCAAACTGCATAGTTAACCAAGTGAAGCAATTTTTATTTACAAAGAAAAAAAACTTATTTAGGTTTAATAAATCTATATTTTATTAAATTAATCAACTTAACTAAACATCTAAAAATTTCTATAAATTTATGGAAACATTTAGTTTTTTTCCGTAAAATCGTTTACATTCTCCATTTATTATTTCTAAAAAAATTTTATATCTTCAGTAATATTTACTTTCAAATTATTATAAGTTATATTCATTTGACTGATAAGAACAACATTACAAATTGTTCCTGCTTCAACAGCTTTGTTAAAATCAACACTAATTTTTATGTTTGTTTTATCTTTAACAACAGTTGTTTTTCTATATAAACAATCAATAACAAATAATGGCCTTCGCCCCAAAAATTAATAATAATTGAATTGTTTATTGTAAAAAGGGACCCGAGCGCCACTGAGAGCTATTTTGAGTTAAGTGTGGTTTCATGAACTAGAAGAGTAGATCTACATTTTAGTGTTAAAACAGTCCTGAATACACTGGAAGAACACTGTGTAAAGAAGTAACACATAATTTGTTTCAGTGTAAAAAGGGACCCATGTCCTGGACTTTGGTACCTTTTAAAACTATACAATTGATAACCATGTTAGGCAAACATTTTACGCTACATTATTGGTAGCCATGTCAGACAAGCAGTCTTCAAATGTTAATGAAACAGCTGATACGTACACGAAGTTTGGTTTTGAGCAAACAGTGGAGTGTTTTCATAAGTGTAATGTTGTGGTAAAAGAACATTAAGTGTGATTTAAATATGAGTGGGATGAACACAGAAATGTCACCAAAAAAGCGAAGAAAGGAATACGTGACCCAGACAGTTATCAACGAAATATTATTAAGAAAGTCAGAGTTGTAGGGAAAGAAAACATTGACCATAAAGGAAAAAAGCAACAAGCTCGAGCTATTTAAGAATCATGCAGTTTAGTGAAACAATGTTTTGAATGCTATGGATAAGTAGGTAGAACCTGTGCTGTAAATTAATATTGTTGAAGATGTAAACATTTGCCTAAAGGAATTTTGAGGTCATTTTATAGCATTAAACCAGATAATGTATGTTTCCTTCTAAGTTGCTAGCCCTCTGCTGTTTAATGTTTACATGTTTCACATTATGAAACATAAGAGTTGGTTAATTCATATTGTATGTTTGATTAATCAGGTGTCCCAAGAAATGCTTCATGGGACATGCTTCAAACCGGTTTGATAAGATTGATGGAGCTGCTATGTTTGAGGGTTTGTACACCATGAACACAAAGGATGAGCAAGATATACATCTGCAGAGAATGATATAAATTAGAGAAGTGAAACGCCACAGGAATAAGACAGAATATTCTGTTGAAAAACAGAAGACATTCAAGTATTATGTTCTTCTCAAGGACAAAAAGATTGAGGTATGTAAGAATGCTTTCTTCCGATTGTACGATGAAACTGATAAAAGGATAAAGCGTATGTATTCCCAAATTACTTGGGGAAGGAAAGCCACCACGTGATAAGCGCGGCGGCACACCCTTGCGCATTCAAAAAGGCGGAGATGAACTTCTTCAGATTCATCAAAGCATCGCCTCATTTCCAGTTAAGGAAGCATATTTCACATCACGCAGTTAAAAATATCTCTCTGCAGAACTGCCAGTTGCAAAAATGTACAGTATGTTCAAAAGCAAGTACCCAAAAACCACTGTCAAATACAGCTTTTACCTAAAGTACTTTAACGAGAACTTTAGTCTGCGGTTTGGGAGGCCGCAGGTAAACACTTGCAGTTATTGTGAGTTGAAAAAAAAAAATCATCATAAATAACACAACCCTAAATGACACAGCGAAATGGTTGCTGCAGCTGAGTTTATAGTTCATCTACGCCGAGCAAAAAATTTTTGTAGCTTCATGAGGGACTCAGAGCAGCTATCAGTCTTCTTAAAAGTTTCTAAGATTAGCATTTGATTTTATGCAGAATTTAGAACTTCCTAAAATCCTAGTACAGGAAATATTTTACCTGAGGCAAATTAATGTCAACTTTTTTTGTGTATACAATATGAGAAGTGGGCTGGCACAAAATATGTCTGCCATGAAGGAGACGCCCACAAGGTGCCTAATGATATAGCCTCAATTTTATTGGACTATATCGAGCAGAACGTCCCTCCTTCGGTAAAAGAGCTTCATTTCTTTACAGATAACTGTCCAGGACAGAATAAAAACCACATACTTGTTAGATTCTGCCACGCACATATTGATACTCGTAGATTTCAAATTGTGAATCAATATTTTCCTATACGAGGACACTCGTATCTCCCGTGTGACAGGAAGTTCAGCGTCATTAAACGCCCTATTAGAATATGTGACCAGATATACACACTAAAGGAGATCTGTCAACTTATCTGCGATTCATCCAGCAAGTCACCCAATTGTATCACTCTGCTCAATAAACAACAAAACCTAGTGATCTTAGATTTTGAAAAGTGGTGGATATTGTACTACAAAAGAAGTGTAGTATCACTGGAAACCAGGCAACATGATCGTGAATCAAGTGAGGTCTTCAAAATTTCTAAATACCATTACTTTGAGTACTCTGCGGAGAAGAAAGGTGTTGTGAATGCCAGTGAATGGTTAGGTGATCTTCTTTCCCATAAGTTTGTGCTGGGAAAGATACCTGATGTCAGTTTGTAAGCCATTACTGCATATCCAACTCGACGAGTACCTATCAAAAAACCAAAGTTAGAGGACTTGAAAAGGGCATGCTGTTATATACCGGAGGAGTGCAGGGATTTCTACAATATGTTAACAGTGTGGCCAACAGTTGCTGCAGATGACACAGACGATGAATAAAGAACCCTGATGGACTGTTTGTGCGGATGATGGAGTCACCTAATGATTTTTTAAATTTTTATCATGAAAACAGGTGTGACATGTTAACATGCTATTGTTGTGTTTATTGTGTATTTGTACCTCAATTGCAACTTATATTAAGTAAATATAGTATTACTGTGACAAGTTACGGCTAACAATTTTATTTCATATCCCATCTGTTGTAAAAAGGAACCCGAAACCAACACACTATACTAATACATTTTTCCTGTTGATATTACGCTATTTGTAACCCTTAAAAGACTATACATCATCAACATATACCATTGAGAAGTTACCACAAAATTTTCGTTTATCACAGCCTAACAGTTTCTTTACAAACTATTATTATTTTGATTTTACACCAAACTTTATAAATGGCACTCAGGTTCCTTTTTACAATAAGCTGTTCAATTAATATCACCTTGAGTGTTTACAGTTGGTTTATAATAAAGTTAATTACTTCTATGTACAGAATCTAGTTTTCATTTTCAATTTCTAAAATCATTATAAGCAAGAAACATTTTATCACAAAGACCATTTTCAATAACTAGATTCCAATTTTCTTTAGGAAAGATCTCATTTCTTACATTCTTAACATAAATATTTCTTACATTACAGTGATCAAACATAGAAGCATGTACATATTACTCTACACGATTTTTTCAGTTATCTTGAAAGCCTGCAATTACAAAATCAGACATATCAAATTGTAAATTATTAATCTGATCTCTTACATCAAAATTTTTAAACAGTTGTTCCAGCACTTACATCTTTTTCTAAAAATTGCCAATAATTAAAACTAATAGGTATTTTTGGATGGTTGTATATTTTGCTTTAATTTCAATGGCTGTGTTTGATTCGTATTCAACAATTGGCCACAACATTTCCAATATTTGAGTAACAATTTTACCGGGATCATCATAGATTTTCTGAACTGCACCATCTGCGTTCTTAGTTTCATGAACATATAAACAATTGTCATCAGATGAATTTCGAATAAATGCAATTTTATAACCACCTTTCCAATAAATTGCATTGTTATCTCGAATAAAACCAAACGGATGTCTCAGTGGATAGGTTAATTAATTTGTTTTATCACTGTGAACAGATATTACATGATATTTATTATCAACACCAGTAAAATCTAAATAATTTTGCTCACTTGAGGATCTTAAATTATTCATAATTAATAAGAATAATATTTGGGAAAGAAAATCCATCTCCTATAAGAATATCAAATTTAATTATATTATTGTAAACCATTAAATTCCCCTTAGTTTTATCAGTTGGAGGAAAAGTTTGTCTTTCAAAACTCACAATACTTCTATTACCATATACAAGTAAAAAAAAATATATATATATATATAAATGAAAGATTCATCAACGGCAGTTTGTCGAGTTAAGATACTCATTGAGAAATAAGAAAAATTTAAAAATAATCATGACGAAGATTGTGAAAGAAATAAGAATAAAGATCTACCTTTAATTCACGAACTACGAAATATTGGTAAAAAAAAAGTAGAACCAGTAAGTTAAGAAAATAAAAATTTAATAACAACACTAGTTCCTGTTGCAGCAAAACATTTAGATTATCCACCAACACCAGAAGAAACTACTTATGAAAGAGGATTATTTTCAGAACAGAAATCTCCTAATTTGGTAGAGCAAATAGGAATTGTACCATTGAAGAATTTGGCTGATCCTGACTCAACAATAAGTACCGGAAAATAATTCGCAAAAAGAATCAATGTTATTGATATCAGTATGGATTACGTGCAAGACAAAATTTTTACATAGGTAATACAGAAGTAATGATACATGTTAATAAAATAACCGTTAAAAATAAGGAATTTCAATTAACGGAAGGATAATCTAATTTGTTAACAAAAGAAAAAGAAGATCTTCACGATAATTTCACTGATACTGACTATGAAAACTACACGAAAATTGCTTTAGATAACAATGCTGCATTTCAATAATATAATCCAAGAACAAATACAAACTAGAATACAAATTGTAAATACCAAAATATAATTAAACCAATTTATGATAATCATATTAAAAAGTTACATTCAAGAACAGCACCAAAAACACAAGAAAGAATTATTTCCCCAAGAACTCCTAGATCTGGAGAAGGTAATTGAAAATACAGTATTTTACCAAAAGAATATGTTTGGATGGATGACGTTAGAAAATTGGTTCATAGTGTACTAGTTATTCATGGTGAAGAAAATACTGGAAATAAAAATTATTACATTGAAAAAGGTAACATACTGAATACGCAAAACAATAAACTTTCTGATTTCGTTGTTAATAATCGAAAATAAATTTATTATCTTATAAGAGTTTTAAATGTTTTTCCACATTATTTTTGGAATTGTAAACATCACGGCAAAGGAATAATAAATAGGGCGTTAAAAAATTAAAACTTGCCTATTAATAATTTGCCAGGGTGTAATTATTGTGGACCATTTACAAAATTGAACGAAAGACTAAAAAGAGGTGACAATGGCATAAATGATTTAGACGAAGCTAGTAAACTCCATGATATTGCTTATAGAGGTCATAAAGATTAAGAATCTAGACATGCGGCTGACAAAAATTTGCAAACAAAAGGCAAGGAGATTATGTTAGATAAAGATACTCCAATAGGTGAAAAAATTGCTTCTGTGGCTGTTGCTTCAACTATGATTACAAAATGAAAATTAGAATGGGGTATTAAATTGATTAACTACTTTTGTTTGTTTACTTATAAATGAAGTCAACAAATATAACATTC
Source organism: Dryococelus australis (assembly GCA_029891345.1). NCBI lineage: Eukaryota > Metazoa > Arthropoda > Insecta > Phasmatodea > Phasmatidae > Dryococelus > Dryococelus australis. Next base: position 158,370,813 of record CM056994.1, on the reverse strand, counting down.
GATATATTCATTTAACAATTATGAGATTTGGGTATATATAATTTTTTTTAACAAAGGAACAACTTGAGAGAAAAAAATAAAATTTTAAAAGAAGTCATAGGTTCGAAATTAACTTTGTCAATACCAACAATCGAAAAATATATTAAAAGAGAAATCTGGAAGTGGCTTACATCATGGAGGATTTTTACCATTTTAAATTCCAGTTTTAGCTGCACTCGGTGCCTTAGTTGGTACCGAGTGATTTATGATTCTGTTGAACAAACTAGAAAATAAAAAGAATTAGAATAACTACAGAGACATAACTTAGCAATAGAAAAATAAATCAGGAAGTGGTTTAGTTGCAAAATGTAGAAGACCGAAATAATTTGAATATATCCACATTATATAATATTTATATTGAAAAATATATAAAAATATTAAATGTAAAAAATTTCAGAAATGTTTAAATGATTGTTGAATTACCAAAAATAATACACAAATAAATGAATGTGCTGTGGTTAATTTTGACATTTCGTCCAATCCTGGTACTCATTGAGTTTGTTGTTTTAAAGAAAATAACAATGTTTATTATTTTGATTCATTTGGAGGCAATATTCCTACTAATTTAACTAATTATTTCAAAAAGAGAAATTATTATTACAATAATACTAGAATTCAGAATTTTAATTGAGTTATCTGTTGACACTTATTTTTAATTGTATTGCAACTTTTTTTCGAGAGGGTTTAAGTTTCATGATATCATTTGTTGTTATTAAAATACATATATTTGGGAAACCATTAATCAAATATTTTAATATAAACTTTGACACCATGCTAATGATTTAAAAACATATGTAGATTCAAAATACAATATTATTGTTTCTGCTTTATGAGATCAAATTAGTAAATTTTTTGTTTACACAAAAGCTTATGTTTCTCTTCAAAATAGTAGAATTAATAATATGGCTGATCACATAGATGGTAAAGATGGAGTCAATAAAAGAGTTTTTGATAAATATATATCTGATAGATTACAAAATTTAAATCAATCAGTTTTGAATTATTGTAATTCACTTGTTACCTCAAAAGTTGAAAAATACAAGAAAGAAAAGTGTCCTGCAAAGTGGGATAAAAAAAAAATTTCTCACTTAGATAATAATCAAATTTTCTTTACTTTTTTGATGGATTGTACTGATAATCTCAATTTACGTGATGATACTTTGACTGCTATTTGTGATTTTAAACAAATGGATTACAGTTAGCCTTTTGATGTTAACATAGCTATATTTAATCTTTTTAAATCGGGCAAAATAAAATAGTTAGTTATGATGATGGATTAATGACCACAATAGGAATATTCGTAACATATAAATATTAAATAATATTTTACTATTAAATGGAGAATAATTGGTGTTTGATGTATAACATCACTAAAAATAATAATATAGAAAGTGAAAATACTAAAAATGGACATTTAGTTCAGAAAAGTTAATGTTCAATATGTAATTGTAATAAATCAACATATAAAAAAATTACCCACTGTAAGGGAAGGCATAATAAACTAATTATGTAAACCTACATGAAAACATTTTCCAAGAAGAAAAGTAATTTTGTATGGTATTGATGATTTATGGCAAATTGACCTTGTTGAGATGGATATTGGTAATTTAAAAGGTATATCACATATAAATAATGGGTACAAATATATCATGCATATTATCGATGTATTTTAAAAATAAGCATTTGCAATACCAATTACAGATAACACAACCAAGAATGTAGCAAATGCTTTAGAATGCATACTGATTAAAAGAAAACCACATAATTTATAAAGTGACAATGGGTACGAATTTTATAATAATATATTTATAGAACATGTGCAGAAATATAACATAAATCATTATTCTATATTCAGTGGAATTAAAGCCAGTGTTGCAGAGGGATATAATCGTAAAATGAAGAATAAAATGTTGGAGAAATTTGCTTTGAATGACTATTACAATTGGATAAATATATTAGACGATTTAGTTCAAGAATACAACAATACCAAACATAGAATTATTAATATGAAACCAATTGAAGTCAATAAAAAAATTAAAAAATATATATCAAACATATATGATTAGTGAATCAAAATACAAAGTTGGCGATATTGTCCGGATAAGCAAAAGTAAACGAATCTTTGAAAAGGGCTATACAGTTAATTGGATAACATAATTATTTACATTTTTGAGGTTTTACATTTTGACATTCCAACTTACAAACCGAAAGATAGTAAAGGAGAATAAATAAAAAGCAGTATTTATAAATATGAAATCATGAAAACGAACTATCGAAATGAATATTTTGTTGAAAAAGTCTTAAAAACAAAAGGTGATAAAATGTATGTAAAATGGTTGGTATTGATAACTCACATAACTCTTGGATTAATAAAATATATGTTTTGGAATTCTAATATTTTTTATTGAATGTTGTAAATTGCATTTATTTTCAGCAAGTTTTTCAGCCGCTGACCAGCCCGCGGCTGATATTTTATACAATTTTCAGAGTATATACCTGCACTCTCTGAAATACCATAGAGAATAAAACACAAAATTAATTTCATGTAATTATAATTTTTGTATTGTTATGGGTTACTGGTTTTTTCCATCTTTCCAATCTAATCATTGTTTTGTTTCATTCCAAATTTTTGTATTACCTGTGTTGTATAATCCTAATCTGCCTAATAAAACTTTTAGACACTGGTTCTAAAATAATTGGTTTAAAAAAAATACATTTGTGCTAAATGATTTTTAGTAAAAATATTGATCAAATGGCTCAGTAATATAATTTCTACAATTTCAATTACATAAATAAATATGATTTAATCAAATATTTCTTTGTTTTTTTTTTATCACGAAAATAATCCAATAGTTCAAGAATTAACTTTTCTGTATCGTTTACATCATAAACTTTCTTATGAATACAAATATAAAAATTATCTTGTTCATTATGAGAACAATTGAAATTTGTATTTATAGATATTAAATTGTCTGTTTTACCAATTTTAAAATTGTTAATTGAAGCATACCGATTAGATATTTCAATGTATATGTAACCTTTAACTTTGTTTATAAATTTGACTATAATTTTTTTCATATTCATGTTAAAATGATATAGTTTTTTATTTTCTAAGTCGAGTTGTTCATTTTTAAGTTTTTTCCTATTATTGTATGGTTTGTCACAATTTTTACAATTATAAGCACTACCTAAAAATGCTTTCATACTATTAATTACATCAAAATGTTCATTGCGTAAATACAAATAATAGTTGTTGATTTTTTAGGCCGGAATTTATAATTGAATTGAATGTGCAGCGGAAACAACTTTAATTTGAATATTCAGAAAATTTGCAGCATCCATAATATCTTCCAAACTAAATCTATTTCACTACTTTTTCCCATTCATACACAAAGTTCACAAGACTTTTCTCCTTGTAATTTTATTGCTTTTATAATGTAAATAAGTTCGTTGTTCGTTAATTATCTATCCAAAATGATATTAGTTTCGTATGTTAAAACTGTAATTATTGCTCTAGGGCCACAACAATTTTCAACATTATTAATTTTAGTAATACATAGTTTTATGTATTTAATTAAATTGTCAATTTTTTTTTTACCTCTTATGCCATTACCACTGGGTATTTTATAAACATCAATATCGAAAAGAGTTTAATTTATATATATTTTTTCATTTCATGAAATTATTCTCTTAATTTTATTAATTAAATTTTCGGCATTTAAATGGTTATTTCCTGCATCCGAAAATGTATGGCAAAAATTCAAATTATTTGCATATATTCTCATTTGATCACCATTTCTTTCTTTAGCCAGTTAATTTTCTTACAGCTTCCATTGTTATGTGATCAGCATTTCGAACAGCATTAATTTTTTTTCTATCGAATTGCCTTGTAAATTTTTTATGTGCATGCTGTATTTTGTTTGCCAAATGTTTTATCTATCATAATATCTCATTAAAATTATGCTTTCAGATTCCACAAAATTTTCAAACGAGTGGTCTTCCTTTCCACACCGGATAAAAATAAAAAATTTTTCTTCAAAAGGAAATATTTGACCTAAACTTTATATTTCTTCTTTAATTTCATTTTTGAAAAGTAAATTTTTCAACATTCCGGTTATTTTTATTTTTCTGCGATACAAATATTTGTTTACAAAATGGAAATATTTCTTTAATTCAGTTCATATTGAATTGTTTCTAACATTGAGATGATAAAATGTAAATTTGTAAAGGTTCTTTTCTTTCTTGATTTCTAATAAATGTCATAATAGTTAATTAAACAGGCTTTCCTTAAATTATAGAAATATTTTTAAATTATTTAGCTAAGATTTTTGCTTCACATTCCACCCCTTTAAATCAATACTAGATTGTTCGTTGCCATTATTGTTGTTTTATTTAAATAGAAAACGTTATTGAATGTGTTAATGAAATATAAAGATGATGTACAAATATAAATAATACAATAAAGGAAGGAATTGTAATAGTGTTTAAATTATTACATTTTTTTTTATATTAACTTCGTATTTGATATATTTTCATTTGACATGTTTTGCATATTGTGTATGTTTATACTATAGTTTTATAATGAGAAATATTATAAATTTATTCTCATTACATACTGCACACGTCCTTATTGTATAATTATCGTATTGAATTTAATTAAGAATATGTACTAGTGCATTGTGTGATGTAGTATTTTTATGCTCTTTGAGATATTGTTAAGATATATATTTTCCACACTCGCATAGTACTTTCTATTTATTTAAATCATAATGACTTATGGCATAACTAGAGGAACATTTAAATAGGTGTTTGTATGCTTATCTTTTGAGCGATTATGTGATGGAAAACATTCAACGTTTAATACTTCACCACACGTGTTGCATTGCTTACATATGGTAAATTTTTCCATTTCGAGAATTGATTCCATTTTATTTATAAAGAAAAAATTATTCGAATAAAAAAAATATTTACCAAAAAAGTAATTATGAGTGAAATCATAATAAATAATTGATTCAAGAATGTCACAATAATATTTCAAATAATTGGCATTGTCATGACTAATAATTGATTAATTTCTAATTTCACAAGTCGTTAATATTGGTTAAAATATTCAAATAAATCCCAGATGCTAAAATACTTTTTTTTTTTGTAAAATAACTAATATATATAATATTTTCAAAATATCGAACAAATCATGTACTGATATGTTTTAGTAAAAAGAATTAGGAGAAATCTTAAATAAATTTATTATAATTTTAAAAAATAATTTCATGAATTACAAAAATATCAAAAAATAAAATATATATACATTCACAAATAGTCATATCAAAAATTTTTGGGAAAATCAGAACCTAAAATTATGAAAGGAATCTATTATAGTTATTTTGAAGGATATATTTTTAATAGAGAAAAAATTTATATTCCATTTTCAAAAAATTATAATTAATAGTTAAAGGTATTAAATCAGCTAAAAAAGAGGATAATAATTATAATACAATATAGAGCTTTCAAAAATGCAAACATTCATGATTGAAGATTAAGAAAACTCTATAGTTTCTAAAGAATTTTTGGAACCAAATAAAGACGATATTATGAAAAGAATTAATACTATTTTAAACTCAAATGATACTATAAATTAAATTTAACATTTCGTGCTTCATATAATAGAAATATGATATAAATGAAATATCATACATACTGCAAATACAATAATTTACAGAGTGATTGATTTAGATAATATCTTCAATAATATTTTCGATAATATTTTAATACAAATAAGAGTATTTGAAGCTCAAGTTCTCATTGGTCATTGCATTCCATTACTAATTTATAACTACAGGTTAATAAGTATAATATATTAAATATGCTATCGTTTATTGAGTTACCAGAAAAAAACGAATATCTTTCATAAATAAAATAGTAATTTTCTAAATTATTATATATATTTCATAAAATTACCTGAGTACCCAGTAACCAAAATTTCCGAGAGAATTCCCAAATATGAAAATTTTGATTTCGAAAATGATATATTTCTATGAAAATGGGAAATGTCAATTAAAATGGACAATATTCTTAAATTTGAGAAGTTAGTTGATTTTATTTTAATATTAATTATTAACGAAAATCTTACGATATATAGCTATTACAAAAAAAAGTCTAGAAGTTGCTAACACAACTAATACGCCTACTTTCCCCAACATAATGGCAATACATTTTTAAATAATTTCCTAAAAGCTGAGTTGGTAGGTAGGATTTTTCTCGCTGAAAGCAATAACTTCATCGATAAAACTAGAACCTTATGCACAAGTATTGAGAATACTACAAATACACACACGTAACTGACCTGGTACTCCAACCCAGAAAACTTCGTAACATAACTAGTGTGCTATCAACTGCACTGCGGAGGTCGGATTCGAGTATCAACTTATAAATTAATAATTCTTATGATTAGAATTATAGGATGTACTAGCCTAAAATATTGACAAGTCCATCATTTCGAAAATATGTGGCTGAGCCACTTACAAAAGATGATTTTTCATGGCCATCCATAGCGCTACATTTATGATCAATTTGGTGAAAATTTGTTGGCTAGTCCTGGGATATAAGACATAAAACATTCCTGTTATTCATGTGACTATTTTCACAAATGGAGGACAAAAACTTATTTATTAGCACATTCGAAGATTGTATACTGGCGGTATATAAATTTGAAATAAAATCAATGACATAGCTTCATAGATATAGTACACTAAGATAAAATTATTTAATAGCCAGAATGCTGACAATAAACATCTGTAACACTTAAAGAATATATAAAAGTTATATGTCCTACCACAGCACAACTCATTCGCAAAATTTGTTAAGAATGGGTTGATTGTTTTCTGAGATATTAAATATAGACTTAATTTAAATGGTGAGGCTATCTTACAAAATGGCAGAGAAATAAAACAATTACAGACAAATTTTATGGTTGTAATTTATACAGCCAGTATACAAAAAGTGTTTCGTTAACAAAATATAAGGTAACTCGGGGGAAGATGCCATTTGTGAGAAGACGCTAGAAAGCTTGTAGTTGCGAAGCAAAACGACTAGCAGCTCTAGACGGGTGGAGGTACAGTGCTGCCAGTGAAGAAGCAGCCATAACGAGGACGGTAATGTAGTTTCGTTTTCTATCTTTTTATGGTAAATTATTCGAAGATATTACCACGTAAGTACCAGTTTTATAATATTTTATTATGTTCTCGAAAGACATGTAAAAATACATTTATGTTCAATTGCAAAATTTTTGGTATACGAAGTAGAAACACTTTTTAACGCAAAAAATGGCAGTGTAACGATTCCCACCCAAGAATATTCGGATAGAATAAACATGAGTGGCAACTTCCCCCACTATGTAGAATATTATTTCATATTGATAAAACCAAAAACATTATTATTGTTAATTAATTTTTCTTACCAAGAGTATTAAACGTCACCCTTTTTTACAACAAACTATTCCCCATACCTATGACAGGAAAACGGATCGGGCAGCATGGTCGGAAGGAAAACTATTACTTGCTTTAGAAGATGTGAAAAACGGGAAAATGGCCATATGGAATCCATCCTAGTTTTATCACATACCCACACGATCCTGAAAAGACGAATTGAAGCTGGAAATATTACTAAAGAAGTACCTGGACCTGCAGGTAAGTTTATAGTGTAATAAGTTATTATATATTTTTATATTTTTGACATGTACAAGCCTACCTACATCAGAACATTACTTGTTCTAGGTTGCCTGGGAAAACAACACGAAACAGTCTTAGTGAAGGATGTGCAACGCCTAGAAGAAGCTGGCTTTTCATTTTCACCAACACCAAAAACTGTTCAGCAAATAGTTTTACGTTTCGCTGAGAAGAATGGTTTGAAGCATAGGTCCAACGCTCATACTAAATTAGCTGGCTATGACTGGCTACATATAGTTTTGAAACATCATCCTGAACTGACTATTAGGAAGGCACAGGGCATCTCCGTCGCACGTGGGTTTGTAATGTGCCATAAAGATGTTGGCAGGTACTTTGAATTGCTTTTGAGTGTTTTCCAGGAAAACGATCTTCTTAGCACTCTTAGAAAAATCTATAACATGGACGAGTGTGGTCTTCCAACTAACAATAATCCAGGTAAAGTGATAAGGGCAGCAAAGATGTTCACCATTTTACTTCTGCGGAAAAAGGTGAGACGATAGGTGTAATTGCTTGCTACAATGCTGAAGTTGACTTCTTGCCCCCGTACAGTATTTTTAAAGGAAAACGAAAGAAGCCCGAATTTGAAGATGGTAAGCCCCCTCGGTCATACGTCAGAATGAATAGAATGTCTGGTTATGTAAATGCTGAGGGATTTTTAGACGGGCTACAAATTCATTCTGTACCTCATAAGGAAGCAGAAAAGTGTTTGCTTATTTTACACGGTCACAGTTCCCACTATTATGACGTTTATGTACTGGACTTTGCTGCAGACAATGATGTAATACTACTCTGCCTTCCTAGCCACACAGTCCAATACTTGCAACCCTTGGAACGGTCATTTTTTAAACCTTCGAACACTTTTTGACACCAAGATGTGAACACTTGTATACATAGAAACCCCGGAAAAAAACTGACACGACTCCAGTTTGGAACATTGTTGAATACAGCTTGGAGCACAGCCGCGACAGTAGGAAATGGTACTGCAAGATTTGCTGCTTGTGGCATCTATCCTTACAACCCACAGAAAATTCCAGCTCACGCATTCCCTGTATCAGACAATGCTTCTGGAAACCAAGAAAATGCAACAGAGAGCGTTGCTAAAGTTGTTGCAAGTGAAACACCTGCCACTCTTTCAGACAATGGCCAGACACATAGGCCTACTGTATCGATAAGAGCGTCTTGTGCAAATGCTCCCGTAAACGAGTTATCTTATCCTGCTAATGATGTGTCTCACTCACTATGGGAGAATGGTAGTAAGAGTTCTTTCGATGAAATAATGAATGTCCCTGTTCTTAGGATGCCTAAGCCAATTGGTCGGGAGAAGGAGACAGCAGTAGTCCTGAACACACCACAAGGACTAACGGATATGCGGAAATCAAAACATTATAAGGAAAGTAAGATGAAAAGCAAGAATAAAGGAAAATAAACTATGAAAAATGACAAAGCCTCTTCCCCAAGCTCGTCGACTTCGTGTAGTGATGCATCATGCCCGGATAGTACCAATGACGTAGAAGTAGATGACATGGATGGTAGTGATGACTTTTGTACTGTATGTAATGGGTACTTCTATGCTAAAAATTGTCCTAAGAGTAACGGAATTCAGTGTGTTATATGTAGGAAATGGCTACACAAAGATGCCAGTTCAGACCAGTTACATTGCGAAACGTTTTAGGTGTGCCATGACGATCTTGAACTGGATTTTATAACCCAAATAATTTTTTTTATCATTGTGTATGTACTCTTTGCTGTCAAATATAGTACACCTTTTTGCAATGCACTCACCATTTATTTCATTTTAATTTACAGACGCTGGCATTTCCCCCCACATTGAGTGGCAACTTACCTGCACTACTGGGAGAACATGCCACTCGTGCAGGTTTTAACATTTCGTTCATTATCATTTGTATATTTTATTCTAGGATACATTGTTCATTATTGACGTGGACAAATGCCCACCGAAAACGGTACGTTTGGAGACATGTACACACAGAAATATACCATTTCTGTGTGTACGTGTCTCCAAATGTTACGGCCATAAAAGCCCTAAGTGTTGCATCTTCCCTCGAGCTTATTGATGTAAAATAATATAACCAACATGTTGAAAATCATTCACTAACCTACTTAAACATATCAGTTTTCACCGCATTCTGCAGCGCAAATTGGTTGGCAAATTTGGTAGGGATAGTTCAATTAATTTCTAAGATATTACATAAAAATACATTAGTCAGATGGTGTTATGTTACAATATGGCGGACAAAATTTTCTTCGTGTATATGCAGTTGAGTGTTGTAATATATACAACAAGTATACATTAATAAGTTGAAATTAAATACATGGTCTCGACGATATAGGGTTCTAAGCTTAAATGGCAATGTGTCCTATATATTTAAAATAAATGCTTGCTATACCAAAACATACACTTTTATATCAAGTGCCGAAGTACTACTCGTTTTCATATTTTATAGGAATCGATCAATTGTATCCTAAGATATTATATACTAACTTAATTTATTCGTGTAGTGCTGTTTTTCAAAATGACAGCCAAAAGTTGCTTCGCTTAAGATACCATTCAGAGTTGTAATATCTTCTGCCATCATACAATGTTAAGTTGAAATTGATTATATGGTTTCGACGATATAACTTTCTCAGCAAAAATTACTATATGGTTGCCATTTCGAAAATAAATGTCTGACCTACCTAAACATATAATTTAACATTATCTGCCGCATTTATAATCATCTGCAAAATTTAATAGGAATTTGTTAATTGTTTACCGAAATAACATGTAAACTTTATTTATGTAGCGCTATATTACAAAATGGCTGACAAATGTGCTTGTGAGTTAGCACATGTGATTCTTGTAATATTTATTTCAGTATATAAAACCTTCTATGTTTGTCATAGATACTGCTACATGTTAAATTTTGTTGAAATCGTTTCATACATATGGCTTATTAACCTCAAACTTTTACATAGCTATTGTTTTGAAAATGTGTGACTTCCTCCTTAGGTCATGCAAAATTAAATGGACTACAAGAGTATAACTTGTAACCTGAATTTGGTGGGTATAATTTAATTGTATCCCAATATAGGAAACAAAAGCTTAACCTTTCACGTAGTGCTCCCTTACAAAACGACTCACAAATGAGTTTATGGAGGCTATCACATTTATCTTGACCACCCACAATAACTCCATACGAAGGCTCCAAATGAAAAAGGGTTTCACACAATAGTGGTATAACTGGAAGGGAAAAACAATGCTGCTGGGGAGTCAGCCTTTTATTGTTATTTATCGGTGGTATACGAGAACTAAAATCAATTTTTTAAATAGCGCCATGTATGTATTGGACAAAAATTCATTGCAGCTCATCAACACCTATTTAAACATGTAGTGCAAAGTACACTTTCATAACATGAACACTTAATAAAAAAACAGAGAGGGGGATGTTTACTGCCTATTTCTAGTACAATCCATATGGGTATTGCGAGGTGTAGAACATTCACATTAGATGTTCAAAGTGGTGCCCATTGGCAGTGGTACACATGTCTGGTCGCTGGATCAATTACTACACTGCTCAAGTCTTGCTTGTTGAAGAGCTTTACAAGCACACACAGCGCCTTTGAGGTAACCACAAATAAAAATGTTGGGTGGGGGGGTGTAAGGTCAGGAGACTGATCAGACCACTGAACTGGTCCTCTACGACCAATCCACCTGGCAGGATATGCTAGGTCCAGAATACGACGTGCATACACTGTATTATGTGCTGGGAATCCATCGTGCAGGTACCACATTACCATTCTGTTCCTTAGAAGAAACTCTTCCAGAAGACTGGTAAGAATTGTTTGTATGAAGGGGGCATACTCCCTGTCCTTTCGGTTACCATTCACAATATAACACCTTATAATCTTATTTCCAATCATTCCATTGATCTTGATGGTCTACCTGTCAAAGGCATCATGACTTCTCGATGGCCCAATAAAGCATGTTCTTCGTATTCACTTAGATTGAGTTGGAGCATGACTCTGGAAATCATTCCTTTGCAATACTTGGTGTAAGTGTGCATGATAGGGATGGAATCTATTGCGCTTAGAATGCAGTGTGCACTTGTTTTCAGAATGATAAATTCGGCTTCACTTCGGCATGTGCCGACGTGTGGATTAACTGCTACAGCAGCGAGAACAGAAACCTCAAACGCTTCATCTGTGTGAGTTCTATGACGAATGCGCTGCTGTGGGTTCCAATTGCCATTTCACAAAGTTTTACAACGAGATGGCAAAAAATCCGTCTGGACGCTAGGATTTTGTCAGGCTATTACTCTCTGTATAGTTACTACATCTGACTAACATTACTCCAATCTTCAACAGAATGAATGACGAATGAGCAAACCAAGCTATTTATAATGGCAATACATTGGTGGAAAATGAAAAAATGAACACCCAGGTTCGATGATCTCACAAGAATGAAGGTTATATTGAATAATTAACAGGTAGTTTAGTGTATATGGCAATGATCACATGTTCATGCACCTATGGACAGAGGCTACAGAGTGTCTTGAATATCAATGTCATTATATAGTGTAGACTCCCTTAGCGACGATGCAGTCCGGCAATCGTGCATAAAGACGATCATAAAGGTGTCGAATATCATCTTGGGGGAATGTGTTACAGCTCATTCCACCCATTGTTTCAATTGGTGGAGGTTTGTTGCCAGCATTTCAATCTGCACCAAACGCCATCCCAACATACCCCACACAAGTTCAATGGGAGACAGATCGGGTGATCGTGCTGCCAGGGGAGTTGACGAACTCCTTCGAGAGAACGGTGGGCAAAATGAGAGGTGTGTGCACTGGTATTGTCATGCTGGAAGAGGACATTTCCTTGGCATTGTAGGAACGGCAACAAAATGAGCTGGATGATGTTCTGGATGTAGCATTGACTGTTAAGTTTTCCATCAAAAAACACCAGAGGTGTACGTTCATTTTAGGCTATTGCTCCCTAGACCATGATGCCAGGAGTTGGTCCTGTATGTCGCTGCCATATACACTTTGGTTGTGGTGTTGCCACTCTCCTGGTCGACGCCGCACTCGCAAATGCTAGTCACTGGCACCTAGGCAGAATCTGCTCACATAATTTAACACAACTCCATACCATTCATCTCTCCAGTTGGATTGTTCGCGACAACATTCTAGGCGGGTTCCACTGTGATGAGGTGTGAGAGGAATTCTGTTGAGCGGCATCCTTGATTGTAGTCCAGCATCCAGCAAACGGTTGGTAATGGTCCTAGCTGACATCCTTTGTACAAGAGTGGCCCTAATATGTACAACAGTCGCTGTGCGATCAGCAATGACTGTTCGCGTGATACGGCGATCCATGTGGGAATGTGTATGCAACTGCCATCCGGAACCAGGTGTGTGCATGTGCACCATCGTTGGATCACTGGCACCACCAATAATGAACAGCAGACACTTCACATCCTATGCGACTATACAGTCTCCTTCAGGCCCACAATACGACCTCATTCAAAGTACATTATTTACACGAAGTGTGGTAGTCTATGCCATTGTGGCATGTCTAAAATTCTTACTACACACAGGCCGATGCTCAAACAACTGATTACTTTTTCACTGAGTCAGTTACAATCGTATTGGGCCCAAGCTCAGAAATGTTATGCCTAGTATGCGGTTACTACTCTGTCCACAGCACATCAGTGTTTATCATTGCACTTAATGCCCTCTATCGGTACCCTACGTGCATATGGTGTTTCTACATCACTGCTTTAGAGATTTTCATTTTTCATTTTCCACATGTCTAATAGAACTGTTTGTGTATGTGTGTGTGTTTCAGTACAATTCACTTGAACGTATTACACTGTACTGTAAAATCATACGAACACATTCATCTCGTAACTTACATTCTCCATAAATGAGCAGAATTTCTTCTGTCTCGTTTGTCAGAGTGCATTTTCGTTACAGCAACTCTCACCTTGCAGTGCACTGTATTCAACTGCACACGGATAACTGGTTGAGTAATCTCGTCACGTCATGTGTGCTCCTTTGTTTCCTCTAAGTGCAGCCTCTGTGGAATGAGGTACGAAACTCTCGTTAACTACACTATTTACTTCTCCTCTAATTCAAATGCAGTGCGTCTACATCATACTGTACTGTACGATACAGCGCAATCGTGCCGCCATGCATCATATAATGGGCCTTCATGTACCCTTATGAGTCCCAATGTCAGTGGCAGTTTTTCATGTTCTGTTTGTTAGACTCATATATTGTGATACATTTATGAATAGGTCTTGATGAGGTACATTGAACTTTTGACGAATAGATACATGGTGTAATTTAAAAACTTGGTGTTAGTTATTGTATCTCACTAATAAATAATGCTATAAGGTTGACACCACAGCAACATCATTTCCCCTTACAGTTATGCAACCTTGGAAAAAATTCAATTGGAGCCCTGGTACGGAGATATTGTGGGTGTTCAAGCTAATTGGGACAACCTGTATATTAACTTACATGATTTTTGAATAGATACTGCCAACATGCTATGTTATGATGGAATTGGTTACCTGACTTCATACGTATAACACAGTAGTCTATAATGTCTATGTTGCCATCAATTCGAAAATAATAGTCTAACACATAAAACATGTCAATTTACATGAGTTACTGTAGTATTATTGTTTTCTGAGATATTACATTAAAACCTTATTTTACATCTGGCGCTATCTTACAAAATGGTGGGCAAAGAAGCTATGTTTTGAGACATTTGATTCTTGTAAAATATACTTTCAGCATAACTATATTTGGTCGAAATTAGTTAAAAATGATTGCAGATTTTGCAAATTATACTAAAATCTATTTAATGCCACCATTTTTAAAATAATTATCCTAGCCATATAAAATACATATATGCAGATGGTCTACAAAACTATCACATGTGTGCCAAATATGGCAGGAATCGGTTGTGGAGTTACCGAAATATAATATAAAAGTTTTATTTTTCATGTTACAATATCTTACAAAATTGCAAAGTAATAACATTATCATATTATAAATTCAAATCTTACTTCATGTAATGATAAAGTACGTAATTTGGTTCAAACTGGTTAAATTGTTGCCTAGATATAATGAAAAACTTTATTTTTCAATATGCGCTCTTTTTTTTTAATAGAGAGAGAGAGAGACGCTTATCAAATGAATAATTCCTTTACTTTCTGGAAGCTTCTGTAGTTTTGAAAATTACTCATAGTGCAGTTATGTAAGTTCCGAATTTACGATTAATATTTGCTAGCATTTGTAAAATTCATAGTGTTTTGTTTGATGTTAATAAAATGCTATGTCATGTTTTTTAATTATTGTGCAGTTTAACAAGTTGTGAGGTATTAGAGTAAAATAATGTGATCACAGCACAGAAAAGTGTTACCCCTGGTACAGTATTAGATGAATACACTTTATAATATTGTTTTCGTGTGATGTAAAGAGAGACAATTATTGCACATGTTTTTTGTGATTTTTGGGGCGGACTACTACATTTCGAACCACTGTGGCGTTCGGATTGTGTGCTGGTACACTAAAAAAAATTTGATATTATTTTGATGGAAAAAAATTTAATTAATCTAACTAGTACATGAATTATCAAATCCAAGTCATTTATCATAAGTTTTCAACTTTATATATATATATCTATATATAGATATACATCTTAGTAATAATTTTCCATGATTTCACATACATAACATTTTCTTTTAATTATTCCACTATGCATAACGTATGAAATATAAGCAGGAACGTTATAATTTAAAACTTTATAAAATTTATATAAGACTTCTGACAAATTTGCTGTATATAGTTTTTCAAATAGTTTTTTTATTTTACTAACTCTTACTAGAGCAACAACCTTATATTCAGTGACCGCGGATAAACTTTTATCATTTGGTTTTTTTAAGAATAAATCATTTTCTTTATCAACAAATGCAGGTTTCATTTTAGTTCAGTGTTTATAGTATTATATATATATATATATATATATATATATATATATATATATATATATATATATATATATATATATATATATATTTTAATGCGTTAAGTTTTTAATTTTATTTAATAGGATTATTTGCATATTTTACATTATTTAATTAAATAGATCATTATACAATTGAATCCCATTAGGAAACCAGTTTGTAAATTTCTAAGATAGTAATATTTAAAAATTTATTTAAAAAATTTTCTAATATTTTCACCACATTTATCTTCAACTGGAATAGCAAAATCATATTAATAAAAACATCAAATACAGTTGTTATATATATGTATATGTATATTAATATCATTATTTAAGTTTTTCTGAATCTTTTTCAATAAATCAGGTTGCCATAATTTTGCTTCTAGGGAATGTTTTTCGTTTCAGCTTACATAATCAATTAACTATAACATCATGAGGGGACAACATTTTCTGTCATAATTTTTAAGAACTACTTTTATAACTGTTATTTGTCATATATTTTTCCATTTGTTGTATTTATAATATTTATTCGAATGTTGTAGCTTCTTTCTTACACTTTTAAAAATAAGTATTCTTTTACGTCTTATAAAATAAATTATACGTATTTAATAACATAAGTTTTCTATATTTAAAAAAATATTAAACTTTCATATATTTGTTGGAAATATTTTTGTAATTTTAATTTCATCATTTAACTTTAAAGTTATTTGAACACCTTTTTTTATAGGAATAGTTTTGAAAAATCCATATAATATCCTCTTCTTAATATCATTAAATCAAAAATCGCATCATCAATATATGTTTTAATCTAAAAAAATTAACAATGATATATACAAGAAATATAACTTAATACTGCATGTAATGTAAAATTATAAGTTTTTTCACTTTTTAATTCTGTATATTAATTTAATGTTGTATTCTAATCGACTGAAACCATTTTTAATTAACCACATCATTAGGATTATTAGGAATAGGAACACATTTTCTTATATCTTTTAAATTTTATTCTTATATTTTGATAATTGTTTAAGGAAAATGATTTAATGATATTTTTGGTTAAGTTTGATAGCATTTTATAAAATAATGATTCTCCAACGAAATGCATATATATATATATAATATAATATATATATATATATATATATATATATATATATATATATATGCTTACATACAAATTTTATTTTTAATTATTTTATAAATAATTTATTTCGTATTCAAAGATCAGTTAGCTTATCTATTTTATATTTAATGAAATAATTTAAGTGACCTTTTCCCCAACATAAGCATACATTATGTATATTTCAATTTTTCTATTCTCTCTGTATCATGTTGAATTAATTTATTTTCTTCATAATTATGTTTCTATATAACATATTAATTAATTTCTGTTTTAAACTCTTCACTTTAAAATTCATAAAAATTTTTATTTTTTCAGACCCTGTCATTTAAATTCATTCTCATAAGCATCAAAATACTAATTTCATTATATTGTTCATATTTAATATAGTCATTTAATTCCAGTTATAAAGCGACATATTTTTAACAATTATAAACTTTAGTCATTAAATAAATAAATTTATTTTTTTCTTTGCAGTACAATCAATTTTATTTTAAAACCAACATTTTTTTAAATATATAATTTTTCATGTTTGTATATTATGAAGATGCAGGCTGCTACCCTTAAACATTTCCATATCAACTGCTCAGATGGTAGACAAACATAACTGGTGGACCAGAGGCCTTATGCCCCTAGAGAACTCTCGTTCATTTTTATTATTTCCTTGGTTTTTACGAGAGGTTTTCGTGGCAGTCGCTTAGTCATAATCAACAAATCTATACTTTCAATTCAGTAACTCATAGTTACGGAAGGCGGGGATCTCTAAACCATAGAGTAACGGTATGATGCTTATCTCCAAAGTAAATTCTTGTATAATGGCTTAATTTGCTACATTTATCACATAAGCCACTTTCAGATATAAATCATCATTACTTATTAACTCACTACGCTAGTCATTTAAACAGATGAGTACCAATTACATCAGAGTATCACTAAGTCTGAGTGTCACTAAGCCTAAGTGTCGTTGCCAGTGCAGCCTGTGTAGAATAATCTTAACAAATTAACTTTAGCTGGTCGTCTACCTTTAAGGGATTCTACATTAAACCTAACTTAAGCAGTTGCTACTTTACTGTTCTCTCGTCCCTCACTAACCGTGCCTCCCCCTCCCGTGCCTCAAGAAGAGGCAACATCACCAATGGCTGGACCGACCACACATATATAACTATTCACTACACTGCAATCCTGCTATTTCATTCTGCGCGCACCAGCTTCTACGTTTTCCCACGGCGCACAAATCAAACGCATAATTATTCACCCACGTACTTGGCCAGGTTATAGTCCGCCTAAGCTTAAGCTGCATTCTATCCTTAACCCAGCACCAAAGGCGACATGTCGGGTTAGTGTCTCGTCAACGACTCTCCTCGACCTCTTACTAAGGCGCCCTCTCGCGCCTTGCGGCGCAGAACACTGATTTACCAGACGCCAGCTGATGAACTTGCGCACTTGGCCAGTAACTCTAGTGCACACGTTTTACAATAGGCTGGGCTGCATAGCGCCAGTGAAACTGCAACTTGTGCGGAAGTACAACACTGAACTCTCGGGCAGCCAGCGTCCTTCGTCAATTGAAAGCTCCACATAGTCAATGCCCTGCCTTCTGTAAATTTACGGCATCCGCAAATTCTTCACTCGCGGCAAAAAAAAAACGAACACAGAATAACGACAAATTTAGATCTTCAAAAAATCTATCCTGATATAACCATAATTCCATTCTGTTTTTTAAGCAGAACATTATGAACTATATTAAAATTTTTTCATTTGCTAGGAATAAGACTATTTAACATTTTTCTATGGCAATTTTCTTCTACCTTCTTTCAGAAAAATTTACAAAATTTTCATTTTTAATATAATTTTAAATATCATTTTTTTGAACTATTTATTTTTCAAAATTATTACAATTTTGATTGTTGAACATATTTAGTCAAATTATATTTATGAGCAAAGATTTTTGCAATGCTAGAATGAAATCGACTTAGGGTGATTGAAGATATTAGGGCCACTCTTACCTTCGAGGTCTTGAGAGACGATGAGTGTGACGATAGGTCAGTATAGAGCAGAGCCGGATTGAAAGGATGGGGGAAACAGGAGAAGCTCGAGACAACCCGCGGGACCAAGGGCATCGTCCGTCACGATTCCCACGTGTGAGTGAAAATCCGGGAGCAACCCCGCCAAGCATCGAATCCCCCAAGGTAAGCCTTCCTGGGAGGAAGGCGAGTAGCCTGTCCACTACACCATCGCGGACCACCACTGGTGACGTACATGTGTTTGGTGATGTGCAATTTTTCTGTAATGCAGAAATAAATCATTGATATCATTCGCTTTAAATGTGTTGCACCATTAGAAAATGATACTTTGAAGAAAATAATTGTTAACGGCTTTTACATCTTAGTTTATAATGCATTCTATCAAACTTTCCTTTTTGTATCTGTTGATGTCTTATTAGGCACGTGGTTATCAAGCGCATTTATGTTATCTGCTGGTATTGAAAATTAAGACCTGATATTTATGTAAGTAGTCGCTCATTTATTAATGAAAGGAATAATATTTCTATGAAGATAAACATAATTTAGGTTTATGTAAAACCTTTAGCAATTTGAATTCCACCAACGAATATTGACATTATTTTATATTATTTAATATCTGAAATGTTTAATATTATTTTTAAAATACTTCGATAATGAATATCAATTGTAATTCTGCAATAATCGCATCATAAAAATTAAAATTAACTTAAGCCCTTGTAAATATCATGAAATTTATTACCCTTCCCAGTTGTTAATTTTCCAGTTAAATATATGATTTGTATTACATTGGATGAAAATTATTTAAGTTCACTGCATCATTGGAAACAACAAAAATGCATATATATATATATATATATATATATATATATATATATATATATATATATATATATATATATATATATATATTGTATTAAAAACCGCGGTGTTTCTTTTTCAATAATAACGTGTATATTAAAATAAAAAAATGTTTATTTATGTGAAAACAAGTTTATTTTATACTGGCTATGTACTTATTTACAGTGACTACATATATAATTTATTTCACACCTTCAGATAGTTATCGTGGTACACTTAAAAATAGCTAAATTTCGCTCTTAGTTCAAAATATGAATGTTGCCTTTAATCCACTGACATAAGTCAATTCTCAATACATTATTTGATTTTATTGGGCCAGCATTTATCTCGAATACTGAAATGAATATATATTTACTATCAACGACATTATTCTTTACCATATAGTTCAGTTTCTATTCCAAGCATTTTGGATAATATGACAAAAGGAATAATTTTTAATGAAGGCCTACTCTTAATTCAGATTTTGAAGCTAACCATAGTACTTTTAGTTTTCTGAATGTGCCGATATAATGTTTTATACCAAATCGTATTTTTGTAAATTATATTTCTTATATACAGTTGTTATTCAGAGTTCAGGGGAATGCCTTTTACCAATTCTGCAATTTTTATTTTTAATGTAAATGAATGAAGCTTTGAAAACATCTTCTTTTATATAATTTCAAATAGTTTGATTTTAAAAGGTGTACTCAATTAACATTTGTAATTGCGTTTTTTCTAACGATCAATTTGTTCTTTTAAACCTAAATAAGTAATCACGAATTAAAAGCTGCTTATTTTTTTCAAATACTGAGATTGTTCGTTTGTAAAATATATACTTACTTCCGATTTTAAAGCAAAGATTGTTCCCGAATTAATTCTAGGTAAATTGTTGCTTAATATGTCAGGAAAAATTGTTCCGTATAGTTATAATAATATATATGTAGCTCATCGAAATTTTAAAATAATTAATGTTTAACAAAACCGCTTAATTTCATTTTCATAGCAACACTAATTTAAATTATTAACATTTCTAGTTCAACCAGTTTAGTTCCTGGTTCCACGTTTAAGGATACGTTTCTTATGGAGGCTGGAACTGTACAACAAGGCATCAGTGACCTTTGTTTTGAACGTTGCCCTCGTGAGAAATCTGATTGGTTGACGTTTCTGCTCCTCTAAATTGTGAATCGTTAATACTGACATACGTAACACACGGCATGTTCTCTGGTTACGAGAAACACACTCCACACAAGTACAGTGCACCTAAGAAAATAAACGTATGAAACACTTGCGTTCATAAATTTATTCGCTACTGAACGAGTTGAACAAAATAACTTATTTTATTTATCAAGGCCACATACTTTATAACTTCTCCATTTTTTCACTTACAGCAAAATCTAATTCCGTGCCACTATACCTTATGACTTCTTTTTCTGCTACATTTACCTACAACAAAATCGCCTAGTTCTCAGCTTGATGCAACACTATTCTTACAACAAATTAACGTCATGGTTTCCATTATAGGCTCAAATAAACGCGAGGTTCACGAGAGCAAAAAAAAATCAGTAGGAAAAATTTATAACATAAATTCACTGCTTGTGGAATTTCATTTTTTTTGGCGGATAACGTTATTATTAGAGCTAGCAATTTCTCGCGAAAAAATATGAGTACAAGGTAGACTTCAATCCTATAAACACACAACAGCAGTTTTTATATTGCCGTTGCTTGCTGTCTGGTTGGAAACGCGTTTTTCATATTTGACAGCCCAACTTAGAGCTTGGAAACATCAGCACAGCTACTACGTGATTCGTGTACAGTTAACACGGTTCAATAACTAATTCAGCCAATCAAAATAAGAAAATAAACCTACTGTTTTGAAATATACTTGTCTTGAAATCTTTTAGAGAAATTGCGCTACCACTAGTTACTAGGCCTACTTATAAAAAATAGTCTAATAAAACAATTTTAAACAAAAATATTGCGGTTTAGTCTACCTGCTATTTATATTGTTAAAATATGTTAGAATAAATTTTTCCAATTGGAATTTTACATGTCATGTACATTGCATTTCCGCATTTTACGGGTTGGAGCACGCATTTCTGAATGACTTGCTGTAGAAAAACGCGTTTATTTCTTTTGCTTCCGTTTTGTTGTTGTATGGGCATGAATGTTTTCAAATTGCCGCAGATTTAAAAATATTTCAGTTTCATGTGAAATTGAGGAGAAAATTTGGAACACTTTTCATGTATTTGGTTGACAGTATGAAGTAAAATAAAAATCATATTAACTAAGTTAAAAGAATGTTACATTACTTACTTATTTTGTTGTTCACTTGTCCATACAGTTGACAACTACGTTGATGCTACCTCAGACTATGTTTTAAACGAACAACAGCGATACTATGAGTAACAACCGTAGGAAAATTCTTAAACTGTATTTGCGAGAGTAATATTTAGTGCAAATATTATCGAAGAAAGAGTTCTTAATGGAGAAGTCGCAAACAAGCGGCACGTGGACGGATTACGGCGCTTAGGCATGTTTTCATCGTTGCTCGTCGTGGTCAGTTAGTTGCCTGCAGGTAGCTAGCCAATGGACAGACAGGTCTCCTCTTTGGACGTCCCCGCTCTTCGCGCGAGGTTCGAGAAGTGCGAGATTCCGGGGACGATTCGCTGCAGTTAACTCCTAAAGGCGCTTTCTTTAACAAGCGGAAGGAAAGGGAATCAGTAACGAAGAATACGATCACGCTCAGAAAGTATGGCAAGAGTTCGACTGCAGCAATCTTAAGGTTTATAAAGAATTGTAATTTAAGTCTGACATGCTCCTCCTGTACGATGTTTTTGAGAACATTAAATACCTGTGCATTTCCACGTACAAGCTCGATTCATTCCCTACATCAGCACACCAGGGTTCGCTTTCGATGCATTGTTGCGTATGGCGGGGGTCGAGCACGAACTTCTAACAGACTACGACATGCACATGTTTATTGAAAATAGAATTCGCGGTGGAGTGGCCCAGTGCGTCAAACGTCATGCAGTAACAAATGACATCTCTGCAACGGAAACATACGACCCTGGCAAACCGACTAAATACCTAAAGTACCTCGATACAAACAACCTGTACGGCTGGACTATGAGTTTACAGCTCCCAATACGTAATTTCAGATGGGTCGACACCAACTTCAACGTCATGTCCATTCCAGACAACTGGGTAACAGGATATATTCTCGAGGTGGATGTCGACTACCCCACGACCCTGCACGAGGAACATCGTGATTTACCTTTTCTTCCCATCAACTAGTGTCCATCTGGCTCCAAGCATTCGAAACTGATGTCAACTCTGGAAGACAAAAAAATTACATAGTCCTCTACAGCAACCTAAAACAGGCTCTCGATCATGGCTTGAAACATACAAAAATACATTGTGTACTTGCATTTCAACAAAGTCCCCTTGCTAAAACTCTGCATCGAGATCAAAACTACGAAGCGACAGGCGACCACCAACGACTTTGAGAAAGCATTTTTAAAATTGGCAGATAATGCAATATTTTGAAAATTTATGGAGAATAAAAGAAACCGCCTAAAATTAAGCTAGTGTGCAGGGAAAAGTGACTTAAAACACTGGTAGAAAAATCAATATTCTTAGACAGGATAGTATGCAAAGAAAATATTTTTCTCCTCCATCTACAGCATGACTTCATTCACTTTGATAAGCGTATCTATGCAGGGTTCACTGTCGTCGACCTGTCAAAAACTTTTTATGTATAATTTCAATTATGATGTAATGAAAGTTCGGTACGGAGATGATCTTGAGCTCTTATACATGGATACCGACTCGTACCTGTTGCAGATTAGAACCCCAGATTTTACCAAGAATTTGCCAGTGATCACAAATTTAAAAACGAATTTGACACCAGTGACTACCCTACCACACACCCTTGCTATTAGGACACAAACAAGAAAGTCGTTGGCAATTTCAAGGACGAGTGCTGTGGTAACATTATGACAGAATTCGTGGGGTTAAGTGCAAAACTGTACACGTACAAATGTGGAGTAAATGTCTCCAAACGAGCAAAAGCTATTCAGTGATGTGTGGTACAAAATAAAATTATTTTTGACGATTTTATATCTGTTCTGGAGCAGCACCGTACGATGCGAGTTAATTTTCGCACTATATGATCACACAAAAAGTAATTGTATTCTGAGAGCAGTAATGAATTGGCACTAGTGTGGATGGATCACAAGCGATGTATTTGTGAAGATGGCATGCACAAACTCCCACATGGTTACAATGGTTAAAAAATGTAACTTGTGTTGAGATCTCACCTTGTTGTGGTAGGGCTTGGTAGTATTCAATGATCCAGAAAACCATTCTAGGGAAGTGTATTTCCGTAGCTTGCAGGGTGGAAAGAGGAGCGGGAAAACAAAAAATGTTTACATTCAACAGGTGAATACGACTGGCTAGTTGCAGTAAAATTAATTTTTGGCAAGAATTTCTGTCTTCAAAAATTATAACCTGGCTTCTAAAACGCCTGTGTATCATATACTTGTAGCTCTGGTATAAAATAATATTATTTTGATATAACAAAAATATTAGAAAAAAAAATTAATTTTCATGTTTACAAGTGTTTTATGCGCAGCCCATCCCAAGTCGTGGACCCATGTGCATGGTTAAGACATGTACACGGTAAGTTTGAGGGGAAGTGGAATGACATGTTCAACTAAGGAAGCAGTCACACCCGGAGACGAGGTAAGAACACTTATAGGCTGATTACACCCTGTGCTATAGGCTGTTTACACCCTGTGCTAAAAACACACTTTTGCTTATGAACGTAGGCAGTTTCCTTTAAACACGCAATCAATAAAACAAATTAGAGTCATTAAATTAAACCCTCTCCCTCTCACGAACAAACAATTGAAAAAAAAATAATCTGTATAGACCACGATATCCATTATCCCACAGAAACTGAAATCGGGCTTACTAACGAAAAAAGCGTATCAGTCATCATACCAATAATTTTAAATCCGTGCAGACATCAGGCAGATGCAGGACTAACCATCCAAGAAACTACAATACAATCACTAAGCGTTCCTACAAATCCGTTAAAAAAATTCTGACAGTATGGACACACAAATACGCCTCACCTGTCGCGTACCTGAAATGCGATGAAAAAAAATGCCATGTCGTTTTGCGAGCGTCTTGCTCCATTGCAACAATTGGGTAAGTTATCTTACTCGGGCATGGAAGAATCTGTTTACAAAATTACAGGAAAGGCGTACCTGAAATGCGAAGAAGTAATATTTTTTCTAGTTCTTTTCGCGAGCGTATAGTTCCATTGCAACACTCGAATCAGTGAACTTACTCGAGTATGGAGGAATCTGTTAATAAAATTACAGGAAATAGGCCGTGCACTCGATATAGCGCTGAGAAGTAGGTTACCGGTAACACTTCCTATCACTTTTTCCGCTAGATGGGATCATGAATCTAGGAACTTGCTAGACAAAATATCAGTCAGCATGATGTTTTACAGTGTCAAGTTCACGGAGAAAACTAATACAATAAACGAAACCAATTCAAATAGAAACCTAACATATTTAGTAAGATATGGGAACACACCAAGAAAACCCACATACCATACCCGCACACTGCAACAATACATGTATCCTATTCACACGAGCAGGATTCTTCAACCAATACACAGTTATCATCGTCATTTCTAAGTTTAATTTTATTATTTAGTATGTACGTAAGTACAGGTGCACATTCTGAAAGACACGTGCATATATCTACCAAAACAAACCTACGTTAATTACTCAAACTGTGAAATTCACTGGAATTAATTTATAACACCATTACCATCAAGCTAGGGGGGCGCAGATAGACAAACCACTTCGTCTTCTCTGCAAGGTATAAATCATACCCCGTTTAAAAGTTATTATTTATATTATACTTGTTATTTATAACGAACGTTCTTCCAAAGTTCGACCTCAAGTTATATTATACATATTTCATTCTCGCGTTAGGTACGTTACAATTATCACGCTAAATTATCCTTTCACATTTTTATTTATTGCTTTATCAAGTTTTTTATGCGTTTTATATTCTTAAACATTAAAAAAAAATCCCCCCATGTCTCTGCAAATGACAGTCCACAATCCGTGCACTTCTGTACCACTCGATGAGTATTCATCACACAGCAATACTTCTCGTGCCTTCGTGCATAGCGGTTGTACACGAAGGTTTTATCCCAGAAGCAACATGTGTGAGGAGGAAATGGTTCAGTAGGTGGTACTGATGTAATTGAAAATGTCGACTAGGACACCACGAACGACATCGATGGCGATATATGCAGCTCATCTGGGGTAGCTGATCGTACAGTTAAAGACGAAGTCGAGACATCGCTTGCATACATATCATTCAATTCACTCTTCATCTTGATCTTTGCAGGAGAAAAACAAACAGAATTAGTACATCTGATAATCGAAAGGTATAAGGGATATGCACCATACAAAATTGATTATAGGTATAATTATGAGCACGAAGATAATATAAAGATGTAAGGCATCTGTATCATACAAAATTGAATATTCTTAGGTATATTTACGGGCATGAATGATAATTCCGTACAGAATTTTATGGAAAAGCTGTTAAAAATGCTTACCAGTCACAATTCTAAGAAGGTCAGGAGAGAGAAGACGATCCGTCACCTGTCGCATCAGACGAAGAACTGAGACGATGTGCGAATCTGTGCGCCATATATACCTCGATAGCCTGAGATGTCACGCGAGCAACAGCCAATCATGAAAAGCAATGTCACATGACCGCAATGTGACACATTAAAAATGATATACAACAAATTAGCAATGACATGTGAGCGCTATGTGACACATACTTTAAAAATGTTATATGCATAAATACTGGGACCAACAGCAAAAACACGTTCACCCCTAGGGTGATCTGTAGGGATAATACACCCTTGTGGTGTGTTGTGATTGTAATTGGATTGTTTGTTTTCAGACACTCAGAAAAACGAAGATACACATTCTAAAACATGCTAAAAGTCATAAAGAAACTGGTTTATTCTGACTCCGCATCCGCCTACGCCTCCGTCTCCAGTACGCTTGGGTTATCATGGATGGTATTGGGTAATATGTTTTCCAGAATATCTGTCTTGCGATAGTTGGTGTATGTCAAATTGTGTGAACAGTATGTGTGCATGTAACACTAAGGCATGCTTTAGTTGCTTGAGTTAAAGTGTTGGGTATGGATGGTCAATGTATTTTGACTGGTTTAAATCGGCATGGTGGATGGTATGAGACGAAATTTATTGTGTCACTGGCATGGGTTGTATGTTTGCTTTGTATAGTGTGTGTGAACGAATGGTTAGGGTATGCTAGAGTTATAGTAAGCGGCATGGTCGGTAAATATAAGCGGTGTTCGTTGGTAGAACAAATACAATGGGTGTTAATATATAGGCTGGCCTCAGTTGTATAGATACTCGTGTTATGATGGATATTGTGCTTGGTGTATTGGGATGTGCAGTTGAATTGAGTTTTTCTCTGGCTATAGGATATGGGGTGTTGAGTGCCCTGGTATGACTTGAGTTATATAATGGATGGTTGAGTGATCAGTATATATTTGACTGCTGTCGACCAGTATAGCAGAAAGAAAGATGGTTAAGAGTGTAAAATAGCATGCAGGAGTTACAGTGGGTGAAACATTGAATTGTAAGGGGCCTGCAGTGCTTTTGTGATGATTGGTAACAGACTATTGTAAGCAAAGAAGTAGAGTGAAAGACAAGTTGGTATAAAAGAGAGAAACGAAACAACAAAATTTGTTAGGAGCACTCGGAGAAAACCTATGGACTGATATAGAGACAGAGAGAAGCGAAAGAGAGAAATAAGTGGAACGAGAGACGAGAGAGATGGATATAGAGAGTTGGAATAAGATAATGAAAGAGAGAAACGAAACAACAAAAAGGGGAGGACTCGGAGAAAACCTATGGACTGATATAGAGTAAGAGAAAAGTGAAAGAGACAAAGAGACAGAATGAAAGAATGAAAGAGAGAAAGTGAGAAATAGATGTATAGTTAAAGACAAGATGGAATAAAAGAGAGAAACGAAACACTAAAAAGTGGCAGGACTCGGAGAAAATCTATGTACTTGTATAGAGAAAGAGATAATGGAAAGAGAGAAAGATATGGAATATGAGAATATAGAGATGGAGATAAATATATGGAATGAGAGAATGAAAGAGAGAAAAGAAAAACAAAAATGTGAGGACTCGGAGAAAACATATAGACCGATATAGAGTAAGCGAGAAGCGAAAGAGAGAAAGGGATGGAATGAAAGAGAGAAATAAATCAACAAAAATGGGAGGACTTGGAGAAAACCTTTGGATTGCTATAGAGAAAGAGAAAAGCGAACGAGAGAAAGATATGGTATGAAAGAATGAAAGAGAGAAAGCGAGAAAGATATGTAGAGTGAAATATAAGATGGAATGGAAGGGAGAAACGAAAAAACAATAATGGGAGAATTGGGAGAAAAACCTCGGAGAGGAAGAGAGAAACGAAATAGAGAAAGAAAGGAGAGACAATAGATGGAATGAGAGAATGAAATATAAATGAAAGAATATAAAAGAGAGAAACAGAAAGAAACTAAAGAGAGAGAGAGAGAGAGACACAAGAGATGGAATAAATAAAAAGAGAAAGATATTGAATGAGGAGGCAAGAGAGAGAAACGAAAGAGGTGAAATGAAAGAGAAAGGAGAGTAACATATGGAATGAGAGAGAATGAGATGGAATAATATAAATATATTTAATTAGGGAGGGAAAAGAGTGGAACGAAAGATAGGGTCTGGAAATGTGGTTTAGAAAACGTTTTGCTATAATCTATGTACTATTTCGGCACAAAAAAAATATATTTTTTAATTAAAATATAAATTTTAAAACTATTAATAATACGGATCTACGATTTGACATACCCTATGCATATAAAACCAATATGGCTAACCTAAACATATATATGTATATATATATATATTTGAAGAAAATTAGTGTAGGTAACTGTCGAGAACCTTTGCTTACATTCAATAAACCTGAGTTGAAGATAACCGAGCACCTCCTGAGTCGAGCCGAAGATTGCCAAGTTCATCCGAGATGAGTCGAAGCCATCTAGCCGACCAGCCGCACAAGCCGCTGCGGCTTCCATTTAAAATACATTGTGCCAGACTCGCCATAAAAATGTAGGCAAGTATGGATTTAAAAGAATAGCAGAGCTCGCTGATCAAAAACTTTTAAAGAAGGGACTAACAATGTCACAATGACTGGCATTGGTAATGGTTTCAGAACCATTTAAGTTGAGAGTAAAAGGAAGTAAGGTTTCCAATTTATACCTGCAACGAAAGGTGGTTGATATTGAGTTCTTAGTTGTGAAAGCCACGGGAGGCAGTTTTTTTTTAGAGAAAGGAGAGCTCAAGACTGATGAAAGATTTGTCGCCAAAGTCAATATATGATCTACCCAAAAACCAATCAATTGCACATGTCATGGCATGAATATCAAAGAGAGGAAAACAGAAGGGTAAAGGGCAATACCATGAGTTGTGCAATTACCCACAATTTATTAGGTACTGATGCAAACAATTTTTGTATCAGGTCTGATAGTTAAAAGATAATAATGATTGAGGTAACGGTATCTCTTTAACTTAGGATACAGGAGAAGCACGTAAAAAATACTGCAATGTTCAGATAAATTATTTTAGTTAGCCAAGGACACATTAACAACAACATTAAGTGAATTTCTAAAAATAACAGCCTGTACGAAATTAAGTCTATAAAACGAATAAAGGTACTCTTAAGAAATAGGTGCTATCATGAACAGAAGCAAAGTATTTAAATGTTGGATTTTGTACAGCACATTTATAAATGTGACAGCATTCAACAATGTAGAGCTCAGAATTATGTGATCAAAAAAAAAAAAACGAATATGCACACTATAACAAAGAAGGGCAAAAACTCCCAAAATACTAACCATAATCGTACCATTAAAAAAAACACCAACACAATTATTAATTACCTAACACCCATATCAACAAGTACAGCTAATCCTAAAAATTGTCCAAAAATTTCTCCCAAAGAATAACAACAAATGTAAAAACCAAGTTACTATTATTATAATGCATGCATAACCTCAATGAACAATATTTTACAAATTTACACAAACAAAATTCTTAAATACTACTGCCATGGATTTTTGGATTTAGGCCTATCGAGTGAGAACAATTAGAAAACCCTATAAAGACTCAGGCAAATGGGTGATCAGTCCACTATAGAGGCAGTCAGGGTTCAACTTAAAATTTTACAAAGATAGCGTACATAGATGTGTGGGTATATGAAGTACTCCAAGGAGTTTAAAAACAATAAATGGCTGTACCCTAACCATGTCAAAACTTAAAGTCAAAATTTTGGGATATAAATTTTTGAAATATGTGATGTGTGCGTGTGTAACATAAACTCCAGTTTCAGGATTAGTCAGATTGGCTGTGACAGGGGTTAAAAATCGCTGGATCCTATAACGACCAGCCCAAAGAAACTACAACTTTGCCATTTTCCTATCAATGGCTCTGTTAGTAGAATGGGTTCTTAACAAGACTAACTCGTTTACCTTAAATGGATTTCAAATCGTACTTTCATTACATCGTTCACGTGTCCTTTTTTGAGCAATCTCAAAATTTTAAGAGGGGAAGCCCAAACATATCTTATATTACTATCATCATCAGGGAGAAAATCACTTAGTTCCAACAAATTAGACAGTGGGTTGTTTGGCTGGTAAGTAAACATTAACTTAAAAGGAGTTGACTTGTGAGATTCATGTTGTGCATAATTGAAAGCCATCTGAAGCCTATGTAAATTCCTATCTCAGTTCGTCTGGTCCTCGCATTAACAGCAATAAGAGCAGAATGGAGGTGTCTATAAAACACTCTGCATGCGAGGGAGGAGGATAGAACAGGGAAATGGTTATATGTTTGATTCCAAAGAGAAACACATTTGTTTGAAATGTATTGATGTGAATAGAGAACCATTATCAGAGACTAAAGAAAAAGGAATGCCAAAATGTAGAAAAATATGTGCCTGAAGGGCATGAATGGTAGTCAATACAGTAGCTTTAATTAAAGGCATTAACCACACAAATTTGGAAAATGCATGTACATATACTAAAAGCATATATGGGCCATTTTTGCTACGAGGCAAGTGTCCGACAAAATCAATAAAATTTTTTTGCATTTGTTTCTCTGCTACTTCTGAAGTTAGAAATCTTAAATTAGTTTTTTGTGCTCATTTTCTCGTAGCGCATTAGGTACACATCTTTACTCTATCTGCTATTTTGACATTCACTCATTTCCAAATAAAATTTTTCCTCATTGACCGAATGGTCTTGTAAATTCCTAGCTGTCCACCTGCAGGAGAAGAATGAAAAAACTTGAATATCATGATTTCAAAACATTGGGCAAAACAATATATTTTCTTTTGTCACGAGACTTACAAAATAGGACAACTTAGACAAAGAATGTGGTTTTTGTTTAATACCAGACTGTAAATTTTGAATAATAACTTTTAACTCTGGGTCTTTTTCCTGGTAATTTTTAATGTTATCAAAAGTCAAAGGTAATTCAATCAAATGATTGCCACTTACTAAATTTTCAGTTTCCTCTAACACTTTATAACCTTCGAACATATGTGAGAGCACATCTACTAAAACATTCAGGGTGCTCTTAATTCGTTGGAGCTTAAATTTCTACAAAGAGATTCTCATCACCCAGTGACCTATTTTGCCTAACTGACATGGGTGAGGTAACAGCCAGGATTAAGCCTGGTTATCAGTTTCTTACAAAAAACTCAGTATGTTAAAGATATTCATGGAATGTATCAACAACCTAGACAACTGCTTAATACTCTAACTCGTAAGTGGTAGATGCGTTTCTATCCTGAGGGGTCAAGGTGCATGAAACGAAATCTACAGGCTGATGTACACAGTATATTTCCTGTAAAAGTACTGCACCTACAGCCAAACTAGAGGTGTCGGTTTGCAAAATGAACTGCTTAGAAATGTCAGCCATAAGCAATACAGGATGATAAGTAATGTCATTTTTCAGAGTTTCAAAAGCCTTTTGTTGGTCTGCACCCCACTCAAGTTTGGAATTCTTCTTTCTTATCTGATTAAAGGGTGCAGACTTCTCTGCCAAATGTGGAATAAACTTCCCAAAAAATCAAACCATACCAATAAAATGGCTATGCCCTTTGCATCCCTAGGTTGGGTAAATGCAAATGACCTGACTAGAAATGTTATGGCCCATAAAGGAATTTTCAGGAACCACAAATTTGACCTTGGAGGGATGTATTGTTAAACCAGCTATTTTCAAATATGAAAATACTTCTTCCAAATGACTTAAATGCCCCTCAAAATTTTCCTAATATACCACCAAATCATCAACATACTTCTATAACAAACTTAAATTTTATGTCACGGAAAATCTGATCTAGTAGTAGTATTTGGGCACATGTTGTCAAAACGAAAGGAACATATGAGAATTGGTACACAAATATTGGTTAGGTGCATAGATTCTTTACTCAAAGTTATCTGGTGGTGAGCAGCATTTAAATATATGGTGGTAAAACTTTTGGCTTCACTAAACCAATGAAAAGCAGAATGCAAGTCCGGCATGGCACAGATTCAATTTAAATTTTCTCATTTACTTTATGTTAATCAATAACCATGCATTGTTTTCCATTAGGCTTAGGAACAAGAAAAGCTGGAATAGCATACCGTGATGTAGATTGTTCTATGGCACCTACAATCTCAGTAACTCCATTTTAGGAATGGCCAAATGGTACGTTTGACTCTTAACTGGTTGCTGTTTTAAAATTTTGATTTCATACTCCAGCAGTTTGGTTAGTCCTAACTCAGATTTCAACACACAATTTCTGAACTTTTCTTGCTCTAAAGCAGATAAATAACCAAAATGTTTTTCTGAAACTTTCACTTTATAATCTACATTGTTTTAGAGGTGATAGGAGGAAAATGATTACTTATATAAGAAATTTTCTCTTTTGGGGAAAATTAAAAAAGAAAATTCCTCTATAACAACTAAAACTAGGCCTGTTTTTCTTATGAAATCAACTCCAATTATAAAATCCATACTTAACTCTTCAGAAACTAGACATTTTACTATCCAAGTAAAGCATCAAATTTTCACCTACATTACTGCACAAGAAATTGGCAATGGGGCTTTAAAAGTAGTAAATCATTTAAAATGGTACTCTTCAACTGACCTGATAAGTTTTAATTCCTGCAAACTTTTGAAAAGTACCTTGGAAATGATAGTTCGAGCAGAACCTGAGACCACAAGTGCACTAATACATAAAGAACCCACACTTTATTCCACATGTGGGGTACTTACTTTACGAATGCCCACAACATTAGGAAAATTGACATGACACATGACCAAAACACTAAAATACTCATGCTCGCTGTGAGACTCAGGTTGTGCAAACAACTGCTGAAAAAGGGTGCAAATATCCACTCTGGAATAAATGTCAAGATTGGGTTTACAATAAAAGTGAGGACAGCCGCTCATTGCTCCCCCTTGCTGGGCATGTTTTTTAACTGAAAACATTTAGCAACTACTTTTTTGCAAAAGTAACAAACAGGCGGGTTAAGATTGCCACTGAAGAGGCCTGGTTTGCCTGTCTCATCATTCTTTGTAACTTTAGTAATATCTTTAGTATATTTTCATTGATTAGGAGGCATATTGTATTTTGGTTTGTTTTCTCTTTTATCGCTTTTGACAAAAAAGTTCCCTGATTTACTTTGTTGCTGTTTTTGAAATGAGAAATTTTGTTTTTCACACCTCTGATCCACATAGCGTATATTCTGGTAATGGATGCACGCCCTGTCCAAAGCTACAAAATTTTTTGATTTTTCTAGGAAAACTAAGCAGGCGTGTTCCTGGAGTGCAAGGACTTCTAAAATGTTACTACTACTTCTTACTCACTACGCGACAACCTAAGTACAATGGCAGCCTCTTTAATACTACTTACGTAAACAATAATGCCTCATAAAGACCCTGCAAACGATTGAAATGTTTTAACCTTAACTCGGTCAAAAGCCTGGCAGGAATGGAAATATGTAGAATATCTCTATGATACATGTCAAAAGTGAGGTGCTGTGCAATCGCATGTTGTGTGAGTTCACATAGTGGTCGTTGAGTGAAGGGGAAAATAACCTCCAGCAACTGAGGTTCTGGTACAGAATTACTCTGGTGTAGACAAACAGTGCCTTTGAGGAACTCTAAATATTAGGTTATGTCTAATCTATCAGTTAAAGGCAAATCCTTTTAACATGCATTCAAGGGAATGGGGAATTTTGGCCGAAAACGGGCGAGGGTGTATGATATACACTTGGGAAGATTGCAGGAGTTATATTCACGTAGGATACAAATACAGATGTGTAAGTAGGTCCAAAAGTGTGAGAAGTGGAAGGATAGGTTTTGTAAAACCAGCACCAAGACTTACAATTGGGATTGCAAATGCTGAAATAGGACCTGTGCCTAACATTTGGGTCTGAACATGGGAAGTTGTAGGACCTTGAAGGGTAAGAGTACTAACTTGATCTGACACATGAGACACAGTTCTTACTTGCTGGGTGGTACGAACAACCGACAGATTACTTTCTGCTAGTTTTTCTCAGCAAGTACTGCTACCTGATTAATCACATTCTGCAGGGATGCAACCTGTGATGCGGATAAAGCCTCTCGAATTTAGTTAAGATTCCTGGCCGGTCTGTCCAGGTGAGCAAGTCTTTCTTTGATACGTGAAAAGGTTACTGGAGATTGCTCGTCTTCTAAATTCTCAACGAGTTTCATCAAGGGGAAAATGTTTGAAATGCATACCTCAAACTCGTGTTTAACCTCACAGTCAGAAAAGTGTGTAGTGGCAATAAGAAAACATTCATTAATTGACCAACATAAAATCTTTTTTAACTCAGCCACTGTGAGATCAATGGGCTGGATAACAGAGACTTTAAGCTCAAACACCAGCATGTCTTTTAGCAACCACTCTGGCACAATAGTGGCTGGTATATTGGCGGGCAAACAATGCACACAAAAAAACACCACAGAAAATTACAAAATATCAAATCTAAGAGCACCATACGGGGGCAGACGTATTAACGGAGTGGTGCCGAGGCAAACAAAACACTAAAAGGTCACAGGAGCAGAAAATACTCTATTGCATCAAGCAGGGCCTTAATTAGAGTGAAACACGATTTGATACCATAATTACTGAGCTACCCCTCAGTACTCCAAATTAGGGGTCCAGAACAAACAGCTAGGTAGTGCCTTTAAAAGAGAGGAATACCCAGCTGAAAGCCCCCAACATAAGCACCAAGGTGCCCCAGGGGAATATGTGACAAGAAAATTCTCCACTACACACGTGATGTCTTAGTGCAACAAGAACATTTGTTAAAAGAATGCCCAGCCCAAAACTCATTTAAAATTAATGTTTATTTTTTCTTACCTTGTTCCCCATCAGGCACATTAGTGCGGGGTTTACCCCATTCAAAAATACATAACCACAACAAGAGCATCTATATAAATTAATAATGTGAAAACATATCATGAAGGTAATGAATTAACTGGGAATTCTTAGAGGTAAAAATCATGTTTTTTGGAAAAAGACAATATTCCTTTGTGTTTTTATTTACCCTTTTTTTTTGCATACGGTGAAGTCAATAATCTCCAAAATAGGGGGGAACAAAAATTATATATATATGGGCTGAGTCATCAGCTCTGCGGCAAACTGCGAGAGGCCATTTGTAAAATTACAGTTCGAAAATGTCTGTCAACGTATGCCAGGAAATTGGTCATAAGGGCAGGAAACACTTGTGAAGATGGGGATGCAATTATAAAATTTATATAATTACACTGAAACCATTTAATATTATGGGATACAATTTTGTAGGCATGCCAAACAATTCAGGCAATATAGCAAGCATGTAGCCAATTTAACCTGCTGTATACACTACATAGTAAAATTGGGGTTGCCAGCCCCTTCAAATAGGGGGAAAAGGGTCGTCATATATTGTTATGTAAATAATGTTCGTGGCCTAGGAATAACTATTGCAAGAAGTTAAAAAATATATTTTAGTATGAAAACTGCCGATGAATGGTTTGCGAGAAAACAGACCTCTAAGTTATAAAATGCTACGTAATGCTTATAAGGTTGGCTAAATGGTTGATAACGACACACAAGTAATGCTGTAACTTAATATCACTTCATTTACGTGAACCTTTGTCATTTAATGTGTTTTACTATGATTGTTTTAATGTAACTTAATATCTCTTTGTTCAATGCTTGCATCAAGTACGTGTTTATTATTTGTGATGTTAAAGTATTAAGTGCCATTTATTGAATGTTCTATATTTAATATTCAATGTCCGTTAGTTTATAACGTCACTGTATGTGATGTTTGTTTCTTTACCATTAATAAATGGCATTATCTTGTGGTTACTTTATGCAATAGCTACATGAACTGTTTCATTTACATTACATTAGTGTGAGTCTGGGGTATGTACCATGTGGCCTAAAAGTGTTTGACCTACAACAGTTTGAGACAGTTATTTCGCCTTAGTTTGTTTGGCCTAAATTCACTTAAGGTAGAATTATTTGGCCTTATTAGGGCACATAATTGTACCCCCAGTCAGCACCTCTGCGACAACGTCCTAAGTTGGAAGAGATCGCTCAAAGACAAACATTGTTTGCAAAAGAACCTATAGCCAGCGACACGTGTTTCAAACATTGTGTATCACGTCCCATTGTTGTGCTCCTAAATTATGTTGTTGAGCACCGATTCCAATTGCACGCCTCATGAGGTGGCCGGCGTATGTATGATGAATGCATGTGTAGAGTAACGAACATATACAGTAAGAATGGCAGGCTATGTGTTCCCTGAGCTGTCTGACATGATAATATGTTAAACGAGGCTAGAGGGAATGGACAACGGGCTCTCTGCCTCTACGAACAGTGGTTTCCACACCGATATCATCCACACGACACAATATTCGCGTGACTGGATCAGTACCTTCGTGACATGGGGTAGCTTCGTCACCGGCACACTAGTGCCGTACGGCACGACGTGCGAATACCTGCATTCGATGAAGAGGTGCTTCAGATAGTCGCCAACAAGCCCTCAAAAAGTATATGTGCCATTGCTAGTACTATGGGCACAAGCCAATCAACCATATCATGCGTAATGTGGGATTATTCTATCCATGTATACCACCTTCAGAAAGTGCAGGCACTGAGGCAGGACGACTTCGCACCTCGTGTTCAGTATGTCCAGTGGTTACTGCAACTGAGTATCGCTAATCCTGCCTTTACTGTAAGTATCTTGTTTAGTGATGAGGCATGCTTCACAAGAGACGGCTACTTCAACAGTAGGAACAGCCACACCTGGACACCAGGAAACCCACATGCCAGGTTCATCCATGGCCACCAGGTGAAATTTTCCATCAATGTCTGGGCTGGAATTGTTGGTGGTAATGTAGTGGGTCCGGTCATTATGCCACCCCTTTTGAATGGGCAGCTTACTTTGACTTCTTGCAGAACATGCTTCCACTGGTCATGGAGGATGTACCCCTCGTGACATGCTGAAACCTGTGATTTCAGCATGATGTCGCCCCAGCACACTTCAGTTGTGATGTACTAGAACATCTGAACAACACCTACAGGGGGCATTGGATAGGGCGAAGGGGACCTGTCGCATGGCCACCATGATCCCCCGACCTAATTCCCATGGATTTCTTTCTTTGAGGACATGTGGAGAGTGTCGTGTACTCCACCCCAGTTGCTACACAACAAGAACTGGTTGAGCGAATATTTGCATCTTGTGAACAACTGCACTAGAGGTCTGATATTTTGATAGATTTTGAAACTCACTGCTACGGCGGTGTACTGAGTGTAATGTGATTCAGGGAGGAAACTTTGAACACCTCCTGTAAGGTAACTTGCATACGAGATGTTATGCTACAATTTATAACATGTTAGGGCTGTTTGTGTTTCAATTGTGGGTGTTTCCCTCCTACGCGACTCGTCGGTTGTCATTTGTTGTTTCACAAACAATGTTCTTTACGAGATTCCCTTTGACTTTGTCCCATAGGTGTAGACCCATCCTCATGTGATGTAATTTAATTACAATCTATCCACAATATAACTCAGTGTAAACAGAACAATAACTGTACAAATCACATAAAGTAAGAACAAAACAATGACATGATAAGTATAACACAAATAAACCAACATTAAACAAACTGTCGTTATAAAGAAAATTACTTTACGACTTTAACAGCAACAATAAACATGTAATTGATGCAATAATTGACTTAATAACAATTCAATTACATTGAAAACCATCTTAGTAGAACACATTTAATGACAACCTTTCACATAAAACAATTGCGATTATGTTACTGCAGTATGTGTGGGTCGATATCACCATTTAGTCAACCTCATAAGTATTACGTGGTGTTTAAGAGCATGAAGGCCTCTTTTCTTTCGTACCATTAGTAGGCAATTTTCTTATCAAAATGACTTTTTTACGTCTTGCAATGGTAGTACATAGGTCATGATAAAAATGTATGGAACAATGAACGACAACCCTTTTTCACAACTTAACCACATTTTACTGTGCAGGGTACCATATGGTAGGTCAATATGGGTACTTTCAAGCTACAGTGCTCGAATTGTTTGGCATGCCTGCAGAATTGCATCCCTTTATATCACTTTGTTTCAGTGTAATTAAATAAAGTTTATAATTGCAACCCCATATTCACAAGGGTTTCCTGCCCTTCGGGGTGGTTTCCTGGTGTATGTTGTCATACATTTTCGAACTGTAATTTTGCAAGGAACGTCCTCGAGAAGTTTGTTGCAGGGCTGATGACTCAATCTGTATATATATATATATATATATATATATATATATATATATTATATATATATATATATATATATATATATATATATATATATATATATATATATATATACACACACACACACACACACACACACACACACACACACACACACACACACAACACATATACACTAGGGACCCGCCCTGGTTTCGCACAGGTGCAGTTAAGATAACAAAAACTTCTTAACCCGGCATTAATTAGGTTGGGTAAACTCTCCTAAAGCATTAAAAAAAGCACATTATATTTTAATAATTAATTAAATAATTTATAATTTAAAGTTTTTTTTGCTATTTTTATTTTATATTTTTTTACTTTTTTATAATTTTTCATATTAATATACATTATATTACAATGCAATTTGTCTGAGAAAGAAGTATTTAATATGTTATTGGCTACGAAATTCTCTGTAGACAATGTTTGATGTCCTGTTATTGTTTGGTAGCAAAATGTACTGTTTCTCGGGACTTCCAACTTGTGATAAACCAACATGTAGTTGGCCGTGGGAAAAACACTCTTTTCGTAGGTCGATTACAACCAAGGAGAAAGTTTGACCCTGGGACTTATTAATAGTAATCGCGAAAGATGTTTTACGGGAAATTGCAACCCTTTGAAAGATATTGGCAAATCAGTGGCAATCATGGGAATCCTCGGGATGTTTTCCAGCTGGCCGGCTGCTGGACCGGTGAGGATGGTCGCGACAATCAAATTTTCTTTCAAGTCTTTAATGAGCAATCTTGTCCCATTACACATGTTAGGAGGGTTTATATTCCTTAAAAGCATGATAGGATTACCGACTTTTAATGATAGTTCGTGAGGTGGCAAGCCAGAAGGATTAAGCGAATTTAGAAAATCTTGAGGAAAGTGGACGACATCGTCAACATTGGTGACTGTGTCAATCGACTTATAGGTTTTGACTTGGCCGGGAACTCTTTGTATAATGAGATTGTTGATTTCATTGACAGTGTCGTTCCTAGGCGATACTATTGCCCTGGAACACAACCAGTGAAAGTCTCTTTCTAGTAAATTTTCGAGGCCCGGATATACTGCTTCTATAAGATGTTGCAGTCTGTGGACTATCTGACCTAATGTCTCATTAAAAATTATTTCAGCAGAATTAGTGCCCAAATTTAGAGAAGGAAAAACTCCTTCTCCAAGTCTGAGCAATTGTTGTGGGAAATATTTATGCGTGTCTCCACCAAGATAGGCTCTCATATTCGTTCGCAAATTTAGGTGTTGAATAGAACTCCATAAGGGAGATGATTTAAGACATGCTTTGATGATATCTGCACGCGTCCCTTTTGTAACTACAGGGAGTGTCTGCCGAAAATCCCCAGCAAACACAAAAGTAACTCCCCCCATAATGGCAGCAGAGCTTCTATTGTTGGCGCCGTACGCAGCACACAGCACGTTTTATTTTCCGAATCTGTCTGTCCTGCAAAGCCGTAGTACATTATTTTGTTATATCATCAATAGTTTTCGCAGTGCACACAATGTAAGGAATTTTATAGTTCATTTATTTACACTTTCGGTTACATTATTGGAGTTTTAGTAGGGATCCCTATTGATCTTTAAAATAATATATAGCCTATGACACTCAGTGGTAATATAGCATTCTACTGGTGAAAGAATTTTTAAAATCGGATGAGTAGTTTCGAAGATTACCTCCTACATCTAAACACACAAACACACAAAGTTACAAACACTACCTCTTTATATATATATATATATATATATATATATATATATATATATATATATATATATATATATATATATATATAATGTACTTTAAGTTACCAAAAAAAAAATAATTAATAGCTGAGTATTTTGCTAAAACATCTGTGTCTTACATGCTTAAGTTTGTTACCTTCAAATTCTCAGATATCTACTTACTATCATTTATATATATATATTATAAATTAATTTCCACAAAGACTTTAACTATTAAACTTTTGTCATTGACATATCAGTCAAAAATAAAATTACCTATGGTGCACCCAGCTCCAAAAATTTAGTGGTTGAAATCATAATCATTACTTTTGTTTTTTATAGCAAAAAATAAAATAGGAATTGATATTACAAAATTGGTTACATCTGTATAAAGACTCTTTCACTGAAAACAACTTTAGGGGAAAACACCATCACGTACCCACACACAGGCATTATATAATTATTAAAATTTTATTCAGTTCTGTAATAATCGTTTCTATTATTCAAGTATGGAGGCAAGCGAGTTCCAATTATGGTATATATTTTTCTTAAAACATCTTGGCAGAACTTGTATTGTTGGCAGTCATACAGCAACCAAAGTGAGAAGCAGGATATACAGAAAGAGATAAAATAGGTTACTATTAAAGCATATTCCTATAGTACTTGGTAAACAAGAGCAAAATAAAAAAACATATATTTTTTTCTGCCATAGACAATAATTATAAGTGACAGTATTTTGATACAGATTTACTTTCTAGAGTAAATTTTTTAATGTCTCTTAAGACAAAGCTGGTGTCCCGAATAGAAACAAGTAAAGATTATAAATAATGAAATTAAAACCAGCTTTCGAAAAATTTAAACTGTTAGAAAAGCAATAGAAATAAGAAGATTAATAAGTTAGGAGAGAGAATGCAGTAGCATGGCATACACCAAATACAGCACATTGCTTAATGTACAATAGGCCATTTAGGTCCTAAACCCTTTCTGACAAACTCAATTATGCATTTAAGCATTTTTGTAAATGTATTTTTAATTTTGGAAGTGTTGAGCTATAGGGATAAAATCCATTGCATAGACAACATACCCGACATACATCATAATGGTAAAGTCATTTGGGCCCTAAACCTTTTCTGTTAATGCCAATTATGCATTTAGCTCTTTTATAACCATAGTTACTCATAATTTCCGAACCATTAAACTCTAGTCATCAAATTCATAACATACACATAAACCCCGATAACAAACAAGACTGCAAGGTCACACACCTTTAAACCTCTTTTATACACACAGGTTCTCCTTGTTACCCATCTACCAAAGCTGTACTCATTAAAATTATAACATACATATTACACCCATTTTACACATAAGTGAAATAGGGTCCAACACACCTAAAATAATATTATAAGCATATTTACTCATAATGTCCCATCTACGAAAGCTTTAATCACCAAATGCATAATATACACATCATCCCAGCAACAAACATGACTGCAAGGTCAAACACAACTAAGCCCATTTTATCAATATAGTTACTCGCAATTGCCCTTCTACCAAAGCTATACTTATGGAACTCAAACTCTAACGAACTGTGAAAGGATCTGTACTGAACTCTATTCCGATTCAGGATACTTTCATTATATTCAGTTTTATTACTTTGAAATTTGAACAGTGAACGATGAGATTGGTATAGTAAGCAATGTAATAGTATTTACATATTGGTTCGACAATCATACTTTTCATTCCGATACAAACTTTATTGTTCCGGTACAAACCTACACACACACACATACACACACACACCTACACTTTCACTTATATTCCTACACTGTGTTGGCTTACCAGCAATCATGGTTCGGAGAGCCAACAGGATGGGCTATGTAATAAACAGTGAGTGGATTATCACAACGAACGATTCTTGAACAAATTATTTTTAATTCAGTTTATTTTCCTAACATTCGAACTCTAAAATTTTCTATCATTCATTATATTCTACACTTTATTACTTTCTGCAATTTTAAGAGTCGTACAATTTAATATTTTCTATATTCTCGTGAACCTTAGCATAATCTTTGAGCTTAAATGTGTCTTGAAGTTTATCCCTTTTTAAATGAATTCTTTTTGTCTGTCATTTAAATTAAAGTCAGTATTAACTGGTTTTTAAATATTATATATTTTACTTAGTTTTAAACTTTTCTTTATATTTTTAAGTAAACATATTAAAGTGCTGTAAGGTGGTGAGCATCGCTAACGAAGTTGATTAAGCCATAGGCTATGAAGCAACCCTGGTAGGGATACAAACCCCTTCAG
Organism: Dryococelus australis; assembly: GCA_029891345.1. Lineage (NCBI taxonomy): Eukaryota > Metazoa > Arthropoda > Insecta > Phasmatodea > Phasmatidae > Dryococelus > Dryococelus australis. The sequence continues at coordinate 158,328,015 of CM056994.1, read as the reverse complement.
GGTCAAATTAACTTGATACAGGGTTATTACTTGAGAAATCCATATAATAGCCATTAATGGGAAATATGAAAAATTGAATGGTGTAGGCTTTTCTTCATGGGGAAATGTCTCAAATCATTAACTCCAAACACACACACATGCATGCACATATTCACGTACTTACACACACAGAACCTAAAATATTCCAATTGACAAACATGCTCCACCCAAGGCTTGCTTCTAATGAGTCAAAATAACCATAATTAAAACAAAATTATCCATCCTAACATGAAGTTAACCCAAAATAACCAAAATCTACTCTAAAACACAAACACTTGCTGACAAACACACGCAGTATAACACATACATACACTCAGAGCATAAAACATAGACACACAAAAACACACAGTATAACACACATACACATACACACATGCATACACTCGCACATCTCATTTACACATACCATACCAGGCAATTGAAAAACTCCATACCATCTAACTTTGCAAGCATAACTAAATATTGGAAAACTACATCAACATATCAAACAACTCATACGTACAAAGCATACGAACACATCCATGATCGTATTACGAAACCATTTATAACTATATTACTAACAACATACACCCACTTGTAAATTCTTACACCATTAAACTTTAAAAGCAAAACTAAATACTTAAAAACTATATCAACATATCACACAATTCAAATGAACAAAGCATACAAAAACATTCATGATCACATTATGGAAGCACTTTAAACTATATAACTAACAACATACCACCCACTTGCAAAATTCCATTCCATTAAAAATATTAAATGCAAAACTAAACACTTAACAACTAAATAAATATACCATACAACACAAAAAATTAATCAACATCATCTGTCATCCAATAAACATTATAACACATATTTAATTTAAAGTATAATGATATACAAAAAAGTAAATAATATTTTAGAGAGCCCCTTTTTAAATTTAATATATATCATCATTTAAAACCAAATAAAGATCTAAATTAAACACTCGTCACACTGAAATCATGTTACCCCATACTACATATAGAAATCAAAACGTGGTCATTTCATTAAAAATCCCTTAACAAAAGAATGTTTGTTAAGATCAACTACTTTTAAGTAATGGTTGGATCCTTCTAGATTACTTACATTTTATCCGCATAACAAGTATTTACTCATTTAAACCTTGCTTCATTTCACAAGAAGCTTAAGTGTTGTTTAAATATATATATATATAATATATAATATTATATATATAATATATATATATATATATATATATATGCACACACTTCGAACAGAAAGGGTCAGAATTGAATCAAACATACTGATTTAGTCACTTGTTACAAATATACTTGCATTTTCTTTGTTTCAATTCCCAGTGAGTTGAATTCGAGTATATATATTACTATTTGAAATTATTGTTTAAACCCATACATCTTAAGCATTATATATTTAATTTTTTTTTTATATTTTATGTTATTTTTTCTATCGTTAAGTTAAAGTTGTGCTAATTTTATGTACTTTAATATCAAACACACTAAGTATTCATTATGCAAAAAACATTAACTTATATAATGCAAGTAGAAGCATTACCTAACATAACCCATCTTTACCAAAGACATTTTAATATTTATAATCATTCTAAGATCACTGTTTTGTGAATCTCTGACAAGTTGTCGCAAGATTCCGAGAACATAATGTTTTATTCATATCTATATAGCATAACCTTTTGATTGATAAAACACCTAAACAATATTTTGAGAAGAAAAAAAGTATTGTTCTTGTACATCGGAAGAGTTAAGCACACAATTAATCAATCATCAAGAGTGAAATATGTATATTCACATAACAATAACACTTATTTAGTGAAATTATTTACATGTAAGTAGTTTATACACAGTGATTCAAGAAACATACATGTTAAGTGGATAATTTTTTATCAATGTATCAAGTGAATTACTTAAACTATTGACATAATAAATATCCAACTGCATGTATTACGTACGTAATGAGTTGAAAACATCTACCCACCGACCGTTAAACAACAAACAAGAAAGTTATATATATATATATATATATATATAAGAAAATACTCATTCCTTCGTTGCAAGTCAAACTCACCTTTTAGCACTAGTGTTTACATATTGAATAACTAACATAATTAAATTAGCTATAAGTACACATCTTACCATAAACAAAACTAATATCCGACTAATATATATTTGATATTAAGCATAACTTATATACATGCCATCTGACAACACACTACCAACAAACACTTAAACAATATACTTTTCCAAACCCACAGCATTCTATATACAACTTCCATACAGCATTCATCATCTCTCTACACCGATCTATCTCTAGCTCATCGAAAACAAAGTACTACCAATACACACCCACACAGGTCTCCATCCATCCAATGTCATCTCTGGAAGGAGAACAATGGTCTCGCAGAAAGTATGCAAGTTAGTGCTTTATCTAGGAAGGCTACACAATCACATACTGCATAACAGATATATGTAATTGAAGCATATTTGTCATATGTATAAATTAAATTGATCTACTTTAGAAATAACACATTTAACACAAGCATGCATGAAATTACCACTCTTATATTAATCCTTAATCCTCAATCTTCAATCTTCAATCCTCAATTCTCAATCCTCAAAAATTCTTCCTTATTCCTCAAAAATAGTTCCTTATTTCTAAAAGAACATACCAAAAAAAGATAGTGCAATACAACAATATATATATATATTCCAACACACAATACCGCACACTCACGCACAAAAAAAAGTAAAATATTCCAATTGGCAAACACCATTTACCCAAGAGTTGCTCCTAGTGACCCAAATTGACCTAAATTAACACAAAATAAACCAAAGTAACCCAAAATCAACCGAAAATCGACCCAAAATTACCTTAAATTGACTCTAAAACACACCCACACACAGATGTACAATACACCCAGAATTAAGTAAATACATGAAACTTACATCGATTTCTACCACTCTGGTTTACATAAAAGCACTAACCATTCACACTTTTCGTGATCATAGTTACATACGAGGGAAGAAAATATTATATTTAAAAACCAGACGAGGATAATTAAACATATCATAAGAGTTGTAATGCCAAACTATCTCTAAATTTTTAACCATATACAGTTAACACACAATAAAAAAAAAGTTTATATCTTACTCTATTACAGTGCGATGGCAAATACCTGTATTCGGAAAGACATATGTTCCAACATCCTGCCAGCCCTTACCTGAAAAACCGAGATCATATATTTAGTTGTAACATTGTCCATAAGAAATAGCTGTGTTAAAAACATCTCGTCTTCTACACACTATTAACTCATAAAATTCGTTTTAAATACGCACGTTTTATTCTAATTGTTTGATGCTTTCATTTAGTTTTTAAGACCTACATATAGTAATTAGTTACGTCACACATTACAATATATCATTGCTAGATTAACATAAAACATAGTGTTCACCATATTATTAATTAAATATATCGAACAGTTTCCCCATCGCACAATCACAATCTAATGAGATATCAACCAACCAAATAGTCCAAACCTACATTCACCCAATGAAAATTGTTTAAATTAACTCATAATAACTTTACATTATATCATAATCACTGCTCAAAAAACCAGACAAAACATCAACTTCTACATTTTTTGTCTTGTAATATCCCAATTACACAAACAAAGCATTACAACAATCTTACCTACATCATATCGGTTATAACAAAAACTTTCCTTCATACCATTCAGATCAATAAAACAACCATATAAGAATTCCAATGAAATGTTCCAGCGAATTGCTCAGAGAAAGCCAGATCATCACATCATCATATCGTCATCACATCATAATAATCATCATCATAAGGCATACTTATATGTCATATTTATTCTAATACAATCTCAAAAATCCAATATAGTTTCGAAACAACTCCTACTGAAGATGGATAACATATCCCATTTCAGATTAATTAAAAGAGATTTCCCTTCCTTTATTCACAGATGACTCTTAACTGGAAAAAAACAGTTTCATAAAAAGTCTTATATGTCTCTTCTTATAATTACCATTTAAATTGCTAGAGAATTATATCTCAATAGCTACACCAAACACATGTATCCATATGTTTAATGTGCTTTTATCCTCAAAGCTTACATTTGTTCTGTATATATCAGGTATTACATAAAATCAGGAATGGTAAAACATGTATATTTAATAATAAAATGATTAGAAACATTAGTCTTCCATACACTTTATCTTTAATCCACGTATATGTCAGAAATATGTAGCATTACTTATATACACTCATCAGTAGTCTCATTTCTACAAAAGTATTTATGCTTTACTCTGAATTTATAGAACATTTCCTGCAGTGACCACTCATGGTTACCCTATTCGCATAAACAACATTACAGTTAACACGTGTATAGGTCTTGTAACTTATGGCAAACGAATTTTTACTATCTACATGTTGCCTAGTGCTAAACTTTATCGCAAATGTCTTGCTGTAATACTTGCATTCGCTTACTGATGATCGACAAACATTACCTTTACACTTCTTATGTCTATATAGGATATCACTACGAGCAAACACTATCACACGTATCACAGTGAAAATACTGGTTTTCTGGACTGAACAAACAATGACTACATTCATTTCACCGTGCATGACAGCTAATAGTACAAGTATTTTCCACAATAACAATATTGTTTCTGTATTGCCTCTAGAGACTCTTCAGAAACCCTTGCTGAAGGTGAAGAGAAAGAGACGCTATTTCCACTGTCTTAATATATGTCTTAAAAAATTATTTATCAGGTGTGGAACTCGAACCGAATCCCCCACCAACTCTCCAGCCCCTGTTCAGGGAAACAGGCCTTAAATCCAGCATTTTAAACCACTCAACCCACCCAACATGTGCAGAAAATGTTTTATTATAATAATAAGTGTTACCCTTTACTCTTGGTTAACATCATAGGATAATAACATTGGATTCAAAGCTAATGTTCAAAATTTGTGTATAAAAAAAGAAACATAATTTTCGTCAAATTCGTAATTTTACAGCATAATTCATAAAATGTTCGTGATTGCGAATCCCCTGGAAAACCCATATACTGGTTTGGGTTTTCTCAGGGATCTCCTAATAGCGAATGTTTTATGATTTTTCAGTAAAATTAAGATTTTTCTAAAAATTAGGTTTCTTTTTGTTTTATACAGTAGATTTTGAACATTACCTTAAATGCCTATGTCACCTATGAAGTTTATCAAGGAAAACGTTAACACTTTTAATTATAATAAAACATTTTCTGTACGTGTTGGGTGGGTTGAGAGTTTACGGTGCTAGACTTGAGCCCTGCAACCCTGTGTGGGGCGTGGTTTCGAGTTCCACAACGTATAAATATTTTTTAAAAACATACATTAAGATAGGTGAGATGCTGTCTATTTCTCTGACTGACTTTGAGTGACACACATACTAATTTTTGTGTTGTGAAAACATTATATGAGCATGAATCCTGTATGAATGTTTTAACTTCTTCGATGTTTGTGATGGAATTCAGATTGTTACGAGTGGAATCATATAGTGATAGTGTACGCTATTGTAATATGAAAATGGTTGGATACGTACTATCAGTAACGCTTTTTAAAGAGTATCTTAGAAACAATACAGAAACAATATTGTAACTGTGGAAAATACTTTTACTCTAAGTTGTCATGCACATTGGCATAAAAGAAGTCATTGTTTGCACAGACCAGCATACCAATAATTCCACTGTAATAAGTGTGATACTGTTTACTCGTAGTGATATTCTACATAGACATGAGAATAAGTGTAAAGGTAATGTTTGTCGATCATTGGGAAGCGAATGCATGTAATGCAGCAAGACATTTGCGATAAGATCTAGAGCTAGACAACATGAAGTTAGTAACTGTCCATTTAACATAAGTTACAACACCTATACATGTGTTAACTGTAATGTTGTATATGCAAATAGGGAAACCTTGAGTGGTCACGGCAGGAAATGGTCTATAAATTAAGAGTAAAGCATAAATACTTTTGTAGAAATGAACATGTGATTGAGTGTATGTAAGTAATACAATGTACAGGTTGAGCCATTTAAAAAAGGCCCTGTGGGACATGTGTGTAACGGAGTATGGGAATGAGGAAATACAGCCCAGTGTGACAACGAAATACCTCAAGTAGGTACTAGAAGTGGCTGCCATTGACATCGAGGCAGGTGTGCAGACAACACCAAAAGTTGTGAAAGGCATGGGCGAGGACATGCTGCGGGATGGCATCGATAGCTGTAATGATGGTCTGGAGTTCAATGTGTGTGTGCGGGTTGTTTCTGTAGACCTGTCCCTTTAGAGCACCCCACAAGAAGGAATTACAGACAGATAAATATGGAGAACGGGGTGGCATAGGTTGGTTTGTTCCACGGCTGATGACAATATTAGGCTGGAACACCGACCCAATGCGCGCGATCATTGCACGTGCAGTATGCGCCGTGGTTCCATCCTGTTAAAAGTAAGCATTGTTGTGCTAATCCTCCGTCAGCTGTTCCACAAAAACATTGAAAATGTGTTCGATGTAACGAGCCGAATTAACCATCTCATGGAATAATACGGGGATGATGCGGTGTGATGATACGGCACACCAGACACCGAGTTTCTCTCAGGATGCAGTGAAGCTTCCGTCAGTATGTGTGGATTATCACCTGCCCAATGACGGAATTCCTGCTTCAGGATCCGCATAGTGGTTCACTGGGACACCTGCAACTGTTGCGACAAATGCCGAGGCGATTTACGAAGACTGGGTGTCATTATTTGTGCTGCGTTGGCCACCTTTACCTCAGTGCGGACAGTCTTTTGACGACATTTTGCTTATTCAGCACGGATCCGGTTGCACGCCATTATGCAAACAGTTTCTGCATGACTGATTTGGAGTCGGGCTTCGCTGCAACCCCACCGACCGCAAACTCCATCTCAAACAATTCTTCACACTTCTTCCAAGAACCGTGGCGTGCATACGTCTCCACGACAAAAATAAGCTGCTGGACCGTCAACACCATGCAGATGCACCGAAACACACTCAAAACGTTCCTCATCGCTGCCCTTCACTCAACCGATTGTAGCGCATTGGAGCTGCGCACAATGTGCCTAGAGGTCACTTGGCGGACACTTCCAGCACCTTACTCTATATGTTAATGTCACACTGGTCTGTAGTTCCTCATTCCCTCGCTCCGTTGCACACATGTCCCACGGGGCCTCTATTAAAGGACTCATCTTGTATTTTTGATAAATGTGTGAAATAAAGATAAATCGTAAGGTAAAATAATATTTCATTCATTTTATTATAAATATATATTTTCCCCCTTTCTGCTGTATGCAATGTCTTGAAATATACAGAACATGTGTAAGCTTCAGAATATAAGAACATTATATATATATATATATACACACACATGTATGGTGTAGCTATTGAGATGGACTTCTCTGGCAATTTAAACGGTAGTAAGAAGAAGAGACATATAATACATTTTGATGAAACTATTTTATTTCCAGGAACGAGTCATCTGTGAGTAACGGAAGGGAAACCTCTTTTAATTTATGTGAGATCGGATATGTTATCCACCTTCAGTAGCAATTGTTTAGACACTATATTGGGAGTTTTAGAATGTATCTGACCGAGTATGAAGTATAAGTCTGCCTGATGATGATACGATGATATGATTATGTGGTTTTACATGAGTAATTCGCTGGGATATTTTATAGGAATGCTTATATGTTTATTTTGCTGATCTGGATGTTATAAAGGGAAGTGTTCGGTATAACCAATACGATGGGGATAAGGATTGTTGATATGGTTTTACTATGTAATTGGATATTAATAAATAGAATACATAGAAATGTTTTTTTTGCAGCATGTATAATATGATTTAAAGGTTTTATGTAATACTTTGAACTTTTTTAATGGGTGAATGTAGATTTGTCTTATATATTTGGTTGATATCTCATTAAATTTTGATTGGGCATTGGGGAATGCTATTCAGTATATTTAATAATATAGTGAGCTCTCTGTTTCTGTAAATAAAGCAATTATATATCGTGATGTATGACAAAAGAAATTATTTTACATACATCTAAAAAAATTAATGAATGCATCAAACAATTACAATATAACGTGTTTTTTAATGAATATTATGAAAGAATGGCATGTAGGAAAGAGATGGGCTCTAAGATAACTATTTCTTATGGCAAATGTTCACAACCAAATAGATTATCCTTGGTGTGGTAAGGGCTGGCAAAATGTTCAAACCTTGTTCTTCCGAATACAGGTATTTGCCTTCGCATGGTAATAGAGTAAGATATAAACACTGTTTATTTCTTGAATGTGAACTGTATATGGATAAATTTTCTAAAAAGTGTTGCATTATAACTCTTATGATCTGTTTAATTATCCTGGGATGGTTTTTAAATATGGTATTTTCTTCCCTCGTATGTTGCAATAATCACAAAAAGTGTAAATGTTTGGTGTTCTCAGGTAAACTAGAGTGGTAGAAATCGATGGAGGTTTCAGGTATTTACATTTTTCTGTGTATGCATGTGTGTGTTTTGGAGTCGATTTTGGTCATTTTGTGTCGATTTTTGGTTTAATTGGATTACTTCTTATTATTTTGAGTTAATTTGGATCGAATTGATTCACTAGGAGCAAGTCTTGGGTGGAGAGTGTTCGCCAATTGGAATATTCAAGGTTATTTATTTTTGAGTGTGTATTATCCTGTGTGTATGTTGGAATAGTTCTATGTGTGTTACGTTTTATTGCAATAGCCTGTTAGATATGTTCTTTGAGGGATAAGGAACGATTTTTCTGAAATAAGTATTGATTTTTGAGATTTGAATAATGAGGATTGAGGAATTGCTGAATGAGGACTGATGATTGACATGTAGAGTAGCAATTTTATAAATGCGTGTGATGAATGTGTCATTTCTAAAGTATATGGATATTCGAAAAAAATATTGTGTAATAATATGCTTTAATTACATATATCGGTTATGCAGTTTGTAATTGAGTACCCTTCCTAGATAAGGCACTAACTTGCATTTTTTCCCACGAGATCTTTGTTCTCCTTCTAAAGATGACATTGAACTGATGGAGACCTGTTTGGGTGTGTATAGGTAGTACTTTGTGTTCTATGAACTGTGATAGATTGGTGTAGAGAGATAATGAATGCTGTATGGGAGTTGTAGATAGGAGTTGGGTTCGGAAATGTATATTAGTCAGAAATTAGTTTTGTTATGGAAAGATATTAGAGTGAATTTAATTATGTAAGTTATTCAATATATAAATACTAGTGCTATAAAGTGAGTTTGACTTACAATGAAACAACGAGTCTCTTCTCAAACCTATAATTGTATTACTTTATCGTTTGTAGTTTTTCATTGGTCAATGTGTAAATGGTTTAATATCGTTACATACGTACTTCTTGCAATTGGATATTCAGTACATAAATATTTGGTTAATTTATTTGATACATGTATAACAAATTTCTACATATCCTGTATGGTTCTTGAATCGCTATGTATATACTACTTATATGGAAATTGTCTTGCTAAGTATGGGTTTTTGTTAGGCAAATATACATATTTTACTCTTGATGATTGATATCATGTGTGCTTAACTCGCCCGATGTACAAGATCAATACTTTTTATTCTCAAAACATTGTTTAGGTGTTTTATCATTCAAAAGGTTATGCTGTATAGATAAGAATTAAACTTGCTGTTCTTCGGAATGTTGCAAGAACTTGTCACCCATTCACAAAAAAAGTATTCCTAGAATAATTATAAAGAATAAAGTGTATTAAGTTAAGATGGGTATCTTAGGTAATGCATCGACTTGTATTATGTAAGTTGGTGTTTGTTTCATAATGATTACTTAGTTTGTGATATTACACTATTCATTTAGCATGTCTTTAACTTAATGATATATATAAAAAACATTAACTGAAATATGTATTTCATATTTAATGCTTAAGATGAGTTGGTTTAAACAAACATTACAAACTGTGATTAATATATGTGTATTTACCTCACTGGAGATTGAAACAAATAATATATTAGTATAAGTGTTAATGCCTACATCTAGAATGAAGTAGTGAGTAAATAAGCATGGTTGCTTCAATTTTAATGCTTTTCAAAGTGGATCAATATAGTTACATTTAAACAACACTTAAGCTTCTTTTGGGATGAAACAAAGTTTAGTTGTGTAAATACTTATCATGGAGATAAGATGTGAGTTTTCTGGAAGGATCGAACCAATAGTTTAATATAGTATATCTTAACAAACATTCTTTCATTAAGGTATTTTTAATGAAATAACCATGTTTTGATTGCTCTATGTAGTACAGGATAAAACGGTTTCAGTGAGATGAGTGTTTCATTTGGATATTAATTTGGTTTAAAGTTATAATATATAATAAATAAGAATGACGGACTAAAGAAAATATTTTTAAAGTTTTTGTATATCATTTTAATTTTAATTAAATGTATGTTATAAATTTTATTGGCTGACAGATGATGTTGATTTGTTCCTTTATATTTATGGCATATTTATTTAAATGTTAAGTAGTTAGTTTTGCTTGAAAAGTTTGATGTTATGGGGTTTTGCAAGTGGGTCGTATGTTGGTAGTAATATAGTTTAAAATGGTTCCATAATACGATCGTGACGTTTTTTGTATACTCTGTTCATCTGAGTTGTGTGATATGTAGATAAAGTTTTCTAGTATTTAGTTTTGTTTGTACAGTTTGATGGTGTGGAATTTTGCAAGCGGATGGTATGTTGTTGGTGATATAGTTTAAAGCGGTTTCATAATATAATCGAGAATGTTTTTGAATGTTTTGTTCATTTGGGTTATATGATATGTTGTTATAGTTTTCAAGTATTTAGTTTTGCTTGTAAAGTTTGATGGTATGGTGTTTTGCAATTGCCTGGTATCGTCTGCGTAATTGAGATGTGCGAGTCTGTGCATGGGTGCGTGTCCATTTATGTACGTGTATGTGTATGCTTATGTGTGTTACACTGTGTATGTTTGTGTGTTCGTGAGTGTGTGTATGTTTTATGCTGTGTACGTGTGTGTTATATTGTGTTTGTTTGTGTGCATGTGTGAGTGTGCTTTGGAGTCCATTTTGGTAATTTTAGGTTAATTTGGGTAGATTTGGGTCATTTTGTGTTAATTAGGGTTAATTTGGTTCATTAGGGGCAAGTGTTGGGTGGAGCAGTTTTGTCAATTGGCATATTTTAGGTTCTTTGTGTGTGCGTGTGTATATATGTGTGTCTTTCAAGTTAGTTATTTATGACATTTCCCCATTAAGCAAGCATACACCTTTAGAATATCAATATTTCCCTTTTATAGCTGATCTGAGACATTTGTCAAGTAATAAACCTGAGTCTAATTAAATTTACCCTGAAAGGGTTCGAATCCCTACCAGGGTTGCTTCATAACCTATGACTTAATCAACTGTGCTAGCTTACAGCACTTTAATATGATCACTTTAAAATATTTAAAATGTTTTAAACCAATTAAAATGGATAACATTCAAAAACAAGTAAATACTGAATTAAATTCAAATGACAGACGGAAATCATACGTTTAAAAAAGGATAAACTTCAAGAAACAATTGAATTCTAAGTCGATGTTAAGGTTCACGAGAATATAGAAAATATTAAATTGTATGACTGCTTAAACTGTAGAAAGGAATAAGTGTAGAATATGTTGAAGACTAATTTGAAAGTTAGGAAAAATAAAAGGTATTTCAGATACTCTGTTCGGGACTCGTTCTCTGTGTTCACTGTTCGTTAGAGATCCCGTTCTGCCAACTCTCTGAGCCAACTGAGTTTTTGGGTAAGCCTATAGGTTTAGGGATGTAGGTCAAAGTTTATATATGTTTGTGTGTGTGTTTTGAATTTGTACCAAAACGAAAAAATTAGTATCGGAATGAAAAGTATGAGTGTCAAAGCAATATGTAAACATTACTTCGTGTATATATCCATTACTTATTACACTTATCTATTTACCTTGTTAGGTCTCACTCGTCATTCACTGTTTAAATTTCAATATAATAAAACAGAATGTAATATCAGTGTCCTGAGCCGGAATCAAGTTCAGTACCAATCAGCTCACCGTTCGTTAGTGTATGAGTTTCATGAGCATAGCTTCGGTAGAAGGGTAAATATGTGTAACTCTGCTTATAAAAGATGTTTAGATGTGTTTGACCTTGCCGTTTTATTTGCTGTTGATATTATGTTTATGTTATGAATTTGATGATTGTAGCTTTGGTAGATTTTAGGTGTGTTTGACCCTATTTCTCCTATCTACATCGGGGATGATGTATATATATTATGAATTGGATGGGTATAGCTTCGGTAGATGGGTAACAGGAGTACCTAAGCTTATAACAGAGGTTTAGGTGTGTTTGACCTCGCATTCTTGTTTGTTGTCAGGGTTTATTTGTATGTTATGAATTAAATGACTCGAGTTTCAAGTGTTAGAAATTATGACTAACTATGGTTTTAAAAGAATTTTAGGTGTATTTTAACCTATTACTCTTGTCTACATCGGAGGTGGTGTGTATGTTATGAATTTGATGAGTATAGCTTCGGAATATGTGTTATTATTAGTGCATATGCTTATAAAAGGGGTTTTAGGTCTATGACGACATCAAGAGACACCAGCAGTTCAAATGGTCTACTACACAAATAGGCTGGTGGCTTATGATGACAGCAGTACTGTCAGCCGAGCAAGTGTGGAACTGAATACATTATATCTTGTAAGAAAATTAATGGTTGGGGGAGGTTTTGAGGGAGGAGGTAAGCAATCACAGGACAGCAGAGGTAGGGTGGGGTGATAATGTACCAGGTATCAGGTGTACATAGAGGAGAGGAGGTTGGAGAGTATTTAATATCACCAGCAGGCATATGATTAATCCCAGAATTAATCACAGCGTAACTTGTTGTGAAGGAGGATCGTGCCTTTGGGCGAGATTTGGTGTGTAAAGGAGGGGGGGGGTGGCATTTACGACGACGTGTAATAACGTTCTGTGGAATGAAAAGTTCGACTGTGGCTTTTAAATGCAAATTCTGCCAGGGGCAGTTTTATCGCAGTGATGTTCAAACGTGACATTGTAAAATTTACAGTATTGATTTTGTGCAACTACAATCAGCCCCACACTCGCCGCACTTAGCACCGCACTTAGCACCACATTTTGCACCGAAAACAGCACCGCATGCTCCACCTGCTCCGCATGCTCCACCTGCTGCACTTGCTCCACCTGCTCCCAAATTTTAATGCATTTATTCAGGGTTGGAAAGTAATTCACTGTCAATATGACATTCGAGAGATTCTGTAACATCGTTAGGTGAACTCTGAGTGGCAAGCCTTTCTCCGGAAGTATTCTTATCGCTAACATCGTATCGCAGCACTTGTCCTATAGAAACTTTCTAAATGCTTAGTGTTTTAGCACCACACTTTTCCCCGTTTAGTGTCTTAAAACCTCGTCGTCCCTACTACTCTTATTCGCATAGGACCAAACCCCACTTAGCTATGTCCTACTGAAGAATAAATAAGAGAAAGAGAGAGAGACAAGAGGAAAAATCTCTCACGAAAATATAATAACATTATACCTTATCGACAGTGTGATTCAAGCCCATATGCGTTGCGCTATAGTCCAGAACCACATGACAAAACGTAACAGACATGGTAAACGTTTATTTTCGCAATGAATACGTTTAGACCAGAAGAACATTCTTGGGAAGAACTCAGGTTAACATCTTAGAGAGTGAATTGCCGAGATAATAAAAATATCATACATTGTCCTTACGTTTGCATAATCTTACTGTATCAGACTATATATTATTTACACGCGTGCGTAGGGTTATAATTAATGTTGCGTTACTAAACTCACGAAGTCAGCTGATGATATGTGATAGTGAAAAATAATTGCATGTACCTATATTTCCCTGCATCTAACGGAGGCTTGTGATAGATGTAATGATACCTACCTTAAACTTAGCTTGTAATGATAATTATTCATGAAACGGAACGCAATTTTGTCTATGAAAGGAAATTACAGGCTATTTTTCAAAATCATAATCGAAATTTTTTCTGTAAGTAAGGCAATATGTTCAGATTTACAAAACAAAAGTTTCTAAGTAATATTATTGTTTACTTGCACAGAAAATAAGAAATGGTATAGTAAAATACAGAGCATTTGGCTCAATCTTCCATCCCTTATTAGGACAGACATTCGCGATATAGATTATTTGAAATAAACCCAAAGCGTAGATACCGTTACAAACATTATTTTAATTTACATTAATTTAATTAACACGAATGCACTAGAAATGAATGAAACAATAATGGAAAATTAATGAAAAGTATAACGGAAAATATTATATTACTGTTATAATAAACTACTACTTTAAAAAAATGTTTATATTTTAAAGAATTTCCCATATTTTAATGATTTTTTTTTTAAATATTGTGTTGAAAGGTTGGACTTTTGTATACACACTGAGTTACATCGTTTTTATGGAGATAAATTTGTGCCATGTTTTTTTTATTTTGGCAGTGCAGTGCATATGTCCATGTTCTGTAGGTAAGTACTGTCCAACACAAACTCTCTCGCGATTTAAATTTTTCTATCTATAAATTAATTTTCTATGCGAAATATATTGTTTTACATTTGGTTTTATTGCAATATATCAAGTACAAAGACGTATCTTTATTTAGAGACAGAGAGAGGGGGATAGAGAGAGTCTCATTCTTTCATGTGTTTCTCGTTGTTTATCTTATTCAAAACAACTATTCCTGTATAACTGTGGTAGGTGCCAAAGGGTATAGCAGAAATTCAGTATTGTTTCGTTGGATTTCTAGTGTAAGACAAATGAAGTTCATCCACATGCTGCTCAGGTGACGTATTTCATCTTCCCAGAATCTCCTTGTTCTTCGATATACCAAAGTAAACATAAGTTACGTATACAATTACATAAGAGAACAATTTAATCCGCTATGAGAAGAAAAACTACTTTCGCAAAAATTTCACTTAAGACCTTCATCCACCAACCCCTTCGTTTGTTGTCAACAAAAAAGTAAATAACAAAATTGTGAATCCTGTAGATGAAATTATGTAAGACACGAGAAAAGAAGATGGGAAAATGAGAAAACAGAGGGAATAGTCAAATATATAGAGTAAAAGAGCAGTAATGGTGAAACGCTGTTGTGTACAGAGTGTCTACACACTTACAAGTTGAGTATTTGTTTAGCTGAAAGAGCAGAGATTCGTTGTAAACGAAGTTATATAAGAATATAGGAGATGAAGTGTTTTGCAAACGGAACACTATAGCTTTATATACTGGGTATATCAAAAAGTTTTAAATCAGCTGCAATTATACAACATTTATAAGGAGCTTGCAGGCATACGAAGGTATTGTCTGATTGTACATGGATTTCTACAACCAGCATACTTTAACACACATTGTATATATATATATATATATATATATATATATATATATATATATATATATATATATATATATATAGGAAAATATATTCACTCGAAATAAGCAAAATTTGTAAGAAATCCACGGTAAAGGTAGTATATTTATTTATTTATTATTAGATTAGTTCAATTTCTTAAATTATATTCTGTTTACAATTTCCACTGAACTGAATATAACTAATACAACACACTGGTGGACGAGGGAGATTTGGTTGGCTCTTAACAGCGAGGGCTTCAGAGCTCATGAGGGTGAAGCGAGATGAGTAATGAGCAGCGTCGGAATGAAAGGTCTGGGGAAACGAGAGATCCCACTGGAATTCCCGCCGACCAGTGGCATCGTCCAACACGATGCCACCCTTGCGAAATTCTGCAGTGAACGGACTGGCGATTGAAAGTGTTTCGCCTTGGTGGGAGGCGAACAGGGGAACCGCTCAAGAACCGTGACCCTTTTTTGTTAACATAATTTCTGGATACGACTGTGCTACAAACATTAATAGTGTTCTGATTGAATAGACGAAAAATTGGGTTTTATGAACATGTTTATTCCATAAGGGTTCCTATTCTCCTAACTCAAATATTTTGCACTCGTCCTCTGCGAGACTGCGCAAATCTCAATATTGAACAAATATAGTGGGGAAAGCATGCCCCTCCTAAAAATTACAATCATTAAAAAATATTTTATCAGTTATGTCATGGTAAACATACATAAAAAGTGATGTCACATCTGTTAGTAGAAGGGGTGGGGGCTTCCTACCTCACTTTTGATTAATCGGATTATCAATTTGATATCAAATTAATATCAAATTGATTGATCTGATTAAGGATAAATTCTATATTAATCAGTTAAAATTTTTAGATCCGATCTGAATCCGATAACATATTTTTAATTGATTGATCCAATCAATTTACTTAAAGAATTTAATCAAATTTTATTTATTTTTTTATTTTAGAATTTTGTGTGAATTGATAAGTGTATAGTTTGTAGCTGAGGTTCTTTATTATTTATTTATTTCGTATCGGCCAACTATGGACTACGTCATTTCAACCATCTCCTTTTTAAGTTTTGGTGTTTGGCCAGTACTCTCGCGTTCATTCTCAGTGTTGTTCCTTTCTCTTCTGCATCCATGCCTTTCCTGTTTTTAGCTTCAGCTTTTCCTGGAAACCCTGGCATGCTTGAAGTTTCTTCTTGAGTGGGACACACTCCTTGATGTAATTATGGGTGATCCCCATTTCTTCGATATCTCTAGTCACCTCTGTGAACCAGGCCCCTTTGGTTTTCTTTTCTTGAAAGTAGTTTATGTTGCGGTTGGATAATCTTGCCGGGCTTATTCGCATCACGTGTCCATAAAAGGTCATCCTTCTTTTCTGGATGGTGTTGGTTATCTTCTCCTCACGTGTATAGAGATCATTGTTATGTTGTATTTTATATTCCCTATTTTCTTTGATGGAATGCAAGATATGTCTCAAAATCTTGCTTTCTTCGGCCTCCAGTTTTTCGGTCAGGCCTTTCTTGTTCATTTTGAGACATTCCGAAGCGTACAAGACATGTGGACGGAGAACACTGCAGTTGTGCCTTAGCTTTGCATTGCAAGATATTTACCATTTATTATAGACGCCCTTTGTTTAAATGGTTTCCCATTTCCATTTTGTTCATGCGTGATATGAAGGCTTTTTTTACTGATTTATTGGTTGTTATCCATTCTCCCAAGTACTTGAACTTTTCTACTCGCTTGATTTCGCTTCGAACCACCACAAGCTCTCTGACAGGCGACTTGATATTAGATAAAAAAAATTTTCTCATTGCAAATATGGAGACCTACAATATGTGCCCGTTCCTTAAGCTGATTAATCTGTTTTGAGGCTGTTGATAAAGAATCAGAAAAAATTGCAAAATCATCTGCAAATGATAGGAAATCGTTTTGAAGATTTCGTTTTCTGTAGCCCAGTCTGGCCCTGTTTTCAACTCCTTGGTTTTTCAGTTCTTTGCGCCACTCGCGAATGACCTTCTCGAGGACACAGTTGAAGAGTAGAGGTGAGAGGCCATCTCCTTGCTTTACTCCAGTCTTTATTTCAAAACTTTCTGAAATCTCTCCCCAAAAACTTCACTTTCGAGGTGGTGTTGGTCAGTGTTTGTTAGATTATTGCTCTAGTTATGTTGTCTTAGAAAATTATTTAAAAATTTTGATCAGGGTGGTGCAATCAATTGAGTCATAGGCCTTCTTGAAGTCTACGCAGATCACCACGAATTCTTTGTTTCTGAGCTTTAGATGTGAGAGGATGGTTTTTAAGTTTATTAACTGCTCGATGAATGAACATACCTTCATAAAACCATAGATATTATCCCAGTTGTGGGTCTAGTTGTTCCTCTGCCCTAGCTAAGGTTATTTATTTGATTTTCTATTTTTATTTTTTTGGGGCGTTTGGTGAGAGGTCCTAACTCTCGGAGATCTGGTATTGTACTAATGTGTGATGTGTTGGGGAAAGGGTGTATATAGTTATTGTGTAATATTACTTTTTGTATGTTATTGAGGAGGAAGGTCTTTCTCGTTTACCGCCTGGCAGGCGACTTAGGTAATGGTGTATTATTGCCAAATTAAATTATTAGTCAATATGTAATAAACCAAACTAAATGAGACATATATATGATTTACGTGAGTTTCCTAACCTGCCCTGTATGATACTAATGCCAAACAAGAGAGACCGGTCGACAATTTAATTAAAACGAGTTATTAGAACTCAAAACTTATCCCAATATATAAATCACACTTCTTGAATACAACCAATGATGTTACACACTAGACAAATAAATTAAAATGTATACGTCGTACACGACAAAATTATAACGAATGGAACACAGAAAATGTATATTATCGAAATATGTAATAAACAGCAGAATAAACGAAGACAACTATGTGACTATTACAAATGGATATAAAAATTTATGTTTATGACATACTAAATGAAACGAGCTTTGAAAAAAAAAAGAATAAATATTTCCCTACAAAATAAATGACAAACTAATTACAGTCATATGAGCCTATTTCCATGTCAAAATGAAAACTTGCTTGCACACCCCCCCACCCCCCTGCAATCCCGATTTAATATCCTGACATAATGTCCAAGATGGAAGCAAACGACTTGAATTAAACCACACGATCAAAATACGCAAACATACTAACGAACTGATTGAATTCACTATGTCCTACAACAGACAACAATACGATTACACACTAGTCATACCCATCCAGAATTATATCTAGAACAAAGCCAAAAAAGTATCATGTCCCTACCAAGCTAGGTGTTATAAATTAGCGATGTCCAATTTAAGCACCTCATCAGCTCTCAAGTCAAAAAATCAAATATTCTCAACACCGAAACGCACAAGCAAGTAGACGCATGCAACTAGTTAACTAGCAAAAAAAAAAATTTTATTGAAATACCCTACAAATCATTAAAAATGTCCTTTTATAATAAAGCCTAAGGAAATATGAAGAACTCCTAAAAATATTTCACTAGAAATTTTAAACAATATACAAATAAAGATTTCCCACTTAAACAAGTACGAAACATGAAGAACTCCCAAAAATTATTTCACTTCGCACACGAAAACTTTCACATGAAATTTTAAACTATGTACAAAAAATTAAATAAATAAATATCTACCACTTAATCAGCTCCACTTAACAAAGGAAATTTAACCAAGGGTAAATATTTAACACATTCCAAGTATAAAATTACTAACTTATAAACGACATATCTACAAATGCAGTTTATCGTTCGAATAATCTTTACAAAACTTGTATCGAAAATCTATCGCAGTGCATAGACATTCAAACTTCCTAACGAAATGATACAAAGTAGTTAAATTTTAACCAAACGTACGAGACATAAACACATGTCACCCACATCCACCTCAGTTCTCAAATGCAAAAGGGAAAGATTGGAATGAAATTTAAAAAATGGAAACAAACATAGATATCCAAAAAACTTACCCCAATGCCACATTTAAATAATTATAACGCAACTTCAGTTCCCCGTGAAAAATAAAACACACTTTCCTAGTATGAGAATACTTGCTAAATATAAGTTATTTTTAACTCAAATTCCATATAGTCCAGGGAGAAAACCTTCCTAAATTCAACGTACTTCTTAACACAACATAAGTTAAAAATCCTAGGAACTCTCGAAGACCGACCTCAGAAACGCACTTGAAAATATTATCTCACAAAACTATAAAATTATTAACATGCATAAATAATAAATTGTAGTATCCATAGCAAAAAAAAAAAATTGTACAAGGATAAATTCGCGAAAATATTTCAAAAAGATTGCTAAGAAGACTATGAGCGAGGTTTGATCCCCGGCCAGATAGTTGAAGAAAGCGCCTAGCATGTGTCGTGGGTAACAGTACCAGCTAGGCGAAGCACCAGGATGTTGCCGGAGTGACGACATCGCTTCTTTGTCGAGGGGAATGAAACACCATGCTAGGCTGTCTTCAAGCGATCAACCTGTCTCGCTCAGGACAAGGGCTGCTACTATCAATGCTATGGCTTTACACGTGTCCTGAGCACGTCCTACGTGTAGGAATCCTACAGACTTCACGCAAAGCATCAAACACATTTGCTTTCTGAATAAACACTAAATTAATTTATTTCCACAATAAATGTCATTTCTAAGGGTTTTAAATATCCCATGAAAATCGTCAGTATTAGCTAATACACAATTTTTCATTTGTCTTTAAACACGTATACTAGCAGTAAATTATTTACTTCGTTTTGTTTCCTGTTAAGACACAAAATCGTTTACTCAATTGCGATTCTCAAAAGTCATTACTAGGCTTATTTTCTTTTTTTGCAAAAACATTGACTCGCTTATTTCTGTAAGAAATATGTTTTATAAAATTCCAGATCTACAGACTGTTTGGAGGTGAATAATAATAATAAATGAAACCCACATTCGTATTGGATTACATTTTTATATATCCCATTTTTACAACAAGCACAATATTTATTTACACATACAAAAAAAAACAATCATTCTTTATATATATATATATATATAACCGAGTTTCATAAAAGTTCTTTATTTATTAAATAGACATTCAAGCATTACACTTTGAATATTTGATGTTATATAGTTGGTGACCTAGTGAATCCTCCATCTGGGCAACGATGTTGATAACACTTAGTAGACGTCGCAGGGATACAAACTTGCTACTCTCAAGTCTGTGAAAAGTTGTTATTCACAGCGGAATGTAGATGAGGCATTGTCTGTAAGACTTTCAGATTAGTTATTTTAAGCCACTATCTGTCAGTAGATTGGTTCACTCTTGATATGGCTGGAAGTTTAATTGAGTTGTAGATGATATTCTGCCAGTTAACGAGCTCATTGGCAATGTTGCAGATAATAGAACTGAATTTATTATGGCACTAAGTGTAGTGTTGGGGAAAAAATTTAGATAGGGATTCAATAATTCCCTAAAGGTTTGATATACCTTCTGGCTGAACAAAGCGGTGCAATACAAGAGGTGCAAATCTGGTGGAGGAAATTTGATACACACCTTGTACTGGCATGAGGCAAGTCTTACAGCTCAGTGGGTAGACATATTCTGGGCTCCGTGAAACAGGAAATAGGCGGATTTCCAATTGTATTAAAGCCTTCTACAAAAAAAATAGATGTGCATCGAAGCTCTCGAAACCGAGGTCTTGAGAGCTGATGAGGGTGAAGCGAGGCGAGTAATGGAGCAGTGCGAGAATGTAAGCCTTCTTATCTACAATTAACTAGTATTACTTAGTGTGGTTGCCACCAGTGGTGAATGCCCTGTATTGTAGTATATGAATGTCCATTTGTGATATCAGTTGTAAAGTCCAACCCTCTCCCACGAGCACTAAATTCTTCTAGTATGGTAGTTAAGTAATTTTGTATTCATTCATTATAAATTAACCCAATATCGGAAGAATGCAGGATAGGAAGGGATTTGCTCTGAAAATAGAAAATCTTCATATCATCTTCCTCTGCCGTGACGGATTTCAAGTACTTCCAATCTACTCTGCACTTCGAGAAAATACATTAAATGTCAGTGTCTGTGTTAACCTTATCGTTAACCATCCTTGCATCAGTTAGCCTGAAGGCGAACGCAGTGGCAAGTATCTCATATCTGAGATTGGATGATAAAATGTTCACTGAAGCTGGAGAGCCAGAAAACAAATTACTTTTCATCCCTGAACTAACATATCGGCTTTTTTGAGGAAATGCAGTGGGTGGAGATGGAAATGTTCAGTGCTGTGCAAAATTGTGGAGCCTGTGGAATATGTGGAGCATGTGAAGCAGATTGTGGAGCATGTAGAGCAGATTGTTGAGCATGTGGAGCATGTGGAGAAGATTGTGGAGCATGTGGAGTATGTGGAGAAGTTTGTGGAGTGTGTGGATCATATTGTGGAGCAGGGGAAGCTCGATGAGCAGATTGAGGATTGTGTAGATCATGCGGAGCATGTGGAGGAGGTTGCGGAGCTAGTGGAGCATGTGGAGCAAATTGTTGAATATGTGGAGGTGGAGAACCAGTTTTGCAAGTTTTACATTGTCTATTTAAAACATCACTCCGAGAAATCTGCTTCTGGCAGAAATCACACTGAAACTGTTTTCTCTTGAAGGTTTAATTCCACAGGTCGTTTTTTCATGTTGTTGTAAGTTACGCAGAACTGTAAATTCTTTACCGCAGAAGCAACACCGCAAATACATCATT
This sequence comes from Dryococelus australis, assembly GCA_029891345.1. Taxonomy (NCBI): domain Eukaryota; kingdom Metazoa; phylum Arthropoda; class Insecta; order Phasmatodea; family Phasmatidae; genus Dryococelus; species Dryococelus australis. Next base: position 158,305,678 of record CM056994.1, on the reverse strand, counting down.
GCTTCCATATTATTTCAAGACTAAAATGAAACTGCAAGGTGCACATGTTTTATAGGCTTCCATAGGCAATTCTAGGTACCAATTCTATTTCCTAATTTGTTTTAAATTCAATACACTTTAATAATATTATGTTGGTTTAAAGACATTTATGTATTAAAAATTGCTTTAAAATTACTAATGCTTATTTAATCAATATCCTGCATGCAAACCTTAATATGCAAACACATTTAGATTTTATTGCTAAATGCGTGTAAACAAAGTTTACATAACATTATGGTTTTTGTAACAATGATATTACAATGTGCATTCGTAAAGTCAGCTATAGCACAAAGTCATTTTAGCACATACATTTAATTTAATTACATTTTTCGTACAGAATACATTTTATCGTCATTGGGCGTAGAAAAAACATTTTTTACAAAATTTTTTTCCATTATCTCGTTGGAAATACAAATACCTGCAGTATCTTAATATTTTTGATTGTTAAAATTTGTTCTGTGTATTCGGCTATGTGTAGTATTATACAGTCTGGTAAAACAGGAAAAGTTTCATAAAAGTTTGAATACACTTCTTCGATGCTCGCTGATAGACTTGTGTTCGGACACATATGGTATACAGGACATATTACTTTCAGATCTGGACAAGATATTAAATCATTATATTTTTCACCCTCTAAGGGACATTGGATATTTTTGAAATGAAACAGTCCATCGCATATCTCTCCAAAATGATGTATTATTCCGTTAGACAAACAAGAGTAATTCACACATTAGTTTCCAGGGGGACAGATGTAAATACCAGTTGGGTGGAAGAAAGACATTTTTACAGCAGGAATGTTACAAAGATACTAAAACTATTTCTTTCTGAGACAAGCTCTAAATGGTTTACTCCAATGTGCAAATAACTTGCTGATATACAATTTAAGTTTTGATTTCTGTTTAACCAAGCATGTTTTTTCGTTGTCTTGTTGATACATATTTACGAAATATTGGTTTACATAAAACCAAATACTTTTTATATTAAATATCACTCATTAGTCTACAATGATCTCTCATCCCAAACAATACCATATTACTTGTATAGTATCCACTGGGGACTCAGGAGAATAATCATCTACTTCACCCGTTAGTCATCATTTCTCAAGTTAGCATTAATTTATATTTATCCTCTGCAGAGAAGATGTCTATTTATATCCATATGTTTTACGTAATTGTTTAAATTATGGACACTTGTATTCTTTTTGAACATCTGTTACTTTCCTATTCCACACACTTTCTGAAATAAGTTTTTGCTTGACTCCACCTACATATATTTAAAAATTATTTAAGTATTGCTTGCAGATATATTCTATATTCTCATACCACATACATCCACTATCCCATTTTAAACCATGGTGGCGTTTGGTATCACATATATTAGATTTCTTGTATTTGGGAGTTAGATATTTCCAGTCGAATGGTGCTTCGAAGCTGAATAAGTTGTGTGTTCTTCCATATCAGTAATAGCTAATTTTTAATGATAAATTTATCTGCAGATTTAAATCCCCGCACATTGCAAGACATCTAGTCGGAATCGTCGTTCATCATCTGCTGACTCAAGCCATTATCATCGCCAGCTTATCTCTTATATTATTGCTACCCAATCTATAGTTTATTATCAAAGCAAAAGTGTGCGTATTTTCTGGAATGGGTGTAGCTGCAATTATTTCAATTCGTGAATATAGGACATTATTGCTGATGGTGTCAATTTGTTTGGTTACATCAAAAACCAATAACGATCCTATAGTTTCAAATGCTTAGGATTCTAGTATCAGTGAACTGATTTTGTTATTATACTTTTCCTGAAACATTGAGTACATATCGTAGTAAATAAGGAATACACCATTTTCAAAATTCGTATTAAAATCAACATAGGGATAAGAATGGCTGTTTAGATATAGCTTAATATTTTTCATCACAATTATGATATAATGATTGGTCTACTTTTAAATTGTATTTTTTTTTTTGGTTTGTTTGAAAAGGAATGACAACATGTCTTGGCTTTTGGGTTGAAGAACTTGATTTCAAATTCTACACAATTTTTTGTGAAGTTAGTAATGATGGAAAAAACTCCAACCCCCATGATCTGAAAGTAATATTCTTCCCTTTTTCGATATATTTTAAAAACTTTACACATTCACGAATATTAACTTCAATATGTGGCATTAGTCATTCGACACTGTTAATTCAAATGTTACACTTTCCTCGTTATAAGCTGTGTTGTATATAACATTCAAATGTGTATTACCGAATATAATAACTAATTCTTGTTTAGCATTTAATATGATGTGTTTTCAGTATTCAGCTAAGTCAAGAACCATTCTTAACTGTATAACGACTTTGTATTTTCCGTCTGGGTTTATTTGTAGCGAATAATCACTAGCATTCCTCCATCCAGTCGTTAGCCCTGTATAAAGATCGTTAACAGTTTGTGATAGATAGTTCCTTTTTGTGGAAGTAATTTCAGTATCTCTTGATTGATCGTTTTCAATGCCATATAGCAAATATTCAATTCTCTCGATGAAATTAAGTATTCAGTCACTTACTATTTTTTTGTTACAGGATTACTTGCACCGTCTGTCGTTTTATTTGTTCATCTAAACCTTTAAATTTATTTCGACGGTAATGTGTAAATATTGTGATTTGTATTCAAATCTTTATTTCAGATGCAAATGTGTACAGAACTGCTCGGAACAGTTCAAATACATGTATTTTCATATTGGTAATTGCATATTCATACTTATTTTCTTCAACATTAATTATGTATTCTATTAATATTAACCGTATATCCTGATTTCTTTAAAAACAATTCATTGTGTCAAGTTAACTTCATGGGTAACTTATTTGATGTGAACATTTTATGCTGGCATTTATGTCTTTTTATAGTTTCTTTCTTCGAAATATGAACCTTAGTGACATAGTTCTTAAAAGAACTACCAACTTTACATCCATATTGACTATTATACACCATTCCCATTATAATTTCAATGTGTACGGAATGTAACTGTTTATATAGCTTTTTTTAAATGCAAACTAACTAAAATTTCTTCATTTCTAAAATTAAAATGTTTAACATCTTGATCAACAATTTATTGTAACTATTATTTCATCAACACAATTCACTTTTACTGGAAGATGTATCAATATATTCTGTTTTACAATTATTTTGTATCCTGGAGCCATTACACATGAATTCATGTAATGTATTTGTCAGTTTCCCATTCAAATATGATCCGCCTACAATATTAACATTTATACGACATACATTTACAGACAATATATTAACCTGTTTTGATGATTTTTGTTATTCATTAGCAGGTTACACTATCCATTCATAACCTAACATATTTGCAATCGAATTGCCTTCTGTGAAATCGATATCGAATTTACAGTACATTGGACAAGTTAGCATATTTGGATTTCCACATAATTGTAAATGTACATCTTTAGTTAATACCGCTTTAATGAAAGTTTCTAAGTCATCAAACTCATTAGATCATACCAGTATCACAATCTTGTAGGTTTTACCATCAATGTTGACCGTAAATGATTGGTTCAACAAATCAATGTTTTATGCTGTTGAAAGTAACGAATTTTTTTAAACATAGTTGCCATTCTCCAGCTAACTCCAATGCTCAGAAATATACCGCACACAATCATGACGAATTACCACTTAATATCAACATTATTGACATATTACGAATATATTCACTATTGCACTTATTTATATATCCTTTTTATAGTAAAAAAACATAGACATTAATACCCACAATTGATTGTATTTGGTAATTGTTCCATTTTGTAATTGTACTTTAATTACATGTTTTTTAATACTTACGTATTTCAACCGAAGGATATAGATCACCGAAACTGTTGTAATACAATACTTGATTTAGGTTTTTAATTAATGCTACCCAATGTGTTCCTTCATTTTGTTTCGAATGTAAATTAAGAATCATATATTATGGATGTTTGGTATTTCAGTAAATCATCTCTGATTTACTCACATCGGAAATAGGGAATATCAAGTTTCTTTACAAATAAAAGAATGTATTTGTTTGGTAATGCACATGTTGGAAGACCATTAAGGACTCTCTGTGATCTTTTCTCATGTTTGGAGTTTTTCCATCCTTGACCGAATTTATATGGTTTCAAATACATTCCTTTACCACTTGATTTAACTGCTCTACTGATTGCCGAAACTCCTCCAAGGAGCGAGCCTAGAGCTTTTTATGCTGTAAAAAGGAAAGGAATGGTTCCTCCTTTCTTGGTTTTTCGTTTATTCTTGCTTTTGCTGCCCACACCCTTTTTCACCTTTGCTCGCATCATTTTATCAACACCCAAGCTCCAAGCTTTTCACCTGTACATGTAGATGGATTCTTTCTTATATTTGCTGCTTTATTGGCTAAATCGTATCTGCTATATGCCTTCATTACAAATTGTTTGTTCGATCATAAACTACATTGTGTTCTTTACAAGCGTTATCCAAAGAGTCTTTTCCTTGATCGATCTGTATCAGATCTTTAGCTATGTTGCCAGTCCACAATAATTGTATATCGGTAATTGTAATTAAAATGGTAATTGATTAATTAATGTATTCAATACACATCACCCTTTTTTGATGCATTCAGTATGAGCCATTATTTTCAACTGAATGCAAACCTATATATAAAACCCTGCAATTATAGTTTTAAGTAAGTATGCAACATAATACTGTGTATAAACGAAGGATATAAAACAAAATGTACATCTTCTGGTAATTATAAATACGAAACAAAACATAATTGGGCAGAAATATGGAATTCTTTTACTTCCAAATATTCGTTGTATAGTAACCGGCCCTTCTTCATGTGGAAAAACTTGTGTTACTATGTTGCTGTTGGCACTTTGTATGTGTTTTCTAAACAACAGAAATATCTACCAATAGCGAACATTTTCTTGTTAATTGAAGGAAGGCGATATTTCCATTTTACTGATAAAGAAGACGTTGTGCCTCCGAACGAAGCATTAGAAAATTCCGTATTTATATTTGATGATTTTTGGTGCGAACCACAGGGTGAAATACAACATTTAAGTTTTGTTTGACATTCAATGGTTCATTGTTTTTATCTATCACAAAGTTAAACATGTATTCCAAAACATAATTTGCATGATAATACAAATGTGATAATTGTCATTAAAATTGACAATATTAATCTGCAACATATTTACAATGATCATATTTTGGGCGATATGACATTTATAAAGTTTAAAGATACATGTTTTTACCTTTGAAAAGACAAGTACGGTTATCAGGTGATTATACCAATGCTTCCCTTATATACAGGCAGATATAGGTCTGTATTTCACAGTTTTTTTACTTCCTGAGCAAGAGTATTGAGTATTTCAAAGTTTGGACATAGTGGTATAAAACCGAATCATTACAATACCTGTTTAACCAAAAACATCCATTGAGAATAGTGATTTGAATGGACATATATTATGTAATATGGGTATGGCTGCGAAATATACTGAAGTGGAAAAAAATCATTACATGGAAGATTTAAACACAATTATGCTAATCATATTTAAAAAGCAATCATCTTATATGCAAGATAAATAAATAAACTTACTTAATTAGAATGATGTTTATAAAAACTCGAGGGTAATTGCAAACATTTTTACCAATATACAGAATGATTTGCCGAGTAATGAATTCAGAATGGAATAAAGATTTAATGGCTTAATAAAAGAATTCAATTGTATGGCAAATATAATATTTACAACACAACTTGCAGAATTGGAAGATATAATTAGAAATTAAAATTATTGAAGTGGTAACTGCTACTATTACAAAACAACTTGAAACACGAATGGAAGAAGTTACACAACATATAAGTAATGAATTGGCATAAAAAAATAGTTGGTTTAGTTATACAAACAGGTCTGAGAAAACAAAACAACAATTTGGAAACACAAATAAATTATTTTATTAATGATTTGAAAGCTAAAACTGTAACTAAATTAGATGCTGTTTTAAGTAAAGCCGACAAGATTGAAAAGGTGCAAATTATTCGATCTAGAGTTGCACTTATTCGACCTACTGCAGCAATTTAAAAACCAATGACTTTATATATAAGAAGTGGAAATTTCATGTAATATAATCGAAACATGTCTTAGTCTGCTTCAGAACTACATTGCATTATATCTGCTGTAAAATATAAATATTTACATGCCAAACAAGCCCATATTGAACAAGATGTTTTAAAAGAAGAAATATTTAAACCTGTTATGAGACGAATAGATACATTACATTCTGTTTTGAATACACCTAATGAAACACCATTGGAAATTAAATCGGAAGATCATTTAAAGAAGAAGAAATGAGAAAAATTTCCCATTTAACCGAAAGTTATTTAGCATTAAAACATTCTTCACATATAAGTGATACGACATTTGGTGAGTACCGAAATGGAAACACATGGTTTCTGGAAAATTCGGTAATCACATTTTTACCTGATATTAGAATTAAAATAGATGATTATGTAACTGATGTCAGTAAAGGATTGTTTGAATTATTATTTAAAAACTCTCCAAATAGATATTCCGACACATATTTGGAGAAATATAAAAAACTTGTTTTTCATATGAATGCGAATAATCGTTTAGGAGATGAAAACCCCCCGAAATTACATTTATTTAGCGATATTGCCGGAAGCTGAATATATAAAGATGAAGTTGGTGATCGGTTTTCTCCTGTATATTGGAGCAATCCTAATGAATTAGTCGCTAGAAATTGGTCTGGGAATAATTCACGTACAAACAAAATTGTTTCTATTATTGAAGAGCGGACAGAAGATGGTTATATTACTAATGAAGTTCTGTAATAGCACTCAATAACTTCATGCCCTGCCAGGATAATGTTTCCCAGAAGACCAGTTATTACCAAGGGCTTAAAAGATCTTTTTCAAGCCGATTTGTTGGAAATAAAAATGCTTTCGAAATATAGTAAGGGATACAAATATATTTTAACCGTAATAGACATTTATTCCAAATATGGTTGGGGTACATCTTTGAAAAACCTAACTGGGAAACAGGTCAGCGATGCAAAGAAGATCATTTTGTAATAAAGAACCCCAAAAGTGCTCCAAAATTGACAGAGGATCCGAATTTTTTTCTGAACTCTTCCGAAAACTAATGTTATATCATGGTATCAAGCACTACACAATGTATTCAGACATTAAAGCCAGTGTGGCGGAACTATTTAATAAATCAATCAAGCTACTAATATATAAGCATTTATAGAAGGGACTTACAAATGGGTGGAAGTTTTGCATGAAATAAATAAATGTTATAATTCCAGATATCATAGAACTATCAAGATGGCACCCGAAAATATTACAGACAATAGATTGATGAAAACTGTATACAATAATGTAAAAGTATTTTATGAGAGTAAGCAAAAGTTTAAAATTGGCGATTTTATACGAATCTCAAAGCAGAATACCATCTTCGAGAAGAAAAAAAAATGGAGAATTGGTCTTATAAAATATTTAAAATTATTTCAGTTTGACATTATTTTCCCAGAATGTATTATCTCGACACCTATGATGTACAGTCTATAGAAGGCAAATTTTACGAGCAGGAATTACAAAAAGTTAGTTCTCCAAATGAATATTTGGTTAATAAAATAATTAAAAGGAAAAAAGATACATCTTTGGTTTGCTGGAGAGGTTTCATAACAGAACATGACATGTGGGTTAAGAACAAAGATCTGAAAAGAATGTATTACAATGTTTGTAACATTATGATGGCAATTAAAAATATTTTTAACATATTTTGATGAATTTTTTCATTTAATAAACCTAACAATATCGATTGTGCAATCATTCTGCTTGTTGATTAGATTATCGTTTCATTGGATTAGCATTAGAGCGGTAATCCATTCCATTTGATAAATAATTCACTTGGTAAATGTGATAGATTCGTATTTGTAATTCATCATGTTTGGGTGTTAATTGGTTGTGTTTGATTTGGAATTCGATTCGTGGCATTTGCTTCCTTTTAAATGTAAAGTAATTCATTGCATATGATTTTTAATGCAATTCAAATTTCGTGTTTTTTAACTGTGATGTAATTTATCATTTTTATGAATTAATGTTAGAGTGTTGGTAAGTTTATCATAATATAATTCTGGGTTTTCTTATTTTTTTGCTAGGTTATATTTCTTTGCTTGTAATGATATACACTTCTTGGAAATTGTTTAGTTTTAAGAGGTTAAAATACTATTCCCTTTGTTAAAATCTTATTAGATGAAAAATCGTTTTAAATTTTGGTAGTATAAATTTTTATAAAAATTTTTATTAAAAATGTTATTCTTGTCGGGTAATTTTACATTGCTTTCGAAAATATTTTCTTTGTAAAATGGGGGAAAAAATATTGCCTAAATTAGAAAGTTTTTCTGTCAAACAAATTGCGTTAACTCATTGCTTAAAATCTCACTATAATATTGTGTTCTAAATGCAGTCCGCTCGCTTGTTACGAAACACGAAAGCTGCACACTGGAAAAAATAGGCTAGTGAAGTACTAAGTATTTGATAATGGTATCTATGTTGGACAAGGCGATGCACATTACGCACTGGGTTTGCTAGTGTGGACGAGGTAGAGGGGAAGAGGCGACCCTCTCTCCTGGACACACGCGGACAGAGGCGAAAGACAGTGGCGCATGTGTGGTGTAGCTCTGCTGGGGATGGTCACTGACAGGGAAAAGGGAACGACCCTGTACAGTGGTGCTCAGCGGCCAAATGGCCAAGCTCGCACTACATTCCGTGCCGTACATGGCCCATCTCGTCTCGCATGTTCTCCCTCCATCCTGCATATCCTCAGCCCTTGTTATCTGACTCAACCCACTCCTCCATCGCCTCTCTGGCCTATGCATCCTGGTGTATTTAGTAAACACATCGCACTCTGTTGAAAACTAGGCAAGCGTACTGCTTTTTATACACACACATTTTAACTTGCTCAATAAAATATTTTGTAATTTTTTTTAAATTAATAGTAAAGCAATTCTCTTTAATCTAATATGAATTGCTATTCATATTATATGTTTCCAATAAATTGAAACATAATATTACTTATCATCTCAGGAAATACTTCACAACATCGTAACCGAAAATCTTGTGTCGGAACTTTGTGCTCGTGAAGAAATTCTAAACACTAAATAAGTTTTTTCTCTGCTATGTTCAAATATTTGAATATGTTTATTTACAATTTTTAAGACCCTTTGACTTATGTATCGTGTAAATTTTAGTAAATCGAATAATACATGTTTGAAAATGGCGTTCTTTATAAAACATGAATTATATTTAAAAAGTCTTTGAATTAATTAAGATTTATTTAGGGAAAATATCTCTTAAGTATAACCATTCATATTTCCCTGGATTTCATATTATATTTTAAGATTACTGGAAATACTTTAATAAATTTACAGAAAAATAGAATACACTTTAAATTTACTGCAAGTTTACAGGATTAAACTTTAAAAAATTCTTAGAAAAGGCTTATAAGTTACTTGCACCAAATATGACGTATTTTCCTAATATGGCCTAGTGTCAATAAAATGTACTTAGTTCAGCAAAATCCGATAGATGTCACCACAGTAAAGTAGATACAGCTGTGTGTTTCATGTGAAAGGCAATGGATATCACCACCAGTACAAGTGCTCGCCACAGAATGCTTTCATTGTGTTTCGTGAAGTCGTCAGAGGAAGTAAGCTTATTTTGTGATGTGACACGAATATTAATTGTTCCACACATGTATGTGAGATTATATTGAGCTATGCCATATTATTTATAGAATTTAATGTGAATTTTAATCTTGTAATGAATGTCTATGTTTATTTTGTTACAATTTTATTTTAGGCCACTAATATCATACACTGCAGTATATCCTATTGTGGCCTATCTAGGCCGTATTAGGATCACAGAGGCCATATTAAGAACAAACATCCAGTGTTACAATTCTTTGCCATGCATTTATTTGAATGGATTCCTGTATGTTGCAGGTGATGGGTTCCCATCTAAAGCGTGGCCAATGAACACAAGAAAACCTAAAAGAAGCTGTGGAAGCTGTCAAGTCGAAAACACTATCTACTTATGCCGCAGCAAAAAGATTTGTCATTCGACGTCGGACTTTACATCGCCATATCATTGAAGGTAAAACACTGAAATCAAAACTTGATAGGAAAAACAATCTCACCCCTTTACAAGAGCAGGATTTGTGTGTTCGCATAATGAAATTGGCAGACACTGGATATCCTGTAACAGCAAAAGCTTTAAGACTTCTTGTTTTCCAATATTGTGTACCAAAGAATATCAAAACGCATATTTTCTCTTCGAAAAGGTCCTGTTGGGCGGAAGTGGCCGAAGGGATTCCTGCCAAGGAATAAAGACATTTCTAAGTGTACCAATCAGAACCTCAACCCAGAAAGAACACAGAAATTCAACTGGTTCATTGTGACTGAATATTTCAATAAACTGAATGATCTGCTACTCTCTAAAAACCTCATTGGGAAACTGGAGAGTATATAAAATGTTCATGAAAAGGGTATTGGTTAAGTCTGTACAAGCAACCTTCAGTGTATGTCCAAAGCGGAACCAAATGAGTGCACATTGTTGCTAAAGAGCATGGAGAACGTGTTTCCATTTTTTTTGTGGCAATGAAGCCAGAATATGTAAACAATTTACCTCCTTGCTCTGTCTGCCAGACCCCTCCCTGAGGCAGTATGTCAATGAAAGCATTCGTGAGCTGGATCAGTCATTCAGTATGTTCAAAACACCTGGACCCTGCATTATGATATTCGATGGAGGTAAAAATCACTTAGATTATGAAATTGTTGATGTGGCTCAGCAGTACAAAATTACTCTTTCTGTCTGCAAGAAAACACGACCCATGAACTCCATCCTCTGGATAAGTCGGTTTTAAGAGCTTTAGAGCAGTATTGGAATGAAGCAGTGTTGCCATACTGGAGTATTCGTGGTGACAGGGCAATCACAAAACATGGTCAGGGGAAGGGTGTGGGAATAGCTATTTCTTTTACACAGCCAGATAGTCAGAGCTTCGGGAGAGTACAAACTTGAAGGGTAGTGGGAAGGGAGGGATGCCGACAAGTCAATGCACTGGGAAAGTTCATACTTTGTGGGTAGAAGGGGGAGACAGGCAGTCCTCGAGCTGGACAAAGACACACTTCGTGGCTAAGGGTAGATGGGGGAGGGAGGGGTGCATAGCGCTAACTTCCAACCGTCCTCGCTGCCCAGCAGCTCAGACACCATTTTAGTTTCTCGTCAAACCTTTGAAATGCATTTGAATACCAGGCTCTACTCCCCACTCTTTCCCACTTCATAACCAGTGTTCGGCATTCTGGTTGGGACTCGTGCCACGATCGAGTGGTAGCAGACCCCGTCCAGCCTACCCAGCCAGCGAACTCGGCCAGCCTAGACATATTATACCCCTGACTGCTAGCCGCGATTCTCATTAAGTGTTTTCTTCAATTATCTGGCTGTGGTTCACTTCTCGTTCACAGTCTTCCTAAACTACAATGCGGAATATTTTTGTAAGTTTTTTGCTTATTTAACCTATGTAACCTAAAATACAATAGGAGTTAGAATAATTTTTACATGTGTTAATTAAATAATTTAATTTTATAAGCATCAATCATCATTTCAATTAAGTTTCTGGAGTGTGTCTGCTAGTGTTATGTATGGGATTCGCTAAACTTTGATTGCGATAGTTTATAGTGTGCATATAGTTTCCTTCATTTGGAAGTTTACATGCGTCTATTATTATTTTTTAATAATCCATGCGATGTTTCATTCTGTAAGGATTTTAAAATGTGAATTTCCGAAACTACTGTAAGTGTGTTCGCTACAAGGATTTTTAATCTTTCACTGTGATACATTTTCGACCGAGCTTGTGTTAAAATTGTTTTATTTGGAAATGGGGTAAGTTTTTTTTGTAATTGATTGCATGGGAAATCTTTATTTGTATGTTGTTTAGAATTTCAAGTGCTTTTTTTTTTTGGCATGGAAATAGAAAAACTTTTTTGGTTTGTTAATTACTTTGTATCCCTTCCTTAGTAAGTTTGCATAAATGTGTTTCCATCTTGAACATTAAGTTATCAGGACTGCTGCGGGTGGAAAGCAAGTTTTCATTTCGACGTGGAAATAGGTTCCGTAATTCTTTTCAAAATTTATTTCGTACGGAAATATATCTTCATATTTCTTTTTTAAATCTCATTGTTTCATCTAGTACGTGCATCGCAAACACAATTTTTATCCATTCACGTAGTTGTGTATTCCCCTCTCTTTTAGTTAATTTCCAAATTTTCGCATATCTACAACTCAGTCACATGCCAACTGACACTCGAAGCAGACATCTCTAAAAGCTTAAAAGTCGGCGCACATCATACACTGAAGTCATTGCCTCATCAACCTTACAGCTGAGCGGACGTGTTTTGGGAGAGGTGCTTGTGCGGTTTCATTTATTTATTCCTACGTGTTTTCATTTCATTGTTATTATGTTTAGGAATAATGTGATTTAATTAAATTCATGTAATTTATATATATTATATATATATATACTATATATAATATATATTATTATATATATATATATATATATATTATATATATAGTGGTACATGTATTCAGTTATTTAAAAGGGAACTATTTGTTTCATCTAGTATGTGCGTCATAAACATAATATTTATCCATTTTTCAAAGTCACATACTTGTGTTCATTTCTTCTGCTGTTTCAAATATATTTCGGTGATATACATTTTCTGGTCCATTTGTTGTAGTTTTGTCTCGTGTTTTTTGCGATTTCTGTAATGTCATCGATTTAATTAATTTTTCTAGTAGTAATCGCATGATTAAAGTAAATGTTTCTTATTTATTTCATTTGATTGAATACTACCATTTCGCATATTTAATCAGCATGCAATCAGATGTGTCATTACTAAATTACAGGATAGGCTTGAATACAACCATTTTGCACATTTAATCAGTATACAATCATATGTGTCATTACTAAATCACAGGATATATTAGTAAAATCACGTTGTAGATGTAAATAGTATCCACCTCTCTTTTTGTTTAATTCATTTTTATCATGTATTTCCTAATAATTCCATTTCCCAGAAATACACCAGTACCTCAGTCGCCTGCCAGACGGTAAACGGAAAGGGAGTCCTCCTCAATAACATAACAAAAAAATTAAGACCCTCTACACATATATACACCTCCCCAACACAGCCACACCTCAGTATGACAGACCTCCGTGAGTGATGACGTAACATGGCGCTCTCCAAAAAAATAATACCCTCTAAACATATATACCCCTTCCCCAACACATCTCCCTCAGTACAACGCTAGACCTCAGAGAGTGAAGACTTACCATGCCACTTTCCAAAAATAAAAAGGAAATAATTAAATAAACTGCCTTAGCACACTCTTACACCAAACTATTCGCTTATCAATTTACACAAAATAAAAAATTCTTTTATTGATTAATTAAATTAAATTAATTGGATCAATCAATCAAATTTTCATCAGATTAAGATTACGCGATAAAAATATATTGGATTAAGGATTAATCTAGTCAATTAAATTGATAATCCGATTAATCAAAAGTGGTCCATGATCCCCCTGGCCCTACTACTGTTGTCTTGTGGTACTCCTGCAAAAATATTTTTTTGCGCCATATTTAGCACCCTTGCATGAGACAGTGAAATTTATGTGTTTTAAACAGCTACTTATCAATTTGATATAGCTGTCAGGGAGTTTTATTTCGCGTAATTAAATATATAACGCCTGTGTGATATACACGGTCGAAGGTTTTTGCAATATTAAGGAACACTGCAACAACGTAATCTTTGAAGTTAAAAGCATTCGTAATTTATTCCGTAACTCGTACAAGCTGGCGTGTTGTCGAGTGTTTCTATCGGAAGCCAAATTGCTCCTCTTGTAGTAAATTATTATTTTCCAGGTAAGAATTAATCCGTATTAATATGATATATTCAACTACCTTTGAGAGTGTGTTGAGTAGACTGATTGGTCTATAACATTGCGCCAGTGTCTTGAATTTTCCTGGTTTATGAAAAACAATTACATTCGCGTTTTTCCATTTAGTAGGTAAATATTCGAACTTGAGTACTGAATTCACACAGAGTGCTAAATGCTCAAGGGCTAAGTCAGCGAGTTTCTTTAGTACAATCGCTTGTATAACATCCACGCCAGGTGCTTTTTTTGGCTTCATATGGAGAATAGCATGTTTAATTTCTTGCAATTTTGCATATTCAGGTTCATACTCTGTGGGCTGCCATTGTTTAATATTTAGATCCTGGAGAATTTGGGGGGTGAAAATTCAATCACTGGGTTCCTGATCTGGGTGGAAAGTATTTTCTAGCACATGGGCAAAAGCCTGTACCTTCGCCTCAAGAGTTAAAGCTACCCCAGTGTTCGTGGTTAAGGGCGGAACTTTATCAGCTTTATTTAATAGGCGCTTGGTTAGCCCCATCATATTATTTGTATTTGTATTTAATTTTGCGATTTTCGCATCTCAAACACTAACCCTCGAAAGGACTACTTCGCCCAAGATCACTGCCTGCAACTCATTTATGCGGGCCTTAATTCTACTGTTTCTGCTGCGTGTGTACTAGCGCCTTAAGTGATTTCTTTTGCGTGATAATATCCGGTAAGTATTATGGGAAAGCTTCTAATTTTGTTGTGGTTATTTTCTCTGGAATGTGCTCTGCCATACCTTTATGAATAGTTTGAGTAAGGACTGAGACTGCTTCGTCAATTATTGCAGTTGATGTTATAGAATGTGCATCTAATAGCGGTATATTTTCGTCAATATAATATGTAAATGCGGACCAATTCGCATGAAACAGTCTTTAATATTTCTAGGGGCAGTAGTTTCAACATTAAGTGAGTGGAAATTTATATATACTGGTAAATGGTCCGAAGAAAGATCCTGCTCGATCCTGAGGTCGAAGCCAGTACTAAACAGTTTACTTATTACAATTTCAAGCACATCAAGCTGTTGATTTCGTTGTGAGTGTTATAACCTGGTAATTTCGATTAGGTTAGTGCCTTTGCAATAGCACAAAATTTGCAGTTTTAGTTCGCGAATGCCAAAACGGATGTTTCGCATAAATATCCCAGATGGCTAGTATTACAAGGCCTATATTATTAGTTAATGAGTCCAGATCTGCAACTGTAAGAGAGCGCCCTGGTGAGGCATAAATTGATAGCAGTACTGTTTTTTCATGGCCTAATTTAATTTCAATTCCCACTGCTTCCAGGGCGAGAAAATCTGGAAATAGTATTTCGTGATGTACGATTGAGTGGTGAATAAAAATTGCAACTCCAGTCCCTCTGCCAACATTTTGCGCCCAGTCCCGCCTGTATGTGGCAAAGCCTGGGACAGAGAATCGATTATTTGGTGTAAAATATGTCCCGTTTAGTGCCGCGATTTTTACTTTATTCCGAGATAAATAATAAATTCGCCCTTTTAATTACTAAGGCCACGCACATCCCAGTAGAAAATTGTGTATATGTGTGTATCGGAGTTATTTAGTACAGCTGCATTACAGTTTTGTTGTATGGTCAATAATCTTGACCATCTTTGGGTGGATCCCCATTAACTATGCAATTTTTTTCAGCCTGGGAGAGGCCAGGAGTCGTTCAGACTACAATCAGTTGAACTAAGGGCATTAGTTTGTGAATCAACTGGTGGGATTTTCTTAGATCCGTATCGGCATTGAATGCAGACTTTCTTGCATCCATTATGTGAACTGCACCGAAAGGAGCCGATTCTGCCTCCATGGGCTCCGAGGGCGGACTGGCAATTTTGCAATTTTATTTTTTATCTAACTACCCTATAAATAAGTGTTAAGTGAAAGCCCGGTGGGTAGGGCGGAAAATTATTGCATCTCAGGACTAGACCCCTTAAGCCTACAACGATAAGAAATCATGCAAGGAGGCATGCATCATGGCAGAGAGGGATTGGGCAGCCATGGCCTGCAATTGGGGCCATGATTACCTCCCTACGTGTGCTTATAGCTAAGATACTACTAGAAGAGACTGGGAAAAACTGGTATAGGCACTATAAAAACCCAGTCGACAGAATAGAATTCAAAATATTCATGAATTAATCAGAAATGCTTGGCAATTGGAGGGAGACAGTGGCTTGTAACCAGAGAGGTGCTTGCACACCTCTCTGGTGGAGGAAGTAGCGCTGTTGGGCGACCTCTCCCGATTCCCCAGTAGAACCTGAAAATTATAGAGAATAATGTGAGTTGTCAGTAAGCATCGGCGTCAGCGACAACTGAGCCAGCGCTTACTGGTTTTATATATCCGTGAAGAGATGGCACAGCTGGCAATTTTGCCGTTTTTGGGTCCTTTTTGTAGCAGGGTCAGTGGCTGGTGCGCGGCGGCAGACTGCTTGCCCAACGGGCGTCAGGCTGCACTCTGATTGGCCTCGATTGGTGGAGTGGGATTCTATGCGGAAATCACTACTGCTTGGTCTTGTGCTCGTGGAGGAAGGAAGAGTGGGGGTTTCGTTGGACCATTTTTGTTGATTTTTCGTTGTTGTTCTTACGCAGTTTTCTGCCCCAAGCGCTGGTTTGGATCGCAGGGGATGAAAGTGTTCGCGAAAGGCTGAAATTCTGCCTCGTTCACAAAGTATCCGAAACTATTATAGGTCGGAATTGGCTGCGTCCACGCTTGTTGTGCCCAGTGTGGCAGAAAAGTGTTTCGTGGAGGCTGAGGTGGTGTCTGCTGTTGCCCTGAGGTGGCCTGATATTTCGGGGTTTTTTGCAATGCATTTATGCGCGCATTCTCGCAGATAGCCAGTTTGCACTGGAGCTGGCATGACTGTCTCTCGTCTTGTGGCAGTCTACTCCACTTGGCAGCCTTGTAATTTTTACACCCGCGGAAATTTGTACAGTGATTTACCCGCACTGTGCGCATTTGACCTGTGTGTGGTCATTCTGAATATTGCAGGTAGATGTAAGGTGATCACTACACCACCTGCATTAAGGGTCCACATTGCACCCTCCAGTTACATGGACAAATTGTTGGTATCTTCCGCACTGTGAAGGCTCAATCGGGTGCTATAACTGTTCCACTTTGATTTGAAACTCTGGAAATTTTGTCAGGGCAGGTTGGGTGCAGGGTCTGTGCAATTTGCCAATTCGACTACAAGTCTTTTAATTGTGTGGCGATTACGATCATCAATAAACAAGCACCGCTTCACTGGAATTTTTGCTGCCACGAATTCCTCCTGGAGGAATTCCATGGGTGTATCTGCGTGTACAAGACAGAAAAACAATTCCAGCGGGATTTCTTAGGCCTGCTCGTATCCCGTTTGCTTGACAATTCGGACCGCATTTACGTAGTCAGTAATCGTACTCGTATGCACACGAATGCTGTCTGCTCCAATGTAAACAGCACTCCATGACAGAGTTATATGCGCATCGAGTGCCCTTTTTAATGCAGGGTAATTGTGTGCTTTGGATGTATATACCATGATGGGCTTTATCTGCACCTTCTTAGCAGTTGGCTACGGTATAGCGCCATTTTGTGGTGCGGTTGTAACCTGTGGGGCCTGAAGGGCTGGTTGTTGTGTCACATTTTGTCTTTTTTCGCTTGCATCTCTGGATGCGTCTCCGCTGGCTGGACACTTCAGGGATTGTGACTCCGAGTTCATGGCAGCCCAGGGGTCTGCCATGACATTCGTAATTTATCGCTACCAAATATGCGATGAA
Organism: Dryococelus australis; assembly: GCA_029891345.1. Taxonomy (NCBI): domain Eukaryota; kingdom Metazoa; phylum Arthropoda; class Insecta; order Phasmatodea; family Phasmatidae; genus Dryococelus; species Dryococelus australis. The sequence continues at coordinate 158,287,831 of CM056994.1, read as the reverse complement.
ATGATGTGGGGGGGGGGGGAGAGTACCAAGAACACTGTACGAGAGTGTACCTACAGTGTGCCTACACTTCTGTTGTTGTTGTGTGTGCCTTCGCCAATCCCACGCCCTCCTATCCTCTCCCCTATACCGGAGACAAAGCCAGGGAGGGGCGGGTTACAAGCGCTCTGTTTTTTCCTCAAGTACAAATTTAATTTTTGTATTTAATAGGAGAACAGCTTAAACCTTTCAAGTAGCCTTGCTAAACACACTTAACTTCGTCTGGTGTGGTGTGTTAGCACTAAAAAGTAGTTATAAAAACACCGATTCCTTGGAGTTCCCTGCAGACAGGTCCATTTCTGAAGACAACGGAGCTGGAACTCCTTCTCGACTGAGCTTTCTCTGCTACAGCATGGTTCCTAACTTCCTTATATACGAGATATATCTTCATTTCAATTATCTTGCGGAGTTGATGGTAAAAGGGGGGGGGGGGGAGAATAGCCTTACAATACCGTGGTAGGTTATCGGGGGTTGCGGGAGGCTGCTCATTTGTTATCTCCCTGCTTGGAGGCGACAACAAATTTAAACCCCTATTCCAGAGGCTGGTGGGTTGTGACGTCACAATGTTAGAGGGGTGGTGCCATCTCTTGGGTCTGTTGGAACTTCTTCCATAACTAATAGTGGAGTAATGGATTGTCAAAAATATTTAATTTATTTACGGGGGTGGCGCTTGCATGCGGGATTTCGGGCGGCTGTAGATTTCATAATTAACCGCGTTAATAACTTTTACGTAGTCGGCTGTCCAAGACGTGGAGTCTCCTTGCTCGATACGTGAAATTACATTTTGCCACAGTTACTCAATTTCCCCGAGTTCGGGTCACTCGTAGATGGGACAAAGTCACCCATAGAGTGCGTATCTGCGCTGAACAATATATTTTATATATATTATATATATATATATATATATATATATATATATATATATATAATGTACGAATACCCAGGCATATTTTTATTTAATACAAGCTTATTTTTGGCTAGAGACGTGTTTGAGTGACAGGCCAACAGCTGCGGACTGAGATTTGACCAGGGATCTAGGTTGGCTAGCATTCCTTGGGGACACAAGGCCATTGCGAAGGAGAAAGTTATAATATTGTCTGCAATGGACTCGTAACAACATGTCAAGGTTTGCAGTAAGCTGTTCAAAGTGTCGCTGACTTTTTGCTTGAAGGGAAATGCAATATATTGGATTGGGATTAAATATAATTCTGGATATGAAATATTATTTTAATTGCATGAGTAAATATACCTTTTCGCATAATAAGTAAAATCTTGTACGCCTAAATATATATTATGCTGGATAGTTAGTTATCTGAATCACCTCTCGCTAAATACACAAATGAGCGAATAAATATTATATAATTAAATAATCTATTTACAGGATAACGTCACTCACTCGTTGTAGTACTCGCTCTCTCTCTCTCTCTCTCTCTCTCTCTCTCTCTCTCTCTCTCTCTCTCTTTGTACATAAAATTATTTAATAAATATTGAATGTGTTTAATAACTCATAATTAAATGTGGTATGTAGTCTAGGTAAATGTAATAAGTAGTTCGGAGGACGTAGGGGGGTGAATGCACGCAGACAAGACCCGTCAGGTCTAGCGAGACAACTGCTATGGGGGAGGGTGGGGCGGTGGAGGGGCAAGTAACATCGGATGTTGGCAACCCAAGTTTAGGTATATGCAAGCATGCGTAATAAGATTTTGCGTTTGAAACTATATTACTCAATTACAGGCGGAGACGACATAATACACAACTAGAGTAAGGGTAGGGGTGGATGTGTGCATGCATTTCCTTCCCTGTATGCGGTACCTGGCAGCGAATGCAACTAGACTGTGAGCCGGGAAGGGGTGGGGGGAGTTAATTCACAAGTGACACTCGTATTCTACATGCGATGCAATAGCTCCCTGCGTGTGGTACCTGATGCCTACCACCGACTGCAAGTCCTCGGGTTGAGGGAACGGAAGGGGAGAAAGTGCATGTACTTCGCAATTGCTTTATATTAGGGGTGGCTGATGCCAAATAACGAAAGCAACTCCTCGGGGAGGGGTGGAGAAAAGTGCTTTCAGAAGGGACACTCGCCTATTCTGCAACTGCATTCCCTCACTCTCCTCCTCCTCAGCTGCATTTCCCTTCCAGCTCCTCTGCAGAGCTCAATATGCTTACAGCTCCCAAGCTGATAACATGTATATTTGCTCTCCCTCTTCACATGTAATAAATATTCAATGCTGCAAATACAATTGTGCATGATCAGTTATTGCCCTATTTAATTAATCAAATTACTTAATCTATTTACACGCCCTAGCTCTAGCACTTAATTCTCTCAGCACTCATTACTAAATGCGAGTACCCGGTAATTACTCATTGCAAGATACTTAAATTGTAACGAACATTTTTAACAGTTATTTTTTAAATTTTGTAATGCAAAGTGTGCATAATTAATGATTGCACTATTTAAGTAATAAAATTAAACAATCTATTTACACGTCCTAGATGTACCACTTACACACATACACTGAAAATTATTAAAATTAAATAAAGTCATTTATATATTTAATAAGTTCCAATATGGCCGCCGAGTTTATAAGCATTCATGCTGATGAGTGGAGCTCACTTGAGAGCGAGCTGTCGTCGGAGACGGACAAGCAATTAGCTATTGTACTTAGTAATTGGTAATCACGATATGTAATAATTCAATTACTGCATACGCAAGTGCGCGATTAAATGATTAGATTTATATATGAATTAATAAATCAAAATTTTTATTGCATGCGTGAATCAAATCAAACCCTATGCAACTGCATAACACCCTCCCCCTCCCCTCACACACCATCCGAGCTTAGTAGTATACTAGAGTTCGAAGTCAACTATATGCTGCGGCTGCTGTTACCCCCTTCCCCTCATCACTCCAACAGAGCTCAGTCGTGTTCTGGACTCTGGACTAGCAACATTGACTCTCCCCAAATGTACCTTGTGTCGTTCTTGCTTCCAAGATCCAGCTCACCAATCGCAACACTCATACAACAAAGCAGGGGTAACCCCTCTGCACAGAGGGGTTACACCAAAGGAGGATGGGTAGCGCATAACCAATCACACAACTCATCTGTGATGAAGGGGGGAGAGGGGTACATAGACTGTTGAAGCGGGGGTAGGGATGGAGCGGTACACATATTTTAAAAAAATCCCATTTAGGCCACTCTTACACTTTATGTCGTGGGAAGCCCTGCTCCCACTACTCTCGCATGACATCCAAAATAGTATCCATATTCCTGCAGCCTGCCACATGCCAATTCAAGACGATAGATATTGGCTTCTAACATTAACTAAAAAGTGAAATAATTAATTCTATGCGTCGAGAATTAAAACGAAATATATGTCATTTTGCAGTATAGTTTGTTACAGCAGTTAGCTGTTGGATCATGTGGGAAGTTACATTTTTCCTTACCGCGCTGAACATTTTGTATAATCCACTAACGATTAATTGTCCTGAGTAAATTGTATTGAAAAACAGCCAGTTTCTAAAGCTATAAAATAAACTAACTGTAAGAAATCATTTAACACCAAGCTTTTATTTATAATGAACTAAAAACAGAAAAATAATTGTAGTAGTGACAAAATTTGTAGAACTTGTAAAATGTGGTCAAACAGCCGTAATAAACTTTACTAAAAATTAATATGTTTGTATCAATTTATATTTTGTATATAAAAGCTCGGCGCGAGGTGTCAAGAGCTTTACACAATATATATATATATATATATATATATATATATATATATATATAATATATATATATATATATATATATATACTATGCTGAGGTATAAGTTCTAAATTGTGAACAGTTAAGAGCCTTACACAAGATATGTGCTTACTACGCTTAGGAAAATTAGGTATACGTTCTATATTGCGCCAAGCTTTTATGAAATAAATATAAATTGATACAAACATATTAATTTGTAGTAAGGTTAATTATGGTTGTTTGGCCACATCTTATAGGTTCTACAAATTGTGTAACTACTATTATTATTTTTTTCTTTACAGTGCATTTATAAATAAAAGCTTGGTTTTAAAAGTTTCTTTACAGTTATTTTATTTTACACGTATTAGTTTCACCAATTTGCGTTATTATATTATTTAGGAATGCACATCTCGGAACAAGCTTTATGTCTGTTAATGTGCATTGCTACATCTGTCGAATAAAATACTAAAGAACATAATCAGACCCTGGTCACCATCTGCAACAAACGTTCATCGAGACAAGTCCAACGAGGCCAAACTCGATACGTTTACTATATGATGAGAGAAATTAATTTAAATTAGTATTTCCAAGACATCGAAGTTTCTCATAAACTTTCGCCAACTTACGTAAACATTTGTAGAAAATTCATACGTTACGTAATACGAAAAAACAGCATTAATACGCTAGATAACGTCGCAAATCGACTCTGTGTGTGCACGAGCCCACCAAGCCACCCTGCCTGATCAAGGCAGACTTGTGCCACCCACACAGGGGCGACAGTCAAAGACAAGGAGGTCTGGCAACATTGCTGCAGCAAGCTTAATTGGGTAACGACAAGTCGAGAAGTGGTTTAACATACATACATGTGAAGTTACATAAAAGCTTGTAACTTCCGGCTCCATCAACAGATCATCTCAGCGGTACCTTCAAATTGTATTGTCATCGGAACTACTTATGTACGCAAAATTTCAGCTCAATTTGCTACCGGGAAGTGGTTTAAAATCTACTTGCTAGATGTGCACTAAACACACTATGACAAATAATAGCTTAAACCACGAAATATTTTAGCTGAATTTGAAAATGATTCTTTTTCTTATTCGTAACGATACAGCAGCCAGAACTTACGTGCGCACTGCGTCAGTTTTCTTAGTTTAGGTATTGATCTCCCAGGTCACCATAGTTCGTTTCTAGTGGCTAGCTGTTCAACGTAACTGATTTTGTAAATAATTCCGTGTTGACTAAACGTATGCCTATAAAGCCATGTTCTATTTTTTAGGAGTCGCTGATATGGATTATGAATATCGAAACATGTATTTTAAGCAAACATTTTCATTTACAATCTAAAAACAGAAAAAAGTCGTGTACAGCATACAACAATAACATTACTAGAGGCTTTGAGATGTGTGTATGAGAGTTTTTAATTTATAGCCTAAAGTGAATAGATTTGGCCCAGTCAGGCATAATATATTTTAAAGGGGGCTCAGAGGGCATAGGGTATCGGTGCCAACGCCGGCCTGCCACCATGTTGTGACGTTATCCAGCCGCCATATTTGATCCAGGAGACCTTGAACCATGTCTTTGACCTTGACCCGTGCCCATGACCTTGACGACCTTGAACACAAAAAAACTTAATATTCCAAACTATTATAACAACCTTAATAAGTTTATAAAAAATTATAAATATATAAAACCGGATGTATTTAGAAATTATTAAAATTACAAAAAATATATTTTAAACCCCAAAGATTTCGGAGGTCACTCAACCACCAGCCTCGCCAATTTTTGTTGGTTATTTAGTCGGCCAAATTCTTGTGTTCACTCAAACCATTCCAGCCACCTTTGTCACCATATCGTCTCAATTTGTTTTCACTATTGCCTACTAGAGAGTACTGATAAAAGTAATATGTAGCCACTACTGATTGCAAAAAAAAAAAAACATTTTTTAGGAGATGCATTTACATATATGGGCACAGTACGACGATAAGAAGCGAGCTGCCACTTAAACACAAACAGGCGCTCACATAATTGCAGAGAATGTGGCATTGATTTTACGAGGACTGGTTAATTAAGAGAGCACATGGCCAAATGTAGTGGACCGATCCCTCCTCCTGCCAAATGCCCACGTCTAAGCGTAGCTCACAAACAGCCTGTAGCTCGAGTTAAGACACCTGCCCAAACTTCATGAGCAAGAATCGTCGCAGGATGTGGGTTCTCGAAGGCCGAAACTACTTTCAGATACAATTTGAAAACATATATCACTCAAAACGACAGCGGGTCGGGAAATATATTTGTAATTTTTGGAATCACTAGAGGAAAATCGTTACGCAGCTCACCAAAGAAGTCAAGGAGAACGGGCCCTGACATATAACATTTAATTTGAATGCAATTTTGTGAAACCAGAGCCATTCGATTAAGACACTGGTAAGAGACCCTTCTAAATAAAAAATATGGCGATATTTGAGTCTAGCAATATCGAGAAGGCGGTACGAAACTACCTGGAACACATATGCGAAGAGGAGGAAACGCATGTTTCGAGGGGCTCTGGGTGGACATTAAAAACACTCAATCACTTGCACCTGCACATAAACAAGCTGCATTTTCCTACATCGAGTTGCCAGAATCGCTAAGAAACAGGAACGCCATTATCAACCCTAAAATTGTTCAGGACCGCATGTATTTTAAATGGGCCATCCTAGCATATTATATGGAAGGAAAAAAACTGTTAAAAAAATCGACTAGCGCTGCGAAGCCCTCGAATCAAAATTTGACTTTTCCAGCCTCAGATTCCCAACATTGCACCAGTATACAAAAAATTTTTGAGAAAAGTAACCCTTGGGTTTTCATCACTATATATAGCATAGTCTAAAACGAGAAGATTTATCCTGTATGTGTAGCCAATGAAGAGAAGGGTCAGCACATCGACCTCCTCCTTTACACCGAAGATGAGAAACACATACTATTGCAGTGTAAAAAATTTTGATCATTTGGTGAGATTCCAGTGGACGGCCCACGGCCACAAGTTCTATGTACACCTGTGGGGCCTCACGTATTTTAATGAGCGATCACGGTTATACAGGCTGTCGCGGCAGCAGTGCCTGGAAAACCACAAACAATACTGCAAACAGAGAACCCCATTGCGTGCCGAAATGTCACAGTCAATTAAAGACGGATGACCGCCCATTTTGAAATTTAAGAAATATCACCACATCAATAAATTACACATCATGGTTTACGCATATCTTGATGCCATTCTCAAGCCCATTCATACCTGCGTCGTATATTTACACGGGAGAAGATGCGGGAAAATACTTCATGAAAGCGATTGTAGATATCCGCAACAAAGAAAAATATATACAAGATGTTCGGAAACCACCTGTCTAAATTCAAACCACAGCATCTATGGGCGAACAGAATCAAGAAACTCTAGTCAAGAAATGTTCGGAAGGGCCATTTAGTATGTTCAAACTGAAGTTAAATTTCGTCAAACGACGCCGGGTTTCCGCAGCCGTATGTATCTGCTTGCACAACAAGTTGCATAACACAAAGGCGATCTGATCCACGGGTGGTGCTGCATACGGCACTCGGTGCCACCTGTCGGTCGAATAAGTTGTCACTGTTCCACACACAGGCGTCACCGCAGAGGTAGGTGAGCGTACGAATCAACGTTGCCTATGTACATGCGCTGGCCGCATGTCGCGCCACCGTCGTTCGCCTTTGTGTCGTGCAACTTGTCATGCACGCAGGTTCATGTGGCTGTTGATACCTGTCGTCGTTTGCCGAAATTCAACTTCAATTCAAACATACTACATAGCCTTTCCGAAGATTTTGTGACAAGAGTTTCTTGATTCTATTCGCTCACAGACACTGTTTTTTAATTTCGACAGGTAGTTTCCGAACATCTTGTATATGCCACATCGAAGACGATGGAACCTCTCACACCTTCATAGAAGACCAGCTATGCCAGAGTAAGGAGCTTATGCTACTGCACTGTTCCATTCGTGGTGAAAAACTATATGGTGAGGAACCATTACCATTTCGCCGGGTAATACACCAGGCCTACTTCCACCAGCTGCAATTTGCTGCGTCAGCTCCCCAAGAAACTCGTAGTGTTTTTCCACAACCTGAGCTCGGATGAAAATTTTATTGTAAGACAGCTGGAGTGTGACGGTAAAGATATTTTCATAATTCCACACACGAGTGAAAAAAATTGTTACATTTTCAAAGCAGCTGGAGGACAGATTTTCTATCCAGTTAGTAGACACTTTCTGATCCATGGCTCGCAGACTAGCATTCTTGGCTGATTACCTGCCTCGAATTAAATTTAACAACACAGCCAAGTTCTTCAGTTGAAGTCAACTGCCTATCATCACACGTAAAGACATTTTCTCGTACGATTATATCGATAGCAGGGATAAGTTGGACGAGCAGCAGCTGGCTCCGAAAGAAGCTTTTTACAACAGGCTGACGGACTCGGGTATCAGCTATGAAGAATACGCCCACTCCCAGACCACCTGGCAAAAGATTGGTTGTACCAGTCTTAAGGAGTAGCCCGAGCTATACCTGAAGGTTGAAGTCCTTCTCCTGGTGGATATTGTCGAAAAATTCAGAAACTTGTTCATTTCAAAGTATGGATTGAACTGTACTCTCTATTTTAGTGCGCCAGGATTTGCATTCGATGCCATGTTGAAGCCGACTGGAATCAAGTTGGAACTTCTAATGGACTACGACAATCACATGTTCGTTGTGAAAGGTGTTTGTGGAGTGGTGGCCCAGTGCATCAAAATACATGCGGTAGTGAACAACACCTATGCACCATAAACATACCACCCCTGCAAGCCATCCATCTTCTTACAGTACCTCAATACAAACAACCTGTATGGCTGGGCCATGTCGCTCTCATTGCCAATACGCAACTTCAAGTGAGCCGACGTGAACATCGACGTCATGTCTGTACCAGAGGATGCGGCGACCAGATTCATCTTGAAGGAGGATGTCGAATTTCCTGCGACCCTGCACGTTGGACACTAAGCTTTGCAGTTTCTACCCATCAACTTGTGTCTACCGGGCTCGAAAAAGCCAACGCTTTTGACGACGCTGAAAGACAAGAGACGTTAGGTCATCCATTACCGTAACCTTATGTACGCTCTGGAGCATGAATTGAATCTCACAAAAATTCACCGCATGCTCCAGTTCGAATAGACGGCAAGGCTAAAGCCTCTTAAATATATCAATACTGCCAAGCGACAAGCGGCCATCAACAACTTTAAAAAACAATTTTTTATATCAGCCAACAATGCAATTTTCAGCAAATTGAAGGAAAACTAAATGAAATAACAAATATCGAATTTTTGTACAGTGAGAAATGGCTCAAGAAATTGGTGGCAAAACCGGCATTCCTGGACCGAACAATTTAAAAAATAATAATCCTTCCCTGATTCGACTGCAGCCTGAATCAGTATTTTTCGACAAGCCCGTACACGCAGGGTTCGCGGTGTTTGACATGTCCAAAACTGTGATGTACCGTTATTATGATTATTATTACGTGATGATGACCCGGAAAAGACAATATCTGGAGCTCCAATACATGAAAGCGGATTCTTTCCTGTTCGAGATTAAAACACAGGACTTTTTCGAGGACGTTTTTTCGGATGCACAGTTCTTTTCCGAGTTAGACAACAGTGGCTATCCCACGAACCAGAAGTACTTTTCGCCCACCAAAAAGAACATAGTGGGCAATTTCAAGAATGAGTGCGATGGGCCCATCATGACCGGATTCGTAGGCTACTGGAGAAAACTGTACACACACAAATGCAGGGGGGAAGTAACCAAAGTGCAAAGGCAATTCGTAAATACATAGTGAAGAATAAATGAGAATTCGAAGACTTCGTGGATGTTTTGAACAATCATGCAAGCATGAGGGTAAGGGTCAATGTCATTCACTCGCACCCAGCATATCCTGTATTCGGAGTGCAACAACAAGAAAGTGCTACAATGGGCAGATGGCAAGTGGCAGCTAATGGATGCTGGTATACGTACACTTCCCTACGGCTATTATAATATTTAGGTGTCCACGCTTTTTTTTTAGTGTACGGTTTTTGTAGATTGTTGTATATAGATGTCTTCTGCATTTGCCTGTGTGTGATTTCTTGTACAATATTGTATATATTTTCTATGCATTTTGGTGTGTTTCTCCTTCATTTTCGTATATGCCTTCACCGCATTTGTGTATTTTTAAATTTATGTTCAATTCATTTTTGTGATATTTCTGCATTTCGTCGTTTGTAATTTTTCAATATTTTTTTCAATTTTTGAACATATTTTCTTCACATTTACTTTATTTTTTTTTTCTGCGTTTTAATGTAGGGTTTTATAAATTGAAATTTTTTATTGTTGTTTTTTGTGGCTGCATAGAAATTAATTTTTTTTGGCAAGGATTGGTGTTTTCAAAAATTATAATCTAGTTTTTTAACACCTGTGTAACGTATTCTTGTTGCTGTGGTGGGAAAAAATGTATTTGAATGGATTCCAAAGTCGTGGAGCCGTGTGCATGGTCAAAACATGTACTGATAAGTTTGATGGGGAAGTGGAACGGCATGAGAAACGTAGGAGGCAATCACATCCGAAGACTATATAAGAGGGGCTTAGTTGGTTGAAATTGGGTCGAGCGAACACATGTAATTGACCGATAACCAACAAAAAATTGGGGTGTTGGGGGGCAGTGGTGGTCGAACCTCCGGAAACGTATTTTTTATAATTATTTAAATTTTTTGAGTTCAAGGTCATATAATATTATCGGCACAGGGACAAGGTCATGGGTCAATGTCACCTGGATATAACATGGCGGTCGAGTGACGTCACAACATGGTGGCCGGCGGGCTTTAGCGCCGGTGCTCTGTGCCTGCTGAAACCCATTTAAAACACACTATGCCTCACTCGACCAAACATATCTACTACATGAGGGTCAAACTATAATTATGCCACTCGCCTCAATTAGGGCTACACCACTGTCACTCAACTATTGACTGTTCTAGGCCTACTAATGGAATAAATCCGATTTAGTGCATACAAATCCTTATTGGATTTGTGTGCACTAAAACGGATTTGCAAGTGGCCGGAAACTCACTACAGTTAAAAGGACCAAAGAAGTGTCTCAATTTTTCCTATGGCAGTAAACCAATTCATCGCCAAATTTATTTTGACAAGTTTTCGTCGTGGTTAGGTGCATAATGCCCGAAGGGAAAGTTAGCCTCCTGCGAGCAAAGTTACTAACTTCTTTGAAATGAAACCACTAAATCTACATTTAAAAAAAAATTACCAGAAAATATCGCGATTTTAATTTTAGTATATCTTAAATGAAATTCAGACAAATAGATCAAAATAGTTTTCGTGTTTTGGAATATTTATTATTTCTCGTTAGCGTGCTTACCGCTACCACAGTTAGACATTTAAAACACTTACGCATTAAATTCCAAAAATATACCTATCTCAAATGCTTAATAACATATTCACTAGATATAGGTCACACAGCACACTCAAGATATATAAATTAATAATTCAAGTATTTTCAAGTTGTAGGTGTTCCCAAAACTAGTTTACAGTATGGCGAAATTGTATCGCTATTCCCACAAGATCGCCCACGCGAATACCGATAAACATATAATCGTATGGAATCAAACATGAAAAAAGCATCTTCAGATTTTCTCATCCCCTCTCCAGATTTACGTCATATATTCGGCAAAATGTACAGTCCCGAAGACACAAAAAAGCAATAGTATGATTACAGAAAAAAAAATAGTCTTTCTTCAAATTACTTCATAGTGCAAATATGAATTGTGGCCAAGTAGAACATGTTGTGAAGAGACGAGATGTAGTGAAGAGATACTCAAGGTGACAAGTGTACGGCGGGAAAGCTACATGACGCGAAGGTTGCATAGTCTATTCGCGGTTATTTCCAACTTTTCTGAAGCCCTGCTTAAGTTCTACTTCCAGGATATTTCTCTGCCTCAGTCAAACAAAGCTTAACCGAGTCTGAAATATTACACCAAAAGGACAACGCACAACACTCGTGCGCACTCGGTGAAATAATATTTCTCCTAAGAACTATTTCTTACTATGTATTACCAACTTACCAGCCTCCTCGCTCTTTTTATTCAAATCAATTAGAAATAAATTATTTAAATTAAGAAATAAAACATGAGTAAAACTTCAATTCAAACAAAAATTAAGATAATTTAATGCTAACAGAAGTGCAGTATAAAACGATTGTGATGAATGGCATACTTTGGAAACAACTATGAGCACGTAATCCATGGGGTGATATTTCAAAGATTTGAACCACAAAATTTGAAGATGCCGCTACTAGACTATAATAGCAGTGGATCAGGCAGAGGATGAAGAGCAACATCCAGGCCTCCGGCAGGCCAGAATTGAATCGGCAAGTCGGCGCCATTGTGAAGAAGCCGCGACTAGACTATAATAGCAGTGGGTCAGGCAGAGGAGGAAGAGCGACATCCAGGCCTCTGGCAGGGCAGAACTGAGTCGGAACTCAGCGCCATTGTGATGCCGCCTCACCTGGCGCCTTGCCGGCGGAGAAAGGAGACGCCGCTCGGGGCACAAAGCATCACCGCTTTCTTTGCCGCGGCACGGAAGCCGCGCTAATGAGTGAACAATGCTTGAAGTAGCTACGTGCAACCAGCGTCGGCAGAGGGAGTTTAAATAAAGAAACTTCCCGCTCGCTGGCTCGTGCTGGCAAACTGGAGAAACCAATATCACTCTCCTTCGCCTTTTGTGCTTATCTTCGCTCGCACTCCGGAGACGCCTCGCCAACAAGCCATTCTCGGAGAGAAGGTCTCTTCTCAAGTTGGCTAGTTGCAGTACGTGCCAGCTAATGAAGTTCGGGTCACCATTGATAAATTTGAGTGGAATTTATGGTCCCGGGCGTCTCATTATATTCAGGTACTTAACGGCATTTCTGTCTTAAACTCAATTAAAATTTTTCGTTGAACTAAGAAGTAGCACGGACATATGAAAGACCACTTAAGAGCCACTTCTAATATAGCAGAAAGTAATAGCATAACAGTCATAACTTTATCTAAAAAACCTAATATCTTATATTTTAGTATACTGTGACTGAAATGAAGAAGACAAAACTACACTGCGACATTTTAAAAATCTTATGTATGCACGATACTGATAGCAATACCAAATTTGAGTGTAGTGTTTTATTCTAGTACAGTTCTGGCTCTCTTTATGATAAAAATTACTGTATTAGTTTTTGAAGTATATGAATGATAATTTAACAGATTTATAAGTATAGTATATTCGCGGTTTGTTCACACTTTTATGAAGATTAATTTGAAAATATATAATGTATAACATGTTTGTTGTTTCCTAAATATGCTATGTATCACAAGCATTTTGTACTTCTGTTAATATAAAAGTACCTTGTTTTTGGTCAAAAATAACTCTTATTTATATTTTATTAATAAATTATAATATTTTGCTTATCTATACAAATAAATAAAACAGAAGTGACTGTCTGTGAATTTCATATTTTCCACTTTTTATTAGTTTTTCATATAGGATAATTAATTACAAAGTGATATCTAATGTAAATTTTTTGCATGTCTGTATGTCTATTTGTCATTCGGACCGGATTAATCTCTGGTGTAATTTTCTAAGCTTTATTTTTGTGTGAGGCGGAGGAATATCTTGGAAGTAGAACTACAGAAGGGTTTGAGATAAGTATGAAGTAACCGTGACTGGAATATAAAAAATTTTATGAACCTAGTAGGGGTTGCATGTATGTTCTTTCTAAAATAAACATCAAAAGTGTCATAAGGGATATTTCGTAAGGGTGTATCGCCCCCTCCCCACTGGAGGTGTGCTGTGATTGGCTGATTGATTACCTCTCCCTCCCTTTCCCCCTCCCCACCTCTCCCACTCCTGAGAGGGGTGCTGTGATAGCCTGTTGGCTGTGGGAGTATCCTTTTGGCTGATTAAACATCTAAACAACATTTATAGGCTTTTAAAATTTTTGAGGGTATGAGAACAGTCCTTGTTTCGAGACCCATCGAAGGCAACTAAATGTAGTTGCGTAATTACCAATTACGTGACTGAGTAATTAGTAACTGCATAATTAGCAGTTGCATAAGAAGAGTAAACACACATATTTACCCTTCGACAGCTGAACCACAAGTGAGGATATTGATATGTCATGGTACGTGGTATAGGGTGTGGTAAGGGGGAGGAGATAGTCCCTGGTTCGACATCCGACGAGGGTAAATATGTGTAATTATATGTTACATTCATAATGAGCAACGACTAAGTATGCAAGTATGCAAAATGAGTATTTGCATAATGAGGCATAATGAATAACTCAGAGAGTAATTGCGTAATGACTTAGTATGCATAAGGAGCGATTGTGTAATGAGAGTAAGTACCGATAGTAATTACACACACACTAAGTACATGTAACGAGAGAAAGAAGATGTAGTTTCACACTACTTACATGTCCATCCCCTAGCACTGTCCACTCGCGACTGAGCTCAGATTTGGTAATATCATTATGTTATACCCCCATCCATGTTGGATTGGGGGAGCCAAGCATGTGTCTCTGAACAGCTAGCTCCACTGCCAGGTGTGTCTCCGACCAGTCCCCATCTCCGACTGAGTGTAATTCTCTCCACCACTGCATGGAGCCACACCGCAAGGGATATCTTCCTCTCTCACTTGCTCTCCGCTATCGACGAGTTCCGCACAGCAGGTGAAGGTCAGCCGCCCTCCACTTGCCAGCCATGAAGTAAAATTTGCTTACAAATTATGTTTGAGTCAAACATGTGTGATTCAGGGCATTGTTATGTACCATCATTTCCTATTTATATTTGTTTTAAAACAGTGTTCACGTATATGGCCGTTAAGCATCTATAATTTATTTTCATTTCTACGACTTATATTGTCACCATTTATTCCAACACTTGTTCTCAAAATTATGTATTAACAAGATATTTCTTCTTCATACTATGACCCATCTTAAAATATAACTTTGAAAATATTTTCATTTGCTTATATAAAATAAGTTTGTTTGTGGAGTAATATATCGGCCTATTTTAGTGCTCAAAACTTATTCCTGTTTATATGTCAGTTACATTTACTTTTTTTTTACCACTCATGTTTACATAATTTATTCCAACTTAAAAAAAAATATTCTTTGTTTGTGTTAAAGAAGTGTTAAAGAATTAATATATATTTTAGTGTTAAAAAATATATCCCTACAGTGTAGTTATGATTTCTTCACATAACCGAATTATAAAAGCTTTTATGTGTATATGACAGCTGCACTTTTTTCATGTAAGCAATTTCAAGATATGTGTACACTCCCTGTTGCCATAAATACAGAATTTGAGGTAAATATAAACACAAACAATTAGATTTGATATAAATAGCCTAAATAGTCATCCAAAAATATATACATACACATAACACTTTGGGCACACGAAAAAAAAAAAATATTTACACACTCACAATATTTGACAAAGTGTATCGTCCTTCTCGACTTATTTATACACACACTATATGTATATATATATATATACACACACACAAAAAATATTGATTTATATTGACACGCATCTTCTTTGACATCACTTGTCTTCTTTCACATTATTTACACATTTTCCTTTATGTCACACAAATTATCTCATATACATTATTTACACACACGAGGCAACAGTTTTATTCTTTTATTTACGTGGAACTGCTACAAGTTTGACAGAGGACAAGACCTATTCTGCGCTGGAGTGAGGAGGGCCAACCCTCACAGCTGGATATACAGTATCACAGCGAGCCCTACATTCATTCCCCCTTTGAAAACGAAAGGCAGCCATGAGCATTTTTGTTTGAAGTCGGTGGGTGGCGAACTTGTAAAACTGATCTCGCAACAGAATGATGTTCGTGGATGGTGTTTAATGAACCTGTGGATATGACCCAGACGTTTGACAGATGATGTGGGGGGGCCATTAACACTGGCTTCACTGGTGAACTGTCTGTCTTTGATGCTGGTACGCGGCGATAACCTTTTTTGGTGGACTGTGTTTTCTTTGAAGTAGTGCAGTAAAATTTGAGATGCTTGTAGAGTTTCGTTTAGTTGTAATATGGCCCACGCATCATATGTTGTGGCTGGTAGATTATGAGGTTGGCACACAGATGTTCATGTGGTTGGCAGTTGTTGAGTCTGGCAGATGTTGTGGACAGATACGATATTGACGAAAAGGGTTAATTTACCTTGGGATTCTGTAATGCAACAAGGTAATTTCGACATATTATCTGGTCCTACATAGCGTTTAACTTCATTACTTGAGTACACAACCTTGGTCACACATTCGTTGAATGGAACTGAAATTATGGCCCCAAAGCTCCTGAATTATGCACTAAGTATTCCAGAAAATTCTCGTACAAAAGAGACTGCATGACGTTAGGCTTCACGCCCTTAGCTTTACACACAGATTGTTCATTGAAAACCGTGTCTATATAAAGTTTAGGCCGCAAGCCCACTAAGTATATGATGACGCGGCCAGAAAATTCATACTTCGTAACCCCTGTAATGCAATTGTTCACCTAATGGGAGTCTTTGGGGTTTATCTAGCTCATAGTTGGAGGTGTCAAATCGTGTAGCCAACTCAGGGAAAATACTCTTGTATACATCATGACAATGTATTTCATAAATGAGGCAATCTGTATCGCAGGATAGGAGATGCAAAGTTGGCTGAGTAAGTTAGTGCTGGATGTAATTGTAATGAAAATCATTAAGGTTTAATTTGGGAAAGTCTGAAATTGCAACAACAGTACACGAAGGCTTGTTAAATGTATCAAAAACCTTTTCCATTTAAATCAGGGCTAAACTTTCATCTAGGATTTTGCCTTGCATTGAAAGTAGGATGACAAATCAATTATACTGCCACATAAATTATGTCATTTTGCAATACGACTCTGATGTCACTCTCCTGGCAGACAGTCTACAAACTTTTTCCATAAATAGAATTATTCATGAGCTTAAAAAACTATTTCTCGAATGCGTACCCTACCTGAGAATATTTTTTAATATTGAGCGTTACGTACGGAGCTATCCACGCCTTCTGCTCAAAACAAAGAACACGCTGAAGAGAATAGAGTTTGGCCCCACACATCAAGTAGTGCTTCAGTGTTTCCCCATATAAAATATAATATTTACACGTTGCCATTGTCAAAATCAATTATTCAGTTTTGCCATTCGGAGGTATGCCAGTTACTGGGGCAAGAGGCAGATCAGATAAGGCATCGTGAATTCGTCCATAAAAGACAAATCTCCATCCAAGAAAAAAACAAATGCACACTGCATTATGTATGTTGACCCAACCGAATCAAAATTACCAATAGGTAGCTTGCATTTCAAAGCATGGCTGTACAGGCCATTTACTTCGAAATAACAAATGTATTTCTCTGCCACACTGGGGTCGTGATACCTTTTGGAAACCTGGATAATAACATCACTGACCCCGCGCTGTACAAAAATGTATTTATCGACGTCCATAACCAACTACAGTCGCACACCTGTCTTAAGCAAAAGAGCATCCCACGAGAGAGAGGGAGCTGTGACGTACAATGCTGGGCCAAGAGCGTATTCTGCCAAATATATGGTGCTGAAATTTTCAAAAATACCAGCCAGCAAACACATGTCCACGCGTAAATATTGTACTACGTACTTCAGAAAATTTTGACAGTATAATGTATTCCAGGCATGAGAGTAATCTGCATCGCTTAAGTCTTTGCCTCTAATTGCATTATGAAATGCAACTTTTGGCGGGAGTGAGGTACAGTTCAGTCTCTCCATTGACTTAACAAAGTCATAAGGAAATACTCCCTTTCTTTGTGCCAAATCAAACTGTATTATCTGTAAATAGAGACCAGGTGATAGTGAACAAAGCATATGATAAATTAGCTGCCAATGTTTCCAGTGATGTACTCAAAAAATTAAAAGAATAAATGAAATGCAATTTTGCAAGGTCATTCCGATAACATTTATTGCACCCGCATGTTCGATTAATAAGTTTCCGTCAGGTTGCAGGATATGTCTTGGGGCAAAAGCTTCATTAGAAAGTGGGCATCATAATTTTGCAGATTTCGAAATACAGCCTCAAGTTGAATTTTCTTATGTCTGAAAAACAGATCACATTTATTATGTGTGCAGGCCCTGTCTGTGCCTTTAAAATGTACATGGTCAACCACAAAAACTTTGCCGAGCAGCTTATTAAAAATAGCTCTGTTAGCAATTGTAAATGGTTTCGTTTGAAATGTTGTGCTGTATTGCTTGCAGCCCATTTTGTCAATTCAACTAACTTATCAACCATCCTGTACATACAATCTTCACCCACAAACTCGTGTTACTGTGTTAATGAGGAATCATATGCACAAAATTCTGGAAGCATATGGAACATGTTCGTTGAAGTTTGTTGTGCTAGTTGTATTATTGAGTGGTAAGCAAGTGGACATGGGTTTCAGATAAGCATCAGTATCGCAGTACTCAATAAAACCATTTCTTTGCTGTTTGACAAAATTAGTGAATTCAATATACTAACTTTGCTCATTTGGGAAAGTACGCCGAACAGTATCATGCTATTGGCATAGTTCAGTATGGTTTGCTAGCTTCTTATTTGAGAAATACTGAAGGCAGTTCTTGCAAACACAATATTTAATGGGTTTCTAAGTCAACTGACTATGAAGTAGACATGACAAATCTTGAATTATTACAAAATTCAGAAGAGCAGTACTGTCACTGCATTAATGGCTAACATATTTACATGTCACACATAAGAAATGCATATGGGTACAATTCGCCCATTCTTGGCATTACCAAACAACTCGCCAAAAAATATTACCGTCATTGTCTATTACTGAATAAACATTAATGGATATATTACCCAGCTTCTCAAATTTTTTGATCTCTTGTAACACTAAAGGACTCGATAGTTCTTTCGTTTTCAGAACCTGATGAAGGTTTGTGTACGAAGAGGATTTCTCGACATTCTTTTCGATAGGTGCTACTTGATACTATGGCATAAAGGAAGCACTTTTGTCTTCTGTGCATTGTTCATTAATGAAGGCCTTCCGATTGGCAATGAATTTAGGTAGGTTTGTGTAAGACAAAACTACGGTGAATTGTCTGTATTGCGAAATTTAGACATCTATTTGCAATATCAGCTTCATTCCTAAGCTGGCCGTACCTCAAATATTACTAAATATATTTTGCGAGTTTAGGGATGAGGCGATTCTTATAAATGTCACCAATATATGCTGCATGGAGGACGGATCTGTCTTTACCACAAAACTGAAAAGTCTCCATAGTCATCTCCTCAGTCACGGTGTTTTTGAAAATCCTAACTACTATGGAGACAGACACGTTTAATGGCCTGGGTGCTTTGTCACTAACTGCCAAAACTAATTCATTGAATATTTCTAAAAAGGAAACTATGTTCACGTCTGATTATTTTGTGTCAGTAAGTATTCACGCATCCACAACCCTCCGTCCAAAGGCCTTATTCAAAGATAAGTCGGACGACAAATCAGAGCTTGAATACGTCTCTGATTCAGAGCTAGCGATACAATACTTAACTGAGGGAGAACCTGTCATCCTAAATTCCCTTCTTACAATCAATCATAATTATTCCACCTGCCCAGCATGCGATCTGAAACTATATATAATATAACAGAAGAAACCCTGAAAAAATCTTGTACATCTAACAAAACCAATTACGTGAAACTAATAACATGTTACAATACACAAATGAACGTTTATTTCCCTGAAGGGACTCGAAACTCTATCTAAAATATTTTGCCCTGAAGGGGGGTCGATGCACTACCAGGGGCGCTCCACGTTCTGGCCCACCACATTACCAACTACTCTACCGAAGCACCCCCAACATAAGAATGTGAAAAGAATTTAGTTGAACATAAATAAAAAATTATTAAAAAATACCGAAATTCCCAAAAGAATTAATATTTTTAAAATATTCAAAATTTTAAGAAATATTTTAGATTAAAAAAATATCATAAAATTTTTTAAATATTTAAAAAAAGATTTGGAATATAATTCAAATAGATTTTGAAAATATGAAGAATTTTTTTTTTATATTACCTACATTTAAAAGTATTTAATACTTAGCATTGGAACCTTAACATTGCACTCCCAGACTTTGCCACCGTCAAAACCATTGTCGTGAACTCCGGCAAACTTTGCCAGCGTGGAGCGACGTTGACGCCACGAAAGATGTTGACATATGAGGTCTGGCCATTTACCAGAGAGCGGAGCACAGATCCATCTGCACAGGTTGGCTGCTGAAGAGAGATGACAGAGGGGACAAGGAATGACACCTTTTATACACTCTGCCGCACCCTCAAAGACACCCTTGCCAATTTCAAAAACTTTTAGAAAAGATTTACACAACTGTTACAAATACGCCGACACCGCACATTGACACAAAGGAAAATGCCACAATGCAAGGGGGCAAAAGGTACAAAGGAAACACGCAGATAAAGTCGTCCATTAGGACAAAAACGACATTCTCGGAGGCAAAAAAAAGGCAGTTCTGTAATATTTGGGAAAGAACGTCACTGTCTTTGCTCGCGCGTACGGACCGAAATGCAGGTAGGGAGGCAGCAATTTCAGACAGAAACTATGGGGATGTACAATTCTTCCCCAACGCAAGCTATGTTATGTTACTAGTTTTAGTGTGAAACATTTTGCTACAAAACAAAATGTAAAATTAACTTTCTAGGAACATGTTACTGGTTTCATGTTACTAAATTAAATTTAATGATGACACTAGCTTTGAATGTTAACATTATTCTTTTTATTTCAAATGTATATTACATGAACATATTACAAACCAAATATAATGTTACTCTTTTTATAGTGTTAACTTCATACTGTTACATTATTTCAAGTTACAAATTATAAGGAATCATTATGCAAGTAGAAAGGTATTATTAGGTCATAAAACACATAATAAACTTTTTAAGACTGTTTATTATTATGATATAAAACATTACAAAAATTTTACACTTTGACGTAAAGATTTGCTTTTTTTTGGCAATACCATCTTTAAGAGTACATTTGACATTACACTTTGACATACATTACATTATACATAAAAAATTTACAGTGTTGACAATTAAAATAAATATTTATTTAACATACTTTTTTACAATTCCGTGAATATTCTGTTCTTAAGACTTTTTATAATGCATGTATTTCCTTTGTCATGGTTTTGGTTTCTCATTATATGCTTGCGTGTAAACATCTTTACTATAATTGGTAATATGCAACACAAATTTTGCACTAAATTACGATATTTTTCCAATAAAGGGGAATAAACTTCTTCTACACTTGCAAGTAATGAGGTATTTGGAATAATATTATATACAGGACATTTATTTATTTCTGAATGTTAACCTAACTGATACGACTTTCCATTCACTAATGGGAAAAGTGTAATTCGGAAATGATTAATGTCATCACAACTTTCAATAAATTGTCTAAACAAACCTCTACTGCAGTATGCATACTCCACGGTTGATTTTTTTGGAGTAATGCTAACATATGGATTGCTGGAATGAAAAAAATGCCATCTCGTGTTATAAACACCAATATGCAACTGATACACAAGTGCAAATTTTTTTCTCAAACAACTTAAAACTTTACAATGCAAAAGCAAAAACCGTCTAAAGAAATTGCTATTATTAATTTTACATTTAGACTTTTCAATACATGTACATGACACATTGAATTAATCACTATCTTACTCCGTCGTCCTAAACTGCGAACAAGAAAAATTTGTGGGTTGAACTTTGCTTTACCTAGAAACTATACAGAAAAAATTTAATGGCCCAATAAATACCCATATAAATTTACTGCTTCAAATCCATTACAATGTTCAATGTATTTCAATGACTAAATATTATGTTAATCAGAGTGAGAGTTGGCAACTTCACAAGACTAGCTATTATGTACATAAGGAAATGAGAGGTAACCTCGCTTAAAAATAAATGTGTTTATATCACCATGACACACTTCCTTCAGATGGATGGTGATCCCACAGTCTAGACGAGTAAGTTCGTGGATGATTTTTCCTTTCCCACAGAATTCTGCAATCTTTTCGTTGTGCTTGATATAATTAAATCTTGTAGCGTGCATGCCAAATTACTGTTATGTCTCAGGTACTCCACAGCATAACCTTCACATTTATTTTCTTTACCAAACGTAACGCTTTGGTAGGAATCAAAATAGAACCAATGTTCAAGATTATTGCATTCTTGTACTTGTAGAACACTGTTGTACGGTTTAAAATACAATCTTATATATCCTACATGCAACATCTTGTATTCGCCTGTTGGGTGAAGATGCAAGCCACGACTAATGAAGATAGCTTCCCATTGTCTTTATGTATAGGAAGGTGGCCATATTAGAATTTTCATTTCAAACTTAAACCATTCGATTTGCTTTCACAATCTCTACAAAACCACATACCGCAAGGCGAGACTAAGTGGCAGTTTTCGTTATGGATTTTCGTAATATGTTCTATTTTAATACATTTTTCAGTCTGGATTATAGGAACCTCACAGCAGCCACTTTGTAACGTATATTTGATTTGCCATGTTTTGAGATCTACTCATCTAGAGCATCACACACGAGTTCAATTAAACTGAATAACAATACTGTGTCTGGCCATAAATTAAAAACTGCATACTCAACCCATTAGAGTCGCTGACTTCTTTATAAATGCATTCCAGTCTAATTACAGAAAAAACTCCAATGTTCTTCTCCATTACACATTTGAATCTGTAATGGCGTATCGTCATCAACCTGGAACCTCACTTTTCTATATCCCAGGAGAAAATTCGTGTACTTGAAATGAGGATTACACTTCTCTATCGAATCCTGCACAGTAGTGGAAAATAATATCGCTATTAGCCATGTATTTCTACCTCATTTCGGTTACCCCCCCCCCCCCTGCCACTTCATCAACTCAATCACAAATAACCATTTAAGCATTCATAAAAAAAATTTTATCTGCAGAAATGAACAGTGCTTTATGTAAGTACAATTCTCATAACTTTTTGAATGGCAGACAGTTGAATTATTTCTGTATGACAATTATTTTACGGGTCCATACACTTACTAAAATAAATTTTTGATGAACTCCATGCTTGAATATATCTTTGTTTTTTAAGTATGTGTTGCAAATAGGTGGTAAGTCCTCGTAATTCATACCTCCACTCTCGCACACTAAGCCATGATAATTTTTCTAACCCAAGTGTTCGTTCGCTTATACTTCCGACTTAAATATTTCCAGTCGAAAGGTTGTTTGAATGAGAACACTGTAGTGTTGTTTATATCCGTGAAAGCCATTACCTTAGTAATAAACACGTTTGGTGCTTGGAAATCTTCGATATTAGAGAACATGTTTCCTTGACGACAGTACATCGTATACTGAGCACATACAAATACACTATTACACTAACATATTTCGAACATTGTAAGGTACTAATCTACTGTAAATGATTAATGCATAAGATTGAGTATTTTGGAGAATATTTGCTTTTGCACTTATTTCAATATACAAATAAATAACATTATTACTAATAGAATAGTTTCTTTGCGAACATCAAATACATACAAAGGAGCTCTAATTAAAAATATTTCAGGATCAAATATCGGTGCACTAGCGGATACTAGCTTAGCTCACTATTTCATCTAAAATCCGAGCAAATGTAAGCCAAAATCTACTAATATTCTCATGTTTTGTTATTTTCTGAAACTACGATTCAAAACTTCAACATGAATCTCAAATATAAGCCAAATTTAAGCCAAATCGAAGCAAATTCTACAAAGTTCGTGAGAAAAAAAAAAACACAAAAAATCTATATAAGAAACCAAATTTGTTAAGAAAATTCGTTATTGTGCAAAAATTTTTGCATTTTTCATTTCTTTCAATCCTATATACATACTTTAAAAAAACTTCTTTATCATTTAAAACTTTCTTATATTCTTGTCTATTATTTCCACATATCGATCTGGTAATGAAATCTAAAATTTTTCATCTAAAATGCAATTAATTCGTTTACCAAAATTAGACCCGTAGAATTGAAATTCTCTTCCTTCAATACATTTATTTTGTTCGATATCTTGAAGCTTAGTAAACTCATATGAGTTGTTTAGCTTGCTGAAATGTGAAGGCTCCATTGTTATTTATAAAAAAAGAAATTTATGAAGCGATCAATTCTTTTAAAATGCTTTAATTTATAAGGCAGCTATTACGAGAAAAAAATTGCTTCGAATGTTTTGGAAGTCTGAAAAATCTAAGTGATTTTGGTTTAAATTTGAGATTCTAGACACGACGCAAAAATTTGTTTTATGGAAGTAAGAAGAAAGAGTGAAATTTTAATGATTTTGTCATAAATTTGATTGGATTTTAGATGAAATAGTAAGATGATCTAGTCCCCGCAATACACATCTACTGAAATTTTATTTAAAATATGTACAAATTAAAATGCCACACAAATGGCAATCCTGCACAAATAAAAATTGGCAAAAATTGGCAGTCCTGCACAAATAAAACTGCCCCAAAAATTAATAAAATAAAATAAAATTGATAATATTATTTTCGAAACTCTACCTTTTTTTTTTTTTAACTGCTTCAATTTGCAGTAGATATTCACCCATTTCACGAAGTACATATTTATCGTCGATGTCTTCTAAGATTGTTAATTGTAAACTTTGTAAATTTAAATTAAATTTGTCAGATGCTTTATCTAAATTATAGGAAGGTGGACTCACCATCTTTAAAAATGTTTTTTATACTGCATGGAAACACAGACATTATTATTTATAAAAAAAAATGTAATTAGAACTATAAAAACGATTTTTATTCGATAAAACAATCCTACCAAATATCTAAAAAATTGTATTAAAATATTAAAACATTTCTGTGATTTATCCATTAAAATATATTAGACATTTATATATCTTCACTGATATTTTCTTTCAAATAATCGTAATTTAAATTTCGTGAGATAATTAAAACAATATTACAAATTGTACAAGCCTAAGCAGCTTTCTTAAAATCAACACTAATATTTATATTTGTTATTTTTAACTTCTGCTGTTTTCTGTATAGGCAGTCAATAACATATATGGTCGTCTTCCCCAAAATTAACAATAATTTATATCACCATTATAGTTTGTATTTGGCTTATAATAAGTTTCATTATTTCTATATATAGGATCGAATTTTGTCCTTGAATTTATAAAATCATTAAAAGCGAGAAACATATTACGACAAATATAATTTTCAATATCTAGATTCCAATTTTCTTTTGGAAAAATTTCATTTCTTCCATTTTTAACATACATATTTCTCACATTACAGTGATAAAAGCTAGAATCGTAAACAGTTTGGTCAGCATGATTTTCTATTAGTTTCGAAGCTCACAATAAAAAAATCGGGCATGTCAAATTGTAAATTATTAAACTGATCTTTTATATCAAAATTAAAGACAGTTGTCCCAGCATCAACATATTTTTCTAAAAATTGACAACACTTAAAACTAATATAATTTTTGGGTTTTTATATATTTGTTCTTTAATTGCAATTGATGTGTTAGCTTCGTATTCAACAATAGGCCAAAATATTTCTATTTTTTTATAAAAATTCTACCTGGATCAGTAAAATCTCTATCAAATGTAGTGCCATCTGATTCCTTAGTTTGATAAAAAATAAACTATTGTTATCAGACAAATTATGGAAAAAATTTCAGTAAATTCCATTGATGTCTCGAATAAAACCAAACAAATATGTTAATAGATACATTGTCTCATTTATTTTATCACTATGAACCGATTTTACTCGAAATTTATTATCAACGCCAGTAGACTCTAAATAATTTTGTTTACCTGGCAATCTTAACAAAGCATTCGTCATGGTTGAAGTTATTCCTGGATTATCAACAGCCTCAATAATATGTCCATGTTTTTAGATTTCCACTCCAGAAAATTGAAATGGGAAAAATATTAGAACAAACATCAATATTATCTAATTTTGCATATTTTGCCTAAGTTCCAGTTTAAACTCTCTTTAGTAGGTGATATTCTTTAAAAACACAAGCTTCGTTTGGAAAAGAAAAGCCATCACCTATAGGAATATCAAACTCGATTCTACTATTGTAAATATTTAAATTCCCCCTTGTTTGATAAGTTGGAGGTAAAATTTGTCTCTCAATACTCGCAATGCTTTTATAACTCACTTTTAAGTAAAACAAATTTTTTAGACTGAAGGATTCAGAGGGCGTTTCTCGAGTGAAATTGCTCATTGAAAAGTATAGAAATTGTAGAAAGAACCACGAGCCAGAATATAGGGAAAAAAGATCTACCATTAATTGGTGGATTGCAAAAGAATGGCAAAAATTTAGAACAAATAAGTGAAGAAAATAAAAATTTAATAACATCCACTAGTGCTTGTAGCTGCAAAAATAAATTAGATTATCCACCAACACCAGAAGAAACATCTTTTGAAAGAGAATTATTCTCACAACAAAAATATCCTGAAGAGTCCTACCAATGAAAAAATTTGTTGCTTGTAGAAGATGATACTATATATATGAAAAGAAATTGCTGAAGTACTTGGTTTTAATGAGCAATATGGTTTGGATTAAAAAGGTAGAAATATTTACATTCGTGACAAAAAAGTGAAGATGAAAATTGAAACACTAACTGTTGAAAATAAAGAATTTCATATATATATATATATATATATATATATATATATATATATATATATATATATATATATATATATATATATATATATAAGGACTTTCTAAACTGTTAACAAAAGATAGCAAGAAATATCTTAAAGGCAATTACACTGAGGATGAGAGTTAAAATTATAAATAAAATTCTACAGCAACAATTTTAGTAAATCAAGGTTATGATCCAAAGAGTCAAGTAAATTCGAATAAATGTTGGAAATACAAAAGAATAATAAGACCAATTTTATAAGATATACTAAAAGATATAAAAAAATATCAATTGAAAGCAAAATATAGTTTGGAGGGTTTTAGTGTTGATGATTGAAAATTGGTGATGGCATAAAAAAATATAATAATATACCAAAAGAATATATTTGGATGGACGATGTTAGAAAATTAATTGATAGGTTATTAGTTATTCATGATTAGAAAATGCCGGAAATAAAAAATTTTACAATGAAAAAGTCAACATAATCAATGCGCTAAACAATAAATTTTCTGATTTTGTTGTGAATAACCAGAAAGGTATACCATATCTTATAAGAGTTTGAAATGTTATTCCAAACTGATTTTGGAATTCTGAACATCTTGGCAAAGGCATTATAAACTGGTCATTAAACAATTTAAATCTGCCCGAGATGCATTTGTCAGGTTATAAATATTGTGGACCATTTACAAAATTAAATGAAATATTAGAAAGATGAGACTCAGACATAAATAAATCACACGAAACTTGTAAATTTTACGATTACAGAGATCATATAGATTTAGAATATAAATATGAAGCTGATAAATGTTTACAAAAAGAAACAAAAGGAATCATGTTAAATAATGATACTCTAATTGGAGAAAAATGTGCTTCTGCTGCTGTTGCCTCAACAAAGTTTACAAAAACAAAAATTGGTTGGGGAATTAAAATGTTTTATTGTATATATAACTTAATTAAATGAAGATAAAAAGCTTAACTTACTATTTATCTATTGTTCAATTAAAAGATTTGGATATAGATAAATTTTTAACAAAAGAACAACTTGAGAAAAAAAAAAATTTGAAAGAAGGAAAAAGTTTTAAATTAACTTTAACATTCCCAACAATAACAAAAATTACCAATGAAAAAACTAGAAGTTGTTTACACCATAAAGGTTTTTTTACCAATTTAATTGCTGCTTTAGGAGCTCTTGGTGCTTTAGCTGGTGGAGTTAGTGATAATTATAGTTCTGTTGAACAAACTAAAAAAAAAAATTAAATAATTACAAGAACAACAGAGGCATAATTTGACAATGAAAAATAAATAATGAAAGTGGCGCAGTTGCTAAAAAAAAGGAAGGCCTAAAAAAACAGAATGTATATCCACTATCGATACTGAAAAATATGTAAACATAATATATATAAAAAATTTCACCAATTTTTATATGATTGACAAACTACCAAAAAATTTTTTCAAAATGGAATGTACTGTGGTTAATTTCGATACTTCAACAAATGCTGGTAATCAATAGGTTTGATATTTTTAATAAGATAATGATGTTTTATTATTTTGATTCATTTGGAAGTATTACACCAATTTATTTATTTATTTCAAAAACAATAATATTTATTACAATAATGATGGAATTCCGAATTTTAATTTTGCTATCCGTGGACATCTATGTTTAATGGTTTTATATATTTTTTCGAGAGAATTTAGTATAATGAAATAATTTCTATGCTATTAAATGAGCAAATTGTTTGGGAAACCATTAATCAAATCTTTAAATAATGACTTTGACATTATTGCTGAAGATTTGTAAACATATGTATATTCAAAATGCAATTCGGGTGTTTCTACTTTACAAAGTGATCAATCAAACTGTTTTAATTTTACTAAAACTTATGTTTCTTTTCTAGGACGTAGAATTGTTAATATATCTTAGCCTATAAATAAGAAAGATGCGGTAAATGAAAGATATTTCGAAATATATATAGCAGATTATGCATTAAAAAGGGTGTCGATTAAAAATATAAAACTGTTGTTTCTGATTATGCCCTAAAAGAATATATAAATTTACAATTCAATAACACTATTGCTGAGTGTATAAAACGAATAAATAATGTGAAACAAACATTAAAGAAATATCTAGATTCGAAATATAAAACTATTTTTCCTGATTAAAAACAATGTTGAATCAAAATACAACACTAGTATTTATGATTTTAAAACATGTAGATTCAAAATATAATACCATTGTTTCTGCTTTATGAGATCAACTTAGTAAAGTCTTTGCGTATACAACATAATAATTTTCTATTCAAAATCGTAGAATAAATAACATGGCTAACCCATTAGATGGCAAAGATGTTGTCAATAAGAGATACTTCGATAAATAATTGCAAAATTTAAAAATAATAAATTTTTAATTACTGTGATAAACTTGTTAACTTGAAAGTTGAAGAAAAATCTCACATGTTTCATTTACCTGCAAAGTAGAATAAAAAAAAATAATAATTTTCATTTAGATTACCTATTTTTCTTTTCTTTTTTATGGATTGTTCTGGTTATAAAATCATTTCTTCTAATTTACCTGATGATATTCTAACTGTTATGAAGAATGTAAAGAAATTATAACAGTAAATGATTTGATGATAAAAGAAGAGATACATTGGTTTTAAAATATAAACAAACTGAAATATCAGAATATGCTGATGTGTTAATGACTATAATAGGAGTATTCGTGAAATATAAAGATTAACTATATAAATCTATTTTTAATTATTAAAGGGTGAACACCTGGTAAAGTGCAGGCATATGACTAAAAATAATTACATAAAAATCGAAAATACAAAAAATGGACGAGTAGTCTAGAAAAGCATATGCTCAATATCCAAATCTGAAAAATCACAATTCTTAAAAATAAAAAATTGCCCGAAGTAAGAGAAGGAATAATCAATGTATTATATAGTCCAGCAAGAAGATATTTCCAAGACGGAATGTTATTTCCTAAGGCATTGATGATGTATGGCAAATTGATATTGTTGAAATAGATACCAGAACTTTAAAAGGTGTATCACATGTGAATAATGATTACAAATATATTGTGACAATTATCGATGTTCTTTCGAAATTCTCATTTGCTATTCCAATTAAAGATAAAACAACAAAAAATGTAGTTAATGCTTTACATTCTATATTGGCTAAAAGTAAACCAAATAATTTACAAAGTGATAATGGCTCGGAATTTTATAGTAAAATATTTAAAGAACTTATGGAAAAATATAATATAAATCAGTTTTCTTCATTAGCCATATTATACTTTACTGAAATGCACTACAATGCGATTATTCACATCGCCTATATTAAAGTTTATTTCATCAGGATTGAATCTTATAAATTTGCAATTTAATTGGGTCTCTATATACTTTTGCCTTTATATTTCATAAGCAACACTTCTACATTAGTGGTTAAATTCGTCACACTTAATAGATAATTTTATATCTGGAAAATATAAATCTATTATATAATTGTCTGTAGCGTATTGTTTATAATTTAAATGTTTAAAATGACAAATAATAAAATATATATTTTGTGTTTAATTTTTTTTCTTCAAAAACATTTATGTTTAAATTAAGTTGCTTAGAAATTTGTTTAACCCTTGATGCATTAGTTTTTCTAGATTTTACCAATGGTTGTGATAATCCATTTATATTTATATAAATTGTGTTACCAACATTTCCAACATATTTATTCGGTTTTATGTTATTACAAACATATTTGTGGTTTGTATTAACATGATCTATAATGACTTTTCTGGAGTTGGTATATTCAAAGATTTCGCAAATATCTTTAGCTTTAAATCGTGATTCATCATTATTATTATTGTCTAATACAATATTTATTTTTTGATTGTCAAAAAGTAAATTAATAAAATAATTATTATCTACTTGTATTAAATCCTATAATTAATAAATTAATGATTCGGCCATTTTGTATGAGTGGAAATATGTGTTTTTACATTTATTCTCTTTTAGGAAGAAAACAAAAAATTTAAGAATATAATTTTTTTTTTATTTAGACCATTATATTTATGTTTTACTTTTCTTGTGATCACATTTAAATTTATTTTAAAAAAATTATTGAGTCATTAATTTTATTTAAAAAATTATAAACTCTTTAGTTTTATTTTAAACAATTATAAATTCCTTAATTTATAAAACAAATTTAACTCTTTCATTTTTATTTTAAAAATTATAAAACTTTAGTTTTATATCTGTATTTCCCATTATACATATTTCTATTCATATATATTTTAATAAAACCATAATCTTCATGGCAGCACTTAGCAAAAATAACTTTAAACTTTTCATAAGGCATATCTCCACCACCAAAATCATTATAAATATACTTTAAGTTAGTATCATCTTGTCTAAATGTACACAACAGTTTTCTATTGTCTCTTACGAATTATTTAGGCACTCTGGAATAAGTTTAACCAAATAGAAAACATAAATATTTTTGTCTTGTCCTCTTGTAATATATTCGCGAATCATATCTTGATTGTCTGAACTAACAATGTCAAATGCAAATAGAGAATAGTTTTTGCATTGATCTAAAGGATTCATTTCGTCAGTGCTATTTTTAAAACATGCCATTCCTTCATCAAATTTTTTGGATATCACTTCAAAATCATCTTGTTACTGAATATATTTGGTTGATTCAAGCTTTTAGAGCAAACAAGTAATTTATAAAAATTTAACAACCCCATTTTATAAATTAAATTTATCATCAAATTTGTTTTTGCACTATTACTTGGACCCTAAATTACAGCTCTAATATTATCAGACAGAAACTCACCATTTTTTTTATTTTAGATTTTCTTCAGAAATTAAAACACCAACACCTCAATCAAATTTTGTCATTAAAATAAGATATTTTTTGTATTAAAAGGATAATAATAAAGTATGTAACTTAACGAATAATACTTCTATTAGTTTTCATACAAAATTTTTAACAACAACTATATACAACAAAACTATAACTACAGCTGAAAAATTGAGTTCTGTTGTTGATAAAAGTGAAGGTATAACTATTCATAGAGGCCAATATGTTGTTGAATATTTTAAAGAAGCTATAAATTATATTGGTCCATTTTCAACAAATAAAATTGAACTAATAGCAGATAATTTGAAAAAAAAAGACTATCTATTAAATATAAATTAGGTATTACACTTGATGATCTACCATCTGACATTCACGGTTTTGAAAGAAAATTAACTATTAAAAAAGATCAATTTTTTTGGTACTGAATTGCCTAATTTTAATCCATTCAAAACAATATATAATCATTGTAATTTGGCAAATGATATGTCCATAAAATATGATGAATCTAATCGCTTGGAGACTAGTATAAGTGCTAGTTTTCCCCCAAAAAAGATATATTTGGTTTCAGAGATTATATAATTTATGAACCCATATACAAATTATTTTATCGAAATTAATAATGAGCAATTTATTTAAACTGTTTAAGAAATTGAAGACGAAAATTGAAATTTAATTGATTTTGATGGCTCTGATATCGACATAGTTTTGGAGATCAAAGAAGTTTAAAAAGCAATTTACTAAACTTAGAACCATCCCTAAAATAGGGACACATTTAAACACACAGCTAATTATCATATTTACCAATGAATATTGTCTATATATATTTTTTAGTTTGTTATTAGAAGGTAATATATATGAAAAATACTTACTTACTGCATACTTACTCGGTGTTTACAATATGGCAGAATCAATAGACAAACAATTAGAGAACCTAAAACTAGGAAACGACAATAAATCGATCATACTACCTGATTTAAACAATTGAACTTTCAATGATAAAAAAATAAATCTTGTATTAGATATTTATAATGAAGATTGGTTTTGTGGTAAAAAAAATTTCTGAAATTTTAGAATATTGTAATCAAAAATATGCATTACAAAAACAAATGTAAATAAAATATAAAAATCTTTATCAGAAATACTAAAAAAAAAACTTAACAAACATACTATTAATAATCATACTGGTAAAGCAGTTTATATTAATAGAAAAACAGAACTATTGACAAAATCTAGAATAGCCAATACATCATTTGTGAATCAAATTTCTTAGCAGCTTAATATAAACGTAAATGTTTTTATAGAAAACATTGTACATATTTCTTAAATAAAATTTTAATTAAGTAACAGGACTGAAACGATTTATTGTACCAAATTTTAGATAAATAATGTATAATTTTATTTCTTATTTTTTTAAATTTAATATTTGTGATAAGTAACAATTTAAAATAAAAACAATATTAAAAATTTGTTATGAAATCAATTAAATATACAAGTAAATTTGTAGGTTAGGATGATTGTTAATCAACGCACGTGTAAATTTGATAGGAATTTATGTAAAATACTCACTTCAATACCGCACCGAATTTGCACAATGTATAGTTTTTATCTACGCTTCAAAACCCTCCACACACTAATTACATCTGAATGTAATATTTCAATTAGCACGCGATTTATTTTAACACAATAATAACACAAAGTTACGAAATTCTTCTGAATCTGATCGCAGCGTCACTATCGGGACAAACTGGAAGTAAAATGAAATATTTTTGGATATTCGACACCGCGATCGCAGCGCTGTCTGCCGGATACAATGTAAAACATTCCAAGATCAACAATAACTTATAAATAAAAAATTTATTAAAAAAACATTTTGTAGTGGACCAAATTGTGAATCTAAACCATTCTCGAATCCACTTGAACACACACAAAAAATTTCGTCAAAATCGGTCCAGCCGTTTAGGACGATTTCAGTGACATACACAAGCACAGAATAATTATATATATAAAGATAAGAAACAAAAATATTTCCCACATTATTAAAGGTTTTTAACATTTAAATCATATACCACAATATAAAATAGACAACAATAGAATAAATCTATATTTTCCCAATCTAAAACTGGCTATTGAATGTGACGATTTTAACCATAAAGATAGAAATCATATGTATAAGATTTAATCCTGATGAATTAGATTTTGATGTAGGTGATGTGGTTATCCATATTGTTGTGCATTTATTGTAACTCTCATTAATAAAATTATAAATTTTGATACCCATATGGCAGTGTATCTATTTTATTTTCTAGTGTAATTCTCTTGTTATCACAAGGCCTCATTGCGAGTTCATTAACTTTTACTGTATATATTATGTGTTTCTCGCTTCTTATTTAATTCATTTTTAAATATTGAATATTATCATTAAACACACATTTATCATAAACTTCAAATGAAATTCTCTTATTAACAACACGTTTTGTCACTCCTTTCGATCTATTATTTTCTTTTCATCAACATTATGAGCATACATTTTTGCTCGTAAAAGAAAATATCTTTAAATATTTTACCATTACAGTTGTATTTTATTTTGCCTAAAACTTTTTTATTTATTTATAGCATGTTATATATATTGTCTTTTCGGTAATCACGTGTAACAAATTTGTGTATCATAGTCACTGTATCATCATAAAAATCTTCAGCTTTTGTTATAAATGTACGAATCGGTATCATTATAACACAAATCGTTTTTATCTCCATATTTGGCTTTTCGTATTTTTATAATGAAAATTGTACATTAATTCTTTCGAAATATCTAAAATGGATATACCAAAATAAATTGGCTTATTAATTTCCACTCTTGTTTTATTCGTATGAATTGATGATAAACTTTGATTTAAAAAAGTTTTTTTTTTTAAGCTGGTCTCGATAGTAATATTTCACACTTTTCAACAGCTGGTACTAGTTTTATATCACTTCTGTTTCATATATTTTCCATTGTTTTAACAAACACAGAAATATTCATGAGCTTATAAAATTCTTTTCCGAAATAATTTGTTGCATTAATTCTTATTTATGTATTCAAATCTATATATTTCTTCAGCTAATCAAATTGATTGAATGTTAATATTCTATGTGTTTTAGTAAGTTTTAATCAATTATATGGGCATTGTTTCAAATTGCGATAGTGAATTGCATATTTTTTCTTCTTTGTATAATATTGTTAATAATTTAGATTCATTTGTTCCCAAAACTGTTTCATTTTCTGGACAAAATGGTAGATCTTTATGCAAATTGTGCAGTTCTTGTGGATATTCTAAATCAACTTCATATATATAACCATACTCAGAATTATCTTTCAAATTTAATACTTTTGCACTCTAATAACATAAATCATTTAATGAATAATAAACCCTTTCGAAACTACCATATGGTAAATATTGTGTCATTGCCCAACCATACAAATTATTAGCATCAAGATATGCTAAATAATTTGATTCTTGATTTCAATTGAAATCATCTAAATGTTTGTTATTTGCTTTAACATATCACTTACAACATTCTGAAATTCCACCTCGAATTCCGATTTCTAACATTAAAATAATATAATAATCATTTACTATTTCTAGTGGTTGTTTAGTCATTTTTAAAATTGCATCCCATGACAAACCTAGTGCTGTGAAATAACATGCATTATATTCGCCAAGATCTTTTATATTAAATTGATTCCATGCGTTTTTTGAATGAACACATAATCCTCATCAGATGTCATTTTCGTTTAATTTATTATAAAATTCAATTTTTTGTGGAAGTTCAGTTTTTTTAATTTCTTCCAACTATCCATATAATCATATGTAAACCCCTTTTTGGATAACTACATCTACTTCATATTTTGGAAAATGCTTTTGTGTATGTTTCATTTGATTTTTAGTTAAATTAGATGATAATTCAGCTAAACTAGTGGTCATCAATTTAAATGTGTCTATAAATCACATTTTTTAATTCTCTGTTTTTCCCCCTTAAAGAAATAAAATTTTCCTCATTATTCACAATTAAATCTATATATTTTTCATCATAGCCTAGATCTTTAATGAATAAATGTGCATCATAACCAGCTAAACTATGAAAATAAATAGGTACAAAATTTGGTAATTTTGATTTTAGATTACAATTATTGCATGTTGGGTTATTAAATTTTCCAGTTAATTTTCACAGTTGCTTTTGCTTATAATTAATGGCACAAGAGATACAATTAAATCATCTTTTCTTTGATTGTACAAACATTTCACTTTAAAATATTTCCCGATGGGCCACAACTTTCTCACTCTCTTTTTTCTCAGCACATCTACTAGACTTGACATTATTATTGTATTTAGTAAGAATACGTTTTTAAAAATGTTATAAAATGTATTGGTTATTAACTTCTTCTGTGATAATATTTCTCAATACAAAACTTTTCAAATATTGTTTTGAGTTTGTGCTTAGTATTTTTATGAAGAGAAAATAAATTTATAGATTTATTCTCACTGCATGCTGTACATGTTTTATTGGATAGTTGTCATTTTTAATTTAATTTAGAATATCTAATGTTGTATTGTGCTATTTAGTTCTTTTATACTCTTTGAGATTTATATATATATATATACACACACATTCTTTACATTTTGTTGTATGCTTGTCTATAGTTACTTTATGAAGATAAAATGAATCGATAGATTTATTCACTTTACATACTACACATGTCTTGGTTGAATAATCACCATGCCGAATTTCATTTGCTATGTGCAGATTACTATTTTTATGTTATTTAAGAGATCCTTTGCTAACATATTTTCCACATTCGCATATTACATTCTCCTTATTTAAAGCATATATATTTCTGGAAAATTCAGCAATACATTTTTGAAAGTGATTATATATTTATCTTTTGTGTGTTTATGTGATGCAAAACTTTCTGTTTAATACTTCACCACATGTTTAACATTGCTTGGTAATTTCGGACATTGACTCGATTTATAGAATATTTAAATTTGATAAGATAGAGAAAAAAAAAGCTGTACATCTATGGCATATTAATTAAAAAATTTTTATTAATTTATTATATGATATTTTTAATAAGATTTCAGTAGATGTGTATAGTAGATACTAGTTCAGGTAACTATTTCATCTAACATCTGAACAAATCTAAGCCAAAATACTAAAATTCTCAATATTTCTTATATCCTGAAACCACAATTTAAAACTTTCACTGGAATCTTACATTTAAGCCAAATTTAAGCCAAATCCAAGCAAATTCTACAAAGTTCGTGAGAGAAAAAAAACACAAAAAAATCTATATAAGAAACCAAATTTCTTAAGAAAATTCGTTACTGTGCAAAAATTTTTGCATTTTTCATTTCTTTCAACCCTATATACATTAAAAAAACTTCTTTCTCATTTAAAACTTTCCTAAGATTCTTATCTATTATTTTCACATATCGATCATGTAATGAGATCATAAATTTGCCATCTAAAATGCAATTAATACGTTTACCAAAATTATACTCATACAATTGAAATTCTGTCGCTTCAAACAAATTATTTTGTCCGAAATCTTGAAGCTTAGTGGTCTCATATGAGTTGTTTAACTTGCTGAGATATGAAGGTTCCGTTGTTATTTGTAAAGAAAGAAATTTATGAAGCAGTCAAATCTTTTTTTAATGCCTAATTTACAAGGCAGCTAATTTAAGAAAAAAATTTATTCTAATATTTTGGCAGTTTGTGAAATTTAAATGATTTTTGCTTAAATTTTGTTTTAATATGAAATTCGGGACCCAACGTGAAAATGTGTTTTATAGAAGTAAGACGAAAGTGCGAAATTTTTATGAATTTGTCTCAAATTTGATTGGATTTTAGATGAAATAGTGAGATGAGCTAGTCCCCGCTATACACATCTACTCACTGTCTGTGGAATAATATGCTTCTTGGAATTGTTTGTACTTATTGTAGCAAAACAGCTATTCGCTATTCGTGAAAATTAGGTCAAAGTCCATGTATGGGTAAGCTTGACTATTTTTGAAAAGATAAATATCTTTAATATTGCAATGATCAAACAATGGCCTAAATGCGCTTAAATTGTTTTGATAGTTTGCTTGGAAACATATAATTACATAAATCAATTTTTCATTTAAGAAACTTCATTTTACATTCCACACAACTTTCTTGGATGGTGTTATTGAGGGAAAGGTCACCAGACTCCACGACCTAAACATAAGAGCAAATTTTTTACCCTTCTTCAATAAACTAAAGTAATTTCATGAGTTTTAATTTCAATATGAGGTATTAACCATTCTACACTACTTAGTTTATTGTCACTGTCTGTGTCTCATATAGGGTTCATGTGCATATTGTCAAGTAGAATAACTAATTCTTGTTTGGTGTTTACTATAACATGTTTATGGACATCAGCCAGACCCAGTACAATGTTTAATAGTATAACAACATCATGTCTCCTGCCAGGGTTTATATGTAGTTACTAAGTCTCAGTGCGGTTCCACCCATACACACTGCATGCGTTAATATCGTTTGTAGTTAGTGAGAGTTAATTCTAAATTGTAGATGTGATACCCACATATCAAGTTTGGTCGATTGACATGCCATTTAATAATTATGCAAGTCTGTCAATCAGATGAATTATACCATTCCGAACTATTTCTGTAGTTACTGGATTAGTTCCATTAGCTGTCTTTTGTTGTGCCTTTGAAGTGAAAATCCGATTTCGATGGCAAAGTATATACGTTGTGATTTTGTACAGGAATTCAAATTTCTTATGGGAATGTATAAGTTCTTGTTCTAAATGGTTCGTACACATGTATTTTGGTATCGGTATTAGCATCTTCGTAAGTTATAGGCTATTTGACTTTAATAACGTCTTCCCTTTCTAATTACTTCATATCCCAATTCTCTTAAAAGTTATTTGTTGCACTATGTTAACTGCACCAGCTTCCTAACTGAACTGAGCACTGCTTTTGTTTTTAAAATAATTTAATAAATAATTCCTTGCCAACATATTGCATTCTCTAAGCAATCCCCATTGTTTTTGTGTACTACATGGTATTTAAATCATTTTATACTCGTTTCCATTCACTTTTTTCAAATGTAACCATATGGTTACTTCTTTGTTTCTCAAGTTTATAAGTTTACCATTTTCATGGAATATAGTAGCAACTATCAACTATTTTGTCAATGCAATTAACTATTAAATGAGAATAAACTAAAGTATTTGGTTTTTCAATTATACTATATCCTGGCTCAAATGAACATGTGAATTTGTGTAATGTGTTTGTTCGTATTCTGTTAAAATACGAACCTCCAAATATGTATTTATTTATGACACACATTAACTGATAAAATATTAACATGTATTGACAATTTATGCATTTGATTAACTGGATACAATTTACTTTCATAACATAACATAGACACAATTGAATCATTTTGCGTGAAATCAATATCGACATTGGTTTACATTATACTTGTTAAACTATTTGGAGTAACTTACTCCATAATAGTAAGTTAATATTATCAGGTACACTTCCTCTAATAAAAGTTTACAAGTCTTTGAGTTCATATGATCCAACATGTTTAAACGATGATATGTTTTTCATCACCATTGTTTAGTGTAAATTTTTGGTTGTGCGTGTCTACATTGGGGATGCTGATGTAAGTTAGGAAATTAATTAAACTCATTGCCGTGTGTTAATCTAACATTAAAGCTGGGAAATAAACAGAATGGAGTTGGGATGAGTATCCACTTAAGATCAGTGTAATTTAAATTTTACTAACAGGTTTTGAGGAGTGTGTATCTTTTTTTATAGTTAGGAATCACAAACATAAATGTCCGTAATTATATGTGCTTGGTACTTGATTAGTGTTTTCTGTAAATAGTTACATATATTGCTAATAGATTATGTCAATCCTATAACGGTCATGGTAAATTGAACTAAGACAGTTTATAATTATTAACCCATTGTGTTACATCATATTGTTTTGAATCTAAATCAAAAACCATACATTCTCTAAAGTATGGTTTTTCCAGCAATTCAGCTCTCATGTACACCATGAAAATATGAAATCATATGATTCCTGGCAAACACAAGGATGTCCCTGTTGGCTAGTGTGCAATGTGGAGGTCGTTTAAGACTTTCTCTGCTTTATTCGAAATTTCGATATTTTTCATTGATCCTTGCCCTATTTTGTAAGGGCAGAGGAGCATTCATTTGCCAGTTGTTTTAACTGCTCTACTGATCGCCGATGCCCCACCCATTAGGGCACCAATGGTGGATAACTTGGAAAAATGGACAGCAACAGGCCTCCTTTCTTTGATTTGCATTTGACTTACCTTAGCACCTTCTTTGTCTTGCGAACTCCCATAACTCTTTCCACCTTGCTGTGCATAATTTTGCCGACTGCTTAAGCACCATGTTTCTTACTTGTCAAGGCACTAGAGCTGTTTGTAATAGTGTCAGCATTCTGGGCTAAAGTTCTATCTGCAATATGTAATTTTTTTATATTGTTCATATTTGTATAAGCTATATCCTATTCTTTACTAGATATGTCCAGTGGATTTATACCCTGAATGTTATGTGCTAAATGTATTTAAAGTTTTGTACCTGGCCATAATAATTGTATTTTGGCAAATGCAGTTGACAGGCAGAGTATTAATAACTGCATGTTTATAACTCAGCATCCGTTTTTGATCCATTTAGTACAAAACATTATTTAAGACTGAGCGCCGTCCTTTGTATAGGGCTTCATATATACTTTTATCGTTTGTACATTACAGTTTGTTAGTATAAAAGTTATATACAAAGTGTGCAACTTCCAGTAAGTGTAACTAATAATGAAAACATTATTTAGCAATCATAAAAGAATGGTATACTTTAACCTTCCAATATACGATGCATAATAACTGTTATTTGTCTTGTTTGAAAATTTTGTTTGTTAGTGTCGCTCTTAGAACACCCAAAAGGACTTAGGCTTGAAAACATGTATTTGTTTCCGAAAACATTGCAACAAGACCAACATTAGCGCTAAGTGAGAATTTTTTCATCAATCAAAGGAATACAATATTTCCTGTTCAGTAATAAAGACGAAATATTACCTCCAAGTGCAGCCTTACATAATTCCGTGTTTATTTTCGACAATGTATGGAGTGAATCAAAAGGAGTGATTTTGCAATATTTCAGTTTTCGCAGATATTCTAAAGTAGCTTGATATTTTTTTTAACTTCTCGTTTTATTTATATACAGTCGTAAATAAAATTATTACATATGTCAAATTATTCACTATCAGTCACAAAGTCACACTTTATACAGTATATACAAAATTTTGTCATAGATATTTCCAGCACTATATATATATATATAATCAACACATTGGGTCATATGATAAGACACACATATATATATATATATATATATATATATATATATATATATATATGTGTGTGTGTAGTATGAAAAAGGTGCCTGCGAAGAGCGGGAGCCATAAATATTCCCATAACAAGCAAAATTGCACTAGTAATGGTCAATCGATATACCACTTCACAGCCCTCAAATGGCCTACAGATGGTTACCCATGCTTTCACCAGCAATATGTATAGGTGAGGCCATTTCTAGAATACAGTTGGTAAGCCATTTATGGGTAATAAGTAGTTCACCTAAACTCAACCATCAGATTCATTTCCATCAACATAACATCAGTGTGCCATAAATGGCATACCAAATATCTTGGTGCTAGTAGTTTACCATACCAGGGCCAGTTGTGTAGACCCGTAAGTTCTCTGGGCTATCAATGGTCCAAAAGTTTATAAGTTGAATGATGCCAGTGCTGGAATACAGTTGGCAAGTCATTTGTAGATCATTTGCAGTATAGCCACTCCTAGTGATCAGTTTCATTTCCATCAACATCCCATTAACCTGCCATTGATGGAATGACTAGTGTCCTGTTGCCAGCAGTCAGCCATAACAGCGCAATTTGTGTATACCCATAAGTAGTCCGTGCCAGCAGTCTTCCAGCAGTGCCAGCAGTAAATCCATAGTCAGCCGACTGTGTCTTACATAATTGGTACTAATAAAACAACATATTTAGTTTCTCACATACACTCACACAAGCAATTTGAGTATGTAAAAACACGAATAATTGTTGCTCTAAAGGATTTGAGTATGCGACTTGCAAGTAAAGAAGTTGCTGTTTTACATAATGTTGGCAGAATAGAAAGATGTCCGATTACTCACAGTGATTATCTGGCTTGTCGAAGTACTGTTCCAGCTACAAAACCATCGCAATGAATGTGTTTAAAATTATGCTACATGTGTGTGAAGTAATAATACAAAAATGTCTGATGCTACTGCAGAATATCATAATGTTATAGGTGCGATGAAGGATAAGTATTTGCAAGCAAAATGTGCAAGAATGGAAAGTGACAATTTGAATGAAAATATATTTAAGCTGCTTACATCTAGATTGGAAACATTACATACAGCAATAAATACGTCGTATGATAAACCGACCAAAATAAAGATAGAGATGCCCTTGAAGAAGAAAAATATAATTTGTATACTTTCTAAATTAACTCACAAATATTTGGCTTTAAGCAGTACTTCAGCTACTCATGACACAACATACGACGTATATCGACATGGGAATATATGTTTTCTGGGAGATGAAATTATTATGTTTTGACCTTAAGATAGAATACCAATACGTGATTGTGTGACTGAGGCGGCTCAAGATCTGTTTTAATAATTATTTTTAATGTGACCAAATTGTTACTAGTATCCTGATCCAGAAAATACAAAGAAACAAAGAATGTGCATTTTTGCAATAGTGAATCAAGTAGTATTGTGGATGAAAATCACCTGTAATTAAGTTTATTAGTGTATAATGTTGGAGTTGGCTCATATAAAGAAGAGATAGGTGACATGTTTTCACATATATGTTGGGACATCCCAAACAAGTTGGTAGATATATTAAAATTATTTATTGCTACCAAACAAGCTGGTAATGATTTACATACAAACAAAATAGTATCGACTATTGAAGAGTTAATTGAGGGTAGGTATATTTATAAA
This sequence comes from Dryococelus australis, assembly GCA_029891345.1. Classification (NCBI taxonomy): domain Eukaryota; kingdom Metazoa; phylum Arthropoda; class Insecta; order Phasmatodea; family Phasmatidae; genus Dryococelus; species Dryococelus australis. Next base: position 158,245,253 of record CM056994.1, on the reverse strand, counting down.
AGAAGAAGTTTAGAAATCATGCCAAGGAATGAGATGTACTGGTGAGAATTACTTTCCTAGAAAAAAGTTGTTACTTAAGGTTTGAATTAAATTTTTGAAGCAGACTTGTGAGATATACCATTGTTTTGAGAAAAAAAATTATATATATATATACTCTGGTAGGAGTATATTCTAAATTTGGATGGGGTACCATTTAAGAATAATACTGGGATACAAGTTAGCAGTGAAATGGATAATGTATTCAAACACAGTGCTGCGAAATTTCCACACCGATTAAGGAACTGAATTTACAAATGCTCATTTCAAGAACTTAATGGTACAGTACATAATTAATCATTACATTAGGTATTCTGTGACCAAAGCTGCTGTAGTTCGGCATTTCAACAAGAGTCTAAAACAGTTAATATATAAATATTTCACATTATATGGAACTTACATTTAGCTGAATGTTCTGCCTGAAGTAATTAATTTATAAATTCCTATTATTACAGAACCATAAAAATGGCTTCTATAAATGTGAATAATGAGAGTTTATTATAAAACATTTATAATAATCTCAAGGTGTGTGATGAACAAAAACATAAATTAAATGTTGGCAACTATTTATGTATCTCCAAACTAAAAGGTGTTTTAAGAAGATATATATAAAATTAATTGGTCGCATGAGATATTAAAATTTATTTCGGTGAAACATATGTTTCCTCAGATATATTTCCTAAAAACATATAATGTCAAACCAATCAGAGGTGTGTTTTATGCTTTTGAATTGCAGAAAGTTACTTTGCTAAATGAATATTTAATTAAAAAAATTATTAAATGAGAAAATTTAATTGTTTATAAGGTGTAAAGGATTCACAAAATCTGACGCCTCATGGGTATGCAACCATGATACTTAGAGTTTGAAAAATACTGACTTGGAGTTGCTGTAGTGAGTCAGGGAGGGTAGTAAAAGTCAAATAAATGTGGGTATAGCTTTGGCTTTTGTAATGCTGGTTTTCTAAGGATGGTGGTTTACATCAAAATAATAAGTTAGTACACATGGGTGGTCTGATCAGGGGAACCGACTCGCAGGTAAAGCTGATAACTTTTATATATACGAGATAACCGCCTACTCCCTCTACTGTCAATTGGAAACCGTCCATAAGTGCTGCAGTTTTTTTGTTGGAGTACGAAGTTATGGAAGTTTTTGTGTATTTGCCTATCCTAAGCATGGATTTATATAAATATTGGAGCTATGCAGATTTTTTCAACAGGGTGCCATCACCATTGTCCTTGGTGGTGGAGATGCCTCTGAATCTTCAGGTGCCACAGGAGGAAAAGGAGGAGCAGCAGGTGATGTGCAGGCCTCGGGAGCCACAGGCATTATACCTTCATCTTCCCCCTACAACGAGTCTTGCCCAAGGTTCTGCCACCAATGCCACTGCCACCGATGACTTCTCGCCATATCACATTGCTGTTTCCTTACAAGCAAAGGAGTTTGTCATGCAAAGCCGGCGCATGCCCTCCTTAGTTTGTTACTTACGGGAATTCTTATGCTTCGAGGATATATAAGGGTATGTGCGTATGTCGTGTGATGTAGATTCATCTTATCCTCTCCTCAACCAATGCCATCTCTTGCAGGTGTCGCAAGGAACCTGGAGCCCACCTAAAGTTCGATCAGTCTTCACCAGCCTTTCACCTGCAACACCCCTCCCACCAACCCTAACCGACGAATGAAGGGTATGTTTATCCAAGAGTTTTCAGTGAGAAATCGATGGATAGGACAGAGTTGTTTTTAAATTGTGTAGGCAGTCTTCCAGTTTTTAAAATAAATTAATTTTCAAAGTGTAAATTACTTTTTAAAGTATTTTTTTAAATGTAAACTGAAATTTAATAACAATATTTTTTTTTCCAAATTTTTATTACGACATACACATTGAGTCGTATTTTAGCAAAAATATATCATAGTTCTGCAAGACAGTGTAATGAGTGATAGAAGATAGTATGTTTTCATATGGAATAAACAGTTTTTAAATTTGTTTATCTGTGATGTGTTTGTGATAGAGGTTCTCAGTATATATATTTTCTCAAGTATTTTAATAAAAAATTATAATATTTATCATGGGTGTGTCTTTATTTAATAAACGAATCTTTAATTGTTATTTTTAATTAAATAGTATGTTTCACATAACTTTGCTCTTAACATGTATTGATTGACATATATTGTTCTTACTAAACTATACATGTGATATTCAGTTACATATATATTCAGCAAGTTAAACATGTTTCACTATTTACTACAGAAATACCATTACTAAAATAATTGTGTTCTACAGACACATATAACATCAGCAAATTCTTTAAAACACAACTTAAGTTATATAATGGATTGAAAGCATTTTTTTAGTTGTTTCAGTCATATAAAGTGTTATACATAAACTCATGCAAAGCTTCAGTTTTGAGATGATAACAAAATATTGGTTTTGAAAACCTATATAATTTACCGAATACTATTTTACTACAGCATTAAAGTTGCTGTTGCATGTATTGTATCTTCTAATGTTAATTATTTGTTTATTAATTAATGATGTATGAATTTTATTTTTTGCTTTACCTTAAACTAAATTTGGGTAGTCTGGTATAATTCTATAGTTTATATATTAAAATCTGTCTTCATAATAAATAAAGAAAGAGTCCTATTTAGGTCACACTCTGTATATGTATGCAAGCGATACAAGCTATGTAACTCTCGAAATGAATGAGACCATTGGTAATGTGGTTTACATCTCAACACTTTTGTAGAGTTATCGTCGTTCGAGTAAGATGCAGAGAATTCTTTGAATACAACAAAACATTACTAATACTTTGAGTGATTAAACAGAAAAAAGACGCTTATAGTGGTTCCACGCAGCAATATTACTTACATTTTTTAACATTAATATTTTCCACTTATATGTTTTTTGAATATAATAATTTCAGTGTTTCCACTTATAGAGTTTTGCTCATGTAAAAATTCTTAGTCATTGCTAATATATTTGTTGCTGGTATTATTTTCAAATAATATTTACTGTATTTTCATTTATATATTGTTTGTAAATGCAATAATTAGTTACGGTATTTTAATGTTGCTTCTGCATTCATGGAAATATTGTCCAGCACTTCGTAGTCTTGCATGTGATGGATACATTGCTTCATTTTATGCACCATGCAATCTCTTCTTATATGCAACTGTTGAGCGGAAATATCATTCTCCATGGCAGGTATTAGTAGTGGGCAAATCCTCACGCCATAAATATAAAATAATGTCAGGATCTTCATGCAAGTATTGAGAAAGAAACTGGTAAATGAAAAGCTATTTTGTGCGAGGCACAGTAGAATATAAAATCCTTAGGAAGGAATGATTGAAAGTTCATTCGCACTATCTAATGCAAGTAAAAATTTTATTTTTCGATATGCAAGTATCACATAATACTTTTAAGACCACTTGACATCGCAATACTGACAGCAGTGTTTCATATTCACCTTGAAAAGGAAAGTCTTTTTTGAATAGAAGTCTGGTGACCGAACTCTCGGCAGCAAGGGAGAATTCGACTCAAGTAATACGCTTCTGCTGAGCTGTGAAATTCCTTCTAAAGCAATGAAATGGAAAGAATCCTTGTTGCCTTGACATGTAGCATGGTGGGAAGGCTTGTTGTAGTGCTGTATGCCAGCTTTTTAAATATAAGAAAAATAATGTTTTTTTTTGCATTACTCATCAATATCACTGATAATGGAGGATCCATCACACGTTAATAACACTGTTTAATGTCAGTTTCGTTACACGAACCCATTCAAACTGCTTGCAAAATTATACTAAGAATTTTTCAAAGTAATTTCCATTTTATATATTATCGCAACCCAATATTGTGATTATCCTCTTGCATGTTTTTTAATCCCCTGATGTAATCTGTTTGCAAGACATGCCTGGCAGCAGAGCTGTTTGGATGCATGCACTTGGCTCCCCCAATCCAACATAGCTGGGAATATAACATAAAGTTATTAGCGAATATCAACTCATTAGCGAGTTAGCAGTGCTAGGGGATGGACATGTAAGAGGTGTGTAATTACATGTTCTTAGTTTTTTTTAATGTATTTAGTGTGTGTGTGATTACTATCAGTAATTACTCTTATTATTCCAATTACTCCTTAGGCATGCTTAGTCATTACGCTATTACTCTCCGCAGTTATTTATTGCACATACTTACACCTCATTATGCAAATACTCATTACATGTACTTGTGTACCCAGTCATTACTCATTACACATATAACATATAATTAAACATATTTACCTTTGTCGACCACCTCCTCCTCACCACACCCAATATCACACAACCCAACCTTCCAACCTCCTTACTTGTGGTTCGGCAGCCAAAGGGTCAATATTTGTGTTTACTCTCATCATGCAGTTGCTAATTATACAATTACTAATTATGAAATTGTACAATTAGTAATTACACAATAACATATAATTACCCTTAATGGGTCCCGAACCAAGGACTACCCACACTCCCTCAAAAATGTCAAGGTTCCGCAAATGTCGCTTGAGCAGTTTGTCAGCCAATAGGTTACCCCCAAAGCCAACAGCCAATCATAGCGGACTTCGCAGAGGTGGTACGGAGGGGAGGGGTAACCCATCAGCCATTCACAGCACATCTCCATATGTAAGGGAGGTAGAAATGAGACACACCTACCAAATGTCCATTGTGCACACTTTTGATGTTTTTTTGAAGTCAGAACATACATGCAGCTCCTACTGACCCTCCAGTTTTACACTTCTCGCTCTCAAGTAACTTGTTGTGTAAGTTTGCTCTTATAATATCAGTCATATTAGAAAACATTTCATATCGAACAATTTTCCAATCCTTTCGTTATCAGTTTGCAAAGTTTCGTATAAATCATTCATTCTATTCGATGTCTCTTTTCGTTTTCAAATGATGTCTTAATATTTTACAAAATACATTTATAAAAATATATGTTACTTGGAATGATGTTAGCGTACAGTATCTTTCTGTTATTTCAAACAAATATTCGCTCTGTTAACTGATTCGTCTTTGAAGGGATTTACTTTGTTGTCATCTGATAAAACTTGTAGTTGTATTTAAGTGCATGTAAATATTCCTGCTTGCCTAACATGATATAAGTAAGTAGTTATAGACATTGAATAAATTTCAATAATGACAGTGTGAGATTCGCAAGGTCATGATGAAGTGAGAGGTGCAGAGAAACGTTTGTGTACCGGCGCTGCGAGGTGTGAGGTCAGAAGGTTGGGAAGGGGGTGCGTGAGGGAAATGGGAGACTTACCTCGCGTACTCCTTGTAGTTTTTGGGGCGGCTGTTGTAGTAGAGCGGCTCCGACTCGTTGTCGCTGTACCTGCGGCCGCTGGAGTAGTCTCTCACGTGGTAGCCACTGCCTCCGTGCGACTGCTGGTGGATGCTGCCACTGCCGTAATCGTCACGCTCGTAAGAGTTCTCACGACTCGTCTCCAGCGACCGCTGCGGCGTTGTCATCTGGTGAGCCACCGATCGGAACTGCGACGCCGACGAGTTGGCGTGATGGCCCACCGGGTAGTTGAGGTCCGAAGTGTAGTCGCTGTCTTCGGAGTAGCCAGCTGCAACACGCCCGCACTACGTAACAACACAGGCGCGGAACAGCCGCTTCTCTAAAAAATAACTACATATTATTGTTTTGTTTCTACCAACTTTGCACCCTGTTCGACACAATGAATGTTATAATTAAACATTTATAATATATGTCTTACTAACATTCAATGCTTTCGAGGATTTCTAAATCAATTAATTACTAACATATTACTAAATGTTTTCAAATAATTTCATATATTTGATGTTTTCACCACAGGGATTTAAGGCCATAGCAATTTGTACACATTTATTGATCGCGTTACGTATTACATCTAAACATATTTTAGAGTCTTAAGTAAAGTGAAGTAAAGAGAAAAGAAAATTCATATCGAAAGGGGCCGCAGTTGTGTAGTGGTTATACTGCTCGCCTCCCATCAAGGCAAACTGGGATTAATTCCCGTCAGGGTTACTGCTAGATTTTCGCATGTGGGAATCCTCTGGTAGATGGATTTTCTTGGGGTTCTCCCGTTTCCCCCGCCGTTTCATTCAGGTACCGCTCCATACTCACCTCACACCACCCTCATCGGCTCTCAAGACCTCGATGTAAAGAGCCTACCAAATATCTTCACTTGCTTACGTGGTGCCTGTAACCATACTTTACAGATATACAATTTCCTCTTTCTTATTGACTGTTCCTTTTTCATTTGTCGTTCGTTTTTACTTTTTCTCTGTATTATACCTCTTTCTCATTCTACTGGTTGTGGTTATTTCAACTTCCTGTACTTATACATATCAGAAATCATGTTCGTTGTCGCTATCACATGGCATTGATTCTTATCACTTTTTGTTTGTGTGCTTCTGGCATTTCTGTTTCCCCATTTTGTCTTTTAGCCAAACATGTTCCTTATATTTATAATTTTGAGGTCACTTACCGTATTTTCCTTAACTATTTGTAAATAGAGATTTAGTGTGTTTTTCGTTTAGTTGTGTTCCTTCCATTTTGAGGTTTTGGATAGTTTCATAATATGCTTACAGTGTGATTTTTGTTACATCATCCCCGACAGTGTTCATTTAGTTCTTGGCCTGGCTACACTGTAAAAAGAATTTCAGGTAAAATTCCCTTACATGTGAGGGAAGCTAATTACCTCTACATGAAAGGTAACATTACCTCTTAAATCTAGAATCAATCTACATAACCAATAAAGTAATATTACCTAATTGTACGGAAAAGTACATCTCAAAAGCGGGTGGAAAAACCCCATCCAAGTAAGGGAAAATTAACTATAATATATAAGTAAATTATATTAAAAATTATTCCGGAGTAATATTATATTTGAATTTTATTTTAATCCTCTAACAAAATAGTAACCGAAGCCTCAACACTAAAATCGTCGCCACTTGTCGGAGAGTGGGCGCAAACCATTGTCCTCTATCACGAAAGGCCGATGCGCTATCCATTACACCACGACGACAGCGTGACAGTTAGTAAGCGTGTTAAAGGATTGTTTCGTCTGCCCGTCCCCTAACCAAGCTGCTGAGAATGCTAAAGAGATGCACGCGTCGTAAGGTTCATTCATGTGTGGGATTTTCCACTACCATGTACGAGAATTTTACTCCAGAGTGCGGTAATTTTACCTAACCTGTAAGGAAAACCATGTTTCCCCCACAATTTTGCGAATATTACCTTACACTTGTCAGGTAAATTTGCCATTATTTTCTTCAGTGCTCTTCGGATACAACAGGAGAAGAGCTTGTTAATTTTGGGTGGTGTGTTGTGCATTGTTATCAAAACTGTATTGTATTCTGTTGCATTCTGCCTTCACCTATACTAATCCAGGTTAATAAACAAACTTATAAATCAAATCACTCATATCGGAAAACTTTCTAAGGTATTCTTGTCAGGATTTGCTCATTTCAAGAGAATAATAAATACCAGTATATAAGAAAAGACAATAACTACAGAAGCAGAAACTACAACAGAAGAGTAAACGTAATGACGTACGTGGAGAAGCCAAATTTAAAAAAATTATATTTATAACGCAGTCACTTGAATACGGATAAATTGTTCGGTGGCCGTCGTTGTTAAGGTCTCGCGCTTAAGTGGCGAAGATGACGCATTACTAAGTGTTCGCTCTCAGCACCTATTATTAACAACTTTACTAAGCACAGATTATGCAAGTGGTTTGTGGTTCGTATATAATTAGGTTGTCTGCCATCTTAAGCATTTCTATGTAAACCCATGAGACGTAGACCCATTATTTTTTAATTGTCATTTAATTGTTTGGGAGGTCAATCTGCGGCTACAGGTTACAAATTACACATAAGGGTCCAATGTGTGCGTTTTTATTTTTTAAGGTACAGATATATGTGTGTCTGCATCACTTCATCTGGCCCGCCTCCTGGCTAATACAAGTTATAGACTGTTCGCAGTGCTCTGAGCCCTTTCCAAAGGCATGCTTATATAATACATTTTTCTAATGGTTTATCGTTTTGCCACATGTAAAATTAACATTTCAGTGGATCTAAACACTTTATCGTGCGTCATCCACATAAACCCTTGAAATAGTTAAGAATATAAACATGCAGTTAACATGCAAATTCAACTCTAATGTTGTCACCAATATGTCGAGACATCAGTTGTGCCCTGAGTCCAACTAGCAGCACACAGAGAACACCCGCTCTCTCAATTCATCAGCACCACTGTTCCCCTTCATCACTCCTATGGTGAAAGATAACAGGAACTTCGAAATTGGATTAGGAGCAACCATTTGAAACCTGAATGATTTATTTTAAAAACCCTTTCTGTTTTCTCTCTTTTATTCCTTGTGGGATGGGAATAATTCCCCCAAAATATTTTGTGACTGTAACCCACTTCTTAAAAATTAATGCAACAGTAAATATAACCAAACAATAAAGTAATTATGTGCGCTATCAAAAAGTGCGTGCACATTTCATGTAATATTTTAATTAGAATAATTAAAAATGTCTATTCCCTGTAAATGCTTATTATGGCGTTAAAGGGCCTAGAATTTGCAAATCTGATTTACTGTAAAAATAACATAAAAATGCTAAAAGAGATAGCAAAAATGACTTAAAATATTTACACCCAGGAATACAAATAAATATTTCATTATAACAATTCCCTCAAAAGTTAGGTATTTTTTTAATCTGGACAATTCTTAACTTAAGTTACAAATCCGAACATCTTTTCCTGTGGAAACCAACCCCAACCATGGCTTGGAACCCCTATTTTAAACTAAAAATAATTTCCGCACAATAATTTTCTGGGATGGTGTCTAAAATCAACTACGGATAATTCGTCATCACCACAAACACGGCCATTCAGGAACTCAGTGTTTATTTGAAACTTCTATGACGCCAGTAAAACTCGTCTTCACTGGTTATGATGTCATGTGGCGTGAAGATGAAAAGAGGAGAGGGAGATCACATCGCCAGCCATTTCCCCGAATGCGGCCCAGTAGTCTGAGTCCGGCTCCCATATGGGGGAGGTCACGCCTCGTACCGGCGTCGTTCCGCGGGCCAGGCAGGGACAAAACATTACATTTTAATGTGACACCATATTAATGTGTATAAAACCAGAAATATATACTTACTTCAGAAGCCACACATTTTTTAGTTCCACTCGAAATACAAAGCTAAATATTTGTTTAATTTGCTGTCAAGTTAAATTGAAACTTACTCCAAGTATTTATCTAGCATATACATGGTTAAATGCAGTGATGATTATTAAACGTTGGTTAAAATGGCTCACGTTTCCATTAACAGTTTATACTGTTCAATCCTATAATATAATGGGACTACTAGTTGTTTCTTAAATCAGATAACAGAATGAGCGTGAGCGTGTGAAATCAAGAATTGCAAGAAGGGCACATGTGCAATGTCATAAAATTTGTGTGAGAGTGTGTGAAACTCCCTCTCCCACCCGCTTAAGGTGAACCCCCCCCCTCCCTCTACAGAGCCCGTCCGATTACCAACATCACCCGCCAACACCCTCTCTCCTATGCTGTGATTAGCCAAGGCATACACAAATACACCATCCCCTCCCTTCCCAACGATGTATGTTGTAATTGGTTATTGGCTGACGGTGGGGATACCCATTCCTGCTAAAGGATACACCTCGTTTCCCCTCTTTCCCCTACCAGGTGTGCTGTGATTGGCTTTTGGTTGCGAAGCAAAACATGCCCAAGGGACATTTGGGAGTATAGACGTTCGCCCTTCGGCCACCAAACCACGACTGACGAGATCAGGAGTTTTGGCGACCGAATTATGAGGAGGAGGAAGGGGAATATTTACAAATTGGATACTGGAGAATTCGGGGGAGCACCGGTGCTGTGGGGAGGCTGTATGGTGGGATACCATCGGATGAACTGCCAACAGAATGGGAGCTCTGGCGACAGATGCCCATGGTGGTACTCGGTTCAATTTTGGTTGAAGGCAATTAAACATAATTGTGCAATAGGTAATTATAGTATGTACCCATGTACACTCTATGGCTGCCGAAAGACAAATGAGGAGGTTGTAAGGGGTGGTTAGGGGATATGCGAGGATGAAGGTTAATTAAGGGGTAAGTGCAGGGCTGAGGATTATATCCCTGGTTCGAATCCTGTTGAAGGTAATTAAATTTTTTGAAGGCGAGAGGCTAAAAAAGTCTAAGGTAGGAGTAGGAGGGTTCAGATCGGTTGTGGTTCGATACCTGTCGGGAGTTATAATTTTTTTCATCGACACTTGATTAATTGCATGATAAGAAGTTATTAGGTACTCTTAATGAGTAATGGGAAATTACACAGTAAGTGTGTGCAATAAGTAACGATACTAAATATACAGTAAGTATGCACAATAAGTACAGAGCCTAATTACCAATTGCAATAGCACCAATTGCTAATTACAAGTACCGAAGCACGAATTAAACTTTTGCTCTCTACCACTGCCCACTCGCGAATGGCCTGAGATTTTATATACCCTTCAATATATCCCCTGACCAGCCATGATGGCTTGGAGGAGTCAAGTGCCCCAGATCGAACACATCACCTGCTGCCCGCTCCGACTACTCATATTTTACAACTCATGTTTTCAAGAGTATTTTAAAAGTATTTTGTTAAAATGAAGTTTTTAACATGCTTTTGCACGTTACCCCTTGTGTTCACCTTTTATTCTAAGCCAAAATATATATTAATACTAAAACTATGTTATTGTTTTGCCATACTTATTCGTGTATTCATTCTTTCTCATTTTTCACACTTGCTCTGAAGTATTATTGTTTGTCTGAATTATATGATATGTGTAAAAACCTGTTAATTATACTAATGTATTCATTTTTCATTCTACGCATGATTTACAACACTCATTATTGCTGCCTCGAGTCTCCAAAAGCATTCGCTAACAAAGCCGGTACATGAGATATGAACAGGGGAAACAGGCAATATGTATTTTCGTACTCGCTCGGGTCACCCTCATCCGGCTACAGCGATGCGCGACACACCACCCACCAGCTCCGCTACACTAGAATGAATAGTTCGAAAGCAGCTGTGAGCAAACTCCACCAATGAAGGAGCTCACGTTGTCTCTCGTTCTCTGTCTCCCAACTCTTCACCACCGCAGTCCGAGATCTTCCCTGGGAAGCAGGAACACACGTGTTTTGTAGTGTTGGAGACATTTCCAATATATTTGTTTTAAGGTAACTGATGTGTTTATCCCACTTACGTATTTTTCATTCTCGCATGCTGGTTTTTAACATTTATTTTATATTTTCTCACAAATTGTATAATTCTCAGTCAAAAACTAACGAATATAAAAATTCTAATCAAACTTGTACTTAGATTTTATTTATTTCTACGAGTTGTGTTGTGTGCTAATAAAAACGAAATATTTGCCCATGCGAGACGGATTATTATAGATGTCACCCGAAGGGCTTACCAACATATAAAATAATAAAACAGAACTTTTTTAAAAATCTTTTTCAATTTAGGGACTTTTCAGCTTCGCTTCACGTGGCACAATTGGTGTTAATAAATGGTAATATTTTAAGGTGTACCCGTGGGCTACATACTACAAGAATTGCTAAAATAAAATATTTACACATTCTGTGTACAATTGTTCGTGTACACATTATTCAGTTTTTAATAGTTTGAAATTTAAACCGTAGGTGCCATCCTTCAGATCAAGGAAAACTAATGTTCTAGGGAGGATGTGTTTTGAATGCCTTGACAAGTTCTCTTAATTTGCGTTACAAAACAATAATTAATTAAATACCAAGATAATTTACATACTGTTTATCTAGCGTGAGTAATAAGATATTCTACCCGGGTTATTATTCAGTTATGCAAGACTATTTACATATCGCATTAACAATCGTTGAGGTTACTTATATTTTATTTGTGTTACTAGCAATCCCGCTTGTTGGGAGAGCTCACAAATGCACAAAGGTTACACAAACACACACAAATACAAACGCATTTAATCATGGTATAACTACAAAAAACCTTTTTCATTATAAAACATTTAAGGTTATACATATTATCATTAGAAAACAATTAAAATTCATTACATATACACAAACCATGCTTTTTCAATTTTGTTTCGAAAAACAATCATCATAATTGTTTTATTTTAATAAAAGTAATTTTGATCTTACCCTAATTTAACCTTTATTTATCGTGTAATAGAAAACAAGTCGGTGTTGCGTAGAATATTTTAAATCAAAATAAATAGGTTTGAAACGAGATCCCTTCCCTTAAATGGGCGAAAGTTTCCTCTCCTGCTAGGGACACGCACCACAAAAGTGCTTGCAATACGATGTGGAGCGACACACCAAAGCGGGCAGTCCAGCGGCTCTGCGAAAATAAGTAGGAGTATACCGAGAGGGACGAGGGGCGTGAGTCTCGTTCCACCAGCCACCACTAGGACCGCGCGCCATCAACCCCTCTGTATTACTTCACAAATAGTGTAAAGACACACTGCCACAGCGCTGGACTCATGAGAGGTGGTCTCCAAACTCCATTGGATAGCATATTTAGAGATCACTACAGATCATGTCTTGGGAAATGTCGCCCTAGCGCAAAGCCTACAGCAGCACCCCATCTCTCCAAGTATATAGTTTCCGTAAACGTTAGCAAAATATTTTCTATATGTAATTCAAGTATACAATAAAATCTTTCTCAAAGTAATTTTTTTCTAAGGGCTTACATGATATAATTAAAATTAATTAAAAACAAATATGAAATGGTGCGTTTACTCAAAACACACTTTCATGTTATGCTTCAGTTTATTTCTTCTATGTTAAAAAGAGGTAACTGTTTTTGATTATTGCATAGTCTTTACTACACATAACAAACAAGTTACATTTCAGAAATCCCAGCAAGGCTAAATATATACTTTTACTGTCCTAAACCTTGCTTTATACAAAACTATGTTTTGTTTAATTATATCTGTAAGCGATTATTTCTTGCTTCGTTTCCCATAAAAGTGAAAGCATATTCACCTAGATATTCATTACTTGGACCCAAACGAAGATAATTAAATTTTTTACTACTAAATCCCTTAATTCTAATCCCGGTGAGGTAAATACACACACACACACACACACACACACACACACACAAAATATATATATATATATATATATATATATATATATATAATTTACTAATTGCGACGTTTGTTCAAACAACATTCATTTTGAACATTTAACATTAACGAATTTTTTAAAAGTAATATACTCTTTTTCAATTATTCTGTTGACGATATGATAATTTAATATATTTCGTTTTATCAAACAAGCCAACTTTGTGTAGATTAGTTTGAAAACAAGCGTGATGCACATAAGACAAGATTACTTTCCAGAAGGGAGAGAAGCCTCAGAATTTCCAACACTAGAGCGGTTGCAGTGAGTCGCGATGTGACACGCAAACGTGAGGTTGACGAGATGGGAGAGAGGCGACACTATTTCCAGCATCGACGATACAGGGCGCGCCACAGAGATCCTCAGTTTCCATACACTGCTCTTCCAACACACACTGCCTTCCATGAGCATCTCAGAAGATAAGGATGAAGCTCTCCGTGTTCGCTAAAGAACGCTTTATTTTCGGCAGGCTGTCTTGCATCCACAAAGGCTAAAAAAAAATTACCCCATTTCTCCGCGCACATACTTATGTAAAAGGTTAACACAATAGTACAATAAAAGTTTTCTCAAACATATTTCAACTATAATAAAAGTAAAAAGAAACATGTTTTACAATTTAATTTTGTTGTCTATCTTTTTACACTAACTTTAAAAATAAATTAAAATCCTCTACATTTCAATTCTGGCTATCATGTGAACTAGCTATGGTATATAGTAAATATTCATTGTCAACATACTTCGCTATATATACCAAATTCCGCAACCAACCAATTTGCGTTAATATTTGGTAGTTGCATAATCATTTCAGAACACGTAATCCCTCATATTGTGATGATATCTCACTACATAAATCATTATTCCATTATTGCTTCATTTGATTTTTACCTCCCAAAAATTCAGATTCCGTGCTAGTACTATTTTAAGATGCATGTCTTCCTAAGGGAATGAATACTATCACTTTTGAAATCTCCTTCATGACTCTTCCGGCGTGCATAAGACCAGCCCCTAGAATGTAGTGTGTCCATAACTGTGTTGTAAGCTGCAAGTACATCTCATGCTTCCCGACGATCGGAAAAACCGAGGTCCGCCCCACGTCAGACGTATGGTCTTGTTTAGCTCGTTGCTTGTGCAATATGTGCTCGTTTGTTGGTAGGTATTTATTTTCCTTATGTGCATGGAGCAAGCAGCCGTATGTAGGGTGGAAGTGGACCTGAGTTCGAGACTTGATGAACTATACAGGTTATCACTAATTGTACACACGAGGCATCAGAGACCTCACAGTGGAACTGCTGCGGGACTAAACATACAATGCTGGCCAAGTGAGTGCTGGATAGAACCTATGTGTAAGTACACGCACATTGAAGATTCGAGCATGAGTCGGGAGAGAGAGTATGACTACCTGTAATTGCGAAGGCTCGGTACGCGAGTGCAGGTCGGAGACATGACCGTCTGTTACTTCGGACACTGTATGCAAGTTTTGTGTTGTCCCTATCTCGGGTCGCCTCAACTGCTGGCTGTGAAGTTGACGACTCTCAACCTCATTACAATCGTACAGCTAGATGTAAAAGAGGAGTTCTGGTTCACCCTTCATCTTCATCGAAAAATCGTGGTTTTTTTGGTCCAAAATCATGGTTTCAAATTTAAAAAATTTAGCATAAAAAAAAAACAAGCAAATTGACTTCAAAATCAATCATTTTTACCCCAAAATCAAGTAAATTTGCCACTTTTTCAAATTTATCCGAGCAGACTTTGTGTCACCTTAAAAAAACAAGTAATTTAACCCCAAATCAAGCAAATTTCTCACTTTTCAAAAAAAAATTTCATGTTTTTTAGAAATAGCAATTTCGCCAACGAGCAATCTAAATAAAGCCAAAATAAGAAAAAAAGAAAATGGAAATATTAAAAGTGAGCAAATTCTAATTAGAAAAATTATTTTTATTTGTTAAAAAATTTCTAAAGATTTTTAATGCAACCACTCAACTATGAGTCTAAAATATTGTATTAAAATATGGAAACATTTTGTTTATTCTTCCATTTAATAAACCTAAATATTTATATTATCTTCAATGATAATTTTTTCAAATAATCGTAAGGTAAATTTCGTTCGCTAATTTAAACAACATTACAAATTGTATTACACTCAACAGCTTTTCTAATTCTACACTAATTTTTATATATTTTTTTATTAACTACAGCTGTTTTTCTATATAGGCAGTCAACAACATATATGTTGTTATGGGGACGATCTGCGTACCCAAAATGAATAATAATTGATATCGACATGATAGTTTGTAGTTGGCTTTTAATAAAGTTCTTTATTTCTATATATACAGTATCCAATTTTGTTCTACAATTTATAAAATCATTAAAAGCAAGAAACTTTTTAAGGCAGAGATCATTTTCAATATCTAGATTCAAACTTTCTTTTGGAAAAATTTCATTTCTTCCATTTTTAACAAAAATATATCTCACATTACAACAAATAAACAATTGTTATCAGATGAAATTAAAAAATTATAATCGCCTTTCCAGTAAACATCATTACTATCGTGAATAAATCCAAACAAATATGTTAATGGATACATTGTTCCATTTATTTTATGACTACGAACAGATTTTACTCGAAATTTATTATCAACAGCAGTAGACTCTAAATAATTTTGTTCACCTGGTGATATTAGCAAAATATTCATAATTGCGGATATTATTCCTGGATTATCAATTGCTTTAATAATATGTCCATGTTTTGAAATTTCTAATCTAGAAAACTGAAATGGAAAAAAAATTTTAACATCAATATTTTCAAATTTTTCGTATTTTGCCTCATCTCCAACTTTATCTCTTCTTAGTAGGTGATATTCTTCCAAAACATAAGCATCGTTTGGAAAACAAAATCCATCTCCTATGGGAATATCAAACTCGATTCTTATATTGTAAATATTTAAAGTCCCCCTCATTTGATCAGCTGGGGGAAATTTTTATTTCTAAAAACTCTCAATGCTTTTATAACTCATTTATAGAAAAAATTTATATAAATGAAGTATTCAGAAGGAGTTCATCGAGTAAAATGGCTCATCGAGACACATAGAAATTATAATAAAAAACCATGAGGTAGAATATGAAAAGAAAAAAAACCGAGAATAATATTTACCATTAATTCGTGAATTACAAAATATTGGCAAATAAGTAGAACAAGTGAAGAAAATAAAAATTTAATAACAGCACTAGTACCTTAATCTGCAAAATATTGAGACTATCCAGCAACACCAGAAGAAACATCATTTGAAAAAGAAAGATTCACAATATCACCAACGGGTGTTACTCCATTAAAAAATTTGCCACCTACAGCAGGTGTTTCTACTATAAATATCGGAAAATACATTTATAAAAATATGAATGGTATTAATGAGCAATTTAGTTTACGGGGAGTTGGGCAAGGTTTTAAAATCGGAGATACAAATTTAAAAACAGATGGCGATTTTCTATTTGTCAAAGATATAATATATGAATTAACAAAAGGTCTTATTAATTTGTTAACAAAAAGTAAAAAAGATGATCTTTTACATAAATCCACTGGTGAAGATAAATTCACTAATGAGGATTTTAAAAATTATGCAGAAATCGTTTTATTAACAAATGCAGCATATCAACATTATGATCAGTTGGAAGGATAGTAAAATAATTAAACCAATTGTCATGAATATATAAAAAAATTCTCCTAAATCTGGTGAATGTATAATATAATACAATAGTTTGCCAAAATAACATGTTTGGATGGACGATGTCAGAAAATTAATTGATATATTGTTAATTATTCATGGTAAAGCAAATGCTGGAAATGACAATTATTACAATGAAAAAGTTAGTATAATGAATATGTTAAACAATAAATTTCTGATTTTGTTGTTATTGATCCGAAAGGAATTCCATATCTAAGACAAGTTTAAAATGTAATTCCACACACATTTTCGAATTCTGAACACCATGGAAAAGGTGCGATAAATCGGACACTAAACAATTTTAATTTGTGTGAAATGCATTTGCAAGGTTATAATTATTGTGTACCATTTACGAAATTAGACGAAAGATTAGAAAGAGGGAATTCAGGAATAAATAAGACAAAGCTTGTAAATTTAATGATATTGATTATGGAGACCATAAAGTTTTAGAATCTAGCCATGAAGCTGATAAAATTTCACAGAAACAAGCAAAAGAATTCATGTTAAATAAAGATACTTCATTTGAAGAAAAAATTGCTTCTGCAGCTGTTCCCTCAACAATGTTTACAAAAAGAAATTTAGGTTTGGGGAATTAGAATGTTTTATTGAATATATATATATATATATATTATTTACTTATAAATAAAGATAAAAAGCTTAATTTTTTATATAGCCACTGATTAAGTAAGATATTTGGGTAGAGATAAATTTTTAAGAAAAGATTAACTTGAGCAAAAAAATAAAATATTAAAAGAAGGCAAAGGTTTCTTGCTAACCAATACTCAAAAAGATATTAAAAGCAAAACCGACAATGGTTTCCATCGTGGAGGAGTTATTCCTCTCATAGTTGCTGCTTTAACTGGCATTGGTGCTTCAGCAGGAGTAGCTACTTCAGTATATAATTCTGTCGAACAAAGTAGAAAAAATAATAAAAATAATTAGAAGAACAAAAAAGACATAATTTAGCAATGGAAAATAAAGCTGGAAGTGGTGTAGTTGTGAAAAAAATAGGCAGGCCAAAAAAAATTAGCTCTTTTATCTAATATCAATATTGAAAAATATGTAAACATATCATATATTAGAAATTTCAGAAATGTTTATATGATTGACGAACTACCAAAAAATATGTTCAAAATGAGTGTGCCGTGGTTAATTTTGATATTTCAACAAATCCTGGCACTCATTGGATTTGCTGTTTTAAAGAAAATAATAATATTTATTAATTATATTCATTTGGAAGTAATATTCCTAATAATTCAATTAATTATTTCCAAACCTTAATGTTCATTAATATGATGTTCGAGTTCAGAATTTTAATTCTGTTATCGGTGGACATTTCTGTTTAATAGTATTATATCTTTTTTCCAGAAAATTTAAGTTTCGCGATATACTTTAAATGTTATTAAATGGCAGATATATTTGGGAAACCATTTATCGACTCTTTAAATAAAAACTGTGATAATATTGCTGAATACAAAAAAAAAATATGAATATTCAAAATGCAATTCGAGTGGTTTTTCTTTCAAAGTGAGTTAAGCTCTTGTTTTGGTTTTACAAAACCGTATGTTTCTTTTCTGGGGCGAAGAATTGTTAATATAGGCTAACCTGAAGATAAAAAAAAATGGGATCAATAAAAAAATATATATAGCAGATTACGTATTAAAAAAAGACGTTTATTCAAAATATAAAACTATTGGTTATGCTTATGCTCTAAAAGAAGACATAAATTTACAATTCAAAAACACTATTGCCGATTATATGAAACGAATGAATAATGCAAAACAAACATTAATAAAAGAAGCAGATTCAGAATATAAAACTATTGTTGCTGATTATGCATTAAAAAACGATGTCGAATAAAAATCAACACTAGAGTTTCTGATTTAAAAACATATGCAGATTCAAAATGTAATACCATTGATTCTGCTTCACGAGATCAAATAAGTTGAGTTTTTGTTTAAACAGACTATGTTACTATTCAAAATCACAGAATTAATAATATGGCAGATCCTGTAGATGTCAAAGATGCAGTCATTTAAAGATCTCTCGATAAAGAAATAACCGATAAATGGCAAGATTACAACAAAATAAATTAGAATTATTACCATTCACATGGTGATTTGAAAGTTTAAAAAATCAAAGAAGATTCTGATAAGGCATTAGATGTTAAATTACATAATTTAAACCAATCTCATTAATATTATTTACATGAAGAGTGGAATAAAAGGACTAATGTTTTCCATTTAGATAGTGAGAAAATATTGTTTACTTTTTTGATGGAGTATACTGTTTATAAATTGGCTACGGATATTCTCATGTTTGATAATAATTTGACTTTTTTCAAGAGTAATGCAAAAATAGATCATAGTAGGCTTTTTGAGGTTAACAAAGGTGATAATTTAACTCTTAAAATAAAAAAAATTAAACATCTCTTTATGCTGATAAAGAGGTGGTGGCAATAGGAATATTTGTGAAGTACAAATATTAATTATTTATATATACATATGTAGAACACATGGTGTTTGAAGTGCAAGAAAGTCACTAAATGTAATAATATAAAAAAATGAGAATACAACAACTGGACCATTAGTCCAGAAAAGTATATGCTTGTGTAATTCAAAAAAATCAACATTCTTAAAAAAAAATTTGCTCAATGTGAGAGAAGGAATAATCAATGTATTATATGAACCAGCATGAAAAAATTTTCCAAGAAGAAAAGTTGCATCATATGGCAGGGATGATTTGTGGCAAATTAATCTTGTAGAAATGGATACTGGAAATTTGAAATGTATACCTCGCATTAATATAGGTTATAAATATACTATGACAATTATCGACGTATTTTCAAAGTTTGAATTTGGTTTACCAATCAAAAGATAAAACCGCAAAAAAAGTAGCAAATTCCATACAAAATATTTTTATGAAATGGAGAAGAAATAATGGATGGTCTTTATGAATTTGAAATTCCCAACTATCATTCCCACTAATCTATGAAAACTAATTGGAACAAAATTTGGTAATTTTAATTTCAGATTACAATTGTTGCATTTTGGACTAATGAATTTTCCACTTATGTGATCATGATGATGTACTTTTTAATTTTCCTCCGTATATTCACATTCGCATATAGTACATCTTTTCGATTTCCTATATAATATTTTTTCTTCTTATTTTAATGAGTGCATTGGTTCAATTTGTAAATATTTTTCACTCATTTCTTCTACTTCTCATTTTATTCAACTATGCGAGGGCCTGGAGCTGTTTTGACATCACCCCTCTAGAGGAAATGACCGTTCTTTTTTTATTTTTTTATTGTGGGTAGACACAAAGTTAAGAACATTGTGTTAGGGTTTATTTTTGTGTTAAACACAAAAATTTAAAAGGCAAAATAATTTTTTTTGTTTTAATGGTTTTACCTTCAGGATTTGTTAAGAAGTAAGAATCTTATTATTGCTGATAATTAAAGGTTTATAGCCATTGAAAAAAAAAATGGAATTATACTGAAGTAAATCTTTTTGTGCAGGATTTGATATGGTTTATTTCCATTAATGGAATGAAGTCAACCTAAGGATGTACAGTGGAATCGTAAGTTCTCCCACTAGAGATCGTCTGATAAATTGAAAACTAACAAAAACTATCAGATGGCTGTGCAAATGAATAAAATTTCAAAGCAAAGAAATACCATGGGATACCATGTGACACATAAATACAAAAAAAAAAAACTTACTAACGTTTAACACCTGGTCTCAAAAATGACATCATGTAATTAACAGCAAGCAAACATCTTACTTATACAAAACACTTCCCAACAGTTTATAGGTAAAAATACATAATATAAATATCTTTATTGCGATAAAGAGCCTTTTCTATAAAACGTTACTGGGCCGGAATCAATAATATTTTGGTCAGCTTACCGAAATGACAAAGATGCTATATCGGAATTGGACCAGAATATCATTTGAGCTATTGGCGACAGATTGGCTGTGAGATCTCATGCCGACATAATTTAGGTGATATCCACCTGGTATCATAAAAAATACAGTGGACAATTGTCTTTTCTCTAACTGCAAACATTCTATCTCAAAAAATCTGCCATGCCGTTAATACCTTTCTAATATATTGCCTATTCAAAATACTTTCCAAAAGTTTGTCGGCAATAAGACAAATGTACATCTTAATGGAAATGAAACTGACGGTTTAGAGTAGGTGACCTATTAATGGCCCATAAATTGCTTACAACCTGTAGTTCAGCAATGGCCACACATAACCTATGTAGCCATCTATAGGCCATTTTATGGATGCGAAGTATTACATCGATCGACCATTGCTGGTGCAATTTGGCTTATGGGAATTTTTATGGCTCCCACATTGCACAAATAAATTCTTTAAACTACACACATCTATATATGTGTGTGTCTAATATATTTATAGATTATTTGTAATGTATATAGTGATAGAAATATCTTTGTCAAAATTATGTAAATACAGTGACTGGAATTGAATAATTCGACATATATAATGTTTTCCATGTATGACTGCATACAATTAAAATGAGAATTAAAAAATATATATAACCAACTTTAGAAAATTTTCATTGAAGGGATTTTGTTATTTGTAATCACTAAAATATGCATATCTGGCGACTGCGTTTCAAAACAGATGAATATCATTGAGGAGGCATACATACTGTAAAAGATTACTTTAAAGGATGTTTTTGGGTTAATACCGCGATTCAAATAGGAAAATTTCTCTCAGCGATTTTATTATTTTTTAATCTGTATCTTTTTTAAAACTGACTTGTTCGCATGGTAAATTTGAAGACTATAGAATAACTGGTGTAATTTACATTACATTATATTTCGTTAATAATTCAAGTCCAAATATATTCTAAACTAGTTTATCTAAATGAAAGAATGAATATAGGCGAAATGATTAGCAAGCTGGGCCTTCAATGCTAGGGGCGTAGGTTCGCGCCCGCTTTCCTGCAATGCAGGCTTAAGATTTTCAAGTCGTATAATATGTTAAATAGTGAAGCAAAGGGCATTAAAAACAAAGAAAAATTTAAAAAATGGTCAAAGTAATTATTTTTAAAAGATACAGTTAGGCATGTGGTGAAAGAATGGCTAGCCATCGGTAGGCCATCTGATGTCTTTGAAATGGTACATAAATGGGCCATTGCTGTCGTAAGCACGTGGACATGCTTGGGCCATTTGGTTTCACCACACCTGGACAAGTTTTGGGCGGAGTATGGCTAGTTAGTGGTGTCACTTCAGGACCAGCAATGGTGCTGGGTACATGCCACCTTTGGCAAACTGTTTGCTGGTTTAGCATCCGACTGTAAATCATCAATGTGGTTTGCTACTTGGGTTATTAGTATTAAAAGTTGAAATGCTCTCACTATATGATTGCGTAAGTTTTTGTATGATTTGTTCATCTGATGTGTATGATATTGTTACAGCTCCTTTAATGTAGAGTACTATTTACAGTTTTGTTGGCCAATCTCGATGAAATTTCGCACACTAATTTGCTAAGCTATTTTTATTGTGTATACCTGATTTTGATAATTTTTTATTTTAGTACAAATATTTAATAATCAATTTCATTAATCTGTCCCTTCATAATACAAGTCCTGTAGAAAATATGTATACCAAGTTCTGATCATGTGAACATAAAACCTTGTGCTTTTTTTGTGATGAAATATGGTTTACGTAAGTAAAATATTTCTGTTATTAAATAATATTTATTAGCACCTGTGCATAAGGTCAATGTGCAGACTTCGGAGGTATCATCCACTATACATTTTACAAAACTCTGATACAGATAAAACTAGGATAAGCTACTTTCCAAGTCATTATGCTAGCATTGTATGGCAAGAAAACACATTTACTACATCCGAGAAAGCCAAACTAATTGTATTAGAAAGCGTCAAATTTTCGCTGGCAATGAGTTCAGGGCCGTAGGAAATTTTTCCCACTCCGTACATTCACAGTGTGCCAGGGTAATAACTATGGCATCTAAAGAAGAAACATTAACCAGCATTTCTATTACTGCCACACATCAATGCCGTGTCCGAAAATGCCAAAACTAAGTGTATTTATAAGCCAAAAATTGGTCGTTTTATGACAATTCTCTTCAGGTGTCAGTACTTTCTCTCGTCAATGCAGTGCTGTTTCAAAAGGTCGCAGCAATGAGTCTTGGAACTCCTTCCAGAAGTAGGCAGAGGAGTTCAAGGGGAAAAATGAGGTAAATTACTTAGCAGCAGCTCGTTATCTCTCCTTCTGATCGGCTTACTGCCTGGAAGCGAATGTTTCCTACCTGTTTGTGGGTGTCTGCTGCTGGTCTGGTTCGCGAGCCAGAATGATGCTGGAATCACAATAACGCAACAGATGCCATGCGAAGGACGCGTTAATTTGAACACTAGATTTTACCGCCTCGCGATCAATATTATAAACATTTTTATAAATGGTTTCTTTTACGATGGTCATTAATGTTTCCATTATTTTCTTATTTTGCAACCCTTGAAAAATATATATCCACGTTCGTTGGTACTTTTAGTGTAAAAATATGACTGTAATTACATCTAGGCATTAAAATGCGTTACTGTGCATATTAATACGCTGAATAATAGAGAATGTAAAACTTTAGCACCACAAATATGGCGAGATAAACAGATTTACAGACATGTTGTGCCCGCGATGCGAATAAATTAGAAATATTTTACATTTGGAAATCTTGTCGCGCGGGCCATTTTCGTCACGTTGACGTCACAGAAGTCTGGTTCCTGATTTGCTGGAAAATGATTTTATCCGCGTCGCGGCCATCGCGTCGCGTCTGTCATGCTATTGTGATTCCAGTATGACACACTGCGTTCTGCCTACAAAAATGAGCAGTCTTGGCGTTCTGTTTTTCTAGACTTGGATCATTTACACGGGCTTGCAATATGATAAAATACTACAAATTGTTTTTTATAAAAATGTACATTGTTCATTTCATTTGAAATAGCTTAGGTATTTTTATTTGTTTTTCAAAATATACAAACACAAATCTGCGCATACTATCTTATCATCATTTTTTTTTGTAATGGAAGCATAGATTTAGTGAAAGGACTCACGCAACATCGAGATTTACATCCCCTTGTTACATAAATGCTAAAATTGGCATAAAGGCGTGATTTTAATCATTTGAGTAAATATCAAATCTCTTGATGGCCAATTAAAGTGATGGGTCACCCCGGTAGTGAGTTCCCAGCTATCACTGGTTCGGCTTTCTCTAGATGTGAGCTAGCAAGGTGATAAGAAGGACCCCAAAACGTACTGACTCAAGAGAAATAATGAAAAGAAAAGTTAACACGAATTCGTCCCCAAAAATATTTAGTTTACAAACATTTACATGTGCAATACATTTTTTAAAAATTTTATTTTAATTGCAAAACTAGTTATGGTTTCTAGCCTGTATTGTAATGAATGTTTTGTTTTGATTAAACTTATATATGCATGCATTGCAGATACATATTATTTATGTGGCGAATAATATAATACGTAAATCTGATAAACATAAATCATAACTCCAAAAAGCAGTGAGGAAAACATGAAGACAACAGGTCATGCTACAATATTTTACAGAAATACATAGTATATTCAGGAAAGAAGAAATTATGTTGGGAAAATTAAATAATTTGCTAAATTATATTATTTACTTTAACGTTTGATGCTACTGTACACATTCCTACTAGATCTATATTTACCGACTGGAAAATTCTGCGTATTCGTTGTCCTATATGAGATACCCAACAATCCTCATTGCAATCGTGTAGCTGTCTCTATGAGAAGCCCGTTTTGGGTTGCACAAAAATTAATTTGTGATGTTATTCCTAAATCGGCACAGAATAACAGCCCTTGTATAAAATAATTTGTAGTTCAATTGCAAAATTTACTTTAAAATGTAAATGTTAGAAGTCTAGCGTGTAACCAAAAGAATGTATGATTATTTCGAAACATATGTGCTTATTTGTACCATTAGTGTACACATGTTAAATTATTGTGTACAATAAAGTAGCTGAGAAAATTGTAATGTTATGTTTTTTTTCTGAGGAAACAATTTTGTTGTGAAGATAAGAAAATAGTTTTGTACAGTAAAATTAATCCTTTTCTATCTGTGGAACTAACTATTTTTGTTCCCGAAACATAGATTTGCTATGTTTGTGCGTTTTTCGCTGTCCCAAACACGTAACATCTCGTTGGTGCAAATGAAAATGTTTACAGGTGTCTATAAATTACAGATTCGGTCATAAATTTAAGATCCAACAGGACAGGGTTCCAAATCTATATTAATTGCTGTTGAATTCTGTATCTTGTCAACCATGTCCATCGTAAAATTTTTGGCAACATAGTTACTTTTATTGTTATAGAAAGTTCAGCGGATGGCATGTACGTACGTTTGCATAAATTTCGAGTTATGGAAATTTTTTGTTTTAAATCATTTCATTGGGATTGTATTTGTCACTGTTAAGCATCAATACATACACTAACACACTCTGCAATACTTCTAATAGTGAGAAAATTACAAATGATTTCTCGAGCTGTAAATTCGAACGTCATCAAATGAGTCGTTGCGCTACAGCCAACCAAATACCTATAGGCTATTCACGGTAAAGTGAGCACTTTTTGAGACCCTCCCAACAGGCATTAACAACTAATAAATATGTCTTATTCCCACCTTAGGCGTTAACTTTTGAGAGTGGTGAAATATATACACTGTTTATATTGGCCACATAGTAATATATATCTTAAAAAGCAGCAGGAAAATAGAAATTGGGTGAAAGTAAAAATTCAGAAGGGCCTTAAAAAGTGCTCACTTTACCGTCAACAGCCTATACTTTTCAGTACTCCACCAAACTTATTTTGTTGTTGCGAAAACTTCTATAAAAAAGGACACATATGATTGTTAGCTAACCGTACACTTATTAACTTTAAACAAAATATTTGAATACCATGATATTCATAATTTTGACGGTAACGAGACTAATTACCTGAATATACATGCAAAATAGTTGTGTACGTATCCATAAATGCGTTTAAATGATGCTGGGACAGTTATATAATTATTATACTCAACAAGTTATGTTTAAATTTTTCGCTTGAATAAATGGAATAAAATCACATGTTTGGAAAAACATCAGATTGTTCGAGAGAACAAAATATTGTTCAGTATAAATTGTTTTCGAGCTAATTTATTACAACATGCATCTAAACCTTTTAATCGACGGATGCTTGTATTGTATTGTATTGTATTGTAAAGGGCTTTTTAAAGTCCCCCAGTTTTATTATTTATAGCTTAGCAGGGGACGGCTTACAGACTAACTTATAACCTAACTTAAATCAACACCCATGCCACACCCAGAGCCTCCGTGTTCAAGTAAATATACGTACGTATAAGTGAGTGTTAAGTGTGGTTTGGTAACACAATAACTTTTGCACATAAAAAAATATGATTGAGGATTTTGTCAAAAATATGATATTAAACATAAATGATTTTATGTTAATATCTATCACATTCATAAAAAATGGAGCTGAAGGACGTAAATTGTTTTCTGTATTTTTTGGCATCAAGTAAAAACTACTGAGCGAATTTTCCATAATCGCTGGGAGTGTGGTAATTCTTAATCCGATACTTGTGTATCATCCTATAACAAAAGGAAGATGTGAAGAAAAATTTAATTTCTTATATGACGTTTTGCTACCCAGCACATATTTTTATGCATAAGTCTTTGTTGTGTGAACTTATTGTAGCATTGCTGTTTCGTTATGTTAATGGATTAAAGTTAAAGTGTAAATAATCATGGGATGTCAGAAATGAGCTCAGCTGTGTGACTTAGACCATTGAGTAAAAATATACCTAGAGTGGACTTCCCAAGTTAGATTTTCTGACCACTCCAGCAGGTAAGAATCTGTAGTTCATGGGATGAACACCACGTTGCGCTAGTCCATTTTCGTGGTCTATGTGTGGGGAATGTCGGCAGTGTTGCCACAGTGACATTTACCCTCTCTCACACTCATGCGCCATCTCTGTCACCCCCAGTTCCAACTCCAAAACAGTAGAACGTGTTCTGAATGTCTGATATACCCACACGCTGGGACAGACATGGCGGGTATCCGACTTCCTAACTCAAAGCATATATACCCGTCAACGAAAAGATCAGAAGTTATGTAAACCATATGCATGTACAAAATTAAACTTAATGTACGCATAAGTAACGGGAAACGTTGCATTTTAATCACACGATCATAATAAAATAATAAACACTTTACATAATACACAATAACTGTGGATTTATGTTCTATATATACCTAATCACACGTGTGCATTGGAAGTGGTTTGTGTAGCTGAGTGAGTTAGTGCACAGGTCTGCGCCACATAATTGTAGGTTTTAAATTTAAAATCTCCGACGGGTAACGAGTCCTTTTATGTGACATATTATGGCTGTTTATAACTTATTTAACTATTAGAAAATGTTTTTTTCGAGGATATATTTATCTAAAAGTACGGAAGTACCAGCACAGTACAATCGACTAGCAGTAATTGTTTGCTAATAACATCGGTTGGATTCTAAAGTAGATAATTTGAGCTGTATAGAGTTAGTAATGTTAACAGGCACCCATGGAAAACTTAAGTTTAATATTGTACCAGTTCTGCCTTCTTTTGGCCTTATCACCGTAAAAGCGTGTTTAATTACGGAGAGCACAAGATTGATTGTTATGCTTATTAAAGATACACGTTAAAAAACAGGGGCGTAGCCGGGATGGGAAGTGATATATTGGGACATATCCTTCACCGGAATGAAAATAAACGTTGAAAAAAAAATTCCAAGTTTTATTTTATTTCAATCCAAGGATTTATTTGATCTTCCTAGAATATGAAGAATGTTTATAGCATTTTGTGGTTCCATATAAATATGAACATTAAGCCATAGATTATTAATAATTATGTAACCATAAATTTCTAATAATACAGGTTTTGTATTTTGTTCAAAAATAGAAATATGAAATCTCTCCCTCCCCCCCCCCCCCCTACCTTTGACGAGTACATTCTTAGCTACGCCCTT
The DNA here is from genome assembly GCA_029891345.1 of Dryococelus australis. Taxonomy (NCBI): domain Eukaryota; kingdom Metazoa; phylum Arthropoda; class Insecta; order Phasmatodea; family Phasmatidae; genus Dryococelus; species Dryococelus australis. Next base: position 158,217,195 of record CM056994.1, on the reverse strand, counting down.
GTTTAAAAAAAAAAAAACGAATGGAATCTACACTCAAATACATTTCAGTAATATAATATAATCGTGCAAACAAAATGAGTGGTCGTTAACAACCAAAGGTATTCATTTATTCAACAAACATGGGGCACACAGAACGTAACTATTTTTAAGAAAAGTAAATTATAATTATGTAAATATGCCACAATATTAACACACAAATCATTCCGATTTTTACATAGTGTTCGTAAATTGCTGTCATTATCCTTTTGTAGGCTACGAGATTACAAAATTCCATAATACACAAAAAAGGTTTGACACTGTGAAGACATTTAATAATATTTCTGTTATTCTTCATAACAACTATACATTATGAACAGAGAAATGTATTGATTCGACTGTGTTTAAACACACCTGCACACCGTAATGCAGCGTAAGCTGCGACGTCTGAAGTAAAGCTGGGTTTATAACATAATTATTTAAGCAGTATATTATGCATTAAGATGTGTGCAGAAGAAACGTATGTGTGTTCTCTTATGTTTTGGTTCCCAGTGGAACTTATCAGGTCGTGTGCGTTGGTGGGATTTCCTTAAGCTTTGAAAGAAATAGTTGAATTTTATATCTTTAGAAAAAATTCTAGGCTACAACCAATCAGTGCAGAGCAGTCGGCGTTGTTGGCGGGAAACTGTTATTTAGAGTAATGTAAGTGTAATACAATATAACAAAGACGTGTGTGTGCACATGTTGACGATAATATTTGTTCACAAATAATAAGCTTCTCTGATAGCAAATGTCGGTTTTGAAGTATGATCTGCAACATTATAGTTGTTTTTTACGAGGTTATGTTAGGAATAAATGTAAACAGGGCATTCTTACTGCTTGTTCCCGTCCGCTGGAATTGAGAATTATAACATAAATGAGAAACTGCAAATACAGAATACGTGTTTCCGTATGACAGATAAGCGCCTACTGCAAAATTCTAAATGCATTAGTTTTATATTGTAAACGTAGGCCGTGTCCGAAATGGCAGATTGTGTTGACAAAATGATCACGAGACCCGATTTTGTATACAAACATTGGGACGAATTTGGTAAATCTATATTTCGTATCTTGTATATAGCGGATGTTAGCAAAAATACAACATGACAAAATAAGCGCCATGTGGAGTTTTGACATTCTAAACACTGCGTGAATGCGTACTTAAAAACGTCTTTTAAAACAATAACTGTTCATAAAATACACTAGACATGTTAAAAAAGCAACTAAGTATTGTGCTTTGTTAATATATTTCGCAAATCGTATTTTAAGTTGTTATTGGATATTATATTATTTTCTTATTTATTAACATATTCGCAGCATTCCAGTGATGATTGTAGAAATATTACGTCCATTTTAAGCATTTTATTTTTATAAAACACATTTTCACTGTCAACGTAATAATGTGTGGCCGAGAGTGCTAAACAAGTGACTGTCGACAACGACCGAATTGAAACCTACGAAATGACAAATTCCAAAACAACGAATTTGTCCTTTCGGACACGGCCTTAGCTTGACTATTAGTGAAGAAATAGTTATATTTTGTAATGTACCTAGTCTGAAGTAGAATATTGCGACTCTCTTTGTTATGTCGTGTTTTCATGCGTTCGTTAGAGTTAACATTACTGATACACACTTCAGTATCAACGTTTTTCGCACTGTCCGAGGTTCCAGTGTAGAATATACAATTGTGTACTGTGTTACACTTGTGTAAACGTAAACACAAACAGCTGCCAACTTTTCAGACAATATCCACTAATGCACATCATTATTGTAAACATGAATCTTACAGAGACGAAAGTTGTATTGTCGTTTTAAAACAAATATGTGTTAGAGTTGAGCCTTCTACGTGATCATTAATGTCCTTTTCCCGCATTGTGATAAGGTTTTCTGTTTAATGATATGCATGCTCATACAGCGTTCGAATTCGTCTCGGTACATAAATGTTTTACATGTCTTGGGAAATGACATACACACGCACACGGGGAAACGAATGTGTAAGTCTCGCGCCATTACAGCCCATAAGCTACTATTTTGAAAATCGATTTATATGTAGTTCATAATTGTTATTCCTAATATTTCTTTTTATAAAGAGTGGAATGAAGGCATTAAATTTCGAGAAACGCCACTGAACAAAGTTCTTTACATTGTATACTCTTTAACCATTAATGATCTTGAAGAGCCGGGATAAACATAACCACTTTTCTTCGTGATTTGTTTTATATAGGGCGTGGCATTGAATTTATAGTTAATATGCAGAACAGTGAGAACCCTACCTATGTTTTTACAAGGTCAGACATGGATGAGTGAAATTGTGATATCAAAATCGGACATTAAATTTTTATTCATACCAACATTAGTGTTAAATAATATGTACACCCAGTTTCTTGAAAAAATGAATATTATTGGTTAATAGGAACACTTTCATTGTCATGCGCTTTCCAGCTACATCTCCTATTGGGTTGATAATTCTAAATATAGGCGCCTACGTTCCAGCACATATTCAGTATGTATTTTCCGTCAAAACGCTTATTCAGAATCTCTTCAGCTAACTAGTTGTTGTAAGGGATGCAAATAGGTATGCCTGTCGGAATGTATGACGCATCGGGCCGAGTGGAGTATGCTTATATACATAAGTGCATTTCTAGGTTCGGACACAGCCTTAATGACATTTGAATCCACACATTGAACGTACTGATAATTTGTACGAACAGTCGCCATTGTAGTAGATGACAACCCCAAACTGTGAACACTGCGTTCAATTGTAAACCGTCGCGCGTCTAACTTATATTTCTCCACTATTGGACAATTTTCTCCTGTCCATTTCCTTTCATATAAAAACGGAATGAAAAATTTACTATGATATGTGACATCATTCATGATAAATATGGAGTTTTTTAATTGTGAGTGCTAACAGTACTCGTATTTTATCATGAACACCTAAAATATAGCAAAAAAAATTGAATTGAATTAAAAACAATGACCGTTATATATTTATGATAATTAATTTTCACGACAGAAACTAAACATATGCCATGGTCGACACTAGTAAATCATGAGTTGGGTATTCACAGCTGCAACGAATGCGTGTAACTCGCGTGTGATAGGCTCGCCTCTGGCAGAAACTGAACGAACACCTGGGTGAGCCGAAGGCAGGGTTATGATATACTTTTACCGGCTGCCAAACTAGCAACACCGCGCGGCTGACGTCGAGTACACAAGAGCTCCTCTGGATCATTAGCGGAGCTAACACACAAAACTGGCCAGACTTTTTCGTATCCCATGGCCACTCTAGTGTATATCTTTACTCAGTGGTTAGACCATTATGTTTTTGGTTGATACCAGGTGGCTGTATATAACTTGACGTGGTAATCACAGCTATTCCGACGAGCGAAGCCATGGTTTATTTATTTATTCATTTATATTTATTTTATTTATTTTCATTAATTAGTTTATTTATTTCTCTTAATTCAATTGTATTTCTCTATTTACATCCATTTTGAAATTTTTACTTTATTGTATTTATTTATTTCCGTTTTGCCAAAAACAACAAAACAAATAAATTTTGGGCTTGGTTTTGGGTAAAAGCTGTATTTAATTTCAATCTACCTGATTCATATACAAGTTCAAACTCCGAGTTGGCAATGTTGTAGGCAAGAAATTTATTTACTATCTTCCAAATACTAACATAAATAAATACCTCTTTTTTGCAAAGAGTTCCTAGCAGCCTTGGTTTAGATGAGCTACGTATACACGAAGATTTCTTTGGTTACTGACCACATGTCCTTGAGAGAATATTTTGCAGAATGCGGCGAATTTAGTTACTGTGTTTCGAGACATCGGTGGCTCGCGGGCACGAACCCAAGTCATGGAACTGATAGAACCATCCAGTGGGGAACGTTGTTCAGAGCTAAAATGTTTTTAAATACATATGGCAGAAAAACTTTTCGCAAAAATAAAGTGTTCCTACTAATATCAACGGCTTGTTCATTTTCGATGTGGGCGAAGACTTAGTCTTGGACAACGACTGGGTTTTATTTGATTCTGCACCACACTAATTAAATGGAAATTTATAATTCCAAGCGTGCGAATCCGCGGTTAACAACTGCCAGTAAAATAACCTTTTTCCCCATTGTTCTGACTTGTAGGTTGTAGCCTTGAAACATAAAGAGAGTTATCAGTTTTCACTAAGGCCTCAAAATTATTTAAATTTCCTTAGTTTAAACTTCCGCGAATACAAGGATGTACCTATTGGTATTTATTGGTTTGCACCTCTTCTCTGGTCAAAACTATTTAGGTAGATCTTGCACCAGTTAATTGGTTGATATTGATAATTGTGCATTATTTTTTGCATACTGATACATTATGGAACATTTTAATACGCTGTTTAATATTTCATTAATGAAAATCTGGAAAACTTTATATGCCATGAAAAAGCGTGTGCAAATTGGACAATATGCATACACGCATATTATATGATCTCCGATCACATACTTTAAGTATACACATTAAGAGAATGCGTATATCACACTTAAGTGTTTAAAAATTTTGCAAAACTAGAAATGGTTTCCTCAAATTCTCATCTGTTCATTAACCAGTTACGCAGTATATATATATATATATATATATATACACACACATACACAGCTTTTAACATTGCGAAACCTTTTCCTTTGGTATGAAGCTAGATTTATTTACTTTAAACAAAACACACTCAAAGAATGTGTATTTGCTATAAATAATCTAGTATTACAACTAACAAAAACATATGCAGAACCTTTAATAACAGGAAACCTGTATGTATCTGTAATCCTATCTTTGAACTAAACTTACATTGTATTACTGAAAACCAAACACCTCCAAGAAATGTTTTTTCTTTCTATACAGAAATAGTTGTATGTTTTTTATAGTGCATTATTTTCATACTACTGGTTTAATGATAGCAAGATTATGGAAATAAATCTCAATGGAAATAAATATAAAGGTTTTCAGATATTTGTAAAGAAAATGTTAGTAAATTACTCAGCATCGATAGCGTGCAATGGTAGGAAATTTTATATTGTCATACATGTAGCAAGTAGATACTTATTTAGAGTTCTTCAAATAATCACTGTTATTTACAATTCATCAATAATTAATGGTAATTGAGACACACTTATATAAAGCCATTAAAATAAACACGGTATTACAAACTGTACTGTTCAAATGCCACTACTGGCCATGTGTACATATATTTAATTACATTCATAACAACGGTTAGAAATTCTCTTAAATTATGGGCGAATATTAATTCGGAATACAATAGTGTGCGGATAAAAAACAAAACTCATTATTAAATATTATTTGCTTATATGCTGCCTTGCCGTTTAAGAAATATTCTGGAGTAGTTATGTTAGTGTATCGTAGCCTTCCAATTTATAATGTATTTCACAGTACTGTATGCAATTTCTCCTTTATCACCTAAATCGTGCAAAGGTACGTTGCCTTGGGTTTAATCCGTGCAGCAAGCTAAAATTCAGATTTCGAATACAATAAACGTCGAAAACCACGAAAAACCTTGTTAAACATGGCAGCAAAATCATCAAAACTTGACAAAGTCATTGTTCCAAAGTCCATTAAACTCACAAAATCGTCAAATGGCACAAACACAGTGACGTCGCAACCCCGACGATGAGGTTGAAAAATCCCGAACCGTCATCGACGGCGGCTACAAAAGAACTCTTATATAACTATAATTTAGATCAGTTGGAAAAAAAACCAGGAAATACTATATTCGTCAGCCATTTTTTGCTATATAACTAACCACATTTTCAGTATGTATTTGTAAAGTTCAATTAAATCAACATGCCAGTAATCCTTAATCCTTTCCTTTATTAACGAAATGAATAAGATTTTCAATTTGTCACAGCAGATTAGGGAGGGTTTAACCAACGAAGATTAACTTTTTGGAATATCGAGTTAATTTTATCCAGCTGAGAGGTTTATCTTCGATGTTAATCTCGATAATTTTGGGCGTGTTTCACCACGTTTAATAGCCATAGAGGATATCTCGTTAAAATAATCTCGATATTCAGACTTAATCGCAATTTTATCTTGGAGAGCATTAGAGATTTTGATAAAGTATAGCAAGTCGGGAAGGCATTATGGTCGCAAGAAAACAGCGAAGCAGGAATTATTCATCCCACGAAAAACACCCTTTGTTAGAATTAGTTACAGAACATTTCAATATCATTGAAAATAAACGAACTGATGCTGTGACACAACAAAATAAAGCGAAACAGTTGCAATATTGCGAATAGTTCCAACTCTACATCTCGTGATCATTACAGGACAGCAGCCAACTTAAAGGCGGTGAAGAATAACCTAAAAAATTATACGCGAAAAACATATGTAGACGAACGTGTCCATGCTAAGGGGTCCAGTGTGTTTTGCACTCAAAATAGCCACCCAAGATCACTCTATACTGCCACCAGTAAAGCCAGTGGAGTGACAGTCCAGTAAAGACTCAGTTGTCATAAACAGAGCTCAGATGAGTATCCCTGCAGATGGATCCGATAACCATGCCTCGACTGGGCCCGATGGTGGGAGGACAGTCTGCCAGCCATGTGAGAAACTGTATGGCAACAACTCCCTGGACTAGTAAACGACGACCAGCAATGCCGTCAAACAAAAAAGCTGTTAAGTGCCATGCATAGAGCAAAAATTTAGTTAATTGAATTTAAAAAAAAGTTTGCAATTGAAGAAAACAAGGCAATGAAGAGATTCATCAACTAAAGTTACAACAGGAACAAGAAAGAACTAAACATGAGAAGCTACATACAGAGCTCTTAACTGTGCAGATTCTAAAACTAAAGACAGAACTAAGTAACTAATGTGTTATTGTTTAGTTCGCAACATGAATTTTCGAGTATATTGAAAGACCTTTTCAATTTAAAAAACTACTTGTGTAAGTCACATTCTTGATTTGAATTAGGCCTACAAAAGCAACTTGTTTATTCTACATTTATATCTAATAGTAATGCAGAATAGTTGTCGTAAAGAAAAACAATAAAACAATATTGTCTGGTTGACAATCGTGTGTTTGACATAAGGCGAAAGTGTAAGTTAACGTCTTCATCATAAAGTTCAAAATAATGTATTCTTTCACGTAAACATTACGGACGACAAACAATAAAATCATCGCCATCACTTTCATTTTCAAATATTAAAGTGTATATTGCCTGAGCTCTCGATGAAATAACTTTGCCCTCTCGTCACCTTCCCAAAGTATCTATGTTCTACAGTTTAATCTCGATAATGTGACTTAAACCTCCAAAATCGCCGGGTTAATATTTTATCTAGATATTCAGAGAAAATCGAGATTAATGTGTGTCATGAAACATAAAATACAGATTATCGAGATTTTTTTGTCGGTTTATCTCGATAAACTATCATTATCTCGCGTGGTGTAACCGGCCCTTAGACTGCCTATTTTCTCGTTTTTTAAACCAAAACATTTTTTACGACGAGATAAATAGGCGCTGGGAATACATGCCTTATACGTGCGCCCCCCCCCCCAAAAAAAAAATCATTTCAAATTTTAATAAATTTGCAATATTGAAAAAGAGTGTGTATTGTTCTTTTAGAATTGGCAACGAAAACGAGGAAACTAGCGCCATAACTGCTTCGACAATGCTGCTGTTTAGCGGAAGATAGCTAAACTACTTGCAGCGAAATCCAGATAATGGTGCCTCATTCCCAATTACCTAGCTAGCTCTCCACCTTAAGGGGGACCGTAAGTAAATTCACTACTTTATTCTTACCAGGAGGGGGGGGGGGTGGTTTATCAAATACCAATAACAAGCTCGGAGTTACCCTACAATTGACCCATTGATTTATTGCTTCACAATTAATACAACTCTTGCTACAAACAAGATAACACCTCGAACACTTTATACCATCTACTCAGTTACTACCTAACAAACAGTTAGTGCAGAACGCAACTTATTAGATCAATGTCATACTGAAAATCCTCGTCGCGGCCTACCCTTATATCCGACAGCCCTACCTAGTGCTTACGAAGGGATTTCACTCACCATTGTATATATTTAGAAGGTAACGTTTAGCGGACGTGTGGGCCCCGCCGAACTGCGTTGACCTCGGCCGCGCCTCTCGATCGCTGTGTCCTGAAGATTTCTGGGCATGTCCTCGCAACAGCATCATAACTCACACTCCCACTCTTCCTGTTGTACCCTAGTTTACCTCTCGTGATTCCAAACACCACATACTGCACCTCGTCGACTCGCCTTGGCCCTCGGCGCTGCTCCCAGCACGCCTCCACAAAAATATGGTCATATAGTAGTCAAGTATTTAGTTTTACTTGTAATCTTTGATGTTAAGGATTTTGCAAATGAATGATACGGTGTGTGAAAATAAGTTAAGTTGAGCGATGCGAGATAGTTTGGCAGTATTGATGGAAACACTGTTTTCTGCTGGAATATTTGTTTTGTTGGTTTGGTGTTATGACCTACTGAGATGAGATTTCGTTAAGGTAATATCGCTGCCACGGTATAGTCTGTGGTTGATGGTATTGTTTCGCTGTGTGTTTGCTAATGCATATTGTAGGAGTAATTCTGGATTATTTCATAAGAATGCTGACATTATTGCTTCGTTGACATGGATGGTAAGAAGGGAAATGTTTTGTATATCCGATATCATGTAATGGAATGGATTGTAGTTAGTGTTAACGTGTTTTGAGGTATAACAATTTATAATATTTTAGTTGGAAAAATGTGTAGAAATATATGTTTGACATGTTTTTTAACAGCGAGTATAAAATGAGAAAAAATATCATGAGTTAGTTTGAAAATTTTTTGATGGGTAGTTGGAGGATCTGTGTATATAGTTGGAAGATATGTCTTTACTATGCTTGGGCGGTATGGCGGTACGGTATGCTCTTCGAGTATTTAATTAATAATATGGTGTTAGGGATGGCATCTATGTTTCTAGCAAATAAAACCTTGTTATAACAGGACGTAGAAAAAGTAATTTATATTTATATATATAATTAAATACTGGTAGTAATTTTCGTAATTTGGTGAAGTTACGTTATTAATACAAATTTATACACTGATGCATAGCCTTGTCGTCATTAATTAATTCAGAGTGTTAGTTTCAAGGGATATTCTAAAATTTCCAGAAATGATTATGTGCAGTCGCTCCCCGATGAACGATAAACATTGAAATTATGTATAGTTTTCATATTAATTTATGTATGCTATATTATTTGATAAATAAAATAATGCTACCTTCGTATAAAAAACTGAAACATTGTTAGTGTGAGCTTTATATATTTGGTGTGATAATTTTAAATTCACGAATACTAAGCAAATACTTAAGGTAAAGGTTTCTAGTTTTGAACTCGAGCAATTATTACTCCTGATATGCGTGATGGAACATTTCATTTGATAGATTAATTTAAAGAGATATTACAAGCCTGGTAAATGTATTGCTACTAGGTATGGGTGATATGTTAGATTGTGTCATTTCGTAGGAATATTTTAATGCTATGTTTTCGGTAATGTATTTCGTAATGGTTTCATGCCAACATCTGAAAGTTTACTTGCAGTAGAGAGGAATAGGAATACTTAAAACGAATGCTCGCTAAATAATAACATTTCTTGGATGTGTATAGGTTAGGGAGGCAGAATGTTTGCATATAGGAGGAGTCAAAATGTTTGTCTATAGGGGAGATTAATTGTATTACTTAAAGGTCAGTGGCGTCTCGTTAGGGCAAGTATGGCAAGCAGGGCTTGCCCAGACAGTTTGCTGTCAATGTTATATTTAAAATAAATATTAAATTCTAACTTATATTTACTTTAAGGTAACTTTTCACTCATGGGGTACGCATTCTACTATGGAAACAATACTCTACATTATAAGAAAACAACTCGTTGACTAGCAAAACCAAGATGTTTGGAAGCAGTTAAGTAATGCTTTGAGCAGTTAGGCGGTCGCAATGGTTTCCCGGCCGATGGAGGGGAAACAGGGTTTGAAGACCACCTGGGGAGGGGCGGGGCTTATGGCTGCATCAACCTGTGTTAGAAGCTATGATGGTAGTGCTTTCTTCGCCGAACTGAAGTGGACATAGCCGAAGTTGGCCTAGCCACAGGCAGTTGGCGTGGTGTAAATTACTGTAACTAGATCGATGAGTGGGCAAGTTCGCGCGCATGATAGGAATCTTATTGTTTTTATTTAATTTAGTTTTAGTACTGTGAATGTTATACATATTCGTGCACGATGTATACCCTACATAATAATCATAAAATTACCACGTGAGACTGAGAACCGAGTAGATGATAGAATAAGTGCAACAGAAACATGTGGATTAAGTGTGGTCTGTGTGGATTACGAGTGAAGCATTTTTCCAGCAGTGCTTTCACTTTTCAGGAAAGATGTGACATCATAAAAGCGTGTAGGCAGATACCTGAACTTACGATCACGACAACATGCAAGAAAGTTAATTTTGTACGTCATTTCCAAAAAAAAAAAAATTTATTAGAAACACTAGTGGTTAGCTTGATGTAACAGCGTAAACAAACTGTTTTGCTGGCCATGTTTATTGTTTTCAAAGAATGTTAACACGTGTAATGCAACTGGGTATTGTGACCTTAACAATCTGTGCAATGCTGTTAAAAAACGCAAGCATTCTGAAGTTCACATAAATTCGTTGTTGTCTCTTAAAGAATTTGGTAAAAATTGAGTTGATTTTGGTCTAGATAGATCAAAAAATTATGCACACAACGACATAACGAAAAACTTGAAAGAAACAGAGAAATTTTGAAGTGTTTAATAGATGTTTGTTTCTTGGGTTTACAGGAACTGCCTTTTCGTGGTCATGATGAGACAAAAGAACCAGAAAACCTTGGCAATTATGTTGAGTTACTTGCTTAAATTGCAACTTATGATACAGTATTGTCGCAGCACCTTAAGACGTCCACAGTATTTAATCGCTTCTCATGCAATATCCAGAACGACCTAATAGAATCCATTCAAAATATTGTGTTAGCTAAAATAAAAAATTACATAAAGAAATCTGTTTTGTTTCAATTTTACTTGACGAGACTTCGGCCAGTGCTAAACTTTCTCAGTTGTCCCCTGTTTTTAGATTTTATACTAGTGATGGCGATATCAATTAACGGTTTTATGAATTCACTTATGTTAGCGGCGATAGGTCTGCGGGAGCCATAGCACGTCATGCAATTGAATTTGTAACGACAACTAACTCTGACAGCAAACTTGTCGCGCAGTCTTATGAAGGTGCTGCCGTAATGGCGGGAGATTTAAATGGTGTACAGAAACTGGTACATGACAAGTTTTCCAACGCATTGTTTGTACATTGCGCAGCACATGTTTTGAAACCTGTCTTAACCCAGTCCGTAAATAACATTAGCAAGTGTATAGTGTTTTTCAGTACCCTTTCTGGTCTCTGTTTTTTTTTTTGCACTCTTCTAAGCGCGTAGCATTGCTAGATCAGATAAATGGGGCACGGCTTTCAGGTGTTGCGCTAACAAGGACGAAATATAATGACAGTTTTGTTCAAAGTGCATTCAGCTATCGAGATTCCCTCTAAGAAATAATTTCCACAATAACGGAAAATCTACAGGGATGGGATAGCGACACTATTTCTTCAGCAAAAGGTATCATCCGTTTTCTAGAATCTTTTGAGAATATGTTCTTCCTAGTTTTGTTTTCTAAAATTTTTGATAGCACTGGCCACCTTTATAACGTAATGCAGACCAAACAACTGGACATCAGTTTCTCTATTCAGGAGATACAGGAAATGGAAGTATTTCTATGTAAACTCAGACACGATTTTGACACACTAAAATTTGGTCTGGAAACAAAAGGAATCGTTGGAAATGTAAAGACGAAGTACACCCAAAGTGAAAGTATACCAGACTAAACGCCGAAATATTAGACAACATCGTAACACAAATCGAAACACGTTTCGCAAACACGAACAAATTAAAATTTTTAGAACTTGTAAATGGTACAAAAATTCCAGGAGTTACTTTAACCTTCATAAGCTTCGGTCTGAACTAAAAGTTTTGCATAGTCGAGATGCCATGAAAACCAGAAGTGTTCCAAATTTTCTTTAATACATTCATGAAAATGTTTAACAAGATGCTCTCCCACAGTTCCCTAAATTATTTCAGTTAGTGGCAACAATACCATGTACAACGTCATCTGTGGAACTTTATTTTTCAACACTAAAACGAATAAAGACTTACTCACGGAACACAATGGGGCAAAATAGACTCTCTGATCTCACACTTCTGTCCATTGAAAAGAAACTTTTGTCAAAATAATACCCGCCGTAAATTTTTATAAACGTGCCACGGCGTAAAAAAAAAAAAAAAAAAAATATATATATATTTTGTGTACAAAAATTAGGGTTCTTCGTTGTTTCAAATCCCCTAAGCCCTCTGCAGTGTACCAACAACGCAAATACTTGTGAAGAGTGTATACTGTTTTGAGCGACATGTTAATGTTTCAAACAGCTAGGATGTTGCGTATCGTAGGCGAGTTTGTAAAAATTTCTGTACAAATATTAATTTAAACTTGTCATTTACTGTTTGTGTAATATACTTTTACGATAAAATATAAATTTACTGTATATTAATTGTGACGGACGTTAATGTTTGCAGATATAATTATAAGTGTAATTCCTGCTCAGTTATCAGAAACCTTAATGCAATGCTAAAATATGTTATCTAACTCCGCACTGGTGATACATAATTGAAAACCCGATTTCAGTACAAATGGTAGAAAATTAAAATTAAGCGTAATGAAAGCGATCTTTATAATATGGCCGCAGTCACTAGTTTGCAGCTATTTTAATCAATTCGTTTTCTAATATTATTACGGCATGTGCTATATCTGTACAATCCATAACCCCGGACACTGATCAGACCAACCACCGTTAATTTCCGAGGCGTGCCGATCTGGATGTCCTTCGCATGCGTCATACGCCCCTCGCCGGTCATCATATGTTCGGCTGTCTCTAGCGGCTATATAACAGCTAGAGTGAAAACATCAATGTGCGAGCTGTGCGGGAGTGTGTTTACATTATATATGTGAATAGATCATACATTTACTTACGTATTGTAATATTTCCAGTGATAAAATAAGCAGTTGGAAAAATGGCAAGGTAGATTTGTGCACAGTAAATGCAGAGAAGTAATTTGTATGTGCTAGGGTCCATGACCAATGAATCGGAGGAAGGCATTCAAATACCACTTTCTGAGGTAGTGAGAGGAGTCAGTGCAGTGATAGTTGTTTCATCAACTGTTTCCACAAAATATATTTTTCAACACATTCCAGCTGCGTGACGTCCAGCAACACAGAGTAGCGATAACTAACTGTGTTCATTCATAGATGGCACCACAAGTGAAGATGGCCGCCGACCATGGCACTCGCAACAGTTGGCACTAAGTTTCAATTTGAATTCAAGTACATACACTAATTGACACAAACCGAAACAAACCTAAACATACCGTCCACCAAAAATAAAACTTTTAAGCAATGAAGAAAATCTGTACAATGAGACAATTATACATGTGGTTCTCAGTGAATAGGTAGGCGAAACAACTTGATAACGGGGCGCTGCACTGTTCGATGTTGCTGCTTAATTGTGGCCACCCTGCAAACTCCATCCTTGCCCGCATGTAGAACTGCAAAACGCCTAAGCTGCCACTGCAGCGGTGACAAGTGGTCTTCCTTGATATGGACATGGTCGCCAATCTGCACCTCACTTTCACTCTTGGTCCACTTTCCACGTGGTTGTAGTGTGTGCAGGTACTCCTTGTGCCATCTCAACCAGAAGTTCTGAGTGGTACACTGTACCAGCTGCCAACGGTCAAATAGGTTTGACTGGATCTCTGTAAGGTCTGGAGTTGGAGGTGCTGTCATGGTGGTGTCTACAAGGAAGTGTACTGGTATCACGGCCTCTAAGTCATCTGAATCTGACGAAATGGCACACAGTGGACGTAAGTTAAGGACAGCTTCAATATGGGCAAAGAGAGTAGACAACTCCTCAAATGTAAGAACCTGCTGGTCTAAAACACTTTTTAGATGATACTTAGCAGATTTGTTGTCTGCCTCCCACAACCCACCAAAATGTGGTGCAGATGGATTATTGAGGTTTCACAGAATGTCACGAGAGGCAACGGTATCTACAACACACTACAAGTTGGCACTCTCACATAGAACTTCTATAGGTCATTGAAATAACGACATGCGCCTGTAAAGTTTATTCCGCAGTATGAAAAAAAAAAAAAAAAACATTTTTGCTAAGCCCTCGCCTAGCAGTAAATCTGAATAATGCATCAATAAAAGCTGCGGTGCTCAAAGAAGGAACAACTTCTAAATGTACTGCCTTTTCCGCTAAGCAAACGAATAGGCAACATTACGCCTTTGTCACACGACTGTTCTGAACACGTGATTGTTTAATTGGAATAGGCCCCCATAGTTAACACTAACATTTAGAATTGGCATCACTTTATGAGCCCTACTTGGTGTAAACATTTTCCATCAATGACTGTGTATTGGTGGCTCTGAACCTGTGGCACTTTATACCACTGTAAATCCTGGCCTTAACAGATCCCTTCCCTGCCACCATGCAGTACTCGCAACGAATGGTTGCATGTGTGGCATTGGAATCAGTGTGGAGGTGCACGAGATGATAATAATTAACTATCAGATGTGTCACGAAACTCTTCTTGGGTAGCAAGATTTGATGTTTCGCTTTGTAAGTTAGGTGTGAATTTTGTAAACATCCACCCACATTCAGAATGCCATCACAATCCAAAAATGGATTCAACTTTCTAGTACCAGTATCAGGGGGGCATTCGCCCTCAGAAATTAAACATTCAATCCCAGAGCTGAAATATTATAATATTCTCATTGAACCTGCTTCAGGCACATCTTCTTAGCAGCATCAAGTTCTACGACAGTAAGGGTACTAGTTCGTTGACACGCCAGTGACATCTTATGGTAAGAAATGAATCTTAATACACAAGCCAGTACTCTCTAAAGCTGTGACCAGGAAGAAAACCAAGACAGGCTTGTGAGGAGGTTTGGCTCACAATGTCCAACCAATGAAACTACCTTAGGCTACTTGAGCTCTTCTTCACCTTAGTGAATACTGGTTGCTACTTGTCCACATGGCGACGACTCCTTCTGAGATATTAACCAGCTAGGCCTAGTCCACCAAAGTGTGCGTGTCAGTAAATATTGGGGTGAGAGTCCTCTGGAAGTACAGCCTGCAGCACTATGTAAGTATACAACAGCTGCATAACCTCCATTGCATGCATCGCTAAAGCCATAAAGCTGATATTTTGACTGTGGTGCTGACACAATACGAGGTATGGACAGTTGTTGGGTTTCTGTAATATTTTAAAAGTTTTTTTTATAAATATTTCGTTGTTTCAAACTGTTATCTAAAAATTTTTGCATCTCGTACTATCAACCAGAACAGAAAATTTTATCCAAAAACATAACTTGTAAATTGACAGTAAAATGAAATTGAAAGAAAGTGATGTTTCAATGGACAATGACATTTCTGTTGTAAAATAAAAATACAGAGATACAAAAGCTGTAACATTAGCTAGTAACATCCACAAACCAGCAGTAAAAACTCAAGTGTCTAGGACAAACAAAATAGGTCAGAAGGAAATAATTTCGTGTCCGCAGGTGGTTGCAGATTATTGTTCGTTCACAGAGGGGGGAGGAGGGATGTAGACAGATTTGATCAACATCTGTAAAATTACTCCATATCATGGAAGTCGCGAAGATGGTGGGTAAAGCTTTTTTTACTATATATTAGATTCCGCAATTGTGAATATCTTTATAATGTAATTGGAGACAATGAAACTTCGTAGTAAAAAGGGAAACAAACCTGTGTCACACCTTAATTTCAGAAATATGTTAGCTAAACAACTTATTGGAAATTTTTGTTCATAATGACATGTGGTCTTCAAACAAGCCCAGAAATTGTAATATCAAAAGCCAAATTTTCTAGAAAAAGTACATCTGCTGATAATGTAAATGTAAACAATAATGTTATGCAGCTTTCCGATGTTGGGTCACATATGCCTGCTCAAAGAATGCCAAGAAAATCTCAAAAAGAAGAATAATATGAAAAATTGCAATGTTGAATTTTGCATAAATTGCTTTGAGCCTTTTCATACATCTAAAATGATTTCAAAATTCCAACGTTTCAAAATATGGTTACAATATTTTTGCTAAGGGTGTTGCAAAAATATTGTTTGATTGTATTATTATATATAATTTGCATTTGTAATATATATATACATATGATTAGTGTAACACTAGGAAAATATCTGCAATAGTAAGTTGTGCAAAACTAATACAAAATGCAAACACTTCAATATATGGTTACAATAATTTTTCTAACAGTGCTTCAAAAATATTATTTGATAGTAACCCTCTATCTAATTTACGATTAGTAAGCTATACATATGTTTATGGTAACACTGGGAAAATATCTACAATAGTAAGTTGTGCATTACTGATAAAAAATGGTGTGAAAAGTCGCATATAGGTGGTCGACATACTGATTACCATTCACTCCTTACGCTGTGTCTCACTAAATGCTTCGTGGTTAAATACATGATCACCTATTCTGTTCGATTATAGATTTTGTATAACTGTCTATGTCTATTGACAATTTTTGTGTGGCTTATATTATCAAATATAGATGATTAATTCAATAAAACTTAATACGGCTTGAGAAAATTGTTTAGTTCTTTAAAGGGTTAGGCTTCGCCCGAGAGCCCTGTTGACAAATCCGGTAGACCACATAATTTATCTGCTTCAGGAACCTGTACGGACTTTCCCAAGATTCCTGTAGCTTCCGGCAATATCACTTATTCCTTTGAGGGTTGTACAACCACACTAGCTGCCCTTCTTGAAACGTCTCCTCAGGCATTCTTCGGTCATATTGTGTTTTCATTCGGTCACTATTAATTTTAAGGTGCCTCCGGGCAACCTCCTGAATGTCCGTTAACTTTTAACGTAGTTTAATGGTATATTCTGAAGTGGCTGCTTCTTCTTCTTCCAATGGACGTCCGAACAGCGAGTCACTAGGTAGGCAGAGCTCTCTCCCAAACAGCATCATTGAAGATCTTCACATGTAGACTCGTGGACTGCCGAGCGATATTCCAGGAGGAGTAAGGGTACCTTGGAGTCCCACTCTTTCTGCTTGTCTTCTATGAAGATCGTCAGCGTACGTTTTAGCCTCTCGACCATCTCACCCGACTGAGGGTGTAATACTATGGTATGGGTTTTCTTAGTTCCTAAAATACTCGTTCCTTCTTGAAAAGAGTTGCTTCAAAATTTCGTCCTTGATCAACTTGAAGCTCAAGTGGCACTCCAAACCGGGAGAAAACATGCTCTACAAGATCATGAGCTACTGTGCCATCCTTTTGTTTTGGTACCAGTATGACCTCGGGCCACTTTGTGAAATAATATTGTGCAATTATTCCGTTCTCAGTGATTGGTAGTGTTCCGAGAATGTCTACTGCCATTCTCTCGAATGGGGCCCCAGTATTGTACTTCTGAAGGGGACCTCGTCCCTTAACTCACGGACTTTGATCGCGGTACATGCATCAGTGCTGGACCCAGGCAGTAAAGAAGGGCAATTTGATCTTTTGCCACCCCATTTTTTTTTTAAATCTTACTTTAAGGCACGTAAAGTATTGGGTTAACACATAGTTATACTGATGTGATAATATTTTTGCTGTAGTAGATTAAAATTGGATTATTTTAGCTATGCAAAAACCTCTAATTTAAAATTGTATGATGTTAAGTGCAATTCAGTTTAATTTACAGGCGTTGTCATGCACATGAACAAGCGAAGTGCACACTATAACACACATTCTAGCTTTACTTTATTAAATAACTCAAAGGACTTTTTCTCATCCAAAAACCGATTAAATTTTCATTATTAGTTGAATTAGTTTCTTTACTTTGAAAAATAATATTGCTAAAATAGTCATTCTCTCTTCAATAACAGTATTTTGATTAAGCGATAAGAATCTACCACAATCGTTTACACAGTGTACGTATACATAAGTCCTAATTTATTTATAGGCATATCACATGAACATGAAAAAGGAAAATGTACAATATAAAACAGATCTTCTAACTGCAAACCATAGAATAATTTTGCTTGATTTAGTCTCGTTTTCAAAAACTGTTCATAATTCTTGGAATTTACTTCTTCTCTTTCAGTAGACAGTGTAGAGCTACGTTTGTCAGTCTACGTTGAGATTTTTTAAAGCAAAAACCAACCTATCACAATAGTTTATACAGTTAAAATTAAAATTAAAATTTAATTACAGGAATATTACATAAACTTTAAAGCATTAAGGCGGGGTCTCACATGCTGTATTAATTTTTTTCTCTTTTTTGTCTTAACTTTCTTTTCAGTGAAATATTTAAAATCGTCTCATTATACCAATAGTGCTTCTATATTTTACAAATGCCTTGGCGTTTTGACTCCAAATTTTATTTACAAATTATATTGTAGTTGTAAAAAGGGGAGAATCTAGAAATTGATACTTTACATGCCAATACCTCGTGATTTATGATATAAATGCAAGGTATTGTATATTGCTAAATATGTTATTGTACTTTCTAAGTAAGTGTTCATAAACAGCTGAAATAAGCAAAAATACAGTATTTCAATACGAAAAGTGAAACCCCACCTTAAGCATGCTACACGGTGCACTACAGCACCGACCCTCCATATTTTTTTTTTAAATTACATCACAAACAAATCGATGTCATGTACATAATTTTTTGAAATAAATTTTTTCACTGTCAAAATATAGTATAGTTAAGTTCATCAATCTCTTTAGAGTTATTTTGATTAAGCGAAAGTGACCTGGTTGGTATTGACCTTCTGTAAGCTCATTATGAGCCTTTATCACTCAATGGATATTTTTGGTAAGGGCTTGTACAGCTCTCGACTTAGCAGACCATCTGATCTGGCTTGTTCCCTTTAAGTTTGTTTAAGTGTGTTTTTTCATAATTTTTCGTCGTTGAGTTGAAAATGCAAAACAAGTGTAAAATCTTTGGACTACTCCAAACACATTGGAGGTTTCTGCAGAAACTGGTGACGCACGAATCCCAACTAGATTTAAAGAGTGGGCTATGCATGGCACATACATCACTAGTGGGTTGTTTTCCAATATTCTGGCCTACACATCTTTGTACCTGCTATGTTTGAGCCATTGTCGTAAGACTGTCCAAGACAGTTTCTTATTTCAAGCCCGTCTTTCCCCAGTTTTTCATGCTTGTCAGTGTCAAGTTATCATCTGTTTTCACAGTAACTTCCAAAAAATCTATAAAACTTTCTTTGATTTCACACTAACCCTTTTCATTTTTTATGACATATCGTATTACTTGACTCATTAGTTCGTTGTTGGAAACATCAGGGGTGCAATGAAACATAATTGAGTAAAACTTGGCTTGGATTACATCAGCAATTATTTTCTTTCGGACAAGATCCCCTATCATTTCGACGATCTCTTTCTGTATGGTTTTTGATAAATATGAAACATGGCCTTTTTCTAGTTCTTAAAGAGCCATTTTCAATGTAGGATTATGTTTGGATAGTAGGATGATTAGATTCAAAACGTTTCCTTTCTCTTTGGAGGCAAATGAGGAAGTGAACCGATTTTGTGTTTTCTTTGAGCCTCGCAACAGAGGACAGTTTGTAGCAAGGTACAATATGGCATCATTTTAATAAATAACATTTCCCTCTACATGTTTTTTTCACATTCTATCGCCTTTTCGAAATGACTGCTAATACCATGGTCACTGTTCAATGTCTTTAGCAAAGTCTTCCAATTCACGAAATGTTTCTTGTTTGTTTTTGAATTCTCGTGTTGACTTATCTTCTAAGACAATTTTTGCATTTGGTAATCCCACTTGTTTATAATGTATAAATCCCTGCCTTATAACATTCAGGAGTCTTAAACAGTTGTCACGGAATACAAAAAAGGGAATTGTTTTCCTTAGAATATGTTAACCAAGTTCGCTTTACTTTTTCAGTGTTAGACAACTCTTTGTATCAAACTGAAGCTGTAAAGTGACAATTACCTCCGTTGATTTAAAATCAATAGACAGGGAATTTGTCTATCAACTTTGCAGACTCCTTGCATAAATAACAACGCATTTGAGCAGCCATATTTTCACTACTTGGCCAAGTTCCTGGATAAAATACATCATTGGAATTGTCTTGTCTGTTGAACAGTCTTGCTTTCTTACAGCAGGAGAAGGTTTCAGTTGCAAATGATTCGGAAAACTGTCAGTTCTGGTTATTTCCTCTTGGATACTCTCTGTGTTTGAATAGCTACAGCTAGCCTAGTTACTATACAGTTATTCTGTATTGAACTTCGGTGGTAATGTTAGTTGTAAAGTTTTATAGAAGTGTTCTCTTTCCACTATTTCCTTAGCACTATCGATGAGATTAAATTTTTCTTAATTTTTTTATTCAACTTGCAGCCATTGAGACATGGCCGCTGCAATTTGTTTGACTTTTTTGGCCTTAGTTTTTGCCCTCTTCCTATATTCAGCCCCAGAAAACCGTTTTCTAGGATTTATTGCTTTTAAGTGTCACTCAGTCAACCTGAAAATAAAATATGTTTTAGCTTCATAAGAATAAGTTTAAATTTGTTACTTTATTGGGAAGATGTCTCATGTAGTCGGTCTTCAACTCAACTTATATTGTCCTTATTCACAGGATAACAGGATTCATATTACTAATTTTGCAATATCTGTGGCTTGATGCTGGAAGTGCCAAACTCAACTTTTTGTAATTTTGAGTTAAGTGTTATATCATAGTGTAAAAATTGTCTATTTCCACATACTAGAGTCAACTATATCTTGTTACAATTGAGAAAAAAATTGAATGGAATTTTTATATTAGTCATTTTAGTGTATGTCAAAAATTCATATGCAAGAAGTGTCAAACAAGACTTTGGTGTGTATGAAAAAAGCTGATGATATGGAAGAAGTGGCAAATTTCCAATGAGCTATTCTTACATATAAATTTTGTAAGTGTTTTCAGTTTCATTACTTATGCAAGAAATGCCAACATTAAAGTAAGAAGTTTTGGTATGGAACTTTATAAATCAGAAGTACTGCAATTTTTATTTAAGTAATGCCAATATTTACATGCATTGTTTTTGCACAATGACTTAAAAATAACACATTCATTTTCATTAATGTCGGAACTGCCAATGTCAACATCAGGTTTGACCTTAATAATGGTGGAGAAAACAGTGACTAATGCTAATATTAATATCAAAAAATGAACTTAGTTTTAATGTATATCCAAGATTAAGAAGGTATTTTCATAATTATTTCTTAGTAACTGTTTTCCATTACACAGGGATGAAAAAATGAATAAATTCAATGCTTCACTATACAGTTTCATAATGAATGATTTTTTACTTTAGGATATAATAAAACACAACTATACATTTTGGTAACTTCTTTGTATATACTTTTAATCACTACTTCATTATTTTGATGTCAGTAGAAATAGGTCAGCCATTTTTTGAGCAAGCAAGAACAACCAATTTTGCACTATTACCACCAATGTCGTAAGAGTTTATGCACTGCGTAAGTGCAAGAATAACCAATCCCCACTTTATAGAATTATTGACAAGTTGTAGATAAGTGCTAACTTCAGGATAAAAATGCAAAAAATGTGTACCCAATAAACCGTAACAATATCAATCAACAAGTTTGAGATTAATTAACACTATATGAGTGACCTTTCAACAGTATTTTCCTCAAGTATGGTTTTGTCACTTTGCCACTTCTAGCACTAAGATACAGATATAAGATGTCACTGAATTTAGGAAAAAGTAGTTTTTCTTTTTCCCCGTAAATATAAATTTCATATATTATTATACATGACTAGACACAATTCGAGGACCTGTATCCTCAGACAGTAAATGATTTTTATACGACGTTTATGTGAAAAAAAAAGTAGCTATTGCAGCACCTTTATTTAAATCCCTCTACTCTAAATTTGAATCAGTGATTTTAATCAGAGAAATTTCTCACTGAAACTCCTGTTAACAAGCTGTTATCGACTGGCGAATCAATATAATTCACTGTAAATCAGTTACAGTATCAGTGAATTTCACTGTAAATAGGTGGAAATCGCATTTGAATCAGTGACATTTATTCAATGAAACAACCGGTATGGTTTCACTAACTTCAGTTGCTCAATTTTAACTAAAGTGGACCGAATTGTTTCATTTCTCACTGATTCAAGTTTAAATTGTAAATATAATACTATGTTAATCGTTAAAAGTAGGATCTGTATTTTTATATTTAAAACATGACAATTGAAAAGTCTGTGGTATAAAAGATATAATGTTTGTCAAGAGGAAAATACCGACTAAAAAGTCAATGTCATAATTAAAGAATATATTTTAAATCTATTTATTGACATAAATCATTTTATAGAATTTTAAATTTGCTTAGTGTATTAATTATTTATTATTTCCATGTCCGTTCTGTGCAGTAAATATTTTCTGAAAATACAAAGATATCATACCAACACTTTTCTTTAGATCAATGCAAATAAAATAATCATTTTCACAGTGAGCGAAATCTTTGTAAACATATGTAAATATTCCCTCGCAGGGATAATTGTTTTCCTTTTGCTCTCTTTGTTTGGACTCCATTGTTGCATTTATTGAAGCAACATTTTTACCACATTTACGGTACCATGACACACTTTATACAACCTATATTTATGTTACACATTAACAATTATGCCCTAACATACTACAAGTGAAAAAAAGCGGGAATAACTTGAACATTTGTTAACAAGCTGCTTTTTATGACTTAGAAATGGTGACGTGCATTCTAATTTATTCCGTGATAACTGCTACTTGCAGTCAAAAGTTTGATCAACCATACTGTCCGACCTAACGCACAAATATAAATTACATGTTTACAGTAACCCGACATCGCGATAGTATCCATCCCATAACTAGTGGCCGTGTGTTTTTTTCTGCTGCCAACGCCTACGCAAAGAATCCGTCACACTCCGAAATCATGGTATACGTGTCACAAAAACTGGTACTCTTGGGACACATGTATACTACAATCATCAGAAAATCGGTACGTGTACCATGTCAGAACAATTCTGTAGTATAAGCGTGGCAATAACGTAAGTCACTGACCCTCTTTTATTTAGGTTTTTACGCCTGACACACAAACACAGTAACGCCCTTCTCCACCCCTCTTCGAACAAGCATTCCATCCTCTCCCTCTTGAAAATCTACTTTCTCTCCACCATGCCATGCAACACATTCTGACGTGACTAATGCACACACACACACACATACGTGTTTTATTTGGCCGAGGCGGATATTTGTTTCTTAACTTTCAAAAACTGGGTGGTGCCAGATTGCCGCTCCTTAGATATGCCGCCCGGAACGCATGCACTCGCTTGCCTCCCCCCTCCCCCTCTTCTTCGCGGAACGGCACTGGCATGCATCATACAGACCGCACCACTTATCAACATCCTCCCGACAATGCAACTAAAATATAATCTCATTCGGACTCTGTCAAGTGTCTTGTTTATTCCAATTGTAAATTACTTTGTGTCTCGAATAATTACTTTCCCAGTTCCTGTAAGGCACACAATTTTTTATAACAAGGGAATTCCACTGTGACCAGTATAGATTGACTATCATGCCTAGGCTTGATATATCCTCCCATCTTGGTCACCGCCCTCTTTCCTTCTGCTCCAATTTTGGTCGCTAAGAGGGGAGGGGGTTTTCTTAGCTAATCATCTCTTATGTACTTTTCGTCTCATGTAGGTCACCCATCGCCATACACAGGGCCTTGAATTCTTGTCCTCTTTGATTTCCAAGATAAAAACAACCTTTTCCTCCTGGCGTTCACAATTCCGACAGAACGGTTCACGTGGTATCCTGGAGAGTGCATCTGCACTGCTGTGAAGGTGTCCAGAACTGTGTTATATTTCAGTCTTATTCTTGCTGGTGTTGTATCCACCAGACTATTTGACCTCCGGTGTTCTTGACATTTAACAGCGGGCATAATTTAGCATTATCAGTTCTTAGGATGAAGTAACTGCCATAAATATATGGGTGAAAATGTGCAATCGCCTTAGTGTCACACAGTTTTTCCTCTCGGGATTGAGTAACACCTTACTGAAATATTCCAATGGCCTCTCTTTTCCACACTGAATCTGAGATAACACAGCCGCGATTCCAACATCACTAGTATGAATATCCATAATATATTCACCCACTCTACTCAGGATCCCAGTACTGTGGGAGATATCAGAACTTCATTTTGTGTATTGAAAGCAGTTTCGCACTCTGTGGTCTAATCATATTTTCTTTGTGCCTCAGTCAATTCATGCAGAGGCTTGGTGATAGTGGCGAACCCAGGCACAAATCGTTGGTAGTAAGCACATAAGCCCAGGAAACTTCGTATTTCAGTTTTAACCTTTGATAGAGGCCACTCTCTTATTGCGCTGGTCTTCTCAAGGCCTGCTTCAATGCCATGAGCAAATACAGCACACCCAAAAAAATTAAATTTTCTTTTGGGACAGGTGGAATTTCTTGGGAACTAATTTTAGGTTGGCTGCAGTCACTTTCTGGACAGAATCTAAGCATGCCAGGTGCTCTTCAAATGTTCTTCCTGTGAACAAAGATTAATCTAGGTACAACTGACAAATGTCTAAGTGCAAAACTTTCTCCATCAGTCGTTCGAAGGGGGCTGGGTCATCGTATAGCAAAAATGCTGTAAACTCGAAATGCCAGGTTCCTTTCCCTTGGACACAAAATGTAGTCTTTTCAATGTCTTCCTAGGCCACCTCGCACTGACAATGCCCGCGCTTCATGTCTACAATAGAAAACCACTGTGAACATGCAAGGCTATTCAGTGTGTCATCTATTCTAGGGAGTGAGTAAGAACCTTTCTTGGTCACATTATTAAGTTGGTGGTAAACAATATGAACTATAATAGAGCCCTCGTTCTTTTTAACAAACACAATGGGAGAAGACCTTTGATGAGTGATGGTTCTCACATCTAAATCCCTCACCTCTTTCAAAATACTATCAACCACATCATATGAAGCTAGCGGTTGTCGCCTTGGTGGCTTATTTATGGGTCTGGTACCCTCTGTATCGATGTGGTGGCATGCAACTTAGTTCTGCCAATGTCACAGGCTCACAGGATAAAGCAGCTCTATTTCTCTGAAGCAATACTGAAACTGTCCTCTCCCCAAGGCAGGTAGCACGGTCAGATAATTTAATCATACTAACAGGCTAACTGTCCGATTTTGAAGAAATAAAATTCCTTGCTACAATGACACGATTTAGTAAAATGCCACCTTTCTGGGCTGAATCGATTATGCTCAACTACCTGACAAATTTTCCCTGACATCTACCTGGAATAATAACTTCGCTAGTAGCAGGGAGCACAGTCTGATTATACACTACTGGGCAGCTCATTAGTTAAGATAAATCTCGTCGTGTTGGCACTAGCAACTTGGTATTACCTACCCATAACATTCCCAGTCGAGTATCGATAAAGCATCCCATCTTATGTAACACATCAAAACCCAAAAGGAATTCGTCCTCTATTTCAGTTACGTATATATCATGGTCTATATTACGGTTACCCAGCTGTAATAGTACTCTTTTCTTGCCTTTGACGGGTGTAGTATCACTCGTTACTGTAGTTAAATAGCAGTGATCCGGACCTTTATCGGATGATCGCTTGGGGGGAACGCCCGAGAATGTCCTGTCTTACCACAGTTATAGTCGCCCCTGCGTCGACTACCATAAGAAAATAAATTTCATCTAGGCTCCCCTCCACCAATATGGCATCTAAGTACTGTCTCATTGAACATACATGAAAAAAAAATTGGGGCCTTCCTTCCAGCAGTCACCGACTTTTGCTTCTCACGGCCGGTGTTTACGAGTTTCCCGAAGACGTTAAACTGTCACCTGCCCCTTTGTGCCTGCTCCCTGGTTGCTGCTTTGTTGCTGCTGCTGGAGACAGTTGGCTCTCAGATGCCCTCGATCTCCACACGACAAACATTCTGGTCATTTGGGTGGGGGACAGCAAGTCTCCGTAGTGTGCATCCTGATGCTCTCATCCTCCTCTTCATCTAGAATCACTACTCGTACCGGACATCGGGGCCCTAATGCCTGCCATGCTGTCTCCACCTCCAGTGCTCTGTTCAAGGCATCGTGAGGTGCAGTCAACCGCACAGCTTGCAGTATCTCGGTGTCAGCAATAGTATCGACAAAGAAGTCGACTACGATGACATCTCAGGCCTCTTCAGAACACCCCTCCAAAGACAGGTATGACACCCTCATGATGTCCTTCCACAGCTCCTGCGGTCGTTCCCCTGGTCGCTGGATGTGGCTTTGTAGTTAGACATGGTGGGCATGTCGTAGTTATCGGTTGCCGAATCACAGATCCTCAGCCGACACCAATGTGGAGTGTTCTAGTATATATTTTTCTGGCAGCGACTGCAGTATGCTCAAGGCAGGTCCACTCAGTAAAGTCGCCAGGAAGTACGCCACTACTCTTCAGTCCAGCCATTCAGGACGGCAACTATCTCGAATTCGTGCCGGTATTCGCGCCAAGGTGTCTGTCCATCGTAGGGGGTGGGCTTAATTGTGACATGTTTACCCACCTTTGGCTTAGGCGTACCCACAATGCAGAATTGCTTCGCCTCACCTGTGATGGCTGCAATGGTGGTGACCTTTACGTTCTTCTCTCTGCCCGCACTCGTCGACTCGGTAGTGACCAATATCGACTCCTCCTCGCCCCTGTATGTTGTCTTCCCTCTTGCTGTAAGAATTCCTTCTTGAGTGCGCTCACCTCCTGTTTTACTTCCTATCAATATTGTCCACCTTTCCCTCGATACTGTCTATGCTTTCACTCACACTGTCAATCTTCTTGTTCACACAGTCAATTTTATTATTTACTATCTCACTTATACCTTCTATTTTTCGGTTCACATTTTGTTCACACTGTCTATTTTTATATCCACACTGTCTATTTTCCTATCTACAAGTTCACTAACGCGAATAATTAGGCAATTTACAGATTCAATAACTGTATCTATCTTACTATTTACATTTTAATTTACACTACTAAAAGATTCACTAACACTATCTATTTTACTATTTAAATTTTTATTGACACTATTACCCTATTCCTTGGCAATACTAATCTGATTAATTACATTATTATTTTACC
This sequence comes from Dryococelus australis, assembly GCA_029891345.1. Classification (NCBI taxonomy): domain Eukaryota; kingdom Metazoa; phylum Arthropoda; class Insecta; order Phasmatodea; family Phasmatidae; genus Dryococelus; species Dryococelus australis. The sequence goes on along the minus strand of CM056994.1, from coordinate 158,189,829 downwards.
AATCAATCTGTCAATCAAGCCACGAAGTACTTCCATATATGCCGAAAATTTTCTAGTTAGCATTCAAATAATTTCAAAACCATTCCTGAGCATATTGCTCAAATATTGTGATATTTACAAGTACCAACTACAATTATTATATTTTTATAAAATGCTTCCATCCCATTTCTGGAACCAGTGTTACAATTTATATCTAGACATTAAGTGGGGTAAACTAAGTTTGTTAAGGGAAGGAGGCCTTAATAAAACAAAATAATTAATTCAATTACAATTTTCTAATTTTATTTGTATTTAATACAAACAAGATTCTCTTGACTAAAAATTGCACAATAAATTGATATCACTTATTAGTAGGCATATTGCAAAGTTAGGACAGCGGCTGAGGCTAGAGCCGCGAGGTGCCAGCCACCATGTTGGATTCCGGAATTCCTGCTCTGATATTATGTTCACACAACCACCATTTTCATACAAAATTACACTTTTTAGCCCAAAGATACCTTAAAATGCACATTTTTCCTAAACAATGTCCCATTTTTCCTGAAAAATTTCCCGATTTTCACCAAAAAAGCACCAATCCTCAGTGTGGTCAATGTAAATCGTCAATGTGGACAAGATACAAAAAAACCCACCCACATAATAAGGAATACATAAAATAATATAGTTTAAATAAATTATTTCAATAAATTTAAGTACTTCTTAAAATAAAAAAATTTAACATTTAACTTTCAAATTAGAAAGTTTAAAAGCATAAATATTAATTGTTATATATCACCTGATTCGTCTTTTTGCAGCACATACGATCATAATGCTACAGGAAAAGTATTTTAATAATTATTTTCAAAACTTAAATACATATTTATAATTAAAATATTTAATGATACAGGTATTACGTATTATGTATCACCGGACTCGTCATTTAAAGGCACTTACGATTGTGAAGTCATACCACCATTCTGTCTCGATTTTTCATGCTCTATAATTCTTTGCTGTCTCTCTCTCTTTATCTATTTCTGTCTCATTTCACCTCTTTCTCTAATTCTACCTCTCTCTCTTGTGTGTATCTCTTTATCTTATTCAATCTCTATCTCTCGTTTTTCTTTCTCTCTTTCGTTTTTCTTCCACTATCTTATTTCATCTCCTTCTCTCTTGTCTCTCTTTCCTTTCTCTCTCGTTCTCTTTATTCCATCTCTATCTATTTCCTTCTCTTTCTCTCAATTCTCTTCTCTTCTCCTATCTCTCTTCTCTTCTTTCTCTTTTTCTTCTCTTTTCTTTTCTCTTTTTTCCTCATATCTCATTCCATCTTATCTCTTGTCTCTATTTCTTTCTCTACCTTTCTCATATCCCATCCCTTTCTCTTCTTTCTTGTCAATTTTTTCTATCTTTCGTTTCTCTTTTATTCTTTCATTCCATCTCTTTCTCTTTTGACTCTTACATTCGCCTTCACTTTCTCCTTTCTCTCTTGTCTCTCTCACTCGTCCGACAAATTACTCACACTTGTTCGACTCCACCATCTACATAGTTCCTTCATCACTTGCTGGAGTGCGCAGATAGTCAGTGCGTATATTTATGTACGAATTTAAAGATGTATTTTCCATACACAAGAAGGTATTTTGTAAATTATTGTAAAGTACATACTAGGCACGACTTTGTAAAACGATTCAAATTTTAATAATTTAAAAATCAATTGAAATGTTATATTTTTTAAATATTAACTTTATTAAACTTAGTTTTACGTTTTTGCGAAAATTAGGTCACGTAGCTTTCTAACCACATATGCATGCATGTGCCAGCAGGCTACCGCAAGCCAGCATTGACACGCCAATAGTGACATCAATAGGTGTCCCATGGGGCGAAGGCACTGAGTATAAATGTCCGCGAGGAACTTGGCTGATCGACCTTGTAAAATCAAACAAACATGTAGGTATCGATGCATTTATGAACAAGAAGAATTATTTAAATTTACTTAATTTATAATTTGAAAAATGCCAAAGAAAATAATCTTTGAAAATACAGTAAAAATATATTTTTAATGCATTTATAATACAAATTCAGTTCAAAGAGCTAAAATTTTGTTAATTACACACTTTATAATGACAGCTTGTAACCTTTAAAAAAAGGAAAAATTCTCATGCTTGGACAGGATTCGATCCCCACAACTTTTGGATGAGAAGTCCGGACCATCGAGCTCTCATTGAGAGGAGGTACATAAATATTGTATTTACATCATTTTGTAGCTTTCAGAATCTTATATGCCTTTACTTGCAATGATTGTTTTTATATTACTAAAAACAATATGTAACTAATCTGACTGTACGAAAGCAAATATTTATAGTCACTAGTGAATATAACTTACGATCTCTTAGGAGGCAGGCTCGTGAAATTCAGCTATGAAAGCAACATTTCTAGCTCCAGGAATGTATGTATGTTTCTGATAACCATATCGTTATATGCATGTTGCATGTTAAATAGAAAATTTATATTTTAACAAATTTTAAAATGTGTTTTTAAATTAATGCTTAAGTATGATGTAGAGTAAGGCAAAAAGTTCCCTCAACTTCATTATGGTCTCCTATCTTCTAAACTAAATACTACATGATGTTAATTATTTATTATCTCAAGTATTTTTTGTAGGCATACCTCACTTTCCTCCTCGTATTTTATTCGATGTGTTTATATGTAAATGAACCAAGCACCATTATATTATCTTTATATCAGGCAGGATACAACAATATTGAGAAATTAAAGACTTATATTTATATATTTCAGAATACAAAAATAAAAAAAAATTCCTGACATCCTCCATGCCGTTAATATTTTATGTTAAGCATTTTAAAAATATATATTAACTTACATATAATATATCTTTGCTATCCCATACTAAATAATTTATTATTTATATGTATGGACTTGTACCCTCTGTTGAATATATTTCCTACCCCTATGCTAGGATTTGTAAATTTTTCGAACACATTATTACATAGTCATATATAGAGTTCAGTATCCACTTTACCTAATCTTACTTCACCTAACCAAACAACACCAAACCTAACTTCGCCTAACCTAATTTCGCCGAACATAACTTCACTTAAACTAACCGTGACACTTTTGTCATCGCCAGACCCCTCTACACCTCCCCTCCTGCCTGTCTTTCTGAACAGCCATATCGAATTGTACTGAGTACCTGAACAGAAATAAAACATTAGCTTGCCTCAGTAATGCTATTAACAATACAGGCCTACCAACGAATATACCTCAGATTTACTGAACAATAGTAAAATTCAACTATATTGACTATCATTTCAGGCCATTTAACTTTGCCAGTTGCATATATAAACATTCCAGACCAGTTGCCGAACCAATCAAATATTCCAACCATGCTATCATAAGATCAATATTATTAATTTAACCATCTACGACACCCATATCGTCTTAGATTCCCATCAAATCATTCCGTTCTTACTAACCGACCATACCAGTTAAGCATTCTGCCCCTCTCATACCAAATAAACATCACACTAAACCATTCCCCTCTTACAAAAACGTTTCGCATTCATACCATTCTCCTTACACCAGCTAAACTACAGTTTTTTTCATACTATCAAAATATCCGAACATGTGATCAGGTCATGCCAATCAACATAAAAGCTATACCAACCATACAAGAAACTAACTGTACAACCAAGTTATTTTATACTCGTGTGCGTTCCACCGTATGTCAGGACTTTGAACATATTTATTTTATTTTATTTCTCTCGACATCAAATTAAACTAACCACCAGCCCAAGTAAAAATTCCATTTAGTAGCCATGGCTGTCGACCTAGTGTAGCACATAGAAAGTATTTTCATATTGTGTAGGAAGATGAATTCATTTTTAACTTAGTCACACCCATTCTACCCCATGTCAGGAAATTAAATTACATGTTGACCTAACCTATCTTCACCTAATCTAACACATCCAACACCACCACCACTACCATCATCACCTACATTACCACCACCACTACCTCCACCCCACCTCCACCTCCACCACCATTCCCACCGAAACCACCACTTCCACCTCCACCACCACCACCCCACCCCACCCCAACACCACAACTTCCATCTCCACCTCCACCTCCACCAACCCCTCCACCTACACCTCCACCCCTACCACCATCACCATCTCTACCTCCACCTCCACCATCACCACCACTACCTTCACCTACCACCACTTCCATCTCCACATCCACCTCCACCAAAACAATCAGCACTGAAGGCACTACATTAAGCACTGCAGGCACCACACTTAGCACCAATGGCACTGCACATAGCACCAAAGCCACTGCAGTTAGCTCCACACGCTCCACAGTTAGGTCCGCAGGCTCCGCAGTTAGATCTGCATGCTCTGTAGTTAGCTCCATATGCTCCGTAGTTAGCTCCGCAGGCACCACGATTAGAACCGAAGGCAACACACTTAGCACCACCACCATCGAATTAATAATTATTTCAAAGAAGCACATGTACATAATACTATGAACATATAAATTTTTATTTTAGTTTTGTTATTAACTCGCATACCTATTATGCTATTCAATAGATTGATCAATGCATTTTTGCAGAGTATCTGCTCTACTAACCGTTATCAACCTAAATATATGTACCACTCAAACTATAAGTCAAGCATACCACAACTCACAGTGGCCTTACCAAAATAATCGCATGCCCAACATGTTTGTCATCCTATCAGACATCAGTAAAATATCATACTACACATTAATATATCACGCATTCAACCAACAAACCAGTTAATTATGACAGCCATACACACTGAAAGCTGCTGTATCGTTATTTATATTTGTATAGTAAGCAATGGCAAATTGAATGCCCCAGGCAGAGAAAATTATATCAGCCACTTTTTCTCGTATGGACAAGCACGAACACAACTAGGACTATACCGAGTACAAATACTTTTAACAGTAATAAACGACGAGCTACAACACGTTTATAGAGAGCTTTCTATATGGAAAATTTAACAGTTCGATATATAATACCAATTAAAATTTTGTAATAATAAAAGCTTACATAATAAATATGTAGCGCTTGCAATTCTATATTGCTTTTACAACACCAGGCTAATTTTTAAAAAACTTCGCTGGACTGTTTGGTGCTAATGGACATGTCAGTCGTTGAAAGAGTTACATAACTTGTAGTTCAAAATGTATTAAAAAGGGAAAATGACAGTGTAAAAATCTCTACTAGTTCTTGACTTATGAGTATAACTTGATGTCTAGCTACAGTCGATACTCCGAGTGAAATGTGACACGTTACTATATTATCGATTCTGATAATTCTCTTGAGAAATAGTCGTCCAAATTCGACATGAAATAAAGTGGAAGGGCATAGTTTCTTCATGCGCAGGTTCCAGGGTCCGGAGACGGAGCCGGCCGATTGCAATCTTGGAATTTCCCATTTTCACGAAAAATGTTCCTTTTTACCCAAAAATGATTTCATAAATCAAATTTTTTGCTCAAAATCAAATCAGATATCATATATATTACCCAATAATCACTTCAGTAATAATTTGTTTTAACCAAAAATTATTATTTTCCTAAAAACATTGCACATTTTTCTCTGAAAAAAATTTTGAATATCAAAAAAATTTAAAAATATTGAAAGAAATCCCCAAAAATTTATAAAAACTCATATTAAAAAAACATTTACTGAGGTCACCTCAAATACCAATATTTCACATCGGTTAATTAATTAGTCGGCAGGCCTCCACCCATGGGCACGTCTCCACCCCCTAACTTATAACAGTCTACCATATAGATTTTTTCGTTTGTCATTTGATTATTCATTGCTGGAGTTTCATGTTTTGATCACCTAGGTGCAACAAGTTTATTAATTCATCCAGCCGGTGACAGCCATATTTATTTATGGTTTTAAAGTATAAGTTGTACTATCGGCACTCTCCGTATTGGATTCTACTTTCAACGATTAAATTTCTCAATTATGACACCTGCTATTGGTCTGTGCCGAATGTTGATATTGACCATTTCTGCAAAGTACGTAGATTGTCATGTCCAATTTTTTATTTTATTCTTAAATACGAGTATTTTTGTTAAGAGTAATTTATATAAAACTGAGTTTTTTATGACGTGCTTACCAAGAGGGGTATAATTTCATGCGACTATATAAATTAAGAAATTTTTAAGCTCATTATTCGTTCTCTCGGTGTACACAGGGAGAGAAAATGAGCACCTATAGCCATGAAGACCGAAATCAACGATACAGCTGAGCATTTAAAGAAGCGAAAACCTGATGATGTACAGTCAGACCTGGACGATGGACCGTATGCGGATTTGCCACACAAGAAAAACGTACGGAAGAAAGCCTTGAAATCTAATACTCTGGCTCATCGGTACCTACGATCATACACATCTCGTGTATACAGGCATAATGATAAATTGTTCCTCGGTTCTTATGAAATAGAGTTTCTACCAGGTGGGAGCATCGAAGTGGGTTATTACACGACACGTGGAACACCTAGGCTATATGAACTTCTATTTCACAAGAAGCCAAGGGAGTTTAAAGAATCTGACCTGCTGTAATACAAGACTTCGCTCAAACTCACGCATGCACTTTACCAAGATAACAATCCCGAGAGAGGCGTTTATAAGGACGAAGATCACGAAAACATCGACATTATTGCAGAACTCTTCAGTTGCCTAGAATTGAAAAGCGACGAAGGTCTGAAGAATATATACGACGACATATTCTGGGACGATCCAAACGAACTGGTGGATAGGTTGGAGCTACTGCTTGCTTCACAAAGTGTTGAAAATTATTTCCACACCAACGAGATAGTTTCAATCATCGAATAACTTAAGAAGGTGGGCTACAAATGATGAATCGATTGGGTATCACCAATGAACTGCATGAGGCCACCAGGAGCAACTACCACCATCGTAAGGTCATGATTTGTGGGATGAACGACCTATTTTCTGCCGACTTCATCGAGATGACACCGTACGCTTTGGTGAACCAGGGTTACAAATATATGTTAATAGTCATCGATGCTTATAGCAAATCGCCTAGGCCAGGCCGGTCAAGTCGAAAAATGCACACGTCACCGAGGCTATTGGCAGATGTATTCCACGAAGGATGCATCCCAATTAATTTGCAAACCAACCAGGGCAAGGAATTCTACAATACAAAGTTCAAAGCCCTGATGAAGAAACATAATATAAACCCTTATTCCACGTAGAGTAATCTCAAAACTTCTATCGTCGAGAGGTTTAACAGGATTCTGAAAGGCAAGATCTGGAAGCATTTCGCAACGATTGGCAGCCACAAGTGGCTTGAGCTACTGCCGAAACTCGTTCATGAGTATAATTCTACCGATTATTCTACCACTCGTATGAAGTCCGAAGATGCCAAATACGAGTCCCTGGTTCGGACCTACACAAGCCTAAAGCCAAAATAAGATACCTGGTACATATCTCAAATTAGAAAGGCTTCTTCAGGAAAGGGTTCACAGCGAATTGAAGCACTGAACTGTTTCGCGTGCGATGTCCATACAACTATGCTCTGAGGACCTACTATTTCGAAGATCTGAACATTGTACCCATTCATTGTAGTTTCTAAGCCGAAGATATCCAGCCAATGAAGATTCCAGATGTGTGTTGGGTCAAGGAGGTGCTGAAACGACGTAACAGAAGGACGGATGTTAAGTGGCGGGGATTCTCTTGCCTGCTGCAATTCCTGGGTCGCCAACATGGACATCGAACAATTATCACCGAAGAACATTAATAAAAATAATTTATTTTTTGCCGATTATGTATATTTTATTATGCGTACAATAAATTTTGTGTAAAAAAGTATGATGTGATTTCTTTATTTTTATAAAAACAATCCACTTAATACAAAATTATTTAACATAAAAATACTTGTATTTAAGTATAAAACTAAAAATTAAATTCAACTGTTTACATATTTTGCAGGAATGGCCAATGTCACCATTCGGTACAGGCCGATAGCAGGTGGCATAATCGAGAAATGTATGCGTCAAAAGTAGAATTTAATATGCATGGTGCTGACAGCGCAACATGCTTACTATAAACATCACCAAAAAACGGCCGCCACCTGCTGGGCGAATTTAAACACTAGTGCCACCTAGGTGATGAAAATATGAAACTCCAGTAATGTATAAACAAATGACCAATTGAAAAACCAATACTCTAGAATGAGTAAAGGTGAGGTGGTGGAGGCCTGCCGACTAATTAACCAATGCGAAACATTTTTGTTACGAAAATTTTAGTTTTTTATATAGATAATTATAAATATTTATATATTTTTAAGTATTATTTAATATTTTATTTTTTTAAAATTAATTTTGGGTAAAACAGTAATTTCCGAAGTGATTTTTGGGGAAAGGAATTGATTTCTGAATTCATTTTTGGGTAAAATAACTGAGTTCTGAAATGCTTTTTGGATAAAATGGGAAATTTTTAGTGAAAAACGGGAAATTCCAAGATGGAGGTCGGCCGGCTCCGGCTCCTGACCTTCGACCCTGCACAAGGAGATACTATGCCCTACTTCTGAGATCTCTCTTAATTAGTATTTTCACATCGTTTCCCCCATATTTCAAAAACCGAAGTTAATTTCAGCCCCTTTATGCAAAAATGTGTTTCTACATAGTATCTTTTTAGTGACCAGTTCTGAATTTCTTTGTAATATAAAAATATTTTCCAGGCCTCAGTCTGTTCATGAAAATTTTAATTTTGAAGACTTGGTTATATTAAGTGTGAAAAAATCAAGAAAATATTAAATATATATTTTAACCTGTTCGCCAACCAAATGGAGAAAACGTAAAACTAAAATGTTGGATCCGAGTTATCCTTTACTTTATTAACATTGTTAGGCGATGCAATAGTAGTATTATGAATTACAAAACCTTTTGAAAAGATGAACACTCTTTTAAAGTAACCGATGTCTCAATCTAGAAATGATCAAGAAGATCCGCTATTGTAGCTTGACTGTCATGTGTCTGCCTTTCAACTAGGAGGTCGTGAAATTAAACTAAACTTAAGACATGGTAGAGTGTTGTTTCTAAACACATGGTTTTAACAATTAATAAGGGATAAAAAAAATATATGCAATATATCTCATAATATTAATTTTCTGCACCCTAAAATGAGTACGAAGTAACTGGTGGAAATCGGAGAAAATATTCTTTTTATCACCAAAATTAAAATAATATTTTAATAATTTCATATTACTTCTGTGACTGAATATGAACTGGTTAACACGGTTTTAAGATGACTTACATAGAATGACACTGCTACAAGTAACTTAAATGCAGTTACTCTAGCTGACTTATCAACAGAGCTGATTTGTATGTATGTCTTGCAAAGCTGAATATTTATTCTGGTTTAAGTCATTAACTCAAAACACAAGCTGCCAGTTGACGGTTCAGTCGAAAGGGTAATAATTTTTATGAGCATTTTACAATTGATTTAATTGCAATATTTTGTATTCGTTCCAATGCATAGTAGAGTATTTTAATGACATCACGACAATAGCACTATCATGAAATATGTACGTATTGAAATAAATATGTATGGAGTTAATAATTCCCATAGTATTTTTCAGTCGACCGTAAGTTATATGCCGAAAAAAAAAAAATTCTAATTGCAGTGCAGCTGATATGCTTCTTGATAATAAAGAAAAAAAAAAACTCAACCGCTCCTGCTCTTAATAACCGAGCCCGTTCTTAATATATTTCTCACTGGCAAGCAAATTAATGAGACCAATAATAAATAATATTTTTTTCATTGAATGTGTTAGGATTTCTAACCCATCATCGCGCAGTCCAAAGGCAGAATGATTTTAGTCCAAACATATTTCACTTACTGGACAAATTAGCTCAGCTTTATATTGTTTGTCACGTGAATAGTTATAAAAAGTAGGTGTGGGAGCAGATTTGTAACAGTTTGAGTTAGGAGCCACCAGCAAACTCGGCTGACGAAGCGGTCGCGGTCACCCGCCACTTCAAAATTTCCCGTCTCTCCCTCAAAATGACAAATTCACCAATCGAAAATGCCGGTTTTGTCCCCAAAATTTCCCTTTCCCCCCAATACCACGAAAATTCCATAAATTTGTGAAAAAATGTTTGCTCCTCAATGCGTCCGAATATCCTCTAAGGATGTTAAAACGTCAGCCACACTAAGGAGTCAACGGAATAAAATTATTTTTTTAAAGTTGAATCAATTTTACAATTAACCAATTGAAGGCATAAATAATTAAGTGTTGCACATCACCGGACTCGTCATTTCAAGGCGCATAATATCGTGATTTCATAACGATTATGTAATCCGATGACAGGACCGCCATATTGGATTTAATAGGTAGGTCTCACTCTCCTCCATCGGTGTGTGATAGTAATTTCGTTTCTATGTTTCCACTGTCTGCGACCAGCCCGTCAGCGCATCGCCGAAGACACTTCTGGCGGCCGAATCGATTGCACCTGCTATGAATATTTTGCCTTCAAACTTAGGCCTACTGTAAAACAGAACGATGCTTATAAGTGTCAAAAGATATGTATTCATGTTAACTAAGGCCTATGGATGCACTTTACGTGGAAGATCGTGAATTTTTTAAGTGCTTTTATATTAATATATTTAGATAAAATTGAAAACATTAAAATTTGAATATTTTATTTCATAGTTTATCCCTATATCGTAGACCTACAGTTATAAACCGATTTCGTTTTAAAAAAGGCTACAAAGCTAATCTTACTTTATTTTAGTAATTAGTAAGTCAATAAAGGACTTACACATACATAGGCCTACAAACATTCCTGGAGCATGAAATGATTCTTGCAAACTGAATTTCACGAGATTGTTCCTAAGAGTTCTCAAATTAAAGTTTTTCACCTATGCCTGCAAATTTTAATAGATAACTACAATACTTACGACCTGGCTTGAGAAAATGTAGCCGCTATATCGTAAACTGGCTACGAATGGTTGCAGAACCTCGGCATAAATTGTTAGAACGAATATTAAACGTATTCATTAAAGGGTTTAGGCACGTAATCTGAAGCAAGTTCTACAATACGTCCCTTGCTTTCAAGAAGTTTTTAAAATGCCATATATGATCAATTAAAACAAGACTTTAATTGATTATGGAGTTGTTATAACTATAGTTCAGAAAAGCCCTTGATCACAGTCATGCCGTATAAGTATTGATAGGAAGGAATGCAGCCAGTTTGTTTGGAAGGATACTTTTTAAATACCACATCTAAGCAGTAGTTGAGAGGTGAAGGTGCACACCTATGTGATAAATTATAATTTTCTTTCATGTTACCAGCTGGCGTGGGAATGCGCAAGTTTTACAGAGGTTAAATTTTATAAACCGATTTTGCAGTAACCATACGTTAGAAGAAGGGGTGAAGTGGGAGGCGTTATAGGCGTGTGTGAAGGCAAGGTGCATTTACGAGATTAGATGATGGTTGAGAGATGTTGGCAAGGTGTGGTGACGGACTGGGTTATTGGAGTGAGTTTGGGAGGAGGAGTATACCTACTAATTCCTATATCGCGTTCCTGACATTGGGTTTCATAACCGTTACTAAATCACTATCGTATGCGCCTAGATAAAACGAGTTCAGTGATATATAACACAAAATACTTACGCCTTTAAAGTAAATGGTTATAAATTTAATTTTAATTTTGAAAAATCATTTCGGAATTATTATTTTTTACTCATAAGTGTGGCTGACATTTTAACACCTTTTAAAAATATTCAGCCACAGTGACGAGTCACTCAGCCGTGTTGAGGAGCAAGCATAATTATTTTATAATTCTTTAGTAATTTCAGGGTGTTAGAGGGAATAAGGGAAATTTTGGGGACAAAACAAGCATTTTCGAAAACCAAACTGGTCATATTGAGGGGGAAACGGGAAACATTGAAGCGACGGGCTACCACGACCGCCTCGTCAACCGAGTCGGCTGGTGGCTCTGGCCTCCGCCTGCTTGAATCTTGCACCCGAACCTACTTCCCCTTACTACTTGCGTGTAAAAAGAGAGCTTTGTTTAGGACTTCCAAATGGTAAAAAAAAATAAAAAATTTCTACGTTTTTGGAATGTGATATCCTTTATTTTTTGCGATGTGAAATAATACTCCGAAAAAGCATGACAATGGATTCAAATTACTTTTAAAAAAATTGCAAGAATACAAATGTTATACATTTTGTCGTAAATATCTCATAATTGTACAAAATTAATACTTACGTCATGGTAGAGTTCTAAATAATTTTCCTGCTATTAAAATATCGTGAAGAAAATTTCTTGGACATTTTTACGCTCTTGGCTCGCATGTAATTTTTTACTTTTGAGATCAAATTTTAAGGCTAAAGAGATTTAGTTAAACCCATTCCGCAGGTGAACCAAGTGTCGAATTTTAAATAAGTTGTAATATGCCACTTCTGTGATCCCCAGAACTACTTTAGCCGAAGCAGAACTTCTTGTTAAAGAAACTTTTTTAAAATTGTACGAATAAGATTTTAAATGGACTCACCAGTTAGAATAATGTCTTTAGAATAATCGTTGACGCGTATAAACGTAGATATATCAGTAAACAAATCTTCTGGGAATACAACTTTTTCCGAGAAAAGTTTAAGAAAAGTATTTATTAAGGTCAATTTGTTTTTAGTTTATACTATCAAATTATTTATAAATAAATCAACACTAAACAAAGTTTAAAAAAAAAACATTTGAGTAGCTATCGTGAGCATTTTCCTTACGGAAAAGAAAGAAATTGCAAAGTGTTGATTTATAGCTAAATGTAATAACTTATGCCGGAACATATTTAATTTTCGAGAAATTCAGTTGCTAGATATGAATATCGATGTCTATGAAGGAGCTATCGCGATGGTGTCTTATATACCAGGCGTGACCTCGAGGCTTTTAAACATTTAAGTAGGTGTTCCTGTCTAATTAATTATCATACATATTCCCAAGTAGCAAAGTGCGTTGATAGAACATTGAAACCTGTTTGAAAAGGTTGGCTATAAGTTGGTTTGGAGCACACATTAATACAACGTTGGTCCAACGGAAAATGCCCCAACAAAAATTTTCCATCATGAAATAGTTAAAAAATTACTAGCACCCTCCACCAAATCATAAAATACCATAACGTATTCCAAGTGTAATTATAGATTTTTGGTGTTTGCTAGAAAACAAGATGGTAAAACTGCTGTTGGTAATAGGTGAGTATTTTTGGTGTTTGCTGATTAACAAGATGGTAAAACTGCTGTTGGTAATAGGTAATTTTGGTGTTTGCTAGGTAACAAGTTGGTAAAACTGCTGTTGGTAATATGTGAGTATTTTTCTTCTGGCCCAACACTGGGCAACCAACATTTAATGTAAAATTACGGAATAACGTTTTGAATTAAAAGAAACCCAAACTAAAATATTTCACAAAATATGAAGGTTCTTCATGATCTGAAATATTTCTCACCAAAATATGATCAGTTGTTTATATGATGGGCCAATGTTCGGAACACAGGAGTTGATAATTGGTACAAATTGTTAAGTTGGGCCAACAATGTGTAACCAGCATTTTGCCAAAAAATGTAATTGCTATATTTATAGCGTAATAACATTATAATGTTGTATGATTGCTTAAAAGCAATGTATTGAGCACAATATACCAAATTTAAAATTGAACTACAAAATATCCTCAAAATCGGAAAAAAGTTGTTGGCGCTTGAACAGTTTCAATTAGGCTAAATAATGTACACTGTTAATTGAGCAATTTAAAAATCCCAGTTCAGGATCTACTTTCCATCTTATTTTGTATCCTTTCTCTAAATGTAAAATTAACATTGATATGTACACGATCAATTAATTCAAATGTCATCCAGGTAAAATTTTGAAATTGTTGGTAATGTAAACATGTTAATGTGGGAGTTCGTACCATAATGTGTTTAAAAGAAGAAATACTGGCTTCGAATGTCATCAGTTTAAACACTCACTATACCTAAGACGTCAAATCTGAAGAAGTAATTTTATAAACTGGCCGCCGAATTTACTCAGGAGCGTACATAGCAGTGTGTACTGTAGGGAGTACGTAGCTTATGGGCAGTAAGCGATTATTTAGAAATGCTTTTTGAATATAGTTTAAAGTTGATGAAGAAGAGCGAGAGTTGCATGACTCACAGCATCCGTAGTACTGGAGCTGGCGGCGGGCCTGCTCGGCGCGCGCCTCTTGGTCCATGATACTGTTGAGCAGCTCGAGCTTCCTCTGCAGGTCGGCCGCCTCCGTGTTCTCTGGGTCTGCGACACACACAAGAGGAGATGCCAGTGTCGTGTTAGCCATACACCTGCCGCACTCTCTACCACTGTCAAAGCGCGCTCAACTTCATCCGCAGCGATCGTCGGCAATTCATACACTCTACCTCGCGCTTTTACCCATATTTACAAACATTTATACACACATTTCTGCTAAAAATATTGTTACGTCAATGTACTTTTCTGGCGTTAAAAGCAGCCAGCGTTGCAAATACGTATCATTGAATAATTTCAACTGCTTTTTCTAGTGTTTATGGTTATTACTGTTTGTAAGGTAGCTGAGCTGGTTATTTTATAAATAAAGGTAGCTTATTTGATTATATTTGCAATTTTAATTTTGGTGGCTTTTGATCTTTTTTCTCGGACTATATGATTTATACCTTTCGTATCTCTTAATATTCCAATTTTGGATTAATAAACAATCGTCACTCATTAACTTGAAATAAACTGTTTAAATAATTAAATACTGAATTCAAAATTTTTATTGAAAAAAATATAAAAATTATAAATAAATATTATAGATCTATTTAAGGATCACGCTGAGGAATAATACTATTTAAAAGTTCAGTACTATAATTTTCATTTCATTCTTTTAAATTTTCTTCTGCTCAAAATGGACCGATATAATGATCTGACGGTATACTTTATTTTAGTTAAATACAGTAATTTAGTTAAATACAGTAATATTCTTAACTTCAGGGAAAACTGCTGCAGAGTCAAGTTGTATGGTGATTTCAGGTAGCGCTATATGAACATAGTATTGCATGTATTTATAAATCTAATAATTCACCAGTAACGATGTAATGAACTATCCAAATTTTTTTCTTAGAAAAGTGAATGGTTTTGGGGTCGAATGTTATTCGAATATGGATGTAATCTGAATATGCTATTTCATAGTTGGTTAATTTTAATTACAAATGCATTTTTGTACCGTGCATTGTTTTATTTTTTATGTTATATTTTTACTCGATACAAAAATATTTTCGTATGTTTTGTGTCGTCTGGAGATTTTATGGCAAGATTGTGTACATATGTTTGTCTCTATTTTTTTCTTTCGTTTTTTCGTACGATGTGCCACACTCTCTCTCTCTCTCTCCCTATATATATGTTTACATATATATGTATATATACATATATGTATATATATGTACATATACATATATATAAAGGGAAATTTTATGTTCTTTAGTTTTGTCTTCAATGGTTGGTTGTAAGACGCATTGTTTCGGTACAAGGAACAGTTTGCTATGTACAGTACTGTACAGTTCAAGATGCTCGGAAATTTTCCTTACAAACTCTAGGACTTGTAGAGGGGACTGAGTAGACGATCTTTTGAATAGGAACCCATGTCCGCATACGTACTCTTACCGCGCTACAATTATGCCTAACTAGGTGTATCATCCGTCCACTTCCACTGAGGGGAGAAGGAATGTCGCGGACTTTACTGTGTAAGTATACAACTGGGTGGGCAGTACATTACGTCAGATTATCAGCTGTTGGCACGTGACGTCTAACCTGCCACGGTATCCTGTCTCAGGCCCCATTCACGTACCTTTGCGTTTCCGATTAACATTTTTGAGTACACGCTTGCGGAATACACAGACATGATCCTAGTGTACGGCGCGGCTGAAGGTAATGGAAGAGAAGTTCGTCGGCTGTACCAAGAGCGTTATCCACAACGTGTGACGTCATTGCATACCCTTTTCGCCTCAATTACGCAATGACTCCGAGAATGAGGTACCTTCATCGCCGACAGGAGCATTTGTGGTGCTCCAAAGAAACGCTGCACTCCCAAATTGGAAGAGACTGTACTGCATCACGTTGAACAGAGCTCGTCAACTAGTACGCAATCAGTTGCGCGTGGAAAAAAAGTGCTGCTTCCAGCATCGCCTGGGAAGTTCTGCATGAGCAACAACTGCATACTTTCCACTTCCAATGGGTACAGTCTTTGCGTCCAGCCGATTTGCACTACGTGTTGACTTCTGCTCGTGGTTCCTGCACCACTGCACCGGTGAGCCCCTTTGGTTTGAAATGGAGGTAGCACGGAAACGGTACGTTTCCAGACATGGGTTCCTACCCAAAAGATCGTCTACTCAGTACCCTCTACCAGACCTAGAAGTTCGTAAGGGGAATTTTCGAGCACCTTGAACATGTTCAAAAATGGAAACTCCAAAATATTAATGTTGCGGTTATTTTTAAAATGTATTTCATGCGAGGTTAACGTTACGCATGGTTTACTTTCGAATGATGTAGGTGGTTCAATCATAACTGGTGTGTAAACAATTTTAACCATTTCGAATGCGACCGCTCATACAAGCTTTAACGTTTCGGTGAAGAGATTACGTGATAGAAAAGTTAATCGGAAGTATATAAACATGATATGACAATATGGTTTCTCTATGTGCATTATAACGTGTGACACGTCTCTTCCGGGAATGTAGTTTTATTTTACAACTTACCCTGGCTGAGATATTTATGAATTACCGAAAACCTCTAGCTGAACATAAAATATGGCATAGAAATAACATTAAAATTTTAACTTACTTTGTAATTGCACTCTCTTAAACTTAGGAACCGTAGTTAAGGGGATTGGTGCGGAGAAATACAAGAGTTTCTGTGCATATTTTAATAACATTAGAGGTAAGAATAAACTTTGTACTAAATGTTATACAAACTATTTGCAAAAAATATTCATAAATAAAGATTGAAAGTAGGTTATTCATACGATATCCTGCTCCCAATTTGATAATGTGAAAAAGACGCACATACATGCACTTACAAGTCAGTGAATAGTGTCCGAAACAAAATAGTTGTGCGTTCAGTGTCTTTGCTATTACTGTACTGTGAGAAATAGGTATGCATAAAGGCGAGGAAACACATAACTCCTTAGCTCAGACGAAATTATTGATATAAAGACTCTGCTGGAAAGAATAACTATAAGTTAGCTAAATGAATACCGTATTTACATAAAGGATAAAATTCTACTTAGAGAAGGGGGCTCTAGTTACATGTAATTAGTGCGTACGGAGCTAATAAAACTATATATAAACTATTTATAATTGTAGCCAAAATCTTCTGCGTTTTTATTGCTCGTTTGGACCCCTTCTTTGCCGTTATGCATTGTCTTTAAACATTGTAATATTATTCAGTTCTAAATATTTCTAATTAGCCTTTATTAAATTACTAAACATTTTTCACGTGAATATTTACACAAAATGACATAAAAATGAACTGGTAAACATAATTATTTTGTATTTTCTTCATGCCCATCAAACATGGCAGTCAATCATCTTCATGGGTATCGATCTGTAATTATTAACAGTAAGAGCGAACATTAACTACAAAACTCTATTTACGTTATATTGTTCTACAAATATCGAAGCGCGCACTTTGCTGTTAACTATCAACACTATATATAGACGTTCACGTGATTAAAGTAATATTTACCAATCGTAGCACGACACCAAGCTCGCGTTTCTGTGCAAGTACAACAGCTGTTGTGAATAATTAAAATGTCATCTTAAGAGTAATGTTTCCTTTCCGATCTTCGTCAGTGCGACACTAGCGTACTTTCCTAGCGTAACATAGTCTATATGAGTATGATGAAAAACCAAGAGATCCAAATAAAATTCGGGTCTGAAACACTGCCGGATTTTAATTAACGCCTCTTATCTCGTGAGTCTGCTCCGTGCATTTCTACAACAAGCTGTAAACTCTCTGGCAGAGAATTTCAATAGTAAGTGGGCGTGATACGGCCAGTAAAGAGTGAGATAGAGATAGAAAGCAGCAAAGGTAGAAGCCACAGATACGGCAACGTGAAGCGGGTGGCCTAGTAACGTTCCAGTTCTGAGAGAAAGAGAGAGAAAAAGAGAGAGAGATGCGGAGAAACGACAATACTTAGGGGTAGTGAGGAAAGAGACAGATAGCGATCAGTACATAAAGAGACAGTGGTGTGTCGAAGTACGTGTACATGTGCGAAGTACAAGTGTAGATTAATAACATAGAGAGAGAGAGAGAAAGAGAGAGAGAGAGAGAGCGAGAGATATATAAGTATGTAAATACTGTAGATATTGTGCATTAGGGGCCGATAGTGCTCTGCACTTAGGCGCATTTCAAGCCCATCACAGGTGACAGTAAACTAGACTGCTTTATGTGATAGTGCTTTCCTTGCAGCTTAGCCTGCTGTCATTTCGCTGCTTCCAATGCTAAAATTTACATATTTCATTGCGTTATAAAAGGAGATAGTAAAACAAAATCGATTTATTTTATAATTATGTCAATGAGGTAACTAGACAGTAAAATTTAAAAAATAAATAAATAGTTTTCTTTTTATGAGTGAACATCGTGACTTACTTAAAAATTTGGTCCAGTAAGTCTTCGAAACAAACACCGACATTTTAAATACAGGCAGAATTTTCCCTGTTATGTGGAAAACAAATACATTTAATGACAATTCGATTAATTTTCGTATTTAAGGCCCAAGCCATGCTCCAATTCACCGAGAGAGTAAGTAGTGTAATTTGGGGGAGTATGGGGCAATGCATTTTAAATGGCAGCCACAGCGGTTTGTGCGGATGGGTGGCTGCGGTCATTTTCCTTCAAAATTCCCCTTTATCCCCTCAAAATCGTGTAAAATACCCTAAAATTTTTCCTTTTCTTAAACAAAAAATTCTTTTTTCCTAAAAAAATTTTCCCCTTTTTCCCTTAAAAGAAAAGTTAGAAGACCCGAAAAATGGTTAAAGCCCCCTCGTGTGCAGAAAGAAGCCCCTGAAATGCAATTTTATAAAAATTTAATAATTTTGAGAGGCTTGTGCAGCTGGGCGGCTGTAGCCATTTTCCCTCAAAATTTCCCTTTTTTCTCTCAAAGTCAACTAAAAAGTCCATTTTGCCCTAAATAAATTCCTTCTGCCCTTAATTAATGCCGATTTTCCCTCAAAAAGGTTTAAGCCCCCCCCCCCCCATGAGCAGAAAAGAGCCCTTTAAATCATATTTTCGCCCAATTTAAGAAATTTGGATGCTTCCTTAAGACCGACAGAGCAGTGGCGGCCATATTTTTTATATAGGCAAAGAGTATGTCAATCGAAAATCTGTATTACTATTTGATTATAAAAATTTATTATTTTATATTCAAAATTAATTTTTTTAGTATACAGTTATTTTATTTAAAATTGTGTTGAAATTATACATAAGGGATTGTGGAACCATAAAAATGTATTTAAATTACATTTCCTATGCCTCATGTCTTTAAGTCTCATTATTCACAACCCCAACAGTTTTGTAGGTATAAGTATGCTACCCGGGTTTTTGTAAATGTATGTTTAGGTGATTAAATCAAACCCCCGACGTGCTGCAAATAAGACTTCGTATGCTAGTAGGCAACGGGGCACCGTGGCCTGATTCGTGAGAAATATCTCCAACTTTAGCATGAATTTGTATGGGTAGAGTAACATCTTGCTTGATGGTACGTATATTACTACTGCAATCTTCTGGTGGCGGTGGTGGTGGTGGAGGTGGAGAGCTAGTGCTACAAGTTTTAGCATGTCTCTTTAAAGTATCACTCCGTGTAAACAGCTTCTAATAGAATTTTCATTCAAAAGTCACACTCAAAATTTTCGATACGCAGGTCGTTGTTTCATTTCGTTGTAAATTCCACAAATTTGTGAACATTTTACCACAGAAGCGACAAAGCAGTTCCATCATTGATATTTTACATTTGTACTGTTCCATGTATAGAATGATACTGAATCGAAAGTGTCTTCGAGGTCAAAAGGCAGCCGTTGGTTTTCTAAATCATCTATGAGGCATGGGAGCACTCTGATAAAACCCAAAAAATTGATGTTTACTTCTCAATGTCTGAACATATACTCACGTATCTGCGTATGTTCATGCTGTATAATGTGACAGGAGAAAAAAAAGTTTTTTTTTCTCCCTTCACTGAGAAAAATTACCATCATATTACTAAGTCCAAGAGAAATTTAATGTATTTTTATTATTGCCACTTTAGTAAAAAAATTCTGGAATAAAACATGGTTTATGAAACTCATAACACAAGCCGTTAGACACATAATGGTTGAAGGATATAAATTTTATAATGAGGTAAATTTCGAACGCCGACCTGAGTTTCGGATAAATCTTAACGAACATTGTATGCGATTTTCTGCCTCTTTACGTGTGTATATGCACCTAATATAAAAATGTATGTAATATCTGTTGAATAAGCATGCCGTTGGACCATGGATTCGAGTCCCGTAATTATAATATATGTTAATTTTATATTGGAATTAGAAACAATACGGTAATTTTTTGCAGTATTAATGTGTGCCTGACATAAGGAATTAAACAATCACCAAAGGCAAGGTACGGCGTAGGGCTCTGATTCAAAACCCGAAAATATAAAAAAAGATTAATTTTTTTATCGGAATTAGAAAAACTTACGTAATTTTTCCCAGTGTTCGGTGAATAATACAGGAATTTATATGAAAGGCGAAGCAGAATTTTCAGGCATAGGATATAGGAAACAATTTATCGATTAATGACCTGAACTTTCGAATCCTTTGTTAGCAACGTTGATACGTGCATTTTTCAATATTTTGTATTTATGCATACATCTATATAAGAAATTCAGCAATCACCAATTGCGAGGTATGATATAACGCTCCAAGTTCGAGTCCAGAAAATAAAATAATATATATTTTCTATCGGAATTGGAATAAATTTCAGAAAATATTTGAGTAACGTGTAATAAAGACGTTTCCTCTTTATTATAGTATTATCTATCATATATTGGGATCAGGCTAAGATAAGTCGTACGCTATTCGATTAATGATGCCAGTTTTCGAAGATTATTAACGAAGTTCGTACGTAACCTTCTGGATAATTTCGTACACTCGATATAAATGCCTATACAATATCAACCGGCTAGGCATGCCATAGGGATCTGTGTTCGAGACCTGAAACTATGAACAAATTTTTTTCTATCGGACTTAGAAAAAATTTGGTATTGCCCAGTGTTTCGGAGAACTGGTGTAGTAACGAATAATGAAGGCAAAATGCACTAATCGTGGAGTCGGGATGAAATACAAATCTTGTAAAGTTTTTAATTGCGGAGGTTTTTCTAAGCTTATTAGCACAGTTCGTGCACTGTTTAGTATTTATGCGCAACTGATACAAAATTTTTAAGGAGTTAACAAAAATGACGCCTGTCGGAGGGACCCGAGTTCGAAGCTCGGAACTATAAAAATACACTAATTTTCTCTCGGACTTAGAACTTTGTTAGTAACTTTGCTCAGTGATGGGAGAAAGTGTGTGTGTGTGTATATATATATATATATATATATATATATATATATATATATATATATATATATACACACATACATACAGCGCGGACGTACGCAGATACCTGAGTTGATGTTAAAGCTTTGAGAAATAAACATCCATTTTTTTTAGGTTTTATCAGAGTGCTCCCACATCTACCGCAAAGGTGATTTGAAAAACGAACGGCTGCCTTTTGACCTCGACGATAATGGAGCCCTGAACCTGCATTATCGCCAATTGGTTCTTGCCGGTGTCGATTCTGCGATAGGGGTTTTCACTTATGTTCAAAGTGTACGTTGGCATGAAAGGGCGAGAAAGGTATAATCACGCTCCTTTTATACACTTTCGATTCAGTATCATTCTAGACATGGAACAGTGCTGACGTAAAATGTCAACGATGCAACTGCTTTGTCACTTCTGTGGTAAAACGTTCACAAATTTGTGGATATTACGACGACATGAAATAACGACCTGTGTATTGAAAATTTTGAGTGTGACTGTTGAATGAAAATTCTGTCAGAAGCTGTTTACACGGAGTGATACTTTAAAGAGACATGCTAAAACTTGTAGCACTTGCTCTCCACCTCCACCACCACCACCACTACCAGAAGATTGCAGTAGTAATATACGTACCATCAAGCAAGATGTTACTCTACCCATACAAATTCATGCTAAAGTTGGAGATATTTCTCACGAATCAGGCCACGGTGCCCCGTTGCCTACTAGCATACGAAGTCTTATTTGCAGCACGTCGGGGGTTTGATTTAATCACCTAAACATACATTTACAAAAACCCGGGTAGCATACTTATACCTACAAAACTGTTGGGGTTGTGAATAATGAGACTTAAAGACATGAGGCATAGAAAATGCAGTTGAGAGACTTTTGTATGTTTCTGCAATAGACGATGTATCATTTCACCACAATATAAAATAAAATTATTGTAAATAAAAAGGATAATTCTAAATATAAAAAAATAAATTTAAAAATTAAATAATAAATACAGATTTTCAGTGCACATACCCTATGCCTATAAAACAATATGTCCGCCACTGCTCTGTGGGTCCTAAGGTTGTGACAAAATTACTCAAATTGGGCC
Source organism: Dryococelus australis (assembly GCA_029891345.1). Lineage (NCBI taxonomy): Eukaryota > Metazoa > Arthropoda > Insecta > Phasmatodea > Phasmatidae > Dryococelus > Dryococelus australis. The sequence continues at coordinate 158,167,082 of CM056994.1, read as the reverse complement.
AAAATGGGATTTCATGAGCTTCTTTCTGCAATGGGGGGGCTTCTACGTTATTTTTTTTAGGGAAGAAATGGGAAAAAGTTAGAAAAAATGGAAATTTTAATGTAAAAAGGGACATTTTTAGGGTCTTTTAGTCGATTTTGAAGGAAAAAAGTGAAATTTTGAGCGAAAATAGCTGTAGCAGCCCGGCCGCACAAGCCCCTCAAATTAATTAAATTGGTCGAAAATGGGAATTCAAGGGCATTTTTCTGCACACGAGGGGCCTTCAACATTTTTGGAGGACAAACGGGAATTTTTGTAGGCAAAAAAGGTACATTTTTAAATAAAAAGGGGAAATTTTAGGGTATTTTAGTTGATTTTGACGGAAAAAAATAGAAATTTTGAGGGGAAATGACTGCAGCCACCCAGCCGCACAAGCCGCTACGTCTCTCATTTAAAATACATTACGCCAGACTCCCTCAGATTACACTACTAGAGTTCTCTCTCGTCCACTCTTGGCGTCACAACGAGTCCCCTCTTTTTCCAAATCGGAGGAGAGAGATAGAGTGTGAACGAGTATGGCAGCAAACAGAATCATATATCAGTATGCTAGTTTAATTCATTGGTCGTGAAAATTAACGATATTTTATTGGAAACGATATCGATGTTAAATATGCATTGTGGGGAGCTAAATTAATTACCGTTATAATAAAATTGTAAGTTCGTAGCCACAGCATGCTTAATTACCGTTAAAATTCGATTATATATTTTCGTGCACGGTTAGTGTCTTCTTATTAAGCCAGTACAATGACGTAAGTAGTAAATATTATTCTGAATCCTATCTCGTTTAATGTCTGCTGAGATTTAATTATTTGTGCATTTAGAAACAGAATACAATTGACGAATACACTTGCTTGAGATGTAAGTTGCATGATCTGGCAGGTTACTGCAGGCATGCTGACTATAATTAGTACAATGTTATGTGTCACGGATAATATTAAGAGAGCAGAATCACGGAGTACAAAACATTGTACCACAGTAAATAAAAATACCGAAGATCCTCTTCACGTCACACCCAAAATGCACTCTGTGTACTCTTTCGCCAGAAAAGTTTTTAAATATTTATGTCAGAAGAATAATTTCCTCACAGTATGTTTCTTAAAAAGACTGCGTTCTGGAGCATCTGCTACGACTTGGTAATGAGAACCTAGGACTTGGAAACACACGAAGAACTACAAGCCCAGACGTGAAAAGGGCGACCTTCAAATTTGCCGTGGAAAACGTCTTGACGCACATGTCTTTCAGCTTGCTTGGCGGGGAGCAACATACTAAGAGGGCGACTATCGGTAGCGTACAGTGCGATGAGCTTAGTTATTGGTTGTGTGGGTGACGAGTGACATGTTTACAAGGGGGGGGGGGGGGGGGGAGGTGGAAGGCTGTGAACACACACACACATACATACACACAGAGAGAGAGAGAGAGAGAGAGAGAGAGAGAGCCGAGCAGCGAGAGCGCCAATCAGCAAGCAGCCGTTACCTTGCCGGGCCAACTCACGGTCGGCCCGAAGTTGCTGCAGTCGCAGCACGTCGCTGGCGAGGCAACTTCTCCAGCCGGAAGGGGGGTCACATCGACCTGCACAGCACACATCTTTCAGGAGGGTGTCGGGGGGTCACGCAGGGAGGAGGAAGGTGACTGGGACCAACCTGCCGGCTACAAGGATCCTGCCCAACAATTCATGAATACACTGCTCACACACATACATACACACTTCTGCCAATATCGTGCAAAAAATATTCCAACTGATTTCGTTCACGAGCTTTTACATTTATTTCGCATGCAAAACCTTTATGAAATGTTGTGCGTATCTTAAAACGTTGACAAATAAATCACCATTTCTGTACACCTACAATATAGATTAAAAAAAATCACTTAATTGTAGTCCCTTGAGCATGAATTAAAAATATTATGTATTTTTTTTTAAATCGGCCATAGCCTACAAAAAATATAATTATAACGTAGGTAACATATAATTAAAACTAGATTTATCACATAATAAATAAGCGTAACTCTTCCAGGAAACTAACCAGATATTCATATTTTTATGGGAATGTTATAGATTTTCTTTCTTTACTGCAAGAAAAGAACAAAAAATCGGTAAACAATAAACGAATGTAAAATACATGACCAAATATGTTCCGAAACACTGAACACAGATCGGAAGAAATCTTTCGCTTCAACTGGACGACAATAATGGCAGAAATAAACTACTGTAGACAGACACAAGAAGAAACGAGCATACGCCTACAGAAACAGGTGCCAAAGTGTAGTGTAAGTCAAGTGAAAGAAGAAAAGGATTTTGGTATAAGTTGTCTGTTCACTAACGTAATTTTTGTATTAAATTTTTTTTAAATCATTAATTTGTAATTTTTTGTTAATGTACTCAACACAGCATATTGTGCAACGGCCAACCATCATAATACTAATGCTTTGCATTACCTCAAATTACCTATATATACATATATATATATCAAAATCACATTCTCCAACAGCGATAGCAAATACGTGAATACACACGGATACATTTCCTGAAAATAAAAAAAAAGATAAAATCCAAATTTACGGGGAGGGAAAAATATAACTGTCAATTAAGTGACGGTTTGCTATGTCAAACAGGGTACGTTATCACTTCATATTCATATGTCAGAGAAATCCCCCTTATTCTTCTCCGTGAAGTACATTTAAGCAGAACACAATACAAGACGTCGGCGGGGAGGGGACACTTACCGAACGGCAGCTCGAAGCGGCAGTCCACCAACAAGGAATGTCCGGTAGGTGTTTTGGTCCCAAAAACCTCGCCATCTCTCATCACCTGTTCCGAGTCCAGAGACAGCCACTGCCCGGTACCTTCCTGCATACACAACGAAAAACACGTCATATTAAATCATAAGTTTATAAATTCAAAGTCAGTTTTCAGTTTGTGCCAGGCATGCCCTGCCTCTGTGGCCTGCCAGTGGCTCCATCCTCCCACCTAAACTTGTTAGTCAACTGATAATTAGCCATCTTGTGCTTTAAAATAGCACGACAAGATCCAACTAATGTATAAAACGAATTACTTTGTTTGTCTACACGGAATACTATATTGTATGTTAACAAGTGGAAAATAACTTTAGTTATAAACACAACTATGAGCCCTTTCCTTTTCCGCTACGTCACTGCCTATAATGTCACTTATGCATATAGTGGTTTGTGCTCGTATTTTTAAACTCTGTGTATACACCCACGCGACGGAAATTATGAACATAAAATATACACTCATTTACGAAAAAGTTGATTGCCTTGAGGGTATCGTTCAAGTTAGGTAAAACATCGCCGGGAGCGTGCTGCTTTACGCACGTACGTGAACAACAAGTTGAGTATCAACGAAAACATATGGAACTTGCGTGCCTTGCAGAGAGCGGATGCACATTGATAGCATAAATTAAGGATTAGCACCCGTTTAATGGCTACCAGAGTTGTTTGTATTTCATTCCTAAAACAGCACAGACAGCAGTATTAGCACCGTAGGTATTTCACGTATTTTCATGGGCTCCTATGTACAGGCGGTCACCACATGGCGCGCCAGTTCCGTTTGCCTTCGGGGTATGCAACTTGTATTCACGCAGATATATGAAGTAGCGAACTCACGGCGCTAATTTGTTTATTTCAAATGAAATTTAAAAATAGTTTATAACATTTCCAAATATTTTGTTACTAGAATTTGACGTGTATAGTAGTTCGGTGTGGTTTGAATTTTGAAATGTTATTCAAAAATATATTGTATATGTCAATCATAAGACAACTGAAACATTCTATATTACTCAGTAAAGCGTTCATATCTGAGATATGACATGTTCTGCAATAAATATTCACAATAGTTATAATAATGACCCCCCTTTGTGGGTGCCATGAATCTATTTTAAAAACTGCCCGATGAATCACTCTCTTAAAACGTGCATAACGACTTTGAATATTAAAACCTGCGACGCTTTAAAAAACAACAAAAATATTAACCAACTGAGGGATAATACTAGGTGTGAAGAGAATGATGAATAGCCAGCGATTCTCTGCATAAATAGTACAAAGTTAATAACCGTTTAATATTACAGAATAGAAAAAAAAAACAGGCTTAAGAAATTTGTATTGGTATGGACGTATGCCTTGAAGAGTGAGGGGGGCAGAGAGAGAGAGAGAGAGTGAGAGAGAGAGAGAGAAAGGCGGTTAAATATGGCCTCCACAGGTATTTAAATTACTGCCTAACGGTTACGATCGCCACGCGAAATCATCACGTAGCTAGAGAGAAATCATACATGAGTAGCCCATGTCATGATATCAATTGTGGTGACCTTAAATTTGTACTTCAGTGAGGAAAATAAGGCTTTATACATGTTTGGAATAAGTTTTAGTTTTTGAAACTTATAAATTGCAGCTTTTTCATACCTCTACTGTGGTTGAACTTAATTACGTCAAAAAGTTGAGATATTGATTGTCGCTGCGGGTGAAGGGAGGTGAATACGGAGTTGTTTAGGAATCCACGAGTGGTGGAAAGGGGAGCATCCCGGCTTCAGGCAAAATTCACCACGTTCCACACTTTCAAAAATTCGGTGCAACTCCACCAGGTATCTAATCCGGATTGCCGTGGTGAGAGACAAGTAATCTGACCCTACACGCATTAAGGTTGATCCCTCCCATTCACCTCATTCAACATCTGAGACATTTTGTGGCACCTCATTCAGAGCTGTACACAGTCGAATGTCTGTTGCTTTACTGATGGCGATGCCGGATGACTGCTAGTTCACAAAACGTTTTGTTCTACACAACTGGCCCTGTTATTAACAGGCGGCTCTGAGCGCGTAGCTTGTCGAAACCGCCTCCTAGATGGCGCTGCTGTGTAATGAAGGCATGGGAAGGTGAACGGAAGGAGACGCGGCAGGCTCGGACGTATGGTGCCACATAATTCATGCGGAAAACTGTACGTTGTTGCCAAGTCGTCATCACCTGCGGATAACAGAGTATGTCAAAACATCCAACGACAACCATGCTGTACGTTGAACGACTCGCCGAGCAGCGTGCTAACAGGAAGAACTGACGCAACCAACAATTCAACTCGCTTGTCCGTGAAAACTATTTGAAAATAATTCATGGAGATTTCACCACTAACCCAACACATAATGGGGCTTCGTATAGAATGGTCAATATTCATGCACGTTCATTTATTAACCTGTAAAAAAATAGTAACCTAAAAAAAAATTTTCTCCTCAAAACCTGATTTAACTTGGTCCACTAAAATTATGTGATAATCGTGGGTATTGGTCAAAGAGTAAAATTTATACCTCGTAAACCTGAATAAAACATGAAAATGTAATATTATTTAAAGAAAACAATTCTAGATTCAATACTTTTCACGAGGCAGCATGAAATGTTTTAAGTATCGCGTCGTTTTGTGGCTACACACTCTGAAATTACGAAAAACGTGTACATATTTGCAAACGTACGTATCATGTAGCCTTTGTGTTTAACTCCTATTGCATATTTATGAAAATTGTTTACTTGGCAAATTGATTTGATAATCATAATATTAGGTGGTATTAATTCAGGAACCCAGTGTAAAGGTTTAAACGTAGTTACATTTATATGTTTTTTGATCGCATCGAACATCCCGTTGAATCAATTGCAACTAAATGCACCTATAATCAACACATGTATAGGCCTACTATATACTATATCTTACAGTGTACCATATTATCAGTAACGAAGTTTACTTATGTTTGTTTGATTAATTATATAAATAAACATACTTTCTTTGCTTACAGAAACACAGCGTCACTAAGATGATAGTTTACAATGGCAGAAGTATAGTTATAGTGAAACGTAAAACAATAAATAAAGTTGACCTAAACAACAAAGTAAAATGTAACATTTACAGTGATATACAATGTGAATGGTCACACAAAAATGTATTTGGTGGTTTTGGTAGTTTACTTAAGAAAAATTAATGTACTTCTACATTTTTTTTGCAGCCATATTGCTCTTCTGTTGGCGTTTCTCTATCTCTTCGTGCCAGATGTGTCTCTAACATTTTACTTCGAAAGTCCGCACTTGTTTGCATGGACGTGTTCGCGACCCACTAAATATGCATGTTATTTTTAATACATAAATGCAATAAGCTACTGTACATCCTCTGGAGCAGAGAAGAATGTGATGTATAATACGAAACCTTCCAGTGCTATTGCAAACAGTGCATTGTGTTGTGACGAATTTCGTCAATATTGTATCGGGTAATCACCATACCCAACTGACGTAGGCAGAAAACGCAGCAAGGTCATGTAAGCTTATGTTTAAAAACAGACCGTGGACCGTGTATCCATGACACGTAGAAGACAACAACAAACAAACTAGTTAATGTCGATTAACGCAGTAAGTGTAAAATAACACACGCAATGTAGGTTTTTACTGTAAATAGATATAAATTATTCGTAAACGACGCGGCGTATTACGTCAAACATAGGAGGTAGAGTACGTTAATTAAATCAGATAAACCAGCAAAGAGTTCTCTAACTTGCGATCTAGTCAAAACTGACTTACTATTAATGTTTACTTTGCATCTTCATTACAGTACCATTTGCCACTCTATGGTTACCATTGTGGCTGGCGCGTGAAGTCACACAAAACAAAATTTAAAAATTGGCAAAGAGCAATATTTAGTCTAATTAATATAATTGCTTTATAAAAACACAGAAATAAAATATCAAAGTATTTTAAGGCCGCTGTCCGACGGTATACAGAACTACTTCACTTTAAACATGTTCAGCACTGCATGCGGTTACTCTGGCTCCGAACTCGTGTCCATCGCAGCCACTTCTTGTTCAAAGTAAACAGGTTGTGTAAGTATTTACATCGAAGCGAATTTTCTTCTGTATTGAGCTCTAATTGGCTGATGTGAAGTAAATAGACAGTATTATTAAAATAGATGAAATTGATGGGAATTTATGCATTAATTTAAATAAAAAGTAAGCTAGGTCAAAAACAGTATTCTCTACACTGATACTATAAAAACAGGACAAGTTGTGTTAAAATTAATAAAATACTCAACATTAATAGTGGTGGAAACGATTATAAATAAATATGGGAGCGTGTATCCGATGTTAGGATTTCCCTCTGTTTGCATTTAGTTATTGAGGTTGCTGTCACCTGTCCTGAGTATGAATCAGGCCATACACTAACAAGGGGGATATTTAAAACTAACTTTACAAAATGCCTCAAGTAGGTATCACACTAGTAAATAAAATATTGCACGTAATCTGCTATACGAAATCTGGAACTCGACAATGAATATATAATATTCCTCAACAGGCGCTGATACATTTACTCTTCTACAAGTAGTATTAACTTAATAAGGCAAATATATGATCTTAGGTAGATTACTGGCCTTCGCAAGTCCCATGCCTGCCGTGCCTTAAGTCGTCCTACCAGGGAATGGATAATTACCCTCTAGCAGTCGAATACTCGTGACAGCTCTCTCAACGACGGGCTAGTCGGGCATCGAAGGCAGAACTACAGGATGTGGTCCTCGTCTCGCAGTCCTCGGGCAGAGCCTCCAGCGGTGGCTGGCAAGATGGCGCCCAGAGCCGCAATCGCTCTGAGCTTATATAGTCCTTTCCTGACCTCGCGCTCCATTCCCCAGAATTTGTTGTGTTAAAACAATGGCTCGGCTGGCCGAGGTCGCTCTTTGCCTTACCTCAGCGCGCCGCTGAGCCACCCTCGCAGGAGCCAGCCACAGCAAGGTATAACCACTGAAACTAGTTCCATTTGTAAACATCTCAAAACGTGGCTGCCGTATAAATTTTCAATAAATACGTTTAGACAACTCGCGTGAACACGATCATAACCATTTGCAGTAAATAATTATAAACATTTTAAATATACAAATTTCGTTAAAATTTTATGGCCGCAGAAAAAAAAAAGTAACCTATTTAATAGTTATGTCTTTAAAAAAAGAACAAATAAATAACTGTGAGCGCCATATACACAGTCTATTTGTTACAGAAAGTCAGACGTTGCAAACACATGTCTCTTTCGTGTGGAATAAGCGTAAAATATGTGAACAGTTTGAATGGAAAATAGTGTAAAACAAATATGGCATTAGTTCAAAAAACAAAAGAATGGAATAGTAGAGATAACTGTCAGAAGTTAAATAGGCATTAGCATTACAACATTTAAATAACACACTAAAGATAACGAACAACAGCCAGTAGTATTATAAGCCTAACAATCGTTTACGAGCAAATATTGTTATAGTGGCAACTATATTACACTTCATGAAATCTCACAAATTACGGAAGAAGGACTCCAAAATATACGGAAACAGGACGTCACAATATACTGAAACAAGTAAGTGAAAACAAGTTTCCTTATGATTAACACTCCCTATGTGGAACGCATTACGTTCTTTGTTATTTTTTAAGAATGGCTGATTTCTGTGCTGCAGTTATAAATGCAGATTTTCGAATCGTACGTCGTGCTGGGAAAAAAGGGTCTACGATTTCTGGCAACTTGCAATGCATATAAAATCGTTCACGTTTCGGAGTCATTTACTGCCTCCAAAATGTTTAATCCGCTGATATTTTTCTGTAAGAAGACTTTCCTTTATGTCTGTTACCACAAAGTAGCAGAATTGGCACCCAGTTACATTCTGTGCTCCTTGCGCTTGGTAAAAGTAGTGCACCACTACTTTTACCAAGTGCAAGGAGCATAGAACATAACTGGGTCTTCTTACGTTTTAAGATATTGTCGGATGTCATCTAGAAACAGGAATTTCTTTTTTTTTGCCTACCAATCTCCATTAGTACTAGTGACTTAACAGAAGTAACGAATTTCACGTCGACCAGAGCACTTTCCTCTCTAACTAAACTTTCTGGCCTAGCCCCCAGATAACAGTGTTCCAAATCCACAAATATGCTATACCTATCGACATTCAAACATGTGTCTGCCTGGAAGCACTTAATAGCGATGCATTCATTATGGATGCCTTACTACAGAGCTGGTGGTAAAATATTAGGTTTGTACAGAATTTGCTTAACCAAATTACAAGGAGGCGTGGAATCTTTTCGCTGGCAAACCACTCTAAAACTTATTCACGTTAAACAACCATGCCTTTTATTATGGCATAGTTCATTTTCTCTTTGGACTCTCATTTACACTGCAATTCTGTCTCGTTTTTCTACAGTAACATGCATCAATTCAGCAAAATTAGCTTGCATTTTTGCTGTAGGGCCTCAGTATCTTCAGGTTCAAACATTTGGTCCATAGTCTTCAACTGGAGAAGCTAACCCTTGGGTTGTTTAGTTAGTTTCTTGCTAAGGTAATCTAGTCTACGACGTTTGCTGCTTCATAATGCTGCATTTCCCACCTGATCAACATCTTGCGTGTTCGTCCTGGACGTCGACTAAGGGTATTGAAGAGACCAAGTTCCCAGGAATGACCTCGTGAGCGCTATGTTGTCCTGCGGCGTAACACCTTCTTTGAAATAACTCCCATTGCGTAAAATTGATCATATTCCCATCATTACATTTGGCAGAGAAACACATATAAAATTCAGCTGAATTTATAGATTTATTTGTAATGAGCCGAGAAGATTTTACGAGGCAGTCGACAAGAGCATCGATTTCTTCCATTGTTTACTCCTTAATGATAATTGTCAAAGCATCACTTGACTCTTCTTTGTTGCATGAATAACCTCAGCACTCTGCGTGCTGTCCAAACACACGAAAAGGGCCATTCTTAAAGTCTTTCACGAGTTCTTCAACCTCCTCGCCAACACTGGCACAATGTCGAATATCCTCTTGAATTGCTGCTGTCAAAGGAGGGGTAGACAGTTTCAGGAGACTTCTACAGTCTACTGCGAACATTCATCAGCAGCTTTAATGTGTAATTGTCGCGTGTAGTTCTCCACACAGTGGTTAGCACAGTCTAACTTGTGAAAGTCGAGACCGTACGAAACATTTTGAACAAGCCTGGCATTACATGCTCGAATCTCCATCGCCGATAACATACGCCAATCAAAGAACGTGTATACCTTCATTGCTTTAAACCCATCTACGATTATTTCCTGATCCATTGCTGTTGGCGCTTTATTAGAAGCTCATGTTTTGTAAAGTGTGCGTGGCCTTATACTCCTGTCAATGGAGCAGTTTCTGTCACAAATACAGCAGTATTTGTTCCTAACTCCAGGAAACAGCAATTTCCCTGTTTCCTCTCCAATGATTATAGCCTGAGATAAAGACAGTTTACAATTTCGAAAATCTGTATATCAGAAATTTTTTCATAAAACACAAAACTACATACTACAGTAGAATGATTATGTAGGTTCTGGCATATCGGCACCTGCAACAGGAACCAAGCACTAGGGATCCACCATGTTGTGACGTCACCTGCCCACTGTATTTTTCCCCTTTTTCCATAAACATTTCCCATTTCTCCTCAAAATCGACTAAATGTCCCTATAATTTTCCCTTTTTTCCCTTTTGCAAAAAACGACCCCCAGAAAATTCCCGTTTTTCCTGTAGCATGTGAGATGGATCAATGACTCCAATTTAGAAAAGCGGGACTCAAGGCCCATGACCTTTGATGTTTGACCCCAAAAATAAAAAATTTCCAATAAAATTATTTACAAATTGTTAAAAAAAATTATTAAAAGTTTTATTTAAAAAAAAATCTCTTGAGGTTCCTTCTCTTCCTCACCAAACAAATTAATCGGTACAGGTGTCCTTGCCCATACCCAGTCAGCCATTTTGAAACATCAGCCAACGAAGCAACCATATTGGATACAGGTGACCTTGACCCTGTGAACTTCAATGATGTTGAAAATAAAAACTCGAGAATAATACATAAGAGTCACAAGCATACTCCATTACATACCATTGTCATCAAATTTTACGCCAGTGATCGTGACCACCTTCACCCCATGACTTTGAGTGACCTTGAAAACAATAGCACGAGAAAAATACATGTCAGCAAGCACATTACATTACAGACTAATACCGCTATATTGCATGCAAGTAACCAGGACCTTGAACAACTTTGGAACCGAAAGTCGAGAAAATGTTTATAAAAGTCAGCAAACATTTTATGTTACTTACAACTACTGTCATATTTGATGAATGTGACCTTGACCTTGACTCCATGACCTTGAATGACCTCGAAAATTAAAACTCGATAAAAATACATAAAAGTCAACACGCATATTACATTACTGACTACTATCGCCATACTGGGTGTGGGTGACCTTGGACCCAAGACCTTCAAAGACCTTGAAAACCAAAACTCCAGAGATAAAATGCATAAAATTTAGGAAACATATTATGTTACAGCCCACTACCACCATATTGAAATATATATGTGTGTATATATATATATATATATATATATATATTATATATATATATATATATATAAACACATAAATTTAACCTTGAAAACTCGAAATGAAAATACATAAAAGTCCGCAAACACATTAAATTTCTGACTACTACCACAATATTGGGCGCAGATGACTTTGAACCGATGAAATTGAATAGTCTTGAAAACCAAACTCGAGAAAAAATGCATATAATTCAATAAGCATATCTAGTTAGACTACTACCAACATATTGGATGCAGGTAACCTTGACCTTGACCTCATCACCTAGAATGACCTTGAAAACAAAAATTCGAGGAAAATTTCCGATATATTCCAAAAAATTCCCGAGAAACCCTTAACATGTGACCCAATTCTCAATGGCCCATAGCAATTACCCATGACCGAATATCCCATTTCGCATAAATTACCCATGAACTCATGACCCATGGCCCATAAATGGCCCATTTATGACCCTTTAATGACAACTAACAACCCATTAATGCCACATAACGACCCATTGACACCTAACTACCTATAATGATCCCTGATTATGGTACATGTGATGCTGATTGTGGTGTGTGTCGTGCTGATGTGCATATGGTGCTAATTGTGGTACTTGCAGTGCTGATTGTGTTGCATGTGGTGCTGAGTGCGGTATGTGTAGTGAATGTGGTGCTGATTGCGATTGTTTTTCTGATTGTGGTGCGAGCATGTCAATCAGAAGTTACAATAAATTACCCCTATTTTAAAAACAAAAATATATATTCCTACCGCCAAATGCTGAAAGATGAACATTTTCTTTAATAATGTGTCTTTAAGAAGTATATATCCAGGTCCCTCGGTATATTATATCGCTCCCTGGGAAAACTTTACTTTAATTTTGAAATAAAATTGCCTAGAAATACAGCTGGCTCCCATCATGCTTCACCATTGGTCGCTGCATAGCAGACTTTGTACTGAACAATGAAACGCCACGGCAGGCCCCCACCATGCTTACTGAATTCATTCCTTATTTAACTGTCTCATAATAATCACCTTTCGAAATGGTACCCATCGATACATCAAGAAGTATTGACGGCAACACTTCTTGACTCCCAGTAGACGAATATTTGCAGATCTTGGTAGGTTTTTTTCAATCTATTGCATTGCACAAACTGCATTGGATCAATGTCGTAATGCTTCATCGCGCGTAAAGGTCACTTCGTACAGGTCGTTTTCTCATACCGACAATCATTTTGGCCATATGTGAAAACTCAATCACAGAATCGGCACTGGCGACAACCAGGAAGCGATAATGTAGGTCGTGGCTCCATGTTAGTTAATATCAAAGGCAGGCCTTCATGATATGACAAGAGAGCGCTTCCAAATCGATCATGGTGTCAAAATGTCAACTATCAATTTATACTATATAAAAGCAGTAATATTTTTTTACAGTAAAGAGCCTAGCTTGTGCCCATCAAGGAACTTCCACCATAAAATTTATATGTAAAATAATATGAGAGCACTCTGAGGAAAGCCACATAGTCGTTCGCCCCAGAATTAAAACATACTTATAATGATGTATATATAAATATGTAAACATAAAATTATTTTCTATTTACTGTATACATCATATGTATAGCTATATGTAAATGTGTAAATATGGAAATTATCATCAATTTATTTTATAACTCATTATGTATAAACTATATATAAACAAGTAAATGTAAAATATTTTTTATTTATTTTTTTTCATAATAATGTGCAGTTGTTTATAATATGTATAGGTATATAAATATGTAAATATAAATTTTTCCAATTTATTTTATACTTTATTATGTATAACTATAAATAAATATGTAAAGATATATAAATGCATAAATATAAAATAACTTCTGCTTATTTTTTACGTAATTATGTAAATATAAAATTATTTTCAATTTATATTGTTACATAAGTAAGTGTACTTTTAGGTTTACATAAATATGGGAATATAAAATTAACTTTATTGTATTTTATACATAATGATGTATAGCTATGTAGGAGTTAGGTGTGGCACGTGAGAAAACGGGTATGTCAGAACCCTGCCTAATAAAACTAACAATCATAACGATAAAAAATTGATATTAGGCTCATTTTATAACAAATTGTATGATCTACTTATGAATACAATATATATTGAAGATAAAACAAATAGCTATACAAAATAATATTTTTTCCTGACTCTTGCATTACTTCTCAATGTGTAAGTTTGATGGGTATGCAATCAAAAAATCATAACTTTTTATTTAAAAAAGGTATGGTTATTTAAAACATATATTGTATTCAGAAAAAGAAGGGGAATAAGGTAAAATTATACACAAAATTCTATCTTTCAATAGTAACCCATTCAAACTTAGTGCACACAATTGTGTAAATTACGGACGTATTTTTGGCCTGTACAGCACACTGTGAAGCTCAATGACCAATTATTCGCAAACCATTCCTACTTGCCTAGGTGATAATTGTTTCATATAACTGTAGACGAATGTATAGCCTACAGCTCATTGGCTGTGACAACGAAACAAGTACTGTGTCGATGTAAGTACAGAACCCATTATATATTTTTTGTTTAAAACACCTGAAACTTTAATATAAAATAGGTTTGAAAGTTTTAAAAAAAAACCAAAGCTTGGTTTTCAGTTACCCTATAAAATTTTGAACATGGGGTAAGTGAGAACCTGGAAGTTGAAACAAGTAAGAACTGCAGCTCTCTCATGCTCCCATAAATGTCAAACACGTTTGCAAGTTCTTACAGCCATTGAAACATCTTATTGTACACACTTTTTTTCTTTGCACCCTGTAAAATACTAGATACTGTCGTTTTTAAACTAGAAAGCTGATTTTTGATTATGTTTGTGTGTTTTGTAAACTTACCTACGTAAATACGCCTTCTACTTGAGATTTAATTAGACTATAGCAAAATTTTGTGTTCTGCTGCAGTTTAGAATGAATGAAGATAGCCTTCCTAACTGAAAGCCTATGAATTTGGTAAAGTATTTTTCAGTGAACTTTATAAACATTTTGTACCAAAAAAATTGGCGATACATTATAGACCAAAGACGGAAAGGGGGAATCAGTATTAGTCTGAAGATATCAGGAAAGCCCTAACAGATATCAAAACTAGAAGATTTTCAATCAAAGGGGCAGCCAAAAAGTACAAAATCCCCTCTACCACCTTGTACCAGTATCATAAAGGCTTGCGCAAGTTAAAGAGTAAGACACATGGGCGCAACATGATAATGCCAGAAAAGGATGAAAAGAAGTTGGTAAATTGTTTGAAAACCATGGAAAAGTGGAGCTATGGACTAACTCAAAGGTAATTTTAAATATTGTTGGACAAAATGTAAAGCAAAATTAATTTAAAACTTATATAAAATTTGATACACCTAGAGAAGACTGGTTTTTAAATTTTAAATATTGCCACCATTTGTCAATAAATAAGCCTAATGCTGTAGAGTTTACATGAAGAAATGCTTTAGATCCTTTCAAAATCAACACCTACTTTTATTCACTACATGAACTTCTCACAAATCATTCGTTAGCCCGAACAGATTTACAATCTAGATGAAAGTAGTTTTGTACTGATCCTTCCAGAGAAAAAATGGCTGGAGAAGTGAATTCCCCTGCAACTAGAACAACTAGTGGCTCCGGCGAAGAAAACAGAATAGTATTGTTTGAAGCCAATGCTGCATAGCAGAAGCTTCCCCCACTCATAATATTTTCTGCTAAGAATATGTGGGATCAATTAAGGTTTTCCAAATACAGCTTATGCATCAACCAAGAAGGGGTGGGTGGAAGCAGACATCTTTTCAAACTACATCGAACACACATTCATACCAAATGTTACTAAGAAACGTCCAATAGTAATAATATATGATGGCAATGCGACACATGTTGATGAACTAGTGATTGACATTGATGTTGTAAATGGCATACACATTTTAAAATCATTCAAATCACGTTTTGCAACCTATAGATCTATCATGTTTTAAAGACTTAAAAAGCAGCTGGAACACACAACTTGTCAAGTGGCAAGGACAGCACGACTCGGTTAGAAAATGATTGAGAAACAGTTTTAAACTTTACTTCGAAAATTGTGGTTGGATCTCAGTCCAGAAATTATAATAAATGGGTTTAAAACAGTGGAATAGCTCCGTTCAAAAGAAATGTCATCCCCCAAGAAAAGTATTACCCAACAGCTTGTATCTCTGGCAGAAATCTTTAGCCAAAACAAAATTCCTAAATTCTTCTGATACAACCACGACAACAGTAGTAACTGAAGTTCTTGAAACACCAACAAATGACCCTGCAATGAGTCAAACTACATGTATTCCTATAACATCCTCAACAGGTCCTGCAATGAGTTTTGCTGTGTTTACTTCTGGACCATAGACAGCAAGTTCAGCAAGGAGTCAAACTTAAGGACTTATAACACCTGAAAAATCCACTGCAAATCCAACAAAGCCTACAGAAGAGAATCCACAATTAATTCCTTCTAGCAGTCCTAAATCAACACCAGTCAAGTGTTTGCAGCTTGAAAATGGTACTCCATACATATCTGATTTTGAAACATCGCTGTAATCAGAAATAAAACAAAAAGTAAAGCATCCTTTAAGAAAAAAGACGACGGAAGCTAGATGTTCTGAAATAATAACTGTGAAGAGAGTTTTGGAACGACGCAGTGGAGAAAAACAAAAGAAAATTAACTCGAAAGATTTTAAAAATAGTTCTGATATTCCAAGAGTCACACAAAAAGTTTTAAACCTAGTTAGAAAACAAAAAAAAAAGAAGATTGCCATATCAAAAATGTACTTCGAAAGCTCAGATTCAGATATTGAGATGATACAAATTGAACTGAAGGATAGCTACTCAGAATGGGACGAGTCAGACTCTTCAGAATACTATGATATTGAGGAAATGCAGTTTAAGTCGGCAGAAACAAATCTCTTATTTGAGAAGTTCTACACCATATATTATGATCACACGTGGTAAGTAGCCAAACTTGTTGAATTTTATGATGAAGAGTCATCCAAGTTAAAGTTTTTAAAGTAAAACCTAGATCAATTCTGCTGGCCAGCCCCTGGGAAAGAAGATGTAGAAACTGTTGACAACGATTTCAATTTTCATGGACCTCTAAAACTATTAGAAACTAAACATTTTTCACTAAAGAGACACGACCTTGTTACCATAATTAAAAAATACAAAGAGATCAAAAAGAAGTTTAGACTAAGCATTAAGTTAAAAATAAATAATGCAGATCTTGTAGGCCCTACATAACAATTCCTTGGCTAATAGAAGAACGCGAATGTTTTGTGTGTGTAAAATTAGTAATTTTTCGCATTTATCTTTTTTTTTTATATTCAGAATTTCGCGACAAGTGCTCATATGTTTTGTGTGTGAATTTGGTAATTAATTTGAGCATTTCTTAGTTTCTTTATTGAGAAACATTTTTAAAGTTAAAATAAAGTGCATTAATTTTTTGTTCATTACCAACTTGTAAACTGAGAGTTAAAATGTTCTACAAATTGCATGTTGCAGATGCAGAAAACTTCTTTGATTAATACCTGAATAACAAATAAAGTCAAACAAATTCAAAATAGCCTCTTATTCAGCATACAATTTCCTTTCTCTCACTTGCACAACTGATTTTGCTATGAGCATCTATGATTTTTGAGGATCCGGATTCTCGCTTACCCCAAGTGCTGGGGCAAGTAAAAATTCAATACACAAAATGTTTTAATATTTACTGCAAACAGAATTTTCAGTAGATATAAGAATAAATTAAACTGCATATGTAAAACATAGCAAAAAATATCTAAGCCAATTTTCATACAAATATAACTATTAGTCGAAGACTTATTTAGATTCAAAGTGGAACTTTGTGATTTTATGGTCTCACTTGCCCTACTTAACCCCTAAATACAAAATTAATTTAAATTTCAATATTTAGATTTACATATGCCTACAAGCATATTTAAATAACATATCGTTATGTAATAATATGCGTGTTTTTCTTCTGAGAAAAATGAGTGTGTGGGTTTTCTCAGACTGCTCCCATATTTATTTTAAATATTAATTTTATAGGGGAATTTATTTTAACTTTTGAACCACATTCTCGCATCACAATCAACACCACAATCGAAATCATCACACAATCAGCACCACAATCGCAATCAGCACCATAATCAGCACCACATGCACCATAACAGTACCATATGTAACACAATCAGCACCACACACCACAATCAGTTACACATGCAACACAGTCAGTCCCACATGCACCAGAATCATTACCACACACACCACAATGCTCCGCAATCAGCACTGTATGCATAGCAATCAGTACCATACACATAACAAATAGCACTACACCTACCCCATTTAGCATCGCACGAACCTCAACCGTCACTGTACACACACCACAATCAGCGGTCATTTAGGATTTATTTTGGGGTCATTAGGGGTCAATGGATCAAAGCATCAATTTTGTGGGGGTAGGCCTGACAACAGGAGTCAGTTGTCTGCTTTAAGTGTGATCATGATTTATAGCTGAGCGAAGAAATTGTCTAGAAGAAACTTTTGAAGCTATAACTGCATGATAATGCTATCAAAGACCTAGCATCCAAAGCCTGCCAATCTACCTGAATATGATGTCTCGTTTTTTAGGAATAGTTTTAGGAATGATGCATGTTTCTCAGAAAAATTTTTGGAATACGGAATGATTTTGATAAATGAAAGTACGAAAATCTGGAACCGTCCCTACTGGGAATCGAACCTGTCTTTTCGTGTTGGCACGAAGTGTCTGAGTGAAGAATGGGCTGGTGTTGAGGGGAACTTTCTGTGCAAATAAATTTAACAAAAGAAAGGATGCTGTGTGCGTACTCGTGATGGGAAATGGGAGCTCTAGACACGGTGTCGCTGCGATCCCTGCATTTTGTGTCATCGTGGAAGAGGTCGTTGTTGTGAAATGGGACTTAGGTGCTCTTTATGATGGGAATGGCATAAAAATTATGAGCCCAAACCTTCATAATTTAGCAGATTGCAGTACGCCTTCTGGTCTGTAATATAACTCCTGCAGCGTGCTACTTTTTTTATTTTGCATGGGAAATAAACCTCATATGTGTAAACATGATTATTAAAACATATTTTTACGAATCTATTGCTTATGTGCTTGCATAATACGAGATTTTGTGTCTTTGTGGGATCACGATGGACTAATAGAGCGCAAGTATGCTTGCAAGCATCAGAACTCTATCTGTGTATGATGGAGATGCACAAAATTTGTCGCAAAATTGAACACCGATAATGGGTGATTTAGCTCTCGCTTCTGACCGTTCTAAATTTATCGTTTGTATGTGATACACTGCAATGTGTGAGCTGAAACATTGTCAACGTTCGTATGTATCTCTGCAGGTTCATAATGAACAACTACGGACTATTTTAGAATATGATGCGTACTCTGTAATCTTAGAAAAAATTATTTTAGGGGACAGTACTTTAATTTTTTGTTAGTGGTCAGGTAATTGATGCGTAAACATTGATATTTCCTACGAACATTCCGGATGAATACAACTTAAAATACTAGGGTATTTTATTCACCTTTGAATATCGCATCGATTCAGAGATATATATCACTGCAATACTGTTCGGGGCTTCATGCCCCGAACAGTATTGCATGTATTATCTCAAATTCGTAGCTGGCAATTATTTTCCAATTTCTGTAATGGGTGGTCTGTTTTCTTTTACCTTAATTTGGTTTTTGTGTGTGTGTGTGTGTTTGACGTATGAGCAAGTAGAGAATGTGCCAATTTTTTTTCTTATTTCTTAGTTTCGTTGTATCACAGAGTATCTTTGGTTTCACCAGAATTAAAAAGAAATTTTAAATTTGATTTTATCCCAAAAAATAAACAAAGGTACCACAATTTATTTACAAAAAATTCTTACATCGAATTAATTTTCTAGCAATCGAAAGGGATTTACGTAACTCTAAAATTTCGTGGTCTCCGTAATGCACTGGCTGCAATTTACTCTAAATTTTTGTTCTTTTGAAATCTTTAATACTATGTCTCGACGAGGTTGAAGGGTGGTGAATGAAAGCTGTATGTGTCTATCATTTTCTGAAATTCGTATTGTGGTATAAATCTGCATGGTGGACTAACATCTTGGGAATAAAACTTTTATAGTTAGCAGAATTTATAAATTGTGAATACTATAATCAACTGCTGCGCCCCGTACATATGCATACACGTGTTCGCATGATACTTTTTATTCGGCTAAAGTCGTGTAGCAGTGTGGTTGGGTTCTGGAGGGAGAGGGTAGGGGTGTTTTTACCATGAACCAGATATATCTTTTAATGAAGCGAGTGCATGCAAATGTATGAAAATACAGAAATTTTGATTACTGAAGGTAACTATTTTTGTTTATCCTTTTGTACTTGCATTAGCATCTCCTCACAGCAGCCATTAAAATGTTTTCCCCGTCAAACTAACTATACGTAAATTACTTGTATGTAATAAAGTTTTTATTTGCGGACACTGGGAGATAGAAATTTCGCTATACATGAAGTAACCATATGGATATTTTCTCCTGCTGACTGAGTTTCCTAACGTATTGATTTTAAACTTTGGGGGGACTGTTAATTTGTTCGTCATTGGTCCTACATTTTTCAGCATTTTCCATGAAATGTTTGCATCATTTTTGGGCTACTTACTTCTGTACCTGTGCAGAGCAGGTGGAGATGGAGGTGGAAACGTGGAGCATGCAAAGCATATGGGGTATTTTACATTTCTGTATTTATTAGTATTTTTCCTTGTTATGGTCTTCAGTTGATACATTATTCATTAGTATCTGAATGGTTCTGTGCCTGTGTGATCATATCTTTATTTATTTATTAACATTTGTTTTTGCTGGTCCTGTCATTGCTGGTCCTGTCATCGCTGGTTTTGCCATCGCTGGTGGACTGTATACTTCCGCGTCTCTTGACAATTTTTTTCTACATTTTTTCGTCGTGGGCCCGCAGTTTTTTTATCGTTGGTTGGGTGTATATTTCTGAATAGTTTCTATCGTTGGTTCTACATTTTTTCGATGGCGGGGTGTGTACTTCGTCATTGGTTTAATTTCTGTGTGTTAATATTTTTGATCGTTGGTGCAGTCCGTACTTCTGTACCTGCGCAGGTCATTTTTTTTCTGTGTATTTATGTTTTTCAGCATTGTTCCTGAAATTTAGTTAGTTTCTTTTCCTTGTTATGGGCTTAGGGAGATACATTTTGCATTCTCGTTTCTGTGTTCAGTGCCTGTGTGAGCATTTATTTCTGTATTTATAAATTTTATCATCGCAGGTCCAATCATCAGCCACCGTTTGTCCTGAATTTTTTTCTCACCTGGTGGGGTGTATAGTTCTGAATCTTACCACTGAATAAACTTATGTAGGATATCTTACTTTTTTCCCCATGTTTTATAATATATTACTTATACTTTTGAGGAATATCTACATTATTTATTTGGCAAACATACTTTTACCATGTTATGTTAAAACAGACGAATTAGCGCACGTATTTTTTATAGGGGGTGCGTTAGCATGAGGCGGTTTAATGCAAAGGGGAGGATACATATAAAGAACATGGTTCGGGGTGGAGACTGCCGTCAGCTTTAAAGGAGTTTGCAATGTTTTACCTTTATTCTGTCGGTATAGTAGTAACGTGTATATTTTTTCCCGTCAGTGTTGTACCATGTATGATATGCCTGTTTGTCCTCCCAGTATTGCACCGTGTATAATTTTTCATATATAAGTATAGTAATGAAGTTATTTTTTTCGTCATACTGTATAATTTTTATCGTCCATTTGTCTTCCCAGTAGTGTACTGTGCACAATGTTTTCTCATTGGTATTGTTACTTGCGACAAAATGCCTGCGGGGCGTATCTCAGATTGTAAGGGATGGAGGTCTTAATAACAAAAAAAAAAAATTTAACTCAATTTATTTTCTAATTTATTCACTATGCTACTATCTACAGCATAAATTAGCTGTTTTCACTTTTAGTCTCTCTAATTTACAGTGAGCGCAATATTAAATGTTTATTTCAACTTTAATGAATGTCATTCTTAATGTGTTTCTTGATTACAGTCAATTAACTCAGACCCACTACTAGCACGTGTTCAGTCTGTTTCTATAAGTTATAACGTCTTTCATCCACAAATTTAGTCAATAATCCAGCCTACCAGCCGCACACACTACCGCTCGATATACACTGTGGCAGACTCCCCTCCTGCTGGACCACTAGTTCTCCCGTCGCTCGTTCTTGTATCACTCAGCCATTCATTAGATCCAACTCAAAAAAACTGCAGGCTAGGACGGCCTGCCACACTTAAATAGTGTCGGTCCTGACCATCTCGAAGGTTTTATCACACCCCGAATTATGCTGAGTGAGACGAGGTCAATAATCCAGAGCATTCTTCAGATATCGGCCAGTGTAAGCAGTATGCGTAAAAAAGATATTAAAAATGCGGCATTCTTTTAAGTAAATGATATGCCGAAACTGCTAGGTCGCCTGCCTCTTATCAGACCTGCCCTCGCGGCGCTGAGTGGCGATTCGGAACAGTGTCTTCTCTGTTTGTCCCACCTGTATAGTAGCGTATGTTTTGTTCCGCATGTATAATATATTTCATACGTGTTGCAACATATTTTTCTTACCAGTGCAGTACCTTGTATAAGTTTCGCTCGTTGTTGCTGTACAGTGTTGCATAAGTATTGTACCGTGGTAATCTTGTATGTCGCCACCAGTATAATATTTTTGGCTAGAGTGTTGTGTGTGAACCAGGGCTCGAGCGTGATCCTTACTTATTATCGACTGGGGCGAAGGTTCCCCCACGTATTACATGGTAAATGGATATGCCGTCGCTGTCTGTTGGGATTCTAGACATTAAGTGTGAAGAATGCCGACATTGTGAATACCTCCTGCCGTCCAAGTCTAGAGACGACAATTACGGCAGCCTGACTTGAGGTACACATACTCCTTTGTTTTATAAATGCAGTTACGTTCGTACTTTTAATACATATGTTTGTGATGGCTAGAGTTTCTCTTTTACTTTACTCTCTATCTCCAATAACTTTACCAACAGTGTGTTTTATTAACATCGATGTAAAACTTTTTTAGATACTTTTTCTAAACCATGAGTGTTTTTTAAGCACTGATTTAAAACCTTTTTCATTTCCAAGTGTGCGGCCTACAAGATCTGCATTATTTATGTTAGAATGAGTATAGATGAGGGGAGTAGGGATTGGGAGTCAGCCGTCTAATGGACATGGTGTTGGAAGAACCTCCGGAAATTGAATTTATTTAAAATAAATTTATTATTAAAAGTTTTTAATTATTTAATAATGAATGTTTTATCAATTTTTGGGATTTTTTAGAAGTTTTAGAATTTTATGGATTTTTTGTAGAATGTTTGTGATCAAGGTCATTGAAGGTCATGGGGTGAAGGTCAAGTTTACCTCCATCCTATATGGCGGTAGTAGTCTGTAACAAAATATGTTTGCTGACTTTAATCCATTTTTCTCAAATTTGTTTTCTCAAGGTCATTCAAGTTCGTTGGGTCAAGGTTAAGGTCCATTGCATACAATATAGTGCTGGTAGCCTATAATGTAATATTCTTGTCAACTTTAACCAATTTTTCTCGAGTGACATTACAATATGGCGGCCCCCGGCTCCTAGTTCCTATCCCAGATCCTTTTTTTCTCTATTTCTTTCCCTACTTCTAATATATTCTTAATTCTCTTATTCAAGCACAACGATATATTGTGAACTAATCCCGGGAACACACGGCAAGCTCCATGGGCCAGGTCCGGCACATCCAATTTTGATGATACGTGGAGAGGCATTGGGCAGCACACGCGGGCACGGGCTGGACCTGGCACGGTGCAAGGCTAAATTGCGCCCGGCCAGGCGCCCGGGGACTGTTGCCAGGCGTTTTCTGGTGCCGTGTGTTCCCTGCCCAATGGTTATTATACCAAACTGAACGAGCAAGGGGTGTGAGTTCATGTCGATCTTTTGGTAAACATAGGATTTTCGTATCATACAGTGTGCTTAATCATCGGTTAAAAGAAAATTGAAAACAATGATTAATTAAAAGAGTGTCTAAAACGGTTTATTATTAAGAGATCATATTTAACATACGGTAGAATTTTACTAGCCATCCGTAGGCAATCTGATGGCTGTGAAGTGGTACAGTGATAAGCTATTACTATTGAAAGCATATGGGCCATGCTTGGTCCATTTGTGTTTACCACACCGGGAAAAATTATGAGCAGAGTATGGATAGTTAAGTGATGCCATTTCAGATCCAGAAATGGTGCCGAATTTATGCCAGCTGTTGTTGGCCAATTTTTTGCCAGCCTGGCATTCGATTTTAAACCATAAATGGGCCATATGTGTTTTGCTACATGGGCAGTTTCTACAGACTAACTAAATTCTCACTAATCACATTTTCACACACGAAAATTTCGAACGTTGATGTATGCACCGTAACACAATAGCAGAGGATATTAAACGTAGTTATGCATCTTTGTAAAAATTAAGCGCTACTTCATTCGCAGAAAATATTTCACCAGCTATCCTGGTGTTATAAAGAATGCAACGAGTTATATCTACAACGAATTCAAAACATGTTATTTACGACTTTAAATGTTTTTAATACAGGTCCCTTCGGTTGCTGTAGGAATGAGCCCAGTGCAAAACGTGCGACGAATTAAAAGCTATGCGAGAATTTAACAGTGTGTGCTTGGGCGGCCGTCGATTAAGGCTATGGAGGAAAATGCTCGACAAACAACTGAACATTACGTCAGTAAAAATTATTTATCACTGTATACGAATTCACAGGTTTATATTTCCGCTATAAGGTAATAACAATTCTACACATATCGCTTATAATTTTATACGGAACGACAAGTTTAACACGAACAATAAAGGTTTCCAAACTGAAGAGAAATTCGCATTCTGAATTATACCTGCAATGAAGTGAAGAAACCTATCCCATTTCCCTATGAATGTATGAGTTATGAATAACCCATATGACTAACGAAGTGTTATAAAATAATTAAATTTTTAACCAAATACAATAGTGTACTAGACATACACGTACGTCTCCGTCAGCGTCTCTTATTTCTACAATGGACAAGGATGTTTATGTTTTCAGAGTTTGTATAAAGTACGTGTGTGTAATAGCAGAGCAAACAGCAGACATCCTCGTGTTGATTTACAGTCGTAGTTATTTGTAAGTAAAAATTACGAATATTTATCTAGAGATTGATTTATTACGTGTGTCTTGTTCATAGTATTATAATTTGTTAGAATACAAAGTTGATATAAGCCGTCACTTGGTGATGCAGGGTGAAGGACATCCTGGACCAGCAGTAGTCCTTACCCACGTTGTGCGGACAAGAGGTCCTATACCTGGGCAGGTAACAGTATTTCTTTCAAACACTTTCGCCAAGCTTACCCTGTCTACTAAGTAAAGTGCGGGGTGTATTACCCAAAGTCTTCCAGCTTCAGCTGTGTGGACGGACTTTCTATAACTCCCTCACTCCTTTTCATATTCAATCACATGATTTTTCTCGAGCACTTCTTTTCCCCCAATCCTTCAATTTTCAAAGCTCTTACATAATTGTTGGTTTTCAAATTCAAATTTAAATGTTGTTTTCTTAAAAAGAACTTCAAAAACAACGAAGTTTTAAAAGTAACATAAAATAATGTCTTTGTAGTTTCGAAACTATCACTTCATCGTTCACAAGTACTCTATCATTCCAAGTTCTTCATCACTGACAGTTATACAGATTTAAATAGTCTAAAATGACATCTCCATTCATCCACAAATACCGTATTTTCAGACACACTCAATCTCCATTCATACGCAAAATATTAAATAGTTACATTAGGATTTAAAACTTTTCAATAAATATACATTTTACTCCTTTTTAACATTTAAAAATTTTATTCGAACTTTTTTCTCCCCAAAAATATCCATAAATCTGTACCTATTTACAATCTTCATACAAAGTTTAGAACAAACATTTTACAAAAATTAAGATTTCATAACAACTTATTAATATTTATATAGAAAAAGAAGTTAATAATAATTTAGAAAACATATGTCCAACGAAAGCAAGAACAAATATATACAAAAACATTTACCTAACAAACATTTCTTAAAAATTGCTCATATTTGCTAAAAATCAAAGACTTCATATTTTACAATAAAAAAAACCTTATTACACATTATTTAAAACGCTTTTCTTATAAAGATATTTACAACACAAAATCAGATAAATTATTAAAAATTAAGAACAATCTTTCCTAAAACTAGCTATGTACATTGATTATGTACATGATGTCGCATAGAGGGGGGCATTCATGCGTCGTGTCCGGGTAATGATTTAGCAGACACCTAAACACACCAACGATGGCCTATAATACACACACGTAGATTTTAAACGATGCTATTTCACACTGCGAAGAGAAGCACAAAGGGCAATGTAGATAATTTCTTGCTTGAATAGTGACAAGGGGTATTGGAACGAAGATAGGTTCGATGAAGTTATGAAGTTTGCTGGTATTATGCCTTGCAGTTAGACAAACTAGTAGGAATGTTCTCTTGAGTGGAGAAAGGAACGTCGTTTCGATGTTTATGCAGCAGATGTTGCTAACAGCTGTAGATGTCGCAGCAAGCTGTGATGTTGCCTTAGGATGTGGAGTCCGTACTTCTATGTGTGGTGTTGGCAAATGGTCATCATTGGCGGTGTGATGCTGGCAGTTGTGGTGTATGTAACCGGGCTGTATATATCGTGGTGTTGAAACTAAGGTTTGGGAGGGGGGGGGGGGGGGGAAATTGACTTAGGTATTTTTAGTGCCCCCGGGGTAAGGTCGATACTCCATCTGCGCGAATGTAGTGCTCATAGTCCAAAACCGACAACTCTAGCTTGATCACGGGTTCGGTGTAGACTTCGTAACCACGCGAACGAAAGTTATATTGGGTCCCCAAAACCCTGATGCAATTTTTAAGGCAATCTCTATAATTCTTTTATCGGAGCTTCTGCAAGACATTAGATTTTACGCCCTTCGCCTCTGCTCATTCACAACAGTGTATGTGTAAAATTTGGAGCGTTAACCTATGAAATGTGAGACTATACGGTCAGCACATTCATCTTTCATAACTCTGGTACGGCGTTTGTTCTCGCTGGAGAATCCTTAAGGGTTATCGAGCACATAATTAGATGTATCAAACCGCGCTTTTAAATCTAGGGTAACTACTTTATATATATCATCACACGCAACAGGATAGATCAATGAATCGGCATTGCAATAAAGGAGGTGCAAGGCTAGCGGAGGAAATTTGGTACACTACTGATAGTGAAATTCGCATAGGGTTAATTTTTGAAAGGTCTTTGACATCTCGATTAGGAGCAGATTTTCATCGATTATTTCCCCTGCCTGGAATGCCGGACGATCTATAATCTCTGCAGCGCCGTACATCATGTCATACCTGTAAACAACTCTTATGTATCTTTTCTGGCGGATATTCTCCAAAGTTATTCCATATGCAGAATTATTCATCAACTTGAAAAACGATTTTCTCGAGTTCGTTCGCAACCTGAGCACGCTTCTCTCTGTTAAATTCGATGAACGGCTTCATCCATGCCGTCTGATCAAAGTGCAGAACGTGATGAACAGTGTCATGTTTGGCCCCATACATCAAATAGTTCTTCGGTGTTTCCCTGTGTATAACATATTTCTTCAATGGCGCGAGTGTCAAAATAAGGTTTTCATGCGAGCCATTCGGAGGAATGCCTGTTAAGGGCCAAATGCAGATGTGATGGAGCACCATGGCATTAGTCTGGAAAATACTAATGCAATTCCATGAAAAAGCATCTGTCACCATCATTAATTATGTTCGCGTGATTCTGTAATGAAAATACGTCAGCCTAAACCCACTCAAAATTACCAATCGGAAGCTTGGATCGCAATTTGTTACTGTACAGCCCGTTTGTGTATAAATAACATATATATGTATATATGTATATATATATCGATGCCACACTGGGGTGGTAATCTTCACCCATGTTAATATTTTTGGCTTCCACACGCCTTCTGGAAACCTGGGTAATGCCGCCCCTAACCTGGCGTTCTACAAAAAGATACATGTCCGGGTCGATCAACAACTCTAGCCGTGCATTTGTCATTGACAATAAAGCATCCCATGAAAGAGACAGAGCTGTGACATACATAACAGGGTCAATCAAGACCGTAATGAGCCAAACATATGGTCTTCAAATTCTCAAAAACATCTGCCAGCAAACAAGTGTCCATAACTAAATAGTGAGTGGCATACTTCAACAAGTGTACGCAGTTGAACGCATCCCATGCAGCTTGAGCATGAGCGTAATTCCCATAGCTAATGTCTTGGCCTTTCATCACATTATGAAATGTGTACTTTGGTGGGAGTGACGTACACATCAGACTGTCTGGTGACTTAACAAAGTTATAAGGAAAATCTATATTCCGTTTTGCCAATTCAAACTGGCTGTCGTCTGTAAATATAGATTGGGTGATACTCAATTGCGCAGGTAGTAAATTATATGCCAAAGTTTCCAGAGAGGCGCTCATGAACTGGAATGAATCAATAAAATGTAATTTAGAATATTGTGCCTTTTCAGTGAAACCAATCCTATTGGAAATTTGTTTGGTAATACATTTATGTTTCTCTAAGGTCATTCCAATCACCTGGATTTTACCAGGGTTTTCGATTTCCATGGTTCCATAGGGTTGTTTTACATGATGTCCAGCCTATGACTTTATGAGAAAGTGAGCCTCACAAGAATATGGAACACGTTGGTTGATTGTAGTTGTAATACTCGTTTCTTCATCAGGCAAGCAAGTGGACAAAGGTTTCAGCCAACTTTCTATGTCGCAATATGTGACGAAACCCAATCTCTCCTGTTTGTTGTAATCCTAAAATTCCAAGTACTTGTCAGCCCCAGTAGTGAAAGTACTGCGAAAAGCTTTTTGTTGCTGGCAAAGAATAGTATGACTTGCGAGTTTCTCCTCACTAACAAAGTACTGGAGGCAACGATCGCAAACATAAGTTTTTGTTTTTCTTAGTACCCAGCTGACTACCAACTAGCCATAACACATTTCTAATGCATACAAAATGCAAATGTACGGCATTACCAATAGCACATTAGTATTGTCTGCATTGCCGTCATGAACTGGAAAAATATTCCAGCAGATTATCCTGTTTGGATCAATCTCACTTATATCCTTTGGTGCAGGCTCCTTAGCGACATGAGACCTTCTGAAGAAACACATTTACTGCAATCCGCTACCAGCTTTTGCAGTTATTCCTTGAAGACCAAAATGGTACAAAAAAATCGGCTTGGTGGCGCCCAGATATACATCTGGTGATAATGTCCCAGCACATAGCAGCAGCAGTTAGAGATACATAGAGCTGCCGCGGAGTTTCCCATTCGCATGTTAAATGCCGAGCGAGTAGGTTAAAGTAGTAGGTGCAGGCTGATCCAGGAGTTTTCTGTTTTCGGTTTTTTTTTTTTTTGTGTTCTTACCTTGTTTGAGGTATGCATCTGTGTTAAATTAATAGTTTAATTTCTTTCTGCATATTATATAATTTTTATGATTATTAACTGTATTGATTATGTGTTTTTGCACATTTCATCCTGATAAGTATCGGAGGCGAATTCGTTCTTCTGGTTATTACCCGAGGAATGATTATCATAACATTGTGTCTTTTGCTGAGGATGTCAATAAAGATGATAGGTCTTGGGCAGTTACGATCCTTGATATATAAGAGAGTTATATCTTGTTGTTTTTTTTGTACCATTTTGTTGTTCAAGTAATAACTGTTATAGCTGGTAGTGACTTGTTGGAAATGTGTTTCTTCAGAAGGTCTCATGTCAAGAAGTAGCCTGCACCAAAGGATATAAGTGAGATAATCTGCTGGAAGACTTCTCCAGTTCATTAGGCCAAGGCAGACAATACTGCTGTAATTAGTGTATTTGGTAATGTGTCTATGTATTCACATAAGAAGATTAAGATGGCACTTGGTGATCAGATTTGGTAGTATCGGAAATTAGTTGGTACTACTGGCGACATGCATATTCTTGGCCATGTGGAATTATTTTTCAATATGTGATTATGTGTAATGTATTTTTATGTATTTTTTCGTGATTATGTGTAATTTTTTTTAGAACAGAAATACGCATCAGTACGATATCCCCATCTTTTTCACAAGTTTCGTCAATTATATTGCAATATTTATCCACCGCACAGTAGACATTGATAGAAATAGGATTATTATCCTCGAACTTGTAAATATCCTCAAAACTACAGGTGTCGACAGACATTCAGTATTGAAAACATATCGAGGTTTTGAATATGAAGTTAATCTGTGGGCATTCTGTGTGGCAGGAAAAAAAAGATGCTATGACAGCATAGTGGAAACACATCCCTCTGAACAGTGTACATTGATATAAGCAAGGCAATTGGAAAGAAACTTCGATAGTTTAGTTTGTGCAGCACCTACGGCGAATGCCCTGTATTGTGAGACATGGAGATCCATGTACAATATAAGTAGCAAACTCCAGTCTGAACTACATGCACTAAAATTCTCAAGCCTGTTAGTCAAGTAAGGCTTAATTGTCTCACCATAAATGACACCAAATTCGGGTGAATGCAGGGCAGGGATGGATTTCTCTGAAAGTAGAAAGTTACCGTAGCACCATCCTCTGCCATGAGGGATTTCAGATACTTGCATGCTATGGTAACGCTAATTCTTATAGGCCAGGGAGATGACAATACAAAATTTATGAGAGATTCGCTACACCCCGAGAAAAAAACGAGAAAAGTCCACATCTGTGTTAAGCTTATTGTTAACTATTCGCATGTCAGTTAGCCTGCCCACGAACACCATGGCCAATAGCTCGTAAGTGAGGTCTGACAAAAGCTCCTCTGAATCTGGGGAATTGGAAATCTAATTATTTTCCATTTCCCTGGACAAAGTCTCTCTAACTGATTCGGAGCTTTCTTGTGAAATGAACGAAACACTTTCCGAATCACAAGAATTTTCCGTGTCAGTTAGAAACAAATCATATGACAAGAGATCGCCCTTTTTATGTTTGCGGGAAGCGGACTCGATTCGACCTGTGATTGTTGACAGCCGTTCCATAATTGATTCTGTGTCCGAATCACTTACATAAAGATTTTCCAGCAAAAGATTGTTTCGTCTCTGCTTAGGTGAAGCAAGAATGTTTTGACAGCTTGTACTTGTCGGTCATTCTGTCTGCGATTCAGACACTGAATCACTTATGAATATATATTCTTTCAAAATGGCAATACTTTGTTGCTCACTGTATCTCTTTTCTAATTATTTTTTGTTTCCCACAAAACGGGAATCAACTTCCACAATAAATAAAAGTGCTTCGTCGTTCTGCAAAAAGAAAAAAAAACACAGTTTATTAACTTACTACGATGTATCTGTAAATGAATGTGGTATTAGTAACACCCTAAACCGAGGGGGGAAATTTTGTTTTTCTTAAATGACTTTCTTTTAATTTTAGAATTTAAAATTGTGTATATTAATGAGGGAACTAAGTTGTGTATGTGAAAAAAAAAGCATGCTCACATAATTTCAAAACAGTGTGACATGTTTACAAAAGAAGCCAGGATGTGGGTTTAGAAAACCTCATCACGAGCGCCAGGTAGTGAGGCAATGGGGAAGTGAGTTATTGTGAGGCAAGATGTGGGAAACACGGTGTAGAGTGAGATGGTTAGGGGAAACAAAGATGAAGCATCAGTTTATAGAGTCGATCCCCTTCCCTGCAGCTCTCCATTGTGTATTTGCAAGATGATCGTCCCTTCCCCTCCACTGCCTCTCTACTGACTCTGGCTATCAGAGAGGCTAGATCTCGCAGTGCGCTGCATCCCTAGTTCTGTATTCACCATGCTGTGAGACACTCTACCTGCATTTCGTAGTGCACAACCAACACGTTTCGTAACAAGCAAGTGGTGTTTGGCAGACAGTTAATACTTTAAAGTCTCAACATGTATTGAAGTTAACCAAGTTGTTGAACACAATTTGTATACGCAAAAATTTTAATTTTCCTTTTTTTCATTCTCTAGAAATAAATGTTTTCATAAAATTAGGTAAAATTACTTTTTAACAATTTAAAAAAAAACACTTTTATTAATGATATTTGTCTAGAAAGTTTTAGCGATGGGGAATACTAATTTGGACTCTCTCTAAACTCTCAACTTTTAATACTAGCAATTAATATACCTATGTAGTAACAAAACATTTAATGCACTCAAGTACCATCTAACAAATACTTAAATTTAAATGAAATTAAAAAAATTCTAAAAAACAACAATTTTTCAAAGAACATGCAACTAAGTAGGCATATTCCCACCCACCCCAATTTCAATCATTACACATTCGTTAAATTTACTCATATCCAATGATTCATCATTCTCTCATATTACTCTATACAAAAACGTTCGGGGTTCAAAATTGTAATCATAGGCTATTGAACTTCCCCAGCACTCTAATGGCAGTGGGTAGTATTTATTTATTTTTGTCAACCCATGCACTCATACAAAACATTCATAACCAAACCCACCCAGAATCTCTTAACAATACTTAAAAACAACAATCTTAAAATAAAATTCACACCCAACCCAATTACAATTATTCCACATTCCTTTAATTTACTAATGTCCAGTCATTCATCATTCTTTCATCCGTCTCCATACAAAAATTTTCATGGTTTACATGTGGAATCGTAAGTTATTGACCTCCCCTAGCTCTCAAAGAGAGTGGGTAGTATTCCTTTGTTTCGTCAACCCAAGCAATCACACATAACATTTCTAACCAAACCCACCCAGATCTATTAAAAACTACTTAAAAACTAAAATCGTAAG
Organism: Dryococelus australis; assembly: GCA_029891345.1. Taxonomy (NCBI): domain Eukaryota; kingdom Metazoa; phylum Arthropoda; class Insecta; order Phasmatodea; family Phasmatidae; genus Dryococelus; species Dryococelus australis. Next base: position 158,134,671 of record CM056994.1, on the reverse strand, counting down.
CTAAAATTCTCACCTATCCCAATTTCAATCATACCATATTCGTTAAATTTATTTATGTCCAACAATTCACCATTCTTTCATCCATCTCCATACAAAAACATTCATAGTTGACAAGTGGACACATCGGTTACTGACCTCCCCTAGTACTCTAAAGAGAGTGGGTAGTATTCCTTTTTTTGTTGACATATGCACTCACACATAACAGTCATAGCCAAATCCACCCAGAATCTATAAAAAATTACTTAAAAACTAAATTCCTACATCCTTGCATTATAAACATCAATGAAATTTAAAACGTTAAACACAATTTAAAAAAATCCCCATAAAAATTTAATAAATTCAAAAAAGTTAAACTAATTTATGAAACTCCCAACCCAATTTTAATATATACAGAAAGTTAAACAAACCTATGAAAATCTCGATACAAAAAAAAAACTTTTAAATTATACCAAAAAGTTTATAAAACCCTTAATATTAACCCTGTTTACTTACATAAAGTCTAATACCAAAGGTAGTAGTTGGCGAGGCCTGAACTACAGTTCATTCCACGCGAGGCCATGAGCCCAGTCACGCAGCTGAGGGCCTGAACGGTACCTCAGGCGAGCTACATGGGTAGCCGGTCGGCTAGGCTGGCTGCAATCCTAGGCGGGGTCAAAGGTTGGTTACCTTACAACACCGCGCAGGATACCACCAGAAGCTACCAAGTGGTGACTGGCCAACAGGTTCCCGAGCACGAGTGATTCAAAGCCTTCACAACATCGCGAACATCAGCCAGCAGCAGCTCTGGTGGGCAGTAGGCGGCAGGTGTTGAGACTGGTTCACGGACATGCACCAGATAGGAGGTCCTCATTGCATGGTGATTGAATAGCAAATGAGGATTCGGTCAAGACTCCCTATATATAGGCCAGAGATCCTACCTTGTTGTGTAATTTATGTCACTATTCGGTTGAAATGTGTTTTAATTAAAGAATTAACTTAGTTTAAACATTTTAAAGTAAGATTTAACCGAATATAACCAAATTTACAGAATTAAAAGGGTTATTTCATGTTCGGTCGCATTTTTAGCCTTTAATGTGTACACTTTGGAATGTAATGTGGAATATGTGTTATGTGGAATGTTTCAAAAACTTCAGTTTTAAGTGATCAGATCAAATTTTTTATTACGTTCGTATTTACCAATTTGTTACACGGACAATTACCATTCCAACACATGCTTTATAACCCAAAATTTAATACAAATTTTACTACGAATGGAAACTTTTTTATGTACACAAACTAAGTTCTGTTTCGAATAACATTTAGTTATAGAATTAAAAAAAAAAGATATATCAAACACCACATGTTTCGTTCAATATTCCTATATGAACTTTATGCTACTTCTGTTATTTTAATGGTTAGTGACTTACAAATAAGATTACAATCCAACATGCTGTAACCAGTATTTGAACCCAGAAGCTACAAACTAGATTACAATTAACCATGTCTTACATGGGATTTGAACCCAGAACCTCCGTACTATAGAATAATCTAACTACTCTACGGAGGTCAGCGAAAGAATAAACTATTCTTTGTGTAAATGTGGTACATTTTCAGCAGACATCTTTTCCTATATACAGTTTCAAATATCTTTAGTTGTATTTAAACCAGAATTTTGACAACAAAAAAAGGTATGTTTGTCATTAGATTTTTCTCCTTTTCCTTTGCCTTTATTTTAACTACAACACTAGTTTCTTTTTCCAATACCTTTTGTGGTGTTTATTAATCAATATTATTCCTTTCTTAGGAAAACATATTTTCATTTCACAGTTTTATAGGGGAGATATTAAATAAACATACAAGAGGAATTCATTTTAAAACTAAAATTTATTGACAAACCATTACAAAAAATATATATACAGGTACAGGTTGCTTCAAAATGCACAAAAGTATGTATAGAATGTTACAAAAATATACGCAAAATTTTTTAAGAAAACAACATAGTTCTCAAATTACAGTACCAGTAAGTTAGGGTGTTACACAAATATATGCCGAACTTTTTTTTTACTGCAGGATGTTCGAAAATATATACATTTTAATTTATTTAAGCGTAGATACCAAATATTTTAACACAAGTTATAAGCTATTAACCACTTCTGTAAACAATGTTTTCATACACTTTCGTAATATTGGATCTAAGTCTCTTCATGAACTCTACTTTCAAGTAGGGGGCATTACTTACGCCCTAGTTTGATCCTGTTGGTTTGAACACAAACATATTTACATTTGGGGGAATGTAAAACTATACATTCCATTAAGTCTGGGTATGTTTTGACGAAGAGTGAAAGAACAACTTCAATAGTAGATGGAGGAAGTGTTGTTGCAGTGATGTGGAACACAGGAAATTTAGTAGTATAATCATTGAATTAAATCAATTCATTACTTTTTTTATCACCTAACAGAACATAAATGACTTAAAATGGAACACACAAACACTCGTTTGCATAAATTAACAGAGAAGACAATTACACTATTATGTGAAAGTAAAATTGGACTTTCCTGGATTGATACTTACATAATGGTTTCCAGGATAAAAATACATGTTACTCATCTGCAATCCAACACACAAATGACAATAAATATTAAAGAACAATGTATGTATATTGAATAAACCCTCTTCTATCATTTACAGTTAAACAGTGATTATGGACAAACTTTAAATTTTGATGTTTTTTTTTGCTCCATGTACATAACACTTTGATGAAACACACCCAGTATGCACTATATAACCAAACTTTTTGCGATAATGAAAGATCATATGAATATGTTTATCATATTCTTCAGAATATTGATATGGTGAGGCATTATCTGCTGTATACATAAGATGTTTCAAACCCTTTGCTTCCTCACAAATTATCGTAACAATATGCACATTCTTAAGCTTGCCATTACTATATACTCTGTACAGGCTGCACTGATTTACAATATATTTCGAACTGTTGCAGTTAGTTAAAGTGGAATCAGAACTACACAGCTTATTACGTGCTATCAAACATTCAGACCAGTATGTACACTTAAAATGAATGTCTAAATCACACATTTCCTTATAAACATGTGAATATGGCAAGCCATAAGTTACAGAATACAAACCCTTATTAAAAATCGAATACTGGCAAATTGGCGAGAACATTATTCTGAATTAGCCATTTCACATGCATATATGTTGCACATTTATGGGCAAACTAGAATTTCTTGTTCGAAAATAAAGTTGTGGATGCCTCCACCACAGGTTTCCTTCCAACAAATGGTTATTCCCTGGTGAGGACTGGTGAGTTGGTAGGCAGTTACTCCATTACCTTGTTCTCCTTCCATCATGCCCCCACCCAAAAAAAATATAAACATTCTTAGCTAACGCTTGCACCAAACCATACAGCTATATACCCCGTCCCCAACACATCACACCTAAGTACAAGCCCAGACCTCAGAGAGTGAGGACGTACGATGACGCTTCCCAGCCCACCCCCTAAAAAACAAAAGAAACACTCTTAGCACGCTCTTGCACCAAACTACACACACTTATCATTTTACACAAAATTGCAAAAAAAATTATTGATTAATTCAATTCATTTAATTATATCAATCAATCAAATGCTTATCACATTAATTTTATTGGAATAACATTAGCGGATAAAATTTTTTTGATCGTATTAAGACCGGATTAATCCGTTCGATGAATTTTATATCAAATTGATAATCAGATGAATCAAAAGTGAAGTGAAACCCCTTCACTCCTACTTCTCTCGACGATGCATAGGTCGTAATGGCAGACGTCGGAAGAGATGCCGCGACGACAGATCCCGCTGTGCTCTATACAGGCCTACATCCATCTGCCATGACACGTCCCTGGATGATGCGCAGCGACATCCGTGGAGTACTTACAGCCTGTCGCACGACGAACGATTCTCCCTGCTGGTGGTTCGCCGTGGTCAAGTAGAGCCTTCTCGACCGGGGGGGGGGGGGGGTGCCTTCCTGCCCCAATGCGTCCAACACCGACTCACAATGTAGGCAGAACTGTTCAAGTGGCAAGCAATGAATCGAAACGCCCAACCTGCATCGAAGGCAGTCGATACGGACTCTCTCAAACTCATTCAGCTGGGAAAAGGCTTGTCGTATTCGCCGTCGAGGCATGCTACGTGTTGACTGAACTTGACTCTGTGGCTCACACTGCTCTCGTTGCTATCAATTCCTTATTAGGTGTCTTGCATGTATGTATGATTTAGGGTCATGCATAAAGCCTAGTGGCACATCCGCGCAAGTAATCTGCATTAAAGGCAAGTGGGACACATGTCGGCTATAACAATACCGTTTGGTTTTATTTGAGCAATTCGTTCATAGTTTTTTTTTGCAAATGAGTGTATGTGAAACGAAATATCCGATAAGATACGACCTTTTGCAGATAAAGTAAATATCGTTCCAGTTTGATTACAAATGGTCATATTAACTTTATATTTGTGTAATACGTAATGAATGTTGTGATAAATCACTGCAATTGTGCATGAGAAAGATATCATTTTACTTATAACCTTAACTTATATATTTATTATCGTTTTCAGGCCCTTCCAGACAGTGTAGTAATTATTATGGTACCATTGTGTAACTATACATAAATCTGTTCCTCTCAAAGAAATTCAGTCTCTCTAAATCAAGTGTTTTCGGGCTTACTGGAGTAAAACTATAAGATAGTTTGACGAACGTTACATATTAAACACATAACCACTCTTTTTATGATCGAAACCAAAAATAACTCATTGGCGTCATCAAATACAGTGAGTAAATTTGATGTTCTAGTTATTTTACTACGATCGTTCAAGCGTGATCTGGGAAAAGCGATAAACTTTATTCCAAAAGAGATAATAGCCAATTATAGGATATCAAGAAGAATTATGTGTTAGTGGAATCCAAGCCGAATTATCCCCGTCGGTGAAATGGCACACTATTTTAACTGCGTAATCACCATTGATTAAAATGCCTTGATTTCGTGAAAATAACGGGGATGTTATTTGCAACGCACGGCATTATTTTACATAAATCCAATTACAAGGCACGGTGAATAATTAAACGCTACGATGAGTTAAGATAAAATAGTGTAAAATAAAAACCTAAGCTACTAAAAGGCACAGGTTACCGATGCAACGTATAATATTCCATGGTGGTATTCACTATTATTGCTTCTCGAAGTTATTTACTTTGCTACAATTTTCGTATCAAGTTATTAATATGGCCTACTATATGGGACAAAAATATTGGCATAAGTACTTGAATTTTCGACATTACATTTATTATATTAATTTAATTTATTGCTATGCAAATTTTTAATTTCTATGGTAAAAGTTTTATATATTCTTACATGCATATGCCAGAAGAGAGCATCTGAGTTCGTATGAGATGGGCGTCTTTAAAAAATTAAATTTGATTTATAATTTATTCAATCTGCAATTTTTTACCGAATTAAATCATATTTCTCCACTTTTACACATTTTATTTAACAGTGAGCATACTAATTAATGTCTATTTCAACTCTAATAGTAGTGGGAGTCGCAGAGTTCAGGACCAGTGCCCAAAGAGTTAAATTATCTGAAAGGGTTAATTATTTAATTGAAAAGGTTAAGTGTCCAAAGTGTTTAATTTTCAGAAAAGGGTTACTTGTTTAATTGAGGGTTAAGTGTTCAAAGGGTTTATTTTAAATGAGACAGTTAGTTGTTTATTTAAAGGGTATAGTTATTTAATGGAAAGGGTTAAATGTGTCGAACGGATTAAGTGCCCAAATGGTAGATGTTGCCTCTTTGGAGTCTGGCATTCGGCTGAGCTCTGAGTGTTGGGAGCAGCAGCATATGTATTTTACCTTGGAGCAAGAGTGGCATAAGGGATGCATGTTACTACTTCGAAGTCTGGTATTAGAATGAGCTCTGAGGGTTGAAGAGGGGAGGGAGGGGTGATAGAGCAGCAGATCATGTCCATTGTCTTCGAAGTCTGAGGACTGAATGAGCTGGGATGGATGGTAAGGGGCAAAAGGAGGTGTCGGGAACCGCAGAGGTCCATTCTGGTTGGAAGTCAGTGGAGGGATGAGCTGGAATGGTCGGTGAGGGGGAGGAAGGTGTCGGCAGTTCGTCGTCTCTTCTATCCACGATGCTACTACACTGTGATGGCCATTAAAAATCCAGTGTTTGAAAAAACCGAATTTTATACCTACACAAACAAAGCATTTGAACGAATTAGAGGCACAGAAATGTAAATATAAACGAAATATATAACTGACAAAATCAAGGAGCCGTTAAATAAGTGCAAAATATGTACATCGAGAAACCAAGTACCACTGATATATAATCAATAACAAATACATACTCAATTAAGCAAATAGTAATTTCGTACAACACAAAACGATTTACCAATAAAATATTAAATAATTAATTATATTAATACACAAATAAATTGCTGGCACATGCAATGAGATGAATTACTACTTAAACATAACGCAACAAGAATCAAGGCACCACTGAAATTTCATCAACCACAAATACCTACTCAATTAAACAAATTCTATTTACGTGCAATAAAAAACCAGTTATCAATGAAATGTTATTTAAGAAAATATATAGCTACACAAATAAATTACAAGCATGCACAAAAAGATAAATTAATACTTAAATATAACACAATGAGAAACAAAGTACCACTGAAATATTATCAACTAAAAATTCCGACTCAACTAAACAAATACTAATTATACACAACAAAAAACAGTGACAAAAGAAACATTTAATATAAGGGAAGGAGACACAAATTATTTAAACACTAAGCAATTACAATAGAAAAATAATTAAACAATAAGTACCTTACAGCTAATTTTGTGTTCACACCATGCCACTCCCCAAGACAGACTAAACTCAAAATCGTGTAAACATTTCACTACAATCTTCATACAATATTATACCTCCTGGCCCAACTGTCATCTATATGCAATTATGAGTTAATAATTAAAGAATTTTTGTATAATTAAATCTACATTTTACTTTATAAAAGCTGTGTTTCCGAAAAGTTTCTTTTAACATTTCCTGCTCTATATAACTGGTCTCACATAATTTAGTAAAGAGTATTTAAAATATTATTTAGTGACATGTATAACTCCTCATGCAAGCAAACCCCATAATAATGATGTGCAAACTAATAAGTTACTACCTGCATGTCGCAGTTCAAGACAACAGCTCGCATCTGTATTCCACAGGCCTAGCACACTGCGAACGACAATGCCATCCCCTGCACCATAACGACACACAAAACACCAGCCTGGGCCAGCCCTGTGCTATACGCACCTCGCTTCACCACTATCAACCCTCATAACCTTGCTCCCACGCTATGCCACAACCCACTCGTTTGCTATGACACAAAGTTTTATTAACAGCATATGTGATGCTTAATTCACACATGTTTTGTTTTATAAATAATTAAAAAATCATTAAGAAAATTAAATTTAAAAATGAAATCATGAATTTATATTCCTATGTGTTATAGTTTTCAGTCAAGTGTAGTCACGTAAGTTTTGTATTATTACTTCAAGACATACTATAATTTTAAAATTTTGTTTAAATCTATGATACATTTGTGTTAGCTAAGTAATCATGTGTTCATTATTATTAAGTTTCCATTAATGATCCTTAATACACTGTGTTGTTTGCAGTTATGTTATAAACGCGAGCTCAGCAGAGCAGATATTCTCGCCTTACGAAAGCAAGGCGAGAATATCTTCTCCGGCGAGCACAATCCCGAAAGTCCACGGCATTGTATCTGTGTATTTCACAGGCCCCTCGCCAGAGCATGCTACTACTTACCACCCTCTCTCTCCCTCTTTCTTTCTCTCTTTCTCACGCTAGTAGCCTCTACCTCAGGTCAAACATGAAATTCCATTAAGAAAACATTAAGAATTGAAATATACGTTTTAAGCAATATCACTAACTAATTACAGTGTAAATGGTAGTAAAATCGGAATTCGTTTAAAAAGATTTACAATAATTTCGAAAACACTTTTTGTTAACATTACAATTCAGACCAAATCATGTTGTACATTTTTTCCAGATTAAAAAGAAAAACTCACATTCTTTATTATTTGCTAGAAAACAAACTTTACCAATTAAAATTTTTTTGCATGATTCCCACTGTGAATTTAATTCTGAAGGGCGTACAATCTGCCTAATGTAAGAAAATATCAAGTAAAATTCCACCAAGGGAGTATTTTAGGGTAATGCAAGGGATGCGACCACCTTTATGGATCACGTCAGTATATAAGGAGGGAATAATTTAATTTTTTATCAGTCTAATACCAGCAGTCGTCACAGCTACACATAGACAAATCATTACCTTCAACCGAACACCAGAAGTGAGACCATCAACCCTAGTTCAACACTATCGATATCATCTTAAAAATATTAACACTAGAAGCAAAACCATCAGCACTCGAGACATCAACATTACTTTCAATGTTAGAATGCATAATGGGCACTGCTGTGACAAATGCGATGAGGAATGCATTAATACACTTATTCCAATACTAGCTTTCGGACCCTAGAAAACATTGTCGAGTCTTGATATCTACACACAGTTATGGCCAATTTTTAAGGAATTGATCATTTCATTCGCTCCACATGAAGTACAATATGTATGCATGTTAATCTCTGAAGAGCTGATAGCAGATGAAAACATTATCTCGTACTTACTGTGTCATGATTGTCCTTACACAACACCTGCATCTTTCAATTATGTCAACCAGAAACACTCTAGGAGAGACTGTGTTATGCATCAGATGCAACAAGTAATGCAACTTGTTAACAATAACAATGCTCCTGTTGAAAAGTCAAACTCCAGAATCGAAGAGGGCCATTCAGAACTGACAATGGAGATTTGGTATATATGCAGAACTGAGTTTAGGAAGTTTTCCTGAAGGAGCAGGTTTAAATAATAAGTGTGTATAAGTGTTCTTCAGTTATATATTGTAAATATATTCCCTCAAGGGCTTGATTTTAAGTATTTATAATTCTTTGCATGCCTATGTAATCCACATCATATATTGCTACATGTTAAAAAAGGTTCAGTTATAAGAATTTTTTGTTACGTGCATGTGTTTGAAACCATTATAAGAAATTGTTTATTGTAAAAATACTTGCAATATCGGATTACAATGATGATAACAACACATGTCCTAAGCTTTAAAACATTTCACCCAGGGTCTGTTTTAAGTCCAGAAATTCACAGCATATACCATCTTCAAACATATGAATTTCTAGACTTGAAATGGGAAATTTAACCTCACAGTTTATGAAGACAGATTCCAACATATAAATGATGCAATCAGCGAAAACTCTCCTGTGTACATTTTGGGAAAAACGCAAATGGAAATTATCAAATATTTAACTAGTGGAGATGTTGTAAACATTACTATGTACTATAAATTTCAATACATTAATTCACTAGCAAAGCGGTATAATTTTCACCAATGTTCAAATCAAATGTTTTGCTCACAGTGTAAAAGAAAAGTGTTAAGAGAATATACGTACCAATACCCATGGTATGTTTAACTGTATTAACATAAAAGACCATTTAAAAAATATGGGTTTTTATATCCTATAGTGAGAAGGGGAAACCCAAGGTATAAATATAACAGTATCTTGAGCGCCTACATCAGTTTACTTACACCATTGCAATGGAGAGGTTCAATCCAGCAGTTACATACTAGAGTGTATACGAAAGTGTGGTTCCAATCTTACATCAATAGGCCATGGAAAATCCAGGTCTGCAATGGAAAAACTCACTCGAATTTTTTTCAGAAACTTGTGCGATATGATAACTGTTAGTCAGCAGCCATATTCTCAAAACGAATTAATGTTTTGTATTCAAGGTCAAGAAATAACGAATTATCTAGGCTATAGACAAATAAGTACAAATAAAGGAGGGAATTCTACAACAGTCCTAAAATGTGGACAGAAACCTGTAACAACAAGGAGTGCATGACACAAATTCAAGAGGGTAAGCAATGCCTAGTGTCTCCCTGTGCAATGTGGAAGTGCAATGTATGGCTAAGCAATACATGTGAATGTAAATTCGACTTAAACAAAATGTCACTGAGTAGTTATTATTTCAAGATGGCCATCATGTCTATATAAAGTAAGGAGGCATATGATGGAGTGCCAGTTATAATTGAGAGTTTCGACCTGTTAGTCAAGAATGCAAGTGTTACTCCGGGATACAGGACAGTAAGGTTTCGAGAAGAGGACAATACTCCATTACAGATTCAAATGTGTAATGGGGAAGAGCATTAGCATTTCTCCATAATTAGTTCAACTTATACTTCCAAAGTATTGGATGTTTGATATAGTCACCACAGAGCTTTGTATAATTAAAATCCTAATAGGAATTGCTTTGCATTGTGAATGAACTAGCATGTGAAGCTCAAGATAAACCCATCACAAAAGTATTTAATATAAGCAAATAAATACATCATGGAAAATGACTATTGCTCTATTCCTTTATTTTGGAGTGAAAAATGTGATGACAATGAACATATTACTCATATAGACAACCAGAATTTAGTGTCTCCCTGTGGTATGTGTGGATGAAAAGTTTTCCAAAGCAAGAGCTTGTTAACACAATTCGAAATTGTGGTTAGTTTGTAAGGTGCAAAATAATAGAGCGTCAGTCATGGTGAATGTACTGAAGCCTATGGACACATACATGGTCCTGCAAGCAGGATATAGAAAATTTTTCTTTAAATTTTTCGACAACATTTTACAAGTTCAAATTTGCAACAATATTAGACATTGTTGGTGCTACAACACTGGTTCTAACCTCAGCACCAGAATCAGTCAAGGCCTGGCTTGCAATGATTGTGCTGTGAGATATCTCCGTCTCGACAGTGCATTGCCATGTGCACTTCAGTGCCTAATGATATCTATTCTTACTGAAAAGATAGAAGAAGAATGGAGAAATTGAGTAATTGCCTATCAACTCACCAGAACTGGGTGTGAAACCAACATCAACTGGAACGAAACCTGCGATGGGGACATTCACAACTTTATTTTTGAACAATGGAATTTAACTTTTCCATGTGAGTGGATAATTCAGAATGACGTTCCAGCTGAACGTGAAGTACTCGTTTATTGAACATGGTTTGTATCCTCTAATGTATGAAGTGCCGTGTTCACATCCCACATATAAGAAAATATATTACTCTGATGTTCATTTCAAATGTGCATATTAACATGGGTTTATACTACAATTTAATACACCATGCATATTTGAATACAGTTAAACTGAATATGTTTGTTTAAACTTTCCTGTCAATAAGTGTAGGTCATATATGTCAGAGAAAAAATCTAACTTTAACACTAAGGGTGAACATATTGCTATAACCTATTGTAGTGAAAGTGAGAGCCTGGAACATGTTATTCACAATGCAGATCATACTATTTAATTGCAGTATTCCAAAGAATGTTAAAAAAAATGTATGCATATGCATGTATATGATAATAAAGTATTTGGATACTTATAAGTTACAGGTTGTGTCTCATCAAAATATTACATATTTTGTTATGTGAACTTAGGTAAATTAATGTTTAAGCGACAGTCATTGTTCAGCTTAAAATGGTAGAGGGAGTTTCCAAACATAAAAACTATATTATTATATGTTAATACTTAGGGAATTGTCTCATTCGAGTAGCAGATTGTATACTGCAAACATGTCATTATTTCACCCCAGAACTCATTATGTCAGCATTAATGCAGGGAGGTTAAAAATCGCCTACTTGTTTTGGTCTAATGGCCTTTTAAGAGAGTATACGGATAACTGTATTGGCATTTTACTCTTCCCAGTGATACATTTTCTGTAGGGGGAAGAAAAGAGTCATAAGTGGATCAATGTTCCGACATGAGAAAGTGTGCTGTTGTCTATATGACAGTTGCTGTCATACTTTCCTACCTGCAAGTGCGGAAGCTATTTATTCACATTATGTAGAGATATTCCCAAACCTAGTTGAAAGTGTAATTCTACACACGTCTGAATGTAAAGATGCCTGCATTCAAACTGATTCTGAGAAAATTAAGCAAGGATGTAAAAAATTGTTTCCTTCTTGGATATGTTCTTCAAGGACACCATATAGATAACATCCTAAGAAAATGTATGAAATATGTGTTTAGCAAGTTAGCCAACAACTTATAATGTTTACTGAGTCGGTGAAGACCCTATGCTCTCAATTTGTTATGTATTTTTTGTGACATTCAATATTTTTGCTCGAGAGTAATGTACTTTGTGATATGTCTTATACTTGTCTGTATTCGAAGTGTTATGTAATTTTCGAGACATCCTGTGCATATTTTGTGTAACGTTTGACTTGTTATCTAGCCTGTACATTTACCAAGTGACATGTGTATGTCAACCACTCTCAAATTGTTATGTTAAAGCTGTTAATATTTTCTCAATGATTTTTATGTGAATTTTGATGCATTATATACTTTTTGTAAAGTGTAATGTATGTTCTCAATGTCTGATGTGTATTTTGTGACATTGTGTGTACGTCTCTTGTATAATAAATATGTTTGAAATTAGAATTTATTTGTGTCATCTTGTTTTATCAGATTCTTTTATCAATGTGAAAGAATGTTTTAGCAGTGTGAAACTATAATTAAATTTGGAAAGCATTTTTAAATTCATTAAGAAATTATTGAAATTAAAAGAGGAATTCAATATTATATTCATTTAAAAAATAATCTGTAGGAATCCAAGCATCACGAGAAATGCGATGGAATGATGTAAACAACATACACGGGAAGACAAAATAGTTTAATAATCTACATGCGGCACAAAATACAAACTTGGTAATAATTGTATCTAAGTATTCACTCTGAAATGAATTGTTTCTATCAAATTACAGATTTCATTAAAAACCAAATGAGATTAAAAGTGCTATTCCCGACGACAATAGTCCAATAAGTGATGAAATTATGTACACAATAATATGTTTCAGAAAATTTCATAATTCACCCACTCATGGCAGTCCTGATGCAAACAAAGTGTGGTACTGACAGCTTCTCTCCAACATTGATTGGACAATGCTTGGGATGTTGTACAAACATTATGTCTACCTCAGTCCTGAACTTTTACGTAATATTTCTATGTATGTCGAGAGTTTGTTCACTAGAATTGATTGATTCCGAAATATGAAATGCAATTAATGGAATGATTTACCAACATTGCATTAAAACAAGTGAATGTAATGTGTAAATAATTTGTTGTTATTTACATGTAATGTAGTGTGGGTATAATTCAATCTTAAATGACACAGAACTATGGATTATTGGGACATTATCACTCCAGTGCAACAGTAATTGTTGTGGGAAGTAATAATTTAACACAGAACATTGCTTTACAGGATATTAACATGACATTTAGTTTTGCATAAAGTAAAAATATAGTATTGCACAGGGGCAGTTCAAATGAAACATTACATTTTGTTTCAAAATCTAACAAAATCACATGTTCGCATACAAAAAATAACATTAGGAAAATGAGTCGTTTTTAGTCATATTTGAACATGTCATGTTCATATCCATTACTCAAAAAAACATTAAACAGACAACAATGTAAAAACATTTCATTACATTTTTGTGATAGTTTCTTGGATCCAGAAACTTGTTTAAACGAAGACAAAAGTTTGGACTATTCTGCAGACAAGCGAGCACATATAAGAATCGAGAGGGACGACTACCTTATGTCAATTTCCGCTCAAACACGGCTCCAACCCAAAAACGTCTCCAACTCAACCGTGGGACACACAGCAAATATTACAGGCAAAATTGTGTTTGAACGCTTCCCCTTGGAGAACAGCCACACTAAGTTCTGTTTGCTTTGTTATTTGCACCCCGCAGGTGGTGTGATTACCATCGACTTGCCAAGCCATTGACACCCCTTGCAATCCCCTCTCCCATCCTGGCTCACCAAGCCTCCACATTTTTATAACCGTCGTTCATGGAGTCATTAAAAATGTTACTAAATGTATTATGCCCAATCGACAGCATAAACATACATATTAATATTCATATTTTATTGTGATTCATATATGTCAGAAATATCGTCAATATAATGCGGAACAGAAAATGCTTTCGTTTGACAACTAAACCGAAAACCTGATGTTGCAATTAATATGTAAAAACAACAATTCATTTTCGGGATTTCATTATGAACAACACATTTAAATTACATGTAATCAGACTTCCTGATGTTCTTTATTTTATGGGGGTGTTAGGGGAGGGGGTTGCGATGGCGTATATATGATCCTACCCCAAGCTGTCCTGCATCAGTCATCGCGTAGCTGCTATGAGGAGCAGACGCGACTTGCACCCCAATCAACAGTGATTGATCTACTCATTCATTAAAATCCGCCCGAGTCTAACTTTATCAATTCAATTTAAGACTCTGCTGACAGTCGGTCTGTTAGACTGCCGGCAGATATTGCTGTTGGATTATTGGTACTAATTCAGCTAGGCTTATTCTAAGTAAATCAATTTTTGTATTAAAAATGAAAAATAAAATTCTTTATAACTTTTTATAATATTTTCTGGGGTGTTTTGTGTGGCACTTATTCTTCAAACAAAAATATTTTCCTTTAATTATTTTCGTAATTCATTGCATAAAGGTATTTATAAGGTAACAGGATTTTCTTTGTTGTGGGTGGTAAGGATTTGTGTCTGTGATTTTAAATTTTTAATTGGTTAGCAGTGTTTATGATTACATTTAAATGTATGTATGACTCAATGCATTTTAAGATTGATAGTGCATTTTGCTTTATCATGTTACTTATAATGTTTAACAACTACAACTCATTGATCGCGCTACAATGTTTTACCATGAATTTACCGGGAATTACACTATATAATAGACCCTTTATTGTTTTTTTTTTAATAATTCTGGAAGAATGTTACTATCATTACGTAATTATTTTAAGATCATTTGGAATATGATTATAACTTTAGTAAATAAACCTCAAAATGATTGCAACTCATGTTAACGCATTTCTATTAACATTTAAATATCATTAACAAATATATCTTATATGTGTTTTTGAAAATTCATTTTAAATTTCTTTTAAATAATTCGTAATGCCATTATAGGTTGTTTATTTAAAGATTTCTTTATCTTGTTTAATCAATGTTTAGATCTCTTTTTGGAAAATAGTTTTATTTTGTGTGTAGCATATTGATATTTTATTCATTTCTTAATGTGATTTTAGCTACCATTTATATACTAAAGTATTTTCATCTGGAGTTTAGAAAGGTGTTTTCAGAGACAATGCTTTGTAATGATTTAGGAAATATACATACTTTTTATCCATATTGGAATGGATTTTCATTAAAAAATATATTTGTCTCTGTTTTAACATATAATTCCTTTAATTGTTCATGTTAGTTTCAAATAGTTTTATAACTCATTTACAGACTCACTATTTATAAACGATTTTGTTAGGAATAATGTTTTAACAAGCTTCTTGTGTAAATAATCACTTTTTCTTTCAGGTAAAATATAATGTTGTAAACGTCTATAATGGTTATTTCTCCCTTTTGTTTCATATCACAGTTTATCCAAAACAGGTTGTTTAGGTAAGTATGAGAAGGGGGGGGGGGTGTTTAGGTGCGATGCCATCTCCTTTGCGGTCGAAGCATCAACAACTTGACAGTTTATTAGAGGAACTTTATGTGTCTGAAACAGACTATAGTTCTGCGTCGGACTCAGAAAGTTCTCCTGTCACAAACTGTCAAAGTACGATGGCTTCCCGTAAGTGTCGGCGCCCTGATAATTTGCTGGAGGACCTTTACGTGTCTGATAAAGAAGGTGGTTCTGTGTCGGACACAGAAAGTTGTCGTGTCACAACTGTCAGAGCACGAATGCTTCCCCATGTGTACACGAAACAACAATTTTTTTAGAAGACCTTCATGTGTCTGACACTGAAAGAAGTTCTGGCTTGGATTCATCCGATTCCCGAATTTGTTCTGTGTCAGATACAGAGAGGTCTTCTAGCCATACAATTGGGTCGGATAGTAATTCACCTTCCAGCTCACCCTCGCTCAATGACGAATTATTGCCCGAACTGCAATATGTCATTCTGGACAAGGCGTTCTGTGCTAGGCTTGTATACGTGCGTACCAATAATTTTAGGCCCAATACTGATGCGAAATGTTAACATTTCTTTATCCGGTGTAAGGCACCTCTTCAGGATTTAATTATAGCAGTACCTTAGCCTATTAAGCTTAGCATTAGAGTAGCAGGTATATTTGTTTAGAATTTTTCAGTGTAGGAAGGAACTATAGATACAGTATATTTTCAGAGAAAAGCTCTTCCGTCCTTCATTCGACCGATGTTGTCGAAATGTATGACGATAACTCCGCTCTCCTCACATCAAGACTTGGAGAGTTCAGTACGAAGGGTAATACAGACCATTTACCATCGGTGCCACACACACTAAATTACCCAAGTTCATTACCAATTGGCATATGTGAATTAATATGCAGTACCTCGAAGACGTGTGCTTTCATTAGACCATTGTAGCACCTGCCACACATCATGTTGACAGATTACCTTCATATCCAAAACTTCCACAGGTTTTGAATACTGAAGGTCTGTCGGCTCATATAGTATTGCAGGACATCAGAAAGTTCGAGGATAAAAACATGCTATTTCTATTAATGTCTCCTGTGTTGTAGACAAAGAAAACAATATTACTGACGAAACTTTTGATAAGGAAGGGTTAGTCATACCAATGTGTATTGTACATGTACTGCAAGCTCACCCTGTAAATGTGTTGGCTATCATGCCAGTGGTATAACCACATATTTGCATTTCACAATGATTAATAATTTATCTCCACTGCTTCACAGTCAGTTGACTAAGGACCATGATAAAAAAAATATGTTTGTGATCGCTGTCTCCAGTACTTTGTCAGTGAGGAGAAACTCACAGAATATTCTTCTCTGTCAGCAACAGAAGGCTGTTCACAGCAATTTCCCCACTGGGAACAAAAAGTATTTGGAATTTAAAAAATATATGAAGCAGCAAATAATGGGTTTCGTCGCTTATTGTGATATGGAATGTTAATTTGAAACACTCGTCCACTATCCTGCCGAATAATGACAGAAGTAACAAAACCACCATGAACCAACATGGTCCATATGCCTGTAGAATTTTGTTGATTTGTTCATACAATCCACCTTTTTTTTTACTACTTCGATTTCGTAGGTGAGCTCTGTATTTACCAATTGGCTCAACAAATTGGTTGAACTTACAAAGGGGAATGTAGGATTATACAGAATGACTCTTCCGATGAGGCCAAAAACTGCAGCTGATGAAGCTAGGTTGGCAGCAGAAACAAGTTGTCACATTTACAAGAAAGAGCTCGGTACATATTCTGTGGTCGATCATAACTCTCTTACAGGTGAAATCAGAGGCTGTGTTAACAATATATGTAACATGAATTTCAGACTAGCGAAAACAATCTTGTTGCTGTATTTCATAACCTGCAAAATTATTATGGTTTCTCTCTCATAAAGCGTCCATGACACGATACACATCCCGACGGAACCGTGGCAAACAAAAATCTTGGTAATATTTTGGTTCTTAAAATGACTTTGGAAAAATAAAACTTCATCACCAAGCACATTCCAATGGAACAAACAGGAAAGGCGGTACACAAGTTGTGCAATTGCATTTAATTGACATTTGAGTTCATGAGTGCATTTCTGGAGACTGTGGCAGATAATTTGCTGCCTGCACAGTTGAGAGTCACCCATTCACTGCTTCCAGACTAAACCAAATTTGAATTGGTACAAAGAAAGGGAGTATTTCCTTACGACTTTGTTAAGTAGCTAGATAGTCATATGAGTATGTCGCTCCCACCAAGGGATGCATTTCATAATGTCATGAAAGGTGTAGGCATTAGCGATAATGACTATGCTCATGCCCAAACCATGTGGAATGTGTTTAACTGCATAAACTTGTTGCAGTATGCCATTCATTACTTGTGTGTGGACATGTTGTAGCTAGCCGACATTTTTGAAAATTTCAGGACAATATTTTTGGCAGATTACTGTTTTGATCCCACCATGTATTTCACAGCTCCATTCTTCATGGGATGCCTTATTTATGAAGGCAGGTGCGTGGCTACTTCTGTTGACTGGCATTGACATGTACCTTTTTATAGCATGCAGAGTTAGGGGTAGGATCACCCAGATTTTCAAAAGGCACACAGAATCCAATAATATTTACATGGGCAAAGAGTTTGACCCCACTGTGGCAGAGAAATATATTTGCTATTTCTATGTAAATGGGTTGTACAGTCGTACCATAAAATGCAAGCTTCGGATTGACATATTTGAGTGGGTTGATTCAGATATGATTCGTCATAGGATTTCACCAATACCAACAGTAATGGGGAACCTTGTTTTTTTTTTTTCGTGGATGTGGATTGGTCATTTCCAGATGAATGTCATATATACACTCTCAGATCTGCAACATGGCCTAGTGTCTTGCATACCTTCAGACGGTGTGCACGAAAAATTACTTTTCACACTTGCCCTGCAGAAAAAATATGTTATTTACGGGGAAACACTGAGGCACTATTTGAAGTATGATGCTAAGCCCGATGCTGTTCATCGCATTCTGTGCTTTGAACAGGATGGGTGGATGACACCATACATTAAATTTAGTATTGAGAAACATGCTTAGGCTGCAAACAACTTTGAGAAAACATTTTTTCAATGATGAACAATTTCTTTGCGGCATGACATGATATACAGGAAGGCAGAATTAATTTGACGTATGATATTCAAGGCATGCCAAAAGGTCGATGAAAATCTTGTCCTGATCTTAATGTTAAAGAGCTGTATTACATTTAACAATCCTTTGTTCACTGCAACTACATGTCCCCTAAATTTCCTCCAGCAGCCTTACACCTACTATATTGTGTTATCGATTCCCTGCTGTACGAAAAAATATGCCATGACTTGTACGAATCAATAACTACAGATTTTGAAGCTAGGTTTGATTCATCAAACAATGCACCTGGTACTCCGCAAGGATTCAAACTGCAGGAAAAACTGTAACTGGCGTGATGAAGGATGAATGCACAGGCCACATCATCACACATTTTGTAGGTTTGCATCTCAAACTTTATGCATACATTGTTGCGAATCAACAGTATATACGTAAGGCAAAGTGCATTATCGAGAATGCCTCGACCACAATTCAATGGCACTGGGGACCCAATATCAATTACATTTGCAACATCATGTCATATACACCGAATGTGTTATAAACATGACCTTGTAAGGGTTGTATGATAAACGTTTCATTGAGCTGTATGGCATGTCAACTTTACTTTGTGGACACTACCAAATTGTGAACTAAATTTTCCCCTCTCCTTCCTCCTTACTTCCTGCAACATCTGCCTGCCACAACTGCCTGTCAGCCACATCACAACCATCAGGTGTAACACGTATTCCAAGCACAATTATATAATCACCAATCATACCTGGTAGCAACTGAACTGCCTGTCTTCAATGCTAGAAAATAATCTAATTCAATTGTTGAAAGGGCGCAGCATTCTACATGTTTCTAGTACATTTATTACAACTGTTGTGAGGGCATATCGTTAGTGTACTACATCATCCATAGTCCACATCAACTGCCATACCAGCAACAACAAGTTATGTAACAGCATTCTACCAGCATCGCCAGTCACCATCATAGAATCAACGACCTGCCTCTATTTGAGCCCGCATCCCTATCTGTGCGACAGGCCAGTGCGCACGGCATATCCATTGCATCTGTCTACCTGGACTGGCCGACCGACACAAACTTCAATATATGTGCTGTTAGAGTAGTTAGTCTGCTTTGTTACATATACTCAACAGCGAGGGAAGTTCCAGCCTACATCCTCAAAGAAACATCTCGCTACAATGAAGTTGCTCTCATCTTACTAACACCCTGCATCCCCTATAGAAATTGGTGTGTGTTACATCAGTGTGTGTGTGTGTGCACTTCAAAACCCACTAATTGATATACAGACAAGTGAATCGCAAAGCGCCTCAATGTAAGTAATGTTTTTTTATTAATAGTGTTAAGAAGTGTAATTTTTGTATATGTTAGGGAAAAAGACCCCGCCAGCCATCCACCTTACGGAAGGAAGAGATTTTTAGTGATAGAGGTTATGTAAATATACAGGTTTTTGTGTTAATGTGAAATAATAATATGTTTAGTGCGTTAAATAAAAATGTGTGGTAAATATTTTAAATTAATAAATGAACCTTCGCAAGAAGAATTTTTTTGTGTGTTGTAAATATTTTATGGATCACATAATGGAAACATGTTAACAAATTAAGTACATAATAAGTACTTGAGTAAATTAATTTTGTGTTTGTGTATTTTATTTATTTAGTTATATTCCATTATAGTTGAAGTGCTCGAAACACCTTTAGTCAAACATGTAGTAATACACTGTGTTGTGGTAATATGTAATATAACAGAGGAGAACACTGAAAATAAAAATCAATAGTCCACCTGCAGGACGTTTTCATTTACACAATAATATTCTAGTATTATTATTTTAAATTTCACAGTTATAAAATGTTCTAATGGTTTTAACGAATTATATAAAGATGATGATGGTGATGAATGATTACGAAACGTGAATAAAGCCAATTGGTAAACATTGCAGATAGAAATGTAATTTTCTTTAAAGGAAACAAAACATTTTACTGAACACTGTTAAATAATATATGTAAGTCAATACGAGTGTTTGGGATTACCACAGGGTAAATACATATTCGTTCTTGGTTCAATTACAGAACATTTTGTAAACCACATATCTGCTAACTTGAAACAAATATTTTGACAGGGTACAACTGCGGTAATTATTCCTAACAAAGTTTTACAAAGCAAATTAATTGATATGTTATAAGTGAGAAGAAGAAATATTTGGATGGGAACACAGCAGGGCTAAAAACATAATTTTCAGTAGTTCATTAACAGAAAATAGTCCATTATAAAACAAATACAGAAAAAAACATGCAGAAAACTACATAATGTACACATAAAATACCTATACCAATTAGAATTATTGTTGGTCACTTACGCAGATGTGAATAGTAAAACAATTTCAAATGCATATTATTTATTTCAAATCTTTTTGAATGAAAAAGACCATTCAACTAATGACAGGTAAGAATTAAGTAACACCTACAAACCATCAATAAAACTTATACATGATTACTTAATAAGTTTCTGCAGGAGTGACGGAACGAGAACTGCATGCTGCTGTTTCTGCTGGTGTATGCTTGGCAGAACTGTGTGTTACACTAAGAAATGGTCTATGACTATTATGTATAATTACACACTTAACATGTAGATGCAAGCAAAATCCAATAAGATGTACACTATTTAATTTAGTAATACTTCACGAATCAGGATTCTTACGTTGGTTACGCAAGATGGGGCAACACGACTGACCAGTATTATAAATAAGAGTCTCCAAACACAGAGAGGGAGAATGCTATATAGCTGATCCATTTGCATGGATTGGGGATTTAAATAGATTTCTGTGATAACATTATGTTTTCCAAAATACTATGTCCGAGGCAATTTGATGGTTTTGCATTTGATTTTTCCGTGCACATCTGTTGTATGGTATCCACATTTATTAGGGAGTGAAATTTGTTTTGGTAAAGTTGGGTTTCCAGCAAATACTAAAGAATGTGAGTTTTTTTCAATCTGGAAAAAAATACAACATGATTTGGTCTGAATTGCGGTGTTACAATTGAGTGTTTTGGAAATTATTGTAAGTCGTTTTTAAATAAATTTCCGTTTTAGTATCATTTACACTGTAATTAGGACTTGCATTTGCTTAAAGTGAATATTTGATTTTTTAACATTTTCTTAACGGAATTGCATGGGTGCTCTGAGGCGCAGATGCTGGGGTGAGAGAGAAATATAGAGTGGGAGAGAAAGGGAGATAAGTAAAAGCATGCCCTGGCGAGAGGCCTGTGAAACACGCAGATACAGCTCCGTGGACATTCGAGTTGATGCTCGCTGAAGAACGTGAAAGAAAGGCAAAAATATCTGCTCCGCTGAGCTCCCATTCGTAATATAACTGCAGCCAACACAGTGAATTAAGGAACATTTAAGGAGATTTAATACTAATGAACACATGAATACATAGCTAACACAAATGTGTCATACATTTTAACACTATTTGAATATAAAATTATGTCGTGAAATGATAATATAAAATTTGTGCAACTGTACAAAACTGAGTGCTCTAACACATAGGAATGGTAGTTAATTGTTTTATCCATAAACTATTTTTTAAAATGATTTTTAAAACGTTTATAAAACAAAAGTGTGTAAATTAAGCATCACAGATGCTGTTATTTAAACGTGGCATTGAAACTATTGGAGCTGTAACATAGCAAAAGAGTGGGCAGTTGCATAGTGCAGGAGCGAGGTTATGAGAGCTGATGGCGGTGAAGCGAGATGCGTATAGCACAGGGCCAGCCCAAGCTGGCATTTGCGGGTCGGCATGGTGTAAGGTATGGCAGTGTTGCTCACAGCGTGCTAGGCCTACGGGATACAGACATGAACCGTTGTCTTGAGCTGCGCTATATGAGTAGTAACACATTAGATTGAAAGTATTTTTTAAGGTTTTTGTATGTACACGTAACTGAAGGAATATTTTTAACACATTTTACAAAATGCTGTAAGACCAGTTATACAGGGCAGGAAATGTTAGACGAAACTTTACTGTAGCAGAGTTTTTACAGAAACTTGACTGAAAAAGAGTAGATTTGAAATATGCTGAAAACTCCTGTAGTAATAAGTCATGTTTTGGCATATTGGTAACAGTTGGTCGGGGGGTATAAGCTGGGCTGGGAGGTATAGGGAAATGCATAAACGATTTTGAGTTCAGTCTGTCTTCGGGAGTGACACAGTGTGTAAGTGCACTTAGAGTGTAAGTACACTTAGTGAGCAAGTATTATTGTTTAATTATTTTCTCATTTTGAGCACTTAATATTTGTAAAATTAATTTCTCATTCCATTATATTTAATGTAGCTTACGTATCTCGTTTTTCTTTGCAGGTAATTAGTATTTGTTTAATTGAGTCAGTATTTGTAGTTGATCATTCAGTGATGCTTTGTTTCTAGTTGTGTAATATTTAAATGGTAATTCGTGTCATTGTGAATACTTGTAATTTATTTGTGTAGTTATATATTTAATTATTTAATACATCATTCCTGAATAGTTGCTCGTTGAGCCTAAATAGTATTTGTTTAATTGAGTCGGTACTTGTGATTGATTGTATTTCTGTTGTGAAACTCGAGGTGTCCTAATTTTGCACATATTCATGTTTCCTTGATTTGTTAAGTTATAAATTTCATTCATACTTACTTTTCGATGATTGTAATTCGTTCAGATATAATTATGTAGGTATAAAATTATGTATTTTCGAACACTAGATTTATAATGGCTATCACAACTTAGTAGTGTAGCGGATAGCAGAGACGGCAATCTCCCAACACCCTCCATCCCCTTACCCACCATCCCAGCTTATTCTTCTAAAACCTCCAAACAGAATGGACCTCTGCTGCTGCTGACACCCTCTCCTTCTCCTCTTCCAGCCTCAAATATCATTGAGCCCTCAAACTTCATAGATGACATACCTCTGCCGCTCTCCCTCCCCCATCACAACATCAGCACAGTTCAGTCTCTTAACAACTAGCGTTCTAGACAGATGTTCCCTGCTGTTTTTTCCCTCACCATCCCCTCATCCAGGACCAGAACAGTCCTATGCTACTCCCACCACACGCTCCTACCCCCCCCCCACCTGCCATCCCAGCTCGTTCAATCCTCGGACTTCGAAAAGGACGGATGTGCTCTGCTGCTCTCTCATTCTCTCTCCCCTCATCCACCCTCTGAGCTTATTCCAATATCAGACTTGGAAGAGGCAACATATACATGCTGCTACTCCCACCTTTCAGAGCTCAGTCGCCCACTGTATCCTGAAGAGGCAACACCTCTTTTTGTGCACATTTACTCATTTACATTAATTAATTAACCCTTTAAATTAAACAATTAAACATTTCATGGAAAATTAATCCCTTGGATACTTAACCCCTTCAATAAAACAATAAACCCTTTCAATCAATAACCCATTTGGAACTAGTTTAGAAAACTGCTGCTTCCACTACTTATAGTAAATGTCTTTCTTAATTGTCTCTGTTTGCTAGAGTCAGTTAAATAATAATAATTATTATCGCATATTAAATGGACATGTTGCCATAATTTATGTCTTTCACTCACCCATCAAGTCCAATAGTCCAGCCTGCGAACTGCATCCTTCACTGCTTAATAATCGCAATCACTGTTTTCCCTTCCACTGCTCACTTCTCTCGCTGCTCGTTCTTCTATAGCTCGGAATCAGCCATACATTCAGTCATCAAGTCCCACTCCCCTCGACTCAACTCATGTCCCGGAGGCCGGCCCCATTATTTATAGTGTTATCCCTAGCATCTGGAAGGTTCAACCCACCCCGAGTCGAGCTGAGAACATTCTTCAGATAAACACAGAAATCAATACAGCCAGGGTCAGGATAATGCGCCGCTACAGAGATTTTACTGTCTGCTTGCTCTCTGCAACCGATACGCTGTCACCATCGGTCACGCTGCTGCCACTATCATATAACGACACTCCACCTTCCTCGCTCATGCGGGATGTGAATCCAACATCAGTGGCACGGGCCAGCGAATTGTAACACAGTCCCCTCCTCAAGTCTGTTCGTTCCGAAGAGACTCTTCAATGTCCGTACCTCTGTAGATTGCCAGTAGGTCGGTGTGGACAACCTTTGTCTTCTCCCGAAAGCCTTGGCGACAATTCTGACAGATCACATAAATGAAATTCAGAACTTTGTAGATGCCTTCTTAACATTTATGTAGGTTTGGACAGTGCTGTTTTGTCTCCGTGTTTTGTACAGACACACTAGTTGCCCTTCTTGAAATATATATTGTGATATTCTCCCATCATACCGCATCTTCATCATATCACTATTTATAATGAGCTGTTGTAGAGCAAAATCATTAATTAAAACAAGTTTGTTACACAATTCGCTGGTAGCAATCCAGAGCTTCAGCTTCCTCTCCTAATAGTCAGCCAAACAGCAGGTCACTGGGGAGACATAGCTCACTTCCATATATCATCCTTGATGGTGTTACCCTTGTCGACTCGTAAACTGCTGAGTGGTACACAAGAAGAAATAATGACACGTTCGTGTCGCAGTCCTTTGGTTGTCTGCCACAAAGATCGACAGGTACTGCTCAAGAGTGTGGTTAAGCCTCTCAACCATTCCATCCGACTGAGGGTGTAAGACTGACGTCCTAGTCTTTTTCATCCCCAGAATTTTCGTCACCTTCTGGAAGACCCGTATCTTCATAGTTTCTCCCTTGATTAGAATGGTGTTCTAGTGGAACCCAAACCTCTACAAGACATGTTCTATGAGTGCCTTAGCCATAATACATGCTTCATGGTTCGGGAGGGGATTGACCTCAGGCAACTTTGTAATATAATCTTGAGCCAACAGTAGATACCGATTACCTGTATATGTGACAGGCAAAGGACCCGGAATGTATATTGTCAGTCTTTTGAATGGGGCTCTAACACTGTCTTTCTAGAGGAGACCTTGGCCTCTGGTCCTTGAACTCTTCCTCGCAGTGAAAGTGTCGCACAATTGGCACCACTTCCCAACATCCTCCTGACAGTAAAGCCAGTAGAGTCTCAGTCAAATTCTATCATCACTCCAGGTAGGTGTTCCATCATAAGATAGGCAAGTTGGAATTCTTGTACTCTGTACCTTCATCGATTTAGCACTCGATACTTCCTGGCATCCGCAATGATGAAAAGCTGCTCACATGGCTTTTTAGAAAGTGAATATGCATTGCTGTGAACACATCCAGATCTTTGCTGTATTTGATAATCATACTCTTGAAGATGCTCCATCCACTGGCCTACTTGAACTTCTGGTTTCTTAAAATTTAGTAGCCAGCATAATGAAGCATGTTTGGTTCTTAGAATAAAATGTCTACCATAAAGGTTGGAGTGGAAGTGTGAAATTACCTTCACCATGGCCAAAAGCTCCCTGCATGTAACACAGTAATTTCTTTTAGTCTTTTGCAATAACTTACTGAAGAATTCGAATTATCTTTCCTTCCCATCTTGAATTTTAGGTAGCACAGCTCTAATGCATACATCACTAGCATCAGTGTCTTAAATGATTTCACCCTCACATTTTTGGAAACTCAGGACTAAAGGAGATTTCAGAATTTGTTTGTTTATAATGAGCATCCTCACACTCAGAAGTCCAGTGAAATCTACATTTTTACTCAGTCAGTTCATGTAGTTGATTGACAATCGTGGGAAACTCAGGTACAAATCGATGGTAGTAAGCACATAATCCCAAAAATCTCTGCACTTCAATTTCGTTAGATGGCATCAGCTGATTTCTTATCGCTTTGGTATTCTGGAAGTCTGCTTCAATCCCATGGGGCAACACTAATTGTCCCGGAAATTTATTTTCCTTTGAAACAGGTAGCAGTTTGTAGGAACCAGTTTAAAATTGGCTGCGGCCACTTTCTTGAGTACAGACTCTAAGCGATATAGGTGCTCTTCAAATGTCCTTCCTGTCGCAACAATACAATCTAGATAAACGTGGCAGATACATAGTGGGAAAACTTTTTCCATCAGGCATTCGAAGGTGGCAGAGGCATTACCTATCCCAAAAGACATAACTTTGACCTGCCAAGTTAATTTCCCTTGGACAGGAAATTAAGCCATCCTTTGGTCCTCTGGCGACACCTCGCACTGCCAGAACCGACTCTTCATGTCCAAAGTAGAAAACTAATGTGAACCTGCTAGGCTTTTAATGTGTCATCTATCCTTGAAAGTGGATAAGAGTCTCTTTTGTCACATTATTGTGCTGACTATAATGTACACAAATTCTCAGAAAACCATCTTTCTTCTTAACATGTAAACCGGGTGACTACCGTTGGCGAACTGATGGTTCTACGAGATCTAACTCCCTCATTTCCTTCAGAATACCCTCAACCGCATAATACAAAACAATAGTAGTCGTCTTGGTTACTGCTTAATGGGTCTTACATCTCCTACATCAATATGGTGGCAGGTCACATTAGTCCTTCCAAGGTCATTTGGTCCACATGAGAAGGTATCCTTATTTCTATGCAGTATTTAAGAGACAGCCTTCTCCTGTGGCCAGTTAAGATTTTCTTTTGTTCGTGCTAGCAGTTCATCCAATACATCTGGTAGAATACCTTCTATTTGGTCTACTCTTGAATTATCTCAATAATTTGGAAATACCTGTGCGACATGCTTACAAACACCTACCATGGCCCCCTGCTCAAGACAAATGTATTATTCTAATATTCTAACTGGAAAACTGTCAGAATTAGAAGAGACCAAAATTTCTTGCTACAACAACTTTATCTAAAAGAACACCAATCTTCTCTGCCTGCTCAATTAGACCCAAACATCTGACAAACATTCCTTGACATCTGCCTGAAATGGCAAATTCACTAGAAGCGGGCAGCACAGTAGGTTGACCACATACTAGCGGGCAACTAACTGGGGTAGACATATGCCGTGTCGACACCACGAACTCTCTACTATAGACCGTTCACTGTAAAGTGAGCACTTTTGAAGCCCTAGTTACTTTTTTCTTTCAACCACTTTATATCTTTCCACCACTTGTTAATGTAAACCCTACCATAACCGAAACCAGAAGTCCGAGGCCACAATGAAATGTATTTATTGGTTATTAAGGCTGATGAAACAGCTTCAAAAAGTGCTCACTTTACCATGAACGGCCTATACCTACCCGTAGCACACCAAGTAGAGTAGTGATACAGCACCCCAGCCTACATAGTACATTAAGCCCCAAAATACATTCATCCGCTATTTCTGCTATGTAAACATCGTATTCTATACTAAGGTCACCAAGCTTCAAGATCACTTTCCACTTACCTTTAACTGGTGTGGTCTCACCTGTTACTGTAGTACAATATCATCGTTCCATTTGGTAGTAGGTCGACCGCGGGGGGGGGGGGGGGGGAGGCCCGAGAGTATCTGGTCTCACTACTGTTATAGTCGCCCCAATGTCAACGACCATCTGGCAAGGAACATTATTCAGACTCCTCTTCATAAATATTGCATCATATTTCTGTGTTATACTGTACATGTAAGATTATTGGAGCTTTACTTTCAACAATCACCGGCCTTCGCGCCTTAAGATCGGTGTTTACATATTTTCTGAATTCGTTGCATTCTCACCTGCCTCTCGCTACCTCTTTCCCTGCTGCTGCTTCTGTTTCTGTTGTTGTGGGCAGTAGGCTCTCAGGTGTCCCGGCTATCCACATGACCAACACTCCAGCCGTTTGGAAGGGGGGCGGGAAGATGTATAGCACAGACCTTGGAAGCGATGTGTCTCATAGATGCCTGTAACTTCTTCTAAGTCTTCTTGATGTCGTCGTTTTTGTTCAGCGTCACTGCCCGTACCAGTAGTCGAGGTGCGGCCCCCTGTCTTGCTGACTCCACCTTCAGTGCTCGGGCCATGTCGTCCTGCATGTTGTAGGGGGCAAGCCAGATGTACCGCTTGCCACACCTCTGTGTCGGCGATGGCACCAATGAAAAAGCTTCTGGCTGCGCGACCCCAATTGCGCAGATCGTTGTGCTCTCCTCCAAGGCTGTTCCATTGGTTTCGTATTACACTGTCTCTTCACCTTTGCCAGCTGCCGGTGTGGTGATGGTGAATTCCGATGCTACAGAAATTCATGCCACTTATTTTTCAGTGCACTCATATCCTGTTTCATTCCATTCTGGAGACTGTCTTTCATTTTATTGTCAATGTCCATCCTCCCACTGACATTATCCATTCTATAATTTACACTATTCACTATTTAATTTACACTGTGCATTCCTTTATTCACACTTTCAATTTTCTCGTCCACATATCAATTCTCGTATTCACTAACTTCCTAAAGCATTATATATTTCTGTACAGATTGCCATTTATAGTATTTACAGTGTCGATTACACTTTCTTTCACACTACTAACTTGGTTATTTCCATATACTTTCAAGCTATTTACACTTGCGCTACCACTAACCAACTGGCTACCTAGCCCCTCAACCAATGCTTGCAGTGCTTCTAGTTCTGCACGTATTATCCTTCTTATCATTCACTACATCAGTTGTATAAACCAGTCTTAATTATTTTCACTCACAACCATTACAATTAACCAATTTTTTTACATGCCACTAATAAATTCTTACTGTCTCTAACTTAATTTACAGTTATTAATTAATAATTGTCTCATCCCACTTCTGACACCAGTGTTACACACAGACGCCTGAGGGGCATATCTGAGTTTGTGAGGGAATTGAGCTCTAAAAAAATATAAAGAAACTCTTTTTTATTTCAAATTTATTCACTCTGCTATTTTTTACTGCATTAAATTATCTGTCTCCATTTTTACATATTTTATTTAACAGTGAGCACAATATTTAAAGTCATTTTCAACACAATACATCATTCAGAATCCAAATGTAACTTGAGAAAGTTAGCACCAGCTATTATATTACACACTGTAATCTGATCTCCTTCAAGTATCATGTAACACTGGCCAGTGGTTGTGTAAACATGTCGATAAATTATATTATCAGAGTTGCAACGTTGCAGAGTACAGAGTACATAGTTCAATACATAAGCTGTCAAAACACATTATCACAAATAAGGTTATCACAGTTCACGTGCCACAAAGTCGAAGTGTTTTATAACTACGTGAAATATAAGGTAGAAATGGCCAATTTGGGATCCTTATTCCGGCAGCGGCACATAAGTTAAGGCTCTGCCACGAGGCTTCGGGATGTTATGTTTAATGAAACTTCCTGTATATGGTAAACCCCTTTATTATACGTTAAATCTCATATGATTACATATATATAGAATAACATATGGAACACATACCAAGGCTTATAAATCAATTCTACCTAACGTAATATTCTCTTATTACCACAAGTACCTGTTAACTTTCTAAACATATAAATTTGATAACCAACATTAAATTTCATTTCCTTTCGTGAATACCTAACAGGATTTCCAAACGGATTGAAAAAAGCAGTACTTCTTATAACACCTTCGTTAACTGGGAATATTTTCTAACAAATTATATTTCGAGAAACTATTTCACTAATGTCTTTTGTTTTCGGTTCTTTAGAATTATTTGTTCGTAAAAAAAAACAATTTCTAAGAATCCAGAGCCAGCTTCTGCAGTAATAACTTGTAGTCCAAACCTGAATAACAATGACAATAATATATAACTTCTTCTATGTCCACAACTCGTACATTCCATTCAGTATCATCTTTGTTAACGTCCAATTCAATAGAATGTATATTACGAAACACCTTCCTTGGAAAACAAGAACTTCCACCTTTACAAAACCCGTTAACGTACATCTTGACCGAAATTGCCAAAATTGCAAAGTACAACGTACGTAGTTCAAGACATAAGCTGTCGATATATTATCTCATACGAGGTTATCACATTTCAAATGCTACAAAGTCTAAGTGTTTGAGAACTGCATGAAATATACGGCTTAAATTGCCAAATTGAATTCTTATCCCCACAGCGGCCCGCAGATTTAGGGCCGCTGCCACGAGGGTTCGGAATATGTAATGAATTGAAACTCCTTGTATATGATAAACCCCTTTATTATACATTAAATCTCATATGATCACATACATATATAATAACATATTGAATACATATCAAAGATTATAAACAAATTCCATATAACCTAATATTCTCATATTACAACAAGTACCTGTTAACTTTCTAAACATATAAATTTATTCACCAACATTAAATTTAATTTTCTTTCGTGAATACATAGCAGGATTTCGAAATGAACTGATGACAGCAGTACTACTTATAATAATACATATTATTCAGATTTGGACTACAAGGTATCACTGCAAAGGCTGCCTCTGGATTCTTAGAGTTCTGTTTTTCAGGCGAGCAAATAATTTTAAAGACCCAAAACCAAAAAACATATGTGAAATAGATTCTAGAGATATAATATGTTGTCAAACATTCCCAGTTAATGAAGATGTTATAACTAGTACTGATGTTATCAGTTCATTTCTAAATCCTGTTATCACGAAAGAAAATGAAATTTAATGTTGGTGATCAAATGTATATGTTTAGAAAGTAAACAGGTACTTGTGGTAATATGAGAATATTAGGTCATGCAGAATTGACTTATAATTCTTGATATGTATTCCATATATATTATTATAGATGTATGTAATCATATGAGATTTGATGTGTTATAAATGGGTTTACCATATACAGGAAGTTTTATTAAATATACCGTAAGTCTCATGCCAGTGGCCCTAAATTTACGGGTCGCTGCTGGGATAAGAATTCAATTTGGCCATTTCAGCCTTATATTTCATGTAGTTCCAAACACTTAGACTTTGTAGTATGTGAACTGTGATAACCTCATATGAGATAATTTGTGTTGACAGCTTATCTTTTGAACTATGTACTTTGTACTCTGCAACTTGCAACTCTGATAAGAGAATATATACAGAAATGGTTTGACACCCACTGGCCAGTGATATATTTGACATAAAGGATATCAGATTAAGGTTTATAATATAATAGGTGGTCCAAACTTTCTCAAGTTACATTTGGATTCTGAGTTATCTTGATACCAGCTTCAATATTTACCAGCTGGAGAGGGTCGCAGCGATCATTTATAATGGTTTTCACTCACGCATCTACTCCAATAGTTCAGACTACCTGCCGCGTACTACACTACTTGATACCAGCAGTCGCAGACTTCCCTTCTGTTGCTCTCTTCTCTCGCCACTCGTTATTTTATAGTTCGGAAGCAGCAACTCATTCACTTATCAACTCCTACTCCATACAACTCAACTACCAGCCCGGAGGCCTGCAGCAATAATTATAGTGTTCGACCTTACATCTGAAAGGTTCAACGCACCCCAAATCAATACAACCATGGTGAGCAGAATGCGCCGCTACAGAGATTGTCATGTCGGCCCGCACTCTGTAATTGATACGCTGCCACCATTGCTCGTACTGCAGCCGCTATCATACAACGACTCTCCGGCCTCCTCGCTCGCGTGAGATGCGAAGCCAGCATCAGTGGCGTGGTCCAGCGACACCTAACACTATATTTAAAAGGTTTTATTAATTTTGACATGTAATTTTCTGCAGTTTTCATAGTTGTGTTTTTATTTAAGTTGATATATATTTATCATTTCATGTAATTGGCAGCCCTGACCTACATAATTGTGTAATCGTGCATTTTTTAAAGAACTCCGAGTGAAGCTCTATATTGGCCAGGTCAATTTTAAATCTCATGGTTTATAATAGTTTTTTTTTTTTTTGTGTTGCTAGAACAAGATTTTCTTGGATGATTTAGGTTCCAATAAGGTTTTTATGGCCGCAGGGGTGGTGGAATAAATGAAGAGGGCCACAATGGATATATATTAACAATTCAGCCAACTGCAATTATGTACATCGGCCTACAGAACACTTGGTACCCAGGAATGGTACCTACCTCAAGACTCCGATTTAGTTCGACGTGTTCCGGCTACATACCAGATGTTTCTACTGAGGTGTAAGGTTTATTTTATGTTACCAAGTGAGAATCCCTGCAAGTTTTTGAACCAATTTTGTTAAGAATCAAATATTTTGTACTATCTCTCTGGTGATCTCTAACAAGATATAACAAACCTTTTGTCCGTCATTTGGGTACACATCCCTCAGTGTCAAGAGTAATCACGTTCTACCGATAAGAAACTGAGCTAACCTAATTATTCTTTTACATTTTATTTTATTTCAAGTGTGAGAGAAATTAATTTTGAAGACACTATACAGTTAAGTTTTGGCGCCAGTCTGCCATACTCTTTGAATTTCTTTAAAAAATTCAGATTCCTAATTTATTTTAAATTTGTGCATTTTGTTATAAATTTGAAGTTTATGAAAGCGATATTTTAAAAGCTGCTCATCAAAATTTTGGTTTTCAGTAAAGGTTGCTTCGCCAGATGTGTTATGTTAATATTTTTGGTAGTTCTGACTAGTTTTAAACTTATGGAAATGGTATTTTCTTGGTGTCGTCTTGTTAAAAGTATTTTTTTAATGCAAAAGTGTTATCAAGTCCGGGTCATATACATGCAGCTACCCAATGTTAAAAGTAAAAATATTACTAGCTACATCTCTCACAATATGCAAAATTTTTCAGTTTCATTTCAGGGGAGCCAAAATGGTTTCAGCATTTACCACCCAACAACATTACAGTACGTGCGGTAACGTTAAAGTGGCCAGCCCAAACGTGGAGTATAAAAAATAGTGGAAACACTTCGCACCATGAAAGACGAAATGCTTAAAACTAGTAAATTAATATGCACATCAAACTTTTCGTATTTTTCAAACCCTGCTTTTATTAATGTACTAAGAAAGCATAAAAATTACTATTTAAATTGTAAGCGAGTGAAGATATTTAGGATTTTATTAGTGAACACAGTTTAATGTGTAATGATAAGTCACTGCTAGAAAATTATGTGACATTATTGTGAATTGTACATAGAGACATGTGCATGATCTTGGGTTATGCATAATTGTAAAGTGATATTTTTCCAATTGTAAACCAACTCTAAGGAGACTGATGACGAGCGATGGTGCTGTAAACGGTGGTGTGAAAATTGGTAAATTAAGGGAATGGAATGCGTTTGATATAGTTACAATGCTGCATTGCCATTGACACCTGGCGTATGTTATAAATTCGTACAAAACAATGAACTAATCACTCACGCAAAGTTTGAATTTGTCAAAATTGAGCCATGTCGGGACATTTGTCACACGATCAGAGGTGCATTTATCAGGATGGGGGAATTCTTGAGAATGTGTCGTAAGAGGTGCACGCCTATATATTGTCCTCTGTATCACTTTTGCAACTATACCGAAGGCAGTACATTAAGTATTCTCTTTACTTTCATTCACCTATGCTCTTTACTATGCATCGTCCCCGTTGTTAACGTATTACAAGAATTACCCAGCAACAGCTCCTAATTATTACAGTTGAAATTATTATTTTTTCTCTTATAGTTATGCCATCACCTTCCAGAATATTGCAAATTCTTATTGGATCATCTGAACAAATACACCAAATTTCGGAAAAAAAATGTATGAGTGTACTTTTCCATACGCTGCTCCAAACTCTTTCTGATGCGTTTTATGACTTGATACGCACGTGTGAACCAAAAATCATAAACGCAGTTCTGAGAGGTTATTACGTTAAAACAGGCAGCTAGTATTCGGTGAAGATTGTGTTGCAGGCTGCACAGACCAAGCAATATTTGACAAGCATGTGAAATAATTAGCACAAGCGTCGTCTTAATCTCAGATAATACAATGGAGACGCGGAGAGTAACGACCGCGGTGCGCAGGCATTGAGAATGGGCACATGCTACCCTGCATTATTACTCGATTGCAAGCCGCTCACACAAAACCTAAAATATTTATGGCGGGATGATTTAATGGAATGGAAAAACACTGAAAATTGCTAGGTCTTCCTTCTCGTCTCTTCTACCCTCGCGTGTATAAGGAGGCGTGTCGCGTTAAGCATGCATGGATAATATAAGCTATAGACTGCTCGCGGTAAACTGAGCACTTCTGAAATCCCTGCTTGAAATCTACTTGTATGCACTTCGTGTATTCTTCCTGCTTATGTAAAATTAACATCGCCATGGGCTTATTCACTTTATTCATGCGACGGCCAAATAGAACTGTAAAATTATTAGGAAAGTATAGGCCTATTAATAACAAATCTGCACATTTGTATACTTCGGCGCATTAAAAAAATATAAAGCAAAGATATAATTTAAGTTATCACAATTGGTTACCTAACCATTTTTATTAGACCTTTATACGTGGAACTAATTTCTCTCCATCGTTGAAGGCTGTTCACAATAAAGTGAGAAATTTTGAAATCAACTTTAGAAAAAAGTCACTGCCTCTAACTTCATATATTTTAATGGGCGTCCTGAGTGACATGGGCCCAGTAAGATCGGTAACGATGGATGAGAAATAATTCCGTATCTTAACGTAGAACAAAAAGTAGTACGTAACAATTTCTGAATATTTAATTTATTTATTTCGCTTTCTATTTTTTAATGCAGATTTGTAAAATATTTACTTCTCTAATAATTTCACAGTTTCTTTTGGCGACGCATGAATAAATTGATAAGGCCCATGGCAATGTTAATCTTACATAAGGCGGAATAATACACAACGTGCTTAAAGGTAAATATTAAGCAGGGCTTTCAAAAGTGCTCGTTTTACCATGAATATCCTATACTAGCATTACTGTGCACACGCCACTCATGGATCCTGTTTAAATTCATACAGGTTGGAGCGTTGACAATTTTCTAAGGTTGATTTAAAAAATGCTCACTTTGTTGTGAACAGCCTTAAGTGAAAGAAATGCTGGCTGACTATGTGCCAATTCAGGCCGGGAAAATTGTTCGCTTTAGTGTTTCTTTATGCTTTGTGTGAGTAAATACCACCACCGTTGTGGAAACGAATGCTCTAATATGACTTCTGTTATACACCTTAGTCAATCAAATGTTAGTGAATAACACTAAATAAGCTACGGCCGTCTGCGGAACCAGTACGAATAGGAAATTATGCCGCGTAGCAGCAACATCAAGGGGAATAAATGAAAATCACTGAGTCAGTCAAGTTAGCCACCGAAACAATCAATAAGTTGGCACTGGTTGCAACCGAACCAATTCCCTTGTTACAGTACTTATTTATAATAGTTCTGAGTTGTTCACGCGTAGTTTAAGGAGAGGAGATACATTGATAAACTCAATTTAAATCGTGTGCATGAATGAAATTATAAGTTTTCAACTTTATAAATTTTATTGTGAGTTAAAGTTAATAAATTGGTATGCTAGAGTTGGTTTTAACATTTGCCAACTATGTTCCGACATTGATATCTAAAACCTAAGTGAAAATATTTCAACATATTTTTATTAATTTATTTTCTTAAACCTAGTTTGTTATTTAGTTAAACCAAAATTAAGTTCTATATTAATCCAGCGATAGCGTAATTTTAAGGGAAGAATTATAAAGAGGAAAAGTCGACATAGACACACACACACACGCACACACAAATAAATGAATAAATAAAGATATATATATATATATGCACATCCATACATCCATATATATAATAATAATAACACACTGAAAGGAAACCAATCTTATAACTGTTATTCATGGCAAACAACTTTAATTTTTAATATGAAGTCAGGCTCTTTAAGTGATGACGGAAATGCCATAGAATGTTTTATAGTTTAGTGCATTGACATAAAAGTATTTGGAATATATGCTCTGAGTTTAAGTTCTCTACTGATCTATACACACAATCTTTTCATGATGAAAAATATTTTTGAAAATATCATGTAATCATTTTCTAGTTAGGCGAATGCTTCTGCAGTTCGAATCTTAACCGCAAGCTGTCTTAATACATGTTTTTGATATTAACTATTTATAATGAGCAAGCGATGAATTAAATATGAGCGTGAAGTATATCTCAACTTAAATTATTCGAAAAACTTTTTGAAGGTAACCTATTTGTATGAGAAAATTTACAAAGCTCCCCACTAAAGTCCATACAAAAAATGAGAATTGCAATAGCAATGTAGAAGAATGATATATCGTTTAGAAATTAGGTCAGTCACGCCGTTCGACAGCGAGTACAAAATATATTTATCGATAGCACGAATAATCTCTATAAAGTACACTACTTCAAATCCCCGTTCCGACGCTGACATCTGAAACTGTGTGTACCTGACGCATATGGAAATAGATATTCTACGTTGGTACTGACCTAATGAGTAGAAGTTGATGAGGGCGATGTAAGGTGAGTATGGAGCAGCGCCGGAAT
This sequence comes from Dryococelus australis, assembly GCA_029891345.1. Taxonomy (NCBI): domain Eukaryota; kingdom Metazoa; phylum Arthropoda; class Insecta; order Phasmatodea; family Phasmatidae; genus Dryococelus; species Dryococelus australis. The sequence continues at coordinate 158,097,503 of CM056994.1, read as the reverse complement.
GAAACGGGAGATACCCGAGAAAACTCGCTAAGCAGCGGCATCGTCCGGCACGATTCCCATTTGCGAAAATCCGGAGTGAATAGGCCAGGGATTGAACGCGGTTCGTTTAGGTGAGAGGCGAGCAGACTAACCGCTTACCCACTGTGGTCCCAGATAATATATTGGAATCACAATGTGTAGGAAAGGGAATTCTATGGGACTTGCATAGGTAATTAATGTATATGCACGATTTGCTGAATTGAACGAACTGTTGTAATTTTTATTAACATACAGAACACACAGATTAGATACAACAACGACGTCATCGCACACAAGATTACAATGTAGAGAACCGATGCAACATCTACAGGGCAGACGGAAAGACTATCCAACAGTGTTGACTCTACTAATATTCCAACATCCTCCTTAATTGATAAGTTCCTTATGATGAATACAATTCTTGAATTTGTGTCAGTTGGGTACCTTCGTCAAGGAATCGGCAACCATATATTTTGTGGACACATACTTCAAATCAATTTGCTTGCTGAGAACTTTTTCATGGAGGAGGTGGTGCCTAACATCAATGTGTTTGGTTATAGTTTGATAAGCCCCATTCATTGCAAGATTTCGAGCTCCTTGGTTGTCCACAAAGATAATGGTAGGTGTCTCGCCAGTGGATGGAATTATTTCTTGAGAAAGTCCTCTCAACCATAATGCTTCCTAAGTTGCAGCAGACATAGACATGTACTCAGCCTCCGTTGTTGAGAGGTATTGTTGGTTGTATTTTCGTGCACCAAGAGATAGGAGCTTTACACTACAAAAATATTTAGGCGGCCACAGACCTTTGCTCACCAAGGTCGCTGGCCCAATCAGAATTACAAAATCCTGAGATGGTTCCTTTCTCATTTCCATCAAACTCTAGCTTGCATTGTGAAGTCCCTTTGATGTATCTGATAACATGTTTGACAGCAACCCAGTGTTTAATGCCTGGGTTGTCATTAAAACTGCTCAAACAACTGGTCGTATAGGCTATGTCGGGTCTGGAGACCTGTGCAGCAAACAACAGGCTGCCAATTGCTTACTGGTATGGAACATTTCTCATTTTAGCCACTTACTCTTCTGATTTTAGCGCTTGAAACTTAGTAAATTTTTCATTGACACTCATAGGGGTCGAAACAGGTTTATACTTATCTATATCAAAGCACTTGAGGACTTGCTTGATATAATCTTTCTGATTGATCCAAATTCTCCTTTCTTTGCGGTCACGAGTCGACTGGAATCCAAGGGCGAATTTTACTTCTCCAAGATCAGACATTTTGAACATCTTCGAAGGTTGCGATTTCACACATTGCTTCAGCTTTCCATCTTTTGTGAAGTTCAAAAAGTCATCAAGCCACACAGCCACAAATAGCATCGTTTTACCATGCACTTTGCAAAATATGCATGAGTCAAATCTTGATTCATGAAGTCCGATGCTTTTCATACAGGAATAAAATTTGTTGTTCCATTTTCTGCTGGATTGCTGAGGTCCATATAGACTTTCCTTTAGTCGACATACTTGGTTCCATTTTGTTGTTATATCCTGGAGTCTGACGTATGTAAATTTCTTCGCCCAGATCTCCTTTTAAGATCACTGACACTGCATCCATATGGTCAATATCGAGCTCGTGCTCTGCAGCCAGGGCAAAAATGAATCGAATTGAGCTATACCGCATAACCAGAGAAAAGGTTTCTTCATAGTCCATACCCCTCCTTTGGGTACATCCCATAACAACAAGGCAAGCTTTGTGTTAAACAATTTTGCCAGAGGCATTCTTATTCGTTCTGAACACCCGTTTGCAATTCAGTTCTTTCCTTGTATTGGGGAGGTCGACCAATTCCCATATTTTGTTGTCCAGTTGCGATTTTTCTTCACAGTCCATGACTGCGACCAATATATCCTTGTCTGCACGTTGCAAAGCCTCTTCACGAGAAACAGGATTCGTCATGTCACCAATAAAAGCAGCATAGGTGACAAAATATTTTAATTTAATTAATTAATCTTTAAGGGATGATGGTCCCTGAGAGGTCTACGAGCAGTATACCCTCCACGAGATACACTAGTAGTCAGAGGTGGCAAGAAATCAGGGTCACCAACAGAAATGCCAGGAATGTCATCAGAATCATCAACATATTGATCAGTGTCCGGATCAGTGGCAATGGCTTCACCAATTGCACCAGGCTCATCAGGGATTACATAAAAATCGCCAGTCATCTGTGGTTTAGATTTAATCAACAAGGAACTGTCCCACTGGTCTTCAGCAAAGGTAACATCTCTTGATGCAAACATAACCTGTTTTGCTGGATCATTAAGTCTATACCCTTTTGATTCCACACAGTACCCAACAAAAATGTAAGGTGCGGTCCATGGGCTCAGTTTCGATCTTTTTTCCAGCAGGAACATGCGCAAATGGCTTACATCCAAATGTTCGAAGATGTTTAAGAGAAAGCTGTTTACCTCACCACACTTGTTCTGGGGTGGTCTCTACAGATTTGCATGGCGATCTGTTCAAAAGATAGACAGCAGAATACATGACTTCGGCCCAGAAGGTATTGGGCAGCCCTGACTGTAATAATTCACATCTGGCTCGATCAAGAAGTACCCGATTTAGCCTATCCGATTTACCATACTGAGCTGGCATGTAAGGGCAACTTGTTTGATGCAGAATGCCTGGGGATTTGAAAAATTCACAAATCTCATGATTACCATATTCCCCTCCATTGTTGGTATGGAAAATCTTATTTTTCTGGCCAACTTAGGTCTCAATGTGCTGTTTAAAGATTTTAAAGTGTTCGGTGACTTCGTCCTTCTATTTTAAGAACTAAACAAACAATTTGTGGCTGAATTCATTAAAAAAAGTCAAAATATATCTAGATCCAGCCAAAGACCCCACTTCCATTAGACCAACCAGGTCGGAATGCACTATCTCTACAACATGACTGGTAGTCGAATCACTTGTTGGAAAAGGCAAACGGTAGCTTTTGCCTAGCATGCATGTTTCACAAATGGTGGAATGTTTCTCATGAGAAGGAAAGTCAATATCATGGACTATACCATGCAACCTCTTCAAACTATCGAAATTTAGGCGAGCCATTCATCGGTGCCATATACTGATGTCAGTACATTGCATAAGGTATACTTTATTGGTAGATGGAACGTCTATGTTAAATATACCGTCCACCAAAGTTGCAGTAGCAATCAGTTGATTTGCTGAGTTGTAAACTCGACCTCCTGTGCTTTCAAACACAACAGTATATCCTTTCAAAAGAATTCGTTCTACTGACATGAGGTTTACTTGAGCATCAGGTACATGATAAATATCACTGACTTGAATGTCAGAGGTGTTACCACAAATACTCACAGGAAGAACCATATTGCCAGCAGTATCTGATACCATTTTATTATTATTGGCGGCAGTAATTGTCAACGTAGGAGATTTTCTAGAAACCCCCACATGTCTTGAGTCACTAGATATATGAACTGAAGCACACGAGTCAAGATACCATTCAACATTCACTTGAGAAGGCAATTGAATCGAAAAGGCAGCTGCAAACATTGATTTCTACTGTTACTGGGTTTGTTTATGTTCTGTTTACTCGTTACTTGGCCACAGTTCCGCGATATGTGGCCATACCTGTTACATTCACAGCAGTGAGGTCCTTTTTGGTATGTTTTTCCAGAGACGTGGTCGTTAGTGGAAGGGTTACTGTTCATATGGGTCATTCTTTTGGAACTGGAACTGTACAACACCGAATCGTCCTCGTAATATGGCGATTTGGATTTCATCGATGTAACATCCTGTAACAATTTTGCCCTTATAGAATCTCGAGTCACCCAGATCCCAGCACTTTCAATACCCATGATAATCGGCTCGTGTTTACTAGGTAAACCAGCGAGGAGTATAGCACCAGTCCATTCAACACTAACTTGTAGACCAACTGTCGTTAATTTTTGCACCGTATTAACGATCCGGATCACATATTCTTCCACAGAATTACATTCGTCCAATTTTGTAGTTATTATAATACGGAGAAGACCGATTTTTCTCGTCAAACTGTCATCCTGAAATGCCTTTTGCAAATTTTCCCAAATGGCCTTGGCAGTGGTCGTGTTTTGAATGTGCACATAATTCAACGCATCGACCAATAAAATCAACTTGTATCGGCATTTCGTGTTGCGTTTTGCAACAGTATTCATACCTTTAACACAATCCAGGTATGTCTGAACAGCAAACTTCCATGTGTCGTAATTTTTTTTCCGTTGAGACGCTCAATGGGAGTGCTGCTGGTTGACTCGACATAGCGGATGGAGTTTCGTATTCACACACTTGAGATCGCGAATATCCCTTCAAAAATATTCCGCACAGCCCATAACCTGTAGGAAAGGGGATTCTATAGGACTTGTATACGTAAATATTGTATACACACGACCTGCTGAATTGAAAGAACTGTTGTCATTTTTACTAACATACAGAATGACACAGATTAGATACAACGACGACGTTGCACACAAGATTACAATGTAGAGAACTGATGCGACATCTACAGAGCAGGAGGAAAGTCCCCCTAACAGTGTGGACGCAACTAATATTCCAACACAATTACGAAATTTGGTTTGGAAATATAAAAGGGTAAAAAAAAAAGCTATATTTTACATTACGCTTTATTCGGCAACAGTGGTGCCACCAACGGAAGCTGTGGTAACTGTTTTGGATATCTTAATAATACTTCACTTTTACGTAAACGTGCAGTGTTATTAAATTTTACTGTAATTTCTTTTGTCAGAGTGCTTCAACAAATACGCAGTCGTTGGAACGGAGTAGGAGGGGATGTACAGCTGGATTCTAGTGTTCATTCTCAGACACAGCCAAAGGTTAATTTTCGCCCACACTGTCCAGTACAGGTTGGGTTGCGGGGTTTGCCAAGCCTGGAACGTCCGTAGTGTGAGGATGGCAACTATCTCCTCCCGGTGTCAATGGTTAACAATGCAGGTAACCCTGCCAGTACAAAGCCAATTCAACGTCAAATATATGTGCGTGGGGTAATTTATAGCAGCAGGCGCTAAGGCTCATGTCGCGGTGATGTAGTCGCCAAACTCCGGCAAGACACAGCTTTTGATCACGGACTCTGCAGTCAATTTTTGAGGGCCCACTATAAGTCTGGAGCTCCTGAAATCTGTGCATTTTCCACCCGTGTGTGCTAAACGAGGGTGTTCGGCAAGAAACGGGGCAAAAATAAATATATAGTTACTGGCCCTTCCGCGAGAGCAAAGAAATTTATTCTCAACAGAGGCACGGTGCAAACAAGGTCCGCCTTGAGTAGTCCTCGTACACGAACATAACCCCCGCCCCGGATCGATCCAGATGGCGCGTCTTACCGGCACGCCACGTGCGCCGTGACGTCATGCCGGCCCCACTGGCGTGATGCCGCCGGGCCTGGCGTCCTCTTGCTCGCAAGGTGAGGATACTCACCCTCTACTTCATCGATCCCGTCTCTTTCAAAGACAAGAGAGCCGGCAAGTCACCGCGTTGCCTCACACTGTATTCTATCCATATCGTATACCCTAATATAAGTGTTAAGTGAACGTCCGAGTTGAGCTGAGTTGAGAGTTTTGGGCGGCTCTTAACAACCAGATCTTGAGAGCGGCGCCGGAGTGAAAGGCCGGTGGAAATGGAAGTTCTCCGAGAAAATCCGCCAGCAAGATTCCAGCGTGAAAAAATCCGGGAGTAAAGCCGTCGGGGATTGAACCCGGTTCGCTTTGGAATGGTGAAGAGATTTGAACTGCCTCTAACCTCGAAGACTTGAGAGCCGATGAGGTTATATGAGTTAGAATGGAGCAGCACCGAAATGACAGGGTGGGGAAATGGGAGATCCCCAAGAAAACCCGCAGACAAACGCCATCGTCCGGCACGATTCCCAAATGCGAGAATCCGGAGTGACCTGGCCGGAGATTGAACCCGGATCGCCTTGGTGGGAGCCGAGTAGGCTAACGTGGCGCCCCGTGTGCATCGACAGTAGCTATGGGACTTGAGTGCAATTAGAGGGTATACGCCTACAATGAAGGGAATCCATGCAAGGAGACTTGCATCGTGTCAGCTAAGTTGGTATGTAGGACTCGACGTCTCGTCGACAGCGAGGTTCTCAGAGACGGAGCAAGTTGCTGAGACGAAGCAACAACTCGGCCATGACCTGTACTAAGCAACATGGGCAGCCGTGGCTGCGATCGTTGCCATCACTACCCCACGAAGCATTGTATTAGAATTATATTGGATAGGTAGATCGTAAGCAGGGATTTTAAAACTCTCCATTTTACCATTGTGACGCTCTCAAATATGCGTCGTATGCCTATATAAATAATGTATATTTTTTTTAGCTTTAGCATGTAGAATATTTAATGTGCATTCGTATGCAAATATTTTCCATTTGTGTCACTAATATACGCTAATTTCGTTTTGTTTTTAATTAGTTATTTAAACTTATGTTATTTATCTCATGTAGGATACAGTAATTTAGCTTTACGATGACAGTCTTATAATGTTTAAACGCATTAGGTTATCTGGTTTTCATTTTTGAATTTCTATATGTGTGAATAATTTTATTTTTATTTTTGGTCTCCTTTGCGTAGATATATATCAGATTTCAGATCTTATACTATAGGTAATTTTATCAGTTAGGCCGTTGAAATTGAAACTTGAGGGACTTTTGAAGTGTTAGAGTCCCCATTGGCCCACATGTTTGAATCCTGATTCTTGATTGTCTTACATGTTAGGCCCCATTAAGATAGCGTCAGCCGTTCTAACTTAACATTCTCTCAACTGTCAGACTTCATCAAGGCCGGACGTAGGTCAGGACCCTTGCCCAGGGGGCTTATTCTAAGTTATTCGTTAATTTTTAGTTTTCGTTAAGTTTTGAAGCCTATCGAAACGAATAAAATATTCTAGAAAGGTAATTTGGTATTCTTAGTCATAATTCGTTACAAACCTCCGAGACTTCGGCAATGTTCGGGTTTTCGTTACCGAATGCAGGGTCGCAACATTATGCACATGATTTTTAACTATTTTACGAAACTATGTTTGTATATTACGAATAATTAAGTTTGAGAACATTAATAAACCAAAGCAGTAGAGCGCTTGAAATATTTTGTTTTCTTTTGGCGTGTTTTAAATATAAGAATTAAATACATAATACGTTATAGTAAAATATATATTTCATTCGTCAAGTTTGTCAAATTTACTGACGACATCGTACTACTTTGTAACTCGGCTGGAAGAGTGATGTATTACAAATAAATATGCTTTTATTTGGTTTGCACTGAGTTGAAATAGACTCGCATGAACACCGTTAAGAGAGAGAAGACAGAACTTTGGTTGTTACATGCCCGAAGATTTTTCTCAATGATTATTTTGCTGTTTGGCTGCAAGCTATTTACGAACAAGCATTTCCTTCGGTTATTTGTAATACTAATATTGTAAAATAAGCGATAGACAACATACTAGACGCTGTCGTGTTGCTTGTGGATTGTATTACTATAAATATATGACTTTTCACACAATTGTTTTCAAGAGAAAGTATTTTGGTCGTAAGCCACCAAGAATTGTTTACAGTTTAGCGCTACGTATCATTTGGTTTGCGATCTTCATTGTTGAAAGTAAATTTTTTTTTAAATAAAATTGGCGTTTAAGATGTCTTATTACATTATAAAATACTGTAATAATCTAATAAATTTCCTCACAATAGCCAGCCTAAACTGCTGCTTAGATAGATCGCAAATTAAAACAGAAAGGTTTTATAATATATTCTGAAATATAGTTTTATGTTCCTGCAATGCATGATGGCACATTAAATCACGATTCTCTTCTTTCACAGGCCCAAAAAAAATCTTTTATATACTACAGCCAAGATTTTATAATAAAACTCGGTAACGAAGGCCCAAAGGGCTTCGTTTTCGTTTAGAGTTTCTTAAGGAAGACAGTGACAACAAACGAACACTCGAATGCGCTTAGAGTAACTCCTTCTTTCGTTAGTAAACGAAAATTCGAGTAATTAGGAATACTTTTGTTGAGAGGAATGGAAACTAATAACTTACCATAAGTATCCAGTTGTTAGGTAGAAAGTAGGGCTGTATTTATATTTTAGTATGTTCGATATTTCCTCGACGTCACTTAAGGTTGATTTTTACCTGCCAGCAATTAATTGTGTTCTGTTACCCGCCCTTTAGCTAGGTTAAGTTGGTCAGGAGGTAGCAAGTACGTTTACGTTGTGTATGTGTCAGAAGAGTATTAACTCCACGTATTTTAAGCTGTATTTGAATAGAATGAAAAATCCATCCTACCGTACATCATTAGAGAGCAGTCTCCAAGTCTAGTCCCCCATAATAAAGCTGATTTTATACTGTGAGAGCTGCTTACATCATCACAGAAAATATGTTTCGTTATGATCTACATAACGTGTATGTGAGCATCATCCATTAGTTACAGAAGTTTTACGCGAAGCAATATTGAATTTTCAGAACATTGCATCCCAGCTTAAGGTTTGCTTTGATAAAAAAGAGATATTTGAGAGTTTCCCTGAGCTTGGCAACATAATAAAATAATTTAAACTTTTCGCAAATTATTTTATTACTTTCGAAATACCCCACAATTTTATTTTCTGGAGATTTTATTATTGAGAAACTGGCAAGCTTACGCATACGTTATGATAGGGATCAGGCAGGCTGTACGACCCCTTTCAGTGACTATATGATGTTGCTAAGTCTTCTAGCGTTTGCCGATTGCCATCAGTATTTTACGTACTTTATTCATAAAATATTGCAAATATAAAAAAATTAATATTGGAATAAAGTACTATTTTCAAAATGTAATAGTCGCCATTGTCATCTAACCCAGTGTAGCCAAGAAATATAGTATATTTTCATTATCTGTGTTGTTTGGTATGTACACAAATTGTGTACCTACTATGTGACCGGGCATTGATCAGCAGTTGCCCAGGTGATATTTACAGTCGCATTTTAAATTGCTTCACCTCTTTCTACATTTATTTATTTCTTGCGGCCAATAAGAAATTTTTTTCGTATGACTGGAGAATATGGTAAAGTTCACTACTATGTCAAACTCAAACTAACATACGTGTTCGTGAGTGTCATAAGTAGCTAACAAAAATAATTGAAAACTTTTTCTACACAGTCTGCCACCCAATTATACTGAGAGTGCAATTTGGCAACTAGATGCTTTAGCATGTACTCATACCAGGGGCGGATCTAGACTTCTGTTTTTTTTTGGGGGGGGGGGGGGGGTAGTCACAAAATAAATGTGTTGACGCAGGGGTCATAACTTAAAGGGGAGGGTCCGGGGGTCCTCTTCTGGAAAAATTTAATTTTAATATGCAAATTGGTACTATTGAAGCAGTTTTTGAACCTAAAAATTGAATATACCTACTACTGTCAGAAATTGTAATATTTTTATAGATATAATTTGTTTCAGAGATAAATTTTACAAAGTACCATATCAAACCGGGAGCCTTGTACCCTTCGTCTTTTGGGGTCTTCTTATGATTGGGGCAGCCAATGTATTTTGCAAAGTCGTTTATTCAAACTAATTATGCTAAAATTTAAAGAAACCTCTAATACAATTAAATTTTGATATAACATACATATACAGAACAAATTCAAGTTGTATAACAATTTTTGCAAATTTTCACTATCTTAAGACTTGGACCCTAAAATTATTTATATAGGCAACCTTTTAAGGCTAAGAGCACACCGTTATGTTATAGGGTTAATGGGCTATTTAGGAGAACACAAAAATACATGTGATCCCTTTTATCCCTCTTAGTGCTCAGAGTTTTCTCTGTAATTAGAGACAGCAAACATAAATAAGGAACAAAACAAACAGCATAAACTCAGCAAGGATAAATATTTACAGTAAAAATTCTAGGGGCCTCCTTGCCTTAGCGAATCTAAGAAAAATGGCGTCTGGGTATGGTGGAATTTCTCGATGGACCGACATGAGAGCAAGCCCAGTGAGTCTTTCTTCACCGATGTTAGCCCGAAGCCAAGTCTTCAGCCGACGCAGGGGAGAAAAACTGCGCTCCGCGGTCGCTGCACTGACTGGAAGTTTAGCCAGAATCCGCAGAAGATTGTGGATGGTGGGATACATGTCAATGTGGCAGTTTTCCAATGCTTTCAAAACGGAATCTGGAAGTTTTCCTTTGTTCTTTACGACCGGCTTCCACTTTTGAACCCACTATGAGAACTCTTGCTTTAAAGATATAAATGTAGCAGACCGTCCAATAAGATCCTGGTAAATATTTACAATTTTCACTTACAGCGGCTCCAGCTTCTGATTTTATTTCAGTTTTGGGCAGGGTGACTCAAAGATTAAATTAATTCATAACTTCTTTTAAAAGTCTGGCTTTCAAGTCTGTGATGACATTGTCCATAATTGGTATATAAACAGCTCTTTGGAAGTATCCCTCTCATGAGTCAGCAAGGTAGATTTGATGGCTGGTTTGGAGGGAAACAAGTCATAGTATCTTTAAATCAGAATCCAACATTTCAGCTATTTCCCGCACTTCATAATAGAGGTCACTAAATATGGATTCAGCCTTTTCCCTCTTTTCTCCAAGTACGCTTTTAGTGTCTCCTATTATATGAGTAGCCTTTTTATAATCAAGTGTTGGTGTTTGAAGGAGGCGAGTAAGTGATATAATTACTCCTAAAATATAATCAAGACACACAACTGAGGGGAGAATTTCTGGGCTTCGGATAGCTTGCGTAAGAGAAAACGCATCAGATGACGTCTTTCTCTCCTACCATGTAGAAATTTCTGCTAGAGCATTGTGAATCTTAATAATCAATTCTCCTAGGAAGTGAAGGTGCCCCTCGTGCCTTTCGACCCGATAGGTTTCGCAAATACCTTGAACAGAAGCCTCAATTTCCCCTTTTAGAAACACCATGTCTCTTTGGAGAGGCTTAAGAAAAAAATATATTATTTTCTTTGTAGTTCCAGAGGCTTTTCTGCATGAAACTACTATTGAAGAGTTTGCCAACGAATTATTCAAAATGTGGTTGCTGCATGGGCAGTGCTGAGTGTGTGTGGTTTTATTCTTTAGTTCTTGAATGGCACCTTTTCTACCAGATGCCATTACTGAGCAACTGTCGACACCAAAACCTACGCAAAGCTTCAAGTCTAAATCAAAGTTCTAGGCGATGACCTTGACGATATGGCCTAAAGCAAATACACTCCTCTCGAATCAAATCGTAGGTATTAACAAATGTAATGATATCTTCCCTTAGGATACGTTCATGGAGGTATCGCAAAGATATACTCAATTGACAAATACTTGAAAATGCCTTTTGTATCGTCCAATATAACAGAGAAGAACTATGCTTCTTTAACTCTTCTTAAGATAGTATTTTGAATCTCTTCCTTACAACTATTAATAAGGAAATTTAGAGTGTGCTTGCTAGTATGCATGGCATTGGACGGAGAAATCTCCTAATGTCTGCGCAGATGATTGTCACCAGCATGCTTCCTAAACCGAAGCAAATCTCTGAAATTTCCATAATTGTATATTATACTGTGTTTTTCATCTCCATTTAGAAGACTGTAAATGTTCCTATCATCCTTGCGACCTCTTAAAGTAATGTTTTGTTTACCACATAAAATAATTGTTTTTACAATAGAAATCAAGCGCTGCTTATTTTCCTCTACTTGTGCCATGCGCTGCAAATGAATTTGATTTACTATTTCTAAGGCAGGATTGTGGTATGTCGAGAGACTTTTTCCCAGCATCAACAGCATTGATATGGTATTGGTTTTTCTCATGTACAACCAAATCGTCCTTTTCCCTTAAAAGGGAAAGTGGCAATTAGCAGAAGGGGTCCACGGCTTCGCAAGTCACATTACTTTGGAGTAATCGCTTACACTTGTCATCCAAAAATAAAATCCTAAGTCACTAGACAAGTGACTCTGACTTTGGCAGTGCTGAAAAAGTTCTAGTGAGGTTATGCTTACTTAATTTGTAATCTGTAGATGCTCGCTGACACCTGAAGAAGTGGTGTTGACACTCGCACTATCATCACTACATGTTATCATTGTTTTCAGTTAGAAAAATCATTAATTCTATGCCTCTTCATCCTAAACTAATCACAGTCACAAATTCACAATGTACAGCAATGTGACGGGTTCTGTAGTTAAGTCTGTAAATGTAAACACGGCCAATACAATCGAATCAGCTACCTGACGCCTGTCGGCAGTGTTACCAACATGAGCGTGGATAATTTCCCGTAGTGAGCGTTAACTTCAGTAACAACTTAACTATTCTTGTGCATATGTGAGTGGCGACCATGCATTAAAGATAAGGTAGACCGATCTCGCTGGCTGCGTACAACAAATCTCCGTGTTCCAAAAGTGATGTTCTTTTCTGCCAACACGTCTAACGAAAATGGCGTGGTTTGGATTTTATGTTAGAAAACCCATGTAATCAAATGTTTTGAGATGAATGTATACTTCCTCTAACCAATTTGTAATGCAGTTTGATTTAATTAAAACTGGTAAAAGTATTTTATTAATATAATAGTTATTGTCATTTAAAAAAATAAGATATAAACAAACACGTTCATTGTTGTTGACCAAGTGACTTTGATAGTTGTGTAGGATTCGGGTAGGTGACTGTTGGTTACATGCGTAGTAGATGACTGCTGCCACGCGCTAGATACTGCTAGAGTTATGTTTCATTTCCTTATATTTTACACATGATCAACATGTACCGTAGTTACGAGAAAAGATTAATTTGCATGTAATTAAGTAAATTAAATGCAAGAATATTAACTTACTCTATCGTAATCTTCTAGTAAGTAATTCGAATACGCGAAATAAAACAAAGATGTAGCCTAAATTAAAAATTGTCTTACTCGACATGTTTCACAACTGGTTTAATAATTTTTTTTCCACTTAAAATATTGGTCAACTCTTTTGTTTACTACATTACCATTCCCATAATTAAGAATGTATAACTATTATTTGCAACCATAACTTTTACGTCGGTAACTGACAAGTGTTTGGCAACGAGAAAAATTATACGCAGGATAGAATACATATGTGTTTGGTAGTGATCGTGTAACTCAGAAAGAGAACCAGTTTAAAAGCAACTATAACGATTTACGCAGCAGTAGCATAGCGTAGTAGTTTGTTCTTCCGCCATGTGCAGGTGTCATTCACTGTTGTCAGGTTAATGAAAAAAAGTGATAAAATATTAAGAGAGTGTTCTCAAATAAATATAGTTTATGCTGCATTACTAATAAGTGTTCAAGAAAAGTTAAAATAAGATCAACTTTATGGCAAATTCACAAACTTTTTCCGTGACAAAAAAAGTCGTTTAGGGTTTTGGGGGGATCATGACAAATATATATTTTATAAATAATGTTTATAGTCAGAGTCCCACTCCAAGCTTATAGGAATACTGCCCATTGGAAACATTTTTAATAGGGTGGAATATAACCGGTTTTTATGCTTATGAATATAAATACCGATATCTGGCTTAGCCTCCAGCATGATACCTTTTCTTTATTCATTTTCAAGTTGTTGTTTTCAACGTCATTCAAAGTCATGGGTTCAAGGCTGAGTTAGTCTGCATAGAATATGGCGGTAGTAGACTGTTATGAATTATTCTTGTTGAAATTGTTATATTTTTCTCGAGTTTTGGTTATCAAGGTCAGTCAAGGTTATGGAATCAAACTTGAGGTAGTCTGCATATAATATGCCGGATGGGTGATGCCTACCAAGATGGTGGTTGCCTACCAAGATGGTGGTCTCCTACCAAGATAGTCGTCACCTACCAAGATGGCGGTCGCCTACCAAGATGCTGGCCTTCAGTAATGTATAAACAAATGAACGAAAAAGTCAAAATGGCGAAATGAGTACAGGTGACGAGAGTTGGGGGCGAGGGAGTCAATCGACTGCTGGAGTCGAACAGAGGTAAGTAATTTGTTGGTTCTGGGAGGACCTTCAGTAATGTAAGTAATTTTTTTAAGGTTTTTTAATTGATTGCAAAAAATTCTTAAATATTTTGATATTTTTAATTAATAATTTTAATAATAAATATTTTAGAATTTTTTGGAATTTTTTGTAATTGTTTTTTATTTTGGCATAGTCAAATTCCAAGATCAAGGTCAAAGGTCATAGGTCAAAAGTCATCTGCAAACAATATTGGTACAATATTGATGCCAACCAAGACAGCTGATGGTTAGGTCTGGCTCTGATTCCTAATCCCTTGTTCGATTTGGCATACCCTATGCCTATAAAACCAGTATGGCCACCACTGCTCTGTCAGCTCTAAGAAGCGCCCAAATCAATTAAATTGTGCAAAAATTGGATTTTAAGGCCTTCTTTTTGCGTGAGGGGGCTTCTACCATTTTGGGGGGGCTTCTGCTTTTTTTTTTTTTCTGAGAGAAAAAAAGTGAAATTTTAAAGGAAAAGGGACATTTTTAGAGTATTTTTGTCGATTGTGAGGGAAAAAGGGAAATTTTGAGTGAAAAAAGGGGAAAAAATGGCGATCGGTGACGTCACAACATGGCGGCCGGTCGAATGCTGCAATCCTACTCCCCAATCCCTTATCCCAGATTACATTTCCCTACTATTGGAGAGTAAGAAATCTATACATGTGGCAAATACATGCTCGTGGTAAGTACTCACTAGCCAAGTACTCACAAGCAGTATCGTCCATTCACGGATATTTCTAACTTTTCTGAAGCCCCGATAAATTTTTACTTTCGGGATATTCATCCACTTCATGCAAAGAAAGTATAACCAAGTTCAGAAAATTACTCCAAAGCTACAGCACACCGCATTCAGGCGCATTCGTTTTAATTATATTTTACATACCGATGCAGCAAACCACAGTCGGCCGACTGTGGTTTTACTGCTAGTACTTCTGGATGACTGCTGGCACTGAATACTTGTGGGTTTACACAAACGATCTGTTATGGCTGACTACTGGCAACAGGACACTTCCCATGTCATCAAAGGCATGTTAAAGGGATGTTGAAGGAAATGAAACTGATGACTGAGAGTGGGTATACTGCTAATGATACACAAATGGCTTGTGAATTGTATTCCAGCACTGGCAAAACTTAACGTATCCATTTTTGGGTCAATAATGGTCCGTAAAACGTATGGATTTACACAACTGGCATTTGTAGTGAACACCTTGCAATAGTTAACTGCTGTCACCAGAATATTTGCCATGCCATTTGTGGCACACTGACGGAATGTTGATGGAAATGAAACTGATGGTTTAAAGTAGGTTAACTACTAATGTCCCATAAACGGCTTACCAACTGCAATCTGCCAATGCACGCACATAATCTATACGTATTGCTGGTGAAAGTATGGGTAACTATCTGTAGACCATTTAATGGCTGTCAAGTGGTACATCGATAGACCACTGCTGGTGCAATTTGGCTTGTTATGGACATTTTTATGGCTCCCACTCTTCGCAGATAGCTTTTCCAACCTACACACACACTTATATATTATTTAATATAGTATAAATATTATATATAATATATATTGTACATGTACCCGTACATCCGGTGAGGGGTTTTGCTGTCCCCCATCCGGCGGGTCCCCAGGTGGCGGATAGAGGAACGCTCTGCAGATATGCAGGGTAGGTGAGAAATATAATAGAACCTGTGGACCAAAACAGCACTAAACCTTCCATCTGGCTATCCTCTGGAACTCAACTATCCAGTTGTAATAGCAGTATACCTCATACGAGGTCTACTACAACCACCCTCAACTTTAAATAATCATGATAGAACAACAAGGAACATTTACATCAAATCGCCGCCAAAACATGCCCACACATTTCGTATGAAAAAACGCAGTACATGGAAAAACAAAACAACAAACTACAAACAATACACACAAAATATGCAAACATAAAAAGAGTCGAGAAATTCAAATACCTAGGGGAATACATACAAATAGTAGGATTTAACAATGCATCAAATGTGGAAATATCAGAAAAATTTCGAAGGGCATACAGTCTCCCATGGGCGCATTATAACAAAATAAATATATCAATACAGGCCAAACTCAGACATTACAACACAGTTGTACTGCCAGAAGCACTGTATGCATCAGATAAGACAATTATTGGGGCTTCAGGCGACACAGAAGTTGAAAAAGTTGAACGCAAAATCCTTCGAAAAATATTGAAGTAATACATAAAGAATTTTCATATGGATGAAAAGACCAACCAAATACCTATATTATCATACAGAGAGACTCACAGATATGACCAGAAGATGCAGATAACAATTATACGGACATATACAGAGAAAGAACAATATTAGACTCACAAAGACGATCTTTGTTGTTGTGAATGGTTCAATCAGGAAAACTAATTGGTTCCATGAAATAAGAGAGGGCCTAAATCTTGCAGGGATCAGTAAGGAAACGACAAGAAAAAGGGGACAATTCAGAAACACAATTATGAACACGAAATTCAAAATACAGAAGAAAACTGAAAAAAGTGGACAGAATAAAGGAAACAGGAACACAATGAACGAATGAAGAGATTTTGGGAAGAGAAAAGGAAGAAGACAAGTAAAAACTGAATAATCATGAATTATTTGAATTATTTGTCTTCAAGGGCAATAGTGACTAATAATAATAATATATATCTGTGTGCGTGTGCGCGGGCGTGTGTAGTATAATCATAGATTGTACGACACAACGAGTAGATTATTTGTTAAAATGTAGTGCTAGAAATATCTATGGCAAAATGCTGTAAATACAGCATTACGTGTGACTTCATGACTGGAATTGAATAATTTGACACATGAAACAATTTAAATGTACTATTGTGTAAAAATAAAATGAGAAGTAAACATAAACAATATCGAACCACGTTTAGGAAATTAATATTGTAGGGATTTTGTTGTTTCACATCACTAAAATATTCATATATGCCGACTGCATTTCAAAACAGATGAATAAAATCCACGTGATTGACATACTTCGAAAAGTTACATTACAGGCAAATATTAATTTTAATATCGCGGTTCAGGTAGGTAGTTTTCTCTCAACGACAGCATTTTTTTATTTATCTGCATCTTTTTTAAAAAACTATTTGTTCGCATGGTAAATTTTAAGGCTATGAAATAACTGGTGTAATTTATATCAAATTTTAGCGGTTGTTAACAATCAAGTCCCAGTCTTTACTAATAATGTATGTCTCAGGTAATCTCGGAAACTGCATGGCCGATTCTTATAATTATTTCACTATTAGAAATATACATTCTTCCATATGGCCATAGGCTATGTTATATTTAAAAAAGAGAAAAGTCCTGGAGAATTTTCAAAATTTTTATTCCATGTCGGAGAAAAATGAGCTAACTCTCTAAGAAAGCTCTGCCAAGAATGCAGAGCCAATTGTTATAATTATTTAATTGTAAAAAAGATACATTCTTCAAGGTAGTCACAGGATTCGTTGAATAAATAAAATTCCTTGAGAAATTTCAAAATTTGTAAACCAAGTCTGAGGAAAATGAGCTACTTTTCTGCTTTCTAAGCGTGCTCTAACAAATCTACAGGGCCGATTATTATAATTAGTTCATTGTTAGAAAGCTACACTCTTTCAAATGGACGTAGGCGTATATCAAGTGGGTCCATAGAGTCCTAGTGGGTAGAGTAATGCCAAGTGGGGCCTCAGTGGCCAAGTGGGTAGAGAGATCCGAAATGGTGATGCAGGGGCTCAGGGGCAATAGGGGCACTCAAATAGGGCCACAGTGGCTCGGTGGATAGAAATATATCAAGTGGGGCTACAGGGGCTCAGTGGGTAGAGAATGCCAAGTGGGGCTGTAGTGGCTCACGATTTTAATATTTATTTCACTCTTAGAAAGCTACAGTATTCCAGATGGACGAAGGCATGTACTTAGTGTGGCCACAGAAACCCAGTGGATAGAGTTATGCCAAGTGGGGCCACAGTGGCTTAATAGCTAGAGCGATCTCAAGTGAGGCCGCAGTGGCTCAGTGGCTAGAGCGATAATATTATTATTAACAGGTAATGTGAGTTTGTTTATATGTCTCAGGTAATCTCGGAAACTACACGGCCGATTCTCACAATTATGTCAGTATTAGAAAGCTACATTCTTCCACATAAACATAGGCTTTGCTTAATTATTTAAAAAATCCTTCAGAAATTTCGAAATTTGTAAACTAAGTCGGAGAATAATGAGCTAATTGGATGCTTTCTAAGAGTACACTAACGAAAACATTATTAATTACAGATAAATCGAAACTGTATTAGAATAAATTTTAGAAGGATGGGGAGTTCACTCTTCATATTCTTGGACCTTTGGCTATCGAACCCCCCTCCCCTAGCCACCCAAAAAAAAGCCCTTCTTACCCTACCCTGTAAGTAGTTGCCGAGACCGGACTGATATGTTTTTCGCCTTCGTTTAGGGCTGGAAGATGCATTTTTCGACTGATTTTCACGGGATTTGGGAGACGATTGTCCTTTTATGCCCCACGCTCCACTAACGGGAAGTTAGGCCCGTCGGGCCTAGTCTTATCTCTTAGGTCTTAAGTGTTTAGTCCTACATCTTATGTGTTAAGTCAAACATCTTAAATCTTATGTCATATCTTACGTCTTAAGTCATATGATTTAATTCATACATCTTAAGCTTTACATATTAAGTTTGAAATCTGTATGTTTCGAATGCAACTGCAGGTCGGGATGTGGGAGTGAACGCCGATAAGTGAGAGAGAGCACATGCCGAAGTTTGAAGACTAGGTCAGGATGTGCGAGCGAGCGCTTATAGGTGCAAGCGAGCACATGCTAAGTTTCCGTAGTCGCGGGTAGCTGCAGGTTGTCACGGGTAGTCGCAAACTGTCACATACAAAAAGGTACATAAATTTTTGGAAAAAAAATTGTAAAATTTTTTTAACCCAAAACTCTATCACTTACCGAAGTTCCCGTAGTGGCAAGTAGTCGCAGGCAGTCGCATGTAGTTGCAAGATGTCGCAGTTAGTCGCAAGTAGTCGCATGTAGTTGCAAGATGTCGCAGTTAGTCGCAAGTAGTAGCATGTAGTTGCAAGTTGTCGCAGGTAGTCGCAAGTAGTCACAGGTAGTAGCAAGTTGTCGCGGGTAGTCGCAGGTAGTCCCAAGTAGTCACAAGTAGTCGTATATATAAGTATGTATTTCCATAATTCCATTAAACATGTGTGAATCGATGGTGGGCTGTTAGTATATTCTAAATTACTTCACCTGAACATAAGAATACATAGAGGTATAATGGTTAGCATGCTGGGCTGTAACTGCAAGGGTCGTAAATTCGCGCCCCATCCACTTCGCTGGTAAGCATAAGATTTTAATGTCCTATAATGTTTTTCAAAGTGAAGTAAACTAAATTTAAAAACAATGAAATGTTGAGAATGATGCAAATAATAATTATTTTTACGATACAGTGTTTGATATATGGCAGAACCATGGCTAGCCATCAGTCGGCCATCTGGTAACTGTGAAGTGGGACATTGATGAGCCAAAGATGTTGTAAAAATTCAGACCATGCTTTTTCTATTTGTGTTCACCACACCATGGCCAGTTATGGGCAGAGTATGGCTAGATAGTATTGCCACTTCAGGACCATCAAAAGTGCCGGGTGCATGCCAGCTGTAGGCCAAATTTGGCCGGCTTGGCATCCGACTATAAAGCATAAATTGGCCATATGTGTTTTGCTACTTCAGTAAGCACTATTTAATACTATCCATTACCATCAATCATATTCTCTCCCAGTTTTATATCATATTAAATATAAAATAAATATTAAAATTTATAGGTAAAATAAAACTCAATGTTCAATTTAACCAAAATAATATCCTTTTGCATTAACAAAAGTACAAAGTAACTATAATACATTAAATATTTAGAAAAGCAGCAAAAACGTCATAAATGTGGGGATTTTTCATAGGTGTGATTAGAAAAGTGTGAAGAAACCGCGAGTAGACTATAGTAGCATTCTCGCCGCATTTGCGGGCACTAACCTCGTTAGAGTACTTGACAGAAGGCAGTGGAAGCCAGTGGTAGCCCAGCGCGCGGTCCCACAGCAGGCCCTTGCCCCACACCTCCAGCAGCAGACCCGTGTTCACGTCGTTCGTCTCACTGCAACACAACGTTCGCCATGTTCAGTTGACAATGTGGCAAATTACACTATCCGCACGTAAAACCACACAAATGGGACATATCACATATAAAGACAATATGTGAAAACATATATATATATAATCGTGGTTGATTTACCAATTCAAAAATCAACCAGTGACTAAAAAATATAATCACTATTCATGAATTTGGTATAACGAAAATCGTTACATGCATAAATAGTAGGGTAAAGCCGACTTGGGCACAAATGGATCTGGGATAGGAGCGCAGAAGCCGGGCAGCCGCCATGTTTTCCCTTTATTCCCTCAAAATCTCCCTTTTTTTCCTCAAAATCAACTAATATACCCTAAAAATTTCCCTTTTCCCTATACATTTCCCTTTTTTAACTTAAAAAAGTTTGAAGCCCCAAATATTGTTGAAGGCACCCCCTCCCCCATATGTAGAAAGAAGCTCTTGCAATCTAATTTTTGCCTATTTAATTCATTTGACGGGTTTCCTTTGGACCTACAGAGCAGTGACAGCCATATTGGTTTTTTAGACATAGCCTATACCAATTCAATACAAGGGATACAGGATAGGAGTCAGACCTGAGTATCAGCCATCTTGCATCCATATTGTATACAGATGACCTTTGGCCTATGATCTTAGACCTTGACCTCTGATCTTGACAATTCTAAAATTATTTTTATCTTAAAATTTTCCAAAAAATCCCAAAAAGTTATTATTAAAATTAATTCTTAAAAGATGTTTTTAAAAAAATTTAATTTTTAAAAAACTTCTAAATTAAAAACAAACATTTCCGAAGGTCCCCCAGCACCACGCCCAGCAGACGACTGACTCCCTAACACACCCCCCCCCCCCCCAAACTATACTAATTCCGTCATCTTGATTTTTTCGTTCGTCGTTTGTTTATACATTACTGGAGGCCACCATCTTGGTAGGCCGCCATAATCTTGGTAGGTGATGACTATCTTGGTAGGCATCTACCATCTTGATAGATATCACCCATCCGCCATATTGGAAGCCAATGACCATGACCTTGACCCTATAACCTTGAATGACCTTGGTAACCAAAATCTCGAGACAAATGCATACAGGTCAGCAAGCATAGTACATTAAAGACTACTACCACCATGTTATATGCAGACTACCTCGACTTTGAAAACCAAAATTCGAGAAAAAATGCATTTAAGTCAGCAAGCATAATATATAACAGACTACTACCACCATGTTAGATGCATACTACCTCGACCTTGGCCCCATGTCCTTCAAAGACTTTTAAAGCCAAAATTAGAGAAAAATTCATAAAAATCAGCAAGCGTAATACATTACAGACTACTACCAATATGTTAGATGCTGACTACCTTGACCATGACCCCATGACCTTGAATGACCTTGACAAAAAGTTCAGCAAAATACATAAAAATAACAAGCATAATACAGTACAGACTACTGCCACCATATTAGATGCATACAACACTGACCGAGACCATATGAACTTGAACGACTTTGAAAACAAAAAACTCCAGAAAAATACATAAAATTCAACAAGCATGTTATGTTACTGACTACTATGTTATCATGTAGATTTCACTACCAAGCGAACTGTTAGCACTTATAGTTATATACATAAGATATCTAAAATGTTCCATCCAATTATTAAAAAAATATTTTTTACAATCAATGGTATAAATATATGCATGGTGCACGACTTTGACTAAATGCTCAATTTATTAAATATTTAAAATACATATTATTTTTATTAAAACCTTTTGATTGGGATTCGGATTGCGGTGCTGATTGTGATTACACAGCTGATTGCGGTCCTGATTGTGATTTTGGTGCTAATTGCAGTGCTGGTTGTGACTGCAGTCTTAATTTCGATGATGATTGTGGTGATGATTGTAATTGTGGTACTAATTGCAGTGCTTATTATGATTGCAGTGCTAATTGCAGTGATGATAGTGGTGCTGATTGTGATTGCGGTGGTAAGTGCGGTGCTGATTACGGTGCTTAGTACGGTGTTAAGTGCGGTGCTGATTGCGGTGCTTAGTGCGGTGCTAAGTGTGGTGTGTGTGTGTCGCAAGTTCAAATAAATTCGCTCTAATTTAAAATAAAATTATATAGTTCTAAAATAGATCGTTCTTGCATTTTTTCGATATGATTGTATTCACAACGTACGTTAACTTGAATATCCTCATCATCAAGAAAATACATACGAAAAAAATTTGGCGCATTTTCTCGCATGGGGAGTAAAGATCCGATTTGATGATACTCTTCAATGTTGTTTCGAAATTTCTTCCATCATCATTTGTAGTTATGTTTTTCGCACCAATGATGTAATTTGAAAGCACGAGTTAAGAACACTAAAACAATTTCCTGCAAGTATGGGCAAAATCGGTCCATAAATATAGAAGATAAACTCCAGCGCTACCTATCGGAAAGAAACAAAACTAAAAAAGCTTACTGGTGTGAATATGGCCTCAACAAATCAACAAACATTCCCTGCAAGTATAAGCAAAATTAGCCCATAAATATAGAAGTTAGACTCCAAGCACCACCTTTTGGAAACTAACCTACCAAATGGAAATCACAATAAAACAATTTATTCTAGATCAACAAACATTTCCTGCAAGTATGAGCAAAATCGGCACATAAATATAGAAGTTAGACTCCAGCGCACCTATCGGAATGAAAAAGAACGAATGAAACACAACTAAAAATGTTACTTGCCACCTCAATAACATATGGAGTTAATATAGTCTGAATTGGTCTAGTAGTTTGTCAGTGATAATGCGGTTTACTCGCGCGCAATGGATTATATATATATATATATATATATATATATATATATATATATATATATATATATATATATATATATATATATATATATATCCTAAAGCTGCCCATAACAATTATCAAAAATCACTGTTGCAACAAATTAGATTTTTTTAATGCATATTTACATCCATTCAGGCGTGAATGAACATATTACAAGCATTTATAGTTGCACACGTTCGGTTGTCACAAATAACAAAGGAAAAAAATAAAAATGTGAATTTTCACACTATCAAGTTTTGCCTAGAAATATGACTGACAACAAAATTGGCTGAAGAATGTAAAGTATACTTCACCTGACATGCGCATATATATGGGGTACAGAACAGGAAGAAGTGTCTGTTTAAATCAAAACCTTCTCCTCTTGTCCTAAGGTTACCAGATCTCAAACATAAATTTGTGTTTTATGTGGATGCGAGTTGTCTCGTTCTAAGAGAAGATATTTCACACTAATGTGAAGATGGTGTATATCCTGTTGCCTATGCTAACCGTTTGTGGAGACCCCTGGAAAACAGGCATTCGGCTTACGAGAAAGCGGCCTTGGATTGTTTATTTGGGGACCCAATTACTTCAGACTACCTGGAGTGCACAAAGTTCCCACTATGTACTGATAACCATGTTGTTTCTCTGGTATGGCATTCTAAGAAATCTTTAGGCACACTTGATCGCTGGATTGAACGATTCGGTAACTTCTCTTTTGACATTGTTCATGTCAACGGGAAGCACAATGGTGTTGCCGATAGTCTTTCCAGAATGTTTTAACCTGAGTGTTTCCTGTGAGCCTAGTGCTGAGGAGGAAGGGAACATATTCAAACATGTTTAAGCCACTTACTTAAATATGAAGGTCTGCCAGAAGAAGGACGAGGAGTGTGCAGAGTAGTGGCGAAAAATTAAAGAAGGTGAGTTAAGTGGTTTTTAAGTTAGGAAGCGATTAAATGGAAAAAAATATATAATGGAATGGTGTTTTCAAATCATATGTCCTAAAGGCTGTTCGTGCAATGGTTTTTGACGATTTTAATAACTCATACCTTCTGGCCTGATATGCAGAATGAGGTGAGGGACTGGGTAAAACAACGTGTTTGATGGCAGCAAACTAAGGCCTCCAACAACAAAGCCCAGGGTCAGTACAGCTGTACCCCTCCAAGTTTTGTGTGGGAGAATATATATATTGTTGGTTTTGGTCCTCTGCCTAGATCATAGAAGGGGTTGACGGCTTTTCAAAGATTGTACTGCTGTTCCCGATGCGTGATCAGAAAGTCACGACCATCTGCCAAAATTTACTGGACTTAGTGTTAGTGCATTTTGGTTCTCCAGCACGGTTGGTAACGGACAATGCCATAAAATTCACATCCTGTGAATTAATCTCGAATTCACATGGAGATACAGTAGGTCAATATGACACTGTATCATCCTCAATAAAATATGGCAGTGCGTTATAATCGAACCATCAAGGCAGCCTGTGTAGCTTTCCACCATGACAAACATAAGGAATGGGGCTATGAAGTACACGTCATCATGGTAGCGCTATATTATTGTGTTAAACCCGAAAGTGTTCTTTGGTAGGAGGTTGTTGCACCCAAAACTGAATGCTTGGGGCCTTTATTTCGATGTAGGTTATGGAGAAAGGCGCGGGTTTTGGGAAGAAGCAACTAAACATCTTCGAAAATATCAAGCACAGATGCATAATGTTCAGAATAAGAAATATGATGCTATTTAATACCCCATGGATGACCTGGTTCTTGTTACAACTCATCATCTCTCCAGACAAGCTAATTCTTTCTCACCTAAACTAGCCCTAAGGTATGATTGTCCCTATTTTATCGTCAGTTTCCTGAACCCTATTTCGGTTATGTTATATGAACACGAGACGAATGAGTAACTGAAGAGCCCCTTATAGAAAATTAAGCCTTTAAACCGATGTTCCGATCATCAGCCACCCTCGCCAGGTGCCAGCTGTTTGGAAGAAGGAACTGTGCCATTGGCGGAGAATGTAGGGTAAAGTATCTCTTGAGCCAGTTTTTTTTATAGCATATATGTGTTTTTGTAAAAAAATGTTATTTGGTATCTGCTACAAATATAACATTATTATAACGTCTGTGAACAAAATTTACTAGAGATGTGATGGAGTTTAAAAACATGGCATATTTAAACTTTTTTCAAAAAGAGAATGTAAAATGATCCTCATAATACCTTAATGGTGAAAAAAAACCCGAGGGGTTTTTCCATGTGTGTGTTCAGGCGCGTTTTATTTTTTCCAGTTTAATTTTCCACTTCTGCTTTTCCTATGATTTCCCCCAGAGGAGTTGGATTACAATAAGAAGACTACGAGACGCTGTGGTGGACCTGACTAATCCATGATCGCTGATCATCATCTTCACATATGTCCAGCTGCTACCCTTTTTGTTCCCTGAGATGCGCATGTCAACCATACATTTGAAAAATTTAGTAAGTTTCTTACTGCTACCTAAAGTTACCTATTTGCCTTAATGCATGGAATGTAAATAACCCAGTGAAGTATAACCATGAAGAAATGTTTTATTGTATAGCAAGGACAAGCTTGAAAATACTACATAGTTGCTAGAAAGCCACAATTATGATTGGGCGTGTATGTCAGCGTAAAACACGTATTTGTAGATTTCTCGCAAGTTATTCTATAATGCAACACAATACATGAAATATTGGCGTATTCAATTTAGTTGAAATGCTACTGAAGTGCTGGTTGAGAAATACGTCCTCGATTATTACCTTACCACATTCAATGTTAAATTATAAATAGCTGCTTGCATCAAGATCATGATTATTAAATATACGAGCTTCAATTTATAAATGGAAGGATGTGGAAGATTGTTCGTGAACTGTAAGAGCGAAAATTGTTCCTACCTGGTGTCGGTTAGATTGGACCGCCGCCGTAGACCAACTCCTCGTGAAGCATTTAGCAGTGGAGATACCCGCATGAACCAACCTCGCACAACCAAATGGTTGCTAAGCAGCATGAAGCACCTGACACTGCCACTCTTGCAGCCAATACTCGTACTACCAGCTTCTGGCGATTATTATGATGACCGCATTTCCGGTATTTTCCCCTTCCTTACCCATATTTCTTAATGATTTTGGGGTGTATAAATACGTATCCGAGTCAGGCAGTTAGTATGAAGTTCCCAGGTATAGCAGTTCTGTCGACCTGGCGAGGTGTCGACGTCATAATGAGAGCGCACATTTTAAATCAACGCATCCGAACCAGGCATGTTCAAACACAATAACAATTGTCTTGAGACTTATTGTTTCTGCCATATGCAGAGATATCAAGGTCTGCTTATTTGTCCAAGATGGGGTAATGTTGAAAAAGTTTGCTGCATAGTGTCAAGGGGTTTGCATTTTAACGTGTATTGTTTTTGGTGAACCTTGAATCTAAGCTGAGTAAATCACAGGTATTACAAATATCAGTTCCTCCATAGATACTCCTTGATTTATTTAACACTGTTCTTCCTTGCTGTTGCCCTTTGCCACATACTAGGGGATACTTTTTAAAATGGCTCTGGCATGTAGGAGTATTTTTTGTATGTAGAGAGCTGTGTTGCTAGCCAATGTTTTCTTAATGATGTTGGTATCCATAACATCTTTTACTGTATTCTCTTTGAGAGTATCCTGTGACTGGATGTTAGTTTTTGGCTTTTTTTATTGATGCAATTACTAGTGATATTCTGCAGAGTGTTATGAGGATAAGTAATGCAGCTTATTAATGAAAATATCTGATGAATTTTCTTATGTGTCATACAAGATTAACGTTAGTGTTTGCAGCTTCAATGGTTTTAGTGGTTATTTTCTTTGTACTGTATTAAGGTTAATGAAAGGGTTTTTTTAAATATGAATCCAGGCTCAAAAGTTGTTTTTTAATGTTACTCAGTTTTTGTCTTACTGCTAATTTAATTTTGCATAAGTGCGAAAGAGAGATTTGTTGATTGTTTCAGGAGAGGTAATATAATTCTCTCTCACTGTTACAGTACCAGCTCGCCTATCTCCCTGAGGTTCTCCTGTCGCAGCATACATATTTGAAAGTACCTATGATGTTTAATGATAATTTGATTGTGATCTCAATTTTGTCGATATATGGTACATTGTTGGAATTTGTTCTGTTGCGACTGGTTTATGCCCTGTCTGTCCGACAATCGCCTGGTGTCTTGTTATCCTGTCTCCCTTTCTTACCTGCTATGTGAGAATGATGTAACAAATGTTCAATAGAATATGGTCATAAAATATATATATATAATATTTAGTCATATATCTCTTAACTTTTTTGAAGTGCAGACGCACAGTTATTTTTAAACATTACTTTGATAGTAATGTTTTTCATATAAATTTTATTTTAAAATGTTGGTAGTGTGACACTGATACAATGCAATACAGAAAACGAAACAAGCAAATGTATCATGTTTAAATTATATTTATACATTTTATACAGTGTATAATTACAATTGCGATTTTCACTATAGTGAAATGTAATGTTTTAATTAGTATAATTTTATTATTAATGTGTACTCTCACAAAATAATTCATATATAATTTTAGATATACTGGTGGATTCGCCCACGCCTATTTTTCTGTTTCTATGCAACAAGCACACAATACAACCCACATAATAAAATAACAAACATAGCAGACATCATGGGAGCGTTGATTCGTTGTATTCACTACGGAAAGCAGTGAACGAATGGCATTATATCAGCAATGCATTATGAAGTAACTTTTCAAAGAATGCAGATCCGCATATTGTGTTGAAACATATTACTGTGTTTATTTACCGAATACATTGGTATGTGACGATTGCGTCCATAGTAAAACAAAACTGCATAGCTTCGTGCCATGCTCTTTCTTCATGTGACATAAAAGTAGAGTCATCGTATTCTGTATTGAGGAAAAGAAAGCAACGTGCACTTGCTGTTTTGTACTGATTCTCTATTTTAGCACCGCTGATTCGCACTGGCTGACAATGGTATCGAATGTTAAGGTAAGAGACGAGGTGCCGTAACGAGTACGTACACATCATGGGATGCGGCAATAGGGTCACCGGGGGGGTTTTAGCATTTAATTTATTTAAAATGTTTGACGATGACACTTCCCTCTCCCCCACCAATGCGATGTAATTGCACATACACCTTGCACATCCACTTCCTCTGCCACAACACCCCAGGAAGTGTGCCATACCATCCTGATGGGTCTCCCATCCCCTGCCCCATGAAGGTGGATTATGATGTGTTATGCCCCCTCGCCAAGGTAAGACTACTGGAGATTTGAAGATCTATTTTGACGTGCACCGTAGACTGGTGTACACGCGCACTTGCATAGAGGAGGGGGTTCGACAGTTGAGTCGACTGGATATGTATTATTACATAATTTTTTCTCACACATAATATGTAATGGAGTACATACATATCTATCCCAATTACCTATTAATACCAATGAATTATTTAATAACTCACTTGTGTAATTGACTATTACATGTCCAGAGAGAGTATATAGTGTAGTTACTTATAATACGTACCGAGATATATTGTACACGTCTTTTCCCTGGGGCAGCTTGCTCTCAACTGATAATATGTAATATTAATGCCTCCTGCCGCCATTCGCCGTATTACTTCGTGTTTAATATATAGGAATGGTAAGAAGGTGGGGCTAAGCATTCGGATATCAATTCGAGCCCCCTTAGGGCAAAAAAAATTTCAAATTGTGTATCTACTAAATATGGGTAAGGGGTTAATGTTAAGGATTCAGACCTCGGTTCAATGGTTAAGGGGTTAATGTTAAGGATTCAGACCTCGGTTCGAGTCCTCCTCAGGTTCAAAGAATGTTTTAATCGTGTAAAATATAAGTTGGAAGAGCGAAGGGATAAGGGAAGGAAAAAGTCACTGCTTAGAATCCCCATCGAGGGTAATTACATGTAATAACATAATAAATGCACAGGTTATCCCTTCGAAAACCGGACCACAAGCGAGGAATGGAGCACTCACGAATACCCATGTTCACCCTTCAGTTGCCGGAACATAACCGATGACTTAAGAAGGGGAGGGCAGACAAGTGTTCGTCAGCCATCTAATATAAAAAATGTAATAAGTAATGAATATGTAGATTATATAACTGCACATTGAATATTCGTGGAATGACTAAGTATGCAACTACCTAAATAAATTATAATGCACAATGAATTATTCAATCATGCAATAAATATTCTTACATTGACGAAGTTAGCACTAATGTAAATATTTAATTCATGTATCGCGAGACGCCGTAAATGCCCTCTCCCTAAGACTGTGCACTCACCACTTAGCTGAGTTTGGGTTTTACCTTTAAATATTTCCAAGCCATCAGACACTCCGACAGGTGCACACCCCGAGCCAATGGTAGTCACAGGCCAGAGCGGAAACCTGTTTCGTCTACAGAGGCGTGCATGTCATAGGGTGCTTCCAAGGATAAGTATAGTTATCATTCTTACCACGTGGAAGCAACAGCTCCCGGACAACTCTCTATCTCTATCTCCATCTCTCTATATGTCAACGAAACTGGCTTGCCTCGAGGAAAGGAAGACACGTATCTAGCGAAAATATGTTTGTGTTAAAAATGCCTGTGTTCTTAACTAACATAATATCTTTGTATGTTTCTTTTTTTTTTTAACTAGTTAGTCTATTTCACTTACGATTTACACTGTACAAATCGTGTGTCCAACAAATCTTGTATACTTATTCTAGGGAGTGTGTGTTTTTAGTGGTTGGCATGTTTTAGTATGCATCTGAAGAATGAAATGGTTAATATCTCTGTAGGCTAAAATTTTTATGGATAAAGCACACAAAAACAACATTTTGCGAGACTTTAAAAAGAATATTTTTCTTGGTTGACCATTTAGAAAGGGCTTTATTTGTTTACATCAGGAGAGATAAAGATTCATTTCATTACCCATCAAGAGTAAATATGTGTAATTAGATTTTTTATTTGCATAACAAATAAATTATCGAGAATATTTGTGTATCGAATAACCACACACAATTAGTGTTTGTGCAATGAGTTGAAATTAAGTACCCATTAACCAATGAAACACAATTGACAAGACTTTGGGTACGGCCTATAGGATTGAGGAGGTACTCCTTGCTTTATATCCCAACAAGGTTACTTACATTATATTCATGCAGTGAAAAAAATACATGTAATTAGTATTTACATAATAAACAAATACTGAGATTAATTAAACACTAACTGCTCATCCTACCATGATCTTTGCTCACTTCCAACTAACTAAAGTTTTGCTTTTAGGTTTAACTAATATGTATAACATGTTAGGCGCACTTCAGAACACACAGTCAAACTTTATGCCTTTCCAGCTCATATTTAATTCTCTCGTGGTGCGATCGCTCCTCAAGCAAGTTACCGCAGGTCATCGGACAACAAAGAACTACCCACAACCACCCCTTCTTTAACCAAACGTTCTTCATCTCTAGAAGTATAACAACACTATCCGTGGTCCGAAAAACTCACAGCTACCCACTTTTGTCTGAGGGAAGGCTACACAAACACTCGCCCAGGCATTTACAATATCACAAACTGCCTTAAACACATGTTTTATTAAAATATATCATTATAAAAACATTTCAAAATTATTATATTTATATTTATTACATATCACCATAACAATTTTATTAAAACCCATACACTGACTTCAACCATGCTTTCGACAGATATGCTTCGACTAACCAAATGCAAATATTTTTGTTCTATCTTAAAAAACATAAAAACCGACAAGAAGTTCATAAATTCACATCGATACTAACTACGATTTAAAACCTTTATTCATCTCTCATCGACAGTAAAGTTTTTCTTTGGTTTAGTTCACGCTTCGATCCCTTATAAAGTTAAAATTTACTCACTTATATATATACCTCCATCAACCCTAACGATGGTATTTACAGTTATACTAACACATCCCTTGATTTATTTTTCAGTGAAGGTAAATAATTGTATAACGCTTTACTTTATCAATATCGAGAAACATTAGTTAGACACATATAGAGAGGAACTACACAAAACATGTATGCAGATGCATTATAAAAACACTATTTTTTAAAAGCCCAAAGTATTTTTTGACATGAAATAAGCAGGCTATTTATTATTATTTAATTGTTATACACTCTTTTTCATTGTAATGTGTTAATGTGTAAATAACATACAGATCAACGTATTTTAGAATGGTTTTAAAACAAGAGAGACCATGCACGGCTCTCTAGCAGACTTCCGAGAGTATAGCATTTGCTCCTGCAAGAAATTCTTATCGCAGAGAACTCGACACGACAGCAAGAAAGTACACAGTTCCAAAATTTGTCGACTGAGTGCAGCCCCGGCGACCCCTCACTCTCTGTCTGACAGCAACCCGAGCAGGTCACAACACTCCATGCAAAAGTGTCAGGACAGCCAGTGTCTCCGTGGGAAGAACTTCCAGTCTGCCACGCTATCGCACACCAACAGAGATCACATCCTCATCTTTGAGCGCACAGTTTTCGTGAAAGTTTTGCAATCTTACAAATCGAAGCGTATCAATATAAAAAAAATCTTTTCAAAATTAAATTTTTTCTAACCTTTAATTTTATCATTTTAATAAATTAAAAACCACTACACTAATATTTGCATTAACATGTGAAGCAAAATTATATACTAAAAGGTAATATTTTATTGTCTCCACATACGAAAAAGAAGTTTTTTTTATTTCAGAAAATATATATAATTCTGTAAAATTTCCCGTTAATGCAACACTATTTAGGCATAAAAACAGGTAAAGCATTAAAATATTATATATAATAACAGAAATAATCACAAATATATACACTTCATCACTACTATAAAACCAACACTAACATTTCAAACAATGATGTAGATGACGTATAAGCTTACTGTGACGTTGCCATATAGAGATACTCCTCACAGTAACTTTATTTTGTGATCCAAACTCATTGTTTACTGTAAAGTTTCTTCTGGAGAATACATATCCAAATTCTAACATTGCAGATTATGATGATATATCTAGAACCTTAAATGCTAAAGATTCTCATACGAACCACATTTAGGCTACAAGCTATTCACATAAAAAAGTTACCAAAAATTTGCTATTACCATTCATAAATGTAAACACACATATACGCACATTGCTCCGCATTCCTAACATTCACAGCTTGTCACCAATCCGGTGTACCTAAACACCGTTCTTTTTTTTTTACTTTTCAGGAATATATTAAAACACAGAACAAATTATCATATTTGAAAATCATCTCCTAGAAAATTAAACTAATATTAGGAAGTAGCGTGTTTGCTTAAATATATATATAAGTATCCAAAAGTTATATATAACTTATATATATATATAAGTATCCAAAACTTTTTTAATAAGTCTTCCATGCACATCTTACATACCAGAAATAAACAATTGTCTATTCGACTAAAATGTGAGAGCAATTAGGCTATTATATTTTAACCCATGTTCGGAAGGACGTAAGTTCGAATCCCATCCAAGTTATTCCAATTTATGTCTCTTTTTCCCAATGCTTTCCCGAAATCATTCCAGCGAACGTCGGAAAGTTTGCATACTACGCACACCATAACAAGCTTCCTTAGCAAAGCAAAAATAGTTAACCAACTCCCATCTCGCAGAGGGATATTATAGAATATTGATCCCAATTCATATAGCTATTTGCATAGACAAATGTTATCAAATTTTGAACTATTTATCTAGCCTCCTTGCAACCATTTCTCCTGATTTTTTTTAAAATGAGATGTTGAATCGCCCTTATACACATAATATATCAATGCGAGTTGTTTTAGTATAAAAAATAATTAAGAAAATAACAACCTGACATTTTCTCTCCAACATTCCCTTCTATATTATTACATAAGATATATAGTGGATAAGTATATAGTGGAGCAGCGATCAAATACCTAGTTGCTTACCAAAAAATAAGCAATATTAATCAATGCATTATAAAAATTTTCGAACGTTTATCACTCACGTCAGTACACATTTAAATATTACAGATGTGAGTGAAAGAGAATATTTCCTCTCAATATACACAACCAGTCTGATATCGCAGTAAAGTTTCGTGAGAGAGTTAAGATACATCAGAATCCCATCTCCAGATGTTAAAGGATACCTACCCCACACTAATGCAAGTAAATATAATTTAATATCTGTGTTGTACGCAACAGTTTTATTAAACTTTTAGCTAAAGGAGATAGACGAAATTTCTAACGTTTCTTTAATAATTCCACTTCATTGCCCCTGCTAGAGACAAATATTTTGCCTCTCCTGTAGACACATCCAGGGTATTCTATTCAGTAGAGGTCATTTCCTATGATTAACCCAATTCATCTCTCTTTCAGACAAATATTTTGCCCTCCACTACCTTTACACATAAATGGCATATTTAGAAGAGCGCATTTGCTATATGAATTAGTTATGCTCGAACAATCTCACTTCCTAAACACCAATTCCTTTAAAATTTTCATTCTAAAACCCACTATATATGCTGGTTGTTTGATGCATTCATTTTTTTCAGACATACACACACATATATATATATAAATATATATAAAATGTTATATTTACTTTTCACTGTGGAAGCATAAAAAATTGATTTCGAAATATAGGCAAATAGGCCCCCATATATTGATAAGTTCCATTGTTTACATTTACATGACTTTAATATCTCTTTAAATTGACATATTTAATTTAAAACTATATTCCACATTATAGCGATAGCTCAAGATCAAATATAGAGACTTTCAAATCATATCACCATGCATAGAAAATGTGAATTTAAAAAATTCCCACTTGAAAAATATACCGCTCACACTAAAAATGTTTCTGTATGCAAACATATACTTATTTTTAGTTGTATGTATTTTATCATCTATAAATTAACATGAAAATTACAATGAATGTCAATGTCTATCATTAATTGGAAGGAAGTCCATAGGCCAATTCCTAAAATTTTAGAATATCCCTTGAAACTAACCATCTGAGTAAACTATCACAAACAAATTTATGCAAGTTTGTATATTTCCATTACCATCATAGCTTTATAATATGTAAATTTACTACCAAAATTAAAATTATAGTTTTTTTCTACAGACACATGCCATTTTTTTATTCATTGGAATCAGATATTTGATCACTCTCGCCATATTATTAATTAAATATGTCAATCCACATTCCTACCACCCAATAATATTTAATAACATATCATCCATCTATATACCCTAAATCTCCAAATAACCATCCATAAATGTTTAAAATATTTCATAGCATTGTGATGTCATGTCATAGTGACTAACAAAAGCATTTTCCAAAAATTATTTCTACATATAGTTACAGGTAAAATATTCTCTCATGTGTTATCTCAAATACATGTTCACATCATATCATCAATCATTCTCTACACTAATACGGTTATAGTGAACACATCCCTTCATATCTTCCAACAAAACCAATCCATCATATAAGCATTCCTAAGAAATATTCCCACGAGTTACTCTGATAAACCTGTTAATTATGTTATAACGAACACAAATTCATTCGATACCATCACCCAAACAGTGTACCCTAGTCAATGATTCATTTTTAACGAAATCTCATCTCAATACACTATTTCTCAAATCAGCAAATACATTTTTGCAGCACAAAAAACATTATAACCACATTACCAAAATAAATATGATTTAGTGTAATTTTATAGAACAAATCCTCTTGTTAGAAGTCCATCTACGCATATTCTCATACACCGCATCACATTTATCGTATGGGTACATATTGTATGTGGTGCTGAATATACACGTACTACTATCATGTCGTCTGTTAGAACTATTCGTCCATGTCTTGCCACATTATTTGCAGATTTTTATACTCAGGTGTATCATCGACTCTCAGACTCCGATGACTTTCATATTTTAATTGACGATGTCAACACGTCCTTAGCTGCAATTTACTTATTCATATTATAACAGTTTACACTGTAAGTAGTTGAATCTACTCATTTCTATCTTTCTCCCATCACATCTATCAAATAACTGAAATCGACAATTTTTGTTACGAAACTCGTCGTTTACTAAATATATGGCTGAGTGTGTGTGTGTGTGTATATATATATATATATATTGCTGAGTTTCGTTTTTATACGCCCCACGATTTGGGCAGTCAAATTTGTGTAAAATGTACACTTACAGTTTAGTTAAACAGTAAATTTCCGTAATGGCAAACTGACTGTATGTGTAGATTATGCGAAAATTTTCTTGAAATTTTCGAGAACTCGAAACATGTATAGGCATGAGTCTTTCTTGGATTCTAAACGATGAGTTTTGCAAACCAAAGTGGTTAGACATAAAATACCTTTCTTACCAAACGTATGAATCCCAGCTTTCCTGTAGCTGTCTCACAAACTTACCACTGGCAGGGACAGTAGGTAACAGTAACAACAGCTAGAGACCAGAAAATTTATTACTGTGCCAGACTGATTAAAAATAGTAATTGAATAGTTTAGATTATGCGCATTGATTTTAGTTAATTTTCAAACTATTGTAAGTGGCCGTAAAGTGCCGCCATGTGATATTGTAGCAATGTAATGCATATTAAGTTAGTTATTTCCAGTAATTAAATTGTATTAAAATAACTTCTCCTTTTTAAAATATTTAAATTCAATCAAATGCTCACACCTTTCGGGAGCTAAGGTCTCTTATAAATAGGGGATTGTAGGTGTTAAATATTAGACTGAGTTTATGGCATCAAACACAAAACGGCGTGGGTGTAGCAATGTTGCAAACTTAATTGTCTGCCATCATAAAAAAAATTATGTTTGAAGAGTTTCTTAATGTATTCTTTAACTCACTAATTCCGATGCAGCCGTAGTACACTAATGGGAGCAGGAAACTCAGGAGCTTTTCTAGTCAGCTAGAATCTTCCCTAATTTGGACACACGGACCCTGGTACAACGATATAAATAAAGTCCATTCAGTATTACTCGTGGAAGTGCGGAAGACTAGATGGAATTTAAATTTAAACGGAGAATAATTCACACAGGCCCTCTTCGCTTCTTGATTCCAACGTCCCGTATATTCTTCTTCATGGTCTTGATTAAAACACTGCAACACTCGCGGACTTTCCCTGGAAATTCAAAAATAAAATCTCACGGGAGGGCAACACGTGTTACGCCTCGCTTAGCGGCACCATAAGCCACCACACTCTATCCTACAAGAAGTTGCTTTAAAATAATGCCAAGAACTAGCCAATCACCAAGCGGCTACTTCGATTAAAATCAACAAAATTTACGTTGCCCCTGGCAACGGCTCACGTCCTCCAAGATACATAGCTGCAATGAAATAAAAGAAAATGAAAAACAATTGAATATAATCAACAATTACAATAACATCAATACACTTATCAAATTACGTAATAAAGAAGAATGATTACGGCCACGAAAAGGAAAATATTCAAACATATCAGACAACAATAGAAAATAATAAATTAAATTTCCCTATATATGACAAAAGAAATTAAATTAGCATGGTAATCATATAGTATGTAGCAAGCATAGTAAGTGGTATTTAACCAGGCGTTACAACATGCACAAATAGCTATAACACCAGACAACATGAGAGTAGTAACTTTATATTTAGCACCACATACAATGTGTATCCATGTGATAAATGTGGTATGGTGTACGGTAATATGAGTAGGTGGACTATTCACAACAGGATTTGTTCTATACAATTACGCTAAATCATTATTTATTAATTTTGTGAATGAAGAATATATTTGACTTTGTAACTATAAATATGTATTTTAGATAAGTGTGTGAAATAAAGTTAATATATAAGAAATATTTATTAATTTTTTCATTTTTGTTCCCTTCTTATATTAGCCACATTGGAAGAAAACAATCAAGTTTAATGTTTGTTAAATGTGTATAGACGATCATATTCATTTTATCTGTCAGCGATATTTTTAATTTCTGTAGGTGGTGATCCCTTTCGTATTCCCCTAAATATGATGAATCGTGTGTAACTTATGGGCACATTAATAATTCGTTGTTGTTTTAAATTTTATGTATTCCTTATCATGTTGATATACTAGTAGATATGTTACTTTCTGTATTTTATATATAAAGATTTGACACTTTAGTAGTGGATCTACGTTTGTGGCTTTGATTTTGGTTGTGTTATTTTCGATTGTTAGGTCAATATTGACTTGATACACATCTGATATAATTTTTGCTATAGCTGGGAGGGGAACAATTTCCTGATTTAAAATAGCTTTGCTTATGTCTGACTTATCATGCATATTATGAATTTTTTCATGATAGTTCCTTATTTCTCCCTATTTATTTGTTATATATTTTGCTATAACTTGTTTTGTTTCCGAATCTTTGTGTATTATTTGATATAGAGTTTTAGTGTTGCAGCACATAAAGTCTGTTTTGACTTTATGTTTATTGTAATTGACTTCTATAACTTTGGTTTCTGCTTGACCTACAGTTGGTAGGTGGCTCATTGCTTTTGCTAATATGTTTAGATTACCCTTTAATATAATGGCTTGGAAATCATATTCTGCTCATGCTATTGCCATTTTTTGAATTGTGAGGTTGTGTTCCCCCATAGTTTTCCAATATCGCTGACTCGCGTGGTTGGTTTCAACCGTGAATGCGCTGCCATATAGATACTGTCTGAGGTAGTTACAAAAATATTTAATTACTCCTAACTCACACTTTTAGTACTCCATTTAGCTTAATTTGAAGAAAATTTATTGATGCAAATGCTATGATAATTCTGTTTTTGCTGTCGGATTTCTCCTGCATTAGAATTACACCTATCACTGTCTGTGATGCATCACATGCTAATATGGTGTGTTTGTTTTCATTAAACTTTTGAAAAATTGATGCAGTTTGTATCGCCTTCTTGAGTTCTAGGTATGCTCTATGTTCTTTCTCTCCCCATTTATATGTAGTGTGTTGTTTTGTGAGTTCTATGAGGGGTTCTGCTTCAGTAGCATAATTTTGTATTTAGCTGCATAGTTATGATGCCATGCCTAAAAATGTTCGTAACTCTTTTAAATTTCCTGGGGGTGACATTAGTTTAATGGCTTTTACATTTTCCGGGTCTGTAACAATCCCTTGAGGTGTTATGTAATGACCTATATATCTTGTTCGGCAAATGAATATTTCTTGGCAATTATTTTTACATTAAATATCCTCAATCTTTGCATTACTTTTCTAATATTAGCTACATGCTCTCTAAATCTATTTCCAGAGATAGAAATGTTATTGATGTGTGCAATTGCCATATTCCATCTTAATGAACCTAATAGATTATCAATAAATTGTTAAAAATACTGCACAATTGTATTTAGTCCCATCAGTATGCTCTTATGTTGATAAAGACCTACGTCATATATTGTGAATGCTAACTTATGTCGATATTCTGTCCTTACTGGTATGGCATAAAATCCAGAAAATTAATCCAAAGATGAAATAAATGTGGGATTTTGTAATGTTTTTAGTATATTCTCTGTTCTTGGGAGAGGATACTGCAATCTTTCTAAATAATGACTCAGTTGTCTAAAATCTGTGGAGAATCGTATATGCCCCGGTGTTTGCATTTAATTCAACTTGCGGCAGCGTAAGCTGAATATGATCGCTCCACGATCCCTAGAGTTTCCATATCGTAATCTGTTGCAAAAGTTCTTTGCGTATTTTAGGGCTAATTCTATAGGGCCTACTATGAATTTGCCATATCTGTAGTCATTTCTAGTTTTATTAAGTATTCATTGGCTTCTGTAAGCTCTAGTATGCTATATGCAACCCTATATTTATTTAATTTAATGAACTTTGCTATCTCTTGGTTTCGGTACTCATCTTGGCTTTAGTTATTTTATCTAATAATTCCACATGTATAATCCATTCTTTGGTTTCTATCCTGTTAATACTATATTGAATTTTGTTGGTGCATTCATTTTCTATGACATAAATGTGGATTGGGATTTGTATCACCTTTTCACTGTCATTGCCACGCTTAAGAAGTTGTAGGCCGTCATAGTTTTTTATAAATTCAACACCTAGAGTGACATACATTTTGAGGTTGTCTATAACTAAAAAGTCCTTCCGAAATGTGGGGCCTGGTATACTTACTTTAATATTTGACTTGTATTAGGGGGTGTGTAGATTACTTCCGTCGCCCCTACTAGTCAAACTGTTCCATTACTGATACTAGTTGTTGTTTGGTAATCAATGTACTTGCTATACAACTGCGTGAACATCCCGTGTCTAACAGAGCGTAGTATTCTTTACTGTATTTTAATCTGGACATGTAGTGTTGATGTTCGAAAAGCTGCTTGTTAACAATTGTGGTGCTGAGCATGTGATGTTTGATCCTGAAAATGTGGTGTTTGTTTTGCTGACTGTTGTTTGGAGACCCCGCTTCGGCTCAGTTCTTTCATATTGCTTCTGTCTTCATAGGCGAGGTATGGTTTTGTGTTTGTGTTATGATTGTGTCAATCAGCATCCTTGTTTTCTTGTGCGTTGATTCGAAGATCATGTGACCTCTAATAAATTTGTTTTTAAAATTTTTAAAGCGGATCGGAAAGTCTTTATAGAATCAAATTTCTTTGTTAAGGAACAAATCACAATTCTCTGCTTTGTTTCACTGCCCTATGAACTGTCATTCTCCATGACTCGCCTTGTCCCTATCAACTGTTTTGCTAGCGTGCATTTGTTCACCATTGCGTATTGTAATATTGTTTTCAGCCGCATTGTCCCTGACTACCTCTTTTTCATGGCGCAACATTTTTTTCTTGTTTTGGTTTAAATGGCATACTTATCCGATATCCTTGTACTGCGGTTTCGTCTGCAGGTTTTTATCACGACCAAAGAATATTTTGACTGAACTTTATTTTCTTTTCTGCTTACATGTTTTTTCAAGTATTTGCAGTGGTCATGCAACTACCATCATACTGTGTTCGTTACTCATGACATTTAAGTACACTATGTATGCATATGATGTGCCTGATGTGCATTTGCTAAATAAATATGGCCCTGCACATTTTTTATTTCCACGGGGGTGATGCATTGTGCCCTTTCACTATTCCTGCAAAATTCCTTGCTTCTATATTGACTTCTATAGTGAATTTGTTTGCATTCATTAGTGTAATTACTTCTATACTGCTCCCCTTGTGAGCTTCCATTATGGTATGTTACTTGTGTATGCTTATTTCCCCTATTCCGTTCCCTGGGGTGGTCAAATACTATGTTAATGAGGGTAATTATGTGGCTATTGTGATGTATGTATCTGGGAATTGACCTATACTGCCCTATGTTTTCCTGATTCTGCACCTTACTTGTTGTCTGTGGTGTTTTGCTTTTCATTTCTAGTCAACTTAGCAAATTCCTCTTTCAGTGTCAAAATCTCCCTTTTGGAGTTAGTTTTTTTTTTTTATATATTTCTATACTGGTTCTCAATTACTTGATTGTATCTCAATATCCATAGTTCAGCTGTATTAAAATTTTTAGGAGCTGCTCTAGCATGCCATTTTCTAGTGCTATAATCTTATTAGCTACTGTCGGCAACAGTGACTTCCATATCGTGTTAATTAAATGTGTCTCTGGCAAGAGGGGATTACATTAATTTTTGTAGATAGTTATGTCTCCTGCCTGCACCTGGCAAAACTCTCCCTCTCTTTGTTTCTTAGTGTGGAGTAAGTTTCTATACTTATCTGTATAGTCTATATGCGCGAATCTTTCTATTAATTTAGTTCCAATGTCTCTCCATGTAATGCCTTCTGTTTTTAGGTGGAATATATATAATGCTGTTTACCTGTACCTTGTAAATTAAATATTAGATGTATACATTTCTCTGTATCTCTCCGCCCATTAATGATGCTAGCTGCCACATAGATATCTAAAATCTCCTCCACATTTTCATGTGTTTCACCTGAGAATGTGGGTATTTTTCTGGTAGTTTGACCACAATCTCTACGGGCTGAGCTGTGTTTACTCTCTCTCAGATATATCTATATTATGTTGTTCTACACTATGGTAAATTTGTGCTTCTATATTGCTCTGGTGTGTGGGGATGGTGTATGTGAGTGTTTCACTTGTTTGCAAGTTGTATAATCAATGTGATCTTAGGTAACCTATTGTGCTTTCCTCAAATGTGCATGTTTCATTTTTGTTTGGCATAGTGTGTAGGGTGACTTCTTGGTTGTCATGAAATTAATAGTCTAGGGATTCATGTTATTGTATAGGTGAACTGTCTGAATTATCTGATGAAGTACTTGCCTCATTATTAAAGTTAGCTTGTGCTTGTAACTTCTTATTTTCCGTGTGCTTTGCATTGGTTAAATCTTACGTAATAGCTTTACCAAATTTATTAAGAGAGGATGGGGCCGATTCACCTTTGTTGCTCATGAATGTTCAGTATTTGCACGTCTTGTATTTCCTTATGTGTGCTGATGTATTTTGTATATGGTGCAGTGTGTAGTGTAATGTTGCTAGCACACTGTGTGAGCCTTATGAGCTATAATACTTCACATTACCAGCTTCAAATTTTTCTCCACAATTTGCACACACACAATACTACTCTTGATGTGGAGAATTGCATTTGCAACTAAATTAATGTGGAGCCGAAAATTGTTCCATTATACAGCATGTATTACAATTTACAAGTGAAAAGTATCCTATTCACTGGGTACAGTGCGGGTTCATGAATGTGCCAATGTGTATTTCTCTATTTCACTGTGTTCGCTAGGTTGTCCTCTCCTCTGCGCATCAGTTTGTCTGAGTGTCCAATGCAACCTGCTTTATACAATGTGTGAATTATTTCCTACTACACTGTAGTGCTACCTATTTGGCTAAAAGCTGTTACATCTTAAGAGGTTAGTTACAATTTTTTCTTAAATATTAAGTATTTTATTCCATATGCTGGCAGCAAGAAACTTTGAAAAACACGATGATATTGTGAATTTCCTATTGTTACTGCTATTACAGTTAGCTTACATGAGGGATAGCATTACCGGAGCTGTCGCCAGATGTTCAATAACAACTGATAATTTAATTGGCTCGCGAGAGTGATGGAAAGACTTGTGCCTCTACCAGTTGTTGCGAACTTTCAGTTGCATTTTGGGCTACTGCACAAAGTATGAGTTGGGGATGCGTCACTCAGATGTAAAAATAAGAAGAGCACAAATACTCTTCAATAACACACACTTTATTGTTCACAAACTATACAATATATTTGTGTCAAGTAAAGTTAAAAAATTACTGTTGCAGAAGGCTTTGTCTACATGCTGACAGTAGTATTGAAGACAAAAGGCTAACCTGAACAATTAACGAATCAATGAAAATGTCACGACCTCTCATTAACTCGATGTATCTGCCTAGTGCCTAAGAAGGGTTGTCCTCACCACTATATTGTAGTTGTCTGTAGACTCAGCTCGCTCAGCAGTCGACAGAGGCTCCCGCCGACACCTACAAACTCCAGCAGCACCTCGACATCTTGATATCTTGCAATCAATCTGGGGGTGGCTGCGCATTGCTGGCACATGCTTATATACCTGCCTAGCTGCTTGGTCTCCTTCTTATTGCCACTCCCTGTTTACCCATTTTCCCAAACACCTCCTACCACACATGGGCTGCTAATCTGGCACTCGTCCTGCTAGGCACAACCTCGTTGCCCGAGCTGCATCCATGAAAACCCCATTGTTTAATGGTGTAATAATAAAGAACAATTTTTACAGAATGTCCCTTATGTAGCTTGTACCATAAGCTGCATACCTAAAATTTATTGCAATAAATCTTTTAGTTGCCAAATTCTACTGATTAAAAGATCAATTAGAAACGAAAATACACAACAAAAACTAGCTTTTGAACATGAGAAATTTTTGTAATACCATTCGTAAGCATACACAGATAAAAAATATTGAACATCTTTTACATGATAATTATACGACTGAAGCGCTGCACTCTGTTTGAGGATTCAGGCACATGGTGCACTTATGACTTAAGTTTTCTAGTATGTAAAAAAGCCAATATTCATTTCACATTTCCCTATTATATGGGGGAAATGTGAGAGATAGTTAAGTTTATATGATTATGGTCTCTTGACCACCCCAGCAAACACAACCTGTCGGCAAAGTGTCGGAAAATTGTCGGCCCGATATCAGCACTGTCGGTATCTTTCGTATTTATATAAAAATATAGCCATCTTCCAATGATATGATGTATTTTTTGAAACAGTATATTAGCCGTTAGAGTAAAGAAAATGGCCCACTGTGTTATTTGGAATAATGGATAGATATCACTGAAAGTGTGTCGGCATTATATCTCACAATAAACCTGTCACCAATAGATCAAACAATATTACGGGCTGAACCCGATGCAGCATCTTTGTATTTTCGGTAAGCTGGACAATATCTTACTTATTCTGGCCCGGTAACATTTGCGAGACAAGGATCTTTAACACAATACATATATATATATTTGTCTGAAGCATTTTTGTAGATTAAGCAAAAAGTTTTCAATGCTGGGAGTAAAAGAGTTCTGGATACAAAAGGCAAGAGTAGCCAATGTGCCATTTCACAAAAAATTGTGTACCCTTCCAACCTTCCACCAGTCTACCACCACTCCTTTCTCAATCTGTTTGTACCCCTCCGCAACCTTCACCTCCCAGAGGTGTGTTATGATTAGTTAAAATGGGTTATGTCCCTTCCCCCTCCCCATCTTTACCATTACTTCCCCTACAAAGTGGTTTCTGATTGGCTGTTGGTGTATCCCTACTTTCTTCTCCTTTGCTGGAGGTGTTCTGTGATAGGCTGGTTGGTTTTGGAAGAAAAATTGGCCTAAAGGACATACAGGAAGATTAGATGTCGTTTCTTCAGAGCCCAGAACATGACTGAGCTCTAGATGTCGGGAGCAGCATAAATGTTGACCGTTTGGTGTCTGGCGGACCATGAGGTCTGGAGGTGTTTGAGGAAGGGGGG
Source organism: Dryococelus australis (assembly GCA_029891345.1). Lineage (NCBI taxonomy): Eukaryota > Metazoa > Arthropoda > Insecta > Phasmatodea > Phasmatidae > Dryococelus > Dryococelus australis. Next base: position 158,053,429 of record CM056994.1, on the reverse strand, counting down.
TTGTTGGGAACAGGATAGGTCCTGCTTCTTCAGTATCTAGAGAAAGACTGAGGTTTGTAGATCTGTGAGGGGAAAGGAGGGGAAAGAAGGGGCATAAAATTTTCCTGTTCGGAGTCTGGAAGCAAACTGAGGCTTGTTGGTATGTGAGGGGAGGGGTAGTTGGTTAGGAGAGGCATAGGCTTACATATTCGGAGCCTGGAGGAAGTCTAATGATTATGGGCTAATAGGAAATAGGAAAGGGGGTCAGGAGCAGAATAGATGTTTCCTCTTCGAAGTCTGGAGGACGGTGAGATCTGCAGAGGTGTTAGCAGATAGGGAGGTGGAAGGGAATATATACATTTATACGAGGGTAGGGGTTGAATAGAATTTTAAAATAATAAACAATGAGATTAATTAAATTATATAGATAATAAAAATAAGTAATTGTGCAGTTGCACCCCATTACAGGATACTTACATCGCCATACTGGCAAGCAATATTCTTTCACACAACAAAGGTGGTCATATTGGAATGTGTGTAATATATAAGGTGTGGAGTTTATCTAGAAATGTGTCAGTTTATGTTTGGAATCCATCGAGGTCAGTTCCGAGAAGCTATTCATGCAACAAACACACATGTATTTGATATTTGCTTACACATTGACTCAACCTTTATATATGGTATTTCATGTTATGACTCTCGGTTATTTAAGTATCAGAACCCATTTTTTTCTTTTTTTAGAATAATTACCATGCATGTACTCTGCTTGGAGGTAATGTGAATAATAAATGAAAGAGACAATATCTTTGAAATACATTTTACTATTGCCCATTTTTCCATCAAACACAATATTTGTATATATGCATACAAAATTTGCAATGTTCTTAGAATAATTATTTACATCACATTGTTTGAGAATAATTATATACGAAATTCAGAATCTTATTAGAATAATTATTTAAATCACATATTTTAAGAATAATTGTATATAGCACATCTTCTTCGAATAATTATTTACATCACATCTTTTTATAATATATATATATGTATATAACAGTTCTTCTTAGAATAATTATTTACATCACATCTCTTTTATAATATATTGTTTATAGCACATCTTCTTAGAATAATTATTTACATCACATCTCTTATAATATATTGTATATAGCACATCTTCTTAGAATAATTATTTACATCACATCTTTTTATAATATATATATGAATATAGCACATCTTCGTAGAATAATTATATATGTAATTATATCTTCTTAGAATAAATATATACATCACACTTCTTCTTGATCATTATTACACTTCTCGTATGTACAGGTTCCCATTTGAGAGTGTCTCTCTTACATCATATTCAGGAATATCCTTGTTAGAGAGTAGACCATCGCAGCAGATAGTTGTCAGGTCTGGTGGTTATTGGATTGGTGGATTTTAAGGTTGATTGCCTTGTAAGGGTTGTTGGTGCAGTAGTTGTCATGCTGGTGTTGGTGCGGCAACCAGTTGATCGGCGTGGAAGGGATAAAAAATTTAGTTTACAGTATGGCAGTTCCCCAGGGTAAGGTCGACATCCCATCCAACCAATGAAGCGCTTGTCGTCCGATCTTGACAAAGCCATTTTTGTCTCGAGTTCGGTATAGAAGTTGTGGTCATGCGAACAGATGTGGTCATGCGAACAGAATTGATATTGGGTCCCCAACGTTCTTGGATTTCACTCGAGGCAATCTCGATAATCCTGGTAACAGAGTGATTGCAAGACCTTAGGCTATATTCCCTTCACTTTGTGTATAAACCGTTCATTCACAACAATGTATTCTTAAAGTTTGGGATGCAGGCCTACAAAATATGTGGCCGGTACATTCATCCTTCATCACTCCATTTACACTTTCTTCAATAATTTGAACCCTTGTGGATTTTTGGGCGCACAGTTTGATGTGTCAAACCCCCTCTCTAAATCTAGGGCTATTATTTTATAAAAATCAGAACAATAAATTTCATAAATGAGGGAATCGGTATCGCAGTACAAGAGGTGCAAATAAGCCTGAGGAAATGTCTGGGACATGTAGTTATAGAGGAAATCATACAAGAGAAATTTTTAAATCTCAAAACTTATAACACTGGTGTACAAAGACTTTTTAATCATAACACAGCTATTTGCGATCTTGATAAGTACACGGATTCTTTTCAATGGTTTGCCAGTTGGTTGCCGAATCAATTCTGCTGCCCTGTAAATCGTGCCATGCTGCAATGTGACATGCAGTTTCCTTTCCCAGCTTTCCATAAAGAGAATTATTGATCAATTTTAAAAAAACTATTTTTCCAAGTTGTTCGCAGCTTGGGCATATTTCTCAATAATGAACTCAATGTATGGAGCCATTCACAAGTTCTTCTCAAAGTGCAGAATGTGATGAACAGAGTCGAGTTTGGCTTCATACCTGAAGTAGTACCACAGTGATTCCCCAAGTATTGTTGCAGGGCAAGAGTTAACAACAATTATTTGGTTGTGCAATTCGGAGGTATGACGGACACTGTGGCAAGTGCCAGGTCTTCTAGGGTGCCATGAATTTAATTTGGAAAGGAGAAATCTACCTCTGCGAAAAAGCACATGTCCCCATTATTCTCCATGTCACCATAATCCCATGATGAAAACCTGGTTCAACCCACTTAAAATAAACAATGACAAGTTTTCACTTCTTTGTATGGCTTCAAAGGTATTTTACTTAGATATATCAGATTTACTTCACTGCCACACTGGAGTTGTACTCATCGCCCATGTAAATATTGTTGGCTTCTGCGAACCTTCTTGAAACGTGGGTAATACCAACAGTGGCCCCACATTCCAAACAATGCTACATATTTGAATCAGTCATCAGGTGTAGCCACGCACCTGTCTTTACAAATAAAGTGTCCAATGAGTGGGATGGAGCTGTGACATACATGGCGGGTTCAAGACTGTAACTTGACAAACATATGGTCCTGAAATTCTTAAATGTGTCTGCCAGCAAACACATATACATGTAAATATTGTATTGCATACTGCAATAAATTTTGACAATGGAACACATTCCATGTGGCTTGGGCATGAGTGTTGTCTTCATCGCTTGTCCTTGCCTTTAATTACATTATGAATATGTCCTTGAGAGGGAGTGATGTACACATTAGAGTATCTAACGACTTAACAAAGTCATAAGGGAATGCTTCCTTTTGTTAAACCAATTCAATCTGAGAATTGTCTGGAAACAGTGAGTGGGTGATTCTCAACTGTCAAAGTGACAAATTTCCTGCCAAAGTCTCCAGAGATGCGCTCATTAAATTAAGTGTGTCAATGAAGTCCAATTGCACGACTTGCATAAGTACTTTCAAGTCAACCCCATTGGTAATGTACTTCGTAATGGATTTATACTTTTCCAAATGACGGAGGCTCGCAGCAGGTTCTTTAGGATCGGAGGAGGCTAGCGACAAGTTAGCAGAACCTGCGGAGGCTGACGACAAGTTGGCAGGGTCGGAAAAGTTGTCGTGGGCTGGCAACAGGCCGGCGGGTTCGCCGAATGCTGTCGGCAGCGGCAGACCTGCGGGGTCTCCGAGAGCTGATGATGGAGAGTGGTCAACTCGAACACCCTAACAAGAGGTGGTGGGTCCCCTCTGTTAGCAATGCTGCACCCACTTGTGGTAGCATCCAATAAAACTGGGGAAGGGAAAACTGCAAACAACTCTATTTGTATGAGTATATGTTGAAAAACACTTTAGCTGGAGGAAATTATTTACCCGAAGCAGACACACAGACGTACATTCCAACCCTCCGAAATACACATATTATTTAACCATTATGCCACTCCGGGACACTCAGAGCTTAATGAATTGTCAATAAAAAGGATGGGTCCCCCGGATCAGACACCTAAACCTTATTGCTTCAAAAATATGGTAACAGCAGAGATAAGTTATCCCCTGTTACTTTCACCTCACGTATTCACAAGAATGGAAGGTTATAATTAGAGGGAGCAAAGAATTTTCAAACCCAAACATCACACATAGACACTCTAGACCTACAAACGTTTTATTAAAGACACATTAGCTTTGTTTGCCACCCACATTCCACGAAACTCTGAACACCTAGAAAGAAGGAATTCCTCGAAGTCCAGTCCTGTTTACTCAGGGCTTAATGGCCTGTCAATCAAAAGTGATTTCCCAAAACCAAACACTTAATGTTATTATTGGAAGCGAGCGAGTTCCATAAAATATGATTGTGACACTTAAAAACATATTTTATACTCGCCGAACATCAGGAGGAAAGGCAATTTCCCGAAACTGAGGAAGGTAGTTCCACGAGATGTGAGTGTCACACTTAAGACACGTCTCTAACTTGCAGGACAACTGGAGGAAAGGCAATTCCTCAGACTCCAGGAAATTAAGCTTCTAAGTAGTGGGAGCGACGGACTTCGACGAAATGTGATTTTAGCACTTAAAAACACATTATCAACTGGCTGATCACCTGGAGAGGACTTCCCCGAGGCAGAGGTTGCTCGAGCACCAGGAATTTATGCTTCTCATTAGAGGGAGTGGGGTTGCCCCACACCCGAACTTCGCACATTTGATTTTCTTGTCATCAACACTATTTTAAAGACTTTATTCATTTGTTTGCCGCCCGAGTGGCTAGGGATCGTGGAAACACTTTCCATTTGACCAAACTCTTAAGAATTCCACAAGCAATAATCTTATCTACCAGATACACATCAGGTGGGTATACTTTCTGTAATTCATATTCATGGAACCCATTAGTGATTGGTTCGCCATCATATCTTGAAAAGATATGATTGCCAAAGAAATGTGTGCGATATAAGATTTGAAATATTTCATAATGCCAGTCAATTGTGTACTTTTTTCAAAGATGACCTTGACTTTATAAATTTGGGCATGTTGCCCAACTTAAAATTTCGGTTTCTCTCATCAACAACTTTAGCATTATTATATACTGTTTTCAATAAATCATTAATTTTGACATCGATGGGTGCCATCTTGATTGTTCTGTGAAACTTAACATTGTAAAATGCTAATGCTTTTGGCAGATTATCCAACCAATTTATAAGTACTCCAAGAAGTGTAGTATTTATAGTTCAACTGTTTAATAGATTTGTTGAAAAGCTCGCCTACAGCACATTTTATTCCAAAATAATTGAAATAAAGGTTGATACCAAAGGTAGTCATTAACTTCTTGAAGTGTGAACCAAATAATTGCATCTCTTAAACTGTGTGGAGTTGGTGAGGTACCCTCTCCTTTAAAACTCTAGATATTACATCAGGAACATGTTTCCCACTTTTATACTTCACTGGTACACCTCAAGCACATTTAGAATATACATCAATTACAGAAAGAATATACTTCTGTCCTCGGTAGTTTTTAGAAATTAAAGGCATTTCATATAAGTCAATGTCAAATAGGTCATTATAATCGCGAGTAATAACTTTCCTTCTTGGACAATTAATCCTCGCAAGCGCATGTAGTTTGGTGGTAAGCTTGCTAAACTTCATAGTTAATAAACTAATAGCTATATCCACTCTCAGTCAACTCCTTTATAATTGAGATAATTTCCTTAGTATGCAAATTAGTGCCAGCCTGTTTTGATATTATAAGTAATTGCAAATAACTAATTTGTTTGTGTTCTCCCAAAATATATGTGAAATATTATCGTCAACATCATATTTAAATACGTTGCTACCAACAATTTCCCTCAATAAATGTAATTTTTAGTGGTCTTCATCTTTACATCTTAAGCAAGAATGAGTGTTTTTACAATTGAGTTAATTCCTTATATTTCTCAAGTTAAGAGTCAGGATATCGATTTGGGGATTTTTAAAATAATAATTCAAGCATTTCTTCACTCGCATAAAATACATTGTTGCCTATTCGAATCTTTTCTTTAGGAGAAACATTATTATGGAAAACCAAGAAACCACGCTTTTCCATGACGATATACACCTAATGTCATTCTGCGAGTTGGTGAACTAACATTTAATCTATATATCTTTGTGTTAATGGAGAAAGTCGAAGATTTTCCGGTTTTTTTGTTCAAAGATGATTTAACCTTAATTTAACGCGGTGTGTCTCTACGTAATGTTTCCTGTAATGCATCCAAATTACATGTAAATATTTGTTCAAAAAGAGTCACGGTTCATTCATGGTCTCTTAGCTTTAGCACTTATCACTGTGTGTAAATCCGACACCTCAGCAGACATTGTGTACTAATCATGTACATCCCCACTAATTATATAGGCTATTGTGTTGATTCCCTACCTGGAACATTACTGCGAGGTTTTTCCTATTTAATTTCACTTATAAACCCAGCCAATTTATTTGTAATGCAAATTCAAAAATTGTCACTTTGCTTTATCATTTCTGTATGTGTAATTAAATCCAATGTTATATTTATTAGATAAAAATTAATATATTTGTACAACACTTCAATTCTTGCTTCAATTTTCTATGCAATAAATATGACTACCAAATCATTAATTCTGTTTTTTTAAAGGTCTAAATATTTGCTTATTTTAATTTTTAAATTCTGCAATTCAGCTACAGTATTCACAAAATTTCCAAAATCTAACCAATATTCGCAACCACCTTTACATTCCTTTCATTTTAACAGCTTTATATATATGTGCATGTTCAGTTGTACAATATGTTTCGTATTAAATCTATCAAAAAGTGTAAAGAAATTCTTAACACAATGATTAAAAATTACCAGTCGAGTTACATTTAATATAATAAAACTATTAAGGCCCAGGAACGAAATATCCAAAAATGATTGTCACATAAATATCAGGGATTAGACACATTAGAAAACACATGTAAGCAGTACCACATTGTGTATTTAAAAAAAAACTATTTAAAACGACAAATAGGAGACACTATATTAGCTGGTATTGCAGAAAGTATTAGGAATAACCTATCTACCTCCACAGGTAAGTAGTTAGGGGCTTGGGTTGTTGACAATGTAATGCATGCCAAAGTGAAAACTGACATGGGAGTTGGCAAGTCCAATGCAAACCAAAATGCAAAGGGAAGAAGAAAGGCAGGTTGTTGCCATTCATATTTGAAGCACTCACACAGCTCTCAGATCTCTTTTGGGTGAAGCATCGGCGTATAGTAGAGCAGTTAAATAAAGTGGGAAGGGAATGTTTCTTAAACCATATAAAGTTCGAAGTGTACGAATAAACTCCAAACGAGGGAAGAAGCACAGAAAGTCTTAAATAAACATCCGAAATGTGCACTCACAGGTAGAGATATTTTATGAACTTGTTTTAACTTCTTTTAAATACACGTTTTAAATATTAACTTTTCGGGGGTACTTGGGTAGCATAACCCCGTGCTAGGGTTTCGAACTACTTCAGGTTAAAAAGAGTTAGATACAGAGTATTTACTTGAAAAATGTGTGAACTGTTTCAATAGTTGTCAATTCGATGTATGTAGGGTTTGTTTAATAGAGAGATGGGTAGGCTTTTCTTAATGTGGGAAATGTGTTAATTGATTAAACTTGCTTAATGGGTGAAATGTGATAAGTTGATAGACACACAAAATCACACACACACTTTTTGAGTTTTTCAGTTAATTATCTGTTGTTTCATATTACTATACTATTTTTCCTCCTTTTGTTTGTTTCAGATTCTAGTCCAAGTCCAGAAATTTTGGTTGAGAAATGGGAGGAGACTGTTAGGTGCGGTATGTTGTCTCCCCCATGGTGGCTTGATAGCGTGTTAGAAGAACTCTATGTGTCCGATACAGAAAGTAATTCTGGGTCGGATACAGAGAATTCTTCTGACATGAGTGGGTCATAATCTGACTCGAGTAACAACTCGTCCTCGTCAGTACAGAGGTTGTTGCCCGATTTGCAATAAATCCTTTTGAACACTCCATCCAGAGGTAAACTCGTAGATGTGCGAATTTCAAATAATAGGCCAAATACTTACGTGAACTTTTTACAATTTTTGAGAGGTGCAGGCCACCTACTCAGGCATTAGTTGAGGCAACATCCCGGCCTGCATTTATCCTATGTTGACGAATTATATCACAATGACATCGCCACTCAGTTCACTAGCCAACTTGGAAAGTTCAGTGGTAAGGGCAGCTGCTCCGCAATGCCACTTGTATATGGACACCCATGTTTCACAATACAGTTCATTTACCAATGGCGCCTCACACATGGAGCTACCCAGGTTCATTGCCAATATGAAAGCCTGCATAAATGTTCATTACGTAGAAGATATGTAGTGGCTTTATTTCCTGCAATACTCAGTTCAGATATCCCTATCCATATCCAAAACCTCATGAAGTTTTGAATACTGAAGGATTATGGAGTCCTGTTTACTGAATGATATCAAAAGTTTTGATAAGAACAATTATGTTTCCATTAATATCAACTGTGTTGTAGACAAAGATAGAATTATAGTTGATGAAACATTTGGTAATGCTCAGGAAGAGTTAGTTGTGACCGTATGTATTTCTACTGCACATCATGCTCATCATGAAAATGTGCTGGCCATTCCGGCTAGTGGTAATTGCGTGCATTTACACTTTGTGTTGATCAAAAGTTTGTTACGACTGCTCGCCAACAGTTGAGTAAATCTCAAAACAAAAGGCTTGATTACAAGTGATGTTTCAAATACTTTGAAAATTAGGAGAAACTCGCAAACCACAATGATCTGTGCTAGCAAAATGTAGCTGTGAGGTGTAGTTTCCCGTCTGAAGGCAAAAAGTACTTGGAATTCACTGATGTTTCCAAACAGTAAATATTGGGTTTTGTTGCATACTGCGACACAGTGATAAATGAAACCCTTGCTCACTTCCCTACCTAATAATGACACAAATTCCGCAACCACTATAAACAAGCATAATCCGCATGCTTGGAGCCTACTGCTCGTGTGTTCATACAATCCAGCTTTATATAATTATTTTGAATTTGTGGGTGAGGATTATATGTACTTGAATATATACTTTAATATATGCTTGAATACATTGTTTGAATTAACAGGGTTGTTTGAAGGGATACACGACATAACAGTTCCGATGAAGCCAATGACTGCAGCTGACAAAGCTAGGTTAGAAACTCATACAAGAGGCCATATTTGTAATAAATAACTCTGCAAAGATTGACCATGACCATTTGACAGGTAAAATCAGCGACTACGCACACAGAAAGTGCAATTTGAAACTCAGACTACCAAAAAATCAGCTCGTGGCTGCATTTCAAAACCTGCAGAATTACGATGCCCACTTCCTCATAAAGCCTCTTCTCCACAAAATATTGTACAACCCAACAGAACCACGCCAATCGAAAATCTGGGCGATATTGGATTGACTTTGGAAAAGTATATATTTATTACGCAGAACATTCCTATTGGGGTTTCCACAAAAGGACATACACAAGTCATGCAATTGTGCTTCATTTACTCTCTTAATTTTATGAGCGCATCTCTGGAGACATTGTAGGGAAATTTGTGGCCTTCACAGTTGTGAATCACCTACTCATTGTTTCCAGTGAATTCTCAATTGGAAATGGTTCAAAGAAAGGGAGTATTTCCTAATGACTTTGTTAAGTTGTTAGATAGTCTGATGTTTGCATAATTCCTTCCCAAGGACGATTTCATAATCTAATGAAATGAAAAAACAATAACAATGAAGACTATGCTAATGCCCAAGCCGCATGGAATGTGTTCCACTGTCAAAATTTATTGCAGTATGCAATGGATTATTTATGCATGAACACGTGTTTGATGGCAGACATATTAGATAATTTCAGTACCATATGGTTGGTAAGTTACGGTCTTGACCCTACCATGTACGTCACAGCTCCGTCCCTCTCATGGGATGCTTTATTTTCAAAGACATGTGCTCGACTAGATCTGATCACTGATCTACACATGTACCCTTTTGTGGAACAGTGGGTCAGGGTGCACGGAATACAAAAATATTTTTTAATGGGTGGTATGACTCTAGTGTAGTGGACATTATATCTGCTATTTTAAAATAAACAGCCTGTACAATCACAAGATAAAGTGTATGCTTCCTGTTTGCAATTCTGTGTGGGTTGAGCCAGATGTGGTTTTGTCATGGGATTTTGGTAACATGGAGAATGATGGGGACACAATTAGTTTTTCGAGGAATTTAATTTTTTTCCGAATGAAATTCACGTCACCCTAGCAAATCTGCCACTTGTCCAGTGTCTGGCATACCTCCGAATGGCACAAATGAAAAATTGTTTTTAACTCTCATGCCACAGAAGAATTATGTTATACATTAGGAAACACTGGGGAACTATTTGAGATATGGAGCCACACTCGACTCTGTTCATCGCGTTCTGTGCTTTGAGCAGAAGGTGTGGATGGCTCCATACATTGAGTTCAATATAGAGAAACGTCCCCAGGCAGCAAACAACTTAGAAAAATCATTTTTATTTGAACAATAATTCAGTATATGGAAAGACCTTGCCAATTTTCCTATGGGAAAGGGGCATACGTTTCGTATTGTGTTGTGGCAGAACATATAGGGTGGCAGAATCGATTGCGAAACTGAATTTCAAGGCAAGGCGAATCATCGATGAGAATCTTGTCCTTATCGAGACGTCAAAGAGCTGTGATGTTCAACAAGCCTTTGCACACCGGTGTTACAAGTTTTGAAATTTCCAAATTGTTCTTGTGTGATTTCCATTACAACTACATATCCCATAAATTTCCTCAGGCTGTTTTTCACCTCTTGTACTGTGCTACTGATGCCCTCATTTATGAAATTAACTTTTTCTGATGTTTATAAAGTTGTTCCAGATTAATAGACGTGTTTCTACACATCCAACTATGGCCCCAATTATCTACAGGGATTCAAATTATTGAACAAGTATGTAACTAGAATGATGAGGGATGAATGTGGCAGCCATATGAAAACATATTTTGTAGGCCTGCATTCCAAAATTTATGCATATATTGAACAGCGTATGTTGAACAGCGTATATTGAACAGCGTATATACAAAGCAAAATGCATAAAGCTTAATATGTTGTAATCACTTCATTACCAGGATTATCAGGAATGCCTCGAGCTAAATTCAAGGGCACCAGGGAACCATTATCAATTCTGCTCGCATGACCATGCCATCTACACCAATCTCATTATAAAAGTGGATTTGTCAAGTTCGGAAGAGAAGCACTTCATTGAACCGGATGGCGTGTCGACCTTACCTTGGGGCACTACTGCTTCATTAACTTAATTGTTTTTCCCATACTCGCCAATAAACTGGCTTTCACACCAACCCAAGCATGAACACTGCTGCATCAATAACACTTACAAGGATGTTAACCTCTAAATCTACCAACCAGTAATCCACCGGACCTGACAACTATCTGCTGTGAAGGTCTAACCTTTAAAATGGATTTCCCTAATATAATGTAAGAAAGAGACATTCCCTAATGCGAACCTGAACATTCAATATGTGTTAATAATGATTAAGAAACTTTGTGATCCATATAATTATTCTAAGTAGATGCATTGTATATAATTATTCTAAGAAGATGTGCTATATATGTATAATTATATATAAAAATATATATATATTTATTTATTATAAGAAAATATGTGTATAATTTTATCCTAATAAGATGTGATGTAAATAATTATTTTCAGAAGATGTGCTGTAGAAGAAGATGTGATGTAAATAATTATTCTAAGAAGATTATGTATTATGTATACAATTAATCTAAGAAGGTATGATGTAAATCATTATTCTAAGATAGATTGTGATATTTTATATATTTTATATTAATATATATATATGATGTGTGTGTGTATGTATGTGCGTGTGTGTGTATGTTTTTGTGCTAGTAAATATCGTGTTTTATGGGAAAAAATATGCAGTAGTAAAAATAATTTTAAACTTATTGTTCGTTTAATTTATTTTTTCTGGCCTACAAACAGAGATGCAGAGCATGTAATTTATAAAAAGAATTAAGAAATCTAAGTAACTTTATGGTAATACTTTAACAACCTATAGTCAGAACTTAAAATGCAATGAATATAACAGTGAGTAAATGTGTAATTAAATATCAAATAAATGTGTGTGTGGTGCACCTATCACTGCTCCAAACTGACCTCGATGGATTCTTAACATATACTGACAATTTTCTAAATCAACTATGCCTTATATCATATGTACATTCCAATATGGCCACCCATGTTGTGTGAAAGTATTACCTCTTGGTAATATGGTGATAGCGTTATTACATAATGAGGTGTAAGTACACAATTTAATTATAAAATTAATATAAAATTTAATTAAATTATTGTTTATTCTATTAAAATCGAATTCAACCCATATCCTCATCTAAATGGATTTTCTTTCCACCTCCAAATTTGCAAACACATCTGTAGAGTTCATTTGTCTGCCAGACTTAGAAGAGGTAACACACACACTTCTCCTGACCCCAGCCCTCTCCCCTCAAATTTCCTCCACACTCCGAAAAGGTAACACCCGTGCTGCTCCTCATCCCTCCCCAACCCTTACACACCATCAAATCTCAGTTTTTCCCCAAGCAACGAAGAAGCAAGACCTATCCGGTTCCACCAGCCTCCCTCCTCCTCTCGCACACCTTCAGACTTCAGCCATCCACCACACTTCAAACTGTCAATATCTATGCTGCTCCGACCTCCAGAGCTCAGTCATGTTCTAGACTCTGAAGAAGCAACATCTACTCTCCCCAAACGCCAATTGTGACATTCAAGCTCCAATAACTAATAGAACAATCATCGCACACCTCCAGCGATAATGGGGAAATAAGGGGTAACAGCAACAGATAATCACAACACACCTTGATGGGGGCGTAGGGGAAAAGAGGGGGAGGGGGAAAGGGTGTAATCTACTTTTACTAATAATAACACACTTTTGCGGGAGAAGAAGAGGAAGGGGGTACACTCAGATATCGGCGAGTGGAGGATGATAAGTAGTGGAGAGTGTACACACATTTTTGTGAAATTTTACTTACGCCACTCTTGCACTTGGTGATAATGGCATGGTGTATTTTGTGAGACAGAGTGTTAGTCGTTAGGATAAAGACAACAGCCCACTCCATTATTTAGGCTAACACAGAAATATCGCCGAAATTATATCGACATGATATCTCACAGCCATTTTATTGCCAACATCTGAAAGGAAATTCTGGCCCGATTCTGATATGGCGTCTTTGTCTTCTGGGTAAGCCGACCAATGTCTTATTCTTTCTGGCGCAGCAACATTTCCGAGACAAGGCTCTTCAACATAATAAAGATATTTATCTTATGTATTTTTATCTACAAACTTTTGGAATGTTATTGAATATGAAAAAATTTAGCTAGCAGATTGTATACTTGTATTTTTTGAGACAGATATTTAGCGATGATGATAATAGCAACAGTTCGCTGTATTATTTAGGACAATGGATATAGTTCACCGAAATTGTGTCGGCATTATATCTCATTGACAACTTGTCGCCAGTACCTCAGTAAATATTCTGGGCCAATTTCGATACAATGTCTTTGTATTTTTGGTATTCTGGCTATCATCCTATGTATTATAGCTCAGTAATGTTTTCAACAAAAGGTTCTTAATCAAATTAAAAATAGTTATCTGATGTCTTTTTGTCGACAAACTGTTGAAAAGTGTTTTCAATAGGCAAGAAATTAACTGGTTGTTAATAGCATGATGTATTTTTTCAGACAGATTCTTAGTCGTTAGGATAATGAATATGGTAATTTCTGTTATATGGGATAATGTATGGATATCACCGAAATTATGCCGGAATGATATCTCACAGCCAAACTATCGCTAGTATCTCAAAGGATATTCTGAGCCGATTCCGATACAGTATTTTTGTATTTTTGGTAGGCTGGTTAACTTCTTATTTATTCTGGCCAAGTGATGTTTTTAAGACAGTTACTAAGTATAGTACATCTAAAGTTAAGGATAAAATAATAAGTTTATTGGATCTAAAAAAATGCATTAGCCACAGTTATTTACTTATTTTAAAAAATGTAGTGTTATTAATTTCTAATAAGTCTACATTTCCTGTATGTAACTGATGAGAATGAAATCCCGATTAATGGTACATAGTTATGTATATTTGTGTATATAAATTAGTACACCACATTTATGTACATGAATTATTTATAAACTGTCCTTAACTGTTTTGTGTACCTGTCTATAAATTATTGTTAGATTAATAAGAAAATATAAAATTTAATATAAAATAGAACTACATAACTTTACTGAGTAAATTCGTTCATTAATTTCTTTTCTTAGTAATAGAGTAACGATAGTCTCTATGTCACTCTGTCATACTAATGGATGCTACATTTTCCCAATATATTAGATTATATTAAAGCATATAATTACATCGGTATTTTATGTGATTATATTTTCATCTAATGGTTCAATTGATTTTGCCAAATACCAGAAATACTGTAACTGCTGTGACTTTGTGCGGGTAGTAAAGAACTATTATCATGGCCTACTGCTTGATTTATATGAAATCACCAAATAACAATTCGTACATATTAACAAAACTTGAAACATGCATGATATATTTAAGTTAACTATATGTTTATATGTATATGTATATTTGATCTGGTTATGTAGAGGTTATATATGTGTCACGTGGTAGCCTATGGCATTTGCTTCTTTGAAATGTTTTACATTTGCACAACCATCCGACAGATTTATTCAAAATTTACTAATGCCCTTTTGTTTGCAAGCCTCAGAAGAAATTAATGTTAAATAATCAGTTTTTTTTTATGTTTAGTTATATTTTCATGGAATTTATATATATATTTTTTTAATACTTTGTGTAATGATATATTCGAAATTATTGGTGGAAACAAGAATAAACTCCGCGGAGTATAGGTTAGCATGCTGTACTGTTAAATCAAGGTTTTTAGGTTCGAATCTCGAACAGAAAGCAAAACATTTCCATATCTAATAATGTGTTGGAAAATAAATAAAATTATATATGTAAAGAGGAAATAACAACTACTAAACATTTAAATCGAAGAAATTAAATTTTTTTTATGGTCATACTGCTTGTTGTCTGGATATCATGCCGCCACAGACACGGTACCATTGCGACATTAAGACGGCAAATACCAGGTGTCGAAGCGACATCCATCCATCGCAAGTCCAGAATCGTGGTGACATACAGCTGTGGCAGGCCCGGCATCGTGGCGACATCCAGCAATCGCAGGCACGCCTACAATTAAGAATCCATTTATATTTCTTATCGGTTCCAATCCAGGATATTTTGGATACTGTCAGCAAACAGTTAGGGGACAGTCCATATTAATACCAGCCCACTAAGGGCATAAGACAGCAGACCAGATTAAGCTGGACGTAGTTAGTCGGCTAGCTTCCACCAGTTCAATTCTGGCCCGTGCCTTTCATGTTTGCTGGGACTTTCAAAGTAATCCCGTACTCGGTTGAGACATGACGCAGTTTGTGTTAGAACCATCGGTGTTTGAGCTGTCTAAGAAGGCGAGCACATGCAGCGAGGACCCTCTCTATGAATAACGAGGTTTATCGCTCCGCGCTGCAAAACAAGTTTAAATGAACAGCATTTCCGTGAGGCGAGGGTAGCAATGACTCGTCGCTGCGGTCGCGCACGCCTGGGGGTCGTGGCGTGGTCACCTCGCGGTAGGAGAAGGGGTAGATGAGGTGAAGTGTTGAAGGGGCTGCTTATGCACTCGCCAACGTCAGCCAAGCGTTTACCCCACTCTTACAGCAAGTCGGCAGTCCAGCTGGAGTCGTGGCCGCCGCGTCGTGGGTCCTAGTCTGTCACCACGTCATTTCAACACCTGGTCTCCCTCTTCGCATACCTCACCGACCACTACACTTCACTGCCACCACTGCCCTTGTGAAACCGTTAGTAGAGCGCGCGCACGGGTTCTGCCTCACTACTAGAATGACATCGGGATGAAGCGATCTAACAATATATATTCCAATTAATGGATTATATTATACATTGATTGAATTATCTCATGTGGATTAATTGGTGGCTTATCGGATGTATCCAATTAGGCATTATTTATTTATTTTTTAAAATTGTGTAATGGTTTAATTGGTGTTGAAAATATCATAAAGTTTTTTTGGGAAAGGAGCATAAGTCTACACCCTTTGACATCTGGCAATCGATGTGTTTTTTTAGTGGGGGGGGGAGCAGCAGCATATGTGTTTACCTTGATCCAAGAGTAGCATAAGGGTTATTTTGGGGCACGAGTCTGTTAAGATGTATGTTTTTCGTCAGTCTGGGGTCACTGCCTAGGCGAGAGGTAGGAAGGGATGTCGAGAGGAGTACCAAGAAACATCTATTCAGTCGGGATGTTGCTGTAGGAATGAGCTGTGATGTTTGTTGAGGGGAGGGAGGCTGTGTCGGCAGCTTCAAGACGGAACTGTTAACTGTCATATTGAGCTCTACATACTTGAAATGGCTATTGGCTGAGGTTGGAAATGGACATTTAGATATTTGTAATAAATCATGGTTGTGAAATAAGGCAGTATAACACTTATACGGCACCGAAATAATTATGATTTCCGCAACATAAAATAATTACTAAACACGAAAAAAAATTAAACAAATACCTATTGAAACACAACACACCACACAGAACAAAGTAAAAATGAAACCTATGTACATGGCACAAAATGTACTTATTACATGTAACCAATACTGATTGAATTACAAACACGACACTACACACACGAAATTAAATTTTAAGCGCACAGAAAGTTAGTTTACTATCCTGCCCTCTTTCCCCAAACAATATAAGTCTTTCCTTACAAAACTCAGAATGAAAATTAATTGAATTTCAAACACATCATAGTTTACATGCAAAGAAATATAAATTATCACAAATCAATTAAAGAACCCATAAATCTACAACTACACTGAAAGAAATTCTTTTTAAAACTGATTGAGTAGAAAAATTTAATAGACATACAAAACAAATGTAAAGAGACATTTTTAACCATTAATACCAAGACAACGCCCATTTAAACACAAGCAAAAACGAATAAATACAATTACACTAAACACCAATGATGCACAGGCAACCAGACCTTAAATTGTAAATAAGCACATGAAATTAAATATCGAGCACACAAAAAGTCAGTTAACCGCCCCACCAATATTAATGTCATAACAAATCATTACAATTGTTTAGAAACATTGAAAGATCACACACAACTTACATTTAAGCTTAGTACTTGGTTTCTGCTTCATGTGTGCATTGCATGGTGTCTGACCCCGCCCAGGCCGGGGTGACCTGGTCTGGCCCGCCACATGCATCTCGCTTTGTTGTTCTCACTGTAGCGCTATGTCGAATGTTTCCTTGTAATATACATATTGTTTTATAAATGCACAATCTTAATTTCCTATGTGTACACACGAAAGTATGACTGCTGTCACCTTTGTTTCTGGAGTTGTGTGAATTATGAATGAGGGCTCAGCAGGGTAGAGTTGTCCGATCTTTCCAGCACCGGCCAGCACCCAGGCCAGCCAGGCAGGAACTGACCCCTTTCCACTTCCTGGGGTCAAAAGAGCACCTCCTCTCTCGTTCTCTCATGCTCTCTCTCACACACAATATTAGATTAGGACATTGGCTGGTACATGGAAAGGCAATGCACTTACCACTCCAAGACAGAAAACAACTTTTTTGGCTCTGTTGTAGCTGTCCAAAAAAAGGGTTCCATGCAAGCATGCATATTTGTAGATATGGACTCCAAAGACACATGACCTCACCCTGGGAAGGAATTCCCAGATGTAGAAAGCTGGCTACGAATCCTGCACGTACTGCATGCCAGCTACAAATACGTTTTGCTTTCTGAATCCACAAGCATACTACAGAAAAACATTCGTAAAATTCATCTTTTGTCATCAAACTCATCATAATGTCAGACAGACATTATAGCAATGCTTGTTGATATAGGATTGTGCACGGAAATGATGTTACGGCAGTTGTTGTGAGCACACTTTGTATGGCGAGTGATTCAAAATTACATTTAATAACCCACAGTAAATTCCTTCTTCTTGCTTATAGTATTTCTATTGAAAGGTTTTTTTTACACATGTTTTCTATATATATATATATCTGTAAAAAGGTTACACCCACAAATAATTGCATCATCATCATGGTAATCCCAAACTATTGGTAACTGTTTCACACAAACCTGCTTTTATAAGTTATGACCCTTGGTTGAAGACTTATTAGAATATTATTTATTTGTTTGTAAACAGTGACTCACTTTCTCTTTTCTCTAAGATATGTCTTATAAATTTCCAGATCTACACTCCCTTGGGGTAAGATAAATAATAGATGAAACAAACATTTAGATTGAGATACAATTTAATACATACCATTTCTCCAACAACCATAATATTTACACATAGATACATACATAACGTTACACAATTCTTAAAATATTTATTTACATTTACTAAAACAATCAATTTTCTTTATTTACAACATGCATGTGGAACACACAGTTCAATATTGACTTTAATTTGCTTTCATGCAATAAACTTTACATGTTTGATTACATCAATTTGGTTTCGCATTGAGTTGTTGATCCCACACTTTGGGCATGATATTGATGTCATGTAGTTGGTATCACAGGGAGACGAACTCGATGCTCTCAAATCTGTGAGATGTTTTTATTCTCATCGGGTTCTAGATGTCGAAGCATTGGTTTTTTGGCTATTGGACTGTCACATAATATGCTAGTTGTTGGGACTCACTAGCTGACAGTTGATTGCCTTACTCATTGCTCATGATGCAGCTCAAAGTTGTCATGTGACGTGGCAGGAATTTGTTGTGGTTGAGAGTTGTGGAACAGTTTTTAGTTTGCAATTTTATAGTGCCCCTAAGGTAAAGTCGATTATTCCATCCAACAGAATGAAGTGTTTGTCATACAAACCCGATATCACCTCCTTCATCACACATACAGCATAGACGTCGACCACGCGAACCAAATGGATATTGGGTCCCCAGTATCCTAGTTTCTGCAATCGAGCATTCCCGAAAATCCTCATAATGGTGCGATTGCAACACGTTAGGTTATATGCCTTTCACCTTACATATGCACTGTTCATTCTCAACAATGTGTGCATATATTTTAAGACTTAAACTGACAAAATGTGTGATAATATGGCCGGTACATTCCTTATTTATGACTCCAGTTACACCTTTGTTCTATTGTAAGAATCATTGCAGATATCAAGCACATAGTTAGATGTACCAAACTGAGCTTTTAAATGTGGGGCAATAACTTATAGATGTCTTTACAAGCATTTGCATACAAGAGCGAATTGGTGTGATAGTATAATAGCTGCAAGGCTGGCAGAGGAAAAAGTTCTTAAGTATATACTGGTAGTGATAATCATATAGGGTCAATTTGTACAGATCTGGAATGGCAAAACTAGTGAACAAGGGTTTGTTAAATGAAAACACCCCTCTATGACATTTAGATAAGGACAGGATTCTCATCGATGATTTGTCGCACCTGAATGCAGGTCGCCCTATCAAAACTGCAGCCCTGTAAATGGTGCCATGCTGCAAGACGACTCTTATTTACATGTTCTGACATTCAGCAAAGTTTTTCCATATACAGAATTATTCATTAATTTAAAAAAGATTTCTCAAATTTGTTTGCAGCCTGGGATGTTTCACAATATTAAATTCGATGTATGGAGCCATCCACACATTTTGCTAAAAATTCAGAACACCATGAACAACATCGAGTCTGGTGCAAATCAAATACTGTCTAAGTGTTTCACAGTATAAAACATAACTTTTCCATGGCTCAAGTGTCAAACGTAATTTTTGATGCAAGCAGTTCGGACGTATGCCAGTTACTGGGGCCAGAGGCAGATCTACTAGTGCATTGTTGCTTTGTCTGGGAAAGACAAATCCACTTCCACAAAAACAGACAAGTGCCACTGTCATTGACAGAGCCTACGAAATCTCATGGTGAAAACATGCCATACTTAACCCACTCAAAATTGTCAATGGGAAGTGCAACATCTCATATTGTTACTGTACAGTCAGTTTATGTCGAAATAACCTATGTATTTCGATGCCACAATGGGGTCTTACTCTTCACTCATGTTAATATTATTGGCATCTGCATGCCTTATGGAAACCTGGGTAATGCCGCCCATAACTCCCGTTCAACAAACAGATCCATGTTCGAGTGTCTAGATGTAAATATTTTAGGGTATACTGCAACAAGATAATGAAGTCGAACACAATCCAGGCAGCTTGGGCACGAGCATAATGTTCATTGGTAATGACTTCACTTTTTATAACATTACGAAGTGTGTCCTTTGGTCGGATTGATGTACACACCAGACTGTATAATGACTTAACAAAGTCATAAGGAAATACTCCAATCCTTCTTGCCAATTCAAACTGGGTATTATCTGGAAACATTGAGCATGCAGGTTTAAAATTACCTCACAAAGTTTCCCGAGATGCGCTCATGAACTGGAAGGAGTTAATGAAATGCAATTGCACGAATTTCATATATTTTATCAAGTCAATCACATAGGCTATGCATATGGTGATTGATTTATATTTTCTATGGCCATTACAAAAACTGAAAGATAACCTGTGTTTTCAATTACGATGGTTCCATCCGGTTGTACACTGTGTCTCTTAGCCAAAGACTACATCAGAAAGTGAGCATTGTAATTCTGCAGGTTATGATATACAACAAGAAGTTGTTTCTTAGGTAGTCAGAAATTCAAGTTGCATTTCTTATGAATGTGGCTTCTAATATCACCAGTCAGATGGTCGTAGTCAACCACATAATCTGTATCAAGCACCTTCTTACAAATATGACAACACTTTTGTGCCACCAACCTAGCTTGTTCAGCTGGGGTTTTTGGGTTCATCAAAAAAGTCTCATTGTATATTCCTGCAACCTATTTTGTCAATTAAACCAAATGATTTACTAATTGATACATACAATCGTCACCCATAATTCAAAGTAGTTAGGTAATGCCAGATTGTATGAACATACATACAAAATGCTACAATAATATGAAATATGTTGGTTTATGATAGTTGTGTTACTTGTCTCATTATTGGGCAGGCAAGTGGACAAGGGTTTCAAACAACTCTCTACGTCACAATAGGCAAAGAAATTCTATCTTTGCTGTTTGCTATAACCTTTAAGTTGCAAGTACTTGTCGTACCCAGTAGGGAAAGTACTGTGAAAGACTTTTGTTGCTGGCAAATAATTGTATAATTTGCGAGTTTCTCTCCAGTTCTGGGATATTGGAGACAACAATTACAAAATCTTTTTGTGTTGTTCCTTACTCAGTTGGCTGTGATGCAGTCATGAGAAATTTTAGTTGCCAACAAAATTCAAATGCATGGTGTTAACACTAGCATGAATGGCCAATACATTTACATGGTGGGCATGTCATACAGGAGAAATATGCATAGGTACGATTACCCCTTCCTTAACGAACTTTCGTTATTTATATTAGTATCTTGGTCCACAATACAGTAGACCATGATGGAAATACAATTGTTCTCCTCAAAATTACGAATATCCTGTATAACTACAGGATCCGACAGGCCTTCCATATTCAAAACACATTGAGGTATGGATATGAATCAGATTTACTAACATTTATTGGGGCAGTAAATAAAACAGATATAACTGTGTACTTGAAACACAATCCCTCAGAGCACTGTACATTACATGCAGACTTTGCGATTAGCAATGTACTTGGGCAACTTATTGTGCATGGGTCCGATGGTAAATGCCCTATATTGCGAAATATGTGTATACATATGCAATATTAGTTGCAAGGCCCAGCCGCTACATCGCACACCAAACTCTTCGATTCTGTTGGTTACGTAAGGCTTTATTATCTCATCATAAATTTCGCCAATATCGGTCGAATGCAGGTTGGGAGAGCATTCCTTTGGAAATAGAACGTCTCTGTAGTGCATTACTCCGCTGTGAAGATCTTTGAATACTTGCATGCTACTTTGACATTAAGAATAAAATATGCCGGGGTGATGTAGTAGTTAAGGTCAGAAGAGGGACCCTTCATCTCGAGAAAAACTAGAACCGGCTGCATCATAGATGAGGGAATACATCTGCATAGCTTGGAACTTAGAAGACAACTGAGAAAAGAACCAGAAGATGCACCCCTTTTATAGGCAGCATTCGAATCAATAGGTTTACAGAGTTTTATATATTACATCGCTTTCAAATTACTAATGTTTTATATTATCAATATCTCGCACACAACCCTTTAACATTTATGTGGCGAATGTTAGCAAAGACATTTAGATTTGATTATTAAATGCATTTAACCAAAGTTTTTGTAACAATAAGTTGCATTTTAAAAATAATTTCATTGCTAGAATTATTTATATGTGAAAACATACATTGCAAACCACATTTTAATTAAAATTCATGCACTTGGGAATTCAGTAAAACACCAAAGTAGTTTCAGACTCTTTATTTCGTTACATTTTTGTTAATGAGTAAATTACATTTTGTCATCACTGGGTGTTTGTAAAAACACTTTTTACATAATTTCTTCACCTTAACGTCTCCATTCTCTCCTTGGCAAGTTACAATGCGCATACTTGTAGTCTTCTAATATGTTTGATTGTTAACATTTTTTGTGTATTCAGGTACATGTAATATTATAGTAGGGTAATTCAGGAAATGTTTCATGAAAGTGCGAATACATTTCTTCGATGCTCATTGGTAGACTTGTAGTCGGACACACATGTTAGAGAGGACATTTTTTCAAATCTGATAAATATATTAAATCACTACATTTTTCACCATCTAATGGACATTGGATATTTTTGAAATGAAACATCCATTGCACGTTTCGCCAAACCGATGTCATATTCCACTAGACCAACAAGAGTAATCCACACTTGAGTTTCCCAGTGTGACAGAGATGTAAATATCAGCTGGATGGAAAACAGTCATGTTTACAGTAGGAATGTCAAAGTAATACTAACACTATTACTTTCCCAAAGAGGCTCTAAACATTTAACTCCAAAGTGAAAATAACTTGCTTAATAATTTACACTTAGATTTCTGTATACACGAGTAAGTGACTTCGTTTTTACCTTCTTTAATTTTTAGACTGTATGGGTTTGCACAAACCATTGACTTTTATATACTAAATTACACTTGTTAAGCTGCAATCTTCCCTCGCCGGAGGTAATTCCAACCACTGTAGTATTAGTATTTTATATTCCATTGGAGAGTCTGAAGAAGTCTGCAGTTTTCGCCTGCTGAGAAGAATTGCGATCTATAGCCATATGATTGACATGGTGTTTTTAAATGAAATACAGTTGTAATCTTTTTGAAAATCTGTCATTTCTCCATTCCACACAATTTTTTAAAATCGTTTTTGATAATGTCCACACACATACATCTCACAGTTTTTTAATAGTTCTTTTGAATATTTTCTATATTCTGTAGTACATACACCCACTTTCCCATGCTTGACCATGGGGATTTTTGGTAAGCCATTTATGTCTTCTTATACTTGTATTTAGATATTACCAGACGAATGGTGGATTGAAGCTTAATATGGTTGTGTGCTCTTCCATATCTGAAATAGCCAATTCGTTAATGATAAACCTACATGGAGACTGAAAACCTTTCACACTGCAGAACATCTTGTCTCAACCATAGTTTGTAGTCTATTGATACATGGCAGTATCTTGGTCAACTTATCTCTAACATTATAGCTCACTAATCTATCATGGATGATCACTATGTAAGCTTGAGTATTTGGTGGAATGGGTGTGTTTGCCAATATTTCAATTCTTTAATCAATAACATAATTGCTAATGCTGTCGTTTCGTTTGCTAAAATTAAAAAACATATGTGTCCTCTGGTCTTAAATGATTCGGGTTCTAAGATCGGTGCACTGTTTTTATTGTCATATGTTTCCTGAAACTTCGTGTACATATTGTAGCAAATAACGTACTTGTAATTTGTAAAGTTTGTATTCAAATTTGTGTGGGGATAGGCTTGACTGTTTAGATAAAGCTTGATGTTTTTCATATTGTAATAGTCAAACACTGGTCGGCCAGATCCTAAATTGTTTTATTGGTTTGTTTGAAAACATATGACATATGACGGAACCGTCTTCAAACACCATGACCTGAATGCAAGGTCTAAATTTTTCCCTTTTTCTATATACTTTAGGAACTTTATGCATTCACGAGTGTTAATTTCAATATGTAGCATAAACCATTCAACAGTGTTTAATTCAAATTTTACACTTTCCTTGTTATTGACTGTGTCATATATAGCATTGAAGAGCGTATTACCAAATTTAATAACTAATGCTTGTTTAGAATTAACTATAACATATCTATAGGCTTCAGCTAATTCAAGTACCATACTTAATAGTATCACAACTTAATATTTCCCAACTGGTTTATTTCCAGTTTGTAATTGTTAGAGAGATGCCAACCTGCAGTAAGGCTTGTAAAAACATTGTTTGTGGATTGCAGGAGATATTCTGGATATAATTCCAACAATTAGTTTTTGGTCGATTTCAGTACCATTAAGTAGATATACAATTCTGTCTATTAAATAAAGTGTTCTGTGTCTCACTGTTCCTGTAGTTCCTGGATTAGTTGCATCAGCTGTCATTTTAATTGTTCCCCTATACCTTAAACTTTATTTCTATGGTAATATATAAATGTCATGGTTTTGTATAAAACACCTGATTTCTTATGGAAACGTGCACAGTCCTGCTTGGAATGGTTCATACACGTGTATTTCAGTATTGGTGATTGCATATTCATAACTTGTGGGGTTTTCAAAATTTAGCATATATTCCATATTTTTTAACTGTATATCCTAATTCCCTTAAAACAATTCATTGCCTGGTGTTAACCTCAGATGATTCTTAACGTAAATCACAGTTTCACGCACCTGTTCGTGACATTTTATATATATTTTCTTAGAAACATAATTATTAACTGAACTGCCTACTTTACGTCCATAGTATCTATTATACACAATACACATTTTGATTGTAATGCATGCAGAATGCAAGAGTTTATATACCGTTATTTAAATGTAATTGCATGGTAAATTCTAAAAATAATAAGTTTACCATTTTGATCAAGATATTTAATAACTTTTCAATCAACACAACTAACTATTACTGGAAAATGGATTAGGTACACAGGTTTTTAATAATTTTTCTCCTGGAGCTACCAAACATGTAAATTCGTGCTTGTTGGTTCTACATTTATTTAAAAAAAACACCTACAATATTAACATTTACACAACATACATTAACTGACAAAATATTAACTTATTCTGATTATTCATGCAATTTACAAGCAGGATACAATCTATGTTTTTAACCTAACATGTTTGCAATTGAATTGTTTTCTGTGAAATATACAACGACATTACTGTGCATAATACTAACTAAAGTATTTGAATTCGATGTAGTTGGAAATATATATTTCAATAATGTTCCCCTAAGGAATGTTTCCAAATATTTTAGTTAGTAAGATCCCACTGATATCACATTCCTGTAGATTTCTTCACAAGTTGAATGTAAATTATTTGTTGTGCATATCAGTATTTGTTAGTCTTGGTATGCTGTTGGTAGTGACAAATTCAATTAGTCTTATTTGCCAGTCGCCATCTAACTCTAAAGCTGGGAAATATACTTAACACAATTTCAATGATTTATGACTTAATTTAAATGTAATTGACATATTACTAATAGGTTTTATACTATGCATACTTGTATATCCAATTTATAGTCGGAAATCATAAACATAAATGGCCACAATTGATAGTGTTTGGAGATCATTCCATTTTGTAATTGTATTTCATTTGCGTGTTTTAAAGAAATTTCACATTTCAATTGGGGTGCAAAAATCTCCAAAATTTTCATAATACAATGATTGATCTATGTTTTTTAATCAACGCAACCAAATGTGTTCCTTCATGTTAATTCGAAACTAAATTATCAATCATACATTCAGGAAGGTTTTGTTTCTTTGATAAATTGTCTCACATTTACACACATCAGAAATATGGAATGTCCAATTTCTTTACATATACAAGAAAGTGTTTGTAAATTCATGTTTTGTAAGACTAATTATGTTTTTCCCTGCAACTTTCCATATTTGGAGTTATTTTTCTTGTCCAACATTATAAGGTTTAAGATACAGTCCTTTCCACCTTGATTTAGCTGATTTAGCAAGACCTTAAACTCCACCCATTAGGTCTCCGAGGGTGCATAGTGCTCGAAATATGAATGGTAAAATTCCAATTTTCTTTGTTTGTTGTATTTTCTTACTTTTTTTGATCTCATTTCTTTGTCTACAACAGAAGCAACGAGCTTTTTACTTGTCGATGTGGATGGATCCTTCCTTATATTTGCTGCTTTATTGGCTATAATTATATCTGATATATGCCTTTGTATTAAAATGTTTTTTTGAGCATAAATTATACCATGCTCTTTACAAGCGTTATCCAAAGCATATATTCCTTGAGCATTCCATGCCAGCCATTTTGCAAGTTTAGTTCCTGGTCCATAGTAATTGTATGACAATAAATGCAATTCAAATGGCAATTTATTAATCAATGTGTCCAGTACTTTCCAAACTTTTTGGACGTGTTTTGTGTGAACCAATGTTTCCATTTGAAAACAAACCTATATATAAACATGCATTTATAGTTTTCTATCAGTATGTTATGATACACCTTGTGTAAAAATGAAGATTGTAAAACAAAGTGTTTATTTTTTGGTAATTTTATCCATGAAGGAAAATGTAACCGAACAGAAACATGGAATATTTTACAACCAAATGTACTTTGTTTAATAAGTGGTTATTCTTCATATGGAAAAACTAGTGTTAATATATAAATGTTGGAACATCTGAATGGTCATCAGATTTGAAAATATGTATGTGATTTCTTAAACAATGCAAGAAAAAATATCAATGATTGGCGTACATTTGGTCTTTAATTGAGGGAATATGATGTTTTCATTTTACTAATAAAGACGACATTGTGTCTCTGAATGAAGCATTACCCAATTCCATATTTGTATTTGACGATGTTTGGAGGGAACCACATGGTGAAATACAGCTGACACGATATTTGCTGCCACACAAACAAACACTAGAGCATTTGTTAAGATGTTATCTCAGCTATTGTGGTTCCAGGATATATTTTGATCACATATTTTGCAAATATTAGTTAATACACAAATCCTAAAACGATTTGTTGTAATAATTGGAACATTAGTATTCGATAAATACAGTTTTTACAGTAATTTTTACATATAAACATACTTACCGTTAGTAAACCACATTTCTGTGGCATTTTTGTATTTTATTTACTATATATGTTCCTGGCGCTTAACAACCTAATCGCTGTTTTCTAACCGTAACTTTCAAAACTCGAACTCACGCTCTAAAACAGAAACTATAAAATCTGCTCCAAAATAAAGTATTTGAATACAAAGCTACTCAAACTGCTCCACATGAATCGCCAAAATTCTACCGATTATTTTTCTGGTATTCACAGACCAAACATTGATTTATATTTATTTATAGAGAATCACAATGACCTGGCAGTAAAATCTCAATGCATTTCACTTATTTACCACGAAGAAATAGCTCATTAACTGAAGTTTCCGTACGAATGATTCTACTGAGTGTAACACTTATTCAGGTTTAGTGTGTATATAACTAATATTTGCTGTAAAAGTCGTCCATATGAGTAAACTTTAGGTCCCAAACAATGGGATATATTTCTATTGCTGTTAACAAATAAAACTCCTACTTTTTTTACATTAAGTGGTAATGCACAGATGAGAAAGGGAATTTATTAGCTCACCTGGTTTCCGAAACTCTTTACTCCCATGTCGGTGCTCATAAATTATGAGCCAACAGCCAGTTAGACACACTGTCGAGTAAGAATACCCAGCTTAGTGACGATGGCCGCTGCGGTGAACTTGTGAACGTCTGTGTCCTCCTCCTATATAGCTCAGCATTTAGTCAGGAGTAAACAAGCATTGACTCGCATTCGGGAGATCTTGGTTCGATCTAGGCAGGCTGAAGTGAGCGCAGCCACCCCCTCGCCTTCCTTTCTCCCACACATACACAAACAATCTGGCTTCCCATTTTTAATTTCAGCTTTACTTTATAAATGTCACTCGGCTTCGCTTATTTGTACAACAATATTCCACCACTCTTTTTCATAATTTCGTATCTGGACGTACTGCAGAAAAAAATAATAGTCTTTATTTATTATATTTTGTTGCGTACTTAATTATTAATGACGATCAGCCTCTGAAAAACGTCTATAATATTGGCTGACGCAATAAATAAAAGCCTTTAAATTCCGAAATTAGTTTTAAAAATACATAATTATACTCTTATATTTATGTGATTTAAAGTATTGTTACAATTTCTCAAATTCAGTGCGCTTAGCCAGGTTCTTCAAGGGACGGCGATCTTAATTTAAAAAAAAAGTTCATAATTTCCTAATTTATTAACAATCACAACTACGAAAACATTCTTGAATTAATATCGCAACTGCATATTTACTATTAATCAATCCAATCAAATACTTTTCATTACCTTAATCAAATTAATGGAATGAATAGCTAAAATCAGAAAAAAATAATCAGTGAATCGTAACATACTGAATTATTTCACCAATGATATATTCACATTGACCATTACAATAATTACAATAAAACTCGTATGACGCATGCATACAGTCCCACCTTAATGCAGTCCAGATTGCACTAAACCCGAAATGTTATAGAGTGATCTGTGCACCCTCGTGCACATTAGCCTTCTACTCGTCGGGTACTATTCCCGGCCGTCCGTCCACATCGCACAAACACTCGTCTACCGCCTCCTCACACGCTTCACAGTTACCCATCCTCTCCACTGATGTCCATCACTGCTCCATACAGACTTGGCTCAATAACCGCACAGTAGTCAGGTGGCATCCACAAAGTACTGCCAACCCTTCAGCTGCGGTGTTATTTATGGTGTCGTCGGCCATAGTCCAGGTAATTGTTCCAATGCCACGTTTCACCGAGTGACATGATTACCAGAAAATTTTTACTCCTCCTTCCATGTCGTCGACTTCTCCAGCAGGAGGGAGGAGGTGTTGTGATGCCTATCAGTTCGGCTGTCTGTCGTTTCCAGAGAAGTATTTTAACGTCAAAAACTGGTCAAAAGTCCACAGATGAAACTTTGTAGAAACTCAATTACATTGATATATTTCGATAGCTGACACTCGAGACGTCATGCTACATTTCATTAGGGCCTGTGATTCACTTCTGATGACGTATTGCCAGTCAGAACTGAACCGATATGGAAGAAACATGCTATAAGCTTCCTCCATTTTCATGGTTGTGTTTTAATATTCAGTTCTATGTTCCTCTAGAAATTTTTGGAATATTATTGTGAAAATTTGGAGTCTAGTTGTACTAGGAACGTATTATACGCAGATTATTTTATAATAATTATTAATTTTAATAAATTAGATAACTTTAAAAATACGTTTATAATATTACACGATAAAAAAATATATATAAATTATTAAAGCCTTTTGATAGTGTTGATGATAGTGTGTCAGGCTCTGTCGGGTAACAGTTTTAATTTTATATTGATATTCAAGGAATTAACATTATCATAACGAAAGATAAATGCCCCTAAGAGGATGCCAAAGGTTTTGATTTAATTTTGAAAAAAAAAAAAAAAGTAACAGATGTGTTTAGAAAACGATGGTCTAAGGTCTTTTGAAAGGAACAATTTTGGTGTAACTAGTGCGTGGTCCATTTACTTACTCAGTAAGCGTTAAAATAAGCATCAGATAGCAAAAACGTAACGAAAGTTCTTTTTCGCCCATTTCATTAGAATTAAGATTAAGATTATTTTCATACTACACCATGTCTAAGAATCAGTTAGTGAACTATTTAAATTTAAATTGACTGTGCTCATTGCCAAACATAAATAAAGACATTGACAAAACAACAAATGTTATTTGTAATTTTTGTTGTTTAGTTAACTTCTTTATTTGTGTTTGACAATGTACGCAGTCAATTAAAATTTTAATAGTTACCATACTATACCACTGCCACTAAATTTTAAGGAGAGTCTACTTTAGGCCATTGATGTATCATTTTCAAGCAAAAACTCTGAAATATTGGGCTTACACAGCGTGATATGATTACAATTATTCCAATGACACTACCGTGATTTGTATTTATAGGTTGTTTACTCGCTCTCGGCCTTTTATATTAGCTTATAAAAATGAAACTATTGGTGATATTTTATATTATGTATTTAAGGTATGCATATAAAGTAACAGAGATGTAACCAGGAATTTACTTCGGGGGAGGGATAAAAATATTTTATATTAAATAACAGTGGCGATGCGTGCTCTAATTTGATGAGCAAGCTACTGCGTGAAGGGGGCAGTATCACCCCAATTAAGTGGGGTTGGGGGCCCGGATGCCTTTCCCCAGGAAAATTTGGATTTCAAGGTGCAAAATGGTGCCATTTAAACATTTTTCGTACCTAAATATAAAAACCATGCTTGTAAAAATATTAATATTTCTTAACATAAAATTTGCCCGAGTGAAAAATATTACAATGATACCTTCATCAAACCCGGAACCTTGTCCACTCAAAATCAATATTATTTTAATACCCGTCGACAGTGAGGTATTTACATACACAGAAATTTTGTTTGTACAGAAGTGTAAACAGAAAAAATCATTATTCGTTTGTATAAAGATGGAAAGCAGTCAACGCGTACGAACAGGAGGCAGGATAAAACGAAGCAGGTAGAGTGAGCATCAAAAGAGAAGATTCTTCTCGCACAGCGTAAGGGGAGGTGTTCAGTGATAGCCTATAGGAGGGAGGGAACACAAGAGGGAGGGTAGCCGAAGTCGTAACAGCCGGGCTGAAAACATATTTACCATTATCCTTGCGCCCGTGTAAGTTACCGTTCGTATCGTGCAGCTGTCGTTCACCAAAAGTAAACCAATGATTACATTTCAACCAGCTGCAGCACATTTGCGAAGATATAGGGATATATGAGCAGATCATGGGGTGCGTGTGCGAAGACCGACCACGGGTGTAACAGGTGTTTAGGATACCATAATGTCCTTGAAATGCTAATCAGTGTAATTCGATGCACCGACACTGAACATTGTTACCCAGAGCGATAGTTCGCGTCACAAAGGTTTTCTCGCAACCCGATACAGACGTAATACGCCTATATTAGAGAACACACACATCCCACAAGCCACATCACTAAATAGCTACAGGAAAATTTAATGAAAAGCTGCCTTGTGCTTTCGGAACATGTGGTATTAATACATATAAACATGTAAGCCTACATAGTTTTATTGTACTTATAGAGCAAATATTTACATCAGCCTTGAAATATACATGTAAACTAATGCGTACACGCATGTTTCCAGTACCGTTCGCCTTCTGAATCGATGTTGTAGGAGTACAAATCATAATCGCACAAATGCATTGTCGGCCGCCCCAACAATCGGTCGACACTTATCAACCATATGAGAGTTATTTATTGTCCACCTCACTACCTGAATGTCAAAATCTTCAATGTTAGTCCTCATTTGTTGTTTCACTCGATGTTTGTGTGGGGTAGAAAAAAGATTTTTAAGTACCATCCTTGAACCCTACTTCCTGTTTTATTCTGTAATCAAATTGCGGGTGAAACAACTATAGCTGCACTGACTCCTCTCACTACCTCAGAAAGTGGTATTTGAATGCCTTCCTCTGATTCATTGGTTATGGACTTCAGCACATTAAAATTACTTCCCTACATTCACTGTGCACAACTTTGCCTTGCATTTTTCCAACTGTTAATTTTATCAACGTAAATATTACAATACGCACGTTAGTTTATGCTCTTCGCACATATAGAATATACACGCACCCCCGCACCGCTCGCATATTGACGTTTTCACTCTAGCTGTTATATACCCGCTAGAAACAGCCTAACATCTGAGGGCCGACGAGGGAAGTGTGACATGCGGACATCCAGATCGTCCCGCGTTGGAAATTAGTGGTGGTATGGTCTGATCAGTGTCAGAGGTCATTCATTGATTGTACAGATATAGCACTTGCTATAATAATATTAAAAAATTACAAAGCGACTTGATCAAAATAGCTGCAAACTCATGACTTCAACCATATTATAAACATCACTTTCATTATGATTAATTTTAATTTCCTACCTTATATATTGAAATCGAGGATTTACAAGGATTCACCACCGGTATGGAGTTAGATAACATATTCTATCATTGCATTAACATTTATGATAACTGTACACATATTACACTTATAATTACATCTGCAAACATTCACGTCCGTCATAATTAATATACATTAAATTAATGTTTTAACGTAAAAACCCGCGTGTTAACATTCTTTGAAAACAATAAACATGGTCAGCAAAACAGTTTGATTAGGCTGTTACATCCAGCTAACCACTAGTGTTTCTAATAAATTTTTTTTTGGAAATGACGTACAAAATCACCTTTCTTGCATGTTGTCGTGATCGTTAGATCAGGTGTCAGCCTACCCTCTTTTATGATGTCACATCTTTCCTGAAAAGTGAAAGCACTGCTGGAAAAATGCTTCACTTGTAATCCACACACACGCCACAATTACCTCCACATGTTTCTGTTGCACTCATTCTATTTACTCGGTTCTCAGCCTCCCACAGTAATTGTATAATTTTTATGTAGAGTATAAATCGCACACGAATATGTATAACATTCTCAGCACCAAAACTAAATTAAATAAAAACAATACGATTCGTGTTGTGTGCACACTTACCCATGCATCGAACTAGTTATTGTAAACTACACCACGCCAGCTGCCTGCGATTAGGCTAGTTTCGACTATGTCTGCATCAGTTCGGTGAAGAAAGCACTACAATCGTAGCTTCCAACAGGTTGACAAAACCACATCCTCCCCCCCCCCCCTCTCTCTGATTCGTCGGGTGGTTTTCCTACCCTACCGTCCCTCCGTCGGCCGGGAAACCATTGCGACTGCCTACCTGCTGAAAGCATTACTTCCAGCATTACCGAACATCTTGATTTTGCTAGCCAACGAGTGCTTTCGTATAATGTACAGTATTGTTTCCCGAGTAGAATGTGTACCGCATGAGTGTAAAGTTACCTTAAATTAAATATAAGTTAGACTTTAATATTCATTATAAACATAACATTGTCAGCAAACTGTCTGGGCAAGCACTGCTTGCATTGCTTGCCCTAACGAGACTCCACTGTTAAATAATATTAAAGACGTATATTGGAAAAATTAGATGAAAAATTATTTACAACAAATTGGCTTATAATACAGAGACAGCACAACAAATGCTTTAAACCTCCTTCATAATCAAGGGAAATAACAAATTGATTGCATTAAAAAAATTTATTAAATTTAAAGTTTTAAAGATGTATTTTTCAAAATGACATAAACAGAGATAATATACAGAGATGCAGCTACTAAAAACATGTTTCAGATTTAAGTTGGATTACAAGTGTTTCGTGTGTGCGTGTGTGTGTATTTATATATAAATTAACAAATGTTTGCTTAAAAATATATTTTCCACCAATGGGCTTATATACAAAAATAACACCACAAAATGTTATGAAACGCCTTTGTGTTCAATAAAGACCACAAATGTCTTATATGTTATTATGAATAAAGTTGTACAATCAATAGACTAACACAGTAAGATAAAACTATTAAATTATATGAACCTCTTTTATGTTTAAGGGTGATTACAAAGTTCTTATATTTGAAAATAAATTTTTTATTTATTTAAAAAATCATTTACGATTAACGAGGTAAAAAAAAAAGTAAACACCCTATTATACATTTTCTTTAATGTTATAATTTTACACGTTTGCAGTCCAGTAAGCTGTTTACAATCATGTGGGCTAATATACAGATATGGAAGAATCACTAAACGTTACAAACCTCCTCCATACTTAAGGGGAATTATAAATGTAATATATTTGAATTAATAATTATTATTTCATATATTTTTAGCTAAACAAATTTTTTACAACAAATTGGCTAACACACAGAGATAGAACTACTAAATGTTCATTAATCTCCTCCTACTTTATGATAGTGAGTTGAAAATATCTCAAAAGTTCAAATTGTTTATATATTATATAAATGACTAGAGAGAAAATCCAATTGAATATTATAAGTTATAAATCAAAAAATTGGGCACACTTATTTACAATTTTAAATATTTAAATTAAAAAGAATAAAGTTCTAGTACTTCTAAGTGCGAATTTTTTATAGACCAATCATTACAGGAGGAAGTTCAAACTGCGCATGTCAATTGCAGTCCCTCCCAGTCGAGAAAACCTTTGTGGCCCGTCTCTCCAGCGACACTCGACACCCCACTTGACCCTGAAAGGACAATGACTAGCAGAAAGGGAAGAACTCTAAGTGACACCATCTGGGATCTGAGAAGTGTACAATTCAGTTTGCTTACGCAACAGAACACTAAGACACTGGATTAATCAAGAGTATCTTGCAATATATCATTAAGTGATATGTATATACATATTGCTTATATTATAATTAATATATTTATTAAATCTGAATATTATAAATTTGAATATTTTATTTTTGTTTCGTCGGGAGGGGGTATTTCCCGATATCCCCTCCCTCTGGCTTCGCTCATGTAACGTAATCTTATTTTATTAAAGGGGCCGACCACCTTTGTCGAAATTCTATACTTTTCCATAATTTGTTTTATGAACCTATAAACGTAAACAGATATCCCATTTGAGCGTCCGAATTTATTGTTAGGGGTATACGTAGACAATGCTCACACATCTATATAAAATACTTCACGAAGGAAAAAAGATCACCTTCCTGTCTTTGTGCGCGCGCGCCGTTGTGTGTTGTTTGTATGCGTGTGTCTTTATAATGCGTTCTCTTAAAACACTTGGACCCTTGGACCAAATTTCATCGAATTAGGTAATATGAATCATAGAAATATCTGAAGTCGATTTTCCCCAGATCTGGAATAAACATAAAACTCATTAAGAAATATGAAATTATTTAAGAAGATACTTTCAGTAGGCACAAAATAAATACAGTCAAATTCGAAAACTTTTTAAAGAAATGGCTAAACTGTACATAGAATTGTACGGGTCGTACCCTATGTCTCCGACAGCACATAAAGTATTAATGCATTGAGAAAAGTTATTAAATCTGCATTGTTACTAATTTGCCAAAATAGGATTATGAAGCAAGGAATTAGCTTATTTGGTAGAATAAACAAATGTCTTGGACAAAATTTACTCGAAAACGGTGTACTAGGGATGTTTTTACCAGATTGCTAACTTCAGATCCTCTCTTGAGGTGCTCAAAAAATACACCAAAAAGGAAAAACAAGCCATTTTCTAAAGAAACATTGCAGCTTCTGCTGCCTGAAACACCAAAATCTGAGCAGAAATAAGTCAAATATGAACGATAGGTTACTGATACAACTACTCAGAATATTTTCCTCAACATAGGTGTAATTAATACTTAATGAAGTTCTTAAATATACACATGCCTTATCCGGGACTCGAACCCAGTATCATAAGCTAGCGCATAATGAACTACATTATGGATGTAAAATTTGGTGCATCAGCTTCAGATGTAATACATTTAATGATTTGAATATTTAGGTTTAATATCCTGAAATTTAACAGGGCCGTCATTTTGTAAATTCTTTAATATTCTAAGCCACTCAAAACACGCAAGTTTACATGGCCAACCGTAGGGCTAGTTATGAGATTAATTTAGCGTAAGTAGGTTATTGATTCCAGAGATATGGCATAATAAGATGATTTTCTTATTCGGTACTACAGTAAAAAATTGGCTTAAAAGTTTATACGACGCTTATAACATATTTCAAAATACAAAATTAGAATTATTAGTTTTAATTGTACAATAGATATGACAACCGTGTGTAAATTATTTACAGCGCCGTCATTTTAAACATTGTTGTTTGGCCCACTTAAAACATGTAAGATTACGTTATATTCTGTGACACTTATGGTGTACATAATTAAGTGAATATTAGATTAACTTTTTCGGGAAAATGAAAGAATGTTTTATTTTCTTACCTGGCATACTTGCAAAAAGGTTGGCCAAATAGTGTCTCTGTCCGCATAATTGTTTCTTCTAATGAACACAGTAAGTGTACAAAATTTGGTTGAGTTCTGTTGAATTGTTTCATAGATATAACATACTAACCTAAATTATTTATATTGAAATAATTAGGAAAAGAAGTGCCACACATATAACATGTCAGCTTACGTGATACATTGTAGCACTACATTTCTTAAACGTTAGGCGGGAATCGGTTGACTGGTCTTCGAGATATGGCATGAAAGTCCATATTTTGCATTTGACGATATTCATAAGTGGATGACAAAAGTTATGTATTAAAACATTCGATGATTGTCATAGACACTGCTAGTATACAATGATAGTTGTGGTATATAGTTCCTTCAAGTGCATCAAGGATCATGGAGCTCGGTGGCTCTGACCTAGGAACATGTCAAACAAACGCAATTTTGGATCCTGGACTTTTCGCTCTGTCATACCGGTCAAGCGACCGTCATCTTGGATTCCGTCATGATGCTAGCTGGTATGCAGAAATATATTAAGGCAGTATGCCAGTATCTTGGACCACCATCTTTGTAGCCAGTACACTTCCATCTTGGACCGCCATATTGGCAACCAGTATGTCATTATTTCATGCTCTTGCATTCCGAGGGTTTCCTCCGAGTGCTTCCCACTTATTCTTTTGCATTCTTTCTTTTAATTCTTCTCTTCCTTCCCTTCGCTCCCTTTCTCTTACTCTATTTCTCTCCTCTCTTTCACTGTCGTCCTCTTCGGGTTTTCTCCGAGTGCTCCCATTGTTTTCTATTTTGCATTCTTTTTTTCTCGTTCTTTCCTTATGTCCTTTATTCCTTTCCATCTCTATTCCTATCCTTCTCTATTCCTTTCCTTTCTCTCTCATTCTATCTTTCACTCTCCTTATGTCCATTCTCTCCCATTCGTTCATAATTTGTTTACATTGGCTGTTACTGGAGGTTGCCATCTTTGTTACTGGAGTCCGCCATCTTTGTTTACATTTGTTTCCCACATTAGCTCTGCTTTTCGCCACGAGGGGTGCCGCCATTTTGGTTCTGGCTTTAGCCCCTAGGAGCGCTGGTGTCGCGCTCGTTCAATTAGTCGTTCGGCCACCCTATTGATTCTGAAGTTTACCGCTAAGTGTGCTGCTTTTTTTAGAACACAAAATACCATCTGGAATAGTGCGATATCAAACTGCTGGACCTTGAGTCGACATACTTACACCTTAGACCACTCGGCTATCGCAACATGGGCTTGAACAGTAGTTTATAATTAGTATATAGCTTTTAGACGTATAAACAATATCTTGTCTCACATTAAAGATATGTCATTTTTTATTTCTTTTATAATTTTTCAGAATTTTATTATTATTTTAAATATTTTTTTCAGTTTTTATAATCTTTTTAATTGTTTCATTTCGATATCAACAATATTTTAAGTTTTTAATTATTTTACTATATACTTTTTATTTATTTTTTGTAATTTTGAAAGTTTTTTATTTATGTATCAATAATTTTTTAAGTTAATATACAAATAAATAATTGTACAAGTATTTTTTAGGTATTTATATATTTTATGTAATTTTTTTTGGTATTTCTTATTATTTAGGTTTAACTTAATTATATATTATTTAAAATTTTACTTTTATACTTTTTATGTATTTAATTTTAATTTAGGTATGTTTATGTATTTTTATTAAACTTTAAATAGTATTGGGTGACGAATCTACAGATTTGTATTTGTCAGACAGATATAAATATGTGAGAATGTATGATTATGTGACTATGACAAGTGTCATAGTGGATATTTGTATAAGTATATTAAAAAACTGTTTTAGTAAATATATGTCAAGTGTTATATACCGGGCGAGGCATTTAAAACAGGCCACCCTGATATATCGGCCACTTGTAACGATAGAAGAAAATGTTTCAGACAAACGTTTTTTGGTGTGAAAGGGGGTATAATGTAACGTTAACAAATAGGTGTGTTGTACGCCAAGGGGTGAAGGAAATATGGGGGTCAACCTCGGTATGTTAAATGGGACGATGTGGTTTAATGTTCACCTTTCTAGTATGTTTGAAAAATGTTTGCATTCATCTTACAAAGAGCTGTTCAGTGGTGTGTAATAAAGTATGTAATCCAATTTACAAAATCGAAGTTGACCCCCATATCTACTTCTCCCCTCGACATACAACCAAACTGCTAACGTCACATTATGGCCCCTTTCACCCCAAACAACATTTGTCTGAACCATTATTCTCTTTTTACAAGCGAGCGATTTATTAAGGTGGCCTGTTTTAAATGCCTCACTCTGTATTACGAACATTGGTTATTCACACTTTTCGATTTTTATTCATATATTTTTTTATATCCAAGTCTTAAGATTTAACATAAAGGGACTTCTATATTGAACTAAGAAAATTATTTCCTAGTCCTATGTAATGTAAAACTTGTATTTTTTTTTCCAACACAGCATCCCATAATAAAATAGTTCAGTATTCAATTCACCTGACCTAAGATAACCTTACGTTACCATAAAATTAGCTTGTCATGCTATTAAAAATACAGTTCCATATCCACCACCACACACAGAATTACTTATTAATAATGAAAGTCAACTATACTGACTACCATTTCAGTCCATCTAAATTTGCCAGTTACCCATATAAACAAGCCATACCAGCTGCCGAACCAATCAAATATTCCATCCATGCTATCACAAGATCGATACTATTAATTTAACCATCTACGACATCCATATAGTTAATTTAAAAAATGCCATCCAATCATATTAACCAACCATACCAGTTAAGTATTCAACTCCTCCCATTTAAATTACTAAAATCCAATAAAACCATTCCGCTCTTATAAAAAAGCGAATTACACAATTAAATCATTCTCCTCGCACCATTTAAGCTATACTTTTTTCCATACTGCCAAAATAACCGAACATGTGATCAGATATTACCAATCAACATAACAGCTATACCAACCATACAAGAAACTAACTGTACAACCAAGTCATAATTGTCGGTTTTCCTACCCATGTCAGGACTTTCGATAGATATTTTAATCTAACTTCATCTTACCTAACCATCACACTCTAGTCATGTATGCAAGAACAGGATTTTTTTTTTTTTTCCATTTTAAAAATATTAACTATATTTTTAAAAATAGATTATAGAAAGGTATACCTATGGAGCTATGTAGCAATGGAGCGAGTAATTTAGGAGTCATTTGCAGTCATCTGGTGTCATTTTGAGTCAGTTGGAGTTATTTAGGTGTCATTTGGAAACATTTAGGAATCATTTTGGTGTCATTTATGAGACATTCTGGTGTCATTTAAGAGTCAAAAATTCAAAGTTCAAGGGTCATGGGTCAAATAATCAGGCTTGTAAGTGGCAGGTCTGAAAGAAGTCAGCTGTAAATGTGAACATGAGCTCAATCTGAGTGAAGATAACACGAAAACGAAATATATTTTTACATTAATAAAAACTTATTCAGTTGGCAGGGCAATGATGATTAGTTAGCAGCTAATGGTGGCCAATTAGAACGAGTACTATAGCCCTCCTACGACATGTACTCGCATTAATTTGGATTTAAACTTTATTAATAAGTTTTCCAGAGAAGCCGATATGCATATTTATATGAACATACCTTTAAATTTTTGTTTTTATTCACTCACATATTATGCTATTCAATACATAGATCACAACATTTTTTGCAGAATATCTGCGCTACTAACTGTCACCAGACTAAATTTACTTATACCTCTTACTAGAAGTTAAGTACACTACAGCCCACAGTCCAGACATCTTGAACAAACCATTATTACATTTAAACTCACAACACTATTACCCTCTTCATTTTATCCGAGGGCCAGCTGATCATTAAAATGTCAAGAGAAAGTCTGCATCTGCACAGTAACTGGAGTCTGTACATGCTTCCTTGCCGTTTTCGCACCTGAATGGTGTCAGATAGCCTTAGTAAGCACATAGCATTTCTGCTCCCACTTGGTGTCTGGTAATGGGAGTCTGTATGTGCTTACAAGTCGTTTTCACACATGGAGGGTATCGGGTGGCTATATGCATGGGTATAACTGTGTTAGCAGATCTGTACCTGCACTGTGTCCGGTAATTAAAGAGGGATGAGTTAGCAGGTTTCACGAGCAAGTACAAGCCTGCAACTGCACAGAGCTAGCTATCTCCAACCCAATATGGCACATAAGGACAGGGAAGAATAAAATGAATGCAAAGTAAAGAAAAAACACAATTTTATAAAAAAAAATCGTGTACATATCACCACTTAAAAAATACATTGCTCAGTCCTACTCTAGAATGTCTTTCTCGTCGGCCCAGGATTCGTCAAGTGTCTGAGCCACCTCACATACACACGTCCATTATGTCGTTTCAGCACATTTTCCACCAAATACACGTCTGAAAACTTCGTAGGCTGGATCTCCTTGGCATAAAAGCCTCCGACGATGAGTTCGCCTCGTAGGTTCTCCAGGTAATACATGCACCGATACCAATGTTGTATGCGAACTACTTTGTACAATTCTGCCGACCAGTTGTGATAGAAGCCTTTGTGGAAAATGCCACACTGTTTGGAGATATGTACCAGGTCCCCCAATGTTGGCTTTAGGCTTGCGCACGTCCCTCCTAGTTGGAATCTTCGGGCTTCATACGAGTGGTAGAATGAACAGTAGAATTATACTCGAGAACGAGTTTCGACAGTAGATCAAGCCACTTGTAGTTTCCATTAGCCATGAAATGTCTCCACAATTTGGTTTTTAGACTACAGGGGAAACGCTGGACTATGGTAGCCTTGAGTCCAGAGTACATGGAATAGTGATTTATGCCGTACTTTTTTATCGGTGCATGGAAAGTAGCATCAAATTATTCATTACCATTGTCGGTTTGGCGATTTTTCGGTACGTATCCTTCGCTCAACACATCCACCATGGCCTTGGTGACTTCACGTGCATTCTTTGACATGAGCGACCTGGCCCAGAAATACTTGGAAAAGTGTATATTACGGTCAAAATGTAGCATTGAGCATTATTCGCCCGAGCAAATTCTTGCATTTCGATCAAATCGGATTGAAAAATATCATGCAGCCTTTTCATGAAACACTTTCTCCGAGGGTAATCCGTTCTAGCTGACCCGTGTAATTAGTCGGAAACAGCATATTTCATTATCACATGATGCAGCCAACTTCGACGAGTTCTTCGATGAGGGATATAATCTTGCCGGGTGTTCGACCGGCTGCCAGCAGACTGCCAAGCGACCGGTAGCCACTCTCAATCGATGAGTTCGTTCGGATCATAGTCTGCAAATCTGATTCGGTGTCATGTCTGGGACGCCTACAAAACTAAATTTCTCACAGACCATGTGTAATATTCACCTTGTGCTTACCGATCTGCATCACATCTCCTGGAAAAATTCTCACTCCCTTTTTCCGAGAAACCATTTTTCATCGCGGTGTCGCAGGCCATTCATATTTTCGCTGTTCCGATCGGAGTAGGAAGCGATGTAGTGCCCAAGCAGTGAGCCCACCTCAGGTCCATGCTCTTGTGCTCGTTTCCATTGTTTTGCATGCAGCAAATTGAAAATGGGCAAATCATCTCCATTGCTAGTGGTGCCACCTTTTAATTCGGAAAATTTCAGCCTTTTTTTCTGTTTAAGTTTCGGGATCGATCCTTCCACCTTGATTTCATGTATCATATCCGGCCGAGGCAAAGCTTCCTCCTGGCGTTGTCGGCCAAGTTCGTCGAGATGGTTGGTTATTGGCTTGTAAGCTCTTTTCCTTCGATTCTGGAGACCCAGTTTATAACTTTTCACGAGTAGATATTTCACGCGAACATCTTCGATGGCTTTTTGTAGCTCACTCATCAGTTCGGTTCGGTCCATCATTCATAGAGTGGAATAAAGACACAACTACACACGTACATACACATACATATATATATATATATCCATTCTCGAGTTGTGGAAAGTAAATTTTCGATCCTGTTCAGTTGGTCGATGCGCGCATCCAGCACCATCTCCTATGCCTCGCAACATCGGTTTTGGCAGCCAGTTCGGACGTTAACATATTTTGAAGAGTCTTCAATTCTTCCTGTCTTTGCATATTCGACACATTGATTAGATCTATTATCCGTGCCTGCACATACCTTACATACCAGTCGATAGCCACCATATCTTCCAACAGTTCATTTTTCATGCTATCGATTTTATGCCCAAGTAGCAACTGACCCCTGCGAATATCGCAGTGGTGAGCTTCTGTTAGCACATTTCCATCATCATCATTGAAGCATAGACCATGTCCGAACTTCGAAATTGTATTGTAACTCATGATTAGAATA
This sequence comes from Dryococelus australis, assembly GCA_029891345.1. Classification (NCBI taxonomy): domain Eukaryota; kingdom Metazoa; phylum Arthropoda; class Insecta; order Phasmatodea; family Phasmatidae; genus Dryococelus; species Dryococelus australis. Next base: position 158,010,796 of record CM056994.1, on the reverse strand, counting down.
TTAGTTTAAACTGATCGAAGCCACACCTGCCATTATAAAGAGGCCAGTCTTTTATGATCACTACAAATCCATATTTCTCTTTCCAGCACAAGGCATACATTCCTTTAAACTCTGCAAACGTCATGTCCATATTGATTTGGTTGTAGGATGCATGACGAAATTTCATGTTATCCATTCGAAACAGCACCAACACATTAACATTATCGCAAAGCAGTTGTTTGGGTATGCACGAATAAATCTGTCCAAGGTCTACACAATCAACATATGTGTGTCGTCACATGCTAAAGTATTCTTGAATGCAAGTATGTTTCTTGCAGGCAATGTCATCAAAGACAAATATCGAGTTTGTCGGTGCTTCGCTGTGCGACACAATAGCTTAATTAATGCTGCATGGGAAATGACCGAAGCCTTCCATGGCCAGCAGTACTCGTGCCAGTCATTGGTATTTCAGGTACTGGAGTGATTTGGAATACAGGTACACATTCTCGAACTGAAGGCCGTTCGGTTTTTCCAGGTGGCTCAGTATTCGGAATAGACTTCCATGTCGCGATTCGTGGGAGATAGCCTTATCTTCAGCATGGATGTGAATGGGTAGTGTAACATCATGCTTGACAATCTGTATGTTGCCCCTACAATCTTGTATAGGTGGTGATGACTGCAGTGCCTTTGGTGATAACTGCAGTGCCTTTGGTGATGACTACAGTGTATTTGGTGATTACTGCGGTGCATTTGTTGATGTTTGCGGTGACTTTGGTGATGATCGAGGTTGCAAAGAACCAGTGCTACAAAAATTTAGGTTGTCTCTTCAAAATATTTCTCCAAGATAACTGTCTCTTGCATAAATCACACTGAAATGGCATTCTTGAACCTTTAATTTTGGAGGTCGTTATTTTAATGTCGATGCACACTGCGTAGAGCAGTGAATGCTTTGCCACATAATCAATAAAGTAGACACATTATTAGGAATTAATGTCTGTACTCCACACCATGCCAAGTCAAGACTGATACTGAAACAAAAAAGTATGAAAGGGTCGTATTTATAATTTTCACGTCAGTCTAATTCAATACATCATGAGGTGAAGACATCGAAATCCGGCCGTGGTATCGTAGATGTGCTGATTAATAGTTTACTGTTCGAGCTACTCATTCCTGGATACAAGTTCTGTGGGCTAGAGGCCAACTTAGCCAAAAGGTTGGCACATGCAATACCAGCATCAACGTGCTGGACGAGGCATGTAAGTGACACAATATCACTTATTCCCAGCACAAGGATCTGCAAATCAGGCACCAGGCAGACAAGATACTTGCACAGAAGGCCGACGAGATAAGTAAATCGCCAGATACAGGACTCTGTGAAAAAATAGCTGCATGGGGTGTTTCCAATTCAATGAAAGCCAAGGTAAAGATGGGCATAGGAGTGAAGGAAGCAAGACGTAGTTCCAAGCAGAAAGGGAAGAAAAAGACAGGAGGATACATTCCTGCCTTAATACCATCAATCGGCACCTTGGGTGGTATCGTCAGGGCCATAACGAATGTTAGTGTAGTAAACGAGCCTCGAATGAACCTAAGCATTTGGAGGAAAACCATCACCACAACTGTAAACTGGAAGCTATTGCCATGGGTAAAAAAAGTGCTCGAGGACTTTACTAATGATGGCCCTACTGAGGAGAAGAAGGTGCAAGAAAGAGACAGGGTCGCAGCAGGAGATTGCACTATGAAATCTCTATCAAGATGGCTGTACACGAACATGGATTTGGAACTGTTTGCACCAAATTTGAAGATACATAATTTTAGAGGAGTGTTCATGCAATATGCTTTGCTCGCTAAACTCAAGACATGCACATGCGATATAATTAATTTGGATGCAGTAGCTGGGGCTGTCATTCTCTGGGTAGCACATGTAAAAAGTATAAACATGCAAACTATTCTGACAGTTTTGGGAATTTGCATCCTCCACCAGATCTGCCATTTTACCTGAAAAATCGCGAACTAACATACAATTATGAAATGGAGCATTTGCCTAGCATGTGAAATTGTGGAAATGTGTGTCTGTATTCTAGTACAGCAGAATAAAAAAAAGAAATTTTAGACAAACAATTATTTATTAACCATTTACAAATAAGGAATCTTCAGCTTTATTCTTCAGTCAGTATGTCAGTGTCCATTATTCTAAGTGTAAGACATCCAAGATGAGGGTGGCATTTAATCTGCCCTTGGAGCTAGGAGGTGAGGGTGATGTCCGACAGACTGATTTTCAGACGTACAACTCCATATCAAACATAGAAGAAAATGTGAATTCTGCATTCCGATACATTGTGGCAGGCATTGTAAATGAAATAAGCATTGCCATCGGTACATACGAACTGAATGACATAGCTAATTCTATCAAGAAATCCATGCCATCAGATGTGACTTTTGAACTACGCAGTAACCCAAGCACAATGAAGGCAGAAATATTTTGTAGTGCAGATATTGATTTCAGTAAACCGGATACCATCGGACCAATGTTGTGGTTTGCGATCTGAATGTAGAAAGCTGGTAAAATGTGAGGATCATTGCAGCCAGTGAACATATTATCAGTGAACGCGATATGCATGAACTGTAATAGACTTCAGAAACAAAGAAATCACTTTGCACTTACACTTGAAACAATGGGATTGAGTTTTGCTAGCTGTATCATTTTTAAAGTCGAGTCTTGCCGAACCAGAGACCAGTAGAGCTCGAGACACTGATGTGCTAACATGTTCCATTAAACAGTTTCTACATAGCCTAGGGTTGAAAGTGAACAAGCATGGAAGATGACAATGTAATGAACGTGACCCAGCAGACAGAATTCGACATCAGTGTCGACAAATTTGAGCTGCATTGCTACCAGCTGTATCTGACTGGTCACAATGCACTCAGGTGTGAGGTCCGAATCCTGATAACGCGTCAATATATCTACACCCTACCTTCACAGTCATTCTTGTGCACCCAAGGTACACTCACGAAAGAGGATGGGGCCCACCCCACCACAACAGTGTTCGTTCGCAACAGTACACATCACATCATATAACGAGTAATGTATGAAATGAACTGTGTTACTATTGACGAAATGTGCGATATGGGCATAACTTTCACCATAAAACCTATCTCTTGCTTACACCTAACCATCTTGACATAGTAAAAATGGCAGGCTGGGGAATGGAATATGGTCAAAAAGTTCCCATCTTTGCAGAAGTTACATTCGAGGTGGGTTGTATCAATAAAGATGCTACTTGGTGTTTAGAGGATTATAGAAAGGTAATATAGGAGCCAGGCAAGAACTTGTGATACTGCTAGCCAACTCGCATCTCAATGCTATGTTGGGAGCTGGAGAAAATCTGCAGCATGTCACCATAACCCTGGCCAACATCGACTGGTTCGTTCTCCATGTGACTCAGAGCACCAGTGAACGTATGAAGTTACTGAACTATGCCATGAAAGAAAAAACCATCAACATAACTTTCAGGAGTTGGAGTTTGGTTACATGTTCAGTCCTGCCATATGCCACGAGGAACCACTGGGTTGTGAAAATTTCTTCAAACATAAAAAACCACGTTATGTCGTACTAGCATTTCAAACAAACAACACATCTTGGAAAACAAATCGACCTTAGACCACTACAAAGTCGGAAATGTAAATATATTTTTAATAGCAAAAGCTATCCGTGCGTGGATTTCCACACCTCTTTCGATCAAGAATGATACACACTGGAATATTATCTGTATACTCAGTTTCAAACCTCTTATTTTGGATGTGACTTCTACCCTGCCCTGAACCCAGAAAGATTCCATAGAATGGCATCTTTGCTGATCTTGGAGATGTCCAAACTACACAAGCGAATTCAAAATAGTGCGTCGTATTGTAGAATACAAATTATTTTCAAGGAAAACGTGCCTCCAAACACTGCTGCCTACTGTTTTAATTTGCAAAACAGCGTAGTGAGCTACAACAGCTTTCGGGAACTGGTGAACATGATGAGCTAATGATATATATATATATATATATATATATATATATATATATATATGTGTATATATATATATATATATATATATATATATATATATATATATATATATATATATATATATATATATATATATATATATGATTACTGTTTCTCACCGCAGTGTGTATCAGGATGTACTGTAATCTGCAAGGCTTCCAAAGCTAGAGCAGTTACATGCTCAAGGAGATCACAGTGACCTATGAGGACGATGACAAATTTAGGGGCATGCTCCTTCCTCCCCTCTTACTCGTGGAAACTCTTGGACAAGAAAATCAAGAAGACAAATGACCGCCTGACCAAGTACCACCATGGGCTGGAGTGGGACGAATGTAAGATTCCGTATAATCAGTTGTGATACGTGCTGCGTGACTTGCTGATGCAGTATCCACAAGGACTTGTTTAAATCACAGGGTCCGTGCAGAAGAACTGGCTGAGCACCATGCAAAAACAAAGTTGAAATCATCAATGTGTTGTGCGAGTATGGCTGTCTTTCCCTGTGCAAGGAGGCAATACTTTACGACGACCAGCACCGGCAACAGGTCGGAAACTGTCTGGATACACACATGGAGAAATGCACAGCTGCTGCACAAATTTTGTGCTTCGTCCTTGGACAGTGAATCTGCAAGTTACAATTGGACACAGAGTCACCCTAAATATACCAGAATTTTAGTATTTGTGTGGTGGCTCATCTATTCATTGTCTGTATTATATGTAAGTGTGAACAATCAATGCATTCATTTAGCTGTCTCCTAGAGGTCTGATAGTCACCATAACTCCATTCTGCCTACAAACAGATATACAAATGCCAAGACTTACTATATTACTACAAGAACAATTTTTCAAAAATTATTAAATGTGTTTAGTATTGACTGTGTACTTAATAAATAGTGTATGAAAATATATTTGACTGATATTAATTTTTTTCCTTGTGAATTTTCTTAGCAATTTAAATACATTTATTTTACTGTAATTCATTTTATGGTAAACATTTTTATAATTGTTTTTAAATTTACTTTAAGTTTTTATCTAAGTGAATAAACAATCATATGTTCCGGGCTACCTCTCCCAGATTTCCAAGCAGGGCAAATATGCAGGTTTTCTAGGTGATGTTCTAGGTATTAAAATGTTTATTTGCAATTAATAACTGATGTTCTCAGAATTACTAATACAGATGTAATGTTCATTGTCCTATCAAAATATAGTCACAAACACATAAAAATACTTATTCACTTACCCACTGCAACCACTGACAGCAAATTTTATTCACCTATAAGGAGAATTTTAGGGACAATAAACCCGACAATAAACCCCAGAGGTTTGTTGTGGTTATAATTTAAAGATTGGTTTCTAAAGTAGCAAATATTCACTTATTACCCAGTAACATACAATCATGGATGCAAAGCAGTGTGTTGTTAGTTTAGGAGGACTGGTAAACTAACTCCTCTGCCACAATTTGCAAAGTATTGTGTCAGCTGATGATTGTTGGTGTAGAAGAAAATATTACTCATTATATTGTATATATATTTTTCAGTTTTATTCCAATTAGTTACATATAGTTACATATGTCTAGTTCAAGTGTTAGTGGCCAAACACAGGATTTTTTCCTGCATGTTAGATATTGCATCAACTGTTCAATTACAACTGCATATCACCACAAGAGTGATAGCCTCCTAGTGAGTTCCCTGCTGTAACTGACATCACTGTCAACTGTTACATGGGTGTGAGTTAATCAGTAGTGTGTACATATGACTGTCTGTTAAATAAACTATCGTTTTAATAAGAAATATATGTTAAAAATAATCATAATTATTCTAAAATGTAATTATTTTAAATATTACAACCAATATTTCTTTCGAATTTAAATATGATTTTGGCTTTGTGAAATAAATGCATATTTGCAATATATCCATATTTGAACCTAAATCCCTTACTTAATATTATTCCATGAGAACAGCATGGGAGTGGAGTAAACTGCTAGGTAGAACTACATAAATTGGTATTTACAGACATAAAGTGTGGGAGAATACACTGCAGTTTTTATACCATTGTTGTAAGGAACAAAACTGTCAGTAGGCAGTCTGTTTAAAACTTAACTATTCAGCAATAAAGTGTAATTTTTCAAGTCATATGCTTTCAGTACTCACTAATGAGTGCAAAATACAGACAGTACTGCAGGTAGATGCAAGGGGTTAAACAAAACATAGCAACCAGGACAATGTAGCCTTTCTATTATAGATACCCTATAAAATAACACTATTATAGTGAAATGTAAAATTTGTATATGACAAGGATGAAGGCATGGTCTTGCATTGTTGTCGCATGCAGGTGGGGGCTAACAATGACTGGCAAAATTTTGGACAAGGACAGAAATTTCCAGGCAGTACATCTCACGACTCCGATGTACTAGGTTGTTGTGCAAAATGTAGTATCTTGCCTAGATATCTTGATTTACAAAATAAAAGCCAAGTATCAATTTTGTTACTTTCATACGGATGTACACTTAAAGCCCTCTGTCATTTCGTAAAAGAAGTCAGATATTCCCTCCCTCCATCCTCAAGTGTTACATAATTAACTCGATGTTGATATAATAATGTTTATAAATTGGACTACAGACAAAAATTTATTACAAATGCGATATTTTTCAAATTAATAATAAAAGTTTTTCTTCTGGTATATATAGTATGTTAAGGACATCTGATAATAAAACAAAAATGCACTTAATTGCTTGATTCCGTGATTTTTGCATCAAGATGTGTTGAAAGGCCAACATATTCAGTTGGTAACGTAACATTTTACAGTATTATTTTTAAATAAATATACTGTATGTCTTATTTCAGGGAAAACTATTTTCTGGCTCTTTTTCACCAAAATGAGAAGAGGTGCTTGCAATATTGTACTTCACACATTAAAAAAGAATGCTGCAGCACTCTCTTAAATGAAATTCTTTGTTCGTGAATAACATGTTCTTTCATATTAATGTATGGCTAAAGGAAAATGTGCTTTTGCTTAAGAATTTGCAAAATTAGTTCAGCATTGTCGTATGTCTCTCCCTATTTAACTGAGAATTCTTATGCTTATACTTTGATCTGATTTATGGTAAATATACTACAACATATTTTGAATAGATACCAAAACTATTTTTTACTAGTCAACTCTCCATTCCCGTGAAACATGTCACTCTCCTAAAATGCAGATTGTTGAGATTCAGATGGAAATTCAAATTAGGGTTACTAACCACATTTTTGAGTATCCAATATGTGAAGTATATCTAGAAAGGTGGTTGCAGTAGTGAAGTGGTTAGAATACTTGTCTTCCACCTAAGATAACTGAGTTCGATTCTCAGGCAGTTTCGCCCCTGGCTTTCCACATGTGGGAATTGTGCCTGACGATGCCGCTGGTCGGCAAGATTTCATGGGGATCTCCCATTTCCCTGACCCTTCCATTATGGGGTTATTCCATACTCGCCTCGCTCCACCCTCATTGGCTGTCAAGGCCTCGTTAACTTACACATAATTTTTTCACACCAGGTGTTGCAGAACATGGAAATGTATGACTTCAAATGTACTAACAAATTTCTTTTAACAACTAACACTTTGGGGCCTTTGGAAAGGGTTTCAGTAGTTCCTTGGCACCAGCAGTAAGCTAATAGCATTATCCAGGAAAATTAATAAATTGTTGCTATAAAAATCAATCACCCCTTCTCCAGTAACATACATGATTATTCTGCAACACATCATACATGAACAAATATACACAGCCGACATCGACTTTATTGCAGAAGTTAAACATTTCTGAAACTTTCCCTTAGCAACAGTGTTGTTAAAGAATTTCACCACTATGAAGGCATACATTTTGAAAGGCCATTGTATCTCATTGCTAATGGCTAAAATATATGCCTTCCATTTCTGAAAAAAAGAAACTATGTCTGCATTGGTTTCAATTATATGTTAGTTTTCTCCTGTACTTAAGGAAAATTGCCGATATAAGTTTGGTGGTCTATGATAGGCATTTCCTGTGTACTTACAACATACAATTATTGTGATTTTAATAAAATTTCAATTAGGTTACACTGTAAAGTGTCCTTTCTCAATTATTATCAAACTAATATTTTCCTGAGAACATATTTTTTAAATAAATTATTAAATAAAGATTCAAGCAAGAAAAATTTCATGTCGGCCATCTTCAAGCCTTAGTTATATAGTATGTATAACAGTCCTTAGCATCACTGTGAGACCGTGGCGTGGTTATGCATGCAGCAGAAAAAATCATTGTGGCATTCTTTAGCAGTTACATCACTGCCAGCCGACATGGACAGGCGAGGCCACTCGAAGGTGTTGTCTTTGCATTATCTAAGCATGTACGCTATGCCTACAGGGTTACTTGTGCTGCATGCATGGGACGACCCGGAGTTATCTTGTTTAGCTGACTCCGGCTGGTAAACAATCACACTGACGCAACACAATTACGCAAGTAGCAACTCACCCATCAACAAACATGTACCATATGCTTGTAGCATTCTGCTCGTGTGTGAAAATGTTTCTTCCTTATCACAGTACCAAGAGTTTATGGGTGAAGATTGTATGTATGGGATGGTTGAAAAACTTGTTGAATTTACAAAGAGGGTTGCAGACATATAGAGCATAACTGTTTCAATTAAGTTATTGACAATAGCTGAGAGAGTTAGGCCTATGGCTTTAAAAAGTTGTCACATCTGTAATAAGCTGCTTGGCATAGGTTTTGTGCTCGACCATGATCATATGATGGGTGCAGTCAGAGGCTGCACACATAATTAATGTAATATTTGGTTCAGAGTTAGGAAATATCAACTTGTAGCTGAATTCCATAATCTGCAGAATTACAATGCCCACTTTCCTATGAAGCTATTGGCTGAGAGATATATCACGCAACCCGATGTAACTGCGGAAACCGAAAATCCAGGTAAAATCAAGGTGTTTGGAACAAACATAGAAAGTTTTAAGTGCTTTACCCAACTTATTCCCTGTGGGAGAAATTTACATTATGTGAAATCGTGATTCATTGACTCGTTAAATTTAATAGGTGCATCTCTGGAGAAATCGGCAGGAAATTCGTCTTCTGCCGAGTTAAGTATCACCCACCCACAGTTTCCAGACAACACAATGTTCGAATGGGTTCAAAGGGAGGGAGTGTTCCCTCATGACTTTTCTAAGGCTATGAAATGTCTGGAGCGTACCTAACTCCCTCCCAAGGACACATTTCATAATATAATGAAATACGAGGGCATTTGCGATTCTGACTATGCTCCTGCACAATCGTTGTGGAATGTGTTCCCATCTCAAAATTAGCTATAGTACACAATTCAGTATTTACGTGTGGACACATGTTTGTCGGCATATGTATTTGAGAATTTTAGAACCATTTGTTTTGCAGGATATGGTCTTGACCCCACAATGTATGTAACAGCTCCCTGTCTCTCATTGGATGCTTAATTACTTAAAACAGGTGTGTGGCTGGAGTTGATCATGGACGTGGATATATATATTTTCATAAAGCATGGGGTAATGTGTTGTATTACCCAGGCTTCAAAACAGCATGCAGAAGCCAACAACATTTACATGGGAGATAAATACGACCCCAGTGTAGCAGACAAATACATTTGCTATTTTGACATCGAAGCATGTAAAGTCACCCCATGAAATGCAAGCTGCCTATTGGTAATTTCGAGTGGATTAAATCGGACATGTTTTCGACATGGAATTTTGCAACACTTACAATAATGGTGGCACACGTTTTTTTTTTTTTTTCGCTGAAGCAGATTTGTCTTTTCAAGATTAATTTCACAATGCCCTAGCTGATCTGCCTTTTACCCCAGTGTCTGGTGTACCTCCGAACAGAATATCTGAGAAATTTATTTGAAATCTCGTGTTGTGGGAAAAATACGTTATTCACAGGAAAACACCGAAGCACTATTTGAAGTATGGAGCCAAACTCGATGCTGTTCATCGCGTTCTGTGCTTTGAGCAGGATTCATGGATGGCTCCATACATTGATTTAAATATCCAGAAATATGCTCAGGTTGCGAATGCATTCGAGAAATATTTTTAAAGTTGATGAATAATTCTGTCTATGGAAAGTCTTTGCAGAGTGTCCACCGGCAAAGGGATATCAGAGTCGATTGCTGTATGACACATTTTATGGGACAGCAGAACTGATTGGGCGATCTACATTCAAGGCGTGGCAAATACTTGATGAGAATCTATTCCTGATCAAATTCGAAAAGGTATATGTTACATTCAACAAGCATTTATACATGGGTGTTGCCATCTTTATATATATAATTCTTCTGTGCGTGTGTATGTCACTGAACTCCTCCTAAACGGCTGGACCGATGTTGATGAAATTTTGTGTGTGTGTTCAAGTGGATTCGAGAATGGTTTAGATTCACAATTCGGTCCACTACAAAATGTTTTTTTAATAAATTGTTTATTTATAAGTTATTGTTGATAGGTCGAATTGTGGTAACTGTACATGTGATGACGTCAGGTATTGTAATAACTTTTTTTATAAAAATTTTCATCAAAACGGTCCAGATTGTTACAACTTATTAAAACAAGTTTGAAATTTTCGGATTTAAGACATATGTACAGGACAACGTCTGTCGGGTCCGCTAGTTTTATATATATTTCAATTATACCTTTATGGTTCCTCTATAACTGTACGACACACAAATTTCCCCAGCAGGCTTTGCATCTCCTACATTGCGATACCGATTCATTGATCTATAAAATACACAGCCAATACGTTTACAAGACTATTTTCCCTGATTTTCCTGCACGTTTTGACATTTCTAACTATTTGCCAGAAGATCCGCAGAAGTTCCCATTTGTGAACAAAGGTGTTACATAAGTTAGAAGGATTAATGTGCTGAACCCATATTCACACACTTTGTAGGCTTATGCTGTAAACTTTATTCATATATTGTTTTTAATGAACAGTATATGAGTAAAGCAAAGGGGTAAATTCTAATGTGCTGCAGTATCTCCTATACAGGGATAAAGGGGATTGCCTAAATCCCAATTCAAGTGTTAAAGAAACCTAATTTCTCTTTCATTCGCGTGGTCATGAGATTTTCACCGAAAGTTTAACAAAAGTGGTGTTGTCTAGTTATGGTGACAAACGGTATATCGGACCGGATAATTTGACGAGATTGTCATGGGGGCATTATAGAATTCCTGAAAAAATTTATCTCCTACTCCACCAGGCATAACACCTGCCCGGCGACACCACCTCTAGGAGTCAACTGTTACCACCTCTAGCATCATCTGTCAACCAACATAAACTCTCTTAACCACCACCTCTACAAAGTAACTTCAACCACCACCTCTTTCAATCGCTTCAACCACCATCACTTCCACATCCGCTGTGTGGATCTATCCACCATGTAACTTCATCCACCACTTCAACATCTGTACACCCATATGTAACTTCAATGCAAGCTTCGACATGATCCACTGCGAGACCAGTTTTTCTTGGTTCGTCACCAGCGAGGGCGTTAATTCGCCTTTCAACTGGAACGGTTGCCCTTCCAGCATGTGGAATAATAACTACAAATAAATTATTTTAATATAAACAACATATATAAATATACAATTATATTATATTTGTAATACTATTTTTAATTGTAAAACATTTGCGGGGATGGAGCACATACAACTAATTGGTCGAACAAAGCTGATAAGCAAACAATCTTTGATATATGCAAACTGCCTTCAGTCGTGAGCTGGCTGTTTTTGGGTGCGAACATATGTGGAGTTATGTAAGTGCGTAATGAGTTTTTGATTGTGTAAGGGGTTGTTGCGACTTATGCTTCTGCATAATTAGTAAATATTATTTGTCCGATTATTCAAGTGTGTAATTGCATTCCTACGCAAGTGTGCGAACATTAATTACACAATTATGCAAGTGCATACGTGCTATTTACAGAATCCAAGAGCACTCTTCCTCCCCTAAACAGCCGACCAACAGCCGACCAACACCCGATGCGTGCATCAGTTGCGGTCTGGCAGTCAACAGAGTGACATCAACGAGTCCACATCGAAGAGGCAGCATGTGTGATCGCGTAAAAATGCAACTGCATTTCCTCCCTCCACACCTACACATGCCACAAACACAGACAAGACAACACATGATTTCGCAATAACCCAAATTGTCTTGCCCGGGAATCAACCTCGGTAATCTTACATATTTAAAATGCCCCAAGCAGGAATTGAACTCAAAAACATAAATTCCTAAGTCCAAAGTTACAAAAAAAATTCATTGTCCGAAAATTGAATCCAGTAATTTAAAAAATTCCCAAACCCGAAAATAAAAAAAATATAAAAATTGCTCTCACCGGGTATTGAACCCGGTAATCTCCAAAATTACGGTCCAAAAATAAAAAATAAATTCAAAATTGGCTTCACAGGGAAACGAACCTGGATAAAATTCAATAATTTCCAAGTCAAAGAATTTTATATATATATATATATATATATATATATATATATATATATATATATATATATATATATATATATATATATATATATATATATACGGCTGGACCGATTTTAATGAAATTTTTTGTGTGTGTTTAAGTGGATTCGAGAATGGTTTAGATTCACAATTCGGTCCACTACAAAATGTTTTTTTAATAAATTTTTTATTTATAAGTTATTGTTGATCTTCGAATGTGTTACATTGTATCCGGCAGACAGCGCTGCGATCGCGGTGTCGAATATCCAAAAATATTTCATTTTACTCCAGTTTGTCCCGATAGTGGCGCTGCGATCAGATTCAGGAGAATTTCGTAACTTTGTGTTGCTATTGTGTTAAAATTAATCGCGTGCTAATTGAAATATTACATTCAGATGTAATTAGTGCGTGAAGGGTTTTGAAGTGTAGATAAAAACTATACATTGTGCAAATTCGGTGCGGTATTGAAGTGAGTATTTTACATAAATTCCTATCAAATTTACACGTGCGTTGATTAACAATCATCCTAACCTACAAATTTATTTGTGTAGTTAATTGATTTCATAACAAATTTTTAATATTGTTTTTATTTTAAATTGTTACTTATCGGAAATATTAAATTTAAAAAAATAAGAAATAAAATTATACATTATTTATCTAAAATTTGGTACAATAAATCGTTTCAGTCCTGTTACTTAATAAAAAATTTGTTTAAGACATATGTACAGGACAACGTCTTTCGGGTCCACTAGTGTATATATAGCCCTCACCGACAAATTGAACCGGAAGTGCATTGCGCCAGAAGTGCTTGTGCAATAAACGGCAACGAGAAGTGTATGTGCAAAAATACACTATTCGGGAACGTCGGTCATTTGATATGAAAAAATGCATTTCACATGTAACACTTGGTTATGTTAGCTTGTTTTATTCAATGTAGGGAAATAATATTACCTTTGATTGCCATAATTTATGTTCGGATATCAAGTGTGTCAGATGGATAGTATGCAAAGTGTATGTGAAAAAAACAATTTTTGAAAACCTTCCCAAAAATTTAGTTTAATATTTAACTGTAACAAAATTTATCCTTGCATTTTGAATGTTAAGAAATATTTTCTTTGGTAAATATAAACAAGCCAGGTTGGCATTGACAACAGCGAAATTATTAGGAACAAATAATCGAACATTGTGGGTTCTTCTAAAAAGTGTAGTAAGAATGGAGGCAGCATAAGTAGAAGGCCGCACGTAGACGATAATTGGAAGAGAACAAATATTGGAATGAGGTTTTAAGTCAGTTGCGTAGAGGCGATGTTGCCAACACGTCGTCAAGAGAACCCAGGCTTGATCCAGCACAGCATCCGAATACGGAGTTCACCGTCCGTTGCCCTGATCAGGGGAGGTACGGCGAGCGAAAAGAGTCAGCCACGGGGTTCGATCAGCAAAGGGGAAACCACAGCGAGGCAGCTGTGACGAGAGTCGACGCGAGGACCACTGTACCAGTAGGCGGCCGAGGATGACCAGTTTCTGCTGATGAGGAGCGGGATCCGTTACAGTAGCATGTCATTCCAGCAGCAGTCACCAGAGGAGTATTGCAGTTATAGACACTACTACAGTGGTATATCGTCCAGAGCTAAGTCCAGCATATTTATTATCTAATTTAGAGACGCATGAACACAGAAAGTAGGACAATAGCTATGAAGCAATTGAGATATGGGTGAATCCAGTGCACATATTGCGATAGTGTTGCATGGCTTTGTTTGTGTGGTAGATAAATGTAAGTTTTGTTACGAAAGAGTATCAATACAAATATGCTATTGAATTTTATCCGTATAAAGTATACATAAACAATCATAATTGTTTATTGTTTGTTGAATCATGTTAAGGATGATTATTTTATTTATCTAGGTGTCTTAATAACTCAATTCTTCATATATTTTCCTCTTTATTTGATATCAGGGAAACTTATGTTATTTAACAGTTTATGTTCTAACTAAGGTAGCCGGAGCATTACAAATTTGAAATTTGTCAGTTTTCCTTTATTTTTATTTAAGTGTGTTCATACTAATTTGGCTACCCATGACGTGGGACCACGAAGTATGGTTACCTATGGAAACCCTGAGAACCAAAGGTTAAGAGGGATTCAATGGTAAATGAGTTTTGCAATAGTAATAGCTACGGTAGAGTTCTCGTGTTTGATTTATTCAACACAGGGCTTGAACGCTGTATTATCTTAGAAAAACCAAAAGCATTGAGGACAGCATGTCTCAAAGTTCCATAGAGGATATTACACCTAAAACTAACGATCATTCTGACGCACCATTGCAGTTCACCTCGGATAGCAGGAATACTCAGAACACAACCTCCATAGAGAATATGAATGTTTCGATACCGCCTCAAGATAATGTGTTACGGGTCTCTGAGTCTGTAACACTGGCTGATATAATGCGCGCACTTAATGATATGAACAATCATATGAACGAAATGAAAGGCGAAATGAACAATTGTATGAACGAAATGAAAGGCGAAATAAGCAGTAGCATGAGCGAAATAAAAGGCGAGATAAGCGAGATAAACTCTCGCCACGAGCAACAGGCACAGAAGTTTGAACAAGCCTTCGAAACTCGGCGAGAGTACCTTGAGAGTAATTTTAATGCTAGCCTAAGCCACGTGGCGCACGACATGTCCGCTCAGATATCCGTAGTAAAGCAGGATTTGAAAACTGTCGGTACACAATTATAGCAGACTTCCGGCGAACTGAGGCATGGAAGTGATACTCGAGCGTAACGAACTAAATGCAGTATCCGAAAGATTTGTGCCAAGAGTCTCTGCGCTGGAAAAAAATTTCAGTGACGTAGAATAATGGGTATCCGAGCAGATGGAAAATTTTAGCCGCCAGGATAACGAGAAAAACAGTACCGATATTAGGTTACCCCAAGTAAAGGGAGAAATGAAAATAGTTACGGATAAGTTGGACGATGTAATCAAGTCAGTGGGTGAGGTCCGACTCGGTAATAATGTTTCGTCATTGGCCTATCCGATTGAGCGCATTAGTGCACCTTCTAATACCTGTTCACACAATAGCAGAGAACTGGTTCATGCCAATGAGAACATACCACTGACAATCTGTTCTGTCACATCCGTTCTGCTCCACCCCAGTAAATTGTGGGAGGACCAGATGATTTCGTTCGAAGGGAGTAGCGTGAGAAAGTCACAACTGCCATAATCAGAATTGCTGCTAGTTAACGTCATTGTGAAGCTGAGAAAAACACCGTGATAAGGTGGAAGTGTGAAGATAAATATGGGAAGAAGGAATTGAAAATGAAAGCCAAGAAAAAGTAAAAAGAAGACAAAAAGAAAAAGATAAAGATGAGAAGAAAAATAATGAGAAGAAGGAATCAGAACCAAATATCTTGGGATCCTGGAGGTGTTGTCAGGTCAGCGATCACTCATTTTCGATATGTCAAAATTATCACCTCTACCCGACACTATATCGCCCGAAACTGAGGATACCGACGAGGAAAAGATGGAAGAGCTACTAGAGTTCACAAGAGGACGTTAATTCTATCTGCGGAGAGGAGCCGATAAGCCAAGAAGTCCCGGAAACAAGAATTGGCTACTGGACAGCTGGTTCTAGTGCGAACACACTGCATATCAAAAGCCTGCGAAAACATCTCGAAGAAGCTAATGCCACTCTACGTTGGGGCAGTAAGAATTAAAAAAATCTGTAACCACAACCGCTATGAATTATTTTGTCCAGAATCTAATAAAGTAATTGGCAGATATAACATTTTAGCATTGAGGGAATACCATCAGCCAATCACGCCAGCAGAGTAAGTTGTTGGGAAATCACATAAGTATGTTGAAGCTGCTAGGTAGATAATGCGAAGCTTTGGGAAGATACATGTTGATAGCTTTTGTCGGAAAAAGTGGAATTTATTATGTTGATTATTAATGCTTGGGGCTGAAATTTATGTAAATGTATATGATGTGAAACGAATGCTCTGGCGAAGGGAAATGCCACCATTTCGATTATATTGATTTGTTTCACGTCACTTAATGAGATGTTATGCCCTGAATGTGTGCCCCTTTATCGACGATACCTGGAAAAATTAATTATATCGCACTAATGTTTTATAGAAATGTACTTCGATTTCCCAACCCACATAAGGCGTAGAGAACTGATATGACATAATTTTAGGACTAATTTGTAGTCAGGAAGAACAAGCCAGATATTTAGCCTTACATAGAACAAACGAAAACATAGGTGCCGTAACTGGTTAAGAATAAAATAATGCAGGGTCCAGCTAGCTTAAAGAGTAAATAATTGTGGAAATCCAAGAATGAAACCGTTACTGTGTTTGTAGTATTGACAGAAATAAACATGATTCGCAGCGTTATACTATCACTGACCGTCATAATGGTAAATACATATGGTATATACAATATGAAGCTTCCGCACGGCCACTGTGAAACTGCAGATGAAGGATGGTGTACTTCTTTCTTGAATAGGGTCTTCTGAGAATATTCCTAGTTAGAGGGTCGAGTGTCTTCTTATGTCAATCATTTATGCTAGTAAAGTTATGATGTAATCCAGTTCAATTTTTTTATATGTGTGAAATGTCAGTAACCTACGTGTGGCTTGAAGGGAAACAATTTAGACAAACTCTTCTTTGTTTACATTTAGAAACCACATTAATCATTGGTAAGTATATGGAGAACTGTGTGTTTGCCTAGTTCACCCATAGTTCATGGAAAAAGTGACGAAAAGAAAATGGGGAACACAAACTGTGGTGAAAAACTGTGACAAGTGATTTTAGGTACAAACCATAAATGTTAAGTGATTTTGTTAAAACCTTATTTACGTACGAGAGAACAATATATCGAAAAACTTAGCGATCTTCCATTTATGAGAAAGAGTGCGACGGAAATAAAAAGAGACTCCTCTAAATGTCATACGAGACAGGAAAAATAACTGTTCGAAAAAGTTCTGAGTGAAGCAGTTCACATAGATTATACCTAGTGTTACAAACGGTTTACTACCCTACAACCAGGGTTACAGCTACAAGCCGAGAATACAGGGTCAACGAGAATACAGCTGCAGTTCCAGACAGCATGGTCAACGACGAAGATTCTGCAAAAGGAGCTCACCATGTAATCGGAGGGACAGTATCAACAATTGCCTTCTTCTTCCAAGTAGTTGGCTATCTATAATGAAGTAGCAATATGTTTGTGAACTCTTTTATGAAGATATTTTTAAAATTAATAAGAAACAGAAAACAAAACATTATACAGCTACTCCGAAAACTTAATATAACAAATTTATTTTGTATAATTATGTATTTGAAGTATGAGAATGAAAATTATATGTTGTGTTAGTATGTTTTTCGACCTCCTTGGAATTTTAAATGGTATGAAAACTGTAACTAATATGTATAATATGTATAAATAATTCTCAGGTGTTACTAACACGAACTTAAATTTTTCCATACTCCCTAAGTTAGACATAGAAAAAATTGGGATAACTATCTGTAACACCTGGTTATGTTAGCTTATTTTATTCAATGTAGGGAAATAATATTATCTTTGACTGCCATAATTTATGTTCGGATATCAAGTGTGTCAGAAGGATAGTATGCAAAGTGTATGTGAAAAAAAAACTGTTTTGAAAAGCCTGCGCAGATGGTAGTTTAACATTTAATTGTAACTACTTTGTCCTTGCATTTTGAATGTTTAGAAATATCTTCTTTTGTAAATATAAACAAGCCAGGTTTTCGTTGACAACGGCGATTTAATTATAAATAAGTAATAGAACATGGTGGGTTCTTCTAAAAAGAGTTCTAAGAATAAAGGCAGCATAAGAAGATGAATCCATGTAGACTTTAATTGGAAGAGAACAAATAATAGAATGAGTCTTTAAATCAGCTGCGTAGAGGCGATGTTGCCAAAAGTCGTCAAAGAACCCAGGCCTGATCCAGCACATCATCCAAATACGGAATTCACCGTATATTACCCTGATCAGGGGAGGTACGGCGAGAGAAAGGAGCCAGCCATGGGGTTCGATCAGCAAAGGCGAAACCACAGCGAGGCAGCTGGGACGAGAGTCAACGCCAGGACCATGGTACCAATAGGCGGCCGAGGATGACCCGTTCCTGCTGATGAGGGGCGAAGTCTGTTATATTAGCGGGTGATTCCAACAATAGCCACTAGAGGAGTATTGTATTTCTAGACACTACAACAGTGATATATCGTCCAGAGCTAAGTTCAGCGCATTTAATATCTAATTTATAGATGCATGAAAATTGAAAGTAGGACAATAGTTATGAAGCAGTTGAGATATGTGTGAATCCGGTGTACATATTGCGATAGTATGGTATGCCTTTGCTTGTGTGGTACATAAAAGAAAGTTTTGTTACCAAGGAGCGTCAGTACAAATAAGATATTCAAATTATACACAAACCAAAAATAATTGTTTATTGTTTGTTTAATAATGTTAAGGATTATTATTTTATTCATCTAGCAGTCTTATTAACTCAATCCTTCATTTATTTTCCTCTTTATTTGACATCAGGGAAGTTTATGTTATGTAATAGCATATATTATAATTAAAAGCTAGCCGGAGCATTACAAAATTGACAGTAATAACGACCAGGGTTGGGGGGGGGGGGGGGGGTGGTATCTAACCCCAAAAGGATGCCGCCTTTTTTGACTGACCTATTTACTTTGAAATCAAATCGATATCAAAATGTTAAATAAATAAATTGAAAGGGTTAATCAAAATGGTTAGACAAAACATGTTAATCAAAAAGAGAGGATTAATGTCAATTAAATAATTAAATTTATTGAAATGGTTTAA
The DNA here is from genome assembly GCA_029891345.1 of Dryococelus australis. Taxonomy (NCBI): domain Eukaryota; kingdom Metazoa; phylum Arthropoda; class Insecta; order Phasmatodea; family Phasmatidae; genus Dryococelus; species Dryococelus australis. Next base: position 157,991,420 of record CM056994.1, on the reverse strand, counting down.
TTTAATGAGACGGTTAAATTGATCGAAATCGTTAAATGTATTGAAAGGGTTTACTTTTAGGGTTTGGTACAAGAGTGAACTAAGTGGCAATTTAATTACATTCTTTCTTTCATTTTTTGTGGGGAGCAGGAGCTCTGGTATGTCCTCATTATGTGAGCTCTGTGGCATACGACTGAGGTGCGGCATGTTGGGGATAGGATGTATATATGTATATATATATATATATATATATATATATATATATATATATACAAAAACACAATATATATAGTGTGTGTGTTTGGTTCAAGAGTGGTCTAAGTGTAATTTTTGTTTGGTTTGGTAGAAATATTTCCTTGTAGATGGAGCTGGTAGATATACGATTTTGAAAGATGCGATTTATGTGTTAGTAATGACAAACGATTAAATAGACGACTATTTATGAATACAATTATACGTTAGAGAATTTCAGAGAGTTACGCGTATGAATAAAATACATGCATCGAATCGCAAATTTTAAACGAATATGTGGATAATAAGTGGAATTACATGACTCTCGAGTATGAAATTAAACGTAAAGAGATGTATTAGTCTATCCCAAGCTGTATGCTAGCAATGTAATTCACACGAGATAGAAGTATAATGAACGAACACAACTACATGAATATGACAATTACGTGAGTATGAAATTAACGATCTACAGCAAAATGTCCCTATAAATTAAACAAGCACAGCAACAAAGTATATGTAACACAACGTGATGCTTCTCGCACATACCTTACACGTCCATCTGCTTGTGAGACTGGCGAGGAGGAACTTTAGAAATGTGATCCACATGTAAAAAGAAATTAATTGATTAGCATGCATAGTAAAATTGCACCTCTCCCAAAACATATCTGTCCGGCTGCGAGCTCAGTGAAGCACTGAGTCGATCTTACGTCGAGAGCCTGACAAATATATACATGGAGCCGGTTCTGAGACTGACAAGCGACCAAGTGATAGCTACTCGTAAATAGATGTGAGTACGATTTACGTCACAAATTGATAAAAATTATATATATGATACACATACTAATATATAAATTAGACTAGTTGAATTTGAAACAAACCCTATAGAAAAACCCGCAATGAAATGGCACCAGATGTTCACCGAAAATACATCCGTCCACCTCGGATGTCAGCGGATGAATGCATCTTAAAGGCAACTGACTTTAAACTTACAACTGACAGAACCTATTTGCCTACCAAGTACTATTACCGACTTGATTCGTCCTACAGGTATGTGAATGCATAAAAGTGAATTAATTTAAAACAATGTATGTGCTACAAATTTTTTTTGATCGAGTATGTGAAATTGATTGGATATGGTAATAAAAAATGCGATGTGAAAATGTTAAGAAGTTTCGTCCACTGAACACAGAAACGGTGTTTACACGATAAATGCACTATCACACAATAATTTAACGACTTGTAAAAAAATATTTCACACTTTAGTTTATGAAGAGACTGAACGAGACATGAACCCCGGAGCATATAATATCGCTTAACGAGAATCGCAGCTATGACACTCCGAAGCCCGGTGTATATGAAGTAGCTGTTGAGGTATACATCCATCTAGTCCAAGCTTCTATGAGCAAATGAAGATGGTGGCGACTGGATACAGGCGTGCAGACAGCTCCTGACCTCCCCCAACCCTCGCCAGAGTGTGCTACTCTGTCCTTGAGGTAATGCAGCACTCTGCCCTTGATTGTAATTTTTTTCGGCAATGTAACAATATGGCGATGACTGGCTAGATACGACCATATCACTCCCTGCACCCTAACCTCCTACCTCCACCCATCGCAAGAGCGATGTGCCCTGAGGTCAAGAACCCAGACCATCCCTCCCCCCCTCCAACACAGAGTTTGTTTTCAGAGGGTGCTACACCCTGGTGTCGATCCAACACTGCAAGAACCTGTTTAGCAGCAAACATTCCCTCCTCCTACACCATCTAAGAACTGTCCTTTCCAAAGCAATGCTTCGCAAACCCCGCCTCATGGTCAGAAAACAATTTTTCGGTTGACTACCCCTGTCCATGAAGGGCGCTATCTGTTTAAGGTCATGCAATACCCTCTCCCCTTACAGCACTCAAGTGACGCGTTTTTTGGATATCTTGGGAACTGGTCTGTCCCTTTCCCTTCTTCTCCAAAGCGCTGCCTCGACTATGAACGGAGGCTTTCTTCAAAATCAAAGCGACAGTGTCCCTAAGGTGGCATCAGCGGAATTTTAACTGACCTGGGCTAGCTGCCTGCCCCTTTCCCCTTTCCACTCCTCTCAACAAACTGCTATTTTCGCTGGAACAATGAAGCTTCCTCCTATTTTTCGAGATGCAAGAGACTAGCATATACCCAGCGAAATAAAATTTTGCCACCAAACTCCCGCCAATAAAACTTTATATGCCTGAAGTTAAAATGAAGTTTCATTAATCCCATCAAGATTATCCCAAATATTTAATGTTCCAAGAAAAACTAAGTATTTTAATCTAATAAACTTTATTCCGTTTTCCACCAAACTTTACTCCCGTTTTCAGCTAACGTTATTCCTGTTTTTCCGACGACTTTTAACTACTTAATCATTAATTTTCATACTTACACAGCTATAGGACATATTTTTGTAAGTAATGACAAATATGCAACTTTATTCAATTTTTTAACTATTACGGTGTAAGCAAATACTCAATTAAAATATATTTTTCAAATATCAAAAACGTATTTAAAACAAACTTGTTCGATAAGTATTATATTTCAAATTTGTTTTTCTAAATATATTGTATGTACAGTTTTCCCATTTTTTAATTTCTACCATAAAATGCATAAATATTTACAAATTCTTATCCCTAGAAAATAAATATCGATGTTATATGACTGAAATAACACACATCCAGCATTAAATGAATGCTGTTGGAGCTGAAATCTGTTAACTTTCACGATATTTTAATTGATTTTCCTAAAAGGGAAAAATTAACATAAATTTGTAGGAAAATTGTTGCTAATTTGTATCCATTGCTATAAAAGGAGGAACAAAATAAATTTAAAAATTTTTTTTTTCAATTATCTTTTCTGATTTTGTGTAAAGTATGACTGTGTTTTTGTCACCACCAGGCATCTGCATGTTGATTCTGCAATAGTTTTAATCTTGCTGGGGTAAGAAAAAGATTTAATTTTAAAAGTTGGTTGGACTCTCACCGTTGTATGGCAGCAGAAAAGTGTTGTGGTGTGACGCCCAGGGCTCATTATACCTGGCCCTGGAAAGGTCTGTGTGTGTGTCGTTCGTTAAATTCTCTAGACTTGCCCAACAGCCCAGTAATGTTTTTTTCGAGATATCCAAGCCTGTTCCTTCCGTTTAAAAACTCTTTAGACTGTGTTTTAATTGCAATGTTAGTTTTTCTCCCCCATCAACTTGACATCAAACATCTTGTAAAATAATAATGATTATTATTATTATTATTATTATTTTCCAGGTGCCTTCCTAAAAAAAAAAATTCAACAAACCTCAAATAACTTACCATCACCCATTCATCTCAATAGCATTTGTTTCATTTAAATACAAGTACTTGGAACTTATCAATTTAAATGCAAATGAATGACATGGGTGAAAATCTCAAACTAATATATAACACGTCACCGTATTTAATTTTAGCAAAAATAAAAAAATTTATACACCATTATTTTCTTTAAAAAAAAAATTACAAATAGCTTAGTTAACATTCGTAAAACAATTTCTTTACATATTACCATCATACATGTTAGTATTGAAAACCTTACAAGATTTAAGAAATATTGCTACCCATGTTGCATTACAAATAATTACAAACATTTATCAACATGTTAGGACTGTAAGCCATAGTTTTTTTTACCAAAACACCAGCTTATGTTATGAAACTGTAAAAGAAATCATCACATCAGAGTATGTTACGACCGAAAATCATTAAATATATTTATCAATATGTGTGTGAGCAATTATGGCTTTTTTTTTTAAAACGAAAACAACATTTTACATCATAAAACTCTTTAAAAAAATCACAATAGAGTATATTACGAGTCAAAATCTTTCAATATATTTATCATTACCTGTGTAAGCCATTCTGGCTTTTTTTTAAAACCAAAACACAATATTACAATATAAAAACACAGTAAATTATAACATTTCAAATTACGACTGAAAAACTATCATACATGTTATGTTTGAATTAATAAAGTTAATTAAAACATTTCAACATTTTAGGTCATAAATCATTAACTTTCTTAGCATTACGTTATTAATTACTGGTTTTTCAGAAATTTGTCTTTGGAATCGGACAACAAGTCTTTAGAAGCGTAAAACTTTTTATCAAATAAAATTATATGTCTTTGAAATCGTAAAACAATTTTTGGCAACATAAAGCTTTTTATCTAATTTATTTATGGGTCTTGGAATTTGTAAAACAAGTCTTTATAATCATAAAACTTTATATCAAATTGAACGATGTAGTTTTGAAATTGTAAATCAAGTCTTTCAAACCATTAAAATTTTTATCAAATTGACTGATTGGTCTTTGAAATTGTAAATCGAGTCTTTAAAATTGTTAAACTTTTTATCAAATTGAATAGTCTTTGAAATCATTACAATTTTATACTTTCAATAATTAAAACTGTTAAATTCGTCAGCCTATTACCAGTGAAAATCATTAAATTTTATAAAAATGACACATCATATTATACCTGAAATCCATGTCACCATATGTCATCTGAACATCCTTACAATTGTAAAACTGAAAAAAAAAAAAAAAAAATTCTAAAATGTTGTGTCACAAAGCATCACTGTAAGTTTGATATATTTTTCATAAAAATTTCCATTTCAAGAGATAAGCTGAAATACGTTTCTTTACCAGAACAACAGGCTATGGTGATAATGATATAGGTGATGATATAAGAGTATAAATAATTTCCTATGGTGAAGTATGAAAGGAAGAGGGGGTGGGGGAATTAATTTATGCTGCGGTGATTCTAGTGATAACAATAATTCAGGTGATGGTAAACTTGACTCGGGTAAATGAGAATATATAATTCTAAAAACTCTTCCAAATCTTGGTATAACTGGTTTTCTGACATATCTTCCCGCACATTACTTGAGGTTAAATGCAATGGATTGCAGCAGGAACTCATTGCTGGTTTTTGTATACATATCTCAACTGATTTGATAACTGATGATAAATCTAGAGGTTCCAATCTTAATGTCGAAGGTGTTGAGATCGACGTCTCAGACGCCGCTGTATCCCTCGAAGTCGCAGGCATCGCTGTAGTGCTCGACATCGCAGGCGCTTCTATAGCCCTCAGTGTCGCAGATGCCTCTGTAGCTCTCGGTGTCGCAGGTGCCGCTAAAGCCCTCGATGCCGCAGGCGTCGCTGGAGACCTCGGTGTTGCAGGCGTCGTTGTAGCCCTCGATGCTGCAGACATCGCTGAAGAGATCGACGTTGTTGCAGTCCTCAACGTTGTTGCACATCTCGATGTGGAAGACGTGACTGTCTGTCTCGTTAGTGCAGCTTTCACATACTTGGTTTCGACGTCGAAGGCATATCTAATGGATTCGTCACTGTAACTGTTCTTATTGTTGAAGGTGTTGACAAGAGCAATGGTTGTAGAGTATATTCTATTTCTTCTTCATCCAAAAATCGAATAAATATTTTCCTAAAGCATCTGGTTTATTCAATAGATCATTAAAATAATACCTGTTAAAATCTGCAAGGTCTTCATTAAAATCTTGGGTAGATAAACCAAGAAAATAATCTTTATACAAATGCGATATGCTAAATTGAACCGAACTTACAAACAATTGGTAATAGTGGAAAGGGCATACATGCTAAAGCCTTAGCTATAAAAATTTCAAATTCCCAGGTAAACATTCGAAAAGTCAGATTTTTTCCTCCAACTAGAAGTTCAAACACCCTTCCGACACCCCCAACTTTCAAATATCATCAAGCAAACACCCCCCCCCCCCCCCCCCCAATTCACTGAGACAAACGTCTCTGCTAAGTTTATTGCTCGAAGAAATGACTAACAATAATTTATCAGTAAAATAACATGCTTCATAACAAATAAATTCTGTGCGATGATCAATTAAAAGCATAAGTAATGTAATGGAGATAAACAAAGTCAACAAACGAATATTTAATTTACAGAAAAAAAACTAAGTATTATAATATATGATTACTATTCACGCTTGCTATTATACCTCTATAAACTTCTCTAAGCTTACTTTAATCGTTTAAATGTATTATTATTCATTTATTTTTGTTTTCGAACCATAAAATGTAATTACTATTTAATAGAATGAAGTATTATGTGTTGTAACATTATTACATTACCCAGTATTTCTGGACACAATAAATTTTCCTAAAATATTTTTTCTTTTCAAAATATGTCTTTTCTTAATCCAGATATGTGTTATGCTTAACGCACTAATTATTGTTTATATGTTCCTGTTTTGTTATTCCGTATATTGATAATCATCTTTGGGCTAATCATATACAGATATTTTTTCCGCAAATGTCTCCGAACATGTTTCTTATTTGGTTAAAATTCAATGTTATAGGATTTTCTTTTTAAAATTTGTTGGCAGCAGTTTGTGTGTGAGGGGAAGTAAAGTTGTTTTATAAATATTTGTTCGTTTTTTATATAAATGTTGTGTATATTTTTGAAAATTTATGTTTTTTTTCCTGCATACTGAAGTTTGCAAAGGGAATATTAATTTTATCAAGAACGATACATTATATTTTGCTCGATAGTTTCCAAACAGCTAGGAAGACGTTTTGACTTTGGTATCCTCGATGGTTAAAATCGTTGACCTGAACTCCGTCCCCACCAGCACGGACCTGTACAGTTTGCTTTGTGAAAAGAGACACTTTTCCTAGGGTATTATAAACCTAAATGTGTTCTGCGGGGGTTTGTTGGACTTAGGCTGGCTACCTCTGAAATCTCGGGTTTTGTAGTTGGTACTATCGGTAAAATGTTGAATTTTAAACTTGAAGTTTTATGACTCTGGACAGGGATTTGTCACACTGCTAAGACCTCAAATCTCTTAAAGTAACTGTTTTTTCATGTCTTGGGATATTGGCAAACTCTATAAGTATACTAATTCGAATAGAGTATAGATTAGTCAGCTAATAATGTTTGATCGGAAATATTACATGCGATGGATTTAAGTTTAAACCTCCATAATATTGAGCATTTCTACCTTTTGTACGTGCACAAACGAATTTATATTAGTTAATTAACAGTGTTATGTTCGTTATTCCTTTTACAATTTTTTACAATCATACATAACCTAACCGAGATTCGAACCCAGTTTATATCAACCATACCTTCCCCGATATTGAATATTTTGTTACTTAGTTGTAGAAAAGTGGTTAGAGTGCTTACATCCATAATGTTTACCTCTCTCTGCAGAGAGAATATTTTTTCAAGAAAGCAAGTTCACTTTTAATAAAGTAATAGGTTAAGCAAAAGTACGAGAGGGATTCATTTTACAAGATAAATTTATTACAAAATAAAGACAAAAATATTTTTATTATTATTATTTCAACAAAACGAAATATGGCATGTTACAAAACATATACAGGTAAGAACTGGATGTCCCAAACAAATAATTAAACATTCAATTATATGATGAATCCAAGCACATAAATAAATATAGGATGTCACTTAATTATTTCTTTCCAAAACAAAATTGAAATGGTTTGCTCCAACATGCTAATACCTTGCTGATATTGACTTTACATTTGGTTTTCTGTATGCACGAGCATGTGATTTCGTTATCTTGATCCATCTTTACTAACTAGTGTATATTATCCAAGCTATTACAATTTACATAAAATTTCACTTATCCGAAATAACATATGACTCGAATAATATCAACATGTGATTAAGGAGGAGAATCATCATAGTGTGTTTCACTCTAGTCAGACATCATTTCCCAAGCTAGCATTAATTTTGAGTTTTCCTCTGCAGAGAATAATGTCGAATTTAATCCATATGTTTTACACAATTGTTTGAACAATTGGCCATTGTATTCTTATTTAATATCTACTACTTTCACGTTATATACACTTTCCAAAATCCGTTTTTCTCAACTCCACCTACATATATTTCACAATTATTTCCGTAATTTCTTGCAAATATCTTCAATGTTCTCATAATCCATACATCCACTCTCCCATTTTAAACCGTGGTGATGGATTGTATACCCATCTATATCTATCAATTTTCTTGTATTTAGGAGATAGATATTTCCAGTCAAACGGTGCTTTGAAGCCGAATACAATTGTATGTTCTTCCATAACATTAATAGCGATTTATTTTATGATAAATTTTGTTTCTGCAGATAGAAATCCTTGCACATTGCAAAACATCTCGCCGTAGCCCTGGTACATCGTCTACTGGCTAAATTAATTATTTTCACCAGCTTATCTCTTACACTGTAACTCGCTAATATAAAATGAATAATAAAAGCATAAGCTTGCATATTTGCTGGAATTAGTGTATTTGCAATAATTTCAATTTGTGAATTAATCACGCTAATTGTATTCATGCCATCTTGTTTGCTTACATTAAACACAAATAACACAGCTCTAATTTTAAATGTTGTGGGTTCTAGGATCGGTGAACTGTTTTTTTTATAATAAGATTCCTGAAAGTTTTTATACATATCATGTGAAATAAGGAATTCCCCATTGGCAAAGTTAATATTTAAATCCACATAGGGGCAGGCTTGACTGTTTAGATACATTTTAATATTTTTCATATGACAATTATCGAATACTGATCTATCAGCTTTTAAATGATTTGGTCGATTTGTTTGAAAATAAATGACAAATATCAAGGTTTTTCCGACAAAAAAACTTAATTTCACACTCAACAAAATTTTTGAGCTAATGGTAAAGTTGGAAAAACCTCTAAACCCCATAATCTGAATGCAAGGTTTACATTCCTCACATATTCGATATATTTTAAAAACTTTACATGTTCACGAGTGTTAATTTCAATATGCGGAATCAACCTTTCCACACTGCTTAATTCAAATGCTACACCATCCTCGTTATTAGCTGTATCATCATGGCATTCAAATGCATATTGCCGAACAAAATAACTAATTCTGGTTTAGCATTTATTATGAAGTGTTTGTAGTCTGCAGCAAAGCCCAAAACCATATTTAAAGGTATAACTTCATATTTTCCACTGGGGTTTATTTGTAGTGAGTAATCACTAGCATTGCTCCACCCAGCCATAAGGCCTGTATAAAGATCGTTTATTGTTCCTGAGAGATAGTTCTTTATCGTGGAAGCAAATCCAACATCTCATGTTTGATCGATTTCCACAACATTTAGCAGATATGAAATTATATCGATTAAACAAGGTATTCGATTTTCTTACTTTATTTGTAGTTTCTGGATTACTTGAATCGGCTGTCTTTTTAATTGTTCCTCTTGACCTTTAATTTGATTTCGACACTATCGAGTAAATATTGTGATTTTAGACTGAAACCCTTATTTCTGATGGAAATATGACAGACCTGCTTGGAATGGTTTATACACATGTATTTCAATATTGGTGATTGTATTTTCATAGCTGATCAGTACTTCAACATTAAGTATATCTTCTATTAAGTATATCTTCTATTTTTATTAACAGTATATCATAATTCTTTTAAATACAAATTGTTTCATCGCGTTAACTTCAAGGGTTAATTATTTGATGTAAGTATTTCTGTTCACATTTACATCTTTTATAGATATTTTATTCGAAATACCTTATTTCTTAAAATAACTGCATACATTAATATCCGAATTTACTATTATACACAATGCCAATAATGACGGTAATTTGAAATGGAATGCAACTGATTATATAGCTTTTTCAAAATGTAAACAAACTGTAATTTCTTTGTTTCTAAAATGAATATGTTTTCCATCTTGATCGACAATTGTAACAACTTTTTCATCAACACGATTCACTATTACTGGAAGATATATCAATGTATTAGGTTTTACAATATTTTATATCCTGGGGCAACAGCACATGTGAATTGATATATTGTGTTTGTCGGTTTTTCATTTAAAAATGAACCGCCTACAATATTATGATCTAGACGAAATACATTTACTGATAATATTAACCTGTTTTGATGATTAGTGCAATTGATTAGCTGGCTATACTCTCCTTTTATAACCCAACATATTTGCAATTGAATTGTCTTCCGAGAAGTCGATATCGATGTTACTATACAGTGAACTAGTTAACGTATTTGGATGTCTCCGTAATCGAAAAATGTACATCTTCAGGTAATGCTGCTTTAATGAATAATTTAAGGTCATCCAACTCATAACTGACATCACAATATTGTAGGTTTTTTCACCAATATTAGCCGTAAATGATTGGTTATGCATGTCAGTGTTTGGTATAGTGTTGTAAGTATGGAATTCGATTAGACTTATTTGCCATTCTCCATCTAACTCCAATGCAGGGAAATATACCACATGCAATTGCGACGAATTTCCACTTAATATCAACATAATTGAAATATTACTAATATGTTTTACTAATACAATTACTTATATAACCTATTAATAGCCGAAAAAACATAAACATAAATGTTCGCAATTAATTGTTTTTGGTAATTGTTCCATTTCGTAATGATACCTTAATTGCGTGTTTTTAAAATAATTACGTATTTCAATTAAAGAGTGTAAATTGCCGAAACTGTCATAATAAAATGATTCGTTTATGTTTTTAATTAATGCAAACCAATGTGTTTGTTAAGTTTTTTTCATATTTAAATTAACGATCATACATTCACAAAGATTTGTTTTTGTTGGTAAATTGTCTCTCATATATCTTTGTTTGTTAATGCAAATTTTGGAAGACTATTTAGTACTTTCTGTGTTTTTTTCCACTTTTGCAGTTGTTCTTGTCCTTGTCCAACTTTATAGGGTTTCAAATAGATTCCTTTACCTTTTGATTTAACTGCTCCACTAATTGCCTAAACCCCTCTGAGGATTGATCCTAAAGCTGTTGATGCAGGAAATAGGAACAAAATGATTCCTCCTTTCCTTGTTTTTTGTTCGGTTTTATGTTTTAAGCCCATGCCTCTCTTCACATTCGCGCGCATAACTTTATCAACAACCTAAGCTCCAAACTTTCCACCTCTAGATGTAGATGGATTCTTACTTATATTTGCTGCTTTATCGCCTAGCATTGTATCTGCTATATGTCTTTCTTTCAAATCGTTCGATCGTAAACTATATTATGTTCTGTAAACATGTTATCCAAAGAGTTTATTCCTTAATCGCCTGTGCCAAACGTTTTGAAAGTTTAGTACCAGGTCCACAATAACTGCATTTCAGTAAATTTATTATTAATGTATCCAATACAGTGCATTATTTTTTTATATGTTTAGTACAAGACATTTTTTCAACTGAACGCGATTCTATATATAGATCTACATTTATAGTTTCATGTTAGTATGTTACGTTCTACTGTGTTATTGTGTAGAAGTGTAGGTTATAAAACAAAATTGTAAATCATAAATACAAAAGAAAATGTAATTTTACAGTCAAATATACATTGTATAATAAGTGGTCCTTCTTCATGTGGAAATACTATGTCGCTGTTGGAGCATCCAAATAGGCTTTAATTTGATAATGTATATGTGTTTTCTAAAACAATACAACCACAGAAATACCAACAATTAGCGAACATTTTGTTGTTAATTGATGAAATGCGATATTTCCCTTTTAAAAATAAAGAAGAAATATTGCCTCCGAAGGTAGCATTACCCAATTTCGTATTTATTTTTTAATGATGTTTGGTGTGAACCACAGGGTGAAATAAATCAATATTTCAGTTTTGGTCACTATTTAAACGTTGATTGTTTTTATCTATCGCAAAGTTATGCACATACGCTGAAACATAATTTATACAATTATTATAATATGGTAATTGTGTTTAAAATGGATAATATCAATCTCCAACACATTTACAATGGTCATGTTTTAGGCGATATGATATTTACAAAGTTTAAATATATGTGTTTTTACTGTTGGAAAGAAAAATACATTTTTTGGTGATTATATCAACACTCCCCCTATATAAAGACAGATATAGGTCTGGTTTTGACAGTTTTTACTTCCAGGCGAAGAACATTGAGTATTTCAAAGTTTGGACATAGCAGTATAACATGCAAACATTACAATAGCTTTTTGACCAAAAATCGCTATGGGAATTGTGATTTGAAGGGACATATATATCGTAATATGGGTATAGCTGTGAAAGATAAATGAGGTAATAAGCATTAGGTGGCAGACTTAAACACTATAATGCTAAATGTATTTAAATCACAATTAAACTATATTCAAGAGAAATTAATAAAGTGGTTTGATTTGAATGATAATGTTTATAAAACACTACTGTAATTGCAAACATGTTATGGAATATTAGCACTGATTTGCAGAGCAATGAATTTAGAATAGAAGAATGTTTAAATTGATTTAGTAAGGATTTGATGATATGACAAACATCGTTTTTACAACACAACCTACAGATATGCAAGAAAATTTAAGTGTTGTAATTAATGAAGTGTTAAACCATACTATTACAAAACAACTTCAAATACGAATGGAACAAATAATACAATATATAACAGATGAATAAAAATTAGTAACCATTTTGGTTTAGTTACTGAAATAGATTTGAAGAAACAAAATAATGATTTGGAAACACGAGTAAATAATTTTTGGCAATGATTTAAAAGCTAAAAGTATAACACAATTAGAGGTTGTTTTAAGTATAGTAGATAAGATTGAAAAATGCAAACTAATCGACCTACTACATCAGTTAAAAAAAGCAATGATTTAATTCATATACAAATAGATTGAATTTAATGTAGTATAGTCAAACATGTCTGTGTCTGCTTCAAAATTACATAAAGTCATATCTGCTGTAAAAGATAAATATGTACATGCCAACCTAGCTCATATGGAATGGGATGTTTTAAATGAAGAAATATTTAAACCTGTTACAAGTAGAATGGATACATTGCATTCTGTGTTGAAAAAGACTAATGAAACCGTTTTGGAAATTAAAATTGAAGAATTAGAACCTTTAACAAAGAATAACAAAAAGCAACCCTTTCCTCAATTAACATGATGTTATTTAGCTTTAAATTAATCTTTGTCTACATGCGATACAACCTTTGGTGTTTATCATCATGACTATGTCTGGAACTGATGTCAAATATTGTTTGAATTATTGTCTAAAATTTTCCAAATGGATATTCCGGTACAGATTTGCAGAAAAATAAAGAACTTATGCGATGAACGAATACTAACATTCGTTCAGGAGCTGAAAACCACCCGAAAATACAAATAATTTCCGATATGGTTGGAAGCAGAATATATCAAGATGAAGTTTGTGGTCGCTTTTCTCCTGTATATTGGAACAATCCTAATAAATTGGTCGATATATTAAAACTTCTCATCACTTCGAAGAGTCTGGGAATAATTTACATATGAACGAAATGGTTTCTTTTATTGAATAGTTGAAAGAATGTTATATTAGCAGTGCAGTTTAATAAGATTGCTCAAGAGCTTCACGCCTATGCAAGGATAAGATCTCCTAGAAGAAGAGTTATAAATCATGGTTTATATGATATTTTTCAAGCAGATTTGGGTGAAATTTCATTGGTTTCAAAATACAATAAGGTATACAAGTATCCTTTAACCCTAATAGACGTTTTTGAGAAATATGGTTGGGGCATACATTTAAAAAAAAAAATCCTGGAAACAGGTTATGTATGAAAGGAAGATTGTTTCGGAAGCTAATGACTGAATATGGTAATAATCACTACACAACATATTCGGAGCTTAAAGCCAGTGTTGTGGAACATTACAGCAAATTGATTGGGCAGTAAATATAGAAACACATCACATCGAGGGGTACTTACAAATGGTTTAATGTTTTGCCTGAAATAATTAAATTTTATATAATTCCAGATTTCATAGAACTACCAATACGGCTCCCAAAGAAGTTACGGGTAAAAGATTAATGAAGACTATTTATAATAACATTAAATTCATCGACGAAAGAAAACCAAAGTTTAAAATTGGGGAATTTATACGTATCTCGAAGCAGAATGGAATATTTGTGAAAAAATTTATGGTGCATTGGTCTTTTGAAATATTAAAAATTATATCAACTAGACAAACACATCCCAGAGTGTATTACCCAGAAACCTATGATGGAGAACCAATACAAAGCCGATTTGACGAGCATGAACTGCAAAAGTTCAGTTCTCCAAATGAATATTTTTTTGATAAAATCATTAAAAGGAAGAAAGACATGTCCTTGGTTCGATGGAGAGGATTGTCAAAAGCACATGACTCCTGGGTAAAGAATCAAGATCTTAAAAGACTGTAATACAATATTTGTAAACATATCTGATGCTAAATAAATAATTTTTATTATATGTGATATGTTATTTATTTATTAATAAAGCTGTAGAAAGATGATGAATCTAATATTTATTCTGCAATCAATCACTTGTTAATTGGATTACCATTTCATTGGATTAACATTGGAGCGATAATGTAATGTGTTTTTAGCAATTTTTAACATTTTTATTATATATTTCCGTAAAATATTCCAAATTAATACTTTCTTAACTTAGATTTAAAGAAAAAGGTATTTGCAGGGAACTGTTAAGATTTCCATAAGTGCTGCGTATTACAAAGGAAGGGGACATTAATCCTGCTTTAAGGTTTGTACGTAAGGCTGGTAAGAGAGAGGAGAGGTGAATGAGAGAGAGAGAAGAGAGAGAGAGAGAGAGAGAGAGAGAGAGAGAGAGAGAGAGAGAGAGAGAGATAGGGCAAAAACTGGCTCGATGTTTATTGCGTATTCCTACATCACTTTCGTCTCTTAAACACCCAGAATTGGTTTAGACATCCTACATGTAAGCTTGGTTTCTGGTGTAACAAATGTTGCAATTTTCATTACCTTCATAGCATTAAATTCGTTAATAATAATATCATTGGAAGAAATGACATTTCGGATAATTTCCATCAAAGATTTATAAAAACGTTTTCACTTCACCTTGCTGGAGTTGATATGTTTCTCTAGAAGAATAGTAAAAAATAGTTTTTATCGTTACAGGTAAAGTTATTCAGAAACAATTAATTGCATTTCCAAAAATACAGTTACATATTGACTGATCATATTTTCAATCTAGTTATTAATATAAACAGGATAATTTTTTTCAGCAAAATATGTTAAATATTTATTCAATGGAAATAAAGCATTGGAGAATTTTATTAAACGTTGCTTGCCAGATAGCTTCGAAGACTCTTGACCAGCTCTCGGTTAGTGAGTCGGGCAAGGGGCTAGAGGGGGAATAAGTCACAAAATGGGAGAGTCCACAACTCTCCGAAAAACGAACTCTGCATTGGAGTGATAGAGGGGAGGGGACAGATCGCTGAATACACAGTCATTGACAAGGGCTGGGGGTGGTTCACCTTGGAGAAGAGACTAACTTTGCAAGTGAAAACGACTCTGTGTTGGAGGGGTGAGAGGGATGGTCTAGGTTCTTGACATCATGGCACACCATTCTCACGAGGGATGGGGGTGGGTTGTGGGGGTGCAGGGAGCGATATGGCCATATCCAGCCAGTCGTCGCCAACTTGTTTTATTGCCGAAAAAATTTGCTATCGAGGGCAGAGGCATGGGGTGGGTGCACCCCTGTATACAGTCGCCGCCATCTTCAGTTGCTCATAGATGCTTGGATAGACGGATGTATACCTCAACAGCTCGTTCATATACACCAGGCTTCGAAGAATGATAGCTGCGATTCTCGTTGCTCCGGGATGCAGATCTCGTTCACAGTCTTTGTAAACTATAGTGTGGAATATTTTTTTTACAAGTCTTTAATTTATCATGTTATAGTGCGTTTATCATGTAAACCCCGTTTCTGTGTTAGGTCGACGAAAATTCATAACATTTTCAAATCAGGTTTTTATTACCAAATGCTGTGAATTTCATAGACTTGATAGAAAAAATTTGTAGCATGTATGTTATTTTGAAATAATCCACTTTGATACATTCATGTACTTGTAAGGCAAAACAAGTTGTTAATAGTAGCTTGGTAGGGAAATAGGTTCTGTCAGTCGCAAATTTAAAAGTCAGTTGCCCTTAAGATCCTGGCCACGCTACACGTATATAAGCAGACACACATCATAAGTTCCATTCATTCATCGACTGTCCTCTGAGGTGGATGGATGTATTTTCGGGGAACTCCGGGGGGAATTTGACTATGTGTTTTTCTATTGTCTTTGTTTAAAATTTAATTAGTTTAATTTATGTATTAATATGTACATCATAAACATAATTTTTTATCCATTTGTCACGTATATCGTATTCACATGTTTATCCAAGTAGCTATAACCTTAGTTGCTTGTCAACATCCGAACGTGCTCCACGTATATATTTGTCAGACTCTCAACGTAATATCGATTAAGTGCTTCACTGAGCTCGCAGTCGGACCGGCATGTTTTGGGAGAAGTGCAATTTTATTATGCATGTTAATCAATGAATTTCTTTTTACGTGTGAATCACATTCCTAAAGTTCCTCCTCGCCAGTCTTACAGGCAGACGGATGTGTAAGGTATGTGCGAGAGGCATCAAGTTGTGTTACAGATATCTTGTTATTGTGTTTGTTTAATTTATAAGGATAATGTGTTGTAAATCGCTAATTCCGTACTCATGTAACTGCCATATTCACATAATTGTGATTGTTCATTATACTTCTCTCTTGAGTAAATTATATTGCTAGCTTACAACTTGGGATAGACTAATTCACTTCGTTACATTTGATTTCATACTCGAGAGTCATGTAATTCCACTTATTATTCACCTATTTGTTTCAAATTTGCGATTCGTTGCATGTAATTTATTTATATGTATAACACTATGAAATTCTCTAATGTTTTATTGCATTCGGAAATAGTCATCATCTATTAAATGGTTTGTATTTTCTAACACGTAAATCGCATCTTTCAAAGTCGCCATCTACCAACTCCTTCTACAAAACTATCACTACCAAACCAAAAAAAAAAATTGCACTCAGACCACTCTTAGTTCACTTTTGCACCAAACCCAAAAATTTTCCTTTTCAGTACTTTTATCCCTTATAATTTATTAACCCCTTTTTGATTAACCTTTTCAATCAAATTAATTTATTCTTTGATATCAACTCAAAATAAAATTAATCAGGTCAATCAAAATAGTTGGAATACCTTTGGGGTTAGAACCACCCCACCCCCCTTTTTAGCCTACTACTATTAACATTTGCAACTTTTCCTTTATTTTTATGTAGGTGTGTTACACCAATGTGCAAAAAATGCACTTTCACCAGAAATGCATCACAGAAAGTAGGTCACTGGATCAATGGTGAAAGTGGGGTATTACCCATTTGTTAGGTCTAATATACTTATTGTTTGTTTAATACTAGAACATTTATATTTAAATCAATGTGTAGACAATAGGCTGACAGAAATAAAAGTTATATCAACATTATTAAATGAAAACATGTTTTTATTTTACATTTTTCAATGTAATGAACTTTAGCAAAGTACTTCATGGACAACTAAAAAAAAATGTGAAGATACATGTCCGATTGCTCGATATTGGAGTGAAAAGATTTTTTAGTGGTTATTAACATTTAAGTCTTAAGGGGGCCCCCTACATAGAAAATCGGCATCATTTCAAGCCATTTTATTTACTGTAATTTCTCAAAAGCTAAGTTATATTTTATGACAACAATTTTTTAGAGTGAAGAAGTAGGTGCGTACTTTGTAACTACTGTCGAAGATATTTTGTTGGATTATAAATACGGCTTTTAAAAATTACTAATTCCGCGAAAATTTGCTACAGAGAAAGCTCTTATTATAATGAATCTTCCTTTGCAAAACAATAGCTTTATCACAAGTAACAAAGGTGTATCTTTTGTGAATAAAATTATGTATTAAAACCCTATAGTCATGGCTAACAATACTGAGGAAACCAAATTAATGCGAAGCAATTTTTCGCAGTTTCCGACTCTTGGTAGGTGCTGCATTCTCGGCTTTGTCTAAGTTGGCTTTGCGAGTCTGGCCGTGGGGGAAGCGGAGTGGCGCGAGCGCTGACCTGGCCATCTAGAGCATGCCCAGGAGGGGAAGTGAGACCAGCGGGGAAACCAAGAATGGAAGGAACCCTGGCTCTGACTGCGTGCACCGCGTGCCGCAGCCTTAAATACCATCGGTTCATAGGTGGGGGAGTTTCTGTTTAGTGTCGCTGAGTGAAGAGGTTGTCAAGACTTGGTGCGTGATTTTTTTTTGTCATTATGGATTGCCCAAGCAAAGACTAAAGATTTTGGAAGAAAAGACAAATGATTCTTTAGCCGCCCCTGCACAATATCCAATTTCTGCTACATCCTATTATACCCATTGGCACTACGTAAGGCATAAAAGTTTCTTTAGCAGGAGAGAAGAAAGAATCCATCAGTTCATACCCTCGCATTACCTACAGTGCTAATAGCAAACTGTAAATGGTAGTCAAAAACAACTCGCAAATGGCTGTGGATAGTAACTGAAATGTTTCCCATCACTAACGCATGCATTAAGTTTCATTTTGTACATAAACATGTTTTACAGAACCCATAATTTTTTCGTAAATGGATATATATGATTGAAGTTTGTTACTCGGGTGTCCGCCATCTTGTCTATCGCAGCTCCGTTTGTATAGCAGAATATTAGAACACGTTCTGTTAGAGTTTCGAGCATGCCCATGGGTACGAAAACTGTTATACCCGGAGCCAGACCCCTCCGGATGGGGCTGGATTATAACCTACATGGGAGCAGAAACGTTAGCAGAAAATGGGAATGAAAACTACTACGGAAATCAGCATCGTGTAGGTCCTATATAGCGTCAAAGAAGAAATAGAAGAGTTCCACTCGGACTCACAGAATATTTTAAGAAGAGGTAAGTTGACAAATGGTTTATAAATGACTCATTGTGTTCAGGCAACAAAAAACTATAATAACTTCCTTGATAAACATATCTTGAGTTCAAGTCCCATGGATTAAAGGGGAGAAATATGTATGGTTATGGAAATGTAAATGCAGGTATTTACTTTCCATGTTTTATGTAATTGTTTACAGAATTATTGGTGTATATACATGTTTACCGTATTTGAAATCAAAGGCTATTGTGGACGTTAGTGGCTGTTATTTTTGCATGCAGAAAATCAGCAATCTTTTCTGATGAATGAGTCAGAAAATGTCAACCTTTTTTGTTATCCAATGAAACCAGTACGCGAAAGTAACCCTAATTATATGTCTAACTATTAATTAAGTACTTACGAGAGCTATGTTCCGATTAATTTTCGGTCTGTTGTGTATCCGTCCAATACACAATAAATGACCAAGTGACGCAATAAAAAAAAAATTAAAAAAAACTGATGTTACAAATATTCTTAATTTAATGCTTTGAAGAAAAAAAAAGGTTTCGAACTGTCACTCATTTATGTACGTTGCACTTAACGAGACCTCTATACACAAACTTCCCTTTATTCACCGCTTGTATTTCTGCAAATATGCTAATCGCTGTTTATGCTGAGCTGTATGCAGTTATGGGTAAGGATTTTGAAAAGTTTTCTTAAAAAGTGCCTAAATTACTGCATCTTAACTATAGTAGAGTGGCAATATACATAATTTGTGTACTATCTCTGTTTGAAGAATTTTTAGAGTTTATTATTTTTTTAATGATACGTATATATTCAGAACTTTCTTCCTGTAAGCATACACAAGTATTCAGAACTAGGAGTTAAACTTTTTCACATAAAGCTCATATCTATTTAAGCCATTTAAGAGTGTGTATCACATGCAGGCCAAATCTATGGTGCAATCGGTATGACAGTGGCTATGGCCCCTCTGCGGCGGTTGTTCTAGAAGACATTAGTGAGGCAGATTATAAAGACATGCAGATTTTTTTTTGCAAAATTTGAAAAGAAAAAAAAAAGGACAAGAAGGAAGTTGAAGAAATTACTAGAGGACAAAGTGCTTGTCACAAATGAAAGGAGCACCGAAGGAAACGATTAACGGCATCTTTATTTGAAACAGTCTGCAAAATGACCTCATGCGAAAATGTAGTGAAGCAAATCTATTACAATATTTTTAAGGGGAATATAAATACTTCATAGGGCTTAGAAAAAGAAGCTGTTGCTCTTTCCCAGTTTGCCACTGAAAACAATATTTCCATCCCCCAGTGTAGATTGGTTACTGAAGAAGAACATCCATTCCTTGGGGCATCACCAGATGGGCTGATTGGTGAAGATGCTGTACTAGAAGTGAAGCGTCCGACTACAGCAAACCTTGTTACACCACTAGAGGCAGGTGGCGATAAAATATTAAATTCATTGTAATGCGAGATGGTGTACCGAAACTGAGAACTTATGATACCTCGATGTATCAAGTTCAAGGAATACTTCATATTTCAAAAATAAAATTCTGTCGCTATGTTGTTTAGTTACCCAAGGGCATAATATGCGAATTTGTTGAAAGGAATGACGATTTCTGGAGAGAAAATATGACCCGTAAGCTATCGAAATTTTATTTTAACTGTCTGTTACCAGAAATCGTTGATTTGAGATATGCAAGACAGCTGCCAATGCAACATCATAAATGCCCAAAAAAATGTTGGCGCTGAAGACGACAAAAAAGTAAGAAGAATTCAGTCAAGCAAATTTCTTGAAGATTTGGGATAATTTTTGCCAACTTTCTACTATCACATATTCTGAATCTCATTCATAGGACCTACTTAATGTATATCTCAATGGCGTTGGGTAAGTGAAGAAATAGAAATATTTTCTGAAATAGAACTTGCAAAATTGTAAGGCATTTAAAATTTGATAACATCAATTTTATGATCTCGGCATCCATGTTTGGAAATGTACAAAGCTTGGGTTAGTGCCATATTTCAGTGCCATTACTGGCCAGTAGTTGGAGATGGTGATATATTGTGAAATTATTTAGTGATATGGTATTACTAAAATTCTTTCACTTTACCTAGCCTCTTAGATTGTAGTTTTTTACGCAGTTTAGTTGTTTTCGGGTGTATCACGCAAGTTTATTCTTAGAGTGCCCATCTAGAAATAGTTTCTCTCACACACAGCAGGTAATAATGAAAGAAAGTAACGAATGTTTACAGATAACAATGAAAAGTAGCCAGAGCTCAAAATATTTGCGATAGGGTACCATCTGTTGCCATAGTGTTTCTTGTCAGTTTTAGCTAAATAATTTATCGCTGCTGTTACCACTGAACTTCAAAGTGAAAGTACAACAATTCAGTACTGTACGTGTCTTACTGTTACTGAAACAATATAAATAACAAGCCGAAAATTAAAAGGAATACTAATCGACAGTTAAATGTAAAAATTGGTAAATATGTCGTTTTTTTTTTAAATTACGAAGGTATGTTTACTAGGATGCATATTGAAATTGTGTAAATGTTATGAGATTTTTTAAAATAAAATGTACATTATACTGCATTTGTATTTGTATTGTTTTTATTGTGTATTGTTTGACCCTGAACATGTGTTAATTTTTCACAGCATGTCCGGAGAATTCATGATTATTGTTCAAGTGTATGTTCAATAGTTCATTGTTGATGTTGTCTTTTTATTGTTTGATTTTTCCACTAACGATAAGTCGTGGTTAAGATTTATGTACCTTATAATTACTGTGTTGTGGGTGTATTTGTTGTTCCGGTGTTATTTTGTGTAAAACTTCGTGGAGTTTCTGCATATTACTGCAGCATTCACAAGATAAGTTTATGATCAGTGTCTTTATTAAGAGGTCGTTTGTCTTTGCAGCTTAAAAAAATTTTTGCACTTAACTTTTTTCTGAAATTTCTTTAATTCCTTCAAAGTGTGAACTACATGTCTGACGTGGCAACGCTGCACAATGAGTCGCCTCTTGCATATAAATGTCAACATTACCATGTTAACCTGGTTTTTATATTTTAACTAGCAGCCCGGCATCGCTTCGCTCAGCTTTCATGGAGTTATTATAATACATACCTACCTATATATTTGAGACAACCAGTGACTACCTGAGACTACTCATGACTACCTACGACTACCCGCGATTACTAGCGACTCACTACCCGTGACTATTTGCGACTACTTGTGACAAGTGACTACTTGTGACTACCAATTACTACTTGCAACTACTCGCGACTACTTCCGACTACTTGCTATTACCCGTGACAATTTGTGACTACCTGCGAATACTTGCGATAACCTGTAACTACTTGCGACTACCTGTAACTACTTGCGACTACCCGTGACTACCTGCGAATAATTGCAACTAAATGAGACTACTTGCGACTACCTGCGACAACTTGCGAGTACTTGCGAATTTATAATATTAAGATCCACTGAGCCACTGTGGAACTAATTGATATATTTTTATCTACTGAGCTACTGCGGCCCCTCTTGAGATTGCTTTAGCCACTGAGTCACAGAGTCCCCACTTGGGATCGCACTAGCCACAGGGACACTGCATCCCTACTTGATATATTTCTATCCACTGAGCCACTGCGGCCCCACTTGAGAGGGTTCTAGTCACTGAGCCACTGCAGCCCCACTTGGGATCGCTCTATCCACTGGGCCACTGCAGCTCCACTTGCATACTCTACCCACTGAGCCTCTGAGGCCCCACTTGAAATAGCCTACGTTCATCTGGAAGAATGTAACTTTCTAACAGTGAAAGAACTACAAGTATCGGCCCTGTAGTTTTGGTAGAGAATGCTTATAAAGCAGCCAAGTAGCCAATTTTTCTGCGATTTGGTTTACAAATTTTGAAATTTCTCTAGGACTCTTTTTTCTTTTTCAATTTAAAATTGTCTATGATTATCTTTGAGAATATAGCTTTCTAATAGCATCAGTATAGATTCGCTACTCTTTGTTTTTTTCGTCGCAGTTATCAGGCGTATACTGTATGCGTAATATTATTGCTTAAGGTTAAGAGAAAAGTAGTATTTTGGGGTTAAAAATAAATAGAAAACTATTTAAAAGTGATTTCATATATAGTTCCAAACCAACACCGTTGATGTATTTTTTTTGTGACACTGTTGAAAGCTCTTCTATCTAAATGTGTCATATTGCATTTATTATTCAATTTTCAAAGCTTATAAAATTAATATTTTGAGTGATTATATGTTTAAGAAAGAATATTTTATAAGTTAAGAAGTCTGATACGATCTGGTGCGTTTTTAATTCAAATTTAATGCACTCAGACAAATACGTGCAACATTATAGTATACAGATGCTTCAGTATATTAAAGACAATAAGCGATAGTACTCCAAATCTTAACTTCTGACAACAATGTAAAGACCAATGATTATTCTTCTGAGGTAAGAGTAAATGTTTCATTCAATTGCGCAATGCAACAGTGAAACTCAGCGCAATGTGCTGTAACTGTAAGTGACCAATAGGCAAATTAATGTTCAGGTTCGGATGATTTTGCGTCCGTTATTGTCATAATAATATTATTCGGAAATATTGTACACCACAATATGATTTTTGGTTTATCTTGAGCTTTGTTTTATTTTACTTTAGTATTACCTTCCCTTATTTTGTTACAATCATTAGTCTTAGTACACTGACGGCATTCCCTTATTAGAGAGCTACGATGATGTGGTCATATTACTGGTGTCCCACCGCAAAGATCCAGGTTCAATTCCCTGCGGGGTCGGCCCCGATTTTTGAGCGCATGAAACATGGAGGACGTTGCCATTTGCCGGTGGGTTTCCTTGGGGTTTTGGCGTTTCCTTCACTATTGCATTCAGTTCCTGCTCCACACTTCCACCTAAAGACCTCGCCTGTTATGAGGTGCCGAAATCTTTCTCTCACACACGCATTAATCAGTGGTTTATAGTGATGATATTGTACAGATTTTTGCTAAGTGTATGAAGTTCATAACAAAGAGTCTGCTGTATGCCCTTCATAATATATTTCTATATTCAATATAATTTTCTGATCACGTGATTTTTTCCGCATAAGTTTTCCTTGTCCCTTTTACAATAAAGATAAACCAAAGTTGAAAAAAATGTAAATGATAAATAACATACATTTTATTTATAAGGCATAGTCATGCAGAAAATAACAAGTGCATTACACCATTAATTAGGACAAGTTTATGTAAGATATGCACACAAACTCTTGTTTGGTTGTAACAAGAAATAAATTTGTGAGTTTTAATTTATTGTTACTATGTGGATGTCCTTGAAGGTATTATGAGTATCTGCTGGAATCTTTCTGTCTTTATGTGTAAGTTTGTATCATGATTAGAGACCAGGAAATTTCGCGATATCATTTTAAGATACGCTAGACTTCAAACACGTGTACATTTAACCTTCTTTCCAATTGGATCGTAGTTTGTAAGTCACACATTGGACGAATTGAATTAATTAGTAACCTACAGTAAAAAGACGACCGAATCCGGTGGTACGTTGTCTGAGGGTGAACTGGATCAATAGCCAATTAACAACTAACTAAGCCCTGACTACATACCGGATTATGGAGTTTAGATTGTTGCCGGATGCATCCACGAAATTTCCGGGTCTCTAATTATGATATGTACAAAATTTGTTATTATACCATTTTAATCCATCTTGATACCCTGTTTTCAAGATTGTTTCCTCTTCCAATCTAGTATTACTTGTCTAAAGCTTGTACTCAAATTTAGGTATAAAGGTTTGAAATTTAGGTTTGAATTCACGTTTTTTTTTCTATGCACTTTAGGTATTGCATGGCAATGAATAATGTTGTTCTTGTGCCACAAAAGTTTTTAGTAAAATAAAAAAACCGGCTAGACATAAAAAAGATAACTGAAACACTTAATTACAAAACTTTAATATTTATGAGAACAATTTGTAAATGTGAAAGGGGAACTATTTTTATGGATATGTAAATACGTTTCTTTAAAAGTGAGTTCGAGCATCTTTTCTTCACTGTTTATGTCGTTAAGTCTATGTGTTTATTTGATTTGTCTTATGATCTCCTCTTCTACATGAGTTGACACTATCTTTCACGACTAGAAGCATTACATGCTTACATTAAAGAGTACCTACACATATCATACGCCGTTAAAATTATGACTTTCATGTCATACTGTTTCTTTTGACTCACTACAAAGTGCTGCTATTATGAATGTCCTAATTAATTGAACGGTAGGTCTACTCCCCCCTTTGCGAAATGCAGTCAAAGATAATCTTTGTTAATGTATTTTGCAAATCTAATATATACGCATTATCTCATACATATAATTTAATACAGGGAATAATTACGTCACCAACATGTCATTTCTGTTCATTGACACATTTTTTTGGTGCCAAGTCCCGAGAACACATTAACTTAACGAAACATCCCCTCCCCTTTGGTTATGTGTTTTTAAACCACGAAGTTTTAAATATCACGCCAGCTTCTTTACTCGCGAAAACGTCCCTAGATCAAACATTAAACTTTCAGTAACCCATGCAATAGCGAATAATGTTTGGCATGACAGTGTGTCTAAGTTAAAATAATTTTTGATATAAATTCATGGCAAGGTGTTCCCTTATTTTCCGTGGCAAGCTGAGGGTGCATTTATGACGATAGGCTCAAATTTATTAAGTTGATTAAATGTGTTTCGTTTCATAGAAATATCAGACACTTCAGTATTGTAACTTGAAATTTTATGCAGCAAATACAGCACCTAGCATAACCTAGCGAAAGTTTCGGACTGCTCGCGCTGTCTCGTGCGGGGAAGAAAATCCCAGGAGTTTGTATATACCTCTTGATGAGGGACGACGGGAATGACCTTGGGGCTGGGGTGTTGCGGCCAAACGTTCCACCTGCCACTCAGGACTCAAATACCAACGCGCAACCAGACGCGCGCATCTTCCCCTCTCACGGCCGCGCGTCTTCTCAAACTCCTAGCAAACCAACGGTGAAGTTGACGAGACAGGGCACACCCAGTTGTCCTCGAAAACATGCTCGCCCGCCGCTGGCTGTGTTTGAGCTATATTGGGAAAGCACTTAACAGACGATGCTCGATAAGTCACATGAATGCAATAATTATAGTTTCTAATCTTCTAGTCTCGTGAGAAAAACCGTATCATAATGTGCAAGTATTTCTCTAACGAGCTGATGAAAGGTTTCCAGTTGAGGCTGAAATGTGCGTCCAATTAATTTGCAAAAAAAAAAAAATTGTTTTTGCCGAATTTTTGCTTTCAGCAAGGGAGATGCACATATTCGGTATTACTAAATGTGCAAAGAACTTACTCGTTTGAAATTTACTACTGAATATATTTGGCAGCAACTGTAATTTATTGCCTATTTGTTTGCTGCACAAAACAATTAGCAGTGATATTTTGATTATAAAATATTGTAGTTGTTAAATTGTGTAAACCTTAATCATACATATTATAGTTATGAATAATAAATACGGCTTACATTAGACTATATTTAAAGAATTATTCGCTCAATTATATATATATATATATAAAATGCAAACTTTTTGATACACACGCTGACGCGCACACACACGACGCACCCTCTCTCTCTCTCTCTCTCTCTCTCTCTCTCTCTCTCTCTCTCTCTCTCTCTCTTTCTCTCTCTCTATCTCTAATTCAAATAATTTAATGTGTTAGGCTATAAATATATATATAAAAAAACATAACATTTTCCCACTCTTTAGTTAGAAGAAGTTATGAGAAGAAGATAATTAAGGCAGCAAAATAAGGCGACTCGCAAGTTACATCATATTTCTGTGGTGCGATGAAGAGAGACTTGCTAATAGTGGATAACAAACCTTGCTCATCGCAACCAACCAATAAGGGCTACGGAGTTGGAATTTTCGGAGAAGAGCAAGGTAGACAGTAATCCAGAGTTTCGTCTTGGTTGGCATGTATTCCGAGCGTAAACATTTCTCACTCATGCATTTAAGATTATACTCAAACTGCTTCCATTTGCATTTGCAAATAACTGGCAATACATGATGTACTGCCAAAGTAAGAAACGAAATTTCATGTTATGCACCAAAAAGGTTTGAGAAATTTTAAAACCTTAATGACTCTAAATTTGTTTTTATGACGCTTTGACAACTCTCGATTTACGATAAAGTGGGATTTATATTATATATATTCTTATGTTTATATCAGTTATTGCATTTAGTTATGCAAATAAATCATAACTGTAGTTCTCTATTTGATGTTTGTCAAGGTTGCCACACATTTTATGTTATTTCCATTGTGTATCACATTTTTTGACGGAATGTATAATTCTTTACAAAGTCAGGCATGTAAATTTTGTGCAAACTGCTTGTGTTGTTAATTGAATCGTGCGTAAGGAACACAAGGGAATAAACTACAAAACTATCCCTTGAAGTCATGTTGTCGTAAGTAAATGGAAAAATTCCATATTCTGTCTGCCTGGTTATGATGAAGAACGGTATCTAGAATTAAAAAATAATAGTCTTGCTTTCCACTCTTAACACGTAGGAACGTACTCAAATTATTTAACAGCTTAAAGAAATGAACGGCTACATTTACGGTCCTGTGATCATTATGGTTCATTATGTTGTAAAAATATTTTCATTCGATTATACCTGCAGCTTCATCGTCTGTGTGATGTTTACCTGAGAAATTATGCGAACAATGTCGTAACGCAGCTGATATGTAGAATACTGCACTTTTAAATCCACATTTTGTTCCGAAGTGATACTGAAATGTATAACTAATCTAGTTAATTAATTACGTTGCTTTGTGGAAAAATCGTGACATAGCTCTTAGTGGTCAATCAGCGGCTTGGTGCATATAATTTAAGAAGCAGTATATATATAAAACGAAGCCATAATAAGCATTTATAACTGAGAAGAACCAATTTTTAGTTTCCCTTCCTCTAATGCTTCTTCAAGAGCATGGTTTAAGTGAAAATAACGTTTATTGAAGTTCGTTTATAAGAAAGAAACTTTTAAGAGATCACATTCTGCGCAACAAAAAGTTGTTTATTTTATAAACATTTCTTTGGAAAATAGTTACAATTATTTTTGAAGCACTGCAAGTAGAATTCCATATGTATAAAACATACTTTTAAGTGGAAATCGTAAAATTAATTATATATATCTAAGTTTATAATATACATAAATTTTTTACCCCTTGCTAATTAGAAAGACAAACTTTATGTAATATTATAGAGCAGCATATTGAAAAATAATTTTTTTAATTTACTAGGAGTGTTACAAAAGTAAACTTGGAAAGAATTGCTTCTTCCAATAGAGTTATTTCACTGTATTATCTTCGCTTAAGAGAATATTAAAAAAGTAAAACAAATGTTTCTAAGGTATTTTTGTGAATTTATAAACATTTCACTACACTTTTGCGATGGTAAATTAACAAGAAAGCAAACTGTAAAATATGACCCACAGAAAAATTCTGGCTGTACTGAAACTGCTTACTAAAAAGCTGATATCTTCTTAGATTCGCAGGCAAGGTTTTCATTCACGGTAGATGAATGTCATACAGAGAACTTATGGACCACTTTTCTGCTACAACACCAAGTAAATATTGTCGACGTTTGAAAAGTAATGCGTTCATCTTGAAATCCGTAAAGATTTGTGTATGATTGCACTGGCCTTACCGTGAAACTTCTGCTGATAAGAAGCATTTTAGGGTAATGAGGATGTCAAGGGGAAGGAGAGAACGGATTATTTGGTTCACAAATGTAAATTTTGCTTCTGATATTCCTCAAGAATTTTCGGCTAATAAAATTCATTTGTTTTTTTTTTAAGAATAGAAATAGCTATGTGTTGTTTTATTGCTGATGAAATTATATTGTGTGGGAACGTGTTCTACTGTTGTATGGCGCAAGTTTTATTGCATGTCGGGCGAAATCAGAGGCCTCTCACACAGTAAATGCAACTTGAATTTCAGACTACCGAAAAAAAAAAAAAAACTTGTCGCTGTTTTTCATAACCTGCTAAACTACGACGCTCACTTTCTCATAAAGCATTTAGCCCCATGTCACATCACACAACCCGACGGAACCGTGGTAATCGGAAACCAGGATGATATTTAGGTTCTTGGATTGGCCATGAAAAATTATAAATCCATCATATAGCAAATTCCCAGTGAAACTGACTTGAAAGGACATACACAAGTCAGGCAATTGCATTTAATTGACTCGTTTCATTTCATGAGGGCATTCCTGAAGACTTTGGCAGGTAATTTGACACCTGCAGAGCTGAGAATCACCCACTCACTGTTTCCAGATAACCTAGTTTGAAATGGCTCGAAAAAAGAGAGTATTTCTTAATGAATTTGTTACATCATTGAGTAGTCTGATGAGTATGTCACTCCCACCAAAGTTCTCATTTCATAATGTAATGTAAGGCAAAAGCATTAGCGTTGTGGACTATGATCTTTCCCAAGCAATGTGGAATGTGTTCAACTGCATAAACTTGTCATAGTATGACATTTACTACTTATGTGTGGAAACATGTTTGTTTGCATAGATTTTCTACAATATAAGAGCCGTATGTTTGGCAAATTACGAACTTGACCCCGCAATGTACATCGCAGCTCCTGCCCTTTCGTGGGACACTTTGTTTGTAAAGACAGGTGCGAGGCTAGAGCTGCCGACTTATCCTGATATGTACCTTTTCATAGAACACTGGGTTAGGGGTAGTATTACCCATGTTTTTAAAAGACATGTGGAAGCCGATTTCATTTACATGGGAGAAGAATACGACCCCAGTGTGGCACAGAAGTATAGTTGCTATTTCGAGGTAAAAAGCCTGTACAGCCATACCATGAAATGCAAGCTTTCGAGATTGGGAATTTCAAGTGGGTTGAGCCTGATGTGTTTTCGTCATGGGATTTCAGGAACTCGGACAATAATGGGGAAACTTGGTTTTTTAGCTTAAGTGGATGTGTGATTTCCAGACGACTACACGATGCGCTATCAGATCTGCCTCTTGTGCCGGTGTCTGGCATACCTCCGAATGGCTCGCATGAGAAATTACTTTTTACACTCTCACCGCAGAAAAATGATGTTATTAATGGGGAAATACTGAAGTACTATTTAAGAAATGGAGCTAAACTCGATTATGTTAATATCATTTTTATTAGGAATATCATAGTTGTGCGAGGTATGACACGATTTACAGGGCAGCAGAATAGATTGGATGCCCCACATCCAAGACATGGCAAATCAGCAATGAAAATCTGGTTCTAATCGAAATGTCAAAAAGCTGTGTCATGTTTAACAAGCATTTGTGCACTGGTGTTGCCATTCTCTCGCTTTCTAAATTGGCATTATATTACTTACACTACAACTACACGACCTTTAAGATTCCTCAGCCCTCTTTACACCTCTTCTATTGTGATACTAATTCCCTGATTTATGAAATAGCTTGCCAGATGTGCATAAATTATTTGCCCCAGATTTGAGAGCCTGGTTTGATACATGCAACTATGCACCTGATAATCTTAGTGATTCAGTCTATAGAAAAATGGTGTAACTGGAGCGATAAAGGATGAATGCGCTGGCCGCATTATCACACATTTCATAGGCCTGTGTCCCAAACTTTATGCTTACATTGTGCGAATATACAGTGTATAAGTAAGGTGAGTGGTATAAAGCCTAGTGTGTTACAGTCACTCCATTACAAGGGTTGTCGGGAATGCCTCTTCCATAAATCAAGAGTACTGAGAATACAGTTTCAGTTCCATTCGCATGGTCACATAATCTACACCAAATGCATGACAAAAGTGGCCTTGTCAGGTTTGGATGACAAATGGTTCCTTGAGCTGGACAGCGTGTGGACCTAGCCTTGGGGGCACTACAGGATGGAGGCCTAAATTATTTCCCTCCCTTACTCGTTGCATCAACATTTGTCAGCCACAACCGCTTGCTTGCCTGCCTGCCTCAATGCCATTTTCAAGCCAAACAACCGCAAAACCATAATTGAGTGAGCTGCAACTGCCTGCCTCAATACAACTAGCGAGCCAGTCACCTTTCTTCACCGAGTGTGCCCACGACAATTGTTTTAACAATTTTTTCCGATCGCACAATTACATCACAAACTGCTGTACTAAATATTCCGAACACACTCCTATATCAAAATCATTGCTGTAACAACTGTCGCACTGCGAGGATAGCCTGCATCAATATCACCTACAGCATCTACCACAACAGCATTCTAGCAGAATCGCTAGTTATCAGAATCAAACCAATGACATATCTCAATCTGAGACCACTTCACTTAAAACTGCATCAACAGCTCATAGAGCTGTCTCACTGCAAGACCACAAGCCACAAACAGAATTCCAGTGGAATTGCTAATATTTAATACAGTAGATTATTACTCTCATAGAACACTGTTTATGAAGTAACTCATAAAAAGAAGGAACTCAAATGCAACAAGTGTATGTCAAACATGGTCTAACATATATTCATATAATGATATCTTTAGTGATGAATGTCGTGATATTTATGTTTCAGTTAACAATAGAGTTCTAATTTGCTATATACCACTGCTTAGTATGTGTGTAAATCAGTTAATTCGGAGTGTTAAAAATATCAATTGATTCATTCCGAAATGTGAATGACATGCAAATCACTTGAAAGGTATATGATTTCAAGTTGAAACAAAACCAAAATTTTACACACAAAAACCATGACTATGAAATTATTGCTTTTAGTAATGTTAAACGTGTTACGTTTGCATCTATCCCCCAACACAAATAAGCTGTACTATATATTAAGAAAACTATATTTTTTAATAGTCTCATGGATTTAGAAATCGTAGAAATCAAACAGTTTCGAAGGTAGAGTCAGCACAGTCCAGCTCGCCGGCTGCAGACTTCATATCTCCACTCCACAGGCCGCACATTTCCGCTTGCCTAGTGTGGTCTTATAGCATGCTCCTGGGGAGAGGCCACCCTCTAGCCGACTCCAGTGACTACACCATTCTGGGAGGGCTTCGACATAACGGTAGTTTCCATGGACAAAGCCATTTAGCGGTCAAGGAGTGAAGATGTGTTCGTGCTCCATTCTCATAATCTGATCGGCTGTGTCGGCAATAATTTTTTTCCTTACTCGCCGCACCATCGTTAACTGAGTTTCTCAGCAAGTACTTCAAAAATATTACTTCCTGGCTTTATTAACGGCTACTGCGAAGACATCACTAGCTGGCTTCATCAACAACTAATGCAAAAACATCGCTAGCTGGATTCATCAATAGCTGTTGCGAAGATGCAGTGTTCTAGCGGGAATACTAGTCGTCAGAATCGAACCAACCACCAGTATCTGTTCAAGCCTGCATCTCCACCAATTTACCCAGCTGACCCGCCTATCTGCGCCACTGCCCGCTCGTTTGATTGTCTGCGAGGGTACCGTCTACTTCATAAACAGTTGTCTGCCCACCATGTCTCCTATAAACATCGTCTACAGAGCTTCAATCTACATCTGCATCATATCATCAGCACTGGGAAATTCCAGTCTGCTGTATCTGCTACATCGACATCGGCCTCATCAAATTTGCACCCTGGATTACCCTATATAAATTTGTGTGTTCTATGTATGTGCTTCGGAAATAGGTGCTTCGGTATAAGATAATTAAAATACAGATTACATAAAGCATAAATATTTTTGAATGTGCTAAGAAGAACATATAGTGTTTTGAGCATAATGAATAATTGGAAAGGTATTTTTGTAAAAATAACTGTAATTATTGTACATAATGGATAAACGCTGAACAGGAATATAATAAAATTAGGAATAAATCGAATCTGCATGTGTGTGGTTTTATTTATTTACTTTTAAACCTTATGACGTTTCAGTGAAAGAAAACCACATTTTATTACTATGTGGCTGTGCTAATATAATGTTCTCGTATGTCGTGCTTAATGTGTGCTAAAACATGGGGAACACACAGATTTAAATTAAGTAGCCAAACAGCAGGGCTAAACATACACACAACTAATTCAAGGGTTTTACAATGTAAGAGCTATAACATTATATTATGGAGTAACACGAATGATGAGCATAATATACAGCTTCATAGCTTTAAGAAACAAGTGTACCAATGCAAAATCAAATTACCTGCATGGGGCATTATAATGGGAGTCGTGTGTGTGTTAAAATAGTGTAGAAATAATATATCTCCTATTAAAAGGAAATATATGGTCGGCGTACAACAAGGTACTTACACTTCATTATTCACAGTTCACCACAGAACCTTCCAAAGAACAATATAAAATTGAAATATTAATTTGATATATTTGGGTAGGATGTTTTACAAAATTTATAGTGATATTTTCTTAAATATATGGGGTCAAACATTTCATTCGCTGTACACCTCTATTGACACCTAGAAAGCTCAAATTGTAATGCGTATACACAATTAGGATCTTCAGATGTGTTGGTGGAACGAGTACCTCGTGCAGCACATTGATGCCCCTGTCTGCTGGGTGCTTGGGAGACCTCCTTGTCGCACGGCGAAATGCACATTTACACGTATATTAATGTTATTACACATCATTTACACACAATGGGTGAATGCTATAAAACCATCTGATGGTATGGAATTACCTTTAATGTCATACCACGATACTGGTAATGGTGAAATAGTACATCACAGCGGTTAGGGATTAAAATATAATTATGTGAAAACATTTCGTTTTGTCAAACTAATATTTCCGAGGAGTTATCATGGTTTTACAATTGACTTGTATGTATAGGATAATTGTATCCACACTTATAAGAGATTGAAATTTTGAACTAATAAAATTGAGTTTCTAGCAAATACTATGGAATGTGAGTTTTTTTAATTTGTAAAATACAACACGATTTGGTTTGCATTGCAGTATTAACACTGAGTGGTTTGAAAATTATTGTGTATTTTTTAACTTTCTAATATTTACACTTTAACTGGGATGCGATATTGCTTAAAATATATATATTGGGTTTTAACACTAAATATTTTAAACCGAATTGCGTGGGTGGCCAACGCCCTGAGGCGGGAGGTGGTAGAGTGAGTGAGAGAGAGAGAGAGAGAGAGAGAGAGAGAGAGAGAGATATGACTAGTCGTGCTCTCTGCTGGCGTAGCTGTGAACTACTCAAATGTCGCTCTATGGACATGAGGGCCGGCAGGTGCTGGAAAGGTTGAAAAACAGACGAGTTTATCTACCGCGCTTATAGGAAACTTGCATGCAAATGCAGACAACATAGTGTATAACGAATATTAATAAATAACACACACATGTAATTGAACGCTGTAAAACAATGGAAATTAATATTATTCCTAAATTAATGTTTTTTTAATAAATTTTTTAAACTTTTATAAAACAAAAGTGTGTAAATTAAGCAACACGTATGGGCTTTTTTGAACTTGGTATTGGACCAAGTCGGCTGCAGAGCGGCATAGCGCGGGAGCGAGGCTTGAGAGTTGATGAGGGTGAAGCGAAGTGTATATGGAGCAGCGAGCCCTGGTATAGCGCCAGGTCGGGGATGGCCAGCACGAGGGAAGGCAGTCTCGCATGCGGCACGCTAGGTCGGTGGGCAGCAATCTTCATACCAGTTTACAGGGGTATATACTTGCGCTGTGTAGGTAGTAACATAATAATTTACACATAATTTTAATGTTCACTTCCTACATGAATGAAAATTCGAAGTTACTGAAGGAATATTTTAAACGCGTTTTACTAAATGGTGGGAGACCAGTTATACAGGATGAAACATATTCTACGAATATTCACTCAAACTTACTCGTACTTTTCACAGTGACATAAACATGAAGGAATAGGCTTTACTGGTAATGAATTTAATTCAATACCAAGTGTTGGGAATATAGTAGCATGTATATATAGTCTGAGTTCAGTGTGTAGTCGGGAATGGCATGATGTGGACGTACACTTAGGGTGTAGGTATTCTGTACTCGTTGCACATACTTAGTTTGTATTACTGTTAATACTTGTGTAAGTAATGCCATGTTGTGCATGCATCCATTTGTTTAATTCAGTCGTTATTTGTTATTCATTTGTTTCATTGGTACTTCGTCCCATTGGTTTATATTATGTTATGTATTTAGTAGTTGTGTCGTGCTTGTAATTGAATAGGTACTTGTGATTGATTTGTTTAATTGGTACTTCGTCCCATTGTTTGATGCTAGGTTATGTATTATTAATGTCTTGTTGTGCATGATTGTGGTTGATTTGTTTCATTGGCACAGTATTTGTGAGTGATTATATTTAATTGGTAATTCATCTCGTTGTGCATGCAATTATATTTCGGTATTTCTTTAATTGGTAAGTCGTCTTGTTGCATTTTATCGTGTTTCATTACTAAATCGTTTTTATGTGTGCGTATTTTGGAATTATTGAATGTTTAATAATTGGTAATTATTTTATAGCTTGTAATTGATTACAGTGTCGATGTTTGTCATTGATCATATTTCAGTGGTAGTTGGTTTCTCAGGACATATTTTATGTTTCCATTATTTATTTAATTATGTATTTAATTCCTATTTACTTTTTGGTGCTTGTTTAATTCGTTATTATTGAAATACTATATTTTTGTAGGTAAAGAAATCATTATTTTCAAACATTGGATCTGTAACGGACATTAACTTAGACACGATTCCGACATCCCAGCCCATTGGCACGACATCGCAGCTTCAGGGCTCAGTAGCATGGTGGACAGTGAAGAAGCAATATCGATTCATTCTCTGAGCTCATTGCCTTGCCGACCAGTGAGCACACTGGATATCCCGACATATGTCTTCCTTCACCCACAATCCCAGCTCATTTCATCTACAGGCACAAAGCTGGACAGAGCACTGCTGCTCCCGACGCCCTCTCTTTCCCCTCACCCATTATCATAGCTCAGGCTCCCGGTAGACAATGAAGATGATTGATCTCCTTCCCTCACCGACACTCAATGCTCATTACAAGCTCAGACTTCGAAGAGGTATCATCGATAAATACCCTTATGTCATTCTTGCTCCAAGGTGTACACACGCATATATAAACACACACACACATATATATATGCTGATCCTATACCCCTCAAAGCTCAGTCGACCACCGGACATCCAAGAGGCAACATTTACCCTTTGGGCACTCAAACCTTACACACATTTTACCGTTTCAATCAAACAATTGCACTCAAACCATTAATCCTTTCAATAAATGTAACTCTTTCAATCAATAAAATTAACCCTTT
This sequence comes from Dryococelus australis, assembly GCA_029891345.1. NCBI lineage: Eukaryota > Metazoa > Arthropoda > Insecta > Phasmatodea > Phasmatidae > Dryococelus > Dryococelus australis. The sequence goes on along the minus strand of CM056994.1, from coordinate 157,955,077 downwards.
CAAACAAATAATTAGAATCAAACAATTAACACTTTCGATTGGACTATTAACACTCACGATTAAACAATTAACACCTTCGATTAAACAATTAAACCTTTGAGCAAAAAAAAACCTTTCTTGCACGGATGGTCTTAGAACCTGCCGCTCTTACTACTTAGAGCAGCCCGGCAGTACCTATACGCACGGACATAAAAACATTCGACAAAACCGGACACAGATACATTATACTGCTGACAACAGATAGCAGTGCTCTGTTGACAGTGTGTGCTGGATGATTTCTTTACTTACCGAGTGTGCTGTTCGACATCAGCCAATTTCTTTTCTGTTATTGAGTGTAACTTTTCTGTTAAAATATTCAACCTTACCGAATTAAAATCACTTTACATAAAAGTGCAAGAACGATGGAGGTGGAATATTTTATTTGGTTTGATGCATAAGCAGATTACGTGTTCCTTTTCCACATTTTCATCACATGAAGACAAAATAAACATATTAGAACCTCTTTCACATTTAATTGGTGAAGGTGATATAAATATTTGATGTGAATGTTTACAGCGCGGCGCACGAAATATCTTGACGGGAATGCACTACTCAGGCAATATTTGTTCACAAAGTTTACAAGCATTGAGGAGTTTGAGACACCATTGTGTTAATCCAACTGAATCACATTTTACAGCACAGCAGTTTTACTTTTAAAGAATTCCAAAAATCACGCAAATAATAATACACATAGTCATACAGGACAGTCATCTATCTAACCAAAGTCGAATGTAATTTCGTATAGCACGTTCTTTTTGATAGTATAAAATTATCAAATTGTGTCTCGTATTACTCTCGTTACAATCTTTAGTTTTGGGGCTATAAATAAAACTGTAATAAAGGATAATACATTTCAAACATCTTTAATTATAATAATGTTACATCAAATGACACAAGAATATAAGACAAGGAGTCTCATGATTAAATTCTCGCCACTCCAATTTAACCAACTCTCCTGGCCTGTATAATTTTTCCCTGTTTGGTGGGCTGATCGCCATCTCAGCTTTGTTCATCAGTATTACGCGTTTTCCTACACTTAATACTTCCTAATATGATATGTTTATTAATTATACTTGAAGACACTCTACCTTTTGAAGAAATGAACGTGAAAAAAAATAGTGTTGCTGCAATGACATTTCCCGATGCATAGACATGAGAACACTTGCTTCGCGCACTCGTGTAGGACTGAAAATGGCCGGCGCTCTTTGCCTGTGCGTTTACTGACCTGCCCGTTTGGGGCGCTGGGAGCGCTGAACGTCTGGCAGTTGTAGGCAACAGCCTTAAAGAAAGCGCTGCTGTCCCGGTAACTATGTGATAACCAGAAGATTCTATACTTGTAATGACTAGTCTTGAGTGGCATTTTTGATCAATGTTGCGCTAGTTTCGCCGGAAAGTATTTTTGATCGGAGGACAGGTTAAGCCAATATGAAATTTGGTAGAGAAGTTAACCGCTGTTAATTTTTTGAATATAAATAGTCCCTCCAGCGGGCTGGTCGGGCGGAGAGACCTGGCCGTTGGGGGGTGACCAGTCAGCACTGCAGATCATGAGATAAGTAAAAAACTTTAGTGCCATAAGGCCAGATTTATTTAGAAATGGTGTCGTAACCTTGTAAATTTTGTAGACACTTACAAATTTCCTGGTGACATCTAAGTTATTTAAGAACACAAAAAAAAAATACTCAATGTAAAATCTAAGACAAAATTTAGTTATCTCAAAATTAAAATAGTCCTGTATCAAGGAAAAGAAATTAAGCGAAAGAATTATGTTAATGCATTAATGTTTCCAGTTTTGAGTAAATGAAGTTGAAAATATTTACTCCTTTATGTAGTATTTTGCTGAAAATATAAAAAATGTATAATTATTTTGTAAAATATTTGATTAACTTGTTAACAATTTGACAATTTTCGGATGTTCTTTAAGCTTTTGTCCAATTACAGTGCATAAAGATACCCTTGTCTGTAATAAATATCGAGGCGATAGTTTTTATAAGGGAAGTTATTACTGGTTGAAATAACATACAATGTGAATATCGAAAATAACTTTTGACTCTTACTTTGGGTTTGTTTTTAAAAATCTTACAAAATATTCAGGTATTGTGTTAGCAGGCATTTCATACTCTCATTTTAAGCCTGTTTTAAGATAATCAAATGTTGGAAATTTTATACATATCTTTCGTATTTACTGTATGCAAGGAATTTTCTCTTTTGGGTTAGAAATGTAGGTATTTTATATATGAAGTTTGTAGGACCATGTGATGAAATGTTTCAATATATAATTTTTGTGAACTCATGTGTGTTTACCTGGTAGTTAGGTTGTTTCAACTTGTTATGCTTTTAGCCCTTAGGAAATATTTATATGTCTGTTGGTCATCAACATGGTCGTTGATGTGTCATTGCAGAAAGTGTCCTGGCAAGAAAGTGTCCTTGGTTGGTACTTACTCGAAGGGCTAAGCAAGGGCTTCAAATATTTCGAATAATCAATGCTATACCATAAAACGAAATAGAAATAGAAACAGATAAGAATATTTTAATTACATATTTTTTACTCTAAAGAAAAGAGTGATGTCTGAAGTTCAAGCTGAACTATAAATGTTTTAAATCTATCTTCAAAAGTTTTCTGCAAATAACTGCATGTTATTTAGCGCAAATATAGTAAAGCTAATCCCAAACAATATGATAGCAAATCATACAATGTGGAAAAATTAATTAATATATTACTTAATTTATAACGTAAATATTAACTCCAATAAAATAAGCTGCTTTTTGCTAACTTGAAACATGTTCCTATAACCACTGTCAGTGTTCTGTTTTAGCTATTGACTGCCCTCTGTGGCGCAGTCAGTTTAGTGTTAAGAGTGAGTGGTTCCGGTTTAGAATGCCGAGTAGAGCAAGGGTGTGATTTATTCTCGTCCGTATAGACCACCCTTTCATGGGAAAAGCCACTTCCAATAGAAAATCTGCGAGAACAAAGTTCTTACGGAATTTAAAAAAAATGTGTGGTGTAAATCTGGGAATATATTTACGTTTCCTCTGTACTTTTAAAAGGAAAATCCTTGATACTAATAAAAAAATGAACACTTGCTTTTCTTGTACTACGCAACCAAGTGGAATTGCAAGATATATATTTTTAATATTACAGGTACGTTTGCATTTTAATCACATTATGTTAAATAGCGAATGCAAACTTATGTACAATATGCTTTCAAAAACATATTTATGTATTCTTCAGCTGTAATACGAAGATTATCGGTTATAAGATAAGTAAAAAAATAAGCAAAAACTCGAAATCGAACCCGCAACTTTTCGAGTAGATTCGTGTGTACTTAACTTCAATAACAACAAACAAAATTTTTTTAACGGCAGCGTTAGTTTCGAATCGGTTTGTACAATAATTTGGTAGGCACATAATTTAAAACTGTTAATGTTTTAGTTTTTAATGATTTTCAAATATTATTACATATTGGCACTTTATTTGTTTCATAATAGAGAAATTATTTTCTCTTAATGAACGTTGCGTTGGGAATAACATTTACTGGCATAAATCATACACAATAATTTATTACGGATGGTTAAATTTGTAAAAACAACTATTTTATCATAAAGGCTACAGAATTATTTTTTACTGCGATTACACCGTGCTGCCGAAGAAAGCATTATTTGGGTAAACACCTTTATAGGTGGCATAAATTTAGCAGATTATTTGAAACTCTAGAAATAATAAATAAACCGACATGATAATTAAAATCTTTTTTCATAAACTTTTAATGAAATACTATTATATTCGTGGGCTTTATAATGTGAACACCTACGCGTATGCAGGCCACAGTTTGACATAAACTACCGTTTAAGACTGCTAGAATGCTTACACGCAGAGTCATTGGGTGGAATTTGTGAAGTAGATGGACATTATTCTTTATAGCGGCGGTATTGTATAATTTTTATTACTTTGTTCCTTATTTTATAAAAACTGTGTGTAGGCTTTCTTCATACCGCGAGTCAGTCCACTGTGAGTAAAAACACATGTTTAAAATTTACGCATAAATTAATTCCCGCGAAACTGAACCTAGTGTTAAAGGCTAAGTAATATTTCATTTTTATAATTTTTATGATATGTGGTGGGATGTGAATATCATGGACAAGTGTGATTTTGTAACACTGAGGATAATTTTCCGTACCTCTGCCAACGTCCTGCGTCCTCTATTGCCTTACATACAAATGAGCGTGCTGTAACTGATGTTTATGGACTAGCCGATAGGACGCCAGGCCTGCGCGCGCATCTCTTCCCCACTAGCTTCGCTTACTTCGCTCACCCGCGCTTAGGAAAGCACACGCGTCTGCCGGCTTCTATACGCTGAAGAGCTATGGACTACGCCGACCGGCATATGTGAAGCGGTGTCGCCTCTACGCTCTAGGATCTCAAGTAGCCAGCAGTCCTATCGTCGGCGACACGCGTCAAAATGACTTTAAATGTTGACCCTACAATTTTTTTGGACACGACTCTGTGGCAAAGTCCAATGCATGCCTTTATCGTCGTTTCGTATATACTGACTTCTTATATATATTGAAATATAGTAGTCTGAAGAAGCAGTTTATATCTATGTTTAAGAGCAAGAAAATAATGTTTCCTATGTGCGTAATGTGTTGGAAGTACCACTCCGTTATCATCACGAAAGTATTTTCTTTCTGGAGTATGTAAACCCCTTGAGGGCACGTATAATAGTTTTATATTTTCGTTAAAAAAAACACCATGATGCAATGCCTTTTTAAGCGTCAGGTAGGCAATTGCCTATCTACCTTAAAAATACGTTTTCCGCTTAGGACATATAAGTAATTTTTTAAATGCTGTAATCATTACTACGCGGAAAATAAAGATTTCGGTTAATCTTTTTAGAAAATATAAAGACATTACAATAACAACAATATACTAAATATAATAAAAAGTTTAATTTATTATTTTATTAATGGATCACTTTTGAATTGATACAAAATTCGTGCCATATATTTCTTAATCAAGTATTTTGTGAAACCATTAGAAAATATTTTTACTAACTTACAACAATTGTAATTTTTATGAAATTAGATAATTTTGCTATATGACAATTTGTTGAGTTATTTTAATGCAGCCATTAGTTAATATTTTTTAAAAGTAAATTTACTGTCTTCATTTTTGTAAGCTTATTGTCTTCACGTCATGTGTTGTTATGCTCATTAAGACGCCATACTTATTTGTGAGAAGGACGAGCTAATAATTTTCCCAATAACAAAATACGTAATTTTGTTCACTTTATACTCGAACGTTAAACGAGTGTTAGTAGGTATTTAGGATGGTATAATTCGAGGAAATGAATTTACAAGATTTTAAGAGAGCGTAAAGGGAACCATCAGGAGGGGAAACATTACTACCGGATCAATTGGGAACCATGACCCATGAGTAGTATAGCATAGAGAGAGCTGGGAAAGGATTCGGGATTCGGCTCCGGTTCTCTCGGGGGCACCAGCCGCCAAATTGGATCCCAGACTCCTTACTCTCTCAATCAGGTCTGCATCCATTACGTTGGAAACCGCCATGTTAATAGCCAGTACACCATCATATTAATAGCAAGTATGTTGTCATATTTGTGGCCAGTACGCCACCATCTTGTTAATCACATTCGTTCGACTGCCATTTTGGATACCAGTGTGTGATTTTTTATGCTCTTTCATTCCGAGGGTTTTCTCCGAGTGTTCCCATTTTATTCTCTCTTGCATTCTTTCTTCCTCTTTCTCTGCTTCTCTTTCCTTCTTTCATTAATTTCTCTTTCTGTCCCATTCGTTGGTAATTTGTTTATGTTACTGGAAGTCACCATTTGGTTTTTAATTTATTTCTTTACATGTTACTGGAGGTCACTATCGTTGTCTACATTTACATGAAAGCCGCCATCTTGGTTTTTGTTTTCTGTTTGTTACTGGAGGCTGCCATATTTCTTTACATTTACATGGAGGCTGGCATCTTGATTTTTCGTTTGTCATTTGTTCGACACTATCTTTGTTTACATCAGCTGCTGCTAGGTAATGAACCAGTCGTTCGATTAGTAGATTACTCGCCATTGTTCGACTGTCATCTTAGATCTGGCATTCGCCGCTAGGGGGCACGCCAGTCGTTAGATTAGTAACTTTTGTTCGCATTAGTTATAGAGTTGGTCGCTAGGGGTGTTCTTTATTTTCAGAATTCAAAAATACCATCTGGAATGGCGCGGGATCGAACTGCTGGACCTTGCATCACTTTATTAATGCCTTAGACCACTCGGATATAAGAAATTCATAGTATGAGGACGAAGAAATAATATCTTGTCTCTCATTAAAGACTTTACACATTTATTATTTAAATTTAAATTATATAAATATTTTAAATAATATATTTTTTACTATCCCAAATTTTTTAACTTACATGATTTTCAAGTTTTTTTTTTAATATTTAGATTTAACTTATATAATTTATAGATATAATTGTGTCAAGCTGCATGTCTACACACTTGTACTTTAAAAAAGAAATCAATTATTTAATCACAGTATCAATATAATGTTTTATAACACAAACAAATACATATTTAACTTACATATAATAATGTTTTATTATGGTCATAATTACATTTTAAGAATAATGGTCTTAGGAGTGCAACTAGTTTTACTCCTGAAAAATAACTCAATACACTCAGCCTGCAAACAAATTTACAAGTTAACAACTGGCTTCACATTACATAAAAATCAAAATAACACATATTTACTAAAACATCCATATCATTTGCTCTAACACAAGCTCGCCTTTTTCATGCCATTAACAATACAGGCTATATCTACAACCATACCTCAGAAATTACTGATCAATCATAACAGTCAACTATACTGATAGTCCTTTCAGCCCATCTAACTGCACCTAGCTTAACCATCTTATAAGAACTCTGAATATACTTCATTTTGATTCTCTTGATATCCACGTAACCTGACCACAACACTCTAGTCCTCGTCAGACCCCCCTTTCGTCACCCCTCTTCCGGTCTTATATATTTTCCCACATGTAAATTTGTCAAAGCCAATCAAAAACCTTCGCTTACCTCCTCCATTGCACTCATATAACAGCATATAAAAGACCTCGGGACCCAGTCTTCCGCCTATTGCTGACGTAGTCACCTGCTCATCTTTGAATATACAGTTTATTTTCGTCTGGAGTTTTAGATGTTTGCATGTTGTGCCACCAGTGAGAAAATAATTTCAGCTATCGTTGCAAATGGTATGTTACTCTCGCGTGTAGCCCCCAACATGGAAAAATAACTGTCCTTCTACCGAAAGAGTTCCTGCTCACATAAGCACGCCACGAAATTCGGTATGTCTACAAGTGACTTCCAGCCAACCTACAGCAAGGCGAAGATAATTGCGACTGCATGCCCTGCAAGGAGTGCTTCTAAGGCTGCACCACTTCCATTCCGGACACTCCTCATTCCCGGAGCTGGTGCAAGATGCGACGTCGTGGAGCAACAGCCACCACCGACACCACCTCCTCCATCGACGAAGGGTCCACACAGTGAACAACATGAACGGCTCTGCAGACCAAGCGACCGCCGATCTCCTGCATCTGATCACATCAGGTCTCCGACACAGCACCACCTTCACCTCGGCGACATGTGACGAACGGCTTCCAGCAAATATGGGGTCCACGCAGACTACTATTTCCACCAGTAGCAGTTGGTAGGTGCCTGCCACAGCTTCTCTCATCACCCTGCCACCAAGATCTTCGATGCATGAGGTGATGTACACCAGCTCCTCGAGTCAGGTATGGTGAAGTGTTATCCCAACGCCATCCCCAGATTCCAGCGAGTGGAGTACTGTCTAGGCGACCCAATGTGTGAGGATCTTGTGAAAAACATAGAAGCCTGTGATGGTGTGAATCATTCCCGCCTCTACTATGCCCCGGTGCCTGCGTACAACCCAAGCATCATGAACACTGAAGGCAAGGCAAAGGTGTATTTTATGGACAGAATCCAGTGCGATAGTGGAACCTACGCTGTGTACGACATGAGGCCGGATGTATCTCTGCCATTTAGCAGCACCGACGAACTGTTGAAGTTGACCAAGAGTGAAACGACCATCATTAAAGAGCGCATCCAGCATAAGAATTACTAAATACGACGAGGGGGGCAGGAAACAGTGCTTCGCTTCAGTGAAGAATGTGATGGCGAGACGCTTTGACTCCTACCGGACGAAGAAGCTGACACGATTCCATTCGTCGAATGGACCAGACTTATCGCAGCCTGCCGTGCGAGGTAAAGACAAACTCACGGGATGAAGTTGGGAAGGACAGAGTAAAATAATAATATTATAAAGAAACATTGTTTCGAACAGAGCAACATAGTGTAAATAATCTTATAGTTGCCTTAGGGACATGGTGCATGTTGGTGTGTGTAAAATATGAAAACAGCACGGAATTTTTCATAAAAAAACTTTGTATCTTAAAAAAATTATCTCTGTATGACTAATACAAAACACATGTCGCATCATAAATGCAGAAAACCAAAATGTTCATTAAAAGATATTTTTTGCTTACCAATGTAAACTAAAATTGCTTAACATTTATGCAAAAATATAACATAATAATTTAAGGAATAAAATATGTGTTTAATTAAAAAAATAATGTTACCTCTTTTTTATTGTTTGTTGTAACCCATCAATTAAGAGAAAAGGTAATGTAAAGTGTAGTGGTAAAAAAAAAAGGTAAATATTTTAGTTTCTTTTTTTTCAAAACAGAAAAGAAAATAATATAAAAAAATATAAAAAAAGGAGATAAATTATAGATAAAATTACTTTTCGAATAAAATATGTACAACATTTAGGTTACTGAAGTTGAGTTTGCATGCACGCATGGACAGACATGTCAAAGTAAAAATATCTGTGCTCGCGTGGGAAGAGCTATGTTTGCAAGTATGCATGGTAACTGGAGTCTGTACATGTTTTCACGCCGTTTTCGCACCTGGGCGGTGCCAGATAACCTAATTCAGCACATAGCATTCTCACATGTTTAGTATCTAGTAACTGGAGTGTGTACGTGCTTTCACGTTGTTTTCGTACCAGGACGGTGTCAGATGGCCTAAGTCAGCATATAGCATTGCCACACCCGCTTGGTGTCTGGTAACTGGTGGTGGAGTGGGAAAAAACCGCGGAGAGGGAAAAGCTGACATAAATTTGGAGGAGAAGGCTCGTAATATTAGTTTCATCACATCATGTCTGTGCAGTTCCGACCTGAAGATGAATTAATATTAATTAATATTGGCTACAGTCGCGTTCATTATTGTATACGTGGTATGCCAGAGTAAGTACAAGCCTGCAACGTATTTGAACATTGGGTCAGCATGAATGAAGAAGTTAGTTCTTCAGCTTGGTTCCATTTAAATGCAGCTTTGTTACCTGCCGACTCGAATCTACCCTGCACTACCAACGAGCTGATAGGTCAAGCAAAAGCCTACATAAAGTTCTGGGTAATAACACAATCGTATATCATCACAGAAGACCAGACAGCTACAAGCTTACATGGTGGTCCAAGCACTGCGATGAAAAACGTGACACAGCTATTTTGAACCATGGCAGAACAACTTGGAAGACTATGTGCACCCCATAAACCTGCGATGTGTACGCTGTATTTGTTCTATGAGCATCGTTCTGCAGCCAGTTTTCTCCTGCCTAGTCTACAGTCAGCCATTCCAGCCACCATGAACCCTAGACACGATGTTGAAGAACAATTTTCTGTAGATTACAAGGATGATGAAGTGTTCCTGTTTCCTAATCCTACTAGCACCGAGTTAGCATCCTGTATAATGTAAAACCCCAGCATTTGATACGACTAGAAGCCTGAAGGCTTACATTGTGTGCAGTCTTGTATTATTTTAGAGATTAGAATGGTGATATTTACATCTCGATATACATTGAAATGTGTAGTGAGAACGTACATTTCCGTCTACAGTGGAAATTTTCACCGTACGAAACCTCCAAGTTAGTAACCAGCTTCGTGTGCCAAGATAGTAATTACGCCGTTCATCTCTGTGCTCCGAAGCTAGCACCGTCTTATGCGATGACCGGGAACCCCAAAGACGTCAAGTACAGGGAATTATGCAATGTTCTGCAACATTATAGAAATATTAAGAAAGTCGTACTTAGTCATTTACCAACAATGGATACACATTCTGCATCAATTTTGTGCTCCATATATGACAAAAACTGCTTCGAGAAGCTATATATTTCCCAAAAACATTCATATCAATTCAAGCTGGACTATATGAGTAATTCAGATATGTTTGTTCATGAACCATAGCTTATGTACTCAAACAGCAGTGGCTATGCTAGCAACAGTGGTGATTCATCCTTCAGTGATACTACATCAGAAGAACCCAGTGACTCCATCTTCAGTGACTACACTAGCAGTAGTTCCACACTGCGAGCCTTTCATCATTATCCACACAGAATATGATACTGTTCCCTTTATAATATCAATATATTCTGATATGTGGACTTCAAGTGTGTACGAAAGAAGTTATTAAAAAACGAATTTTTAACAGTTTTTTTAAGTTTTTTTTTGTAAACATGTGAGTAATGTATGCATGTAAAATAAACATCTATTTTTTTTTATATCCCTTGAGCCATAAGTGTATTCAAATCTGGTATAGGCTCAAAAGTGTTAAATGTTTAACTGGCGAGCAATAATGAAAGTTATCATCTATACTATTATCTAACAGAAGTAAAGCTTATTTGCTTATTTGTTCGAGATCATCTCTGGAACTACTAAACCAATTCTTATAATTCTTTCACACTTATTAAGCTACATTCTTCCCGATGGACATAGGCTATGTCTAATATTAAAGATATTTCTAAATTCGTGGGGGAAAAAAATTAGCTTCTTGGCTGCTTTCTAAGCATGCTCTACTAAAACTGCATGGCCGATTTTTAAAATTCTTTCATTGTTAGAAAGTTACATACCTCCAGATGGTCAAAGTCTTCATTAAGTAAAAAAAATCTTTGAGAAATTAAAAAAATTGCGAATCAAGTTGCAAAAAAATGAGCTACTTGGCTGCTATCTAGACATGCACTACGAAAAATACAGGGGCCCCAGAGGCACAGTGGGAAGAGCGATTCCAAGTGGCTTAGTGGATAGAAATTTATCAAGTGGAGCGGCAGTGGCCCAGTGGCTAGAGCGATCTCAAGTGGGGACGTAATGGCCCAGTGGCAAGAGCGATTCTAAGTAGGACGCAGTGGCTCAGTGGATAGAAATATACCGAGTGGAGCTGCAGAGGCCCAGTGGCTAGAGTGATTCCAAGTGAGGCCGCAGCGGCTCAGTGGATATGAATACATCAAGTAGGGGTGCAGTGGCCCAGGGACTAAGGCAATATCAAATGGATGCGCAGTGCCTCAGTGACTAGAGCGATAACAAGTGGGGCAGCAGTGGCTCAGTGGACAGAAAAATGTAAATTGGTGCCACAGAGGTAAATTGGCTAGAGGAATCTCCAGTGGTGCCACCATTACCGAGTGGATAGAAATATATTAAAAAATACAGTATATCAACGCCATAAAACCTAAGCGAAGCGATGGCAAGCTGATTTAACTTCCTATTTCAGCGATATAATCAGAATTAAATTTTACACGTACTTATAAATTAACATTTGAACGTTTGTAATAAAAAAAAAATAATTTTTCAAAATTACTCAATGCCCAGCGCAGTGGGCGAGTGTACATCTAGTAATAATATAAATTTTTTAGAGTCTGATAAACAAAAAATTATCAACACACTTTTCATGATGGATTAACACAAACTATCAAAACACCACCGAAATAGTCAGTATTTCAGAGCTAGCTATCTCCATCCCAATATCGTAAAGCAGAAAATGGCAAGAATAAAATGAACACAAAATTAATTTAAAAGCACACGATAAATTTTAGAAAAATCCACGTAAAAAGCACCACTTAAAAAAAACACATTGCTAAGTCCTAATTCAGAATGTCTTTCTCGTCGACCCAGGAGTCATCACACTTCGAGTGGCCGAGCCACCTCACATCCATTAAGCCGCTTTAGCACCTTTGCAACCAAATATACATCTGGAAACATCGTCGGTAGAATCTCCTCTGCGTAAAAGCCTCCGCTGATGGGTTCGCCTCGTAAGTCCTCCAGGTGATACAGGCAAAGGTACCAATGCCGTGCGAACCACCTTGTACAATTCTGTCGACCAATTGTTAAGGAAGCCTTTGTAAAACATGCCACGCTGTTTGAAGATGTGTAACAGGTGACCGATCTTGGCTTTAGGCTTGTGTGTGTTCCTCCTCGTCGGAACAGTATAAACAGACCAAAGCAAGAAGTCGTATTCGACATCGTCTGGCTTTATGTGAGTGGTAGAATGAACGTTAGAATTACAATCGCGAACAAGTTTCGGCAGTAGCTCAAGCGACTTGTCGTTTCCGTTCTTCGTGAAATGTCTCCACAATTTGGCTTTTAGAGTCGAACATCTGCAACTGCAGACCCGATCCAATAGTTTCGGCCAATCTCGGAAACAGTATGCCTATAATGCCGAATTTTGCATGGGTAGTGTCCTTACATCATCACGATGAGGTGTTATCGTTCACATAATGAGCACGACTGGACTATAGCAGGCGACAGTATTTAAACTAATCGGATTCGGTGTGGAGTCTGGGATGCCTACAAAACAAAATATCGCACAGACAATGTGTCATATATTTTCCTTGCGCTTGCCGATCTGCATCACATCTCGGAAGAAATTCTCACTTCTTTTTCCGAGAATTATTTTCTCGTCGCATTGCCAGAGGCCATATGTCTTGTCGAGGTTCCGATCGGAGTAGGAAGCAATGTAGTGTCCGACCAGCGTGCCCACCTCCGTTCCGCGCTCTTGTGCTAATTTATGTTGTCAAGCATTTAGCAAATCGGTCAGGGACAGATCATCTTGGTCGCTAGTGATGCCACCATCCGATTCGGTCAATTCCGTGCTTCTTTCCCGTTTACGCATCGGGGTTGGTCCTTCCATTTTGATTTCATATTTGATATCCAGATGAGACAAAGCTTCCTCCTGGCATTGTCGACCAAGTTCATCGAGATGGCTGGTTATCTATCGGCTTGTAAGACTCGTACCTTCGATCCTCGAAAGACAGTTTGCAATGTTTCGCAAGAAGATATTTCGCACGAACCGCTTCTACGGCTCGCTGCAGCTCAGACATCAGTTCGGTTCGGTATGCCATCATTCACTGAATGGACTAAATCCACAACAACACAGGGAGCTGCGGTGCCGAGCCGTTAGCCCGCTCTCATCCCACCAAGGCGAACCGGGTTAAATCCCTGGCCAGGTTACCGGATTTTCGCACATGGGAATCGTGCCAGATGACGCCATTGGTCGGCTGGTTTTCTCGGAGATCTCCTGGTTTCCCTGCCCTTTCATTCCGACGCTGCTCCATACTCACCTCAATCACCCTCTGTGGCTCTCAGCACCTTGATGTTAAGAGCTGCTCAGATATATTCACTACACTACACAGGTATATATACATAGATACATAACCCCACTTAACCTTTACATTGACATGCCTCTCTCATGTTATAGACCGGGAACAACTCTAAAATGTCTACATAAAACATCTTGATACTGATCTTTTATATTTACTCTATTTACTCTCGAGTTGAGGAAAGTATATTTTCGAACCTTTCCAGTCGGTTGATCAACACATCCATCACCTTCTTGATATGCCTCGCAACATCGGTTTTGGCAGCCAGTGTGGATGTTAAGATATTTTTAAGAGTCTCCATTTTCCTGTCTTTGCGTACTTGACACATTGATTAGGTCTATTTTCTGTGCCTGTGCACCCCCTGTGGGCCAGTCGTTAGCCTTGATATCTTCCACCAATTCAATTTTTATGGTCTCGATCTTTTGCCCAAGAAGCAACTGACCCCTGCGAACTTCGGTGGGTGGAGCTTCCATTAGCTTATTTATATCGTCATCATCGGAGCATAGATCATGTCCGAACTTAGATATTGTTTGTGACTCATGACCAGTGTCTTACTGTAAACTGGTCGAAGCTAAGTCTGTACCTGCCATTATATAGATGTCAGTCTTTTACGATCACCAAAAATCCATACCCCTCGTCCCAGCATAAGGCACACATATCTTTGAATTCTGCGTCATCACGTCTGTATTGACGTGGTCGTCGTACACATGCTGCAAGTTCATATCGTCCATGCGAAACACCACCAAAATATAACCATTACCGCGAAGCAGTTGTTTGGATATGTGCGCAGCTCAATGGTCCCGCGATGATGCAGCACACAGTATTCGGAAATAGGCTACTATCTCGCGATTCGTGGAAAATAGTTTCATCTTCAGCATGAATGCATACAGGTAGAGTTACATCTTGTTTGACTATCTGTAAACTGTTTTCTTATGCTTGGTTTATATCATACATTGGAGGAGGAGGTAGCATAAACAAGCTTCCTGATGACATTAAGCACATTTTATAATGACTTCAAATTATCACTCTGAGTAAACTGTCTCTTGCAGAAATCGCACTGAAATGTCATATTTGAATATGCTAATCGCCTATACTGTTCCAAGTCTAGAATGATACTAAAACAAAAAGTACAAAATTGAATATTTATACATCTTAGGTCGCTTAATTCAATGTGTTGTAATGTAAAGATGTCAAAATACAGCCATGGTATTGTCGATATGCTGATCAACAGTCTACCATTTGAGCTCCACATTACCGGATACAGGTTCTGCTTTTCAGGACCCAAGTTAACCAAAATGTTGGCACGTGTCTACATATGCAATAACATGCTGGACATGGCGTGCAAGTGGCACAATATCGCTTATTCCCAGCACGAGGATCTACAAATCAGACACCATATGCTTGCACAGAAGGTCGATGAGATAATATACTCGCCACATACCGAACTCAGTGAAAAAATTGCTTCTTGGGGTGTTTCCAACATGATGAAAGCCAAGGTGAACATGGGCATGGGAGGGAAGAAATCAAGACGAAGTTCCACGAGCAGAGGGAAAAAAAAGTCGGGAGGAGTCCTTCATGCCTTGATACCAGCAATCGGTACTGTAGGCAGTATCGTCAGGGCCATAACGAATATCGTTAGTGTGGTGAAATAAGCCTCGAACGAACTAAGCAATCGGAGGAAAACTTTCGCCACAACCATAAAATGGAAGCTATTGCCATAAGTAAAAAAAATGCCAATTATATTACTTACAATAGTCCAACCGATGAGGTGAACTGAAAGAAAAAAGGGTCACAGACGGAGAATGCGCTTATTAAATCTCAACCGAAACGACGGCTAGCGAACGTTTATTTGGAACTGTTTGCATGAAAATAGAAGATAGCTTATTTTAGAGGAGTGTTCATGCGATATGCTTTTCCTGCTAAGCCCAAGAGGCACGAAAACACCATAATAAAAAATTTGGACACGACAGCCAGGCCCGGCACGCACTGGGCAGCGTATGTAAAAATGTGTAAATATGCACACTATTATCACAATTTTGGAAATTTACGTCCACCCAAAATGCGACTGTACCTGAAAAACTGCAAACTAACATACAATTACGAAACAGAGCACCTGCCTAACACGTGGAAAAGTGGACTTGAACCTTCTTATTCATTTGCATTATAATAAAATAAATCGTAGGCAAATAATAGTTCAATAACCGTCTATGAAAAAGTTTTTGCATCTATATACTCCAATCATTATGCCGGTGTCTATTATTCTAAGTGGTAAGACATCCGAGCTGAGGGCGAGATTTTACCCGCTCTTCGATCTGGAAGGTGAGTAGTTCGTTGCACTTTTGGATTCTCAGACATACAACTCTATATTTAACATGGATGAAAATGTAAATTCCACATTCCGGTACATAGTGGCAGGAGATGTGAAGAGAATCAGCATTCCCACCAGTGTATTCGAACTGAAGGACATTGCTAATTTCATCAAGAAATCATTGCCATCGGACGTGACTTTCGAACACTGTGGTAATCCGAACACACAGAAGGCAGAAATATTTTGCAGTGCCAGTATCGATTTAAGTGAACCGGATACCATTGGACCAGTGCTGGGGTTTGAGATGCGAATCTACAAACAGGTAAAATGCACGAATCGTCGTGGCCGGTGAACATATTCCCAGTGAAAGCAATACACACAGACTGTCATTTAGCGAGTGGCTGCTACATCAATGGTGAAACCAGAAATATTCTGTATGAGTTTGTGCTAATGTCCCCGCCAGGTTATAAATTTGTCGATGTTTCAGAAAGTATAATTATGTTCCCGTGATAACGAAGAGCGCACACGAAGTGGTCGTATCAATCGTCGATCAGGATGATAAACAGATAGACATCAGAAACAAAGAAATCACTTTGCACTTGAACTTGAAACATTTGAATTCAGTTTCGCCAGATGTACTATGCATAAAGTCGAGCACAGCACCAACACCGAGCCCAGTAGAGATCGAGTCACCGACGTACTAACACGTGCCAACGAACAGTCTGTACGTAGTCTAAGGTTGAAAGTAAACAGGCATGGAAGACAACATATTGAACATAAACCAGCAGGAAGAACTCGATAACAGTAACGGCAAGTATAAGCTGCATTGCTACCAGCTATATCTGACCAGTCGCTGTGCCCTCGTGTGTGAGTTTAGAATCCTGATACAGCATCAAGATATCTAGACAGTGCCTTTAGAATCATTCCGGCACTTCTGTGGTACGTTCACAATAGAGGACGGGACCCACCCCACCTCAACATTGTTCGTTCGCAATGGTATGCTCCACCTCATAAAGGGATTAATGTATGTAATGAGTGGGGTTACTACTGACGAAACGCAGGATGTAGGCATAACCACTACCATATAAAACTATTTCTAGCTCACGCCTAAAAATCTCGACATGTTAAAAATGGCAGGTTGGGAAACGGAAGATGGCAAAAAAAATTCCCATCTTCTCAGAAGGCAAGTTCGTGGAGTGTACCGATATCATCGCTACATGCTTTCGCCTTAAATTACAGGAAGATAATAATAAGAGCCAAGCAAGAACTGGTGATAATGCTAGCCACTTCGCATCTCAATGCAGTGATGGAAGCTGGATAAAACCTGCAGCCCATCGCTGTAGCCTTGATCACCAGGCTGTTGTTCATTCCCCACGTGACTCCGAGCTTCCACGATCATGTGAAGCTACTAAACTACAACAAGAAATAAAAAATCCTCGACATAACCTTCAGGAGTTGGAGTTTGGTTACCTTGTCTGGTGCTGTCATCTGCCACAAGGAACCACTGGGTCCTGAACACATCTTAAAGATTGGAACAACCACGTTGTGTTGTACTGGCATTTCAAAAGAACAAGCAACACAACATCTCGGTAGACAAATCGACCTACAACCACTGCAAAGTCCAGAACGAAAAAAAAAAATTTTGAACAGCGAAAGCTAGTCTTACATGGATTTGAACACCTCCTTTAAAACAAGAAGGGTATACATTGCCATATTATACGTATACTCAGTTTCACGCCTCTTACTATGGGTACAGGTCCCCCCCTATCCTGAGCTCAGAAAGATTCCGTGGAACAACACCATTGCTGATCTTCGACACGTCCAAACAAAAAGAGCGAGTTCAAAATGGCGTGGTGGATTGTCATGTAGAAATTATCTCCAAAGAGAATGTACCTGCGAACACTGCTACCTACTGTTTGATTTTGCACGACTGAGAAGTGAGCTACGACTGCTTTCGGGACTGGTGATTATGGCGAACTAAGAATATATAAACGGGTCGATCACTGCTTCTCACCTCAGTTTGTGTCAGGATGTATTTTAATCTGCATGGCTTCCAGAGCCAGAATGGCTACGTGCTCAAGGAGGTCGCAGTGACCTACAGTGACGTTTTCAAAATGTGCGCATGCTCCTTCCGCTCCCCCCCCCCCCCTTAATTCGTGGAAACTCTTGGACGCTAAAAAAAAAGAAGACGAACAGCTGGCTTACCCAGTACCACCACGGATTGGTGTAGGACAAAGGCAAGATTCCATCAACTAAGTTGGAAAACGATTGCGTGACTTGCTGATGCAGTGTCTGCAAGAAATGGTTTATGTGGCAGGGCTAGAGCAGAAGAAATGGCTGAGCGACATGTGCAAAAACGAAGTTGAAATCATCGATGTAAGTGTATTTTAGTTTTTGTGTTGTGGCACACCTGTTCAGCGCCCATATTAGATATAAGTGGGCACAGTCTGTGCTCTCATTTAGTCATTGCCTAGAGGTCTGATTATTACCATGACTCCATTCTGTCCTACGAACAGTTATACAAATTCTAAGCCTGACAATGGCAGAATTCAATACGGTTTCATCGCAGAAGATGGATATCTGCATATATACACCGAGACCTGCGATGGTAGCGGTATGCAGTATTGGCTTTTCACGCATTATCCAATTACTTACGAACCAACGCGGTTTTAATCGGACTGTCCGGGATGATCGGCCGGCGTCGTATTCCACATGACGCTGCAGACGCAGCTGTCCTGCACCACCGACCAAATCATCACATCGGCCGAGCTACCTGCTACAATCCACACACCAGAATGTGCTGTGGAGCTGTCCCAGGTGGGGAACGAACATTTACAGCATCCTAGGCTTAAGAAGAATGCTGTCAGCCAGACAACCAAACATCGCCGAGTACAGCGTCGACACCAGATACTCGTGAGTACCCACCACGGATGTCTCTGTCTCCATCTTGGGAAAAGAACCTGCACCTACCCGTCGGTGCCACCCAGCAGTGCATATTCCTAGAACTGCTGATACCACACCTGCTGTAGGTGGTGGTCCAACCATTGGCGAGGTAGAAGTCGTGGAATCAACTGTTAAGGAGGACCAAGATCTGCACTGCGACTACGATGAAGTGGATAGTTAACCGGGAACAAATGGTCATGGTCATGATCCAGAGACTGGTGCAACATTTCGCAAAAATCTAATGCTTACATTCATTCGACAACTGCTTAGTATTGTATGTGACAGTCTTCTAAAGTAGAAAAATACAAGAACTAATTTCTAATTATAAATTAGTTCTTTATTGACTGTGTACTAAATAAATAGCATATGATAATGTATTTCAGTGTTTTGTATATTATTTCCTTTTGTCATTCATTTACAATATATTTAATTTAAATTTGCCTTAAATGAATTATTCATTGTAAAAAAATAAATTTTATAATTATTTAATTAATTACGCAAATTTTTTAAATTTAAGTGCATAAACAAACATATGTTCTGGAGTCGCTCTCGGATTTCTGAGCAGGACGATGCTGCATGTTTTCTTGGTGATCTATTAGCTTTTGAAAAAAAAAGTATTTTTCAGTGATTATCACCATATGGTCTTTTTCTGGACTTATTTATTGAAGTTCTGAGAATTACTACTACCGAGGCGATATTTTACGTCGACCAAAGTTTCAAACCAAGGTATAGTAACACACACTTAAAAATACTTACTCACTTACACACTGTGATCACTGACCGCGAACTTATTCACCTGTAAGGCGAATCGTAAGGACAAAACAGCCTCGTGGTTTGTTGTGGTTGCAATTGAATTATGTTTCGTTTTCTGATACTGAGAAATGTGTGGAGAGGCACGTACTACTCAATGACTCAGGAAGAACTTAACAAAAGGTATTCCTCCGCCGCTGTGTCAGCTGACGGTTGTTGGAGGTCTTTGCCATGATTGTGGAAGAAGTACTCGGCAAAAAAAAATTCAAAAGTAGAAATTATTCTGAGTTATTTACTATTTAGTTTCATATAAATACTAATTACATCTATTTAATTTGAGTACCGTATTAATAGACAAATTCAGGTTTATGGCATACATTTTGAATCGTAAATCAACTCTTATATTACACTGCAAGTCACGACAAGGGTGGCATGCTCCTAGTGAGTCCCTGTGGGAACTGATATCACTGTCGACTGTCACAGGGGTATGGGTTAATCAGTGGTATTTATGTATGTCTGGGAAATTAACACTTTTGTAATAATAAAAATATGATAATAATTATCATAACAAACCTCAATACCACAAGGATCATAATTATTTTTAAAAAATTTTCATAAACAAAATATTACTGATAATATCGCTTTATTTATTTCGTATGTATTAAACATAATTTGGCCATGGCCCAATACATGCATATTTTCAGTAGTACCGGCCAACTTCCGATATAACCATATTTTATCCCCAATCTCAAACTTAACCTTCTTTCAAGAGAATAGCATGGGAGTAGAGCACATGGTAATTATAGAATTCTGATTTGCCACACCTTCATAAACTAGAATAGTATTTCATCGGTAGAGCATGTGAAAGGCCTCCACCCACATGGTGAAATGTCATTGAGCTCTCTTTCATTATAATTTATTTAAATATATGCAGTATCTTTTTTGTATTAGAGTATTTAATTTGTTCGTTGTAGGTCCCTTAAAATGTTGTCTGCTTCAGTGCCAGCCACTTTTTTTTTGTTGGTGGCCACAATTTTCTGTTACCATCGCGAAGTGTTAGCGAAAAGGTATTAACATTGTGAAGTACAAATTTGCTGATTTCATGTGTTTTTGTTAATTGCAATAAGTTAGCCAATGACTTGTTTCGTAACAGTGGCCCAAGTGATTTTAGTGAATTAATCATCCAAATCTTAGGCACGTGTTTAGGAATTACGAAGTAAACAGTAAGTTCCTAGCGTTTTAAGAATAATATTTTCTTTAATTGTTGTTAGAATATTTTCAATTCATTTTGAATTTCCAAGAAACCTTGTCCTGACGTAATCAATTTTATTACATTTCTAACAATTTTTACTTAGAAAGTTAAATTTTACTGAATGTTTCTTACTATGGGAGATTTTTCAAATGAACCCGGCCTAACCCGAATCATCCAATAAAATTAACGTAATCCTGACTAGTTTATTCCGTGGACATAACGAAAACAAAGCAGTTGGGAATGGCAACCAGCTACAGTAGTAGCCTCAATATGGAAGTTATCCATTAGTAGAGGGAGCATGTACGATCTGGCCCACTAGACGAGTAAGATGTGAATGCAGTGACTAATTTGCATATTGCTAATTTGCATTATTGCCTAAGTTGGATAATAATTATTAACCAATTAATCAAATTTATTAATATAAATTAGAGCATTGATTTAAGAAATCTATTTGATATTTTAAAATTGTGTTGAAAGGATTAAGTGTCATAAGGGTTATATTGGCAGAGCAGCATAGATGTGTACTCTCCGACATCCGGGAGCCTACTAAGCAGAGAGGTATATTATTATTGCTTATATAGGTGTTTATGTTGTAGGAAGAGTGGGATAAGGAATATTTAATTTAATTTGTTGGAGCACTTATGACTGATATGCGAATAATGAGTGGAACACATGTGACTAATGAAACATCAGTCTAAATTGCTCTCTGGATGTATACTGAGGATTCAGATGTGTGAGAAATGTTTCCTTTACTGTGATACAAAAACAAATTAAACAAAAAGAGTCGATTTACATTCAAATAGCCGACCGAACGAATAACTTTAACCACTAACCTGTCTGCCCAATACATTAATCATATGATTGCCAAATGAAATTATTTCTATACCAAAGTAACTGATTACCTTTAATCACATACCATTAATCTGACAGAACCTAACATGTATTCATGCGATTACTGAATGAAACTATTTCGAACGAAACACAATGCAAACTAACTGAATCCATTAAAATAATCAATCACATATGAATCAAGCTAACTAAAACATCTGATTTACAATCAAAAACTCACCAGAATATTAACATCCATATCATACAAATATGCAACGAAATACAAGTTAAACCATAGGAACGATTTTCCACAAACTGAATGGTAACAATGAGAAATTAACTGGGATACTAAACCCCGCATATTATATGAAAACTCACAAATGCGTTATGAGTCAGCAAACAGCAATTCTATAAAATGTTTTCTAATACCACAAAGTAGGCCACCAGATCGTCATTGTCAATGCTTGCCTAATGCTAAAGCCTATCACATGAACATGGAAAATAAAATTGTTTTACTTAATTAAACCTAATAATTATACTAATACACAAGAGAAAAAAGTAGGGTATTTTATAGGAGTCGGTATCACTGCCTCAGACATTGTAGCCAGATCAGCTGCTCCCAATACCAAACATTTTTGCCGAATAACACCACCTCCTCAGGCGGTGCTGCCAAAAGGGGCAAAGAAACCATCTCAGGCTCTAACGCCTCCCATGCAGCTCGGCTGCTTGGGTAGAACTGAAGGCTCTCGGGACCATACAATTTTACTGATTCACCCTCACCTCCTCTGCCATGATCACGCTTGGGAGGAGGAGCCTACCTGAATACCTCAATTCATAATGCCTCCAACACAGGTCTAACACCGCTTTGTCAGGGAGCAAAGTCACTGAACACCTGTCTGTGAAGTCTGGCTCACCAAGGAAATTTCAAACACTAGTAATTGAATAAAAAAAAAATTTCCTATCATGTCTACAGCAAATCAAATTTATTCTATAAAAAAACATTTTTAGTCCAGGAAATTCTAGAACTCTTACCCAACTTTCAAAGAAATATCCCACAAACATGATTTAAACAAACTGGTTTACGGTATTTCCAAGTAGCACATTTATAAAAAATATAATACTGTTTAAAATTCACACTCATCTGCTCTCAAGACTCAAAACTAAAGACTTGGAAATCTGTTTTCCATTCTTTAAATATTTTGCTAGCGAGCTAACACAATCCGATAAGCATTTTAAACATATGAATATTTTCTAAAATACATTTTGTGTCTAAATTTCTTTAGGAAGTTATAAGTTTTAAACCAATCTTTGTATACACGAAAATAAAGTATGTTTTACAAATGCACCCAGATAAGATTATTGTTCTACAATTTATACCAGAAATGTATACATTTAGGCAAATACATATCAAAATGATTAAAAATATCACATTTTCATGAGAAATTAAAACAACTGAAATTCGTATCTGAGTTCTAAGTTCCAATATTTCAACAATTAACCACATTTTAAACATTTCGAAACCAAATAGGTTTGTGGGAGATTTCTCTACGAAACACAAATTCTGTCTCTAATAAATTTATTTTACAATTGCTGCTACCCAAATATATCAGAATTTGTATACTTCGAGAAATGCATATATTATATTTAAAATATTACATTTCGACAAAATACTAACGAAATGCCATGTATCAAGCCTGAAATGAGCTATAAAATGACAAAATCAAAATATATTTCAATCAATTTCCTTAAAGACCATATTTTAAGCAAAATTCAAGTAAAATGGCTGCCATTTTGGATACTCATACTATGTAAGAAGGAATAAATTAATTTTTCACTCAGTAGTTGTCGAAGTCAGATCGTGTATCAGCGGGAGGGTTACATCAATTAACAGATTTCACTGTGATGTACTAGAGCCATCTCCAAGAGATTTACATCAAACAGACTTTTCCGAGGCGTACCACAACCATCTCCGAGTGGTTTACATCAATCAACAGACTTCTCCGAGGCATTCATCAGACCACAAGTTTTATTAGCAGGTAATAAGCACAATGGACACTGCTGCAATAAATGTGATGAAGAATGTGTGAGAGTGTTTAACGCCATTTTAGCGCACAGACAAAGCAAAACTCTTTTATGTTTACATATTGTGAACATCTCGCTACTACCTAAAGCCTTCATATTAAATTTTTAAGCACATGAAATTCCACACTTTTATCCATTCCTCTTAGAGTAATTAAGAGGTGATAAGTATATAGTCTCGTATTTGCCTTGTGAGAAAGATTGCCCATATGGTACACCAGATTTTTCAATCAACCAAAGACAATCCATCTGAGAAGAGATTGTGTAATGCAAAGGTGACAAACTGTAATGACCAAGAGACGATTTCGGGTTTGACGAAGTTGATTCAGAAGCCAGAACTGTATTTTTCGTCAAATTAGACTTGTTAAACTCTGATGAAATCGTGATTGAAACAGACTAATCATGGTGTGCTATGCCGAAGGATTTGAATACTATTACGACAAGTCTTTTATTATTAAAGATCTTGCCATTTTCTATGTGACTGATGATAATGACACAAAAGTATTAAGTTTCAATGCTTCGAAACCTCTGTTTGGTTTATATCTGGATTTGAAAATGATGTTTTGGCATCAAATTTACTAAGTACATGGTTTGAAATGGTACCCTGGTGTTATAGTATAGGAAGACAGTTTCCAATACATGAACGATGCGCTCCTCTAAGACTATCCGGTATATATACTTGGAAAAATGCAGAAGGAAATTTTAAAATGACAGACTAATGCAGAAATGGCAAATATCAGAATATGTCATGACTGTTCAAGCATTAATTTGTTAGTAAAATGCTATAACACTAATCATTTTGATAGAAAAATGTTTTGTTCGCAATGCAAAAGCAAAACTATAAGAGAGTGACTGTATCAACATCCTACCTTCTTGTACAGAAAATTATAATTTAAAATTGGTTTAGTACAGTTTCATAACTCCATAAAAACATTCAAATTAAGACATTCAATATAGAGCAGATATGCGAGAGTGTTACTCCAGGTTACAAGAGAGTGTTGTTCAAATCTCTAAAGAACATGTACTTCTAATTCCAGATGTACAACGGAGATGAACACTGGAACTTTGCACAAAGTTTTGCAGGAAATATAAAATACGGAACATGTATTGTGTTACGAACAATATGACTTCTCGGTTTTTAAAATGCGACCCGATAGCGAACTTATCTGTTCTACTTGGGATCTTTGTTTTAAAACCAGAAGTGACGAAATACTCAAGGGACCAGGATTTAGACAAATTAAACATAAATTAAGTTGAGAGTTCCATGACAGCCCTACCGTGTGGACTGAAACATGTAATAACAAACAACACAACACACAAATGCAAGGAACTAGCAGCATTAACATGTCGCTTTGTGGTATGTGAGATTATGAGGTTTGGCAGAGGAAGGTTTGTGTTTGTCAATTCAATTTAAACAAGATGACATTATAAGGAAAATATAAAAACATTAAGTATGAATCTTGAACCTACTCCATGTTACACTCCCGGTAAAAATGTGGGAAAAAATTACTTTTTATTCTTTGAAAAAAAATATAAAGGAACAATTATACTGCAGAACATCAGTTACGATGGACAGGTTCTACTCAACACTTCAATATTCTAGTGCTACTCCAAGCTATAGGAGAGTGTGGTTTCGATTTGAAGAAGAGGGTCCACTACAAATTCAAATGTGTAATGGAGAAAAACATTAGCGTTTCTTGTTAATTAGTCCGACATATACTTTAAAAGTTTTCAACGTCTGTTTGGGTCGAAAATTTTGTCTTTTGTATGCGGTCTGATAGTACGCTACCTTGCAGTGAGAGTCAACTAGCATTTGAAGCTTTATTTAATTTCATAATTGAATTCACGTTAAGCAAGAAAATTGAATACTTAATACAGAAGGATTATTGCTGTCCTATTCTTAAAGTGTGGAGCAAACAATGTGACAAATAGGAACATGTTATGGATATAGGTATCCAAGAATTAAAGTCTCCGTGTGGTATGTATATGCAATGTTTTTCAAAGCAAGATCATCTTATCTGCCAAAATATAAAAAAAAAAAAATATTTAATATTAAATTGTCAGTCATGGTAACTATCATTCAGCCTACAATCACACACAAGGTCCTGCATAAAGGATACCAAACAATATTATTTAAGCCTTATGATAGTATTTTACAAGTACAAGTGTGTAATGATATTGAACATTGGTACAACACTTTGGATTCCAGTCTCGGCATAGGCTTTGGTGAAGGCTTAGCATGCAATGATTGTGCTGTGAGGTATTTCCGCCCCAACAGTGAACTGCCATATACATTTGAAGACTAATGTTAGCCAGCTTGACCAAAAAGTTGGAAGAAGAGCGTGGCAATGCTGTAATCACCTATCAACTCACTAGACCTCATTAAGGAACCACAATCCATACGAAGGAAATTTTTGATGGAGACGTCCGCAACTTTATTTTCGAGCAAGCAGGTTTAGTTTTTCCACTAATATGTAATATCTACATTTGTGAACTGGCAAATTCAGAATAATATTCTCTCATATTTGTAAGCATGCACTTATTCAAAATGGTTTGGATATTGTATTAACATTTTGCCATGTAGAACAGTGTTTGAAACATCTACTCTACAGCAGATAGCATTTTATCATTTCAATATTTTAAAGAATGTGACAATGATATTCATATGTCTGTACACAATAATGAAGAGGTTGGTTACTTATTATGTACTGGGTGTGTTTCGTCAAAGCATTTCGTACATTAAGTAGTAAACTGTGAAAAAATATTGTTCAGCCCTCAAACATGTTTTAACTTGCAAATATAGTGGTTTTTAAAATCATTATTAATTACTAATTTGTTCTCATTCGATTATTGGATTACATTGAAGCAACATGGTGTTCTTTCATCAGGTAAATCATTACAATAGATTGTAACCAGGCAAGTCTAATTTATCATACAGTTTGTGGCGTAGAAGAAATTCTCCGCGAATTTACTGAGTCTTGTGATGTAATGTTCAAATTTAAGGTTATTTATTTCCCGCTGGGAGACAAAAAAAGCCATGAATTCATTAAATGTAGTGATGTGATAAAATTTCCTGTGTTTTATATGACTTCAACAACTCCTCTTCCATCTAGTATTGAAGATTCACACTCACACTGTGTAGACACATACCTCCTGAATGTAAATATGTTTTGTGTGCAAACAGATAGGATAAAACCAGGGCATAAGAAATGACCCCTCCTTTCAAGTAGACTTCAAGAAAGGGATCTGGATCCAATTCTATGAAAATGTATGGAAACATTGTTTACTGTAGCTTATAAATTGTGTTAATATATTTTGTAACCCTATATACTTTTTTGTGCTAAGTATCACCTTGTGTTAAAATATTTTTGGAGCATTCTATACTTACTTGTGCTGTGTGTCACTTTGTATAAGTTGTGCTATTTATGTTTTTTATTAAAAATGTTGTATATAGTTTTGAAGCATCGTATACTAAAAGTGAATTACCTCTTAAAATGTGTTATGCATTTTGAAACCTGTGTTTAAATAACTGTCTGTATACCTTCTACTATATCTTGTGTATTTTGAAACAATATACGTTTAAATTAAATTAATTGTGTGTTATGAAACCTCGTATGCCAGTGTAGTATTGAATTGATTGGTAATTTAATTTGTATTTGAAACAAACTCTTTTAAAGTAAATCCTTGATGAACAAGTTAGTAAATAAATATGTGTGTTAAAATGTGCGCATTTGTATATATTTTTTATTTCAATTTTTTTCCCTCTACAAACATGTTTTATTTCCTTAAGAAACAGAAAAAAATATTACTCTGATTAATAAAGAGAGAATGGTTTTGGTTTTCTTAAGATATGTAAAAAATAATTGCTCTGATACATAAACGGAGAAAAAGTCTTAAAGTTTCAAAAAGTTTCTAAACGTGAATGGTTCTTGTAAACGAGTGGTGAGAAATCTAATATCATATGAAAATAAGTGAAGGTTACCTGCATGTGAAAAAAGAATGGCCACTTAAAAAAAAAATCAGTTACAGAATTATAATGATTCACACAACAAATTATATAAACTATAACAATACTTATGAGTGTGATCACTGAACAAGTTACTTCTTAACTAGAACCTACCTTATTACCAACACGAACTTGTGTCTTAAGTAGGTAAGAATAAAATATACTCGACCACAATTTCAAGAAAAATACCGAGGTGCATTCACGCCTGAACGAATAGAAGTTTTAAAAATTTTCATACTATCCTTAATAAAAAGGCTCAAGCTCTGTATATCAATTCTACAGGGTAATGTTAAACAGGGTTTAATATACCACCTAGGAAAGACTTTTTAAAACAATTTCTAGCGATTTGCATTCGAGGTTTCAGAGTGAATACTGCTGTCACTTTTTATTACAAGATATGTTCGCGAACGCTAAACAGTTGGACGGAGAATACCTCTCTCAAATCAGAAACACAAATACCAACTATGAGGTAAGCCCACTAAACATAAAAATGTCTTAAGGAGCGACCGAAGTACACGCAACAAAATTTAGGTCCCCAAGCCTCAATCACTGCATAAACGAGTAAGATCAGGAAATAGTCCCTAAAATGAAGAATAATGCTTAACAATTTGAAAATCCCCAATATATTACACAATATTAAAAATAACTGAAGGCTAGCCACATGTGAAATACTTCTATTGATATAGTGTATCCAGAAAAAAAAGTAGTTCGTTCCATTTCAAAGAAACTATGTCGTGCGAACTACACGAGAGCAGAGCTGGGAAATAATATTTTTTTTGTCCGTATTCCGCTCTAGGCTTCCAGCTACCGAGTCTTCTACGGACACGAACCCACCTCTGACTTCTCCGCTCACGACAACCCGGCCCACCTCCATTACGAACCACTCTAACTCGCACATAATATTTTTAATAAATAATTTCCAACATAAGTACACAAAAATAGTGGATTTACCATGCCAATCCCCATAGCAAAGTCAGATTTCATCTAAGGGCGAGGGTTCCGGGTTCGAATCCCAGGTAAAGCATGGTTAATATAAGCTGGGTTCGATTCCTTCTTAGATAGTATACTAACACATACAAACGCAATGCTTGAACAGTAATTATATAAATGACAAGATATATATAAAAATTATAATTATAATTACATTGAATTGTTATTTAAAACAGTAAACCGTACGTAATGCATAACAAAGACTACTACATTCTGGATTCGTACTGCAAAAGAAATCCTTACAAAAATGGTGAATTTTTACGTTATTCAAATTAAATATAATTGCTAATACAGAAGAAATATGCATATTTCACATTGCAGTTCCAACTAAATATAATTGTAAATGAGAAAATTCAGAAAATGCGATACTCTTATATTATAATAATTTCCATAAAAAATATCATTTAATTCAATAAGGAAATCATATTTAGTGAAGTAAAATTACATTTTATTGTCAAATCAGGCTATTTCCCTTGTTTGTATAGGTTCCCCGAGGAGAGTGGGTAGAGGGTGCCGGCTTATATATACACACGCAGGACCGCCACTCCTCACTGTTCATCCAACGACCATAGAGGGATAATCTCTGCTCCGCTCCGCTACTGTTCACCGCCCGCTAGAAGCCTTGATAGCCTGCAGCAATGGGGTTCAGCCGAGCACCGACCCAACCTGGGCGGGAAGCCTGACCCGAGTCCGCCTGGACACGTACATGCCTGAACGGGGTTCAGGTCTCGCCTACCACCTTTGGTAGCAGACTTTATGTAAGTTAAAGGGTTAACATTTAGGTTTTTAATTTTCATATTTCTATAAGGATTTTAATAAACTAGTTAAATTTTTTCATAACATAGTTTTGGTTTTTCGGTAATTACTTAAAGAAATTATAGAATTTGATTGAAATTAACTTAAATTCGTTTAACTTTCTTTGCAATTTGATACGTTTTTTCAGAATTTGATATGAAATTTACATAAACTTTATTCGGAATATGATGACACGTTTCAGAATTAGTATTTTTTTTTTATTTCAACCGGTAGTTGTTTAAATCATTCATCTTTATTCGGAATTCACTTAAATTTGTTTAATATTTTACAATATTTGTTTCACATTATTTCTGAATTTGCTTAATATTTTACAATATTTGTTTCACATTATTTCTGAATTTGTTTAATTTTCTTTGCGAGTTGTTCTGGGCGGGTGGGAATACGTGTGCTTGGGGTGAATAATGGATCATATAAAAAGATTTGGACCTATGCCAAACCATGCACAGCATGTTTGGTGGGTGCACAGCCCTGCCCATGACTGTTCTGAATGAGTTGATTGGTGAAGGAAGAATGAATCATGAAAAAATAGACATGAGTGAATTTAACAATTGTGGAATGTATGAAAAAAGGTTGGGTGGGAATTTTAAAGTATGTTATTTTGTTGTAAAAGTATAAAATGTTTCAATTTTAAAATTTAAGTAATTTTTTTTATTCAAGCAAGTGTTTTAAATGATTAGTTTTAGAGTGTAACAGTTTAATTCCCCTCTCTAAAACTTTTCTGATGAAAATAGTTATTGAATTTATAAAAGTTTTAACACTGTCAAACACTTTCAATGCTGTCATATAATTAAATTTTTACAATGTAAAATAATTAATTTGTTTATGTTGTAAAATACATAATTTTTTTACAGTGTCATGTACTTATAACAGTGCCTTATACTTAATTATTTTTTAATTTCATATACTTAAATTTTTTACAGAGCCAAATACTTTTAACTGTGCCATACAATTTATTATTTTGACGATTTTACATACTCTAATTTTTGATAATGATAAATACTTTAGTAATTTTGACTGTGTTACAAACTTTAATTTTCTAACAGTGTCGAGTAATTCACATTATTTTAAAAATTAATATTTAAAAGTTTTGTCTTAAACAAATTGTGTTCGCTAACTTGTGTAAATTTGGTACAAGGGTGGTAGGTAGAAGTGCGCGCAGTGGTGTGAGAATAGTGTGCGAATTGCCTTGCTGTGTAGTGAAGTGGTAACTGTCGCGAGCCAGGTGACTGCTGTCGACTAGTTGGTGAGACGGGGAAAGGGGAGACGATAACTTTTGGGGCAGCGCTTAGCACAGGCTTAGACGGCCGCACAGGGAAAGGGTAATGGCAGAGAAATGTGCATGCACAGAGGCATAAGACCTAATGGAGGGGGAAGGGGATGGTACCCGATATATGGCGCTAGGAGGCCAAGTGCCCAAACTCGCCCCCTCGCCGCGGGATGCATCCCTCCCTCTTTCTCCATGTTCTCTGCCATCTTTCACACAGCTTTCACAGCTCCCTCCCTCTCCACGACATGCACTCATGCCTCGACATGTAGCTCACTCGCCCTCGCATGGCCGTGCACGCCACCACTCGACCCACGATGCTCCCTGGCCGCGACTTGCTTCCCGCAGCTCCCACAGTCGCTGTCTATTTTGTAAACAAAGAACTGTTCCAACATGGTTCAGCACACTGTGGTAAGTAAGCTCTTTTGCGTGCTGGTTTTCAAACATGTAACTGACCTCTTTCATTAAAATTATATATATTTTAAATCCAATTTAAAACATGCATTTTTTAATTAAAAGAAATATTTACTATGTCCTCTTCCCTATGCTTATAGTAAAAAAATTTCCCCTCAACAATGTTTGTACCACTAATAAACATTTATTTACATATATTGCACAACTTCTTGGTGCAACCATAAAATTACTTTTTTTCTCTCTCTTTCCAGCACTAAACAGTGATTTATATAATTATTTTTTTATTTTGACACAATGAGCGAAGGAAAACTTTAATGTGTTGCTAGTTTATTGGACTATCATTTAGTTAGCGACACAGAAAGTGAATTTGATTCGATAGCCTAGTACAAGTTGTCAGGACATTGTTGTTTAACCTTAACTCCATTGTTCGATTTGTTATTTAATGATTTATTCTTGAGTGTATCGAGCAATGATTCACACACGGAAAGACTGCTAGTTGCAACAGATAGGAACACGAGTTTTTCCCCCATAAATGGAAAAGTAGATCTCCTGTTAGACGATTTGTTTCTATCTGACATGGAAAATTCGAGTGATTCGGATAGTGCCTCGTCCGTGTCACATCCCACTTTTAGATCAGTTAGAGACACTTCGTCTAGGGAATTGGAAAAATATTCATTTTCAGATTTCTCTAACTCAGTGGAAGCTTCATTGCCTGAATTGAGGTATCAGCTATTGACCACAGCATTCGCGGGTAGATTGAGTGAACTGCACGTAGTTAATGATCAAACTAATACTGACACAGATACTGAAAGATCCTTTTGGTTAAATATTTGATGTCCTTTTTGACTGGGGAAGGCACTATGAGCATGATATACTTTCAAAATAAATCACTACCCATCGGCTTCTAATTCTGCATATGATTGTTCACATATCGCAATTTATAGCATTCACCGTCGGTGCTGCACACACTAAGCTCCCCAAGTTCGTTGACAATAGGAAAGCCTGCATTAATATGCAGTGTCCTGAGGGACTTCGTTTCCATTATGCTGTTATATCAGCTTTGTTTCCTATCACCCATCATAATGAGAGAATGACTTCATATCCAAATTCTTACGAGGTTTTGGATACTGAAGGTCTGTGGGATGCTGTAGTGTTACAGGATATTCGAAATTTCGAGGAGAACAATGGTATTTGTACCAATGTCTACTGTGTTGTGAACAAATATAGTAATATTATTCACGAAACTTTTGATAAGCATGGGGTTATCGTACCAATGCATATTTTCCTGTATGACATGCAGATCACATAAATATATTGGTAATACATGCATGTGGTAATGATGCACATTTGCATTTTGTTTCCATTGAGGATTTGTAAAGGCTGCTTCACAGTCAGTTGACTAAGAATCAAAGACAAATTCTTCTCCACCTTGTATGTCACAGCTATGTCTCTTGAATGGAATGCTTTGTTTTCATTGAGAGATGGGCTGCTAGAGCTGTTGGCCAACCCTGACACGTACATTTTTGTTGATCACGGGGTTAGGGACAGCTTTTACCCACGTTTGCAGAAGGCATGTGGAAGCCAATAATATTTACATGGGTGAAGAGTATGACTTCAGTGAGACATCCACATATATCTGTTATTTCGATGTAAATGGCCTGCATAGCCACACTATGAAGAGCAAGCTTCCTTTTGGACAATTTGAGAGGGTCAAAGCGGGTGTGTTTTCATTGTCATATTTTATGAACTTGCTTTTTCATGGAAGTGGATTTGTTGTTTCCCGACTAATGCCACAATGTGCTATCCGAATGCCTTTGGATCCAGTAAATGGCATACCTCCTAACAGAAAGCATAAAACACTCCTCTTGACTCTCGTGCTGAGGAATAATTATGTTATTCTTGGGGAAATACTGAGGAAGTTCTTAATGTATAGAGCCACACTTGACTCTATTTATCGCATTTTGTGCTTTATACAAAAGGCTTGGATGGCCCTGTACATCGAGTTTAACATTGAGAAATATGCCCATGCTCGAACGACTTTGAGAAATAGTTTTTTAAGCTAATGAATAATGCATTATATGGAAAAACTTTTCAGAAAATAACTGATAAAAATAACTGATAGGACAGCCTACATTCTAGGCACGACAGATTATCTATGAGAATCTTGTCCTTATCGAAATTTCAAAGAGATCTGATTCATTTAACAAGCCTTTGTACACTGGTGTTGTCACTCTAGATGTTTCCAAATTGATCCTATGCGATTTTCATTATCAGAACATTCATCATAAATTTCTTCCACCAGCCTTGCACCTTTCATACTGGGATACCGACAGCCTAATATATGACATTGCCTGGATATATATTTATGAAGGTATTGCCCCAGATTTAAAGGCACGATTTGATACTTCATACTATGTGTTCGATAAACTGCAAGGATTCTCACACAAGAACATTGGATGTACCAGAGTTATGAAGAATGAATGTGCTGGTCGCATCATCACACACTTTGTAGGTTTACGTCCCATGCTTTATGCATACATTGTTTCGAATCAGCAGTGCATACATAAGGAAAAGAGTGTAAAACCTAACTTGTAGCAATATATCTCACACATGGATTATAGAGATTGCCTCAACAATTGCCCCAGGGTTCTGGGGACCCAATGCTAGTTCCATTTGTGTGGTCACGAGGTTTACACCAAACATATGACCAAAGTGCTGTTATCAGGCTTAGACAATAAGCACTTCAATGAGCTGGATGGAGTATCGACTTTACCCTGGGGGCAATATACGATCCCAAAGAAAAACATTTTTTCCCAACTGTTTGGTTCCAAATCACATTAAATACAGGTCTGCTATCTACACCACCATCATAACTGCCAGCATTGCACCTAACACCACACCCTACAATGCACTGCAGCTGTGTTCAAACCTACTGTATTACCCTAACTGCAGTGCTTGTCATCAATTATCTCTTCAGGAAATACATTTTTATACTACAACATCGCCACAATTTCCCTGTGTCCCATTATGTATCTCTGGAATTAATCTACAGTATCATATTTTCAGTGTGGGATCATATAACATTATATATGAATTTTTAAGTCAATGAATACACAAAGTGCTACGTTTGTTTGTGTGGAGTCATTGTAGGTGTTGGTGTGTGGTTGCTTACCAAACTTAACCTGGATACGAAAAAGTAGACACCAAACAATAGTGCTGCAAAGGACATTGTAACAAAGCGCCATTAATTTTTGTAAATAATATATAGTATTTGTTTCACTACTTGTAAATAATAATTTTAAAATGATGTGTGTGAATGAATGCGTGTGAATGATTCTATGTTTCAATATGTGCATAAATATTTTGTATATATTTTTTAAGTGTTGTACAATATAGTATTGGGATAAAAGTACACTTTTACGGAATGTTTTGGTAATAGTTTTTTGTAAAGGATTGTATGATTTGTTAAACTGTTTTAAGAAAGTGTGTTAAAATATTTGTGAACTTGAATGAATTTGATGTGAAGATTGTTTAAATATTTGTAAATATAGTTTTAAGGAAGGTTTGAAAAAAAGAAATCAATGGTGAAGGAAATTACATGACTTGTTATTTAATAGTTCGAATTCCTTTTGCAACAGTTTTATATATAATATGGTTACAGTATTGAAGTTTGAGGATTGGTGGGTGAGTTGAGATGTAATGTGTATTGTTTTTACGCAACATTATTTACATGAATTGAACACCAACAAGTATGAATATTAAAAGGATGAGGGAAATTGTGAAGAAAATCTTGTGGATAAACTCTGAAAGTAAAGGAATGAGGGAGAATCTCGAGAAAGCCTCGTCGAGCCCACTGAGAAACACACAATTGTGAGACAGGACAAGGTTCTTGGAAGGGGAGTGGTTTTGGAGAAATTCATTTATATGGACTCTTGTCCTCACGGCTAAAGAATGTGTAGGGTCGAGCCTCGCTCCACATCACTAGCTGGTATGAACTTTATCTTACAACAAACTAAAAATATTAATTCTAACAGTTGTAAAAAGGTTTTAATAAGTTTTTATCATTAACGCGTAATATTTAGAGTATTTTTTAAAAAGCTTTTAACTATCATTTAAAAACCTTTTAACAAACAAAAAAATAACTGCAGCTGTGAATCAACACCTTGTTGTCTGCTGTGAAGAGACATTATACTTCAACTATGTGCTGAGATGGATGGTATACAATATACATGGAATATTTAATTTAAATATTAAAAGGGCTTTTTCAATAACACTTTAAAGAAATATTATAAATTTTGCAAGACTAAGTCTTTGCTTGCTCCTTCTCGATCACTCCACACTTTAGACTCAACACTTCAGACAATACTATAGCACCACACTAGTGCCACATAGCACCACACTAGCACCACATAGCACCACACTAGCACCACATAGCACCTCACACAGCACCTCGCATAGCACCTCACAAA
Organism: Dryococelus australis; assembly: GCA_029891345.1. Classification (NCBI taxonomy): domain Eukaryota; kingdom Metazoa; phylum Arthropoda; class Insecta; order Phasmatodea; family Phasmatidae; genus Dryococelus; species Dryococelus australis. The sequence continues at coordinate 157,919,401 of CM056994.1, read as the reverse complement.
GCACCTCACATAGGACCTCACACATTATGATTATATTTTGTTTCTGAGAGCCGATGAAGGATGTGAACCTTAATATTCTGGTCAGGTTTTGATTTTAAATTGTATGTTTTAATGTTAGCTTGCCTCATATGTGATTGATTCTTTTAATGAATTATGTTAGTTTGTAATATGTTTCGTTTGAAATAGTTTCATTTGGTAATCACATGAAAATGTGTTTGGTTCCATTGTTTTAGTGTTAGCGATTAAAGCGCAAATCAATTGCTTTGGTAGGGAAATAGTTTTATTCGGTAATCACATGATTAAGTATTGGACGATCTGATTAGTGATTATAGTTATTCATTCAGTCGGCTAATTGAATGTAAATCGAATCTTTTCGGAAAAAAAAATTACTTGCTTCTCCAAAAAGGAAACATTTCTCCCGCATCTTAATCCTCAGTATGCATCCAGAGAGCGACCTGGATGGAAATTCCTTTAGTCACATGCATTCCACTCATTATTCGCATATCAGTCACAAGAGCTCCAAAAAAATGAAAAAAAAAATGTCCCATATACCACTCTTCCACCAACATCAACACCTATATAAGAAATATTAATATATATCTCTGCTTAATCGGTTCCTCGACATCAGAGAGTACACATCAATGACACTTAATCTGTTCAACACCAACAATTTATTTTGGTAGCAAATAAATTTTATCAAACAATTCTTTAATTAATCGATTAATTAATTTGATTAACTAGCAATTTATTAATATGCAAATTAGTCAGTTATGCTAATTAGGTAACATTCAAAATTAGCAGTATGCAAATTAGGCAGTTATGCTAATTAGGTAATAATGAAAATTAACAGTATGCAAATTAGCTGCTCCATTCATACCTCACTCGCCTAGTGGGCCAGAACGTACATGCTCCCTTTACTGCCGTTATTCACCGTCTGTCATTGGATTCGTAGTTTGTTTTCTGTGGCGTAAAGATACATCGTGATCACACTTCTTGCTAGAACTGTGAAAATTTACTGAAGTTTTATGAAACGGGCTATAAGCGTTGAAGAATGTCATATTCTACTATCAATGCTGTTTCGTTTTTTGGGACTTCGGGGTATAGCAGCAAAATGTTGGAGACAATATGTTGGAGGGCTGTTGTTAACGAAACTGCAGTTTGATTCTCGTATAAACATACAAAATTAGGTAATGAAATTGGGTTCTATATAAAATGTGTATGTGCGACATTATATTCAGCTTAATACGCATGAATCCCCGACTTTCATATATAAAAATAAGTTTCTCAGCTTGCAAGCAGTATAGGCTGCTGACAGTATTTAAAATTAACATTGCAATTAACCACCGAGTCACTTTATTAATGCAATGAGTCTATCAAATGAAACTGATAGCCAAGTAGGGAATTATTATTCGAATTGCTGGCGATGATTTCTCGGTGATCTCCTATTTCTCTCCGTCCTTGCATTCCAATTCGGCTTCTATCTTACCTCATTTCACACTCGTCGGCTCTCAAAACTTCGTTGTTAAGAGCCGCACAATTTCTTCTTAGCATATTTTTCTAATTATTAATTGTTTTGCTAACCTTAATTACGTAGTCACTGTTCGGTTTCTTTAACTTTTTTTTTAACGAAGAAAGTTTTTAATTATAGCAGAATTTGAATAACTCATGCTTTTAAAGGTATCAAATCTGTTTCAGCTGGACTCAGGGCAGATAGTTCTCTGTGTGTTAATGTATTCCTGCTCCATAAATAAATATAAAAATATAATATAATACGCAGCCTGTGCAAAAGCACATCGTTGAAATAAATGTGTGTTTTAAGCGAACATACTCTAGCCATGGCAGTAATATTTGTTTGTAGTTATTTCAATCACGCATCTGTATATATGAATGCCTAGGCACATCACATATACACTTTAATTATTTCGGGGCTTGTAAATTACATGTTTTTCTAATCATGGAAAAATATTACACGTGCATTCATATGGTAGACATATGTTTTAAAAACACTTCTACCATCTAAACATATACACAAAATTATTTTTCAAAAATGAGGTCAGTTCCCATCTCTGCGGCATGACGTAATCACTGACTAGATATTGTATATCTGACGTCACCGACTGCAGGGGCGTCTTTTCTGCAGATTAATAATACACTGGCACCGTAATCTATGTACATATGCTACGTTATATTTCATGACCGCGGCGCGTCGCCTGTCCGCGGCCAACCCATCACATAATTGTCGAAGTTCCGATGTCACATTTATTACATCATTCAAGCAAAAAGGGTCTTTTGTGCAGCATGAGTCACTCTACTGTGACCTCACGCCAAGATCTTAATGACTGTTCATCCAAACTATCTAAGGCTTGACGACAGGCGACATAGAATTTTTAATACTACCGGTAGCTCGCGCCTGTACTTAATGCAATATTAAATGTTCTTATATTTTTTACACCGGCCAGTCGGAGAGCCATAGAAATAAATGGTCTGCCTACAGCGCATTTTCTTCTCTTTCTGGACAGACGTTAAAAGCCGCAAATACGAATGAAGCATGTTAAGCATTTTGAGAGAAGTTTTCACAACACAGCTCGTTTGTAAAACCGTGGATTTTTTTTTAAAGCTATGTTTAGTGCTAGTATAGTGCATTTTTTTTAATAGCAGACGACCCTCAAAGGCAATTGACAGTATTAAATATGTACCTTGAGAAAAGTCTGAAAAACCATACAAATATCCACATATTAAAATTATCCATTTCATTCTTGGTCAACCCATACCTCATTGACTTAAAATATGTGAATATAAAATGCCTCATATTTAAGTGCGAGGTGTTTCAAATAAATTTTCAAGGGGAGGGAAAAGCATGATAATGAGTCACATTCAAAACCCAGGGTGATTCTCAACCTGTAGATACCAACTGTTACCTAATAGATTTAAGACTGAACTTAGGGGAGAATTTGCAAACAATTTACACTATCTCGTTTAATATTCTCAGAAGGCCAGATTACTTGAGATTAAAATTTATTTAGTTCCATAATATTTTTAAGTCGCACATTAACAAAAGTCATGGCTCGTGACCAAAAGTTGGATTACGTTAATACTGATCTAGAGTTAAGTTAAGGAGATGTCGAGAAAAATAAAATAAAATAAAATATATTCATTTAGAGTTATTACATAATGGTTAGGTTAAGATCGAATCAGTGGTAGGTGTTCTGAGCATTTTCTGTCGAAAATCTGAAATGTGAAAATTTGTTAACATATCATTTGTGAATGGATAATGCTGACGTCAGCGAAGATCCATTAGGTTGTTCAAGAGTTGCGAGAAGCATAATATGTCACCGAGCGGGGTGATGCAGTACTTGTAACCGGGGAATAAAGGTTCGAGTCCTTGCATTTGTAAGGTGAGTGACATTTTTTATCTAGGTACAGCTTCCCGAGAACGTAGTCAACATGAGGTTGACAGATATAATTCTTTCCAAATATCCTCTATACAGGCATTCGCTTTAACGACGAATTTGCTTCATACCTACATGTGTCATCAGTGGGCTGTTAACTTGCTTATTATTATCTGTACCATGTTAAAAGTTTTATGCATACAAAACACAGCTTATTCTTATTAAATATAATGTATATATACACGTATGTCTTATATATGACTTATGATAATGAGCGTAGCTTCGATGGCGTGGGGAGAATTGTTTATTTGTGTGATTGGTTTCTAAGAGCGAAATGGTTTGATGGGATGTTTTAGTTAGTATGAGAAGTGCAGAATGCTTGGCTGGTATGGTTGGTTAGTAATATTGGATGATATTATATGGCATCTGGGAATAAATATGACATGGGTGTCATATATGGTTAAATAAATAGTAGCGATCTTATTATAGCTTGGTTGGAACTTGCGATTGGAATATTTGATTGGCTGAGCAGCTGGTATGGCTTGTTTATATGCGTACCTGGTGAAGTTATATGGGATTAAGTGGCTGTCAATATAGCTGACTGTTATGATTAGTCAGTACATCTGAGGTATTGTGCTGGATATGGTCCGTATTGTTAACAGCATGAATAAGGCGAGCATGAGTTAGACAAATGATATGCATATATTAGTAAATTTGTGTTGTTTTCCCCTTTACGTAATATGAATTCATTTGTTGGGCTGTGACTTTGTTTGGTATTATTTGGGAATAAGACTAGTTGCGCATGTGAGACAATTGTTCTTAAAAAGTAATTATGACTATAATAAAAAAATTATTTATACAATTTAAATATTAAACCTTTTATGTTTTAAAATATTATGTGGCTCTTGTGATTCCATAATCGAACTGTTCTTGAAAATACCAGTTCGTAGACATGCGAGTTGGTACATTTATATCTGCAAATCATATAATTAAAAAATTTAAATAATAAAAAAATACTTTTATTTTATAAGTAAAAAAATCTGGTATAGTAAAAAATATTTTACATAAAATACTTATAGGCTATAAGTTAAATGTAAACAACAAAAGTATAATATATTTAGTAAAAGATAAGACATTATTTATTCGTTTCCACGCCTAATACTTTTTATAAAATCTTGTCTCAGTGCATGTCGCGATAGCCGAGTGGTGTAAGGCATTAGCGCGGCAACCCAAGGTCCAACAGTTCGATCCCACACCATTCCAGATGGTAGCTTTGTGTTCTTAAAAAGCAGCGCCATAGCAGCCAACTTTAGAGCTAAGTCGAATGAGAGTGACTAATCGAACGACTGGTATGCCACATAGTGGCCAATGCCAGAACTAAGGTGACAGTCGAACAAAGGTGTGTAATCGATTAATCTAACTACTGGCATGCAACCCAGCAGCAACTGTTGTAAACAAAGATGGTGTTGACCAAAGGAAGATTTATAAGTCAAGATGGCGGCCTCCATTCAAATTTAAACAATTTCCAGTTACGTGATGACAAATGAAAACACCGAGATAAATGCCTCCAGAAATTTAATCAAATGACAAACGGGAGAGAAAGATATATAAGGTAAGAGAAGGAAAGAAAGTGAAAGAATGCAAAATAAAAAGCACTTGGAGAAAAACCCTTGGAATGCAAGAGCATGGAAAAACTATATATTGATCAACAATATCGTTTCGTACAAATATGGCAGCATACTGTCTACCAATACTCCCATGCCGAATATGAGTCAAATACGCCATGGCATTACGAAACACGCTTCGTGATGATTTCATCAGGACACACTTTCGCCAATATTGTATCACTGGATATCCGAGGTTCGCCTTCAATATTACGTTACTGGGAAGATATAGTCCGGAGGATTACTGCTTCACTGATAAAAAGAAAGAAGTAAGCTTTGCTTCACTGATGCACTTTGGGGAACAGTGATTTTATTTGTCGTGATCTGGGGTCAGTGAACATCGGTGTAAAGGTGGGAGGCCTTGAAAATGTCAACTCGGTTAATTTTCACAACCCCTGAAATATACCCTTAATGGTTAAAGCACATAAAATTTGCATTCTGTTTTTCTACTTTTCTCTCGTGTTACAATGTATATGGTGTGTTTTTAAAGGATAGCGAAGCCTTGTAGGCCTAAGTGTATTTTTAACCTAATGGATCATTTATAAATTGCCGCTACTAAGTTCTTGTAAGATTAGGGGGTACTTTTGTGGGTCAGGAGGGAGGTGGAAGAAAAACATTCTTATGGACGAAAAATGTAATTGAAAAAGTTACATTTTAAAAATAAAGTGATTTACTTTGACAAAACTTACGGAAGGGAACTTTACACAAAATTTCCATGGTGCGGGTGGGAGTGGGATTGCTTTTGCGTACAAGGAATCCTCAAAAATACTCCATATTTGAATAGTAACGTGGGTTACGAAATAAGATTTTCAAGGCCAAAATTAATTGGTACATTCCACGTTTTAGACGTTAAACCCCAATAATCTCACCTATAGGAAAAACAAATCATTACTATTCAAGAAAAATTATAGATAATTAACTAAAAATAAATTTCACTACAAGACTTTTTCTTCTAAATGTGCATTTTACCTCTGTCTTTGGTGCAAACAACCCCATAAAAATTAAAAAATATCAATTAAGATAAATTGACACGTAAATAAGATTTTGTATTAATTAACAATTTGACTTAATTACGTGATTTGTAACACTATTGCTATTAAGGGTATTTTAGGCAATAGTGAGGGTAATTATATTGAAGACAAGCTTATTTACTTTCAAACTGAAAAGAAAGTGAATAATTTACTAAAAACAGTTTTATATAACAGGGACATTCTAATTAAATGCAGATTTATTACAAGTGCAAAAGGATGTTTGTTATGCAATATTTTGAAATCTCACTTCCGGTAAGACCGACTTACAGGAATAAAGATCAATTATCTTATTATATTAGTTATCAGATCATGCACGAATTATTTGGTAGCATCTATAAGTCATTCCCATTTTAGTCTATCACAACCACCACCACACTTGCAACGGCTCTTACAAGGAAATCCTGCCTTTATACATCCGCATCTGCCACTGCATGATTGGCACCTGCAAGAAATATTCTCTCACCAACCTTATCTGAACATGGCACCGACGTCCACTGCACCTGGAGGAATAAAATAATGGCAAACATGGCCACTTAAATCGGTAATCTACACGTTACTCAAAAACTACTTGAATTGGTCATTTCTAAAAGGCCTTATGTCATTTTTTGTTCAAATGTGTTCTGTGCACCAGGCGATTCCTTATACCAAGGTGCACATTTCCGTGCTAATAATGTTGTTCTGTGGCATTTGTGTGGATACAACAGAGAAAGTAACTATAAGTTTGTTTTTTAAATGCCTTATCTCCAAGAGTTAAGGCATTTTAGAAATGAATGCCGGTTTATGCCGAAGGCTTTGGTTGTTTTATTGGTAATGGTTTTCTCCAAGTGCACAGAGTGGTTTAGAGTATACCTATAAAAGTAAGCGATTATTTATTTATAGTTATCTTACAATCTTTATTTGCATTCTAAAATGACCTTTCCCCTGCTATAATAACCATACGGAATTACATTAGTAAAATGCATTCATTTTTACAAAGTCCTTTCTTCAAGAATTGAGACAATTTAGAAATAGTAGCTGGAAAAATGACATTCTGGGATAACTGGCTATTTGCTGGGGATACGAAGACACACGCCGCCATCTTGAATTTCCCCGACTTTCCGCAAAAACAGAAACTGCCAAAATCAGCAGAAATTACTACAAAAGTGGCAAAATTTCGTGAAATAATCATATTTTTCGAACATCCAGACTTCATGCTCTTGCATTCCCGTGTCGACCCCACACAGTGGCGTTTGACTTATGAGGAATGGAAATTTTACCACAGGTGGCCATTTTGGGGACCTCTAAGCTGGTGGCAGCGATATTGGACAAGATAGCTGGTGGCAGCAAATTTGACAGCCAGTACGCCGACTACGGTCATTTTGTTAGCCAGGCCAGTCAATATCTGGAAGCTTCCCGAACATCCATACTTCCTACTCTATCATTCCACAACAGTGCCTCCTCCACAAGTCTGTTCCGACAACCCGAGTCCCCGTGACGAATAGATCTCTGCTCTACTGACCAGCAAAATGGCGGCCACCATAATGCCAAAGACCTCCAACCACTGCTTTGCAAAATGGCGGCAGTGTACCCAGCTCGAAGCCACCCAATAATGACCAGCAAAATGGCACCTGCATTTCAAGCCCGAAGTCAAGCCCGAAGACACCCGACCAATGGAGACTGTGTCCTCAGTCCTAAGTCACACAGCACTGATCATCAACATGATGGTTGTGTCCCGAGCCCGAAACCACCCGACCAATAGAGGCCATGTCCCCAGCCCGAAGCCACCCAGCCAATCAGCTCATAACATAAGTAGGGGTAAGGAGGCTTCAAAGCCATCTTGGAAGTCTCACCGACTAACAAGATGGCACCGGGGTTCCCCGCAACGAAAACACTTTGGCACTGACTAGCAATATGGCATCGGTGTCCCCACAGCAAAGCCAATTGGGCACTGACTACCAAGATGTGTTGGTGTCCCCACAGCGAAGCCATATTAGAAATGACTAGCAATATAGCATCGGAGTATCCTCACTTCTGGGGGCTTGGGGGTGAGGAGCCCCGAGAACACCCTGCCGCCATCTTGGATAATGCCACAAGGGGGAAAAACCGAACTTGCACGATATTCCCTCACGCCAGTAGCATCCATCTTGGATGTGCACCTCCTGCTTTGTCATTCCAGTGCAGAGTGTATCATCATGGATGCTAAATATAATGATGGCGGCCTGGCTCCAGAGGTCACCCTACCAGTCACGTGTGGAATGACAGCAACATCCTTTATTCCTGAAAATGTGCAAGTTAATAGCCTTCCCCCTCCAAAGTCTCTTTCTCCCAGCATAGTTAGCATACATTTCCGAACTGTTAAAAATACAACTAACATATTCATAACATAGACAGCACCCAAGACGACGAAGAGAAGGCTGGCAAGGCCAAGTATACCCTTTGTCTGTTTATAAGCATAGTTGGCTGAAATTTACGAATCGAGTCAGATATAGTTGTCAAATTCATTACATAGGCACAACTGCAGACGACGAAAAAGCTCACAAGGGCAAGTACACATTATGTCTACGTATAAGCATTGTTCGTTGAAATTTTGGAACCAGTTAATATATGGTTGTCAAATTCATAACATAGACATCACCCCAGACGACGAGAAGGCTTGCAATGCCAAGTATAACCTATGTCCACTTATAAGCATAGTTGGCTGCAATTTCCAAACTGCTGAATATATAATAGTCAAATTTACAATATAGACATAAACCCAGACGAAAAAGAAGGTAAGGCAGATCAAGTATGCCGTATGTCTACTTATAAGCATAGTCAGCTGTAATTTCCGAACCAGTTGCGATATAGTTACCAAAATCGCAAAAAAAGATATCACACCTGTCAACGAGAAGATACAAAAGGTCAAGTATGACCTATGTCTACTTACAAACATAGTTTGGTGTAATTACCGAACTGTTTATGATACAACTGTCAAATATGTAACATAGGCGTCACCCCAGACATCAAAAAGAAACAAGGGGTCAATTTTGACCCATGTCTACATACAAGCATAGCTGGCTGTCATATCCGAACCATGTGAGATACAACTACCAATATCACAACATAGTCATCATCCCAGATGCCGATAAGCCCCAAGCGGTCAAGATTGACATATGCCTACTTATAAGGATAGTTAGCTGAAAAAATTCCGAAATGTTTGAGTTACAACCACCAAAAATAAAGTAACTTGGGCATCACCCCAGACATCCAAAAGGAGCGAGAAGTATGTCCTCAGCATACTCATAAGCACAATTTGCTGTAATTTCCGAACCATTTGAGATATAACTACGAAAATCATAACAAGGACATCACCCTAGGCAATGAAAGTGACTGAGGGGACAAGTATGATATGTGTCTAGCATAGTTAGCTGGAATTATCCAAACAGTGTAAGATACAACTACCAAAACTGTAACATAGACATCACCTCAGACATTGTTAAGGACCATGGGGGTCAAGCATGACCTATGTCTACTTATAAGCATAGTTGGCTGTAAATTCCAAACTTTTCTAGATACAACTATCAAAAATCATAACTTATGTAATACACCAGGCAAAGGAAAGTTGCGAGCATTCAAATATGACCTCTATATACTTATAAGCATAGTGAGTTGGCATTTCCGATATGTTGAAGTTTTATTCATAAAAATCAGGACACGGGCATCACATACCGTCGACGAGAAGGCTCGCAAGGTCAAGTTTAAACTATGTCTAGCAATAAGAATAGTTGGCTGTAATTTGCGAAATTTTAAAGGTAGAGTTTTCACATCCATAACATAGACAGTATCCCAGACGACGAGAAGGCTTGTAAGGCCAAGTATGTATACTCATAAGTATAGTAGTCAAATGCATAAGATAGGCCTCACCCCAGGTAATGAGAAGGCTTGCCAGGTCAAACAAGTTTTATGTATTGTTATAAGCATAGCAGGTTGGATTTCCCAACCATTGAAACTATAGTAGCCAAATTCATAATTTAGACATCACCCCAGACGACGATACATGTCGTGGGGTCAAGTATGTCCTATAAGCATAGTTAGCTGTAGCTTCCAAACCAGTGAAGATAAAGTTGTAAAATTCATACCATAGGTATCGCACAGACGGCGACGAGAAGGCTCGCAGAGTCAAGTATGTCCAATACAACGATAGATAGGCCTAAGGTAGCTGCAAGTGGGATGGACTCGCTATCTTGAATTTCCACACCATCGAATTTACAAATTCCATGCCAGAAAGCATACCTCCATGGCAGCCATATTGGATACTTAACTCCTGTTCTGTCATTCAATTGCAGGAGTACGACGGCCATCATCTTGGGGTGTTCACAGACTAGCGAAAATAATGGCGCCCGAGTCCGCACACAACGAAGCATCCATGATCCCTATCGCAAAAGCCACTGCCCCTACCTACCATACTAGCCAAAGGGTCGCACTTTCTCTCCGACAACCACCATCTTATAGCATTCTTGCCAACTACTGACCTGCAATATAGCGGCTGTGTCCACAATTCGATGCCTCCTGCAAAAGAGTAATGACCGGTGACCAGCAAAAAAATTTCGATTGTTTCCACATACCTAAGCCTCATCAATAACAGTGTAAGTGTACTTATAAGCATAGTGGTTGTAATTACAGAACCATGGAGATACTACTTGCAAAACAAATTATAACATAGACATCACATCCGAAAATTATCCCCAGACAACGAAAAGAGATTATCCCCGGACTAGCCAATGATGTCCTTGACAGATCTTGTGTAGATAGGAGAACCTAAATTGACATACACACAATCACCAGACTTGTATCTCTCAACGAACCGATGAGGTTCCTACCCACACATTGCCTTGCCACGCATTGTGTGGGTAGGGGAAGTAGAATGGGCCTACGCACTCACTAGATATTAAACTCGTAATCGCCTAAGCCAATGGTGTACCGACATACAGACATCGCATGTTAGAAAGAGAAATAACTTAAGTGCTCTAATGGGCCTACACACTCCTCCAAAAGTGCAGGATTTGGTGTGGGGTATTCTTCTGCCTTCCCTTGGGTTACCAATCCGATACCTTGACCACACGACCACCATTGCATTATATAGAATAGCGTACACCGATCTGTGCACATGTTAGACATGTTAGACACACACTCGCCAGACACGAGCAGGTGAGATTTCTTCTGGAACCGTCCTCGACAGACATTGTGCATAGAAATACCAGTGGTGGCTTATGCACTCAACAGACTTTGCGAACCGGCAAAGTTACTCGCCATGATCCTATGCACTCAGCGGACTCGCGACATGGACCGCCAATGTGTGAAACATTCGACAGGATGGAAGGAGACGAGCCATAGACACATACCAAAGGAAACATACAATGTAAAGGAAAAATATGTTCTTACCAACCAGTGCTGAGTGTGGTTTATTATGCTAGACTACTCTGGTCAAACGACCTCGTCCTCCTTCTTACGAACCGACTAAAACCATCAGATGTTTCACGAGCAGACCGCGACAATCAGTCCGACCTACACTCGTGTACCGATGCTGGTAATTACAGAAAGTCATACTCTGTGTGCACTAACCAGCCCTCGTCGGTGTCGTCTTCTGTGACTGCAATATATGTAATGAGAGTCACACTATCTGTACATTGCATACTCAGCTATAGCTGATTAACCGAGTGTCAGAAACAAAAGCACGGGCGAACGAATTGCCCATGACGAGTAAGGACATATCACACACACACAGACATATACACATTTCCACTAAGTATATAAATACTGCCTTTAGAAGATGCAGAGCACAGGTTTTCCTTAACTGGTGTAGCAGTGAGAACTGTGGGAAGCGAGTGCATCTAACCGTTGTGAATTTACTGGAGGTAATGACTGTGCTGCCTTTCCATGTGAGGTATATATTACCGACCAAGAAAGCAATGCGACACCTGTAAGTAGTACATAACCACTTCCCTTCAACAAAAAGTAATTGCTTGTATGTTATTTAAAGGAACTTATGCATGTACCCTAATGACTGGGGAGAGAGTGCACTGCTCTTGAAAATAATGTATCACAGGTTCAATTTCCATAGAGGGGTAATGCATGCTGACATTTCATATACGCCCGCAGACGATCGTTCGTAGAGGGAAGCAAGGCCCCACTTCCAAAACATCACAAAGAGCCATCGCCTACAAAACATAACCATACGATGCGGACGAAAAAGGTGTATGTGGGTGTTCCTAGCATTCACACAGCAGGATGTGTTCCAATGTAGACGATTGCGTAAGGTGGACAAGAAGGTGAGAGGCCAACATCACAACCAGAAGTCGAGACATCTCGAGACGGACATTGCAGGGTTCGTAATTAGAGACATACTCTTTCTTCGACCTGCACTCGTTTACCTAGCCTTCTGCAATTACAAGTGGACATACTTTGTCTTCATAACCCTGCCTGTACTCGAAATTTCAATGCTCGTACTTACAGGCAGTTGCGTCCAGAAGCCCAGTAGTTACACTGTGATATCTGCGATGGTGTTTTTACGCATAGAGATGACCTGTATAGTACGACTAGTCACGAACTTAGGTCCCTAAAGTCAGCTGCTTGCTCTCAACATCTGAGTTTCTCCAGTCGCCCACTAAAGTGCACGAAATAAAAAATAAAATAGTTACAAACAAAATGTCTGTGTGCATGTGTGTTTGATATATAATTATTTTCGTACATGACTATATTCATCATCACAAATAATTTCAGCCTGCCAGTTAAAGGTATCAAGCAGGTCACAACCAGAGACACGAACCATCAGCATGTAGTGATAATCGTATAAACGCCCTTAATCGCGGTTGTCGAGCATGCCAGGAAGCTGACCGTTGCATTTTTTTTCATTCGCCTACAGACAGAATTATCAGTGGAAGAATTGCCATCTGTAATTACCTTCGGAATCGTAAACAGCAAGGATCCCCGACAAGCATTACGGTATTAACATTACCAGTGTGGAAATACCTTTACTAAATGCTGCAATGCACGATGTCGCCTGTAGTGATACCCTGCGTAAAGATTACCTTCTCGCATGACACTAAATAAAATCCATCTACAAACACCTACCTGCAACAGAGCGAAGAGATTATTGACTGTCAAGGTAGTGCTACAATTACAGTTACATCACATCTCAGGACCAGCTGTAAGATGCAAGGGGAGGGAGCAGCAGCTGTAGCAAAGACACATCCAGCACTGAATGATGAATAATTGTAAAGAAATTGAGAGGTCAACTTCGCACAGCGAACGCTCGTATAATGTAACCAGTCCAGCAACCACACTGATGTTTGCACCACACACATTCAGCAGTTTGAAACAGTCTGACGCAAGCAATTCAAACTAGCATGTAGTGTGAACAAGCAAGTATCAAAAGAAGTCGGTTCGTCAGCAAGCGTGGTGGTGGATCGCGGCCCTTTATGGCTGTGTACACTACTACTACAGATTGAATCAATGGTCGAAGATACATCATCTGTAACACTGTCTCTGAAGAGACGATACAAGCTTATAGTACCACTGCGTGATCGTGTACACTACCACAATATGAAGATGGAAAAAATGTCCGAAGACACTCTAACACCGTAAGCATCGGCATCTGAAGAGTCGCTGCAAGCATTACAGATTCAATGTGTGGAAATACTTACTTAGTAAATGATGTCATACACACCGATACAAAAGGTTTATTGCATGTTCAGCCTAGTATACAAGGTGGCCCACTGTGTTTACCTGCGGTGATAACCTTTATACATTACAAGTGTCGTTCTTCGGGAAGCGAGTGCAGCAAGACACCAGCTAACACATAGCAGTAGGTGCGTTTCATATACATTAAGAATTGAAAACACATTTATTGTTGTTGTTTATACTTATTTATATACATTACCAAATCACACTCACATATCATTCAATAAAGCCTCCAGCTCTGAGTTCATCAATAATAAAATTTATCTCTTCGATGATAAACAGATATACACTGCCCTTTATTGAAACCAACAACCATAATCTACCAACTAGTTCATTGGGGTCTTCGGAGTAACCAGACTTCACATATCACTCTTCACAGAAGGTTCATAATACATGCCTTCATTTATGATTTTCTTCTTCCGAGTTAGATAGGTCGCGAGGTAGCTTTGAACAAGATAACTAGGTTCGAATACATGTTTCTCCCATCCCAACTGCAAGTACGTCTCAGCAACACGATTTCGCTTTGCTGATGTCGGCATGTTATCACGCATCATCACCAGCGGACTTGAGGGTCAAAGTGTTGTTCTTAGCAGACCTGGAGGTCACATTGTGGTTTTCAGCATCCTGAGTAGCATCGTCTTTTTTCACTGTACATGTTATCAATGCAGGGGGTTGTTCACAACCTCTGCGATCTATATAATAAATGCTCTGTAGCACTCGTAGTTTCTTCTTCACACACTGGTTTGGAACACCATGCAGGTCCGTGTAATGTTATGTGTGCTCGGACTATCGTTAGTCTAAATCAAGAATCAGCAGGAAGGCTAGACTTGTCATGGTGTCTTGTGTCAAGCAAAGGTGTGGTACCTTTAATCCTGCCAGTGTGTATCTTTAGATTATTCCTTCTACCAAATATCGCACCACACATGTCACACATTAGTATTCTAGAGGTGGGTCCTTCTACACATTCTCTTTTCTCATGATGGCGAGCATGGCAGCTTTTGCTGAAAATCTTCTACAGGAGCAACATTGTTTTCCAGACATAGAGTAAGGTACAGCAATAGAGGCATGCTCTAGGGCAGGCACTCTATAGCTTGTGCTATTGTAATGTGAAATAAAACTGAAGTTATTTCTACAGTAACAGCATGGGGGTATACTAGGTCTAGCCTTTGTGCTCTATACCTACTAACACACATTTCATCAGCAAGATTAAAGCATTGTACCAGTCAATGTAGCTAGTCCTTCACACATCAGGACTACACTTCAAGCAGGCCCCTGCACTCGTTTTGTTGAGTGTTAGACCAACGCTGTATTCTATCTTGAGTGAAGTGTGCCTTTGCATTATCGCTTCTACCAAATTGCGGCACTACATATGCTAGTATCCTGGTTGTCTTAAAGAGTACTGACACCTTACAGCGGACCCCTTATGGCTGATCCCTCATTCAGTACCAACATTGAACAGTTCTGTGTAACAACCGGTCAGTTGTTTCTATGATTGCAATAATTTATACCTCCATTCTCCTGGTCGAAGATACCTCTATGTTGGAGTGGAACATGCAAATACTTAGGCAGTGGCATATGTGAATTCATTATCAACTGTAGCTGATATATCTTCTGTAAAGTCCAACTGGAACTCTTTCCCAAGTACTCTTCTTTCTCCTGGCAAATCTTGTGTATACTACCTTCAACACTGTTTTCGATTTACTGTATGTAATCAGAGGCCTTGAAGGTTCCCTCACTAAATTCATAGTCATGTGGTTCTGGTTTGGTATATTGGAATTCTAATAATAAATTATATTTCATTACACCTTTTGCCATCTCAAATGTAAGTTGATCTAAAATATCTGCTTCATATGCTTAAAATATGTACAAGTATCTTTCGCCATACCTTTTGCAACATACCTCATCATTCGACTGTAGGAAGCAGATTTTTCTTGATGAAACCATTTTCCTTTGGAATTCTTGCAGCATGTATTGGTGTAGGAGGTTTTCCCTATGTACAATTTTTTGCATGGTTGGTTTGCTTCCTGTTGTTTGATAATGTGAACTCACTCTCACACTTACGACATTAAGTAGTTTCAAGGTGCCAGATCGATTTCTTCGAACGTGCTCCAGGTTTTTCATGTTGACAGGCACTGTAACACATACTAATGGTCTTGCTGCAGTAGCAAAATAAATATCTTGATTTCTTTGGAGAATTGAACAAGTCCAGGATCGATGTTGCCAATGGTGACAGTGCACAACTACAATATCTGCTTCATATGCTTAAAATATGTACAAGTATCTTGCGCCATACCTTTAATTTTGATTCTTGTGTAGAATGGTCCATTACATCCAGGTCCGATATTTCAGGTACCTGACCTTCGCATTTATTTTTGACTGCAGACCTACATGACTTAGCAGGCACAAGAGAGAGTCTATCATGTGTTGCAAGAGGTCTTTTTACGTTATCACGTCGGCTAAATTGAGACTCGCACTGTTCACTTGTTTTGCTAATATGCTTTGTGTTCGTAGACCAGTCTCATGTCGGCAAACATGGCAGCTTTTGGAAAACGACTTCTTGCAGAACTTGCACAAATGGCTTTCTGAAGTATGTTCCATTTTCGATGTTCACTCTTTCAAATATATGTTCATAAACTGCCTGTACGAGTGAAGAAACCTTGACACTTATCACATCGGTAGCCCGTGTGGTATGGGTTATGCTTAAATTTATGCTCCATATGTCTCTCCGTGGTGTATGCATGTGCAAAATACCTGTTACAGTTGTTACATGAATGTCTAGGAGTTCATAATGCGATTGTTGTATGGTTGACTATGATGACTTTAATGCTATTGTCGGTTTGTTCAAAGGTATCCCCCCAAATATGGCATTCCTCAATCTCAGCAACAACTGACAGACACGTACAGGAAGAAGTTCTTCGTATGTTGCGATATGTCGTTTGAATCTATAGCACCATCAAAAATGTGATTGGCACTTTTACAATACACATAAGAACACTTCATATTGTGAGGGCAACCAGTCTCATGTCGATGGGCATGGCAGGTTTTAGAAAATGTCTTCTTGCAGTAGCGACACAAAAAACTGTCCTCCATCATCGTAGAAGATCACTGTTCATTCTTCGAAGTCTGGATGAGAATTGAGCAGGCCAACATATACTAAACCATAATTTATGTAGTTTAACTACTACTACGTCATTGAGCTTTGTGTATATTGCCAGCCACAGCATGGAAGGCTGCTACCACCAGGAGGAGTGCAAGATCGCGCCCTGCCAGAACAAGGCCACCTCTATCACTGCACAAAGGGCTCCCATGGAGAGCAATTTGAGCTTGGTGATGAATGCCACCTGACCCTGTGTCAGAACGATGACCTCGTCAGCTGCTTCAAGTACATATCTCTCTCTGCTCTAAGTACACATCTCTCTCTCTCTATCCTTCAGGAGTTCCTAAGGGAATGAATCAGTGTTGAATGCTCCCTTTTTCCTCTTGCTGTTTCTTAAATTCATTTCACCAGCCCCTTGAATGTAGCATGTCCATAACAGTAGTACAACCTTGCAAACACGGAAGACTGCCATTTATCTCTTTGTCCTGTTGTAGATATACAAGTAGATATTTGTATACATATCGTATTTCATGTAGCGCAAACATCAGAAGGAATTCTTTAGGCAGGCATGCAAGCTCAGATTCTTTATCTAGTGCTGCGATTGATTTAAGCTTTCGATATGCCATAATAGCTGATAGAATCTTATGACTTCTATAACAGCATGCCACCATTTTCACTGTGCTCCACAGCGAATTTTTGGTTGATGCATAGCTGCTGAACTAAAATGGTGCACTCTCAAGTTAGTCAGGTCTCGTGAACGTCATATGAACTGTGAATGAGCCAGAGAGCTTGTGTGTCTGCATATAAACATATATAAATATATTTATAAATACCCTCATTTTCAGCCCACATAAATTCATTATCTAAAATGAGAAGCACTTTATACACAACAGCAAGGAAGCCGAGTATATTAGGTAAGAGCTCGCGAATGACAAAGTGCGAATGAGCCAGAGAGCTTGTGTGTCTATATATATATAGGACACCTCTGTTCTTGCTGCCAGCTCTTGATGTCCCCAAAGTCAGAACATGGTCTACATTATATGTTAGTTGTACATATGCCTTCATATCACAGTAAATCTAGCCCATTATATATAATGTTTGTGAGATGTTTAATTTTAATAAGCGCAGCACCCTACGTCTCCCAACGAGGTCCGATGATCGGCTGGGTCAATCCCGAATTTTTGCATGTGGAAATCATGCCCGACAAAACCATTGTTAGGCAGATATTGCTCGTGAGTTTAATAAATACCTCCATCACTCACAAACTCACATACATCCTCAGGCATTCCATTTAATACTGGTATTCTATGTATACATGATTAAAATATTCCATTTATAATTAATGTTCAGTAACAAGTAGTTATGATACAAAATATTAGAACACTGAGTACACAAAAATTTAGTGATTTGATTATATGGTACAATTCTCCAGACTAAGTTAATCTTTGTTTACACGAGGCGAAGGAATCACGTGGAGTAGCACTTAAGCTATAATATTCCATTTGTAATTAATGTAGAGTAACAAATCATATTTTCGAGTTGACCACATGAGCGATCCTGTCATCGACAAAAAAGTTCAGACCGAACGGTGTTCGATCCCTCACAGATTCTGTCCTCAAATTTTATTTTTGCATGTGGAAATCGTGTCGGACAATGTCGCTGGTCGGAGAACACATACGTCTCCCCCTTGCCCTTTGAAATTAGCTTTGAGAATATGGTACTGGGTCAAAGTAAATTCGACACACATGTGTTGTTTATGTTATCATAGATGTCCTGATTATTTTATTTTATTTCGAGGCTGACCTGTTAGCACGCTCGCCTCCCAACACGGTCAACTGAGTTCCATCCCTGACCACGAAAAAAATAATGGGAATATTGTTTCGGAGGACAATGTCGCTGGTCGGTCGGATTTTCCCGAATCTGAATCTAAATGTCACACAGTCCTACCATGGTATACAAATGCACTGTCCATACATGTGCTTTCAGAATATGCCATTCGATCAGTAGAGTTGTTTATTTGTGAGATGCGTGATTTGATTAAGCAAAGCAACTGGCATTCCCGAATATAAATTTCTGACCGAACGGAGTTCGATTCTCGGCGGGTCGGTCCCAGACTTTTTTGC
The DNA here is from genome assembly GCA_029891345.1 of Dryococelus australis. Classification (NCBI taxonomy): domain Eukaryota; kingdom Metazoa; phylum Arthropoda; class Insecta; order Phasmatodea; family Phasmatidae; genus Dryococelus; species Dryococelus australis. Next base: position 157,900,399 of record CM056994.1, on the reverse strand, counting down.
GTGTGGAAGTCAAGTGGGATGCTGGTCGGCCAGTTTTCTCGCGGTGATCTCCGATACCTCCTACTCCTGACATCAGAACAAAAAATAAGCTTTCAAAAATATGCGTGTGTGTATATATATATATATATATATATATATATATATATATATATATATATATATATATATATATATATGCCAGGAAGCATGCCAGAAAGACCACTATTGCCTGCAGGGGCACCACAGTGTCTGAGCGGTTAGCCTACTCGCCTCCCACAAAAGCAATCTGGGTTCAATCCCCGGATGGGTCACTCCGAATTTTTTACGCATGTAGGAATCGTGCCGGACAATGCTGCTGGTTGATGGGTTTTCTCGGGGATCTCCCAATTCCCCCCTCCTGCACATTCTGGTTCTGCTGTATTCTCACATCATTTTACCCTCATCGCCTCTCAAGACTGTCGCCCGAGCCCTCGTATCGTTATCCGCAACGATTACCAAGCGCAATTCAAACAATACTTAGTCGAGTGTAGGTAGCTGTGTGTGATAGAGAACGATAAAAGAAGTCTGGAGAACAATAACATTATAAGTACGATATATGATATGCACAATAGATTTTTTGTCAAACGCAATTATAATGGGTGTATTATCTGTAGAGAGTGCGTGAGTCGTACTCTCGCTGGTATAAATCATTGTGTTTACGACGCAGGTGGCCTGGCAGCCCAGGCGGTATATAGTCGTGCACCTGCCTTCACTGGACCTGCAGGAAGGTTGGGAGGGGTGTGCATGCTGGGCGGCATTAAGAGACTTACGTACGTAAGGACAGATGGTAGATAAGTGGGCTTAACATCTCGTCATTAGCGAAAGTAAAAGGGGGAAGCTCGCTCGTGTGTCGCGGGCTAGCAGGTTGAGAGAGGGGTTTACCATCTGTCGCAAATGTGTCACTGCAGTCACAAGGACCTGTAAGCTAACTGGCGAACAGTGGTGGGTGGCAAACTACCCTATCACTACAGGCGAAATCCTGCATTACAGCATTAACTAAATGTATTTCCACACCGGTAATGTTGATACAGTAATGCTTGTCAGGGGCTCCTTGCTGTTTACGATACATCGTAATTCCGTCTGTAGCTGAATGAAAAAAAAGGTAATGGTCAGCTTCCTGGAATGCTCGACAACGACGACGAAGTACTTTTATACGATTCTCACTACATGATGATGGCTCGTGTCTGGGGTTGACCCTTTTGGTATCTATAACTGGGAGGCTACAAGTATTTGTGATTATGATTATAGTTTTGTACGAAAATAATTATATAACACGCACACACATAGCCTATTTGTTTGTAACTAGTTGTTTTTCTTTTCGTGCACTCTAGCGGGTGACTGGAGAACTTTAGGAGGTGAAAGCAAGCAGCTGTCTTTGGGGATCTGAGTTCGTCACTTGTCGTACTATACAGGCTATCGTTATGGGTAAACACAGCAACGCAATTATCACAGTGGAACGGATGGACCGCTGGGAATAAACTGCCTGCAAATACGAGCAATGAAAGTTCGAGTGCAGGCAGGGTCATGAAGACAGAATATGACTGCTTGTAATTGCAAATGTTTGGTACATGATGTACGTACATGCATTTAAGGTTCGAGAGGCTGCGGAGTTATGGACAGAGTATTACTGCCTGTAACTGCAAAAGGCTTGGTACACATGTGCAGGTCGGAGACAGATTATGTCTATTGTTAGGAACACTGGATGTCTGTCTCGAGATATTTGAATTGCTGACTGTGAAGTTGGCCTCTCAAGTTCTCGTACATCTTATGCGATCTACTACAATCGAACACTTCCTGTTGTGTGCATGCAAGGAACACACAGATACACTTATTTCGCCCCCAGACGAACGATTGTCTGCGGGCGTACATGTAATGTCAGCATGCATTACCCCTCTCTACTGGAATTTAAACTTTGATACATTATTTTCAAGGGTGGTGCACTTTCTCTCCCCGCCATTAGGTACATACATTAGTTCCTTTCAATAAAATACAAGTAAATACATTTTGTCAAAGGGTGGTGGTAGTGTATTACTTACAGGTGTCGCGTTTCTTTCTTGGTGGTTAATATAAACCTCACATATAAAGGCAGAATGGTCATTGCGTCCAGTGAATTCACAAAGGTGAGATATGCACGCACCCAACAGTTCTTCACTACTACACCAGTTAGAGAAACCCTATGATCTGCATCTTCTAATGGTAGAGTACATACTTAGTTAAAATGTGTGGATGTGTGTGTACCTGTGTGTGTGATATCTCCTTATTCGTCATGGTAATTTGTTCCCCTGTACTTACGGTTCTGACACTCGGCTACTCAGCGATGGCTGAGTATGCAATCTACAAAGAGTGTGACTCTCACTTCGTACATTGTAGCTTCGGTACACAATGCCGACAAGTGCTGGCCTGGACTACAGGAGCTCGGTACAGACTAGCTGCGAGCATTGAAGATTAAGTATACGAGTGAGTGTAGGTGAGTGCAAACAGAGTATGATTTGAAGCACGTACATTGAAAGTTGGGTATAGAATATTTCTGTCAGTTTTAAGTATGTACAATGAAGGGTCAATACAGAGTACGACTGTCTCTACACGAGTGTAAGTCGGACTGCTTGTCGCGGTCTGGTCGAGCTACATGTGATGGTTTCAGACGGTTCGTATGAAGAAGGATATTTTTTAACCAGAGAGGTCTAGCATCATTTACAACACTAAGCACTGGTTGGTAGGTATTTATTTTGAATTTAAATTGCATGTTCGGTTTTGTGTGTGGCTGTGGCTTTCCATCCTATCGAATGTGTGTGTCATCGGAGGTCCGGCTCGCGAGTCAGATCGGTTCATAGGCTTATGACGAGTAATTTTGCCGGTTCGTGAAGTCTGGTGTGTGCGTAGGCCACTACTGGTATTTATAACTGCACAAAGTCTGTCGAGGATGGGTCCAGAAGGAACCACACATGCTCATGTCTGGCGAGTGCGATTTCACCTAACTGTCTGACGTGTGCGCAGGCCGATGTGCTCTATTTCATATCATGCAATGGTGGTCGTTTGGTCAAGGCAATGGTCAGTTAACCCTAGGGAAGTCGGAACAATCCCCCGCACCACCCCCTGCATTTTTGACGAGTGTGCAAGCCCACGGGAGGTTTAATTTTATTCCTTCTTCAGTCATGTAATGTCTGTCTGTCGAGAACACCATTGGCTTATGAGGTAACAAGTTTATTGTCTAGTGAGTGCGTAGGCCCATTCTACTTCTCCTGCCCACACAATGCCTGTCGATGACGGTAGGCAAGTCCAGAAGGAGTGAATAAAAAACCTCGTCAGCTCGTGGAAAGAGACAAATCTGGTGAGTGTATGTAGGCCACTGTAGGTTCTCTCAACCACAATATCTGTCAAGGACATTTATAGGCGAGTCTGGGGATCGTCTCTTCTCGTTGTCTTGGGGTACTTGTCGGTGGTGATGTCTATGTTATGATTTGATAGGCGAGTTGTTTCTCAAATGGTTCGGTAATTACAGCCACTATGCTTATACTTACACCTAGACTATTCTTGACGAGGCTTCGGTGTGTAGACACAATCGACACTTTTTGTTGGTCACTGGTTATCAGTTTTTCTGGAGGGGCTTAGAGTTGTGGCCACAGCCACCATATTGCTGGTCAGTGGTTAGGTGGGTATTTGGTGTGGACAGATAAACCATATTGCCAGTCAGTATTAGTAGTTGGCCAGAGCACTCCAAGATGGTGGTTGCCGGAGAGAGAGCATGGCACTTTGGCAACGATGGTAGGTAGGGGCATATTCTTTTGTGATAGGGATCATGAAGGATTTGTTGTGTGAGGACTCGGGCACCATTATTTTTGCTGGTCAGTGGACACTTCAAGATGACAACTGCCGTACCCCTGCAATGGAATGAATGAACAGGAGGTACACATCCAAGATGACTGCAACGAGGGTACGCTTACTTGCAAGGAAATTGTAATTTTGACACTGCAGGAAATTCAAGAAGGCGAGGCCATCTCTCTCGCGGCTCTCTAATGTCCTATCCATTGTTCTATCCCTTCTCGTCGTCATCTGGGGTGACGCCTATATTATGAACTAGACAACTATATCTAGACTTGTTTGGTAGCTACAGGTATATATGTTTAAATGACATACTTGACCCCGCGACCCTTCTCGTCATCTAGGGTGATGTCTATGTTATGAATTTGGCGACTATATGTTCAACGGATTGTAAATTCCAACCAATTATACTTATAACTAGACATAGGACTTACTTGACATTGCAATCCTTCTCGCTGTCTGGGGTGATTACCATGTTATGCATTTGACAACATATCTGCAATGGTTCATAAATTAAAGCCAACTATGCTTATAAGTTGACATACTTGGCCTTAAGAGCCTTCTCGTCGTTTGGGATGATCTCTATGTTATAAATTTGATTGCAATCTTCAATGGTTCCGAAATTACAGCCAACTATGCTTATATTTAGACAGAGGTCAAACTTGAATTAGTGAGCCTTCTTGTTGTTGGTGGTTGATGCCTACGTTATGAATTTGGCGAATATATATTCAATGGTTGGTAAATTCCAACAACTATGCTTATAAGTAGACATAGATCATACTTGAACCCTCACTTATTTTCAATATCTAGAGCGATGCCTATGTTACGATTTTTTGGTAGTTGAATCTAAAACAGTTCGAAAATTATAGCCAAAAATGCTTATAAGAAGACATATGTCATATTTAATTCTCGGACCTTTTCATTGCCTGCAGTGATGCCTATTATTGGATTTTGGTTGTTGTATCTCAAACGGTTCGGAAATTATAGCCAACAATGTTTGTAAGTGGACATAGGTCCAAGTTGACCTCCTTGGTGCTTTTCGGTGTCTGGCGTGTTGCCTACGTTATGATTTTGGTATTTGTATCTCAAACAGTCAGGATATTACAGACAAATATGATTATAAGTAGACGTACATCAAATTGGACCCTTCTGTGCTTTTCGAGGTCTGGGGTGATACATATGTTCTGATTTTGGTAATTGTATCTCACATGTTTTGGATATTATAGCCAATTGTGCTTATAAGTAGACATGTCAAACTTGATCTCTCAGTTCTTTTCGTCCTCTCAGGTGATGTCTATTTTATGAATTTGACAGTTGTATATTTAATGGTTTGGAAATTAGAGCCAACTTTCTCTATAAGTAGAAATAGGTCATACTTGACCTCTCGTCTCTTCTCATTGGCTGGGGTGATATCTATGTTACGATTTTAGTAACTATAGCTTAACCAGTTCGGAAATTACAGCTTACTAGGCTTAGAAGTAGATGTTGGGAATTCATACCCTTATGAGCCTTCTCGCTGTCTGGGGTGGTACCCATGTTATTAATATGGCATTTATAAATTAACCTGTTCGGGAAATACAGCTAACTCTTCTTATAAGTAGATATTGGGTATACTTGGCCTTGCGAGCTTTTGCATCATCTGGGGTTGTGCCTTTGTTATGAATTTGGCAACGATATGATAACTGGATAGGAAAATACAGCCAACTATGCTTATAAGCAGACATAAATTATAATTGACCTTGCGAGCCTTCATGTGGTGGTCTTGGGTGATGCCTATGTTATGGATTTGGTAGTTGTATTTCAAATGGTTAGGAAATTTATGCTATCTATGCCGGGAGAGATATATGTTGCAGGTGAGGGCTATGAACTCGAAAATCCTTCATGCATTATGGGTGTTGCTGACATGTTTGTACGTGACTGGTAGTATGACCTCTAGACCCAGGCCACCATCTTGCTAGTCAGCACCCACAATGACATGCCATGGACTGGAATCATAAAGCAGGAGGTACTCATGCAAGATGGATGCTGCAGAAATGAGGTAAAATGCGCAAATGCAATTTTTTCCTAGTGACATCATCCAAGATAGCAGCTGGGTGTCATCGGGTGTCCTTAGCCACAAGCCACTGGTGGTGAGCGTACTCCAATGCCATCTTTTTAGTCAGTTCTAAGATGGCTTCGCAGTAAGGAAACCAATGCAATTTTGCTAGTGAGTGCCCAGATGGCTTCGCTGTGAGGAGCCCGACACCATATTGCTAGTTAGTGCCAAGGTTTTTTTTGCTGTGGGAGGACCCCGTGCCATCTTGCTAGTTAGGGAGACTTCCAAGATGACTTCTAAGCCTCCCCACCTCTACTTCTTCTACGTGGTGATTGGCTGGGTGGCTTCGGGCTGGGGACAAAGCCTCCAGTAGTTGGGTGGCTTCGGGCTGGAGATGAAGCCACCATTTTTCTGGTTATTGTTGCGTGGCTTCGGACTGGGGATGGTCGCTATTTTACAAGACAGTGTGACATTATTTTTGACTAGGATGGTGGCTGCCATTTTGCTAATTAGTAGGACAGGGCGCGATTCGTCGTAGGAATTCGGGTTGTGGGAACAGACTTGTGGAGGAGGCAGTGTTGTGGAATCCTAGAGCGGGAAGTAGAGATATTCGGGAAGCTTCCAGTCGTTTTTACTGGCCTGTCTAAGAAAATGACTGTCGTCGGCGTACTGGCTTGCTACATGGCAGTGCACCGTCTTACTGGTAGATTAAATGGCCGCGAGTAGTGAAGTCTATCATCTCTCATGAGTCAAACACCACAATGTGGGGTCATTTGTGTAATACAAGAGGATCAAGTCTCGGTGGGGGGAAAAATGATTATTTCGAGAAATTTTTCCGGTTTTGCAGTAATTTCTTCCAATTTTGGTGGTTTTCTGTGGAAAACCTTAGTTTTTTGCAGAAAATTGGGGAAATCCAAGATGGGGTCGTGTGTCCCCCATGTCACCAGCCAGGAGTCGGTTATACCAGAAAGTCCTTTTTCCAGCTACTAGAAATGAATGTTCGTTTGGCAGATTGAGTTTGTAATGAAAGAGTGCAGTGTTTCTATGAATGAATAAAAAACCGCGGAATATTAAGAAGGTTGCGATTTCTCTTTGGTGTTTTTTGTCCATGATTGCAAGAATCAGCTGTTCTTGTATGTTTTCTATATTTGTTTGTTATGTGTAAAACAAGAAAATGGCAGACGGAATGAAAACCGACAGAATAAGAAATGCAAAAGGAATACTGAATGTTACAAAAAAAAGTTGGAAGAAAGCTAAAGTTGAAGATTTGGAACATATCACGTACTATGTAAAATTTGTGTCAGTAAGGTTAACCGGTTATGATTTTAGGCATGCATATTCTTTGGTAGTAAGTTAATAAAATTAAAATGTAACAGTTAATGTAATTGAGCAGTTGTTTGGCAGAATAGAGTAGATAACTGCGAAATGACGGGCAGCGTCGCACGCTAGTGAATGTAGGCAATAAAATTTAATTAGAAGAATAGGTGGTGTTTGAGGTTATTGAGCATTGTGCTGCCATAGAGTTACACTAGATGCCGTTGTTTTACTCTTTAACAGGTACCAAAAGTAATGTTTCACCAGAGTATCGCAAGGTGATCAGGTGAATATTCTTTCTCTGTTTTCGTCATACCGTACTAAAGATGAAGGAAATATTAATCAGCAAGGTCTTATCAACTCTGTCCCTGTAAAGCGTCGCCGCCCGAACGATCAAGATAGTGCACACACAGCACACGTAAGTTCATTAAAGTATAATTTTTAATTGAACGCGTGGAAGAGGAGGTGTGCAGAAAAGCCTCCATTGGCATACACAGTATCTGAGAGAAAAGGGTTCACATATTGAGCCATTTACTAATCGAACGTAAGTCTCCACATTATCGAAAATGCCAACATGTTAAAAAATGTGTTGCTACAGAAGAACGATTTAATATTCACAATCATATTCAATTATTTCCTGCTAAGCGAAGTCACTATGCATCACATGATTATTCGTATTTGAATTCAGATTTGATCGTTAGATCATGTATGACTTATAAACCATATACAAGTGCAAAACATATTTTATCCACGTCAACTGTTAGCATGTTCTGTATTCACGACATTAAGACTTTATAAAGCTGTATTTTTCATGTACCATGAAGGGCAAGCTAAGAAAGATGCAAGCGTGGTTTGCTCTTTTTGAATTACTACATACAGGAATATGTATCAGTAGGTATTAAAGTGTTGCATCTTTATTCAGATGCATGTGCAGTGCAGAATAGAATCCATTCCATGATCAGATTTCTAACCTCACTAACAGATACGGGACGATTTGAAGTAATTGTTCACAGATTGCCTGTTCGCGGACACTATAACTTGCCTTGTGACAGGGAATTTAGCATAATGAAACGTGCGATTCGTAAGAGAGACCGAATTTATATTCTAGTGGAATATATTGAATGCATTGTTAATTCCACAAACCAGTAACTATTCATAGTTCACATGGTCAACACTGAAGAGGTGTTAGATTTTATTCAATGGTTGCCCGAATTCTACAACAAAGGTAGGTTATGTCTTGAATCAATCGGAGGGGTATATCTTGTCAGTATAAGGTTTAATTTGCTCCTCGTAGCTATACAGAATTTGTATACAAAGCAGCACATACATATATCGTGGTTACATCCGAATATGTAGATGGGCTAATATGACATACTTTTGATTTAGGTTTGCCTGGAATGAGCTCAATCAAAACTCCTCAGCATATGGCACATCCACATGGAAACGTTCTGCTAAACACCAAGAAGTTAGAATATGTAAAAAAAAGTTGTAAATATGTTGTGAATGAATATTTGGGATTCTACACGGATATTCTGAACTGGCCAGTCAATAACACTGTAGAAGATGATGCCTGAAAAGTGACCTTATTAGGGCTACCGAGTGTACTCTTTTGTAGAACATATTTGTTTGCTATAATTATGAAATAATTTGTGCTATATGGAATTATTATACAATATTAGTTTCACATTATAGTGACAAAAGTAATGTAGAATTACATTTTGTTCGTATTCATTTCTAAACAGTCCTTACCTTATTAATATTAAAAACTTCCTAAGTAATATATTGTTAATCTACAGTGCTCTAGTATTCCTTATAATGTGTAAATGCAACAATAGTGTGGCACAAAATACCAAACAGGAGGTTTAGGATAATTAGTCTTCGCAAAACAACATTTTGTATTATTTTCAAAACCATTTTTTTTGGAGAACCATATTTTATTAATCACATATTCAATTGTAAAGGATACTAAATCCAAAAGGCCAGCTTAATGCCAGATCTGCGCAACCCAGAGTCAGCTTGATCAGGAAGCTTCGGGTCGTTTTCTAGACTTTGCCTCCAAACATGGCTTCTTCGAATGCTGTCGGAGTGTATGAAGTCTCAACACATCTTGCGTTTGCAGGATATTTTTATATCATGTCCCTTGGTGAAAAAATTCTTCCTCGCCTCGTTGACCTTGTTCTCTTCAGAGCTTCGTTCGTATAGAACAACAACGAAGAGTTCCAGCATTGGAAGGACTTCTTCCACATTGTCTGGAATTGACAAATCTGAGAAAACACGATAAATTCGTTAATTGGAGGGAGGACTTCCATATATATCATGCTGTCCTTTTCCCTAGTACCTTGAATATGGAGGTCGTATCGCATGCTGTTAAGTTATGAAATGCCAAAACACAGGCACACTGTTCAGGGCCTAGTTTTAGGGACATAACAAAGATGTCAATGAAGCGGTATGTATTTCCAGTACCCAGAGCAATCCAGATAATTTCGTATCCAAGCAGATAGTTGTGAAGAGTTGCGGCGAGCACAACTACGTCTATAAAAACAGTTCGAATAAAAGTTTTCTTGCAGCCCTTTGCAGCTCCATCTACGGCATGAAGTAGCGCACTGGTGGCTGCTTCCTCGTAGCTACAAGGTGTTAAATATGCCAAGTTCCTAGGGGTCGGGAATAGAATGGTCTGACGAGTGGCCACAACCACTGCTGAATACTCTTCCGCACAAATGACTTAACTATGAAATTCGTATAGTTCTTATTTTTTTGTGCTTTCTCTCAAACTACCTGTCCAGTTTTCTTGTAACAGCCTTATCGGCTTTAACGGGACACCGAACACCCTTGCCTCTTTTCTGATGCATTACCCATTTTAGCGAATCTGACTTCTATTCTTCAAAACTACGTCTAACGTTCCTGTTGAACCACTGAGTTGACTTTTAAAGTAGGCTGCAAATCTTCTGTCATAGCTCATGAATGTATCTCCACCACCTCGATACACAAAATTTGCTGCTTTGGATGCATCAATTACGATAATATCTACAACTGAGGTAAGGGTAAGGTCTTCTTCAGGCAAAAGAACTTCAAGGTAAGCAAAAAGATCTTCTTTGTTTCCAAAATGCAAATTTCCATTTTCAGAAAGTACCGGAGTGTAGGTCTGGCTCTCATGGAGAAAGAAGTCGTTCAGATCTCTCTGACGCACTTGGCGTGATATGTAAAGACGCGAGAATGTAGTTCTGTCCTGCTTAACTGAAAGAATCTTTTCATTGCCATAATATAGAGATTTTCCACGACTTGTCCTGTTGAAGAAAACAATATTGTTTTCTTTTGCTGCTGCATTTATGGATTCAGTAAGATCTAAATACGACTTTGGAAACATTTTTGAGACTGTTGCGGTCCCAAACTCCAAATATTCTTCAAATCTATTACAGCTCTGGTGTCTACAGCACTGGCCATGAATTCAAGGTTACCAGTTATTCGCTGCAGTTGATGAAAGGATTGTCCATTTATTCAAAAAATTTCAGTAACTCCTAGGCATCTGCTATGAAGCATTCTTGCACTGTTAAGGGGAATCCTCCTGATGTAGACTTTCGCCTAATTCATTGCCTATAAGAAGAATAAAATACTCGTCAACTACACGAGCCATCATATGACCAGTGACCATCCAGGTCAATAGGGCAGCAGGGTTTTCTGTAAAACTAATGGCTACATCGATATCATCCACTAGAGTAATGCTGTGTCCATTATCCTCGTCTTATCAATGGGTAGCCTGGAAATTAAATGGTTTGTTTCCCGTATTGTAAATTTCCCTTGGCAGAAATCGTTAAAAAATTTATATATATATATATATATATATATATATATATATATATATATATATAAATAAATCACAGCAAACGTGTCTTTAGTGTCGTCCGGTTCCTTATCGCCCACATTTCCTCTTTCGGGTATCTGTAATCTTGTAATTTCTGGAACTGCCAGTGTCGTTTTTGAACCCTGAATGGAGAATAGGCACTTCTTGCCTCTAGAAGTTATATCAGGAGTAACATTGACTAATTTTGACTCGAATGTTTACTAAAAGCCAGCAACTCAGCGATGAGCTACGACTCGATCGTACATTAAACTGAGCTATCAAGTCTTGGTCCCGCAAATTTCTAGCGAGCCGCACAACTTGTGGATTTAATTCACATGTAGATATTTCATGAAACACACGCGGAGAATTACCAGTATTGATACAGAAAAAACAGACGCCATGAACAGCATTCCCAATGTCAGTGGACAGACGAGTTAACTTCATTTTAAGACAATTGGTCGTCCCTTCAACGTTATCACCCATGCTGGGTTTCTGTGTACGCTGAAGAGACTTGTGCTGTATTTGAGACTACACGTTTTATGGAATTTCGTTTTATGTTCTGTTAGGGTGTTCTCAATACCGTCACCATCGTCAATCCGCCCGATTTTCAACGTTTATGGCCATGCCTTGGTGCCTAGCATATCGAACTCTGTTAGATTCACATCTAAGGGTTCGATAGCTTCCACTACGCCCAAAATTTTCACCAAGGCACACAATATTATTATCGCAATCCCTTTGACACAAATAGCATAGGTTCTAGTCTGTATTGTTAGTCATTTGTGAAAATTCATCTCCTGTCACGCCTTCACCACCTCCATCCACGAGCTTAAAAATGTTTCCATACTTGCACAATAATTGGAAACAGAAAGAGCATGATCAATTACAAATAATAGAAATGATTTGTTTATAATTTATACATATTTGTATATAAACACATTAGGAATTAGCATAAATCATTTTAGCACCCCCCCCCCCCCTGCCTCATTATTTAAACCCTATCGCCACGAAAAATTAGTGGCGGCCATTTTAATATGTTACACCAAAAACATTGTCAGCTTTATTATCCTTTAAAAAAAATCATATATAATGTAAAACTACAGAAAAGTCATAAAACAGACCGCAGATTTGGCTAATGTGTTTCAATAATTAAGGGTATATTTCTGGAGTTGTGCAAATAAACCGGGGTGACATGACCGAGGCCTCCCACCTTTTATTCGATTTACACTGACCCCAGATCACAGCAGAAATGTGAAACCGCTTTTTATTTCCGAAGTATGTAATTTTTCTGAATTTTTCCAATAATATTACCCAATATTATAATCCAATACAGTACAATAAAGTCGACTGCTCACGTATACCTATTTACACCTCCACCATCCACAAAAAGAGTCAGCTTTCTTGAGCGCATGTGAAGATTAGCCTTTTTAATTATATCAGAAATGTTCAAATCAAATAAATTTTCATATGTTGTTAGATAGTTGTATTTTATAAATTCGCGAAGTACTGCTGGATTTATAGGATTGATACAGGTGTATTATGTACGTGGAAACTTGAAAATGCGTTTAATTTATAAGTGTGCTGCACAAATGGTTACGTATTGCTTTTTGCTTTGTTCCAGCTACTAAGGAACGCTGCTGATTTTCAGCCTAATTCTGAAGGTAAGAAAGGTTTATGATATCACTTTCCTGTCGGTGGGTCTGCATGTACGTGTGTCTGTGTGTGCGCGCTCGCCTGAGTCCGCTACCCCTAACAATTCTTGAATGCGGGAACAGAATGTCACCAAACTGGGTAGTTGGTATGTATATCTGACTTTTATAGTTTTTAATCATTCGAGGCACTTACTTCGAAAACGGTGGTCATTTGAATATTTATTGTTATATGCTATATCTCAGGCACCATTCATCACCATCATCGGCTCTGAAGACTTCGATGTTAAGGGCCACCCAGATCTCTTCACTTCATTCAGGCACCATTCAAAACCTTTAAACCAAATTTTATAAGTTGCAATATATTATGTATGCATTGATTTTAGATATGGATAACGTTGTTAGTTTGCCTTTTTGCAAGAGAGCACAATATGAAAAAATAAAGCCTATTGTATCTCGAAAACTGCTCAAACAGTTCTTGCCAAATTTGGCACGTGAGTAATAATATGGTAGGCCATGTAAACGTATGCAATTTATACTGATTGGTCACGTATTCCAACATTACGACCAATTCAAATATTTTAGGTTTATTTGTTACATCTCTATCTAGTATAACGTTCTACCAATTTCGACCAAATGTTTTACGTTGCAAGTATATGTTACAAGTATCGTACACGCCAAAACAAAGCCACTTTGCTCAGCCAATTTGTAAGATACGGCTACACGAATACATTAAATTTCTATAGAATATCTCGGAAAACCTTAACCGATTCCCACCAAATTAAGCGAAGAAGTTGTACTGTGGTACACCATGTTAATTTATATACGTTTTAGGTATGCCAGACATTTATTTTCTGAATGGCGGCTATAATAACACTTTAACTTAGTGTGTTATATATACAAAACTATGTACCTGATTTTATCTTAACTTTGTATGCCGTATCAATGATCGTAATCAAATGTGATAAAATACATTTTTGTTCTCCATTTAGAAAGTTCTTTATGTGAAAAATGGTAAGGTTTTAAGGCATATCACGAGGACCAATCCACAGTTTCCCACAAAATTTTACACGCATGTAGTGCTATAGTAGGACATGTAAACTAACATGTTTCAGGTGCGGCAGGCATTTTCAAATGGCCAGCATGTTCGGTATCACGGTTTGGATGGCGTCCGTAATTCCTTTTTAAGATTGTCAATGTTAGCCGGTAATGGTGGATGAAACACTTGATCCTTTATGTACCCCCATAGAAAAAGGGCGCATGAGGTAAGATCTAGGCTTCTTGGGGGCCAGTGACAAAGAGCCTGGTCACCAGCTGCTCCACGACCAATCCAACGTTGCGGCAACATCTCGTTCAGGTATCCGAGAACAGCTGGGTGCCAGTGGGGTGGAGCATAATTCTGCTGGAAAATGATGTCCCCCGGCGCCCTCTTCAGAGCAAAAAAACAGCTCTGTAAGCATGTCCAAATAACGGATTTCAGTAACAATGGGCTCGTAAAAAAAGAAAGGGCTGAAAACCATGTTTTTGGATATAGCGGTAAACACGTTTACTTTGAGGGAAGCGTGCTCGTGTTCAGTCGATTCATGTGGATGCTTCTGACCCCATATCAACACGTTGTGCCGGTTTACCTTACCATTTGCATGGAATGTCGCTTCATCGCTTAAAAAAATAGCTTAGACATGAAGGCATTGTCTACCTCGTTCTGGGCAAGAATGAACGTGCAGAAATCACGTCTCTGTTCTTTATCCCTTTCTCTAAGAGCCTGTACGAGCTGTAACCTGTATGGTTTGTACAGCAATCGCTTTCGGAACACTGTCCGTACCGTCGATTGAGAGATTTGCATTTCGCGGCTAGCTTGTCGAGTTGATTTTCTTGGACTACGAATGAACGCTTGTCAAATCCGTTGCACATTTTATTCGGACACTTGTGGCCACCCGGAACATTTGCCTTTGCAAAGGCACCCTGTGTCATGGAACAGACGATACCAACGTACGATACTCCATCTCAGTACCTCAAATCAAGAGTTACGAACACCATCAAAATCGTAACACCGGACATGCTAACAAGAGTGTGGAACGAGTTTGAACATAGCATAGATGTCGTTCGGGCCACTCGCGGTGGTCACATTGAACATTTATGACAAAATGGTAAACAAACTTCACGCTTCCACGATTCATTTGATTGGTCAACCAAGGTTGTAGGATGTTTGATTTTGATATTATAGACCCACAAAGTTGGGGTATTCTTTTACTCTCATCCTGTATAAATAATTTAGGTTTTATGTAACATTTATTAATACTCAAATAATTTAACAAAATGTACCGAATTTTTATACTAACATTATTCTTAAGTAGCTTATATTATTTATAAAGAGATACTATTTCACAGCTTTTTGCAATATTAATATAAACTTATTAATATGTTTGTCATGTACATTAAATATATTTACCAAATTCATGCAAACTTTGTATGATAACATCACGAAGAAATTTTTTTTTAGGAAATTTTGTAAAAGAGCACGAAATAATAGAATTAAGTATTTATGCCCTATCTCGGGCACCAGTTAGCCGATTTCCACCAAATTCTTCACACAAGTAGCGCTACGGTAGTCCATTTAAACTTACGTGTTTAAAATGGCATAGACAATTGTTAAAAAATAAACGACAGCCCTCTAAATATTTCGGGTTTGGAAACCTTAACATCAAAACATTAGATTGATTACATCCAAAGCTGACGTTGCGAATCCAACCTTAGTAACAAAGTTGATATCACGCAAGCTTATAGTACCAGATTTTCTGGGTTTGAGACCTGGATAAGCCACGTGTATATTTGTAATTGTCTCACTACTGTTGCATATGTTTTTTGTTTCATCGCTAATGATACTGCTGTCAATGAGACGTCAATGCCTACCTTACCATATAAGCTATTAATAACACGATTAAATATTATTCCCACCAATGCAGATGAAACTCTGCTTATTAGTTATTTTAGTAATTTCTTGTTTTACTTAAATTTCGTAACGAAGCAAAATCCATTAAAGGAATTGAATTTGAAAGAACTTTCATATAAAAAAATTCTTATATTCGCACTAGGCAAAATTAATATAACATTTGTTATATGGTTTTTCTGTAGCCAAATATAAAGTTGCTTACGAATTTCCAATTAAATGTGGGGTTTTATAAGAACTCGTGAAAATTATTAATTCGCAGCTCATGGCTGAGGAAACCAAAGATACTCGTATATACACGCAGAAGTTTTTGAATGTTGAGTAAGTAAATGGATTTGCGTTTCTGTTAACAGCGAGGTCTTGAGAGCTGATGGAAGTGAAGTGCGGTGAGTATGGAGCAGTGCCGGAATGAGAGGGCAGGGGAAATGGGATATCCCCGAGAAAACCGACCGACCAGTGGCATCACCTGGCACGATACCCACTTGCGAATAGATTATTTAAAAAGGGAATTAAAAGCACGATTTTAATTCTATTCTAACTATAGAATTTTTTTTTTTCAAATCTGTCGTATTTATAATACTCCGAAAAATGCAAACATGATTTCCTTAATCGTAAAAATTACTTACGTTGGCAATTAAAGCACTTGACCCTAAATGAGTCATCTAAAATACAGTTTTAAGGCCATTGTACATATGGCCAAATAACCCGATTTACACAAAAAAATTAAAATGCAAATTTTTAAGTAATTCTTGAATATTTATCTTTTCGGAGCTCTGGAATTAATACTAAACGTTAAAATAACACGTAAAATATAAATTTAATATAAAAGCCAATGTGGTTGAGAAACGTGTAACCGGTACATAAAATGTTTTCCTGAAAGCCAAATATTTTCATCGGAGTGTAATGAAAGGTGAGGATAAATGGAGTCGGGAGCGGTATGTCGTGTTACTCGTCCTTGATGGTGCGCGCGGCTGGTGTCAGTTGCGGCAAGTGATGAAGAAAGTCGTCAAAGTGCGACTGCGGAAGGGAAGGCTTGAAGAGGTTCGCGTGGTGACAGCGAGGAGGGTAGTAAGGTGATAAGATAAATACTCCATTAAACAAGCCCTCTCCTCCTCCTAAGGAGAGGTTCGGTAAGAAGCCGGCGGAGGTACTTAACCACCCCCGGCCGCTGGCCTTACTGCTGTCACGCCATCGCCCCCTCCCCTTTCATTAAAGAGGATCAAGCAGGATAATTAACGTGAGTGATCAGCACTGCCCGTGGTCAATAACAGCGGCTCTTCATACGCCTCAACCCCCCCCCCCCGCCCCCTCGCAAAGGAATTCTACACAACATAGTAGTAGCCTCCTCTCGTCCTTGCGAGACGTTTATTTACGGAAGCCGCGAAAAAGAAACTTACTCCGCACAACTTATCATCCTCAATCACTATGTCTTACATCGCTAAAGTTTGACAGTCCATTCATTCTTGCCGGGAAAGGTTTGCCGAATTATTCAATACTCGTTCCTCAACTTACAAACTAATGTTATCGGTCGTATTTACAGTTCCAGTGCACTTTTGTACGTCAAAGCCAAATACAAGACCGACGTATATCCAGTGTATACGCCGGGCTAACTTGTGAAAAGTTGAAATTCCAAATCCCGAATGAGAAAACTTTGTTTGCAATTAAGGTACAATAACGTTAATTTTAGAGGGCTATCCCAATGCCCTTGAACATTAGTTAAGTGATACCTATCTATTCATCTAAATTCAGTGTTTAGTGTACATACGAAAAGTCTCTTTTCACTTTACGCAGCACGACTTCCACAAAAAACGTATTCCTACTTTACTGACACAAATTAAAGTACACGTCACTGGGTAAAACCGTTATATCTATGTCCGTTTGTATTTGTTAAATAGCCGGTGGTGGTTAGTACAATGGTGCATATGGAAGAGATAAGTACAGTTTAGTACCTTCGAAGTACGAGAGCAGTTAAATAGTTATACTTTTCCTTTTTGTAGTGAATCTGTCAGTTGTTCACTTAACATAAGGTCCCGTAGTGGTGTTGACATGAAAAGCAGATGCCCGCAGGAAGCAACATTCCATGAATTTTGAAAATGAGTCTACCCTGGATGTAAAGAATGCTTCTATGCTTCCAAAAATACCATCGTTCTGCAAAGCAAGTTCTTACCACAAATTACTTTTCTGCTTTTACTTACGACAATAATTACTATGATGCTGCACTGGAATTGTTTTGCACTCAATTTTTGTAAAATGCTAGGGAAAGTAGTGTGTGTATATGTAAGTTTTATGTCATGAGAAAATTTTGTGAATTATAAAGTGTCTTTATTTCTTCTACTTTAAAAATTAATTTCGTATTATTTGAATACATTAGTGTATAAAATTTACGAAGCAAAAGGGTTTTGCCTGGCGGTAATAAGTAAGCTTAAAATTTCTTTCAGAAGTCATTCTCTACAATCTGAATATAAGTATCTATAAATTATTGAGATTTATTTATTCTTAATGGAAGCGTTTGGCCTTGGGATTTATAACGTTATCTTGTCCACTCAGTGAACTTATTAGACGTTTGAAATAGTGATACCTTTGTACAGTTCCCCTAAGTACCTTTAAACTCATTTCTCATCACCTCCTTCTTTATATTACGACCTAAAAATTACATTGGTGGACATCGAATCTGAACTCACGCCCTTATAAATAGCACCCCAATGTGTTACCACTTGACTACTGTAACTTATAGCCATTTATGAAAAAATATGTATATATCGTCACATTCTAGTTATATATGCCGTGTTATATTTTTATACTATATATTTAAGTCGGATTTTACTACTCTAAAAATTAAATTTCAAACCTTTAAGTTACAAAAATATTTTTATAACTAATGACTATTACATAAGATAAGACAGCAAGTTTATACATAAGAATATTTGTGCTAAAAACATGAAAAGTTACGCAAATCAAATGATTTATACATGTGTTTTTTTTTCTCAGAAAAAAATAATAGTATCCTATGATTTCATAATGTCTGGAATGTAAAGTTGTCCCAAGGTAACAAAAAACCAGTCGGCAACTGTGATGTTTACAACATTGTCTAAACACACGAGGAACAAAACACAGTTTAATGAAAACTTACATTTCAAAATGTTTAGTATGTTGTGAAAATCAATATGTTTTTCCATTTAAACGATTATTTTATGACATGTTTACCGACATGTGAACAAGACATAAACAATGAAATCAATATGAAATAATACATTGTTTGTGAGTTAAAAATATTGCTTTTATACAAACATTCAAAAATATAGTGTTAATTCATCAGATAAATAGTAATTTCCTTTATTGTCATATTGTTGGTTGCACAATGTTGGTCCAACAGAAATTTACATACCAAATAACAACAGTGTGTTTTCCGACAAGTAGCCAACGCGTCACAAACGATGTTACGTTAAAAATTAAAAATGGGTTGTGTGATAATAACATAGAATTTAAATAATAATATAAAATTGTGTTTTTATTTTATTAGGAATATTGTAATTAACATTGTTGTCATAATTTTTGTAGCACAATGTTGTCCCAACTTAACAATTTGTGCCAAATACTAACTGATGTGTTCCCAACATTGATATGATATATAACCAACTGGTCATAATTTAAAGATACATATTTCAGGTGATGAAATTACGTTCATATAAAATAAATTACAAGAAAGTTGCACTGTTTTTATTTCAAGAGTTTGTTCTGTAGTTTTACATAAAAAGTGGGTTGCAGAAAATTGGCCCAACAGAAAAATACACACATATTACCAACAGCAAGTTTACCAACTTGTTACCAACAAAACCAACCATTGAAAATTACAACTGCAATAGTTTATGACCTTTTCTGATTTAGTTTGTTGGCATTTTCTTTTCAGCCAATGTGGTTTTAATGTGTGTGCTCTAATCCAACATAAAGCCAATCTTTCCAACCAAGTGGCAACGTACTGTTGTCACCAAGACTCGCGTTGGCTCGAAGAGCGGGGGTGAGGAAGGCCCATGTCAAAGGGGGTTAGGGGTTTAGAAAGAAAGTGGCCACGCTTCCGCGCCGTGCTACCTGCCGTACAAAGCACATTACCCCTCGTTCCACGCAATAGTGAGGGACTGTGAACAATGGCGAGTAGCACGCGACCCAAGACGTATAAACAAGTTATACACAGCAAGGAAAGAGAAGTCATCAGGAGTGGTGTAGAAGCTTGTGATAAAGAGACAGGGAATAAATATTTGTCTGTCCCTATCAATTAACCTACAGAAAGAGCTGAAAAGTATACGGGGGTAAGTAAGGCTTCTATCGAGAGAATTCGCAAACAAAGCAGAGATAGACCTGGCGAGCCTCAAACAACTCCAGGAACGTGAAGGCAAGAACACGATGCTTACACTGTTCACCGTATCTCCTATTAAGGGTTCCTCGAAACGGGCGGACTCTAAGGCGAAATCTTGCTCACTCCTTAATAGCTCCGTCACTTGTACCCACAAGGCGCTCTACTTGCATGCTGTCTCTCTGCCGGCGACTCGCCTACACATAACTTTCAGCAATAAACCTGTTTATTTTAAAGGTACACTAATAAGAAAGAAGTACAGTATGTTTCTCGAGATAACTTTTAATATTTCGTATAAAAATTCTTTGGCTGAAACTGTTTCTGAAAGCGCACGTTTTAGCCATTCTTACATCAAAAAATAATTCTTGGAAATTGAATGAAAACATGGTAACTGGACGTCACTACAAAATATCCAACTGTTTTGGAATCATGTATTTTGTTCCAAACCCTTGTAATTCACTTCATGCGCCAGCCAGTCGGTGTCCTTATTACATCTGCATTGTGATGAATTTGTGTTAATTTTTGGTCACTTTGACAGATGAAGATAAATACCTAACATAACAGCATCAAAGGCAAGGTTTATTTTCTTGACTGGACTGGTATGCTTTTAAAATATTGGACCGATAGTAAGAGTCATCCGTGACTTTTCAGTAATATTCAGTATTATTGTGAGTCAAGCACATCATTCAACAGATTTTATTTAAAAATTGCAAATTTGGCGCAGTCCTTCAATTACTTAACTGCAATTTGTAATGCACACGTTGAAGCTACTCGTTATTGTATTAGAATATTATATGTTTCTGTTACAATTTACTAAATATGGAAATTTTATACTGACGTAAATTGTACAATCGGCAGTTTTATACATACTTATATATATATACACACATGCATATTTCCTTACCGACTACTACCACCATATTGGAAGCATGTTACCGTGACGTTGATCCCATGACCTTGAATGGCGATAAACGTCAGCAAGTATATTAAATTACAGACAACTACCATCATATCGGATGCAGATGACCTTGACCTTCACCCCGCCACCTTAAACCCAAAAAATAAAAATCCAAAAACATTTCCAAATATATGCATCTCAATACATACAAATTTGTTGAATATTATTATCTTTTATGCATCTCAGTAGTCACACTTGTGTTGTCCTTGTGCGAAAATACCATAACACTTATTACACAGACACACTGTTCAGGGCGGGTTATGAAGATAACTACACTTTTGAGGACATGTGCCCAAGTCACAAGAGACCTGCTTGTAGTAAACGTAGTACCGAGGTACTGACGAGAAATTCACTTGTCCTTTACAGGTAGTTGCATATCTAAGTAAATTGTTGCTACATATGTTCCAATATGGCAGTAGTAGTAAGTAACGTAATATGCTAGTTGAACGTAATGCATATTTCTCGAGTTTTGTTTTTTAAGGTCATTCAAGGTGACGCGGTCAAGGTCAAGGTTACCTGCACCCAACATGGTGGTAGTAGTCAGTAACATAATCCGATTATTGACTTACGAATTTTTTCTTTAACTTGGTTTTTATGTTCATGGGGTCAAGATCAAGTTCACCTGCATATCCAAAATGGAGGTAGTAGTCAACGTAATAAGCTCGTTGACATTTGTGATTTTTTTCTCGAGTTTGGTTTTCAATGTCATTCAAGGTCATGAAATCAACGACATAGTCACCTGCATCCAATATGGCGGTCGTAGTCTGTAATATTATAGAATCGTCGGCATTAATTTAAAAAAAAATTATTGGAAAAAGGGGTATTTAAAGGGAAAAGGAGAATTTAGAAAAGGGAAATGTTAAGGAAAAGGGAAATTTTTAGGGATAAAAGCGAAATTGTAAGGGAAAAATAGTAGGCTGGAGAACTAGAATTTTTAGTTGATTTTTAAAATCGCTTCTACAAAATTTTTTAATAGCTTATTTAAATTTAGAAATTGGTTTTGTTGATTTTTTGGAATATGTGTGTTTTTTTTTTTTTAGGGTCAAAGATCAATGGACAAGGATCCTAGTACTCAGTCCTGCTCTCCTGGTTCAGAGTTACAAATCCACCTCTCCTGAATCACGAGATTGCCAACCTGCTCTGGGAAGAAAAGAAAATTTTTAGGGAAATTTATTCGATTTTGAGGAAACGAGGAAAATTTTGAGGGGAAAAAAATGGAAACCGATGGCCGCCAGCCGATCAAAATGACACATCAGGAAGTGTTCCGAGCTCCGACGCCCCACACCTTTGTTCCAGACTTCCCAAAATTGCTGTACTTATATATATATATACTTATATATATATATATACATATATATATATATATATAAGTATATATATATATAAGTACAGCAATTTTGGGAAGTCTGGAACAAAGGTGTGGGGCGTCGGAGCTCGGAATTATATATATATATATATATATAATTATCGGATTATATATATATATATATATATATATATATATATATATATATATATATATATATATATATATATATATACATACGTGTGTGTGTGTGTAATTTTTAGACTGGAAGATTATTTTTTGGTACTTTTACACATACAGCTTGTGTTTCCAATAAAAAAAAGTACTTACATTTTTATCGATACCTTTAAAAGACCTTTATAAGGGACACTATTAAAGAATTTTACGTTCCCAAGAAAATCGTACCAATTGTAGGCAAACTTACGCTAGTTCTGTGTGAAAACGTTTGGTAGAATATGAGTCAGTTGTCTCTACGAAGACTTCTCAAAGACACGGGCTTCTTGTGAAAAAGATCACAAAATAACTGGGTGTTTCTTGTTCAAAGAGCCGACATCGTCGTGTGGCGTTCAAAGTATTTGGCAATAACGAAACAGCTGAGAAGAGAATGCAGAAACATATTTTACTTTGACGAAACGTGGATTGACACTAATTTCACATTTAAGAACTGCTGGCAAAAGAATGGTGACGTTGAAGATTGGTAGAAAGTGGTAATGCAGCAAACAGACTTATTGTTGTGTACATCAGATCGCAAGAAGCTTTTCTTCCGGGTGGGCAGTTAATTTACAAGACTAATTCGATGACAGATGATTATCACGGGTAGATAAATGCCCTGAATTATGAGAAGTGGATTTCACAGCAAGTTTTACCAAATCTGCCACCAAATTCCATGATAATTATGGACAATGCACCATATCATTCGAAGCAAGTAGAAAGGCCACCCTCAAAATATGACACGAAGAAAACATATAGTGGCGTGGCTACAAGGAAAATGAGTCTCATGCTACGAAACAATGAGAAAAGTTACTCTCTTTGAATTGCTTGAAAACATGGACCAAGAGAGAATTTTTTTGCTGTTGACAGGGTATTCCAGCAATATGGCCATACTGTAAGTAGAATGCATATGCGGATCCTGGCGCAGTGCACTAAACTACCTAAAAATCAAGCATATTAAAGCTGAAATCAAGTAAGTTTCTCGTTTTCAAGCAACTCTTTCAGCTTTCTAGAATCCTCATGGATCCTGGCACAGCACACTAAAGTTGCAAAAAAAAAAAAAAAACAAGCGAATTAAAACCAAATTAAATCAAATTTCTCGTTTTCAAGTAACTTTTTCATCTTTCTAGAATCCTCACTTCAAGCTTTCTCTGGAATTCTCAAAAACAAGCAAATTTTAACTATAAAGCAAATTTACCTTTTTTTCTAAAATGCCAGTGCAGGTTCTTTGCCAGATAGTTACTTGCCATTTTAATCCAAAAACAAGTAATTTATAGCCAATTAAAAGCCTTAATCAAGTAAATTTCTCATTTCAAGCAACTTTTCCATGTTTCCTAGAAACGTCAATTTGTGCAAAGTAGCTACCTTGCAAATACAATCCAAAAGTAATTTCTGCTCACACTTTTCGAATTATGAGTTATAAAACCGCTCGAAAATATCCGAAGCCGTGGCATTAAAGAAAATCTCATTTTCGGTTAACTTAATGGTTTTTTATTATATAAAACAACTCAGCTACACATCTAAAAAAATTTAAAAATTTAAAAAGATTGAACAACTTAACTACGTCCTAAAATTCGTATTAACTATCGAAACATTTTGTTCTTTCCGTAAAATCGTTTAATTCTTC
The DNA here is from genome assembly GCA_029891345.1 of Dryococelus australis. Taxonomy (NCBI): domain Eukaryota; kingdom Metazoa; phylum Arthropoda; class Insecta; order Phasmatodea; family Phasmatidae; genus Dryococelus; species Dryococelus australis. The sequence goes on along the minus strand of CM056994.1, from coordinate 157,876,333 downwards.
ATCTTTTAATTTAACAATTTATAAATCTTAAGTAATCCTTTCTTTCAAATAATCATAAGTTCGATAACTTTGACTAATTAGAACAACATTACAAATTGTTCCTGCTTCAACAGCTTTGTAAAAATCCGCGCTAATTTAAATGTTTGTTTTTTTTTTCTTTAACTACAGTTGTTTTTCTATACAAGCAACCAATCACATATAATGGTCTTCGCCCTCGAAATGAATAATAAATTGATATTAATATTGATTTTGAATTTTTTAAAAATTATAAGCAATAAATATGTTTAACCCAAAGCCATTACCAATAACTATATTCCAATTTCCTTTAGGAAAAATTTCATATCTACCATTTTTAACGTAAATTTTTCTTACATTACGATGATGAAACACAGAAGCGTGTACATACTGTTCAGCACGATTTCTTCTATTACTTTGAAAACCTACAATTACAAAATCAGGCATGTCAAATTGTAAATTATTAAACAAATATTTTATATCGAAATTAAAAGCATTTCATTCAGAAAGAACTTTTTTTCTAAAAATTATCAACAATTTAAACTAATAGGTATTTTAGGCTGTTTGTAATTTTTTTTAAATTGCAGTTGCTGTGTTACATTCGTATTCAACAATAGGCCACATAAATTATAATTTTCTATAACAATTTTGCCTTGATCGACATAACTTTTCTGAGCTGCACCAATTTTTTTAGCTGATTACGAAAAAAAAGTATTTTTATAACCACCTTTCCAGTAATTTTCTGCATTATCTTTGATAAAACCAAACATATATCTCAGATGATAGATTATTTCATCTGGTTTTTCATTACTAACAGCATTCACTCAATATTTATTATCAACATCAGCAAACTCTAAATATTTTGTTCACTTGAAGATCTTAACAAAGCATTCATCATAGTTGAAGTTATTCCAGGATTATCACCAGTCTCAATAACATTTCCATGTTTTAAGATTTCTACTCTAGGAAACTAAAAAGGAAAAAAGATGGAACAAACATCAATATGATCTATTTTTCATATTTTGCCTAATCTACATCTTTATCTCTCTTTAGTTATCTATATTCTCCAAAAACATAAGCATCGTTTGGGAAAGAAAATCCATCACCTATAGGAAAATCAAATTCAATTCTATTATTGAAACATTTGAATTCCCTCCAGTTTGAGCTGTTGAAGGAAAAGTTTACCTTTTAAAACTCTGAATACTTTTATAACTCATTTATAATAAAAATAATTCATACATAAATGAAAGATTCATTAAAAGAAGTTTCTCGAGTTAAACTACTAATTGAATATTACAAAATTATAAAAAGAATCATGAAGAATATTATGAAAGATATAAGAAGAAATATCTACATGTATTAGAAGAATTACGAAATATTGGTACAAATGTAAAACACATAAGTGAAGAAAATATAAATTTGATAACGACGTTAGTTCACGTAGCAGTTAAGAATTTAGATTATCCATCAACCCCAGAAGAAATATCATCTGAAAGAGAACTAATTCCAGAACTTAGATCTTCTAATTTGGAAAAGCAAATGTGAAACGTACACATAAAAAACGCTACTAGAATTCTCGGAAAAAAAATTTCTAAAAGAATTAACGTTATTTAAACACAATATATTTTCCGAGGAGATGGACATAATTTCTACATTGGTAGCACAAAAGTAATGATACATTATGTTAAGTTAATTGTTAACAATGAAAAATATAAATTAACAGAAGGGCTTTCTAATTTGTTAACAAAAAATAAGCAATTATGTCTTGAAGCTAAATTTACTGATAATTACTATGAAAATTACATAGAAATTGTTTTATCAACCAATGCTGCATTCCAAGAATATAATACTAATAAACAAATTAACTCGAATAGAAGTTGGAATTACATAAAATAATTGAACCAATTTATGATCAGTATAAAAAAGAATCACTTTCAAGATCAGAGTCAATCACACCTGAAATAATGATTTCTCCAAGAACTCCTGGATATGGAGAAGGTATAAAAAATTGCAACTGTTTACCAAAAGAATACATTCTGATGGGTGATGTAAGGAAATTTATTTATAGGTTTCTAGTTATTCACGGGAAGAAAATGTGGCAAATAACAGCTACTACAATGAAAAAGCAAGCATAATAAACATGGTGAACTATAAGTTTTTGAATTTGTTAATATTCCCAAAGGAATTACGTATGTTATAAGGGTTTTAAATGTAATTCCCCATTCATTTAGAAATTCCGAACACCATGACAGAGAAATAATAATGTGGATACTAAACAGCTAAAATCTGCCTGAAATGAATTTGTCAGGCTATAATTACTGTTGTCCATTTACAAAATTAAATCAAAGACTGGGAAGAGGTGACACAGAAATAAATAAATTAGAGGAAGGCTCCAAACATCATGACATTGCTCACAGAGACCATAAATATTTAGAATCTAGACATGCGGCTGACGAAATTTTACAAAAAGAAGCTTAGGAGATTATGTTAGATAAAGATACTCCAATCAGTAAAAAAATTGTGTGTGCCACCGTTGTTTCAACCATGTTTACAAAAAGAAAAATAGGTTGTGGTATTCTAATTTATTAATTAATAATTTTTTTCCCGTTAAAATGAAACTAACAAACATAACTTTCAATATTCCCATAGATAAGCTTGGAGAACTGGGATAGATAAATTTTTAACAAAAGTTCAACTTGAGAGAAAATTAAAAACTAAAAGAAGTCAAATGTTTTTAATTAACTTTGCCACTACGAAATCAAAAAGATACTCAAAGAAATATCTGGTAGTTGTTTACATAAAGAAGGATATCTTTTATTTTTTATTCCAATTTTAGGCGCACTTGGAGCTTTAGCCGGAGGAACTAGTGCAATTTACAATTCATTTAAACAAACGAGAAAAAATAAAAAGACTTAGAAGAACAACATAGGCATAACTTATAAATGGAAAATAAATCAGAAAATGGTTTAGTTACAAAGAGGGGGAGACAAATAATTTTATTTTATCACCATCATCTAATTTTGACATTGAAAAATATTAAAAAATACTAAATATTAAGCATTTCAGAAATATTTATATGATTGATGAATTACCAAGTATAAGGCCCAAAAATGAATGTGCTGTGGTTAATTTTGACGTCTCATCAAATCCTGGCACTCATTGGATTTATTATTTTAAAGAAAATAATTATATTTACTACTTTGATTCATTTGGAGGTAATAATCCTAATAGCTTAATTCCAGTTAATTTAATTGTTATCTCGAATTAAAACCAGACAGATATTTCAGTGGCTAGGTTATTTCATTTGTTTTATCACTGTGAGCAGATTTTAAATGGAATTTATTTTCAACACGAGTAAATTCAAAATTATTTCGCTCACTTGGAGATCTTAACAAATTAGTCATCATTGTTAAAGTTAAACATGGGTCATCAACAGCCTCAATAATATGTCCATGTTTTGAGATTTATATTCTAGAAAACTGAAAAGGAACTCGAATAAAAGTTGGAAACACAGATATATAATTAAACCAATTTATGTTAATTATATAAAAGAATCAAAATCAAAGCCATTCACACCAGAAAGAATGATTTCTCCAAGAACTCATAGATCTGGAGAAGGTATAAAATAATACAACGATTAGCCAAAAGAACATATTTGGAGAATGATGTTAGAAATTTAATTAACAGATTATTAGTTATACATGGTGAATAAAATGCTGGTAATAACAGTTACTACAATGAAAATGTGAGACTAATGAATATGTTGAAAAATAAATTTTCTAATTTTGTTATTAATAATCCAAAAGGAATTTCATATCTTATAAGAAACTACATATTACATTTATAGCCTGAAATGAACTCTATCGGAGATGTAATATGTCAAATTTAACGATATTTCAACAGAAATTTGGAAAAGACCTTATTTTAAGCAAATCCCAAGGAAAACGGCTACCATTTCGGATTCGAATTTTATGAAAGAAGGCAAAAAATTATTTTTTTCTTAGTTTGAAGTCAGCAGATGTCGAGGTCACATCGTGTCAGGAGTGCATCACCATGAGGTTTTGGGTTACATTACCGAGATGTGCAACAGGCTTCAAGAACATAAAGAAGCTTCACAGAGCCGTCCATCTGTGCAACCAGGTAATACGCACGAAGGTCACTGCTGCGAGTATTTCGATCAAAAGTGCCTGAATGTTTTCAATGCAATATTAGCTTATATGCGAAGCAAAATGTTGTTAACTCTGGACATTCGTTCTTAATTATGGCTGCTTCCTTATGTATTAATAATTACATTCACATCATATGAGATTCAATATGTGTGTCTCTTTCTCCCAGAAGAGTTAAGGGTGGACGAAAGACAATGTTGTTAGATATTTACCCTGTGATGAAAACTGTTCGTACCCTACACCGACATTCTTGAATGATCCGAGCATGCCCCAATTGAGAAGGGATTGTGTAATGCGAAGTTGGCAACAGATGATGTAAGTTTTCAGTAATAATCATCCCGAATTACCAATGGACGATTCCGGGATTGATGAAGTTTATTCTGAAGTGACAACGGGTATCCTATAAGCAAACTGTGATAACATAGTAAAATAAATGGTATGTCTTCAGTACTTTCAATTCTGACATAGCCTTGATACAAACAGTCTAACCATGATTTGTTACATGCATTACGATAAGTCCTTTATTGTAAAAGAATTTGCTATATTGTATGTTAATTATGATAAAGACACTAAAATATTAAGCTTTAAATTATTTTTAATGGTTAAATATTCGAGAATCTTTGTCCATTAGCGCTTGTGGTAAAGCTATGCATTTGAATTTAATTTCCATTAGATGTTTGTCACAGCTGGTTGGTAGTCAGTTGAGTAAGAACCACTACAATAAATTAGTTTGTGGCTATTGTCTCCAGTATTTCAGAAATGAGGAGAAACTCGTAAGTCACACTATACTTTGCCAGCAACAAAAGGCTGTTCGGAGTACTTTCCCCACTAGGAGCAACAAGTACTTAGAATTTACTGATTATGACAAACAGCAAAGATTGGGTTTCTTCGCCTACTGCAACCTTGAAAGTTGCTTGAAACCCTTGCCCACATGTTTGCCCAATAATGAAACTAGTAATTCAACTACCACTAACCAACATGTAACATAAGCTTGTAGAATTTTGTTGGTCTATTCATACAATCCGAATTTATCTAACTACTTTGAGTTTGCGGTGATGTCTGTATGTACCAATTAGTAGATAAATTAGCTGAACTGACAAAGTGGGATGCAGGAATTCACATCCTGAATGTTCAGTTGAAGTCAAAAACCCCAGCTGATTAAACTAGGTTGGCAGATCAAAAATGTTGTCACATTGGTAAGCAAGAGCTCGGGAAATATTTGTGGTCGATCATGACCTTCTAATGGGTGAAATCAAAGGTCATGCTCATAAAAAAATGCAACTTGAACATCAGACTGCAGAAGAGACCACTTTTCGCTGTCTTTGATAACCTACAAATCTATGATGGCCACTTTCTCATAAAGCCTCTGGCTGAATGTCATGTAACACAACCTAAAGGAACTATAATAACCGAAAACCCAGGTAAAATCCAGGTGATTGGAACGACCCTAGAAAAATATAAATCCATCACCAAACAAAAAACCAAAGTTATTGATAACAAAGGAAAAGCACAATATTTAAAATTACATTTTATTAATTCATTCAAGTTCATGACCACTTCTCTGGAAACTTTGGCAGGTAATTTACAGCCTGCGCAATTTAGTATCACCCTCTCAAGGTTTCCAGAAAACACCCAATTTGAATTGGCAAAATGGAAGGGAGTTTTTTTTATGAGTTTGTTAAGTCGACAGCCAATCTGATGTGCACATCAGTCCCAACAAAGGCCGCATTTCATAATGCCATGAAAGGCGAAGACATTAGCAATGATGATTATGCTCATGCTCAAGCCACATGGGATGTGTTCAACTGTGTAAAATTGTTGCTGTACACCATGCATTATTTTCGTGTGGATACTTGTTTGGTGGCAGTTGTTTTTGATAATATACGGAACGTATGTTTGGCTGATTACTGTCTTGACCCCGCCATGTACTTCACAGCTCCATCTCTTTTATGGGGCACTTTATTGTCAATGACATGTGTGGATAGAGTTAATGACTGACCCAGATATGTATATTTTCACGGAAGTTGATTTTTATTTTCCAGACGAATGCCATGACGTCTTATCAGATCTTCCTTTGGCCTCAGTAACAGGCATACCTCCGAACAGCTCGCATGAAAAACTTCTTTTGACACTTGCGCTGTAGAATAAATATGTTATACATGGGGAAACACTGAAACACTATTTGATATTTGGGCCCAAACTTGACTCTGTTCATCCCATACTGTGCTTTGAGCAGAAGGCATGGGTGGTGCCGTACTACGAATTTAACATTGACAAGCATGCTCATGGTGCGAAAAAATTCGAGAAATCGTTTTTTAAGCTAATGAATAATTCCATATATGAAAAAACTGTACAGAATATATGCTGCGAAAGGGACATAAGTGTCGTTTCCAGGTATGAAACGACTTACAGAGCTGTGGAGCTAATAGGTCTGCATTCGAGGTGAGGCAAATTATCGATGAAAATCTAGTCCTGATCAAAATGTCAAAGAGCTCTGTTACTTTTAACAAGCCTTTGTACACTGGTGTTGCCATTTTGGACCTTTCCAAATGAACCTTATACGAATTTCTTTATGAGTACATGTATACCAAATTTCCTCCGCCAGCATTGCATCTCTAGTATTGCAACACTAATTCCTTGGTCTATTCTTTTTCTTGTGATGACATGTATAATGTAATAGGCCCAGATTTCATAGTGCAGTTTGATACATCTAACTATGTGCTTGATAAACCGCAAAAAATCTCACGCGAGAACAAAGGCCATATGGGGGTTATGAAAGACAAATGTGGTGGCTCCATTGTCACCCACTTTATAGGTTTACATCCCAAGCTTTATGGTAACAGTGTTGCGAATGAGCTGTGTATATGTAATGCAAAGGGCATAAAATCTAACATCTTGCAGAAATTCCACTATGAGGAGTATTGGGATTGCCTCGAATATTGTACCAGGGTTTTGGGGAGCCAATATCTGTTTCATTCGAATGGTCATGAAGTCTACACCTAACACATCGCCAGAGTAGTTTTGTCTGGTTTGGATGATAAGCGCTACATTGAGCAGATTGAGTATCTTCTTTACCCTGAAACAATACAAAATTGCTGCAGATTTTTTTTGTTTCTCGCAACATTAGACTCAGTACCACTTTAAATACAACCCTGCAACCCCACTAGTGATGATCATCTGCCACAACCCGCACCCCAATCAGCACCACACACCACAAACAGCACCACAGCTGTCTGCAACATCTACAGAATCGGCTGCTTAAACATCGATGTACCCCTCTCCACTCGAAATGATATTCCTACCTGGAACAAGCTATTGTTTGACTTACTGCAAGGTATTTTAACATCTACATGTTAATAACTTTCTCTTTATAGAAATCCATCGAACATGTCTTCGATCCAACACCCCCTGTGGTCCTTTTTGTCACCATTCAACCAAGAAATTCTCTACATTACACCTTGTGGTTCTCTTTACAGAATGGAATCGCGTAACATGATGTGAATTTTTTTAATCAACAGAAATACAGTGTCACGTGTGTTAAAGTTCATTGTTGGCATGTGCTTGGCAAAATAAGTTATAACATACCCAGATGTGATGAATAAGTGTGGCATTAGGGGCACTTCATCAGTGCGATGTAAATTGTTTGTAGTTTAAGAGACGTCCACATGTACACGCTTTTTGTAAATATTATATGTTTTAGTTTTAATGATTTTTGGGAAGTTTGTTTATGTTGTACATATGTTTTACTGAAGTAGAAGATTGTATATTATGTAATGGATAATGTTTTTGAATGTTGTAAATTGATTGTATGAAGTGTATGTAATTATTTGTTCTATTTTTTAATTATCTGCTTATTTAGTAGATAAGAAATTGCTTTTAAGAAATGTTTATATAAAGTGTTTGTAAGTAATCGATTTTTATTAGTATTTTGGGATAAATTGCTAATGAGATGTCTTGTGAGTAAATATCTTTATAAGAATGTTGCAAAATATTGGTAAATATATTTTTTGTGTGCAATTGTGTAAGTATGATTTAGTAATTTCTTTTTTAAATAAAAATTTTCAAAGCCAAAAGGAATTGCCTATTTTGTTATTTGTTTAATTCCTTATTTTGTTTTAATATATTCTGTTTCCACTATTTAAATTTGTGTGAATGTGAACGATGAAGTGTTTGTGAACTATGAAGTGTCTGGTTATTACTTTTTTTTTTATACGACACTAACATGATTTGGACATTTTGAAATCATAGGAGTATGCAAGAAAACTGAAATGAAAAGACTGTGGGAACTGGAGAAATCTCGAGAAAACCTAGCTCGAGATCAAACCTGCAACACTTTGGTGAGATGCAAATTACTTACATTAAATTTATATATATATATATGTATATTGGTAATAAAAAAACCTGGTGTTTTGTTAATGGACAGGGTTAGCTTGCCTGAAGGCGAAAGTTGTTTGAGAGTTAAATACAGTTACAGCTAGAGAGACCCCGGTAAAAATTTTATGACCTCTTTCCTGGACAACTGGGCTAAATACCACCGCTGCTCGAGAACGTCCTTCATCCTTCATCACTAAGTGACAACGGGAAACAACTTTGTTGTGTAACAAACAAAAATATTATGTATTACTTTCCAAGAAAAGGAAACACATTATTATTAATTACTCGATAAAATATACTGTTTTCAACATTAAAACCTTATAAAATACAAAATTTACTATGGCTGTGAGTCAATATGAAGTTGTCTGCTGCTTCTTCTTATCTAACACACATAGTTGGTACAAACTCTGAAAAACCAAAAACTTTTAATATTGTAGAGCTGAGAGCCAATGAGGTGCATGTGTTTGTCTAGAACACTATTGTGATTAGCTTCCATCGGAAATATAAACTGGTGTTTTGAATTTGCGCTTCATTTATAAGCAGAGGTAAACAATTTACATTGTGTTGTGACTTTCAATTTGAACTTGTGCATTTTTAATAACTATTCTTTATTAATTACATCATTTTAGGATATGCTGTTCATGTGTTCTAGAACTTTATGTATTCAATCAGTTCGTTAGAAAGTTTGCCTATTTTGAATGTGTGCATTTTTAATAACACATAAATGTATAACATCTACATTGGTAGGGAAGTACGATACCTTTTTGACTTTGTGGTAGATATAATTCTATTAAGTTGTTCCTTGTTTGGTTTCTTTATGACACCAGGATTCTTGGGCCGGTACGAGAGTTTTAATTTTAAAGTGGAAATAGGCTCTGTTCGACTTGAGGGTAAATCCTCTTTTTGCATTTCATTAATTAAATACGTTCTGTTTGTCGAGGAGTGAATATGCCACATAGTTTATTTGTTGTGTATGAGCCTCTGTTATTTCTCATAAATTCTATTGCTAGCATACAGGACGGATTAGTAAACTACCATTGAGGATTTCAGCATAAATTGTATTCTTTGTGTCTAATATATTTTCAATAAAATACTATACTTTGCTATTTACAAATACACATTTCCGAACTCTACCGTTTCGCATAACCTCAGTCGACAATCAGACATTGCCTGCTGTGCACGTCACTTGGTGCTGATCTCTCTCCCCCTCTCCCTCAGTGGCCTGTCAAATGGCAAAAAGGGAGGAACTCCTTTGCCCCACTCTCCCTGTCCTCAATACCATTATATAATAGTACACAATATGTACATATATACCCCTTCCTCAATACATCACACCTCAATACAACACCAGATGTCCAAGGGTGAAAATCGATGCTGCCACTCTCCAACAAAACAAAATTAACTACCCGTATCACACATACCAAATGTATAAATTTACATAAATATATTTTTATAATTTTTTAGAAAATTATAATTTTTTTATTGAATCCATTTATCAAAAAATCATTTACATTCATTTTATCGGACTAAGATTAGCGGATTGACGATAATCCAATTTTCGATTGGATTAATAACAGATTAATTAATGGATTAAATGTGCCTATCAATTTGATACTAAATCGATAATCCGATGAATCAATAGTGCAATAGGACGAACGTGCTCCTACTACTACCACCAGCTTATTGTGGAATTCGGCCCACATTAAGTCTTCGTTAATTAGATGTGAACAAGTCGCACTCTGTAGCCATTTTGAAATTATGTCTAAAGCAAAAAATGAAAAAAAAACATGGTCTGATAAATTTAAAAATTATATTCCAGAACAAATTTTCTTCCATATGTAATGTTGAACAAATCCAAACTAAAAAGTCAGCTCATAAACGATTATTAAAAATATGTAATGTTTGTTATTTCAAGACAAGATACCTACTTCACTAAATTGTGAACATTTGGTAGCCGAGAAATGTCAGACTTTTAGTATTACGTTATGCTTTCCCTACCTTTATAGTGCATGTTTTTGTTTGTGTTTACATTACGTGTGTCATTACTGTACCCCATCCAGTCATGAATGGTTGAAATAGATAATTTTGCGATGTTTTGGCAGAATAAATCCTAACGCATTTTTTCCATTAGGCGACACGTTGTATACTTTTAATTGTATTATCTGTGGCCTTCATGCCAGTTTTTGTACACGCACACGACTATCACGACCTGCCTCGCAGCAGTGCCTCCGGGGGCGAATGAAGATTTCGTAGTTGATAGGTCATCTCGCCTACCTCGTATCGTCAACAATAATGGCAGTTCGGTTTCTGCTTTTCTTTCGTAACTGCAATTGTGTAGTAGGAAGCAATATAATGGCCATGAAGGTTAATTAAAAACCACTTTAAAATATTATTTTCTATATTTATCTGTCTAATTTGAAAAATATGTTCGGCGTTAAGTTTGTCAACTGGTTCGACATGTCGCTAATTTTACCATGCGGTTTGTTCTGCGTTACAAATTGGCATTTTTCTTTTAATGAGTAGTTTCACACTTCGCAAATAATGTTTATTTGATTCCACAGCAGGCAGGATTATGTACCAGTTATTCCAGTGATTTCTGATTCTAGTTTCTGGCTATTTTCTGAGATTGTCTTTCTGGAAACTATTATACTTTGTAAATATGTTATTGCAATATTTATAGCGAACTCGTTTATACTTTAGCAGACTTTCGTAAATTGTAGAAATATTTTCGTTGTAACGTGTTTTGTTTTTCAAATAACAAGGGCTTCGTTTGTAACAAAACTCAAGAAATATTTTAACAGGAATCGCTTTTTGTCGAGAAGTAAATGGGATATGATTTGATCATTATTAGACTTAAAACCCGTAGTTATCTGTCTGCACTCGCTCGTAACATCGTGTTGGTAAATCAACATTCAATAAATGGAATATGTGTTTGCAGTGTAACTTTTTTAGTTTAGAAAATTTTATTGCATTTTAAGAAAATTTGCCAGGAGAGAAAACTTTATCAATTCACGCTGTTATGTTTGTGTGTTCACCACCCTCCCTTACATTGTTTTGAATAACCAAGCCACATGTAATAAATCTCTGTAGATGTGTTATAACAGGAAATGTCATCCTGGTGCAATGTTTGTTTAGAAATTATAATTTGCAATTATAAAACGATTAATGTGCAAATGTGGAATCTCTGCATGTAGTTCACTATAAATATTAACTGTTAAAGATTCTGTTTTGCCAAGTTAATACGGTAAATATTGATTACACAATAATCGGAATTGAATCCGAATATGGTTTGGTGTGGTGGTAGAGGTCACGGTTTGTTTACTAAGGGGGCGCAGGTCTAATGAAGGTTTTTGCAGTTCAATCTTTCGCAAATTTAATTTAAGTTTTACCTTTAATACAGTTTTGATATTAATGAATTTGTTTTAGAGCGCACATTAGAAAATAGAATTTATATTCGTTATTTACAAATGAATTCGAATTACGTTACTATCAATTTATTGTACTATTACAAATATCCCACAACAAATATCTCGCAAGTCTCTTAAGTAGGTTAGTATATTGTTAGAAGAAAAACAAATTTTTCTAGATGGATTTTTATCGTAACCATGTTTCCAGGGATTTTTTTTAAAAGGTACAATCGATTTTGTTTACAGTATGCATGTCGTATTTCTGAATCGTGCAATATATATGTTTGTATAGTAATCCGTATAGTAATAGGTGTAGTATGTTTATATAGCAGTAGGGAATATTGAGTGAATGAGTTGACAGAACTGTAATGCATGTAAATATAGAATGCAACATGGCACTGGCATAGAAATACATAAAATGTGTTGGCAGCGTCGGGAGTTTAAGTTTATATTAGCATTTCTTTCGGGTGAAGCAGTAAGCATTTATTTACAAATTTAATGCGAAATAAGAGGTGCGCGGACGTGTATGAATTACATTCGTACGGGCAGTTCAAAGCAACAGGCTTTCCTTGGCACAAAACAGCATGCAGCACCACACCAGTGTTTTAGTATTGTAACCTGAGGGAACCTGTGGAATAACAAGTCGATGTTAGACTAGGTGCAGCCGTCTTAATACACTGACAGCTGGTAAGTTACTCATCAAGATGCCTGACACAGAAATAACCAACTGGGTACAGATTGAGAAGGAAGCACTCGATATATACTTTGGCTGCTATCGTTTCCACCACTTCCTGTGTGGTCGAACAAACATAATAGTCCGCACAGATCAACGACCATTAGAGACCATCTTCAAGAAACCTCTTCTGTGAACCCCTAAACGCGTTCAGTACGTCCATCTCACATATCATTATAATGACGTAAGCATCCAGTGCAAGATAGGAAGTGAACTGTACTTAGCAGATACACTGAGCAGGGAACCAGTGCAGAAGGACCCAGGACGGGACCATGAGAGCAACAAAGAATTTATCACGAAACTACAAAGTATTAGCAACCAGCATCATCTAAATATGATACATACTACATCAAGCTGTATACAACAATACAGAGAGGCAGAGAGTAGGTCGCAAACGTTAGCTGCTGTCATTAGTGAAGGGTGGCTGGAGCGCAAATAGGATGCACCTAAAAGTGTAAGAGAATACTTGTAATGTAGAGTTCAACTAAGTGTATATGATGGCATGATATTCAAATGGGAATATTTTGTAGTGCCACAATAAATGAGCGCAGAATAGCACATTCAAGTAATAATGGTCGAAAAGCAAGTCTCCGAAAAGCAATAGATACACTGCACTAGCCACACATGAAGGAAGACAAACAAAAGAAGATTAGTTTTCCAAAATGTCAAAAAATTTTCCTCTGACTAATTCTATATGAAAATGCAAACTCATGAAGTACCAGACTTACCAGGAAAGAGAGTAGCAGCAGATCTATTCCAGGTGCATAACAAAGAGTGCTTTATTCTAACTATTATTCAAACTACTGGGAATCAGACAACCTATCTAGAATTGACTTTGTAGCAGTAATTAAAACCCTGAAAAGTAGTAGACCAGTGATAAGGCTAGGAGAGGCAGGACTCCTACAATTTGCTCGACATGGAATTCCTGCTACACAAGTCAAGAATAATGCCACACGATTTACTAGTTCAAAGTTTCCGTTCTTATCAAAAACCCGGGATTTCCACCAAACATCTTTTTCCCCCTAACACCCGTGGAGCAATGGGAAAGCAGTAACGTCAGTAAACATTTCAAAGAACATTATGAAGACGTGCCTGCAAACACAGGCGGACCGGTCCTGTAGTTAGCATTGCTGGAATGGCACAACACACGCAGGTCAGGTATTGGGACATTATCTAGTGCAATGACTCGTGTCTAGAAGAACGAGAACACAATTATCCACATCAACAGTACTTCTAAAACCACGAGTACCGGAGAAAGTGTCAGCATTACTGGAGGAAAAATAACAAAAATACAAGGGTCAGCATGAAAATAAGGGCTCGCGATCTACCAGAACTACTGATAAGCCAAGAAGTGTGCATAAAACCAGAACCTCAAGTGCCCAACTAGCTGTGGTCTCCTAGAACAATTACGCAGCAGTTTTCATCATGCTTATATGAAGCTCCAACTAAGGAGGGAACTAGGAGATCTTCGAAGTAAGAACAGCAGAATGGAAACCAACTTAGAAAGACAAGTATTGCGACCACATGATGCAGTGTAGAAGAACAAGAGGAAACCAGCGAAAGAAAAGGATGAGCTGCATAGCTTCCGTGGGTTTCCCGCTCAAACAGAAGAGCACCTTGACAACAAAACAGCAGGAACACTTCCTAAAGCTTCACGTATTACAACGCGATATCCCTGATAAGGACGCCAACACGCTACCTAGAGTAGAGTCCAAAGAAGACAACTGAAAACGATAAGAAGGAAGATTTTGTTTTAGTATTACGTATATAATATGTGCAGTGTTGTTTATATAGCTGGAGGGAATACTGGCTGAATGAGCTGGCAATACTGCAAATTGAGTAAATATAATTAAATTACATGCCGCCAGGCTGGAAATACATAAAACAATATCAGATTTTAATTTTGCTGTTCTAGTAGTTGTCATCGCACATACGTGCTTTGCAGTAATTTGGTTTATTTCTCCTACTGCAATTATTACGAAAATATAATTTAACTTCTCCACTTTTGCATTGCTGGGCTTTCTGAATATTCACATCAAGTTCATGCAGAATAACTACAATAATGGATGCTAAAATGCTTTGAATGCTAAAACAGTGAAAACATAGATAAGTAATTTGTCGGAAGGATACCAGAACATATTTTTAATTGCCGCTTGAATATCAAGTAGAGAACACGAACATTATTTTGTGATTATGGGTCCCAGTTTGATTGTAGTAACAAACGCTGTTTGTTTTTGATTGAGAAATTTAAGAAGTCCTACTTAACATATACTTTCTTCTCGTTTGAATCCTTCCACTGCACGCAAAATCTACATTTCCATGGTCCTAAGCACTTATTAATGCTACAGTAAAATTAAAACGAATATTGATAGGAACCTAAATGTGTTAACAACATGTCAGTCCATTCCATATACTGTCACACTCAGAAAATGGGTTTGTTGAATCAAACAAAATTAGTTTGGCAGAACCAATATACATGTTTGTATAGGGACCGTTAAATATTAGTTGTTGTAAACAAATTATTTTGTTGGTATTATTTGGTTGCCCCAACAAAAGATTTGGTTTATGCAACCAAATATTTTTTTGGTGCTACGTATAAACAGTTTCGAATAATATAAACAATAGAAGAGCCCGAGCAAGATAGCGAGATAAGAACGTTGATCATCTGCGCCCCAGAGCAACGACTTAAGGCACCTAAGCTTATGTGATTGCAGACGATGTTGGAATGTTTTAATATACATTTCAAATACCTTGTACTGAGAACAAGGGAGAAAAGGAGAGTCGATGTAATAATAAAAAATTAGAAAAGGCCGACAGGTGAAAGGCGAAGTGTAATGGAGGTAGCCGTGGGGAGAGATTTTGGCCGGCGCGGCGCAGTCTTTTGGTGCGGAAGATCGTGTCACTGTGGATATTCCGCTACTGAAGTGGTGACTACTGGCGAGGATTTCCGGCAGGGTGTTCTCTTTCCTTGGCAACAGGACATCAGTGTGTTTGCAGCCACTCATTCCAGTATGAGGAGGAGAACCGCCCCTGGCCGTCCACGACCCAATGACAACAAGTCGCAACCTTCTGTGGTTGTTTTATTTATAGACCGCCTGACGTCGATGAACGAGAGAAACAGCACAACCCTCGCTTGAGATCGATCCAGGACGGCAGGTTGGAGAAAGAGGAGTAGAAGGCTCAGGGTAAAGTCTCCGCCTGCAGTTTCATTTCTCTTCCATGAGCAGTGTGGCGGGTGCTTATACGGCAGTTGTATTTTTCACATAATCCCCGCCATCCTTCAGCTTTTTTGTAGCAACGGGTGGTATTTCACACCCGTGACTAAACTTCCTCCACGGTGATTCCGTAAACATGCCATTCGCCATGCTTTTGTAGATACAAAAAAACAATGCTTTTGGCATTATTGATTGGTTCGTGGTTGCCGTATCGGCAATAATAGCACAAATTCGGACTTTTTAAAACTACGTTCTTTAAACAACAAAAAATAATTGCTTGAAGTGGAAGTTATACATTTTAATTCATCATGAGTCAGTAGTAAGGAAATTAATGTTGACAGCTAAGGGCGTGAGGCGCAGGATCGCAGGATTCGGCCGCCACCAGGTTATTACGTCATCGGCGGCCATATTTTCCCCATTTTCACCCTCAAAATTCCCCTTTCTTCCTCCAAAAACCAATAAAATACCGTAAAAAGTTACTTTTTTCGTTAAGAAGTTCCCTTTTTTCCCTAAAAACATTATAATTTTTCACTCAAAAACTGGTAGAAAACCACAAAAATGGTCGAAGCCCCTCATGCGCAGAAAGAAATTAAATTTAAGAGATTTGACGGTTTCCTTAGGACCTACAGAGCAGTGGCGGCCATATTTGTTTTATAGGTATACCAAATCGATAAAAGGTACACAGGATAGGAGTCAAACCTACAGATCAGCCATCTTGTACCCATCAGCAATATTGCATCAATATCGTATGCAGATTACATTTGACCTAGACCCAGAAAATTTGACCTTCATCTTTGACCTTCTACGTTGACCTTTGACAATACAAATCCCAAAAAATTTGAAAAAAAATACGAAAAAATTTCACAAAATTTATTATTAAACGTTATTTAACAATTATTAAAAATCTATTATTATAAATTATTAAGAGAGTATTTAAAAGTACTAAAATTTACCAAAGGACACCACTAACACATACACATTTTCTATCTTGGTAGGCGAACACCATCTTGGTATAAATCACCCATCTGCCATATTAGATGGAAACTAACTTGACCATGACCCTATTATATTGAATGACCTTGAAAATATAAAATCGAGACAAAACACACAAAAGTCAAACAGCACAATACATTACAGACTACCGCCATCATATTAAATGCACTCTACCTCGACCTTGAACCCATGACCTTGAATAACCTTGAAACTCTAAAAAATGCATAAAAGTCAGCCAGCATAATACATTTAAGCCTACCCCATCACATTAGATGCAGACTACCTCTACCTTCACCCCTTGACCTAGAACGACCTTGAAAATAAAAACTTGAGAAAAATACATAAAAGTCAGCAAGCATAATACATCACAGACTACTACCACCATATAAGATGCAGACTACCTCGACCTTGACCCCATTACATTGAATAACATTAAAAAATATAACTCCAGTAAAAATTCATGTCAGCTAGCATAACATATAACAGACTACTGCCAACATATTAAATACAGACTACATTCACCTTGACTGCATGACCTTGAATGACCTAGAAAACAAAAACTCGAAGAAATACTCAACAGTCAGCAAGCATAATACATAACAGTCTACTACCACCATATCAGATGCAGGTAACCTCGACCTTGACCCCATGCTCTTGAATGTCCTTGAAAACGAAAATAAGAGAAAAATACATGAAAACCAAGCATAATATATTTCAGATTACTGATATATTATATGCAGGTAACCTCGCCCTTCACCCCATGAATTTGAATGACCCTTGAAAACTAAAATACGAGAACAATTCATAAAAGGCTCCATGAATACTACTAACACCATATTACATGCTCGTAATGTCGACCTTGACCCCATGATCTTTGATGGCCAGGAAAACAACTCGAGAAAAAAGCTGTGTATAGCAAGCCGAGATGATCCACATTTCACACTAGCTGCTGTCAAACTAAACATATGTGAGTATACAAGCCGTATGGCATTATATTGACTTTGAACCAATCGTAATCACCATTAAAACATTGTGCAGACACCAATAAACTCAATCACAGAGCTGCCACACGATTGCAGCTGACCAATCACATGCAGGCATTGAAACATTACTTATGGGAGTCAGTCTCTGACATCAAAATGACTCACAATGACTCCAAAATGACCAATTCGTGACAATTAATTACCCACCGACCAATAATCTATTGACCTATGACCAATGACCCATGGAGCAGGTGTAACAGTTGGAGCATGTGGAGAAAGTCGAGCAGGTGAAGCAGGTGGAGCAAGTGGAATAGGTGGAGCAGTGGGAGAAAGTGTATGCAGTGGAACATGTGGAGTAGGTTGAGCAAGTAGAGCAGGTGGTGAAAGTGTAGCAGGTGGAGCAGTTAGAGCAGTGAAGCAAGTGGAGCTGCTGGAGCAGTGGAGGAGCTGAAGTCAGCCGGCAGTGTGATATATATATATATATATATATATATATATATATATATGTATGTTTCAACACTTCCTGGGTAACTAATATTTGCACTTTGCAATAAAAGTGCCTAGAACTAAAGCAGACTCCCACTATGCTTCGTCATTGGTCGATGTACAACTTGAACTTTGTACTGAAAAATGCTTCCTTGTCGGTCGTCGCGTGTAAAGGACTTTATTTACATACCACCCTCTAATATTGACGAGCATTTTGTAAATAAGTGAAAACTCGATCGCAGAATCGACACTGGCAACAACCAGTTAGTGATGATTTAGGTCACGGCTCCTATTTAGACTATCAGATCATGGCATGCTCAGATACCTTAACATCTCGTTAAAGTTTACCGTCTATTATTGGTTGAAGGTGACGAAAAATAAGGTCAACAGGTATGCCCATTTCCGTACCGAGTTCCTGGACCAGTATTGGAATTAAAATTACAGGGAAAACCCCACACGAAATTGCACTTCTAATGCTTTTATCAAAGCAAGGACAAGACTTGTGTAACATACTTTACCAAGGTTTAAGACCAGTTCTGACACCTGATTCCTTCAATAAGTGATGAGGAGTTCATCGCAATGCTGATCCACCAGCTACCCTACCGTTTTCAAGCTCATTGGTCGGAAAAAATTAATCACGATCTAGTCTCGTTTCGGGACGGTATCCTATCTTTCGATCATACTGAGAAGTTGCAGAGATCGTAATTAAGTAGGGATAGTGACTT
Source organism: Dryococelus australis (assembly GCA_029891345.1). NCBI lineage: Eukaryota > Metazoa > Arthropoda > Insecta > Phasmatodea > Phasmatidae > Dryococelus > Dryococelus australis. Next base: position 157,857,236 of record CM056994.1, on the reverse strand, counting down.
GACAAACCAGGCGGACAGACCTCCACCACATTACTCCGATCAAGCATGTCCTGCGTTTCTTCAACCACCTTATCGGCGAAACCAAGGACAGGGAGTAAACCAGTACCAATGGTGTTATGCTCCGCCATATTTAGTCCCTGAACAAGACCGTTTTCCACTAGGGTAACGTTCATACCAAGGCAGAAAATATTATTCTAATAGATGAAATTAGCAAGGACGAAGTAATCGCAATGGGAGGAATTCGCCGGACGAAGAGGTAGGCTATCAGTCAGGTAGCACATTAACTGGGGAATGCCAGAAATGACCGCATTGATTCTCTGATTCAGCATAACCGCAATGAAGATATGAGGATTGATAGTAACAAGCCTGCACAAGAAACTAGGCAGATACTTCACAATATATACAGGGAAGTGTGATGAATAATTACCGTGCTACATAGATGCAAAGTTATTTTGCAAGTCAACAATCTCTCAATCCACCAGTGCCTGTATTTTTCCCTGCACTACCGGAGGGTAATTGGTGGAAACAATCAATATTTTTTTCTCCCAGCACAAGTCATAAGAAGTTAAACAATTAAGGGTTGTTGTAGATAGGACCCGGTCACTAAACTGCAAATCTGTTTACACTACTACAGTGTCTAAAACTCGACCACCGGAAGTAAGCGAGGCTGTACACGAACTCGAAGATTCAGTTGAAGAGGTAATTAATAATGTTATTATTGGGGATACAGATAGGTAATTTTTGTTGAACGAGCCTGCGGAAGAAGTAGTAAATAGCCAGGAAATGCTGTGTCCAAAGCTATTACTACATGTGTATGGTATACAAGTGCTATGTCTCCTGGACAGTTAAGCGGAAGTTAGCTGCTTGTCCAATAAAATGGTAAATCGTATACTAGATTCAGGGTACAATTTCCTACTGTAGCAGTACCGAGAATGAAAATAATAGGGACAACGTCTAGAGTAAGCCCTATTGAGTGACAACAAGTTCAATTGACAGTGAGCAGTTAAGAAAGCCAAAGGTAGTATTGACTTAGCAATTAAAGGACTCACAAAAGCTGATATTTTGGAAGTTGAATTTTTGACCCAGCACAAAATCAAATTTGATTTTTTTGACTAGATGGTGATTACTGCAGATAGCGTAACTGATATTGTGACATTTCTCGAAGGATGGAATGGTTTGGATCATTTTGTTAGCTTGTTAAGGTAAAGACACAAGTCCACCAAACAGACCACTAGTTACGAGTGTAATAGCAACATCGGCTGATTTTTATAAATTTGTAAATAGTGTTGAGTCACTGAGCTGGGATCAGCAAGTCAGTTTGGAGCAAGTGTTGTTTGCTAACCAGTCAGTTTTCTTTGAAAAACCAGTGCGAAATAATATCTATAAAGCAGATATTCAGGTTATTGCAAGAGAGCCATTTAGCAATAAATCATACCCAATACCTGCCAAATATGTGAGGGACATGGAAGAGTACTGAAAGTAGATGTTAACTTGGAATAATGTCAGACATGCAGCGAGTCCGTATTGCAAACTGATAGTTTGCATATGGAATAAATATGGTTCAGTAAGCCTATGTTTGGATGCGAGGAAGTTGAATGATATAAAAATAAAATCAAGGGAATATGCATGTACTACCGAAGAACTGCTCAAGTTATATCAAGGTGTGAAATTTATTACTACGATTAATCTAACACAGGGTTATTAGCAGATACCACTAACTGATGCTTGCCAGCTGCATCACAGGATTTCCCTTTAGAAATCAGCTGTTTATATTTAATGTACTTCCATTTGGATTGTTTAATGCAGTAGTGCAATTCACATGCTGCATTAATGTAACTCTTGGAGACGAATGTTCTGATTTTGCTACATCGTATATGGACGATATTCTTACTGTATCAAGTACCTTTTAAGAAGATCTATAACACCTACAGATAGTTCTGATAAAGCTAGCCAGCACAGGGTTGACTGTGAAACTTACAAATTCGTTGTTTTGCCGCTATAAAGTACCCTTACTAGGGTATGTTCTAACACCCACCGGTATAAGAACATCACCAGATAAATTAGTAGCAATAACACAATTTCCAGTTCTCTGGAATGCGAAACAGTTCCGCACAGTTCTGGTAATGGTCAGTTTCTACCGCAATTGTTTGGACCGAGTGGCTGAAACCTATCTACCATTGTGTGAGTTGCTACACAAATATGTCCCATGGAATTGGACTGAGGAGAGTCAGCACACCTTCAAAGCGGCAAAGAACTCGTTTTTGAATAACACATCACCAGGTGACGGGCCCGCGGGATCCACGGGCTTAGCCACAACGGGTGAAGCAGGTAATTATGTGAAAGATTAGTACCGATGTTATATTGTTGGGCTATTTGACATTTATGGAGAACAACCACGAACAAAATGTTGTGTATGTATTGTACTTGCAATTACACACCATCAGAACAACCACGAATAAAGTAGTTCCAGAAAAACCATGAATAATAGAGGTTGAGAACAACCACGAATAGCGATGATCCAGAACAACCACGAACAATGCCTTAGAAAAGTATTGTCAATAAAAAGACATAGATAGAATTACCACGAATAACATGTTATATAAGTATGGCTATAAGTGATGCAATATGCTGTCTATTATGGCAAAAGGTGACAACAACAACTTACATTTGACCAATATAAGAAGGCAGAACTGACCCTCGCTCAAGGAAAGGTATTTTACACATCCCAATAATGAACTGTAGGCTGCAATGCAGCCTTAGGTAATCAGTATCCAGACAGAACGCCAGAAATAGTATAAGGGGAGCAATATATTTCCCAAATGCAGATGATCCAGGGACTCTGTAAGATCTCTCGTACTGAGAGACCTTGGCAGCAGTTCAATACTACCTACCTATCCCGAGCATCATGATAATGGCCGGTCTCAGACCACATGAACTCTGAAATCAACAGAAACATGTGGATAGCATGTCTCACATGGCCTTCACGCCTCATGTATCCCTTGTCACAACACATCTCAGAACTGGCAGTCAAAAAGCACATTGTATTACAAAATACAGAGCAATGTTCCTCACCTGGGGCACGCGATGAACCACATCACGTGCCCCAACATCTGACACTAATTGCTTACTTCCTTGAAAGTTGGCACAAAGGGTGACCTTTTGCCACAGTCACACACTCCATTCGGCATAGGCATGCTATCATGCATCTCATACCCATGGGTGAGGTTTATAACGAACTTCAGCAGGGAAACATAACAATTTTTCTCAATTAGGTCACGTGCCCATACATATTACACATCTTGTTTCAATTGATCAGTCTCGCCCATTTGTGTGCCACCTCTCGGATACATATAGGTAAGCCATCCTCTCAGCCATAGCCATGTAATATACTCCTTAGGAACCTTAGTAGGGCGACAAAGTGCCACACCTGGAAACATATGTATCATCTCTAAAGACCCCACAGGTCTGTTAGGTGACATTTATCCCAGGCACACACTGGCTTAAGGCTCTTACATATCCTGGGAGGTTGGCCTTCGCGACATGTACAAACATCCATAAGCCAAAAGATGTGTGCGATTAATATGGCACCTAGGCTGGGAGACGTAGTGTCACACCCTACAATATATGTGACACTTCTCGGAAACATGGATTTAGTGCATCAAAACAGCCCAACTTCCACATATCTGAGAAGTGCCACATATAATGCAAGGTATGATACTATATATTTTAACCTAGGTTGCTGCTGACTCTGAGAGGGTGGTTATTGCCACAGACGCACCCTCGCATGGATAAATGTCACACAGAGCCAATAGGAGACCTTCACCACATGCACACCCCGGCTAAAGCTCCTAAGGAACCTCTAAGAGTGACCATCGCCACATGCACACCCTCCTTAAAGCCCGTACGTAGAAGGCTGACCGCCAACCGCAACATGCATGCCCATGTGCACAGTTGCTGCAGAAACACGGATGGTGTGCCTTGCCATAGGCACGCCCCAATATCTCACTTCCATATACGTACGGCGCCTTTAGATGTGTTTCAGATGTACTCCTGCATAGGAACCACACCCCCTCTGCATTTATCCATGCTTGGGACCGGCAACATCACAGTAGACATTGTATGTGATGCAGGTTGTATTACAGTTGTCCCATTGAGGAAGGGAGCCATGATGGATACAAAGGTCCTCACCACTAGGCCTACTGGGTCTCTCCTTGGACACACACATAGACACCCATGCCATAGTTAGTGCACAGAATACTTGGAACTAAAGTAAATGTACCATAATTATGGTTAACATATCACATGTAGACAATTTTAATATCGTAGTGCACCGTCATAAAGTTACAACTTTATGATACACGGATCGCCGACACATTCTACACCCATGTCTCCACCTGATTGTCTCCATTCAATCAAACTTCTCAGGCACTCATGTCAATGCATGAATTCACTTGCAGTTTGTCGTAGACAGATTGATGTTCTGAGTGCATGGCTTAAAGGTAATTATATCACTGAGTTCCCCTTTAGGAAAGTGCTCGCTTGCACCTATCGGTGCTAGCTCGCACATCCCAAAATGCAGTTGTTATTATGGTGAAAGTAAGACTTAAGACTTCAAACCCAAGACAATAAACCTGAGACCTAAACTCTAAGACATAAAACCTTAGACCTAAAACCTAACACCTAAAACCTAAGACCTGAAACCTACAACCCAAAACCGAAGACATAAAACCTAATACTTAAAACCTAAGGCCTGAAACACAAAACATAAAACCTTAGACCTAGGGCCTATAAAACCTAAGACCTAAAACCTAAACCACATACCTACAACCTAAAAAATAAAACCTAAGACTTAAAACATCAGACATATAACCTAAATTCTAAAATCTAAGACTTTAAACCTAAAACCTAAGACTTAGGGCCTAACATCTAAGATCAAAACCTCTGACATGACATCTAAGAACCAAAACATATAATTAAACCTTAAACCTAACCCCTAAATCCTAAAACATAAAACCAAAAACCTAAGACATAACAAGACATAACCTACAAGCCGGAATTTAAGTCCTGAAAACTAAGACCTAAGACATAAAACCTAACACCTACAACCTAAGGCCTAAGAGTAAAAACCTTAGATCTAAATCCTAAAACATAAATCCTAAAACCTAAGACTTAAAACCAATGACCCAAAACCTAAAACCTACGACCTAAAACCTAAAACCCATGACCTGCAACCTAAAACCTACAACCTCAGACCTAAAATCTAAACCTAAGACTTAAAACCTAAGACATAAAATCTACTTTAACTTACATCCAAAACCTAAGACCTAAAACCTATGACCTAAAACCAAAAACCTAAAACCAAAGACCTGAAACCTAAGACTTAAAAATTCTGACCTATAACATAAAAAATTAAACTTAAAACTTGAGTCTTGAAACCTTAAACCTAAAACCTAAGTCCTACAACCTAAGACCTAAAACATAAAACCTAAGACTTAAAACATCAGACATACAACTTAAATCCTAAAACTTAAAACCTGAAACCTAAGACTTTAAACTTAAGCCGTAAATCCTAAAACATCAGTCTTTAAACCTAAGACCTAAAACCTAAGACTTATATCCTATGAACTAAGACCTAAAACCTATGACATGAGAACTAAGACCTCACACCTAAGATGTAACACATATGACCTAAAACATAAGACCTCACACCTAAGATGTAACACCTATGACCTAAAACCTAAGACTTAAGATTTAATATCTAAAACTTAAGACTTAAAACTTAAGAAATAAAACTTAAAACTTAATACTTAAGACTTAAATGTAAAACTTAAGACTAACGATTTAAAACTTAAAGTCTACGGCCATAGGCTTACGAAGGAACCCATGGTTGGGAGGGCGGGACATGGAAATGCACATCCCCCCCCCCCCCAACTTTGAAGGAAATCAGTTGAAAAATGTGCCTTCCAGGCCGATTCGAAAGTGCAAAACAGACCCCCATGGTTACCGCAACTCCTCCTCGGGGATTTGGTGGAGTGGGGTGGAGTGTGGGGGGATCGATAGCCCAAGGTCCAAGGTTACCCCACTCCACTATACCTTAAGAATGGTGAGGGGTGGGGGGTTCTGCACTCCCTTAAATGCTTCTGTTTTTGATTAATGGCATGTTTCATTCATTCATCATCCTATACAGGCAGGTAATTACTACCTGCATGCTGACACATCTGAATACGCTTTGGGTACAAAGCTCGCACAAGTAGGATAAGACGGTGTAGAAGGTACAGTGTCGATGGTAAGCCAAACACTCAATAAGGCAGAAAATAATTACTGTGTCACGGAGAAGGAAATATTAAGTGTGGTATGGTCTTCAGAGTATTTTAGAAATTTAGTGTTATGTGAGAAGATAATTTTTAGAACAGTCCACCAAGCTCTCTTAAGCCTAAAAAAGTATAAGTGTTTAGCAGCCACCTAACTTATTGGGTATTACTTGTCCAAGAATTCAATTCTGAGTCTCGCCACATTAAGAGGACAGACAACCTTTCTGCCGACTACTTAAGTCGCAACTCCAACTGTTTGCCAGACGACAAAGAGAAGTGTTCGCTTGAGTTCAGAGTAGCACACATGAGAAAGCGGTATTCGCCCACACCACATTGGCAACATATGCTGAACAACCTGAAGCAAAACCAAGAAGTAGATGTAGGATGCAGTGAAATTTTGGTAAAGCTATAAGAGGTTCTGCCAGAGCATCCACTAAGGAATAACATTAGTGTAAACCAAGAAGGAGTTTCATTCAGACGAAAAATACGTAACTCTCCAGTGGAGAAGGTATGGAAACTAATGGTACCGACACAGTTATTTCAATTAATAACGCACACTTTGTGTTCTATCTGATAAGGAAACGCAGTTTTCTGGCCGCGTTTGGCAGGAAGGAACAAGCCGTACGAATATAGTACCCACTACCACAGCAATTCGTTATCCCCAAGGCAACCCCATGAAACGACATATGCATAAGTTAGGCAGTATGTTAATTACATTTTGTCATTCACCTCAGCAAAATTGGAGAGACCAATTAAAGTAAGTTCAGTTCGTAATTAATAACGCAGTCCACGTGTCTTCCTCACTGACCCTATAGGAAGTGCTGACAGGAACGCATTCTGAAGTGTTCGACCTAAAGAAACCACCCCTTAAAACCGATAAACGCAGAGTCTTGCAGTCTTACATGTACCAAGAGAGTACATATCGTAATTATGTCTTATTACAAAAATTACCCTACCGAGACACTCTTGCATAGGATTGAGATAATTGAATCATGCAATGACTAAATAATTAGAATAAATATATATTAATGCAGTTGTGCCTTTGCATGTCCAGAAATGAATTATGCATTATTACATATAGCAATGAACAATTAGTGGGGAATTAACCTCCGTACATGTCCACCCACCTTTCCTCAACCCAGCTTAGCTCAGCTGCAGAGCATGAGGAGGTAACTGTGGAGCATGCGGAGCTAAATGGGGAGTCTGCTGAGCTAACTGCATAGTATGGGAGCTAACCGTAGAGCACACGGAACTAACTGCAGAGCATACGGAGCTAACTGCGAAGTTTGCGTAACTAACCACGTTTCATGTGAAGCTGATTGCGAAGTGTGCGGAGCTAACTACGGAGCATAATGCGGAACATGCGGAGCTTACTGTGGAGCATGCGTAGCAAACTACAGAGTGTGCAGAGATAACTGCAGACCCTGCGGAGCTAACTGCGGAGCATGCCGAGCTGACTGTGGTGCTGCAGTTCTAACTGCGGTGTTGTGGTGCTGATTGTGATTGTGGTCGTAAGCATGGTGTCAGTGCGGTGTGTGTTTTTGTGATGGTCCCACGTGAAAAAAAATATTCCATGTATTAAAAAATAATGTATATAATCCTATCTCCGAAAGCTAATATGCGAACATTTTATTTAATAATCTCGATTTGAAAAAGTACATATCCAGGTTCCCCAGTATATTATTTCATCGCTTCCTGGGTAAACTATATTTACACTTTGCAATATAATTGGTCATAACTGCTGCTGGTTCCCACCATGCTTCCTAATTGATCGTCGTCGCGTGAAAGAACTCTCTGTACGGACGGCCCTCTCAAGCTGATGGGCATTTTAACATAGGAGATAACCTGACCGCGGAATCGACACTTGTGACAACATTTAGCAATGATGTACTCCATGATCGACGAAGTCAAAAAAGCAGGCCTTCTTATTCACAATTCATCTTCGATGTAGTTTGCATCTAGTATGGTGGTAGTAGTCTGTTATGTATTATTCTTGCTGACTTTTATGTATTTTTTATGAGAAAACATATTGAAATTTGCAACAATAGTGAGAGGAATTCCAGAAAATCCGGTGATAACAAAATTAGGGAATAGAGTTTGGCATTGCAGCTACGAGTCTATAGTCTACATAAAAACTCATTTACACCTCTCGATTGCCAAAGGATTAATGAATATGTTAGGTTGAGTGAGGACTGTGAAGCCTCATAAGAGGTGGGGGTGTGGCAGAATTTTGAGTTCGTTTCGCAGCATCTCATAACTTCCGCTTAGTATAACCTTTGACTAGGAGAAGCTGCGACGCACGTTTAAGCTTCAATCAACAGATCTCGTCAAGGTCAATCGATCATGTGCATAAACATACTTGTGTGGCGTGGTTATGGTGAAATTGCATTATTTTAATGTAAAAAAAAAAAGAAAATTTAATACAATTTTAGCCTATGTTGTCAAAAAGCCAAGTTAAATTACAGAAATTGTATACGGTAGGACAGAGCATCTGAAATGCAATCCAGTGATACCTATGAAACCCCATATGATTTAGTGAATCGGTGCCGGGAAAGTAAAATACACACCAAGGCGTCCAAGCACGTCAACATAGATTTATTGACGCAAAACAAGTTGCTGTAGCCCAACACAGCCAAACCAATTTTTTTTAAGTTTTTGTTTTCAAGGTCATTCAAGGTAATTCATGGTCATGTGGTCAAGGTCGTGGTCATTGACTTTCAATATGGCGGATGGGTGATATCTACCAAGATGGTGGTCGCCTATCAAAATGGTGGTCGCTTGCTAAGATAGTCGTCACCTACCAAGATGGCTACTGCCTACTATGCTCGTGGTTGCGTACTAAGATGGCTGACTGGGTATGGGCAAGTGGGTGGAGGCTAGCCGACTAATTGGTTATTTTGTGGGGAGGGAGGACCACGGGAAATTGATTTATTTTACATAATTCATTAATAATTTTTTTAATAATTTTCAATGACATATTTTTGTAATATTTTTATGCTATTTCATCGAACTTTTTTATGGATGTTTCGGAATTTAGTGTAAAATTGTTGTGATTTTATTTAATTTTTGGGGTCAAAGGTCCAGGGTGAAAGTCAAAAGTCAAAGTTCATAGACCTTGCTCTTCTGGCTCTGAGTCACTGATCCCGGTCACCTGGGCCTGGCCCTGGGTCACAAATCCCCATTTCCTGCTCCAGGAAATATGGGTTATTTCTGATGATCCTTTCAATATATTTTTAATAATTTTATATAAATTTTATACAATAATTTTTTTCGTACCTTGTTTAGAATTTTTCTGGGTATTTTTGAAGATTTTTGGATTTTTTTTTTTTTTGGGATATTTACGTTTTTTAGGTCAAAGGACCCTGGGGTCTAGGTCAAGGTTACGGGTAAAAATCATGGGTCAGGGTCAATGGCATTCAAGATGGTGATCAGGTGACGTAATAACACGGAGACCAGCCGGCTCTGACTCCGATGACGGATGCCCTTGTCTCAGATCCTCCATTTCCTTAATTCTTATTATGTTTAATTAAAATAAGGATATTTTATATAAAGAAACAGATACATATTTTTAATTCGAAAGTTATATCGAAGTAGTAGTTTTAAATTTTCATTTACTATGCATGTTGATATAATATAAATGATTCTAGTTCTGACCTCGAGCTTTCACTACTCCTATAATGCGTTTTGAGGTTTTCATTAGAGATGTTAAATAAAGAGTTATTGAAAGTCATGTAAATACTAAATGATAAAGTTGGTATGTAAGCAAAAATATATGTATCTACATTAAGAAATCAAATTTTAGGTTTCCACAGTGAATAGTTCATATAATTTTTATGTTAATAATAATCGATAAAGTAATAGCGTGATTGCTAGAGTAAACAAATTTTCTGAGTGCTATCTTTAGAGATGTGAAAACATCTGAATATATGCGTCTGCTATACCAATGGATACATCAAATAAATATAATATATTCTTCGTTTTAAAATGAACATTTATAACTGAATGTTACGTAGGAAGTGAGATGGATCCAGCAAAACAATTTCTTACAGCGAATGCTGTCTACAAAATAGATTACCATGGATGTGTCTACAGGAGAGGCAAAATGTTTGTGTATATGACGAAGCTATGAAATGGTATATTTAAAGTAAGCTATAAATTCTATATATCTCATTTAGTTATTACAGCACAAATATATTGGTTTTTAATTCTTTGGGGTGGAAAACCTTTCACATCTAGGGTAGAGAATATCTGTCATATCTTACCACTCTCACGAGAATTTCCTTTTTTTATAAGACTGGATGTGTATATTAAGAGTTAAAATTCTATTCCACTCACATTAGTTTCGTTTAGATGAGTAATAAACGATCGAGAATTTGTAAAATAGAATCATCAATAATGCTTGTATTTTTTTTGTAAGAGCCTAGCTGTTTTATTGCTGCTCTAGCATAAAATTAACCAGTATGTTACCTCTGTATTGTTATAGTAGGGTAGTGTTGTAGCGAAAAAGAAGAGATGACATTATCTTGATTAAGTTACATATTTAAATAAATCACATGGAATCAAGGTACATTTATGTTGTCTGCGATTCTCCTTTTAGGAAATTCAGGGGAAATGAATGCGAAGAGGTTATAGATGATCACTTTACAATTTGATAAAGATTGTCTTCGCAAATAGGTAAAGGAGAAGGGATAAATATTCAATTCTTACCCTCTGCGAGATAGGAAAATTAATGATAATGAAATTTTGAATGGCGTGTAAACAATTCGACGTTTGCCTGTAGTGATTTCGGGAAACCACGTGGAAAAAATGAAAGAAATCTGAATGTTTTGGATACGAATCGAACTCACGTCCTTCTGAATGCGAGTTTAAATATAGTATTTGTCTTTACATGTTAGTCTTGTAAAACATTGTTTATTTCTTGTATTAACTTTGGTTATGAGAAAGCTTTTATTTAAAGCTCTTATGACTTGTTTAATTTCCCAGGCGATGATTTTCGTATCTGATAATTTGTCTCATATAATACAAAGATAAAGAAAAGTTGAAAAAAAAAAAATAAAATGTGGTGTGTTTAAGTACCTACTAATTTTTGTATGTGTATGTATGCAGTAAGTCTATTTACGATCTACATAGGTACTCTAAATGATTAAGTTTTGATTCCTTATAAATGAGTATGGGTTCGATTCGCGAGGGAGCGGTATGGGCGAAACTTACACGCATGTTTAGTGCCTCATCGTTCGTACGCACAACGAATCCAGAGTTTCTGTCATGAAGCTCTATTGTGTAAATTAGATCTGTAACAGTGGAACTTTTTTACACAACATGAAGGCGTACAGAAAAAACTACGTCCATATGATTGTAGTTTTCGCTTGTCGCTCAAAGAAACTGAATTGCCAAACTTTAAAAATACGATATTTGACCGTTTTCACGGATTTTTTTCGCCAATAATACACAAAAGATGACAATAATATAAATAATATGGAACGTAGATAATTGCTGTTTAACTTTTCCGCTTAAAATTCGTAATTGCATAACATTTATTTTCCGAGATACACATAATAACGCAAACACCTATTTCATAGAAAATGTTTCAGTACAGACTTTTCTTAAAATAAACTGCTTGTTCAGTAATGTTTACCGTAAAAAAGCATGCATCATGTAAGTAGGATTTCAGGTGAATTATCAAATGCATATATGCTCGGCGGTTTTCTTTACAGTATAACTTCCTGCGAGGGAGTAAAGAATTTGAGAATGAGCTGAGTTAATGTTTTCACTGGATCTTAATTTCTGAGTGATAGAAATCAAAAGATGCTAAACTTTCGTTGGAAAAATTTTAATAACGTTTATGAAAACTCTGTGCGGAGAGGTGGTGTAGCTTCTGTTTCCACATGACGCTCTGCCATAATGGTATTTCTTACTAAAACGAATCTCGAAGTCTTCGCTCTCCCGAGACGGTTGCCGGGTCAGGTGTTTGTCGGACATGAGAAGTCGTCAGTCACCCCCCTTACCGAGAAAATCAGGAACTAGTCTTGCACCCCTGCTCCCATATCCCTCCGTCATGGGCCAGGCACTTTCTCTGATGGAACAGGCACTTTTTCTCTGCCTTGATGAGGGTATGAAGTTCTTGTAGTATAAATGTTAATGTATCAACTTTTTATTTAGCATTAAATATGAAATGGGTTTAAGAACAAGTTGATATTTAAATTGTTACTGCATGTGTGTTTTGAGTAGTAACTATCTATATGTCGCTGTCTTGATATCAATTCGTCAAATAGTAAAACAATGTACACGTATTTATATCACCTGGAAATGAAACAATGTATAACTCAGCGAATATATTTTTTTGACTTTGTTGGAGATTGAAGTGCGAACTAAAACAATACAATATTAGTTTGAGGTGAATCATGGTTTCAAAATGTAGCTAACATATATGGGAAAATCTTGTATGTTTGGTATATGTGGAAAACCCTTAAGAAATCAGAGAAATATTATGTTTTTTAAAATATGACACTAATGTAAATTCGGTTTTCTAATCATGATTTAAGTGAATGTGTTGAGTATTAATTTTAATAATAATGAAGTTCAAAAATATTATGTTTCTGTCAAATTCTTTTTAATTTTTGCAAAAAAATATGTAAATAAAATTATATTAACCGTTTATCGCAAGACAACTCAGTTGTCAGAACACAAGATATCTATAAAGGGTTTCATACGTAAATGTGTAGAGCAAATTTAACGTACTGAAAATAGATGACGTAACGTAAGCCAATTAAATTATATAATATTATTTTACTGACTGAGTCTCTGCGTCGAAATACAAATCTTAAAAATCTTGCTAGCAGCAACATCATAGAGAAACTTCTTCGGTCAATCACACTGGCCATTCTCCTTAGTTACTTCCTTCGCAAAACTCTCGGGGCCTGGGGTATATCACTACAGTTTTTATCGTAGCACTCGTAATATCATGTTAGATATATCTTGCTAGCAGCAACATCATATAGAAACTTCTTCGGTCAATCTCACTGGCATTCTCTTTAGTTACTGTCTTCGCAAAACTCTCGGGGCGTGGGGTATATCACTACAGTCTTTATCGCAGCACTCGTAATATTATGCTAGATATATCTTGCATTTAATTTCTAGCCCTTGTATGTAGCGCAGGCAGAATAATTTTTAATCTTCAGAGCTACACATCTCTGCCCTACCGAACAGTCTAAAGTACGATATATCATTCGGGTAATCTAAGTAGACAAATGAATTTTACCTAAGAAATCGATGATCTGTTAGTCATCACCTGCCTGATAGAAACAAGTTGACTAGACACATCTATACCTGCTTACTTAAAAGACGCCTTAAAACATCGAGCCAATCATGAGATAGCTACGTCACATCTAACATTACGTCGTGTGTTAACATAGCAAGCAAACACCAAAGTCCTATAACCAAAACGTTTGAAATACGAATAAAAAATATCTTACATACCTTGTGGGGAGACGGACCTAGGATTAATTTCTCAAGTCTACAATTGCTCACATCTTTATCAATGTGAATCGATAGTTGATTGATGTTTAATTTTGAAATTAATTTACAACTACTACTAGAGTGTGTTTATACGATACAAAAATATTCTCGAAAACTTATCTATTTCGCGAATAAGAATTTAAGCAAATTTTACAGAGTATGGAGCAAGAAGTATCTTATTCAATCCGACATCGTTTGCTTGCAGTCTTATTAAATGTGTTTAAACGTGACCTGCAAATATAGTCAAGTAAAAAAATAAACATTAACAAGTGTTGGTTGTCTCCCCCGAAGTGAAGCTGTTTGGTTTTAAAGTTATATTAGAAAATTATTTTATGAATATAATTTCCGTATTATATTTAATCGCGTGTTCAATATGGGATTTATACCCACAAATTTTCACTGCAGGATATGGACACCGACATTTTTTTAAATCCCTACACAAATTTTGACAACATATCCAAGAAATAAATGTTAAACACACAATACCTACGCTATTTACATATGAAAGGAAACCTTATTATTAAAAGAAATAAATAATGTATTACGTAAAAACGTCTAGGCATTTTTTACTAGATATGCGTCTGTGGGACAAGCCATCAGCTACAGAAGGAGAGATGAACAGTTGACCTTCGACCGCGGGTTTGCTGGTATCTTGCGCATTCCCTGGAGACACAAGGTTCAATGCGAAGAGACAATTCTACTGTCTCCTTTGAACTCGTTCCAACACATTAAGGTTTGTCGCGTCCTGCCCCGTTTGCCAGCGGCTTTCGCCTGACGTGAATGCCTTATTTATTATGGGTTAAAATATACGCCTATGTATGTCTCGACACCTGTAAAAACAATCATGCAAGTTCGTATTTTTTATTGTTTAATTGCATGAAAAAATAAATCACTTCACAAAATTAGTAATTCACAAATAGATTAAATATTATATTGATGGATACGCATTTACACACACATTCTCTCGATAAGTACATAAGAGCACAATAAAATAAAATAATAGAATAATCTAATTATATGGGTTTGTCACTCACGTAATGTAAAATGATATATGCATCTCTTATATCATTCGGATTCAATGTAGACCCGACACGGCGCTGTTATGAAAATAGAATAATATATTTTAATTAATTTCAATAATTAATAATCCAAAGAGATATATACAGTCTGTGTCACAATTCGAAAGCCTGTCACGCACGCAAAGTCATCTCGACGGCTTCCTAACATACACTGACAAATTTGTAAATAAATGTTCCAGTTGATATATATATATATCACATTCCAATATGGCCGCCGGGCAGCAGAAAACCTGATTTTTGAGCCCGAGTTGTGCTGGGATGCATACATATGTAGAGGTTTTGTAGCAAGCAATAGTTTATTGCGATATGTAATAATATATACTTCATTGCTATATACGCAAGTGCGTAAGTGACAGAATAAATTTAATTACTTTAACAATTTATTCATTGCGCTATTCTATTATCTAAATCTGATGCAACAGGGTGTCGGTGTATTTACTTGTACAGTTAGATTTTGTAACTGCGATACGTACTCTCTGGGTACATTCAAGACTTCTATTAAATATTCAGTGCGAGTATTAGGGCATGAATAAATATTCGAATTAAATTAATTAATTATACTCAATGCAATATGTACTCTTTTGGTAACTAGTGGGTACTTCAATGCTGCATATGCAAGGACGTACATTCCCCAGAGCAAACCAATATGCGTGTAATAAGTTATTGCACATGACATAGTTTTATTAGTATAGTTATTTATTCAATGCCCAATTTACTTGTCTACAACATATGAAACTCCTCTCTCTCTCTCCTCCGCTCAACAAAATGCATTTTTCTTACATCTCCCCGGCAGGACATCTATCAACCTCCAGTCTGCTTCAAGCTCCAAGGCAGTCAACATGTGCACTTACTCTCATTGCTCAAAATATAAGTACTTTAAGCATAGGTCACTTCAAACCCTCCAGTCTGGGGGCCACCGAATCCATGACGCCCCGCAGAACAAACTCGCATATCTCCGGCACACTCACATGTGTGTGGCTGGGGTTAGGGGAGGTGGAAAATGGTCATCTCCAAATGCTGACCGTGGGGGTGGTGCAGATTAGGGATGGAGACAAGCACTCAAACAACAGCGCCATGGTGTTCGGTAACCTGCCAACTGTCAAATTGTGGAGGCCTGGGGAGGTGGGACGTTAGCAATCACCTCCCTGTGGGGTACAATACTGCAATGGAAGTAGATCAGGGAGTGGTGAGCATAAGGTAGTGGAATGCACCTCCCTGATGGGTACACTTCGCCGCAATCGAGACGAATTTTCCGGGGAGGTGAAAGTGGGGTTTACACCTCGGGAGAACCTTTCCCAGGATGCATCCACCACCATTTTGAATAAATTTAGTTTAGAGATTCCACCCTCCCCCTATTAATTGCCAGTAATACTGCATACAAATAACTTGTTTTAGTTTGTGTAAACAGCTATTAATAGAAAAAAAATATGACTTATAGGCTAATGCCGTTCTCACAGGAGTATATATGAAGAGATGTTCCATTGGTAGTTAAATATATGCTGCTGGCTATACCAAGGCAGTGGCTTTGAATTCGTTAGATCTTTCTTTAATAGCTTTGCGGGCTGTTTTTATACTAAGCATACATTTATTTTTAAAACTGAATATTTGAATTATTGTATGAATTATTTTTAGAAATAATGTTAACGGATTGGCTGACTGCTATGCGGAGAAAATGACGATGGGATATTTGTGTTCAAATCACTAAGTTTTCCGTTTCCATTAAATTCATGGCAGGTGGTTAGCTAGGACTATGCGAAGTTAAGATTTTTCACGTACAATACCTTTCCTACCTGTTACCAAATTAGCACTGGTTTAAACTATAATTAGAGTTTATACTGTCACAATAATTTTTCACTAGTATTAGAAGAATTATTAATATAATATAAACGGAGTTGTGATTCGTACGTCAATAATGATAGTAAAAAACACAAATATTACAATTTTCCTTTTTACTGCATCAGTAGTCATCTTTTCAATGTAGTAAAATCGTGGATAAATTCTACAAAACCATTATTCCCTTATTTCTGAGGTTTAGGCAATAATTAAATTCATCCCTGTAGAGTTGTATTTTCGTATTGCTGTAGACCAGAGGAATGAGGTGTTATAAAATATTTACATTATTCAGGTTATAAAATTTTTGAAAATGCGGTTGTGTAAACATATAACAATTTAAAACACAATTTTCAAAATTACTATTTTTGGAAAATCTTGGTATCAATTAGCCAATTCTACAGTCTGGTTCTTGATGTATACCTATCTCTAACACTGATTTTTCCAAGTTTTCTGAGCTAATCAATGCCACCCTGAAATGCTTTCAAAACATTTATCAGATGTAAAAAAAAAAGATAATATTTTACTTTCAACAACGGCATATTTTAGAATAAATATTTGACACGTATGGGGTTTTGGCTTTTATAATTCAAATACAGTGCACTTTATATTACGATCAGTTGATATATAAAGAATGTGCGTAATACATCCATTCTTTTTGGGTATAAAATATTATATAACAACCAAAAGAAGATCTATAGGCACACAATAAAGCAAAGAAAGCATTAATGTAAGTTGTGAAAATTTGGAAAATTCCCAAGTTAAAGGGTAGCATGTGTTGTGGCCAAGACATGTGGCATTTAAAATCTTCATAATATTTTCTGGATCAGTCCAGCGCATTGGCTTTTTATCTCTATTACAATTATTTGTGGAATTTGTATATTCATTATCGCATGCGATATGGGACCATCAAAAATTTTTTTATATTTTTTTTGGTAAATACATATTATTGTCACAATTGCGAAAAATAAATATTTACAATCACTGGAGAATATTACTCAATCTTTATTTGTATGTACAGTCTAGCATATTTAACTGTTCCGAAAGTAATTTAAGGAATTTAGTCTTTACCAAAGTTGGGCTAATAATGATAATAAATGCGTATGGGGGTGGACCCAGGCCGAGGCAACATCCTCCGAGTGACAGGCTTTTCCAGCTGAAACCTGCAGGTGCCCCTCGTCCCTCAGCATGACATGAAATGAGACCCTAGCATGGAGCGGCGCTGGAAACGAGAGCATCCCGAGAATACCTGCCGGCAAGCGGCATCGTCCAGCACGATACCCACATGCGAAAATCCGGGAGCGGACCCGCCGGGGATCGGGCCCGGATCGCCTTGGTGGGAGGCGAGTGTGCTACCCACTCCGCCACCGCTGCAGTTAGTCTAATCATAGTGTACAGCAAAAATTTGTGTTCTAAGTGTGTGTCACCAGTAGACTAATTCAAAACCCAAATTTGAAGTTTTTTTGAATGTTTCTCGACAAATTAATTTAGCTGAGCTTGTCACTGTGTATTATTAGGTAACTTCATTTCACCTTATTCCTACTAGTATAAATATTTAAATATTGAAGAGTGTCTCACTGGTATGCTGTTTTAACATGCATTTCTGTTAATGTTACAAGAACAAAAACAAATCTAATGGCAGGTTTTCAGTGTCCCAACTTGCATTTTCTTTTCATTTATAACTTCGAATAGTGTTAATAAATGCTATATAATAAACACTTTCGCTGAGTACAGCTAAGTGCATAGACCTACTGACAGTTAATTTATATTATTTGATATAACATATACTTTTTAAAAATAAAAACTGTGTAAACGTACCACTGAAATTTAATTTCAGTCAACTGTAGAGTTAGAATGAAGCTATTCATTAACGAAGAACCCACTTGTCAGTGATATTCCAGGCATTAAATAAATTCATCAAAAATTATAATCAATGTATTAAATCACACAATGCGTGTTTTTTAAACATTGGTGCCGAACTCCATCATATGTTGATATAACAAAAATGTAGCGACTTTCATAGCAGTGCTTGCATACCGTGGTTTGTACTACACATCACTGGTAACACAGTTGTAAGTTAAACAATTTAATGCAATGTATTTTAATACAACTTACATAATTATAATCTGCTACACTTATATTTGATGGTATATTAAACATAGTGAAGTCTACATGTTCTGACTCAAGTGAAAGTCATACTTAAGGGTAAACGATTTAAAAGTCATAAATAAATCGCCGAAATATTCACCTATTAACTGTTCCAACGAACCCATTTTCAGCTGTATTTTTTTCAATCGCTCTTGTTCTCTTATGAGGTAGTACAAACAATACTTAGTCGATTAACAGTGTTAAACGTGGGTAAGTTGAAGTGATCTGAGTCACCAAAATTTATGGAAAATTCTCTGTTCTTCTTTCCCCATTTTTATTAATGATTCTCATCTTAGATGCGCGACATTCGATATATCCTTACAAGTTCCATTACTGAGACTGTAATGAACTTATTTGTTTCTATGGTAACGAGTTATAAAATCACGCTGCAGGTATTTTTCCATGTTTCTTGTCCAGTCTGGTCTTTTTTAACATCGATCATGAGAAACGTTGTTCCTGCGGATCGGAACCAATGAATCATGCTGTATAATCTAGAACAGAATTTTTTGAACGAAAACCGATGTTTTGGAGGGCCGCTGTGGGCAAACAGAAGGGAGAAAGGGGAAACTGACCCCCCTCACCATTCCCCCATCATTCCTCTTTGAAACATTCTTCACAAATTAACAGAGAAACCCCTCACCAATCCTTGGGAGGAGTAAGATGGACAAGGGGGGAATGGTTTCCATTTCATGTTTTTGCACAAAAAACGTTGTATTTGAGGGGCCGCTGTGGGCAAACGGCAGAGAGGAGGAGGAAGCCGACCGCCCTCTCTGATCCACCGTCCTTCCTCTTTAAAACCCTTAACCCCAAGTTGCCACCACTTACCCCTACCCTTCTGAAGGGGAGGAGTTAGAGGGACAAAGAGGATATGTTTTACATTATATGGGATTTTAGTGCGTCCTATATTTCACCATTTTGAACCACTTTACGGTGAAGCAAGAATGAGCAAATAGTTTCATCTTTACTTTCGATTTAATAAGTGGGATCAGTGTGATCGGTGTTATCCCAGAAGTCTGTGTAAATGCGACCATTTCGGTCGGTGACAAAAACCCTTCTTTATTGTGGGGGGGGGGGGCAGGGCAATAGCTCCTTCCTATTTTATTTGGCTGTAATGAGTAGTTTCAGTGTGATCCGTATTATCCCTGGCGTCTGTCTACATACAATCATTTCGGTCAGTGACAAAAGCCTTCATTTGTGGGGGGGGGGGGCGGGGGAGGGGCAAGGGCTATTCTACATTCCTCTTTTCTTTTGCTGTAATAAGTGGGTTCAGTGTGATCATTGTTATCCCTGAAGTCTATGTACATGCGATCATTTCGGTCGATGATAAAAGCCACCCTTTAGGATGGGGGGGGGGGGGGCAGCAAGGGCAATTGCAAATTACCTCTTTTCAATGGCTGTAATAAGGGGGTTCAGTGTAGTCGTCCGTGAAGTTCCCTGAAGTCTGTGTACATGTGACAATTTCGGTCGGTGACAAAAGTCATCCAATGCTGCGTTAATAGTTAGGAGGGGGGTAGGGAAATAGACCATTACTCTTTTCTTTTGCTGTACTAAGTAGGTTTAGTGAGATCGTTGTATCCCTGATGTCTGTGTATATGCGACCATTTAGGTAGGTAAAAAAAAACACCATTGCCAAAAGGGGGGGGGGGGAGGTTGGGGAAGGACAATTACTCACTCTTATTTTCTTCGGCTGTAACATGTGCGTTCAGTATGATCGTTGTAAGGCCTGAAGTTTGTGTACATGCTTCCATTCGGTAGGTGACAAGAGCAATCCTTTTTGGGGTGGGGGAAGAGCTATTGCAAATTTCCTCTTTTCTTTAGCTATAATAAGAGGTTTAATGTGATCGTTGTATTCCCCGAAGTCTGTGAACATGCGACCATATCGTTTGGTCACAAAAACCATCCATTGCTGCAGTGGGGCTTGGGGGAGGTAGGGAAATATCCTATTTCTCTTATCTCTGGCTGTAATAGTATGTTTAGTGTGATGGTTATTGTCCCTGATGTCTGTGTACATGCGACGATTTATGTCAGTGACAAAAGCCTCCTTCGTTGTGAAAGGGTGGGGGAAGGGCACTGACCCACCATTCTTTTCCTTTGATGTAATTAGTGGGTTCAGTGTGACCATTGTTATCGCTGACGTCTGTGTACATGCGACTATTTCGGTTGGTGAAAAATGCCCTCATTCATTGGGGGGAGGGCAAAGGCAATTGCCCATTACTCATTTCTTTGTCTGTAATAAGTGGGTTTTGCGTGATTGTTGTTACCACTGCAGTCTCTGTACATGCGTCAATTTCGGACAGTGACCAAATCCCTTCTTTGTCGGGCAGGAAGGGGTGTGGTGCCATTCCACTCTTTTTTACAGTAATAAGTGTGTGCAACGTTATCGTTGTTATCCCTGAAGTCTGTAAAAATTCGACAATTTCGGTCAGTGGCAAAAGTCCTACTTTGTTGGTAGGGTTGGCAAAGGTAATTGCCAATTACACTTTTCTTGGTCTTTTATAAGTGGTTTCAGTGTGATCCGTGTTATCACTGGAGTGTTCGTACATGCGACCATTTCGGTCTGTGTCAAGAGGTCTCATTTGGTCGGTTGGTTGGGGGGGGGGGGGAGCACATCACTATTTACTTTGGCTGCAATATGTGGTTTCAGTGTGATCGTCATTATCCCTGTAGTCTGTGTACATGCGATCTCTTCCGTCGGTGGCAAAAGCATTCCTTGGTTGGGGGCGTGGAGCAAGGGCAATTGCTCATTCATCTTTTCTTTCGCTGTAAATAGTGGGTTCAGAGTGATCGTTGTTATTCCTGAAGTATGTGTACATGCGGCCATTCCGGTAGGTGACAAGAGCCGTCCTTTGTTTAAGGGGTGAGGGGACAAGCCCAGTTGCATATTTCCTGTTTTTCTTTGGCTGTAATAAGGGGCTTCAGTGTGATCGTTGTATTCCCTGAAGTCTAGTGTACATACGACCATTTCTGTCGGTGACAAAAGTCATCCATTGCCGTGGTGGATTTTGGGGGGTGGAGGTACGGAAATTGCTCATTACTCTTATCTTTGGCTGTAATAAGTAGGTATTAGTGTGACGGTTGTCATCCCTAATGTGAGTGTACATGCGAATGTTTAGGTCGGTGACAAACTTCCGCCTTTTTGAAGGGGGGAGAGGTGTGGGACAGGGCAATATCTTATTCCTCTTTCCTTTGGTTGTAATAAATGGTTACAGAGTGATCTGTATTATCCCTGGAGTCTGTGTACATACAACCATTTCGGTCGGCGATAAAAGGTCTAATTTAAGGGGCGAGGCTTAAGGGCAATTCGCCATTCCTTTTTTATTTGCCTGTAATAAGTTGGGTCAGTGCGATCGTCGTTATCCCTGACGTATGTGTACATGCGACCATTTCGGTTGGTAATAATGCCATCCTTAAGGGGGTGGAGGTTGGAGCAAGGGCAATTACAAATTTCCCCTTGCTTTAGCTGTAATAAGGGGGTTGTATTCCCCGAAGTCTGTGTACATGCGACAATTTAGGTCGGTTACAAATGTCATCCATTATTTTTGCGCGGAGGGGGAGGGGGCGGAAGTAGGGAAATTCCCCATTACTCTTTTCTTTAGTTGTAATAAGTAGGTTAGTGCGATCGTTGTTATCCCTGATGTCTGTGTACATGCGAACATTACTTAGGTGACAAAAGCACTCCTTTATGGGAGAAGCGGGGGGGAGGGGCAAGGGCAATTGCTCATTCCTCTTTTATTGGCTGTAATAAGCGGTTTCAGTGTAATCGGTTTTATCCCTGGAATCTGTGTACATGTGAGCATTTCGGTCGGTGACAAGAGCCATTCTATCTGAGAGGGGGGGAGGGGGCAAGAGCAATTGCAAATTTCCTCTTTTCTTTGGCTTTAATAAGGGGGTTCAGTGTGATCGTTATATTCACCCAAGTCTGTGTACGAGCGACCATTTCGGTCGGTCACAAAACTCATCAAGTGCTGCAGTGGTGTGGAGGGAGGTTGGGAAATTGCCCATTCCTCTTATCTGTGGCTGTAATAAGTAGGTTTAGTGTGATGGTTGTTATCCCTGATGTCTGTGTACATGCGGCCATTTAGGTCGGTGACAAAAACCTTCCTTTCATGTTGGGGGGAGGGCAATTACTCACCCTTCTCTTCTTTTGATGTAATTAGTGGGTTCAGTGTGATCATTGTTATTTCTGAAGTCTGTGTACATGCGACCATTTGGGTCGGTGACAAAAGCTCTCCTTTGTTGGGCGGGTGGGGGCATGGGCATTGCCTATTCAACTTTTCTTTGGATGTAGTAAGTGGGTCCTACTTGATCGGTGTTATAACTGGAATCTGTGTACATGCGAACATTTCAATCGTTGACAAAACCCAACCTTGGATGTAGGAAGGGGGGCGGGTGGTAAGGACCATTGCCCATTTATATTTTCCTTAACTGTAAGAAGGTATTTCTGTCTGACCCTTGTTTCCTGTGTACATGCGATATTTTATGTCGGTAACTAAATCTATCCATTCCTCTTTTTTTTGTAAAAAGCGGGTTTAAGTGTGTTTGTTGTTGTCCTTGAAGTCTGTGTGCATGCGACCATTTCGGTTTGTAACAAAAGCCCTCCTTTTATTTTGTCTAGGGGGGCGGGGGGAGGGGGAAAATCCATTTACCCTTTCCTCTTTCCTTTGATTGTAATAAATTGTATCAGTGTAATCGTTGTTATCACTTAAGTCTATGTACATGGCACCATTTTGGTAAGGAACAAAAGCCCTCGTAGGGAAGCGGGGCACGGGCAATTTCCTATTCCTTTTTTTTTTTGTTGTAATAATTTAGTTCAGTGTGGTTGTTGTTATTCTTGAAGTCTGTGTATCTGCGACAATTTCGGTCGGTGACAAACGCTCACCTTCGTTGTGCCGGGGGAGGGGGGCAAGGGCATTTGCCCATTCTTCTTTTGTTTATCTGTAATAAATGGGTTCAGAGTGATAATTATAATTCTTAGAATTCTGTGTACATGCGACAACTTCGGTTGGTTACAAAACCCCTCCTTTGCTAGAGTTGGGAGGGGAAGACTATGGCAATTGAAAATTACAATTTTCTTCGTCTGTATTAAGTAGTTTCAGTGTGATCGTTGTTATCCCTGAAGTCTGTGTTCATGCGAACTTTTCGGTCGGTGAGAAAAGTTCTCCTTTGTTCGTAGAGGGGTGCTGGAAAGGACAATTGCCCATTCCTCATTTCTTCGGCTGTAATAAGTGGCTTCATATGTAATCGTTGTTATCCCTGAAGTGTTTGTACGTGCGATCATTCCATTCGGTGAAAACACCCTCCTTTGTTGAGGAGGTGTAATTGCCAATTTCACATTTCTTTGGATGTAATAAGTGAGTCCAGTGTGGTCCGAGTTATTCCTGGAATCTGTGTACATACGACCAGTTCGGTCGGTGACAAAAGTCATCTTCTGTTGGGTGGTGGGGGCAAGGAAAATTACATTTTCCTCTTTACTTTGGCCATAATAAGTGGGTTTAGTGTTATCGCTGTTAAGCCTGAAGTCTGTGTGAATGCGAATATTCCGGTTGGTGATAAAAGCACTTATTTGTGGGAGGGGGATATGGTGGCAAGGGCAATTGCTCATTCCACCTTTCTTTGGCTGTAATGAGTGGGACTAGCATGATCGTTTTTATCCCTGAAGTCTGTGTATATGCGGTCATTTCGTTCGGTGACAATATCCCTCCTCTGTTGAGGGATGGCAAAAGCAATTGCCCATTCCTCTTTTCATTTACTATAATAAGTGGGGTTCAGTAGGATCATTTATATCTGTGAATCTGTGTTTCAGCGACAATTTCAGTCAATGACAAAAGGCCTCCTTTGTTTTTTAAAAAGAGGAGGGGGGGGGGGGCTCTCAAGGGCAATTGCCCATTCCTCATTTCTTTGTCTGTAATAAGTGGGTTCAGTGTGATCGTTTTTATCTGTAAATTCTCTCTACATGCGACCATTTCTATAGATGACAAAAGCCATTCTTTGTTGGGGGCTTTGGTGAAGGTAATTTCTCATTCTTCTTTTATTTGACTCTAATAAGTGGGTTCAGTGTAAGCGTTTTTTTCCCTGAAGTCTGTGTACATGAGATTCTTTCAGTCGGTGAAAAAATGCTCTTTTGGGGTAGGGGTGGGTGTGGGCTAGGACAATTACCCTTTCCTCAATCCTTTGGCTGCAATAAGTGGGTTAATTGTTACGTTGTTATCCCTGAAGCGTGTGTACATACGACAATTTTGATCAGCGACAAAAGCACTCCTTTGTTTAGAGAAAGGGGTGGCACGGGTAATTGCCCATTTCTCTTTTCTTTGGATTGTAATAAAATGGGTTCAGCAGGAAAGATTGAAATCCCTGAAGTCTGTGTACATGCGACCATTTCGGTCGTTGACAAAATGCTTTCTCTTGGGGAGGGAAGGGGGTTAGGGGCAAGGGCAATAGGCCATTATTTCATTACTTTGGCTGTAATAAATGGGCTTAGTGTGATCGTTGTTATTCCTCAAGTGTGTGTATCTGCGACAATATCGGTCGGTGACAAAAGCTCACCTTTGTTGGGTCGGGGGGGGGGGGGGGGTCAAGGGCAATTGCCCATTCCTCTTTTGTTTATCTGTAATTAGTGGGTTTCGTGTGAATGTTGTAGTTCCCAGAAGTCTATGTACATGCGACCACTTTAGTCGGTGACAAAAGCCCTCCTTTGTTAGGGAGGGGGGAGGGCAGCAGCAATTGCAAATTCTTAATTTCTTTGTATGTATGTAGTGGGTTCTGTGTGATTATTGTTACTGCTGAAGTCTGTGTTTACGCGAAAATTTTGGTCGGTGAGAAAAGCCATCCGTTGTTCGTAGGGGGTTGCTGGCATGGACAATTACCCATTCCTCTTTTCTTTGGCTGTAATAAGTGGATTCAGTGTTATAGTTGCTATTCCTGAAGTATTTATACATGCAACCATTTAGGTCGATGACAACAGTCATCCTTTGTTGGGGGTGGTGGAACATGGGCTTTTCATGCGACTGTTTCGGTTGTTGACGAAAGCCCTTTCTTTGGGGGGGAAAGACTATTGCCCGTTCCTCTCTTCATTGGCTGTGATAAGTGAGTTTAGTGTGATTGTAGTTATCCCCAAAGTCTGTGTAAATACCACCATTTCGGTTGAAGACAAAACCCCTCCTTTGTTGGGTCTTGAGGGCAAAAACAATTGCAATTCTGCTTTTCTTTGGCTTCAGTAAATGGGTTCAGTGTAATCGGCGTTATCCCTGAAGTCTGTGTGCATTCGACGATTTCGATCGGTGACAACATCCCTCTTTTGATGAAAGGGGTAGCAAGGGCAAATGCCCATTCTTCTTTTCTTTGGCTGTAATAAGTGTGTTCAATATGATCGGTGTTATCCCTGAGCTCTGTGTATATGCGACAATTTCGGTCGTTGACAAAAGCCCTCCTTCGTTGTTTTTTGTAGAGTAAGGTGATTTGGTTAGGTGGAGGGGGGAAAGTGCAGCTACAAATTCTTCCTCTTTGGGTGTAATATATGGGAACCGTGTGCTCTGTGTTATCCTTGAGATTATGTACATGCGATTATTTCGGTCCGTGACAAGAGCCCTCATTGGTTTTGTTGCCTGAAGGGGGCGGGGATGCAGGGGCGATTGTTCATTCATATTTATGTGGCTGTAATAAGTGGGTTAAGTGTTAGCGTTGTTATCTCTGATGTCTGTGTACATGCCACAATATTCGTTGAGTACAAAATCTCTCCCTTAAATGATAAAGAGGCGGGGGGGAGGGCACCAGCCCTTTTAACTTTTCTTGGCTGTAATAAGTGGATTTAGTGTGATCAATTTTAAACTTTAAGTATGTGTACATGCGACTATTTCGGTCGATGACAAAAGCACTCCTTTTTTTAGGGGGAGGGGGAGATGGCAAGGGCAATTGCCTATTCATCTTTTCTATGGCTGTAATAAGTTGGGTTATTGTGATCGTTGTTATAACTGAAGTCTGTGTACTTGCGAATATTTCGGGCAGTAACAAAAGCCATTCTTCTTAGATTCCTGAAAAAAAAAAGGGGGGATGGGACAAGGGTTTTTGACCATTCTTCTTTGATTTGGCTGTAATAAATTAGAATAGTGTGATTGTTGTTATCCACGAAGACTCTGTATATGCGATCATTTCGGTCGGAGACAAAAGCCCTCCTTTGTTGGGATGGTGAGGGCAAAGACAATTGCAATTCCGCTTTTCTTTGGCTCTAGTAAGGGGGTTCAGTGTGATCGTTGTTTTCCCCATTTAAGTCTCCATACATTCGAATATTTCGGTGGGTGAATAATATCTTTCTTGGTTGTGGGTAGGGGAAAGGGCAATTTCCTATTTCTATTTTCTCTGGCTTGAATAATTGTGTACAGTGTGATCAGTGTTACCCTGAAGTCTTTGTACATGCGACCATTTCGGTTGGAATCAAATGCCCTCCTTGGGGGGGGGGGGGGGGGTATGAGAAAATTCCCATTTGTCTCTTCTTTGGCTGTAATAAGTGGATTTAGTGCGATCTGTGTTATTCCTTAAGTCTGTGTACATGCGATCATTCTGGTCTGTGACAAAAGACCCCCTTTGTTGTGAAGGAGTAAGGGCAAATGCCCATTTCTCTTTTCTTTGAGTGTAATAAGTGGGTTCAGTGTGATCGTTGTTATCCCTGAAGACTTTATACATGCGACTATTTCGGACGGTAACGAAACCCATCCTTGGGGGGGGGGGTTCCATTGCTATTGGCCGTTCTTCTTTTCTTTGGCTGTAATAAGTGAGTTTAGTGTAATTGATTTTATCCCTGAAGTCTGTGTACATCGACCATTTCGGTCAGTGGCGAAAGCATTTTTGTGCGGCCAAGGGCAATTGCCCAATCCTCTCTTCTTTGGCTGTAATAAGAAGGTTCCGAATGATCGGTGAAATTCCAGAAGTCTGTGTACATGCGATCATAATGGTCGGTGATAAAACACCTCCTTTTTTGGAGGGTGGGGGCAAGGGCAATTGCCCTTTCCTCTTGTCCTTGTCTGTATTATGTGGGTTTAATGTGATCGGTGTTATCCCTGGGCTATGTGTACATGCGACAATTTCGGTCGGTGACAAAAGCCCTGTATCGTTTTAGCTTAGAAAGGGGGGGGGGGGAAGGACTAATGCCCATTACTTTTTCTTTGGTTATAATTAGTGGTTTCAGTGTAATCGTTGTTATTCCTGAAGTCTGTGTATATGCGACCTTGTTAGTCGCTGATAAAAGCCCCACTTTTTTGGTGAAAGGCAAGGGCAAATGCCCATTCCTCTTTTCTTTAGCATTAATAAATGGTTTCAGTGTTATCGGTGTAATTCCTCGAGAATGTGTACATGTGTCCATTTCGGTCGGCAAAAATCCACCTTTGTTTGCGCCTTGATTGGGTTGAGGGGGAAAGACAATTCTCCATTCCTCTTTTCTTTGGCTTTACTAAGGGGCTTCGGTGTCATCGTTGTCATCCCTTAAGTCTGCGTACATGCAACCAATTTGACGGTGCCAAAATTCTGCCTTTGTAAGGAGGAAGGCAAGGACAATTATTCATTCCTCTTTCCTTTGACTGCAATAAATGGGTTCAGTGGAATCGGTGTTATACCTGAAGTCTGTGTACTTGCGACTATTTCGGTAGATGACAAAAGCCATGCTTTGTTAGGAGAAGGCAAAGGCATTGGCCCATTCCTCTTTCCTTCATTGCAATAAGTGGGTATTAGTGTGGTCGTTGTTATCCTTGGAGTCTGTGTACATGTGACCATTTCGGGTGTATCATAGCTCTCCTATGACGAGGGGGAGTGGCAAGGGAAATTGCCCATTCCTCTTTTCTTTGGGTGTAATAAGCATGTTCAGTGTGATCGTTGTTATCCCTGAAGTATGTGTATGCAATCATTTCGCTCGGGTGACAAAATCCTTTATTTGTTAGGGGAAGGCAAAGGCAACTTACCTTTCCTAATTTATTTGGCTGTAATGAAGGGGTTCAGTGTGATCGGTGTTATCCCTGGAGTATTTGTACAGGCGATCATTGGGTCTGTAAAAAAAACCCATCTTTGTTGCAGGGTTTCGGGGGGCAAGGGCAATTGCCCATTCGTCTTTCCTTTGTCTGTGATAAATAGGATTCAGTGTGGTCGTTGTTATCCCTGATGTCTGTGTATATGATACCATACTGTTCGGTGGCAAAAGCAATCCTTTGTTTAGGGGGGTGGGAGGCAATTGCCCATTCCTGTGCACTATTTTGGCTGTAATAAGTGGTTTTTGTGTGATGTGTGTTATCCCTGAAATCTTTGTAAATGCGACCATTTCGGTTGGCGACAAAAGCCATCCTAGGATGGAAGGGCTTGCATGGGAGTAATTGCCCATTCCTGTTTTCTTTGGCTTTAATTAGTGGGTAGAGTTCTATCGGTGTTATCCCGTATGTCTGTGTACATATGATCACTTAGATCTTTGACACAGCTCTCTTTTGTGGGGGGGGGGGTTGGGGCAAGAGCATTTGTCCATTGCTATTTTCTTTGACTGTAATAAGTGGGTTCTGTATGATGGTTGTTTTCCCTGAAATTTGTGTACATGCCGCCATACCAGACAGGTACAAAAGCCCTCCTTTGTGTAGGGGGTGCAATGGCAATTGCACATTTCTCTTTTCCTTGGCAGTAATAAGTGGGTTCAGTGTGATCATAGTTAACTCTGAAGTCTCTGTACATGCGACAGTTTCGTTCAGTGATAAAAGCTCTCCTTTGTTAAGGGGCGGGGCAAAGGCAATTGCCAAGTCTACTTTTCTTTGGCTGTGATAAGTAGGCTCAGTGTGATCGTTGTAATCCCTATAGTCTGTGTACATGCGACCATTTCAGTCGGTGACAAGCACCTTTTTGTTGGGGTGGTAGACGAGGGGAGTGGGACAGCATGGCCCAATGCCCATTCCTTTTTCTTTGGATCTAATAAGTAGAAGCAAGTGATTGCTGTTATCCATGAAGTCTGAATACATGCGACCGTTACGGTCGCTAACAACGGGACTCCTTTGTTGATGGTGGGGGTTGAGGGTGCAAGGGCAATTGCCAATCCATCTCTTCTTTGGTTTTAATAAGTGGGACCACTGTAATCGTTGTTATACCTGAAATCTTTGTATGTGTGACCTTTTCGGTCACGGATAAAACCATTCTCTGTTAGGAGGGTAGTCGGCAACGGAAATAGCATATTCCTCTTTCCTTTGGTTGTTATAAGAGGGTTCACTGTGATCATTGTTATCCCTGAAGTATGAGTGAATGCGACCATTTCGTTCGAGTGACAAAATCAATCCTTAGTTTGGGAGAGGGGGAAGGGCAAAGCTATTGTATATTCCTCTTTGTTTGTCTGTAAGAACTGTGTTAAGTGTGATCGTTGCTATCTTTGAAGTCTTGGTATATGCGAACATTTCAATTGGTGAAGAATCCCTCTGTTTTGTTTGGCTGTAATAAGTGGTTACAGTGTATTCTGTGTTATACCTCGAGTCTGTGTACACACGACAATTTCAGTCGTTGATAAAAGCACTCCTATTTGGGAGTTGGTTAGTGCGATTGCTGTTTCCTCAATTCTTTGACTGTAATAAGTGTCTTCAGTGTGACTGCAGTTACCCCTGAAGCCAGTGTACATGCGACTATTTCGGTTGTTGACATAAGCCATCCATTTTTTGGTGTGCAGGACAAATATCTATTCCTCTTTTCTTTGGATGTAAGAAGTGGCTTATGTGTTATCGTTGTTATCCCTGAAGTCTGTGTAAAGCCGACTATTTTGGTCGGTGATCAAAGTCATCCTTTGGGTATTCAGCAAGTACTGTTGGCCATTGTTCTTTCCTTTCTCTGTAATAAGTGAGTTTAGTGTGATCATTTTTATCCCTGAAGTCTGTGTACATGCGGCATTTTCGATCAGTGACAAAAGCTCTCCTTTGGGGTAGGGGGATGAGACTATGGCAATTGCCCATTCCTCTCTTGCCTGGCTGTAAAAAGTGGGTTCAGTGTTTTCATTGTTATCCACGAAGCCTGTGTAAATGCGACCATTTCGGTCGAAGACAAAAGACTTCCTTTGTTGGGGTGGGTGGGCAAAGGCTATTTATTGCCCAATCCTCTTTTATTTGGCTGTAATAATAAGGCTCGGTATTATCGACGGAGACAGTGTACATGCGAACATGTCGGTCAGTGACGAAAGACTTCCTTTGTTGAGTTAGGGGGTTGGGCAAGTGCAAATGCCTATTCCTTTTACCTTTGTCTGTTATAAGTGATTTCAGTATGATTGTTATTATATCTGAAGTCTATGTACATTCGACAAATTGGTTAGGTTATAAAAGCCATCCTTAGGGGGGAGGGGGGCAAGTGGAATTGCCCATTTCTTTTTCCTTTGGCTGTAATAATTGGATTCAGTGTTATCATTGTTCCCCCAGAAGTCTGTGGACATGCGACCATTTCGGTGGGTGAAAAAAGCCTTCATTGTTGGGGAAGGTTGGTGGGGGCAAGGGCAATCGTCATTCCAATTTTCTTTGACTGTAGTAAGTTGGTTCAGTGTGAACATTGATATCCTCGAATTCTGTGCATACATGAACTTTTCGGATGCTAACCAAAACTCTCGTTTTTTGCGAGGTAGGGGGAAGGGCAAATGCCCATTCCTCTCTTCTTTGGCCGTAATAAGTGAGTTCAGAGTGATCTGTGTTATTTCTTAAGTCAGGGTGCATGCGACCATTTTGCTCCGCGACAAAAGCCCTCCTTTGTTGAGGTGGGTGGGGCATGTGCAATTAGACATTGCTCTTTTCTTTGGTTTTATAAGTGGTTTCGGAGTGATCTTAGATATCCCAGAAGTCTGTGTAGACGTGAACATTTTGTTGGATTATAAAAACTATCTTTCTGGATCATAGAGGGGTGATGGCAATTGCACATTCCTCTTTTTTTTTAAATTAATAAGTGAGTTCTGTGTGATCGTTGTTATCCCTGAAGTATGTGTACATGCAATCGTTTCGGTCGGTGACATAATCGTCCTTGTTGAGAGAGGGGGAGGGGGGCAAAAGTAATCGCCAATTACACTTTTATTTGGCTGTAATAAGTAGTCTCAGTGAGATCGTTGTGATCTTTACAGTGTGAATACAAGTGACCATTTCGGTCGCTGCCAAAATAACTCCTTTGTTCGTGGTAGGGAGGTGCAAGGGTAATGGTCCATCCCTAATTTCTTTAGCTCTAATTAGTGGGACCAGTGTAATCGTTGTTATTCCTGAAGACTGTGTACATGCGACTATTTCGGTTTATGACAAAAGACCTCAGTTTTTGGGGGTGCAAGGACAAATGACAACTCCTATTTTCTGTGGATATAAGAAGTGGTTTCAGTGTTATCGTTGTTATCGCTGAATTCTGTGTCAATTTGACTATTCGTTCGGTGACGAAATTCATCGTTTGGGGTGTGGACAAGTGCTGTTGGCTATTATTCTTTCCATTGGCCATATTAAGTGAGTTTTTTTGTGTTATTGTTATAATTAAAGTCTGTGTACATGCGACAATTACAGTCGGTGACCAAAGCCCTTCTTTTTTTAGCAAGGGTGCAAGGGGAATTGGCCATTTCTCTATTCTGTGACTGAAATACGTGGTTTCAATGTGGTTGTCGTTATCACTGAAGTCTGTGCAAATGCGACTATTTCATTCGGTGACAAAAGCCATCCTTTGGAGGGAGGGGTAGAATGAAGGATAGGGTAATTGCTCATTCCTCTTATCTTTGGCTGTAATATGTGGGTTCAATGTGATCGTATTTTCCCTGAAGTCTGCAGACAAACCTCCACATCGGTCGGGTAAAAATCCCTCCTCAGTTGTGAAGGGGCGGTGGTAAGGGCACCTGCTCATTTCTCTTTCCTTTAGCTGTAATATGTGGGTCAGTGTGATCGTTGTTATCCCTGAAGTCTGTGTCCCATGCCTCCATATCGGTCGGGTACAAATTCCCTTCTTTGGAGAGGGGGAGGCAGGAGGGCAACTACCCATTCCAATTTTCTTTGACTGTATTAAGAGGGTTCTGCGTGATCGTTGTTATCCCTGAAGACTGTATAAATGCGACTATTTCAGTCGGTGGCAAAAGCTCTCTTTTGTTGTGGGGGCAAGAGCAATAGACCCCATCTTTCGTCTTTGGCTGTAATAAGAGGGTTCAGAGTGATCAGTGTAATCCCTGAAGTCTGTGTACATGCGATCATTCCATTTGGTCGCATAAGCCCTGTTTTGTTGTGGGAGTTTTCGGGAAAATCAATTTCCCCTTCCTCTTTCCTTTGCCTGTAGTAAGTTTGTTCAGTATGATCGTTGTTATCCCTTTGGGTCTGTGTACATGAGAACATTTCTGCGGGCGACAAAAGCCCTCATTTGTTTTGTAAAAGGGGGCGGGGGTTGTTTACATGAGCAATTGCTCATTCCTCTTTCCCGTGGCTGTATTAAGTAGTTTCAGTGTGATCGTTGTTATCCTGAAGTCTGTGTATATGCGACCATTTCGGTCGAAGACCAAAGTCTTCCTTTGTTAGGGAAAGTGGGCAAGGGGTATTGCCCAATCATCTTTCCTTTGGGTGTAATAATTGTTTTAAGTCTGATTGGTGTTATCCCTACAGTCTGTGTACTTGCGACAATTTCGGTCGGTGACAAAAGCCCTCCTTCGTTAAGTGGTGGGGGACAAGGACAAATGGCTATTCCTCTTATCTCTGGATTTAAAATATTGTTTCAGTGTGATCGTTGTTATCTTTGAAGTCTGTGTATATGCGACAATTTCGGTCGGTGAAAGAATCCCTCCTTTGTTGCGGGAGCAAGGGTAATAACCAATTGCTCTTTTCTTTGCCTGTAATAAGTGGTTTTAGTGTTATCGTATTTATCCCTGAAGTCTGTGTACTTCCGGCCATTTCGGTCAGTTACAAAAACCTCCTTTGTTTGGGAGGAGGACCAGATGCAATTGCCCATTCCTCTCAACTCTGACTGTAATAAGTGGGTTCAGTGGGATCGGTAATATCCCTGGAGTCTGTGTACTTGCTACGATTTCGTTCGGTGACAAAATCCCTCCTTTGTTTAGGGTGGTGCAGGGGATAAAGGGCAATATATGGTTCCTCTTTCTTCGGCTGTAATAGATTGGTTTCAGTGTGATCGGTGTTATCTCTGGTGTCTGTGTACATGCGATTGTTTTGGTCGGTGACAAAAGGCCTCCATTGGTTCGATTGGGGGAGGGGGAAGAAACTGCCTATTTCTCTCTTCTTTGATAGTAAATAAATGGGATAAGTGTGATCGGTGTTATCCCTGGAGTCTGTGTACATGCGAAAATTTCGCTCGATGACAAAGTCCTCCTTTGTGTGGAGGGGGGCAAGGGAAATTTCCCATTCTTTTTTTCTTTGGCTTTAATGAGCGGATTTAGTGTAATCGTTTTTATCTCTGGAGTCTCTGTACAGGCGATCAATTCGGTTAGAGGCAAAAACCCTCCTTTGTGGGATGGGGTTTGGGTTGTTGGCATGGGCAATTGCCTTTTTATTCTCATCTTTGAGTGTAAAAATTGGGTTCAGTGGGATCAGTTTTATCCCTTGAGTCTGTGTACTTGATACCATTTCGTTCGGTGACAAAAGCCCTCCTTTCATGTATAGGGAGGGGGTGGTTGAGGTGCGCAAGGGCAATTGCCCATTCCTCTTATCTTTAGAGGTAATAATTGGGTTCAGTGTGATCGATGTTATTCCTGGAGTCTGTGTACATGCGACTATTTTGGTGGGTGAAGAAACCCCTCCTTTGTTTTGGTAGTGGGGTGCAGGGTCAATTGCTCATTCCTTTTATCTGTGGCTGTAATAAACGGATTCAGTGTTGTCGTTGTTATCCCTGAAGTCTGTGTACATGCGATCATTTCGTTCGGTGACAAAAGCTCTCGTTTTGAAATGGGGGGGGGGGGGGCAAGTACAATTGCCCATTGGCTGTAATAAAGGAGTTTATTATAATCGGTGATATCCCTGAGGTCTCTGTATATGCCTGTAATTCGGTCGATGACAAAAACCATCCATCCAGGGGGGGGGGGGGCTAAGGAAATTGCCAATCTTCTTTTCTTTGGCTGTAGAAAGTGGGTTAAGTGTGTTGTCTGTTATCCCTTATGTTTGTGTACATGCGATCATTTGGGTCCGTAACAAAAACCTTCTTTTGCTGAGAGGGCAATGGTAAGTGCCCAATTATCTTTTCCTTGGCTGTAGTAAGTGGGTTCAGTGTGATCGTTACTATCCCTGAAGACTTTGTACGTGCGACTATTGCGTCCGGTGACAAAAGCCTTCCTTTGTTGGAGGAAAGCAAGGGCAATTGTCCATTCCTCGTTTCTTTGGCTTTAATGAAGGAGTTCAGTGTGATTGGTGTTAGCCCTGAAATCTGTATATGAGACAATTTGGACGATGACAAAAGCCATCATTTGTTGTGGTGGTTGGGAGGGGCCAGGGGCAATTGTCCATTCCTCGTTTCTTTGGCTTTAATGAAGGAGTTCAGTGTGATTGGTGTTAGCCCTGAAATCTGTATATGAGACAATTTGGACGATGACAAAAGCCATCATTTGTTGTGGTGGTTGGGAGGGGCCAGGGGCAATTGTCCATTCCTCGTTTCTTTGGCTTTAATGAAGGGGTTCAGTGTGATTGGTGTTATCCCTGATGTCTGTGTACATGCGACCATTTAAGTCGGGGATAAAATCCCTCCTTTGTTTTGGGTGGTGCATGGGGGGAAAGGTCAATTTACATTTCCTCTTTCTTTGGCTGTAATAAATGGGATTCAATGTAATCGGTGTTATCTTTGGTGTCTGTGTACATGCGACTTTTTTGGTCGCTGGCAAAAGGCATCCCTGTATTCGATTTGGGGGGGGGGGGGGGGAAATTGTCCATTTCTCTTTTCTTTGATAGTAAATAAGTGGTATAAATGTGATGGGTGATAGCCCTGGAGTCTGTGTACATGCGACTATTTCTGTCGGTGACAAATGCACTCCTTTATTGGTGTCGAAGGGGATGGGGGGCGATTCCAATAGCCCATTGCACCCTTCTTTGGCTGTAGGAAGTGGGTTCAGTGTGTGCATTATCACCGAAGTCAGTGTACATGCGATCATTTTGGTCGTTGACAAAAGCCTCTCTTTAGGGTGGTTGGGGTAAGGGAAACTGCCGTTTCCTCGCTTCTTTGGTTGTAATAAGTGGATTCAGTGAGATCGTTGTTATCTTTTAAATCTGTGTACTTGTGACTATTTCGGTCAGTGACAAAATGCATCCTTTAGGGGGGTGGGCAAGGGCTATTGGCTATTCTTCTTTTCTTTGTCTGCAATAAGTGTGTTCAGTGGGATTGGTGAAATCCCTGAAGTCTGTGTACAAGCTACCATTTCGTTCGAAGACCAAAGTCCTCCTTTATAGGGGAGGGTGGACAAATTGTATTGCCCAATTCTCTTTTCTTTGACTGAAATAATAGTTATTAATGTGATCTGTGTTATCCCAGCAGACAGTCTGGACATGCGATAATTTCGGTCAGTTACAAAAGCCCTCCTTTGTCGGCGGGAGGCACAGACTATTGACCCATTTTTTTTTCTTTGGCTGTAATAAGTGGTTTCAGTGTGATCGTTGTTAACACTGAATTCGGTGTTCATGTCACCACGTCAGTCAGTGACAAAAGTATTTTTAGCTGGAGGGGGGCAATGGCAATCGCTCATTTCTCTTTCTTTTGGTTGTTATAAGTGGTTTCAGTGTCATCGTATTTATCCCAAAAGTCTGTGTACATGCGACCATTTCGGTCGGTGAGAAATGCCCTCCTTTATTGGGGAGGGAAGCAATTGCAATTGCCCATTCCTCTTTTGTATGACTGTAATAAGTGGTCTCAGAGTGATCGGTGTAATCCCTGGAGTCTGTGTACATGTGATTATTTGAGTCGGTGACAAAAACGATCCTTTTCAGGGGGGAGGGGCAAGGGCTATTGACTAATTCTTCTTTTCTTTAGGTGTGACAAGTGAGTGTCGTGTGATCGTTGTTATCCCTGAAATATTTGTACTTGCGACAATTTCAGTCACAATAAGTGGATTCAGTGTGATCATTGTTTTCCCTGAAGTCTGTGTACATGCGACAATTAATGTCGATGACAAAAGCCCTCTTTGTTGGGTAGCGAGGGGGGCAAGGGTAACTAACTGCCTATTCCTCTTTTATTTGGCTGTAATAAGTGCGATCGGTGTTATCCCTAATGACTCTCTGCATGCGACCATTTCGGTCATGTGCTATGTGCAATTG
Organism: Dryococelus australis; assembly: GCA_029891345.1. Classification (NCBI taxonomy): domain Eukaryota; kingdom Metazoa; phylum Arthropoda; class Insecta; order Phasmatodea; family Phasmatidae; genus Dryococelus; species Dryococelus australis. Next base: position 157,820,126 of record CM056994.1, on the reverse strand, counting down.
CCAATTACTGCATTCTTTGCCTGTATGTAGATTTTTGGTCCCCGAAACAAGTAGAATAGGTTTTATTCCTTTGTGACATTTGTGTATGTTCATGTAAAATGTCCATTGCATGACACTTTGCAGTATGTTTGTGCTGTCTGCTGATGTCATTGGTCCGCCATGTCACTGGATGTTTTCCCAAAAATGAATTTGTGTTATATTTGTCGTTGCAGGTTGGTGCTGTGTGACTTGGTGGTAACTACCTGCAACTTTAATGTGTAATATGTAGTGAAAACTGCTGTAAAATCTTTGTGATATTTGTGCGGACATTGCACCTAAACTGAGTTTTTGTAAACGTTGTGACTTTGTGCAGAAATTGTACCTAATTTTAGTCATTTGAAGTGTTTCTGCGAACTGTGACATAAGGGTTATAAGTATTTCTGCTAACTGTGTCGTAAGGTTTTCAAGTATTTCTGTGAACTGTGTAATTAGGGTTTAAAGTGTTTCTGCCAACCGAGTCATTAGGATTTAATGTAAAAACATTTCTGTGAACATTTGGAACTCTGTGTTCGGGTTCAATTGGCAAAATGCCGAAAATAAACAGATGAAAGTGTGCAGCATTTCACAAAGACAGAGGGAATATAACAAGAAAAGATGTTTACAATCTCAGTCATCATCAATTTCATATGAAACTGTTTCTCAAGTGTCGCAGTCGCCGACAACCATAAATTGTTTCTCCAGCTATGAGAGTGACACCTCTCGGCAAGAACCATTGTTCTGCATAATGCCTCCGGGTTTTCGCAAACCTACCGGACACGTTTCGGATAGCCAAGATGCAGGACCTTTTAGAGCTCCATATAAAACAAATTAAATGGACAGATGAAGGACCATCTGAGTGTGGAGGAAATACATACGATGTCGATTATTTCATCGACGAAGCTGTCGTTGAGCAGCTCCTTGCTCCAATTTATGAAACAGAGAATTTACCTTCTTTACTCCCTTGGGTGTCTCTCCCTCAGTCTGGCGCGAGGACTAGGCCAAGAACATATAATGCACGTACCTATCATTATGCTCGATGTCTATTTCATTGAGATGTCGACTCACATGACATGGGTCGCATGAACACGACTTGCAACCATTGTGGAGCACTTTACTTCCAGTAGGAGACCACTTGGAGAGGCCATGCTTTTGCGTGAGGGGTAAAATAAAATTGCCACCTCTTCATGGGACAGCTGACCTCATAAGACATCTCCTTACTGGGGATGATAAGGTATGTTCCGATTACAGAAATTTCATACAGAACTATAATGCAGCTCTGAGTTTTTGCCTCATTCTGTGCAGATGGCATTGTGAAGTCACCTGCACGTTCTGTGTACAACTTTAAGATTCACGGCCAGGTGCAAATCCTCACTTCTGGATGTATCCATCCAGTAGATGGCTCTGATGCAAGATCTTCTTCCTTAATACAAAAATATTTTTTTAAGATAGCTTTTCAACTATTAAAGAAATTTATATCACTGGTACAAACGTCTTCGGAAATTATATTCAAAGTATCAATGCATGCCTCCACCATCCGCACAACTCACACCCCAGGACCATGGAAATGAGAAAAACCCCTCCCTTCCAAGGCAAAAATAATATTATCTCCTAAACACAAGACCATTTCCTCCATCACATTTCCTCCACCACCCCTACCCAAAATCCAACAACAATCTGTCTCGAAAAGCACGAACAACCCCCTTCCCGCTGCCCAACACCTCTACCCACACTGCTCTCGTGGGTCAGGCCGATGGATCTTGTCAATACAATCGTAAAACTATCAGACATATAGGAATCTAAGCATTTCCAATTAATTAATATTATTTTATTCAAATCTGCTTATACCCGGCTTATAATGATTAAAGTATGTTCATTTTACCCTTTCCTGTGACACATGGTAACATTTATAAAAATAAAAAAATAATCTTGGAGGAATGAGGATTTAAACCCACGACCTCTCGAGTAAGAATCAGGTACTCAAACCACTGAGCTACTTAATCAATGACTAGAGGGCATTATTAAAATCTGCTACATTAACCACCAAACGAAGATGCTGCAGTTCCGTTGTACAATTACAGATATATTTAATTTATTAAACATTTTGTTGTATCTTTTTTCAATCAATTCATATGGCTCATGACCACATTTATTGGAGAGCTTTTTCTGTTTGAATTTATAGTATTTCCCATTTTGAAAAGTTTTCAAAGGCAAATGTTGTATTAAAAATATTTAGTTATTTTCAGTCGAAGTCTGAATCATATGTGCCTGTGTTCACATTGAATGTTTATTTCAATTATTTTTAATTATTTATGTAGCAGACCACATTTTTTTCGCAATTCGGCTCGTAAGGAAGCGATCAGGTAGAGGCACTTCGGTAGGCGAATATAGTTTTCCAACACTTATGACGCCGGGTCATAAAATTCAGTTTGCAATTATAATTTATACCGTCAAGCAAATATGTCGGTTTCTGGTAGCCATATAATCTTTTATATGTATACGGTATGTCTAATCGAAAATCTGTATTTATTATATCATTTTCAATTTTCTTTTTGTTACTGTAAAATTTATGAATGTTTTTGTTGATTCGTACCAAAATTGTATACAGTTTGCAGCGAAACATTGCAAAAATTATTTCAAATTAATTTCCGGAATACTCTCTTAAAGTATAATTTTTACATGAGGTCGGAATTTGCCAATTATTCCCTGCCTCGTCTGTTTTGTTGACATAAATATAGTAAGCCGATTATTTAAGTGTGTATATATATATATATATATATATATATATATATATATATTATATATGTGTGTATGTGTGTGTATGTGTGTGTGTGTGAGCATGTGTGTGTGAGAGAGAGAGAGTAACGATTCTCTGCACAGGTATTATATATAATCATGGTACGGATCAGTTTCCAATATGCCTTTGAGACTTAGAATGTACAAGGGCAGCTTGTAAGATAATCATTGGTGCTTTTCTCAAACATCATTCCTTCAAAATTCTCCAAAATCCTCACTTATCCTTTAATCAAACGCAATCACTCGTTCTATTGTTCCATCAATACTTTTGTTTGTACCCCTCCCGTACATGTAGAACTTACATTCATTCGCCATCTCCAAAATTTGTACATATTGACTGAATTAACGGTTTGTATGCTGACAAATATCCATGCATTTTTATATTATGCATATGATTAACATTCTATAAGTAGACCTTTATATTAATAATCGAGTGCTAATAGCACCACTTTCAAGTTGTGGGGGAAAATGGATAAAAATAATTAACAAAAATTATTTAAAATATTATTTTCTAATAATTATTTATTATTATTTGTAATTACTATTTCAGAAGAAAGCAGTTTATCACATCATGCGATATATCCACGTTTCTTCAGTTCACTAATGATTGATGATATCTCAACAATGCGTTAGATATTCCCACTTTTTGCAGGTCTATCAAATGTCTGAGTATATCAACAGTAGATAAGAAATGAGAGAGCAAGCGCAACGCACTTTAAATTGACTATTACCACTGAAAGTACAGAAAAAAACTCTCATAACTATTTCCTGTTATTTTTTAACGAAAATACAGGAATAAATACAAAAGTCAAAAACTGAAATTCGATGAAATAACGTTCCAAATGAAGCAAATGAAAGCTATATTCAAGTATTTTACCGTTTTCAAGCAATCTTTTATGTTTCTAGAATCGTCAATTTTCGATCCTCAAAAACATTTTAAGCCAAAAAAATCAGTAAATTTTCCCTTTTTTTTTTTGCCAGAAATGGACGTGCAGGAATTTTATCGTAAAAAAATAACAAATTTTAAGCCGAAATCAAGTAAATTTCTCGATTTAAAGCAACTTTTCACGTTTTCTAGTAAAGCTAATTTTGGAAGCGAGCAATCTATGTCAATCTAATTTAATCCTAAATTGTGTAAACTTAAGTCAAAATAAATTAAATATTAGTATATTATACTTTATAGTTTATATTCGAATTTCTACTAATTTTTTTAACACTTCTTCTTTATGTTCAAATTCGTCACCAATTTCACGAATTACATATTTATCGTCAATGTTTTCTAAGAGCAATAATTGGAAGTTTTGCAGATTAAGATAAAATTTGAAAACTATTTCTCTGAGTTCGTCAGAAGTATTATGTAATTTATAGGAAGGTGTAATTGAAACATCACCACCTTTTAAAATGTTAGGCTACAAGGTAACACAATCAAATCCATTTTTATAGAGAAATAAATTTATTAAGAAGAAAATATAGATTATACAAATAAAATAACACACAAATCCTGCACAAATAAAAATTACACACAAATCCTGCACAAATAAAAATGACACACAAATTCTGCACAAAAAGAAATGACACATAAATCGTGCACAAATAAAAATTACACACAAATTCTGCACAAATAAAAATTACACACAAATACTGCACAAATAATAATGCTAAAAATAAAATTGACACTAGGAGAATAATATCATTCGTGTTTAACAAAATTATTTTTTATTATATTAAATAACTTTGCTATACTTCTAAAAATTTGTCTTAAACTACCGAAACATTTTGCTGTTTCCGTAAAATAGTTTACATATTCCATTTATTAATTTAAGAAATATGTATATTCAGTAATATTTTCTTTTAAATAATCATAAATTAGATTCCTTTTATTAATTAGAACAACATTGCAAATTGTTCCCGCTCCAACAGCCTTATCAAAATAAACACTAATTTTATATTTTTTTAACTACAGCTGTTTTTCCATATAAACAATAAATAACAAATAATGATCTTCGCCCCCAAAATGAAAAAAAAAAAATTGATATCACCTTGAGTGTTTACAGTTAGTAAAGTTCATTATTTCTATATGGATTATCTAGTTTTTATTTTGAATTTCTTAAATCATTATAAGCAAGAAACATTTTATCACAACGGCCATTTCCAATGTCAAGATTACAATACTCTTTAGGAAAGATCTCAATTTTTCCATTCATAAAATAAATATTTCTTACATTACAGCGATCAAACATAGAAGAATGTACACTTCCAGTCAGAATAAATGAGCGACGGAAAAATTAAAGTCCTCTTCGGCAATCTTCGTCTTTTGACAAGACGTATCGCCTTGGCTCGTAGGCAACCAGCAAAACATAACTATCCGGCCAATCGTTCAGCGTTTTAACTGCGTCAAGAATCTCTTTAACTTCTATTGTAGCATCATTCTGACATCAGTTTCTTCAAGTGAATATAACTCATTTAATTGGATGAAGCAACCCGTCATGCGATTTATTAAGTTAATGCAAAAACAGAATATCTCACACAAACTTCTCACTGGAAGTCCGTGTCTCACGCGCAAACAAGTAACACTTAAGGTAATAAACAATCAATTATAAAGGTGAGCTGAGCTACAGTGTTGTGCAATATAGTTTGTCTCGAGGTATGTAAGCAATATTCGATGCTTCAAACAATGAAACAGTAAACGCATGTGAAATGACTATAATTACAGATAACTGTAAAAAATAAATTCATAATTTCTCTGTTAATAATTAGAATATACCCTATTATATGTAAGACGTTAAGAAGTTATAATATTTGTATTTTAATAACGATACACAGAAATGAATTTCCTGCTGTCGTACGCATTTGCGAAAATCGAATATCACACTTTAGAGGAATATATGGTTATATTAATCAGTAAATATTGCCACTAAACATTAATTAAACAATCGGCGCATGTTGCAGATGCAATTATTGTATGCGCACATCAAGAATGTTTCTCTTGCAACTAACTGCTGTCTGCATGAAAAGCCACGTCCTATCTAACCAGGCCAATTGGTACCCTGCCAAATCAAATCCTTACGTAAGTTTCGTATTATCTACTGTAGCCGACAGACGTCTGTACATGTCTGAGCGGGCGGAGCGTGTTAAAAGGGACAACATTGCCCGAGGGGGTGGGGGGTGGAATAAATGCGCGCGTAGGTCTGGCCTTACTATCGGCTATTGTACTATCGGCTATTCCACAAACATCAGTTACGGTGGGCTCAGGTAGGTATATGTAAGGCAATAAAGTACAAAGGACGTTCGTAGAGGTACAGGAAAGGTATCCCCAGTATTAAAAATTTGCACTTGGCCATTTTATTTATAAAAAAACCACATATAAAATATACAATTGGAATACTACTTAGTTTTTAACACTCGTTGAAATTACATGTGAATTAATGTATGCGTACAGTTTATCAAAGTATAACAAAAGAGTAATTTCAGGCCAGTGCTTTTCTTTTGAAACTATAGAAAATGTTTTATATCTTTGTTTGCACAAAGTCGCGGAAATGATCGTTTTTACTCATAGTGGACTGACCCGCCCTATAAAGAATGCATACACACGGTGTTTATAAAACAAGAAATAAAATAATAAAATTACAATCTACAGCATAGTGTTCATCTACTTCACAAATTCCACCCAATTAATCTGTGTAAGCATTCTTGCCATGCTAAATGTAGTTTATGTGACATCGTGGTCTACATACGCCTAGGTTTTCAAATTAAAAAGCTCACGAAAATTGCAGCAAACATTTCGAGTTTATATAAAAAAGTGTTAAGTATCTTGTCGGTTTATGTATTTTTTCTGGAATTCCGATTCATGTGGAAACTTAATGCCACCTGTAAATATGTTTTTCAAATAATGCTGGCTTCAGAAGATGGTGTAACCAATATACAAATATTTCTGTAGTATTTATGATACAGTTATTTGTACTAACTTAACAGACCGTAATATACATTTGTCCATCATTTATGCCAGTAAATGTTATTCAAAATGCAATGTTCATTAAGAGAAAATATTTTCATGATAGTGATACAAAGATTGTGCAAATATGTAATCCTTTTTGAAATTAATTGAAAACTAAAACATTAACTGTTTAAAATTATATGCCTGTCAAATTATTACACAAACAGATTGGAAACTAACGATATCGTTAGGCTATAGTAATAAATAAATTAGTTGATTGGTATTGAAGTTAAGGCCACACGTATTTGAGCAAGAAGTAGTAGGTTCCATGTCTAGTTGGAACGTATTTATTTAAATATATTATTAAAGATAATAATCTTTGTATTATATTTGTAGTATAAATAAATATATGTCTGAAAGTATGTTATATATTAATTTAGCTTGTCTATTTACAAATGTGACTGAAATAAAAGCTTGACTGTAATGTTAAATATCTATATACCGCAAGTCCACTTAGTAGGTTAGTTAATTTATTACAAGAAAAGGCATGTATTCTATTAGTTACTAGTTTCAAGGTTTTACTTGTAAAAGTAGCATAAAATTCACACACAATTCCAGATTTACAGCAATAATGTTTTTAATTCCGTGACAACTTTTTTCTCATATTTTTCCTAATGGAAATGATATTTCCCATGAAAGGTTGACTCCTACGGGGAAGCATAAATCACACCCTTGACCTACCCGGGATTCAAAACCGGAGCTAGTCACGCTCAACACTTAACCGTCTGCGCCGCAGTGGGCAGCCAATAGGTCAACCAGAACACTGTCAGTGAATATAAGAACTTATTTTAAGTGAACAAAAAGCAGCTTATTTCATTGGAGATAATTTCTAAACTACAATTTAAATAATATTTGTTACGTTCTGCAGCTGGCGCCGACTCCGCTGCCCCGCGCCGTAATCGGAGACCCACCTCGCCCTCCCCTCTTCCTGGAACGAGATACGCTCGTGGCTGTCTGCTGCTCTTCTGGGAATCCCGCGAATGCCGACAGTGGCGAGACTTGCTGGCGTCACAGACCTCCTTTCGCCTGATAGAGTTTCCGTTACGTTTAACGACGATGCTGCAATAATATTCTGGTGAGACTGGCTGGCGCCTCAGCCCTCCGCGACGTATCACGCGAGTTGGGAAGATTCTAGGTGGCAGCCTAAGACACACACACACACACACACACACACACACACACACACACATATATATATATATATATATATATATATAGCCGGAACCCAGGGGTCGGCAGTCTTTGATGGAGGCCGTCTGGCGAGTGTGCGCGAGCGAAGTTGAGTGTGTGGACGACGACTGGAGATTGCAGGACGGAGGCGAGTGAGGTGTTCGTGGCTTGAATGGACGAGAAGGTGTGATACCGACAAGTGAAGCCTACTGTGCGTGAGGACGCTTGGAGGACTCTAGAACATTACGACTGGCGGGACATGGACTGAACCGAGGTGGGAGTGATTGGAAGTGTAATACTTATTTTATTGTAAATATTCGAACTGTCAAATATGGAAACATACATTATCAAATAATTGAATAGGTCGAGACACTGTCTATTGGGACTGATAATTAATTATTTTATTTTATTGATTTATATGTCCTAATTATAAATGTCATTAATTGGTGTCACTTGTGAACAGTAAGTGATTTCAATTTATTGTGAGAATTTGAGTTTAGAGAATTTCGCTGTAGTTATTGTAAATAAAATAAGGAAATTATAATTATTTATTTTATTTGATTAAGACCTCCATCCCTTAACAAACTTGGTATAACCCACTTAATTTCTAGAGAGAGAAAGTGTAACAATATTAATTACTTGTTCCACATTGTACCTATAATTCACTGCCACATTGGTTGGTATTCGCTTGCATATATTTGCTCAAAATTAAATGCAGAAACTGCAGACAAAGTTTTTATAGTTTAGCTTAACCTTCATACATCACTCTTTTCTTTGGAATAAAAAACTGAAAGTAAAAATATATCTTTATCCTTTTCTCTGTTCTATTTTGTGTTATTGTCTAGCAGTTATTGTACTAAATATTCTTATCATTTAATATTACACTATTATAGTTCAAAACGTTTTTAATTTATTGTTCATTATTAAAATTAATGTATTCGCTGCTCCGTAGTGTGATTGATGATTTCGACAAAAGACACAATTCAAGAATTCTATGCCATCAAAAATGTTGTGCCAACAACTGTGGATATGTTACGAAATTACATTCGGCACTGACTAGATGCTAATGTTTGCATTTTTTAGGAGGAAGTAAAATTGCTATGCTGTAAAATGTGTTCAAGTTGTCTTAGTATTATGCTGTTTCAAGCCTCTCAAAGTTTGCAAATTTTGTAAACAAATGTTGTCTTGAGTAATGCATTCCCGTTGAGATATTTCGTACGCCGCGCCGTAAACATTCAGATCAGATATTTATATCCTCCACTCACCCCCATTTTAATGTTGAAAGATATTATGAAAATTTTAAAAAGGAACAAGTAATCTTTTCATGCATCAAACCACAGAAAGTATTCCACCTCCATTGTTGTTACTTTTATATAATGTGAGTTTAATTCGATACTATTTAATATTTGAACAGAAAATTGCACTCAATAACAGAAAAGCAATTGTATTCTATCGAACAATACACACAGATGGTAAAGAAATCCTCCAGCACACACTGTCACAAGAGCACTGCTACCTGTTGTCGACAGCAAAAAATCTCAGTGTCCGGTTTTGCATGTGCTGTTACTCAAGACAAAATACCTAATGTTTTTATGTCAATGTGAATACTGCTGGGATGAATCTTGTCGCTCAGCTGGAGACCAGAACGTGACGAGCCGCAGTATAGGGAATAAGATTGGACTCGCATGCACAGACGTTTTCCGGTACCAGTAGATAAGTCTATACTTGTAAACATTTTGGAAGACAGTGCTACCTCAAATATAATGCTTACATAGCTTTTCTCAGAAATTTTTCACCCGATTTGGCATCAGTGAAAGTAATGAGGATGTTAAAAAGCTGTATATAATTATATTTATAATGTAGTAACTACTATGTACTGCATTTTGATGCATATCTTCAAGTAAAGCTTTGCATGTAGTGGTATACAAATGCACAATCTAATAGGGGTTTGGAGCTGCGGGCAAGGGAACTAGGCAACCACCATCTTTGATGATGCCATACGAGACAAATTTCCAGTTTGCCCCCCAAAAATTTTCTATTTTCCTTCATACCCATGGTGGCCATCTTGAATACCAACATCCAGCTCTTTCAATATGATGACAGGGTGTTGGGACCCTTACACCTATTGTCCTGACAGGTGCTGAATCTCATGCTCTGTCATTCCTTTCGGGATCTGTCTACCTAGCACCATAATGCAGTACCAAATACCAGCATCGGCTTACATGCTCACCAGGCCTAACATATAAGCATAGTTGACTGTAATTTTCGAATCCGATAAGATATAATTGTCAACTTAATGACATAGGCCGACGATGAGAAGTGTCGCAGGGCCAGGTACACCTCATGTCTACTTATAAGCATAGTTGACTGTAATTTCCGAACCACATAAGATTTAGTTGCTAAATTCATAACATAGACATCACCCATGACTATGAAAAGGTTCGCAGGGTCAAGTAAACCCTATAATCTACTTATAATCATAGGCGGATGTAATACCCGAACCACATAAGTTATAGTTGCCAAATTCATAACATAGTCATCAAACTTCAACAGAACAGTTCGCCGTTAATATTCACAACCCTTATCGTGCATTTTACAGTACCTATGACCAATAAATATCCTAAGGGAAAATTACACCATGCCTATCCTACTTCAGCAGCACAGTTTTGCATGCCAATAAGTTTGAATAAGATTTGCTTTCTCTATCTACCATGAGTACTTTGATATCACGAGTCATTGCCAGATACACCATTATTCGCAAGGAAAAAAGTCGTAAGTGTTAAATTCGAAGAATGGGAGGAAAAATATGTTTCACCAGCTCATTAACTCATTGTCATCGCCATATCGCCAGCAACGCTTAATATACAGCTCGTTGCCAAAATGGGCCTTGATACGCCATAAGAAATCGTCAACCTTATGAAAAATCCTAAAGAGAAATATCTGGTCAAAAAAAACATCAAAGCTGCGAATGCTTTTCCACATATTCCATAGTGAGGAAATTGGTGCATCGAGACAAAAAGGTCACATCTTTCCAAGCTCACAGCATTTGTAATATGTAATTGGTTTCTGTAATAGATCGCACATATCCCAGACTAGCTAGCTGTATTTGTGTAATTGAGGGAAGTTTGATAATGTTGAGCAGTTCATGCCAAATTTTTCGGTTTACACACTTAGGTATCCAATGTCTCAGTATCAGAATTCGATTGTAGTGAGACCAGAAAGGACGTCCACATAAATGTTTGCAAGACGAAATGCATACATATGTATTGTATGACCCAGAATCTGTGGGGTAACATTCCTGATTCTAAGAAACATAATGAGATGCTGCCATGATAAAACACCGTATGTGCATTCGGGAGGACCCAGGATTAGTTCTCAGTTCATACATCCTGATTTGAGTATCTTCCATGGTTTCTTGAAATCACTCCAGGAATACACATAGATGGTTACTTAACATAGATCATCTTTGATTCCTTCCTCCAATTCTGACTGTGTGTACTGACTGGTAGAAAACAAAGTGCAAAATATTTTTTCAACAATGGCGAAGCTTGCTGGATGCCCGCCATGGTGCTAGGCAATTTTAATGCAAACTGCAAAAACAATTCACTTAGTAAGCCATTAACTATACCGTGGGACATATATGTATTTTACATGTGTATATTTATGTATATTTAAACATATGTATGTATAAACATATTTTAAACATATGTAAATACATGTATGCATATATATATAAATATATATGAATTTCAAAGCGATATTACTAAATGAAGAATACAAATTTCAGCTTTGGAGGAAGACTACATAACTTTACTTTAAAATATGGAAACTTTATTTTAACTTGTGACATGCATGCACCATAATCATAACAACATGCTCCACAATCGCTCTACATGATTTATGTGCTCCACATTTTCCACAATCGGTTCATATGCTCCACAATTGTTTCACATACTCCACAATCGCTCTACATACGAAGGATTGATGGAAAGATTGACGCTTGCCGACTGACTCCTGCCGACTGACTCCTGCCGACATCTATGCCACTGCTACACGCCAGGTATAAAGATAATATTCGAGACAGCTTCTTTTTGCATAGTGTTTTCGTTACCCCTAATCCTTAATTTATATGTGTTAAATTCATAAATAATTAAGTTCATACACGTATATATATATATACACACACAGACATTCATGATGGTAAGAGTCTTATTGAACATTATTTAATTTCTTTAAATTATAATAAAACTGATATAGTAAATATATCAAATATATGAATTCCTTTACCAAAAGTGTTTCATAAACTTTCGTGAGCAGTACATAACTCGAGATACAAAACATTTAGGTTTAAACCAAAACCTATTTATTTATGCATACATCACACAATATTCTTCTTCAGCATAGCAAATACAATACAAGGAATTGCTATTTTTAAACGAGTTTTATCTCTGAGTCAAGAATGGAATTAAACACATAATATTTGTTAAACGTACCATGGATTTTCATAACTTCATAGTAGAAAGGCTTCTGAGTTGCATGGAGCACAAAAATTATTTTGATTTTGGCACACTTGACGTCTTGTGGCATACATCTCGACGAGTTGTCGAAACGACGCTCAGCATCTGCTTGTTAAGGTCAAGGACGTTCGTTCCGATGAGGCACGGAATGTAAATCGCCTGCTGTTGGCATATTCCAATCACATACACAGAATACTATCTGATTAGGGACACCTTTAATATGTTGGTAATGTTTTCATATGAAATTAGAGTTATTTTTTTTAGGGGAAAAATGACCATGCTGAATGACCGCTGACATTTTGGAACGAAGGTTTCCGAAAAAAACGATTAATTAGCCATTGAGAACCAAGGGTGGTGGTGGTTGCGGGTGTTAAATTTGCCAATGAAAAATGTGGGTGAGGATGGAGGGAACCTGTGCCATCGCTCACCTGGCGGTATAAGTAAGAACATAGCACTACCTAAACATTGAAAATAGAATCTAATACGGAGGGCGCCATCAGCACCACCTATACTTTAAAACATAATTAATTATGGCCGCCACCTGGTGGCTAAATCGATAATTTATACACTAGGACCGCATATGTGATGTAAATGTATACATATGAAATCCATTATGGTGGCCTCCAGCAATGTATAAACAAAATACAGATAAAGTTCCAAGATGGCAGCCTTCAGCAATGTATAAACAAATACAAACGAAAAGCCAAGATGATCACATACGACAGAATGGGTATAGGTGAGATGTCTGGGGGTGGTAGGTGGGTATATCGTTGGCTTAATGTATCGTCGACAGCGAGGTCATCAGAGAAGTAGAAAATTGCACAGGATGGATTGAGGAAGGAGTCGGCCATGGCATTTGTTACAGAACGATCCCAGAATTCGCCTGGAGTGGGAGTGGAAGGGGCCAGTCGTCTGCTGAGTGTGGTGCTTGCGGACTTCTGGAAATGTGTTTTAATGGTTTTGAAGTAATGTTTTTAATAATTGTTAAATAAATAAAGGTAGAAGTAACATTTTACAAGTTTTTGTATATATTTTGGATTTTTTCAAATGATTTATATTGTTTTAGATGTTTTTGAAATATTTTGTAATTTCTGGATTTTCAATGTCAATGTTATCCAGGGTCGAGGTCAAAGGTCATGGTCAATGTTAATGGTTAAGGTCAAGGTCAGCTACATCTAAATTGGCATCCAGGCGACCAGAATGGCAGAGCATGAGCATATATGATGATCCGACACCCTTAACACTTGTGCAGGCTTCCCAAATAATTCTACTTACTGGAATACTTCAAAGGTAATCAGTAAGTACACATAATGCTCAGTACACTACTGGTCTTTCGAAATTCATCACGAAGGACGCACCGTATTGATCAGACATTGGGAGGCTGCGTAGCATACGGTAGAACAATGTCGTAATTAGTTGTTCGCCGAGTGGCACCAACCTGTGAAGCAGTATAAAGTGGGGGGTCGGAGAGCAACTGGGATGTAGTGGCTGTATGTTTCGCTGCTGTTTGTGTGCACAAACGATTCAGTATGTAGGTTCGGAAAATACGCGACCTCACAAACATGTTTCTGCTTTTGACTGCGGAAGAATCTTAACCGATCAAGATTGTGGCTTATCCTAATACGATATTGGTCCTCGGATTGGAAGAGGTGTAACTGCAGCGAAGCAGATATGAGATCAGAGGTCGAGGAGGGACGGGCTGACCGATGTGCAGGAAACCATAATGGCCCCATCACACCAACAAACGCCAGGGTAGACATCTGGAACGCATGGCGATTACAGACCATACAGTCACATCAAGCACTCTCGTTCGGGATGTCAGGTGTCTGGTACATCAATCTGTGTTCTCACGCACAGTTGTCACCGTCTAGACCATCGACGCCTCATGTCCAGGGACACATTACTGTGGCTGCCACTGAATGCTCACATACTGTAGGTGCCTGCGGCTGAAATGGTGCGTGAAACGTTGGACATGGACTGACGAATAACTTGCCATAGTCTTCACCAGCGAGTTCCACTTCTACCTGTAACATGACTATGGTCGCATAAAGCTCTCGTAGCACAATGATGCATGTATGATCGAGTCCTACATAATGCATAGTCATACCGACCTGGCACCTGGAATAATGACATAGGGTGACATTGAATTCAAGTCCCACTTGTGCCTAGTCCACATAGCTGGTACGCTGACCAGCTACCGTTACATTGCGGAGGTGTTGGAACCTGTTTTCGTCCCCTTACCTTAGGGCCAACTTGGGAACATGTGCGAATAGGACAATGCGCGATCTCATGTGGCACACGTCGTCCTACCGCTGCTGGATGACCAACATGTAACACTGCTTTCCTGGCCTGCGTGTTCACCGGATCTCTTGTTAATCGAAAACGTGTGGTCCATGGTCAAACGATGACTAGGTTGTGACAGGATTCCCGCCACTACATCGGATGAACTTTGGGCACACATGGAAGCCACGTGGGTGTACCGGCGGTTAATTCTGTCCGAGAGGGGTGAGAAGTGGCCAACAAAGTACTGATTTCCTACAATCCATACGTAGTATCGTGCTGCAAGTATAAACATATCACCCGTGTATGATGGCTATTCTTGTCCAACATATCTGGTTGTGATGCCTCATGATCTTCATGATATGGCAAGTTTAGTGGCCATCGGTGTATTAAAGCATCGAGCCATTTAATGTTATAGCACGTTAGATTAATATAGTCGCAGATATAGGCAATGGTATTCCATAGAAGAAAACCAGTTTAGAGATGGTTTCGGAACCAACAAGGCACTTAATATTTGCGTTGACCTCCTTGGTCACAAGATCTAAATAATATGATGGAACATTTGTAGCCATAACTGAAACACATTCTGGAAGACAATCAACATGACTCCACAATATATACACATGTTGTACTATGGGAGGACATTTTTCATGAACAGGAGTAGTTGGAATGCAGATTGAATTTTATGTTAAGAAACAGTAGTTAGAGTGATATGTAGGACCAAATACAATGCACAGGAAAGTATTGTATGAATATGGTTGTGTATGCCAATATTAATTTAAAGACGTGTTTTAAAATTGGATGCTAATAAATATTAACGACCTCTTAATGCAACAGAGAAATTACTCATCAGAATAAAATACTATTAATTAGTCATTTTAAATGTATTACTTACTTTATGGAATTGATTCACTGGGTTTAGTATTATAATACTTATGCATTGGGTTGATTTCACGAATAACTAAACTGCACCTTTTTTACCGGTGCAACAGTGTAACATACTTAGAACATAAAACTACAATCAAGGCAGCGTCATCCTATCTGTTTAGAACATAATTACGGTGATACGGTAAAAAGTTTCGAAATTTAGTTACGAACATTTAAACGCATTAAGTGAAGTTATGAATCTTTGCTATAATTTTATTATAATTTACGTGATGAAATTATCAGTTGTAAAACTATATTAACATCACGAAATAAATACCATTTTAAGTAGTGGTCACTGGACGTATCTTCATAGAATTTATCGAATTCACTACGTAGTGACAAATTGAGAATTTCGTTGGATATTGCCTTGACGTTTTGTCTTTTTACTTTCGAGACAAATAATTTTACACAATGCTGCGACTACGGTCCAGAAAAAACAATTCTTTAGCAGCTACAGTTTCACTATTTATACACTGCCCACGATTAACGTAGTACAATGTTGAAAGCCCTTCCCACTTTCTTGTGTCTTTCGCCTCATGCAACATTGGTGTTACTATAGGTCAAGTGACTTGTATACATATGTATGTTTATCATGATATTGAGTAAGTATGTTTATCAAGCAACACTGTTAAGTTATTTGCAAAATTAACGTGTTTCTACGCTGCCGCTTCTTTTTCAGTGGTAGGCCTGCACAAATTATAGGAATCGATTTTCAGTGGCCATTGGTTTGGAACATGACTATTATAATGCGATGGCGAAACAAAGAACCCGTTTACGTGAGTCGCGGTTAGCATTACAGCAGTTCCTCGGCCGGTGCACGTATTAAACTATATGCGGTTACGGCCACTGTCTATTTGCAAAAGCGCGCTAGTTACACCGAACAACCTGTAAACGTAAAACCTCACGAAACAGTAGAACTAGGAGACAATTTTAATGTTTACAACGTTCTGCTAGCCCATTTAGACTCTACATAGTCACTAGATATCCGTATGGAGTGAAAACTACAAGATTGTTGAAGGTCCCACACTTCCTAGCGATCGTGGTGTAATTACACTAGGAAAACTTTAAAGTGTGATTTTTAATATGTTTCAAAACTACATTCCTGTAGCCATTACGTTGGAAAACGGTAGTGTTGACGTTATATTTATTTAGGTCAGTAAAACTAAAACAGAAATAAAATTGTTGCGTGTGTGTTTAATGTGAAATAATATCTGAAAATGCCTTCATAGTTATAGTTATTGCTGTGTAGTAAATTACTTTGCATATAACATATTGTGCGAACTGTCTAAATAATGAACACATATCTGAACACAGTACCATGGCGTCTAATAAAATATTCAGTGTAACAAACATTTTGCCTCTGAACAAAACGCGGATTCAAGACATGTACATAATAAGAGTGATAATTACTCTCAGGTACTTTAAAATATCCAGTTAACACTTGAAAATTTCTGTTTTATATTGCAAATGAACAACTTTCAGGCCACTGCTAACAATCACTGTGGATCGTGACCTATTTATTTTAATGATTCCAGAATGCTGCTGCAAAAGTCCCTGTTGCCAAGTCAGATGACTCACAGTGTGTGTGCGTTAGACATTCTGTGTTGCCTGTTCACGCGATTAGATCGTTTTGGGGTGAGCGCTTTTTCGCTTATTAATATATGTGTGTATAACTAACTACAGTGAATATATCGTCGATTGTGGTATACATAGTCTATGGATATCAGCTGTTGTCTTCTTACGTGGTGTTTGTATTGGGATAAGGTGTTATCGAGAAGTTACAGCGCTCGATGATGTGAGAATGCCGATTTGTCGAGAGCTCGTCCTGTGTACTGCTGCATACTGATAATTGTCAAGAGCAACACCACGATATTTGAAAGGCTAGTGCAACTACTGTAAGTCCACTGCGAATGTGCATATGTTGTCTAAATTACCTCAAGATTGGACTATGCGTCTTTCTTGTGCCAGTTCATCTCAAAAACAGAGTTGGTTGTAACAATACTAAAAAAAATTTTCATGATTATTCTACACAATACCAGCATACACTCTCATAGTAAAATATAGGAATTTAATAAATATAGAAAGTGAAAGCCTCAAGCATACTATCCTAAACAGAGTAATTGCTGTCACAGGTCGACAGAACATATGTTTTTATGTTATGTTTGGTACGTGCAGATTAGCTATATAAGTGTTTAAATTGTATTATTTATTTTATTTCACACGCTATTGTAATTTGAATATTTATTTTCACACATTTCTCATATGTAATGGTGACATTTTTAAATCACGTAATTCATGATTTATATGAACCACCAGTCCACTTAATGTATATATTCTATGATAATTTTCGTGTAGTATTCATAGTTTTGACACATTTTTATTTCAATTTTGTAATATTATGTTTATAAGTTTATTTTTGTTCTCAGTAATTACTTTGTGATTTTTAAAGCTTAATTATTTACTTTATTGATCTCATTAGAAATATTTTTAATTTAGGTTTATTTTATTTTAAGGAAGTCTAGTCGGACGTAGGCCGCGATTGGCTAGTCTTGAATGGAGATGCCGGAAGGCTTACTCCTGGGTGGGACTTTCAACATGGATGGTTAATTGTATTTTAGCTGAGATTTCAATCTTAGGGAATCCCCAGCGCCAACCTAAGAATAAGTTAGTAATAAGTCCCATAAATAGTGATTAGGTTACTGCCACAACCGATCATAGAGGAGAGTTGATGGCAGGTGTCTAGCTAATTGTATTAGTGAGTTTTGTTAGAGAGTTTTGTAATCTATTTCTACGAACTTATAATATTTTCAGAATATTAACTTATGGAACTAGGCATTTTCTGAACTTTAAGATTTGTATAATCAGTAGTCCTGAGATCCCATATGAGCTAGTAAAGCCGGAGCACATTAACATCTAAAAACTATTGAACTCAATGTAATCTCATTTGAGCAGAGTTTAACTATTTGAGGGAAAGTGAGGAGTAAATCTTCTGAAGTAATTAAAACATAAATTGACATTTTCAGTAAAGTTTTGGATCGCGAGAATTGCAAATGCAACTAATTACTTAGGAGCTTAGTCAGTTTCTTATACAGTTAGAAATTTAAGAAAGCTACTTCCAGTTATGAACAAATTTTTATTTCTGAATTTAATTTCAAGTCAGTTGTCAGTTAATTTTGCAGCATCACTAGAGTCGTATTTTTTTTTAAATCATTTAATTTGTTTTTATTTCCTTAATTTATTTAACTCTATAGTGGATGGTAGTACTTCAATTTTGGTCATCAACATAAGTTTAATTTGATTTTTCTTACACACATTTAAAGTTTAATAAATATTTCACGTCTGAATTTTTCATCTTCTTGAATCACACATTTGGTCTGATTTTATTAATATATTAATGATTCAGATTTCTCATGTTGTATTTTATATGAAGTGCTGAGAATGTATGCAAGTTGCTTCTGTGCATGTTATTTACAGTGATCCAGATGTCCTCAGAATTCTTCTATGGTAAGCTAAATGTTGCAAAATTATTAAGGTGCATATAGACACGTACAAGCCTACGTTTGACACCTTCTAACTCAAACTACGTCCAACCTATACCTTAGCGCACACATGCATTATATTTTAACCTTCTTTTTTTCCTACCGTGCGTTCACCTAACAAATAGTGAATGTAACGGCCTTCCGCACACAACTCCCCTAACTTCCAAACCTTTCAGAGTTTTATTGCGTACCTACTGCTTGTTTTACTGCGCTTGGTACACGTAGCAGTACTGACAGCACATTTATGTCTCACTGATAATGTCCATTCATTTAATTTGTGTGAAATAAGTAACAACCTACATAATGTACGATGTATTCTAAGTAATGTGTCAACGCTGACCACAGTAAAATTGTTGACTATGAAAATGTGTACTTCGAAGTTATTTTATCACTTAGGCAATGAGAGGATTAAGAATGTGTATACATATGTTAGGTAACTTTGAGATCTGACACATCCCGATGTGCATTCGCCAAGGAGGCGGTCGATTTTTTCTGTAGGAAACCTATTTCTTCGTTTTCTATTTTTTTTATCTCCGTAATAGGCTGTTCAGTGTAAAGCGAGCACTTTTTAAGACCTTACCAACATGCATAAACCAAAAATAAATATATCGTATTGCAGCCTCAGCCATTAAATTTTTAGGGCAGGGAATGTATACACTGTATTTATTGGTCACATTGCAATGTTTATATTAAAAAGCAGCAGGAAGATGGAAATTGGATGAAAGGAAATACTTAGAAGGGCCTTAATAAGTGCTCGCTCACACAAAATAACATATCTTTGTTTTACTGTTCATATTCGTGTCATTATACACCTCTGTGTTTGCACGGTCATACGATGGGTAACGAAATTTAAAAGCATCAGATGATTTGACAGGCGGTATGGGCATTTAGCGTGCCCCTCCAAAGTCACAGAGTTTGGTCCTGATTTCCCATGCATTTGTATCCCCGAACTTCGTCACGTGATCAGTTGAGGACCTTACTGCAGTTTCGGACATTCCTTATGGTCTCCCTTTTTAAACAGATATCATCTTACAACATACACGCTTCGCACATCTTAGGTCCCCATTCGACTCTGGTAATGCGTACCTTCTACGTCACAGGAATATACAACCGTCTTAATACACGTCATCGTGTAGTGATGTCTCGCCAGAGCCAGGCGGTTCAAGGAAGTGAACCGTCATTCTGGAGCGATGTCTCATCACAGATAGCCTGGTATCTTGAGTACCGTGCTTAGGCGCTTGATGGCGGCGGGACTGAAATCCTGGCGTTCTTCAAGGAAGCAAAGGCTCACCAACGAGCAAAGTATCTATCGACTCGCGTTTGCTGAGGACAACATTAACCGTGACTAGTCAGATGTTGTATTCTCTGACGAGTGTGTGTTTTCCTCGGCTAATGATAGCCCAATGCGTATCTTCAGACATCTTGGGACCTGGCACAATCCGGAATATGTGGCCGAGTGCTCGCGCTATAGTCATGCATTCGTTGCGTGTTGGGGATGGATGAGTGCATGTGGGATAGGCGTGTTGCACAAAATCGATGATCGAGGTCCGAATACACGCGGCCTCAATGCCGGGCAGTATTTACTTATTATAGAGAACATTATGATTCCCTCGGTACGACTCTTGTATCCCGATGCTGTGCTGCTCTTCCAGCAGGACCATTCTCCGATACACACTTCTCAGAGGGTTCAAGAATGGTTCGAAAGGCAAGACCAACTAGAGCTCGTAGATTGGCCATCTTACAGTGCCGTCTTGAATCCAATTGAGAATGTCTGGTCGGAGACGAAGCGCACGATGGCGGTAAACTGGTCTGATCCACAGCCAGCAAATAAATATACTCTCTGGGAGCTAGTAGCCAATGCCATGCTACTTCTCTGGTCGCCTCTCTACCACGACGACTGCGGTAGGTGGTTGAGAATGAGGGATACTGGTCCTCTTATTGAGGTTACACCATCGGCCCTTTTCAGGGCCAAATAAACACACACATAAAAACATGACACAGAAAACCAATGGCACACCACGTGGCATAATGACCACATTGAGATACATTTTAAAGGTGCGAGGTGGTTTCGAACCCGGAACAGCGGGCGTCAGAACCATACACACAAGACCACCTTCGTCAGTTACATGTGTTTTTTATATGGATGCAAACATATGCTAACAAATAAAATACATTCTATGATACGGTAACATTTTATATTACAACCAAAAGAATAACATAATCGGTGGGAATGAAATTCAAGGTCGTACTCCAGAACCCTATTGGTATTATTTCTAACATGACAGTGATCCCAAGCACACTGCGAAATGGAACGTCTAGAACACACCTCATAGGCCATACAATACCCAATCACTCTTACCTGACCCGAATCCTACTGAGAATCTTCTAGAGGAATTGGAGAGAAGAGTGAGAAAAAAAAATTTTTTTCCCACAAAACACAAACTAGACGTTTCTACCAAATTTTATTAGCATTGGGCCAGACATTGCTAGAAAACTGATTAATTTAGAGCTAAATAGACTGATGGACGTTGTTCGCAAAAAAGGGGAGTTAACAAATAACTGTGGAGTGAACAATGTTCAACACTTTGCTGACGTATGATATGTCCAACGTTTATAAGAACTGGAGACAGATGATTTAGTCTTATGCAGTGATACCGTAGTTTACGTTGTTTTTTTGTGTCATATTGTATCTCACTAAGTAACATTAAACATGGCTGATTACCTATTTTCTGCCTTTAGGCTAAGCTGATCTACGAATGTCACTAATTTCTATTTACCACTGTCCTTATCCTTCTGCCCATGACCGCATATGCGCGACGTTTAAGTTGTTTTATTTTTCAGACTGAAAACATTCTAGATGTTAGTGATACGCAGATCTGTGTCTATTAAATCTGATGTAAGTAGTCTCTACTGGCTTAAAAGTTGTTTAGATTTTACAAGAATTAAAGTAAAGTCAAATAGTGAATGTAACTAAATCATTTCTTTTGTTTGAAGAATACCACAGAAAGCATTTTCGAATAGAACAGGCCCAAATATGTATCTACAGTGACGATCACAAATATTAATACATCCTGTTCCTTTCACGACTTCTGTACAATAAGCAATTATGTTGACACACACGTATGCGTACAGCTATATTTTGTAATCCATTTCATTATATACAACAAATAAACAACATTCCTTATAAAAGAAACAAAGTAATATATTACACAAATGTAAATAAATGCACGTTTTCCGAATCAGAAATGTTTATACACCTTCGTACGAAGAACAAATGTTTTCGTACATCAACATAAACAAAATAAATTCTCCATTTAATATATAGCATGCCCTCCCTTTAGCTTCAGAACGCTTCTCAAAAGCGCTGGCATTGAATTTACTACCGTTTGTATGACACTAGGAGGGATATTATGCCACTCATGAAGGAGTTTCTCCTTCAAGTTCCGCATGCTTGAAATATGATGTTTCCGTAACTTAATGTCTAAGTATGCCCAAATATGTTCTATTGAATTTAAGTTTGAGGATTGGGGTGCAGTTTCTATTACACGATGACAATTATACAGCAACCATATTCGTGCTGCACAGGATTAACGCTTAGTACCATTATCCTGGTACAATGTCATTACAACATCCAGTTGTATGGCATTGGGTCGCAAATAATGTTTAAACGGGTCAATATAGTTTTATTGATCCAATAGTCAATATATAATCATCAGTTCATCTACACCACATGCACTCATGCACCCTCACATCGTAACTGAACCCCCACCATGCTTGACGGTAGGATGAAAATTTTGGGGATTTATCTCTTTATTCGATTTTCTCCGCACATATAGCGTACTGTCATGATCGAAAACCTTGAATTTACTCTCATCTGGAAATATGACGTCTGTCCAGTAATCGTTCTGTAAATATACCTTCGCGAAGTTAGGTCTCTTCTTATAATTACATTTGCCTACGTACGATTACTTCTGTGGTGTTATTGCATTATAGTCATTATTGCTGAACACTCTTCTCACTGTCATTGGTGACAGTGACTTTGAAAGTATTTCGTAGGTCTCTTGCAATAGCGCATGGACTAGTAAAAGGTCTCTGACGGATTTGTTTCACAATATAACTTTCTTCTCTACGCGAAAGTATGTTTGGCCATCCACTCCTCGGTTTGTCTCAGCATTTTTGTACTTGTATATCATTTTACGGTACATTGCACAGTCGCCTAGATGGGAAGTACTATGGGAGTCATTAGAGCATATGAAAATGTTTGTTACTTGTAACGGTTCGTATGCATTCTTTGGGGTTTAATAATTTTTTTAAGATGTTATCTTATGTTTTTGTATGTATGTATGTATGGACTCAACGTGTTTCTCAAACCTACAATTTACACTTTATTTTATTCACTTTGATTTTTGTTAGCAAACCTTTCCTGCAAAATGTTTGAAGTAAGATACAGAACAGCGTGGTGTCTGTAAATCATTCATCGGCATTGTATGTCTTTTCTACCTCCCACATAACACGCACAGTGATAGAATACATTCAGTTTAACTGCACAAACCTCTTTTCCAAGAGCCTTTCTTTTGCAAGTTGGCGTGTATCTGTCTACGTCGTGAATGACTGCATTTTATAGGCCATTCATGGTAAAGTGAGCACTTTCGAAAGTTCTTTCACTCGGAATAATAGTCTTTATGTGTGTGTGTGTAATATATATATATATATATATATATATATATATATATATATATATATATATATAACTTTAGCGTTATATATTAACTTCAGAGTGCGGTATAATATTTTCACTGTGGTTATTACTTACAAGGCCATATTTAATTAAAAACGTGGTTAAAGAATAAACATGGCTGAAAGATAAAAGTAATTAGTGCTTCAAAAGTGCTCATTTTACCGTGAACAGCTTTTAGCAGATAATGTACGTATGTCGGCATGCTTGCAATAAAAAAAACAATACTTGAACAGATTTCCCGATTTCTTTACGACGCAAAATCGAGCCACATCAATTTCAATGTATTTTCACCGTGGTTATGACAGATATTAACTTTATCTCTTTTTCCGCATGGTCAGGGGCAATTAAAACGCCTTGCCATTCACCACACTCCTCGCAACATGAAGTAATGGGTTGTCATTAAGTTCCTGAACATTGACTCACACTGATTTGTACACCTGGCAACCCTGCTAGGTTCTCGCTCTCTGTACACTCTTCCCTTCTATCGTCACGTACGCTAACCACGTTTATGGCGTCAGTTCAGCTGCAGTGGCACTTTGATCTGCAACGGACCCACGTAGACAGGCAGGCTACTTCAACTGCTGGCCAAATTAGCCTGCGCCATCTAACGGCTGTATATGCACTGGTACCTGCCTTGAGCTCTGCACACGTCGCTGCGTGTACTGTCCGTAATCAATGACAATACATACTGTATGTTTCTTTACGTAGCCCGTATGATTTACGTTAGGGAATCGCATTCCTGACGTCGTACACTCCACACAAAACTAAACAATCATAAAATATGACGTGTAAATTCATCGTGAATATAAGCAAAAATACGATTGGAACATGATTACATAATAAAGTATCCCCACTTCAGAGATCAGTTAGTATTTTTTGTACTGGATGTGAAACAAGAAGATGACTTACTACTGCATGTTTTAGAGAAGGCAACAAAACATTTTGCAGCGTGATTCCAGTAGAGGTTTTGTAAGTGGCGTAACCTAAATTAAATCTCAGGTGGAAGCAAACGTTCGTCCGCCAGACTTATTATTCTCATTGTTTTCTTCTGTGTTAGTGTATGTAGCATGGAGTCAAACTGGAAGTTTTTGTTTAAAAGGTAGCCTACCTCATTGCATCGCTGAATCAACATAATCTAAAGTGCATATCATAAAGCTATATTATTTAAGGAAAAATGAAAATAATTACATCCACAAATAATTCTGTGAAACCACACAAAAAAAAAAAAAACAAGGAAACCTAACAGGGTACGCCACTGGTTGTACGAAACACTTTCTGAATCCATTTAAACTTTAACAACAACAAAAAAAAAGAAAAAAAAGGAAACTTATACACAGCTTATAATATTTAAACCGTTTATTTATTTTTCTTATGAGACATTTATTAGCGGTCGTAAACAGTTAATTTCGAAAATTAATGTTGCTGCTAACAGTTGTTTAATTCGAAATAAATGATAATCCCTCCGTAATTTCTTGATTAACTTGAAACATTCAATTCTCTTTCACTTCCATTCAATGTTAAGCTACTTTTCTTGGAAAAAATGAACTTATATAATTATGCAAATGTCTGTCTGTGATATACTGTGTGTACCCTCATAATAACATTCTATCCTGTGAAACATATTTCACCAAATTCGGTGCACATGTTGAACTTAGTAAGGACATCTGATTTTTACAATGTTCTGGAAAGCCGTTTGTTTGATTTCAAACGGTTGTTATTTTAATACAGTAGGGCGCCATTTCATATCTGGGGAATTGTTTTACTAGGTAAAACCAAATCTTGTATTTTCACAGTTAATCTTGTACGTCTTTAATCTTGGAAGGTACGTTGTTATTTGTTTGCCATCGTGAAAACAATAAGCTTTTAACATCATATCTCGGAAATTACACAATAGATTCCTGCCACATTTTGCAGGCAACCAGTACCTTTTAGGCCTATAGTAGGCAATGGTACCATATACAACTAAGATTAATGTGGCACTTACTGTATTTTCACAACCGCGTCGTACAAATATTCGTTTTTAAATTTGGTATGTATACATGTATATATACATATATATATAAAACATTCGACTACATTTGATATGAAAAAAGTATCGTCTAAAGGCATTACTGTGAATATGACAATAAATAACCATTTTCATTCATCATTTTGTAATATAGCGCACCCATGAAAAAATAAAGTTATTGTATCGTAACACGGAAAACAATCTACCCATCCCAACCAAAGTTTACAAACGAGAAGTATGCTGATATTAATTAATTGGTTCAGGCATTTAGTTTTAATTGGTGGCAATATAGGTATTTTGATAACTATGAAACGGCGTGGCCAATTTCAAGCAATATTTGTATACTGTATCTAATACTGTGTATGCCACGATAACATATGCGATTTAAATGTGTAAGAAACTTAATTTTGACATGGTGACTATATAAATATTTTAGGTTCATTTGGTATACAGCATGTAGCATACTGTTTTTTGGCCAATTTAAACCAAACTTGATGTGTTGAACGTATAACCTACAAGTACTAAACATGCTGGTACATTGTCTCTTTTGTCTGCAATATTGTAAGGTACCACTTCAACAAGAAAACGTATTTTGTCAAATGTCGGAAAACAATAAACCTATTACTACCTAATTTGGCAAACAAGATTCACTACGCTGACCAAATAAACTTATATGTTTTACGTGGGTCGGTCACTTATTTTCAACATGGCGACGACATGAACGTTTTGATTTCTATTCTATAACAACAGAGCCGTGTAACCAAGGAACAAAAAAAAAAGGGGTCATACACTTTTTAAATATTGTACATGTGCTAGCGAATGTTATCGGAAATTTGATACAAATATAACAGCATGTTGTAAATAAACAATCGAATTAAATGAGACTTTATCAGTGATTTAAACAAAACATTTCATATATTACAAAATAACTGAAATAAATAGTTTCTGGACAGATATTGGTACGTTGAATGTGGTTTAACATAAAATAATACAGCTATTATCAAAGCAATTCAGTTTACCTTTCTTTTTATCATTGATAAATTGGGTACTCATATACGCAAATATACTGACTTTTAGGGTTTATGCGTGCATATTCTTAATCATTAAAATATCGACTCAATGATTGAAAACATTTTTTGTAGAATGTTTTATTCTCCTCATTTATGATCTATACAATTCCCTTGCAGAAAATATATGATTGCTGTTTGTTAAAAACTAGATTAAATATTTTGACCGGCAGCCAGTTTGCAATGAAATATATTGCAAAACTAAGAGGCTCGGGGGCATTTCGCTTGTTTTCTGACTGCGTTGACAAGTTCAAGTGCCAGATAAAAAAAATATAGCCTCTACGCTAGTTCAGTTACTCGTACAAAATGTGCATATTTTCTTCGCTTTATAAAATAACTTTTACAAAGCACAGCCCTCTAGGAAACTGGAAAGTGGGGGTTGAAGGAACTGTCTGTGGCCTTCTACGATACTGTAGCCCAAACATAATGATGTGAGCTGCAGGGTTTGTTTCACTGCTGCATGCATTTCCGACCTGAAACTACCTCCTCGCAGTTATGATCAGGAGAATTCTGTACATATTACTTCCATGGCTATACGAAGGCAATCCCACGGCCATTGTCACGCTTTCGTGCACTGTAAGTGAGCTTAAAACATTTTTAACATGTATGTCAGCCAAAAATTCCAACCAGGTCAGCTTGCAGTATCTGCGTTCAAACGTTTAACATAAAGTGACTTTACAACATTTGACATAGAGGTATTCAAGGAAGCAATATTATTTGCCTTTCTTGGTGACTAAACAATGTACTGAAATACAAGTGAAATAATTTTAAGATGGAGCCTCACGTTTCTCTTGTCGCTTTTACAATAGGACAGGAAAAGTTATTCCTCTGGGAATACCAGCTCGCAAAAAAAAAGGATGTGTATTTTTAAAGTTTTTAATCGCTTGTAGGAGCTGTGGCGTTGTAACTGTCAGACTACTCGCCTCGCACCACGATAAACAGGGGTCACATCCAGAATTTAATGTGTAGGAAACGTGGCGGGCGTTGCTGTTGGCCAGTGGATAGTGTCGGGGTACTCTCGATACTCTGTTTTCTGTCGCTTCTCCATCTGTACCTCTCTTCGTCACTATCAGCTCTGAAGATCTTAGTTGTTAACCGCCGCTTATGTCTCTCTCATGTTACTGTTGTTAACATACAGCTGTGTTTCACCTACATACAGTATTTCACATCAAGATTGATCGTTTAAAGAATTACATACATTTTTCATCTCTGTTCTCAGTTAATATTAATTTTGTGGCCAACGAATATCATACATTAATTGCAGATGCCACTAAGTTATGACGTGAAATACGGGTTTTTTTTAATTTATTTAAATTCATATTATAATTATTTATAAATCTAATGTCTGTTTAGTTATTTTTAACATTTCATCCCATGATAATACTGATGCTGTAAAATAGTATGCTGGATCTAATTCATATGCATTTATACATGTTTCTCTATAGTTTTCAAATACATCTGCTAATAGTAACACATCACTTTCTAAGTAAAAATCATGATATTCTCCATGGATCTTCATATTAAATTGATCCCATACACGTTTTGCATGATCATAATCATCGTAAATTTTATCACATTCATTAAATTTATTGCAAAATACACTTTTTGGTGGAATTTCTGATTCTTCAAATTTTTTCCTACTGTCCATATAAACATATGGATAAACCCCTTTTCTAATTATTAAATCTACGTGATCTTATGAAAATGCTTTTTTGTATGTTTAATTTGATATTTACTTTAATTAAATGATAATTTACATAAACTACTTGCCATAAATTTAAATGTGTCTATAAATCTAATTTTTAAATTTTCTGTTGCTTTCCAAAAAGGAATAAAATTTGCTTCACTATTTGCTATTTAATGTATTTCTTTTTCATCATATCCTAGCTCTTTAATAAATAAATGAGCATCATATCCTGCTAAGTTATGAAAATAAATTCGAACGAAATTGGGTAATATTAGTTGTAGGTTCCAATTATTACATACTGGAGTAATGAATTTTCCTGTTGTATGGTCATGGTTTCGTCCTTTTTTTATTATCCTTTGTATATTCGCATTCATAAACAGTAGATTTTTTGGATCTCTTATATATACTCTTTCTTCATTTGTTAGTGGCTGCATTGGTTCAATATGTAAATATATTTTTCCCAATCTTTTCTACTTCCCTTTTCATTGCTTGTATAAAAATCTTATGCACATTTGGGCCTCGATATACTACTGGAGGATTATAATCACCATAACGAGATACAATATAATAACAAATACCTGAAACTTCGTGTAACTGATATTTCATTGTATATGATTCATCATTTAACTTAAAATGAAAGGTATTCATTTAATCATTAGTAAGTTTATATCTTTCTTTAAGTACCTCCTTATAAAAGCCACTATCAATATAATCCTATATTAAAACTGGATATTCTTGCATTAATTTCAATTTATTTATTTCTCTTGTATTTGGTTTAGGTGTTGATATTTTATTTAGAATTGATTCAAAATCAGCATGTATTTCAAAAGGAACCTTCATTGTATGTTTGTAATTTCCTAAATATATTTGCTCTCCTTTTGAAGGTATATTTATTTAATTTTTCCTGAGAATAAAATCATTAAAGTCACATATTACATATATAAGTTTTACCATTGTGCTTAAATTTTTGTGCAAAAAGCAGCTTCGATAAATCATTTATCCAACATTTATCCAACAGTAACGTGAGTTTTTAGCATATTTGAAGTAAAGTAAATCTATAAGTTTTTCCTTTATATTTTTGTAAGTTTTAGTGGATAAACATTGTGCAAGTCATCAAAAGATTTTACATATACAGATGTTTGAATTTTATTTTAGATTTTTGGTACACCGTCCATTTTAATTGGATATTAATATTTATATATTTATTTTATCAATATTAAGCCCCACATTTTTATACTTAGTTCCTTTTAGTGGATCTTTTTCTGCTGCAAACAAAAACACAACTTCATTGCCGAAAGAAATCATTTTTGATATTCTTTTTCCACACTAATACATACTTGTATTTTCTTAATCTCTTCTGGTAGTTAGATATAGGATTGCCTATTTAATGGATTATACTTATTTATAGCTAACGGTATTCAAATTACTCAATCTAATTCCCAATCTGAATCTTTTCTTTCAAATTCGGATAAATGTTCAAGTAATTATATTTTTATGGTTTTGTTAATCCTTTCAATTTGTCCTTAATTTAATACTGTATAGTTTTGTAATTGAAATGTAAATAAATTTACTTGGTTCGTCTCTTTCTAGCGATAATTGGCATATAATATAATGTTAGTTTTCACCCCTCTAAATTTCCCTGAGATGAACACATACTATCTCAAATAACTAACTTTTTACTGAAGTTAAAAATTGATTAGGCTGTACCAAATTAAAGGCATTGTCAATGTCATATGTTGATATCCTAACTTTAAAAGCTGAATTTGCTTTGTAATTTTGATTGGTTCTTCTATTTCTTTTGTTAATGAATATATTAGTAGAATAGGGTAATATTTATTTTATTTTGTTTTTGTCATGTTTGTATAATTCATTGATATCGGCATCTGCTAAAGGAAAATTTGTGAAATGATTCATTGTTATCCATTCTGTTATCTGCTTACTTTCATTTCGACGCTTTACAAATACATTATTAGAGAATGGAAATATTTATTTTAATTCATTTCTATCTTTTGAATATAGAGTTTTGTTATTGGCATATGAATATGGTAAAATTAAATGTTCCTTTTTCTTTGTTCATTTATAATAAATGGTGTAATAGGTGAAATTAAATAATATTTTCTTAGATTCACCAAATTTTTAATTTTAAAATATCTATCTGTAACTCTCAACTCTCTCCCTCCCTTGTTGCTCAACTCAACTGTTAGATTGTTCGCTGGCATTTTTTATTGTTTATTTAATAAATTTTTAGTTTATTGACAACAATTTGGTACATTGATTTTTACCCAAGATTAATATAAAAATAACTTATTGAATCTAATAAAACACTGTTATATTTATTGTTAATGTTGAAAACAATGTTTTTAATGATGTAACTTCCTGATTTGATAATACTTCTATGTATATTCGTTAATACAATTTTTACATTTTGTTATATGATTGTCTATAGTAGCTTTATGGGGATAAAATGAATCGTTATATTTATTCTCATTACATACCACACATGTCTTAGTTGAATAATCATCATAGCGAATTTCATTTGTATTGTGTAATTTAGTATTTTATGTTTTTTGAACTATGGAATGCAAACATTTTTTCCACTTTCGCATAATACTTAATTTAACCCATAATGATTTCTAGTAAATTTTGCCCAACATTTTTTTAAAGGTGTTAATATGCTTTTCTTTTGTGTGGTAATGTGATGGAAAACATTTACACTTTTTTACATTGCTTAGATATAGCATTATTTTCTATTTCGAGCATTTTTTCCATTTTATTTATAAGGAATAGATAAAAAAAGAATTACTTCTCAAAAGTTAAACAATTCATAAAAATTTACTAAACTGCAATATCTAGAAATTAATAAATTGTATGCTGCTACAGAATTTCAAATTTATGAATCTCAGTTTGGTGAAAAAAAAAAAAGAATTGTTTTCTAAATGGAATGTATAAAAATACTTTATCAGAATTCTGTATAAACATTCGTGAAAAATACTTTAAAATAAATAAATGAGAAACAAGTTTTTATAATATATAAAGGTTTAAAAGAACTGAAAAATGGAAAATCCTTACTTGAAATAGAATTCTCCTGAAATGTATTAAATTCCTATTAATTCGAATCTGTCAATTATCTTTTTTATTTTTCATTTGATTTTAACTTATTTTGCTTAATTTTGGCTTAAATTTGATTGATTAATTTAGATTGCTCCCTTGCTAAATTAGCCTTTCTAGAAAATGTGGAAAGAATTGCTTAAAATCGAGCAATGTGTTTGATTTTGGCTTACAATTTGTTGTTTTTTTAAATAAGAAATCCTGTACGTCCATTTCTGAAAGAAATTAAATATACACTTTTTTTTTTGGCTTAAAATTACATCATTTTATCTTAAATTTCCTTGTTTTTGAGGATTGAAAATTGATGGTTCTAGAAACATAAAAATGTTGCTTGAAAACTTTAAAATTATTTGATTTTAGATTTTATTTGCTTCATTTTGAAATTTATTTACTCAAATTTTAGTTTTATACTATTGTATTTATTCATATACATTCGTTAAAAATAGCAGGAATTAGTTATGTTAGTTTTGTTGTGTACTTTTAGTGAAAATTGTCGATTTAATCTGAGGTGCACTCACTCTCTTATTTCCTATCTATCAACATATTCATTTGGATCTTCGGAAAATACGTAGTCAGTATTCTCAGCATCTTCCGGTTTCCTCGTGTCGCTCGTTTCAGCATATAAGCTAGCGTTCATGACGCCTTCGGTTTTCTTCTCGCCACTTGTCGAAGGAAACTCGCTGGTGAAATGTGAGGAAAGGTCAAGAGAATCATCGTCATTCTTATCAGATATTTCATCAAAATTGTCTTTATAATCATACAATATCAGTGCTGTCTGTATGATAAACTTCATTTCCTGTTTCATCTTTAATATCATGTTTACCTTCCTTTGTATCAGTTGCATGACCTTCATCATTACTAAGAGCTGACGGCAGTTTATTAGAAGTCTATCAACTTCATGTGAAAGTATTGCATGTACACATTTCACTCAAATCGACCCTACTGCTCTCATTCCGTCTTTAATATTAACTGTATCATCATTATCGCCTGACGAATCAGTACACCGGAGCTGCATGGGGTATTGGCGACATCACTTGCTGGTATCCAGTAGACGAACCCTTGCAGATCTCGAATTGTTCATTCAATGTATCACCTTGCATAAATTGCATGGTACCAATGTCGTAATGCTTCATCACGCGAAAAGGACTCTTTGTACATGTGGTTCTGTCATGTCGCCGAGCATATCAGATTTTGCTGAAGACCTTTCTGCATCAGCAAAACTGATTTTACAGCAATGGGTGAAGGTACATTTACTGAGGTAAGTTCTATAGTAGATTTCATACTATCATTGTCTTCTGTCACATTTATGAAAAACACTGACTTTCTTTCTATAGTAGCAACTTGTGTATCTACTTTGCCTAAATACTGCTATAAATTGGACGGCTATAAGCAATAGTGATCCAAGCTCCAAAACACAAATATTAATATTAATACTTCACTGCTTCCTGCAAGGTCTATTTTAGTTTAGCAAAAATGACCCGAGCAACAGCTCTCAGTTACTGCTAGCTAGGGGTAGTTAAGTGCCATCTCCCTAACTCATATTTACATTTCAGTAATAGTGATCTAAGAACCACTTATTTCACGATAGGTATTTAAGCACCATTGGTTCCGCAATAGAGATCTAAGTGAGAAGTTAAAACTATGAGTGGAAATTGAATAGGGCTTATTGATTACATTGTGTTTTAAATAAGTTGTGTCCCCAAAATATCCATGATATATTTTGTCATTTTTACAAACATATTACCCATTACGTAGTCTTTTTGGCTATACGTATCTCATGCAGATATAAAGTAACTGTGAAGAATGCAATTCCTCTGTCAGATGTACTTTTTATTTTATATCTAGTAAAATCATTATTTTTAACAGCAATACAAGCCAGATTGTGTACCTGACATATAATTTTTCAAGCAATACAAAATATAGCTATTGATTGCGTACATAAATATTATCCTTCAATAATCACTAACCATCAAAATGTCATGTGTACTGTAAATAATTTCAGTTGATTAAATAATAGCTTCTAATTCCATCTCTAAAATATAAGTAATGCTAGCGCAATGGTTCGAGTTGATTACCTGGCAGTTGGAGCTCTATATACCACCCTACTCTGTGGCTGAAACAGTTTTGTTGTCCTTTGGTAACGTGAAGATGTGTTCAATGCCAACGATACTAATAATGGAGCTGGCAAGAAAGTAAATTGCCGATGAAAGGGGAAATAAACCGGAATTATCTGACAAGATAGGTCACGAATGTTAAACTGTTGTGAGATTTTCTGTGTAAAGTATAAATCGACGATGATGTTGACAATTTGGAGAATAAGTCGTAGCTTGAATGTAGTTTATTCTGTATATGTCATAAATGCCTGTCAGTAACACTTTCATTTCTACAAGATACATCCGACTGGAAGTCACTTATTAATGGCGAAATAATTTAGAATCATGTGGTGGCCAAAATCCGAATATCAAAATATATTTGATGCTGAGGGCTATTTTGAAACATCTCAGTTCTCTTACTACAGTTTTTTTTTAAGGTTCCTTATTCCAAGAAATACATTTTTGCCAAACGATGGCAAGCTAAGTTTAGTGATGTTGTTCTGGCTGTGAAAATTCAACTATTCATATACCTTCGTGAAGACTACATAACTATTATGAGAACATGTTGGGAAAAAAACCTTTTCTTGTAACACTAATGGAGGCACGCGATTTAATTTGATGTTCCGAAATGGAGAAGAACGTTGTTAACCAGAAGGTTAACACCACAGGAAACAAAATTAATTGAATGGACATTCTCGAAGTAATGTTAAAAAAAGACGATTCATTTCAGTTGTACGTACATAAAATTAATCGTAATTGTTAGGCCTTTATCACTGTGGGCCTCAAGAAGAAACAGCGGGGTAGACCATCGGCATCAAACTTGTATGATCTCTTTGTACCCCTGTCGCCTCAAGATAAAGCCATCTCTAAACCGAAACCTGAGTGTCTGAAATCTATGTTGTACTTGATTCGCAGTGAAGTTGAGAAATTTTATCATTCTCTTATTGCAGATGAATACATTTTCGATTACTTAGAATGGTTTAAGATGTAGTTGATTTCGAAAAATTGTTAAAATGCCGAACAATGGGCATAATAGGACATTGGACTTAAGAAATATTACATATTATTTATATCTGTATCGTTATATATCAATGATCAGTGTAACTGCTGAATGGTGTGCTTAACATAATATTTGACTTACAAAATTCTACGAGTTTTTTATTTCTCTAGGCTTTTATATTTATATCAAACAAATATAAAGCTAACTCAAATAATGGTATATAAGTGTATGCTAGTGTAATTGCATATTATAATGTCTTAAAGTATTCGCAGGTTTCCGTGTTGCTAAACCCAGAATACTGCATTTCTCAGTAAGCAATCATGATCCAAATGTCATTTTCTACAAATAGAAGGGCATAAGGCTTTCATTTTGTGATAACCAACATATGGTTATTAAAGTTTATATAATTACTTCATTTTCCAGCAGTTTTGTAAAAGATAACTATTACAAAGACTTTATGATGTAGAAGTTTACAATGGATTAATATCTCGGTTCGTGATTTTGTCTCTTGGATCACTATTGCTAATCGCCGTCCAATTTACTAGCATATTTTGTCAGAGTGATTCAAGCATTTTTAGTGCATACATTCACCAGATATCTTATCTATTTTCTTGATCACTTTACCATGCAGTTATATCTTCAATGAATGGTTTCATTCAAGCAAGTCCTTTCCTCAGCTTTAAATATTGGCTCACTTAAAGCAGAGAACTGACTCTTGCCAGACCGATCCTTAACAAGACTCATAAATTTCCATTAAACGAACACTAATAACTCCACACCACCTCTAAATTACCCATGATGAACCATAATTGACCCTATTAATGACCACTAAACGAACCCTAATAACCCCACATGATCAGTTGGAGGAAAAGTCTGCCTCTCAAAACTCTCAATATTTTTATAACTCATGGATAAGTAAAAAATATATACATAAATGGCAGAATCGAAGGGAGGTTCTAGATTTTAATAACTCATTGAAATATATAAAAAAATATATAAACCGTCATGAAAAAGAATATGAAAAAATAAGAAGAAAGAATTACCATTAATCGACGAATTAAGAAATATCGTTAAAACAGTAGAAATAGTAAGTGAAGAAAACAAAAATTTAATAACAGCACTAGTTCCTGTTGCAGAAAAAATTTAGATTATCCATCAACACCAGAAGAAACATCATTCGAAAGAGAATTATTTTCAGAACAAAAATCTCCTAATTTGGAAGAGCAGATGGGGATTGTTCCATTGAAATATTTGCCACATGCAGTGTCTGAATCTATTATAAATCTCAGAACAGAAATTGCAAAAAGAATTAATGTTATTGATGAAAAATTTGCTTTATATGGAGTTGGGCAAAATTTTTGCATTGGTGATACAAAAGTAATGGTAAAGAATGATATACCATTTGTTATGGATAAAGAATATATTATTAACACCAGGGCTTTGTAATTTAACAACAGAAAATTTACCAGAAGCTCTTGCGGGTAAATTTGATGATGAGGATTATGAAAATTATGCAGAAATCATTAAAATAACCAATACGGCATTCTAACAATATGATCCTAATAAAAAGGTAGCTTCGAGTGGAGGTTGGAAATACGAAATTATAATTTGACCAATTTAACATAACTATATAAAAGAATCAGATTCAAAATCAGCACTAAACACACCAGAAATAATTTCTCCAAGAATTCCTAGATCTGGAGAATATATTTAAAAAAATTACAATAGTTTGCCAAAATAATACGTTTGGATGGACGATTTTAGACAATTAATTAATAGATTATTAATTACTAACAGGAAAGAAAATGCTGGAAATAACAATTATTACAATGAAAATGTAAGCATAGTGAATATGCTAAACAATAATTTTTTTCATTTTATTGTTAATATTCCAAACGGAATTCCTTGTCTTATAACAATTTTATATGTAATTCCACACTCATTTTGTAATTCTGAACATCATGGTAAAGGCATTATAAACTGGGTATTTAACAATTTAAATTTTCCTCAAATGCATTTGCCTGGTTATGATGATTGTGGGCCAGTTACAAAAAAATTGATGAAAGACTGGAAATAGGCTACGCAGGAATAAATAAATTAGATGAATGTTGTAAATATCACGATATTGCTTACAGAGATCAGATAGATTTAGAATCTAGACACAAAGCCAATAAAATTTAAGAAAAAGAAGCAAAAGAATTCATGTTAGACGAAAATACGCTAATTGGTGAAAAAATTACTTCTTCTGCTGTTTCTTCAGCTATGTTTACAAAAAGAAAATTATGTTTGGTAATTAAAACATTTTATAAATATGTATGTATTTTTTTACTTATAAAAATAAGATAACATAATATAACGTTCGATATTCCCTTTGAGTAACTAAAATATTTGAGTATAGATACGTTTATAACAGATGATCATATTGCGAGAAAAATAAAATACTGAACAAAGGTAATAGCTTCAAGTTAACTTTACAAGTGCAAATAGTCAAAAAGTTGGCTAAAGAAAAACCTGGAGGTGGTTTACATAATGGAGGAATTATTCCCCTCGTACTTGCTGCTTAAGGTAAACTCAGTGGTTTAGCAACAGCAGCAGGTGCAATTTACGGTACTGTTGATTAAGCTATAAAAAATTAATGAGAATTAGAACAAAAAATACATAGTTTAGAAATTGAACACAAGACTGGTAAAGAATTACTTGCAAAAAGTAAAAGGCCAAAAAAAAATTAGCTCCATTATCTAATATCGATATCGAAAAAAAGTAAAACTATTGAATATTAAGTACTTCAGAAGTGTTTATATGATTGATAAATTACCGAAAAGTATGCACAAAAATTAATGTGCCGCGGTTAATTTTGACATTTAAAAACTCCAGGCACTCACTTGGTTTGCTATTTTTAAGAAGAAAAAAAACTATGTTTTCTATTTTGACTCATTTGGAGGCAATATTTCTACTAATTTAGTTAGTTATTTTAAAGATATAAATGTTTATTACAATGATTACCGATTTCAGAATTTTAATTTAATTATATGTGGGCATCAATGTTTAATAGTATTGCACATTTTTTCGAGAGGTTTCCAGTTTTACAATACAATTTCTATGTTATTAATGGCAGATATATTCGGGAAACCATTTATCAGATCTTTAAATAAAATTTTGACACTAATGCTTATGCTTTAAAATCATATGTAGATTTACCATGCAATTCAGGTGTTTCTGATTTACAAAGTAAACTTAGCTCTTGCTTTGATTATACAAAATCTTAGGTTTCCTTTTTAGGGCATATAATTGTTAATATAGATGATCCTAGAGACGAAAAGGATGTAGTAAATAAAATATTATTTTTATAAACCAATAGCTGATTAGCTTCAAAAGAAGACATAAATTTCCAATTCAGTAAATCTTATGCTGATGATATTAAACGAATAAATAATTCAAAGAAGGCATTAAAAAAGGAAGTAGATTCGAAATATAAAACTATTGTTTCTGACTACGCTTTAAAAACTGATCTAGATTCTAATTTCAAGAATATTTCTTGTGCTTTACAAAATCAAATAAGTAATGTTTTTACTTATACAAACAGTTGTATTTATATTCACCATCGTAGAATTACTAGTCTGTATGGTCCTATAGCTGGAGGTGATGCGGTCAATAAAAGATTTTTTGATAAATAAATAGCTGATAAATTTCAAAATTTAACCATACTAACTGTCAAAAATTGTTAGTACTAATTAACTCGAAAGCTGAAAAAAATTATATATATATTTTATTTACCTGTAAGGAGGGATAAAAGTAATAATAGTTTTCACTTATATAATAATCTCTTTTATCTGTACTTTTTTGATGGATTGTACTATATATAAAATAACTACTGCTAATCATATTGTTTCTGATGCTGTGACTGATATTAAGGGAGATACAAAAATAGATTACAGGAAGCATTTTAATGTTTACAGAAGCGAAAATTTATCTTATATAATCAGACAAGAGAAAATATATAATTATAAAGATGGGTTGAAAACTACAATAGGCATATTCGTAAAATATAAATTTTAATTGTTTTTTCTATTAAATGGAGAATACTTAATGCCCTAAGTGTAAGGTCACTAAAATAATAATATAAATTTGGAAAATACTGAAAATGGTCGATTAGTAGAGAAAAGTATGTTCGATATGTAATTATAATAAATCAACATTTAAAAAACTTCTCATTGTAAGAGAAGGCACAATCGATGAATTACATAAACCATCAAAAAGAAATTTCTCCAGAAGGAAAGTAATAGTATATGGAATCGGCAATTTGTGGCAAATTGATCTTGTTGAAATGGATACTGGTGATTTGAAAGGCATATCGCATATAAATAATGGATACAGGTATATTATGACAATTATTGATGTTTTTTTTCAAAATTTGCATTTGCTATACCAATTGAAGACAAAACTCAAACAATGTAGTAAATTATTTAGAATCTATATTAATAAAAAGAAAACCACACAATATTCAAAGTGACGATGGAACCGAATTTTATTATAAAACATTTGAAAAACTTATGCAAACATGTCAATCATTATTCTTCTTTTAGTGAATTGAAACCAGGTGTTGTAGAAAGATTAAATTGAGATTTGAAAAATATAATGTGGAAGGAATTTTGCCTTGAATGGAAACTATAAATGGACAAATATGCTAAAGAATATATTGAAAGAATACAACACAAAACACAGAACTATCAGAATGTAACCCATTGATGTTGATAAGAAAAATGAGACAAAAAGTTGGTAATGTCCTATTAGTAAACTTAAGAAAATATTTTCAGAAGGGTTATACAGCTAATTGGACAACAGAATTATTTACTATTGTTAAAGTTTTAAATTATGATGCTCCTGTTTACAAACTAAAATATATTAATGGAGAAGAAATAAAAGTAGGATTTTATGAATACAAAATTATGTAAACTAACTATACAAATTAATATTTGGTTGAAAAAGTTTTGAAACCAACGGAGATAAAATTCACAAAAATTGGTTAGGTTTTGATATCTTGCATAGCTATTGGATTAATAAAACAGATATTTGGTTAATTTAAAACGTTTTTTGTAATTTTCTAATTCAAATGCAAAAACATAACACACATTATTTTTATGGTTGTTTTAACATTCATTTTAATGTAGCTTGAACACTAGTTTTAACATTCATAACATATGTTCTGCGTTTGTTTTAATGTAAACATTCTTTCAAAAATTTTAAAATTTAATAACGTTTATAATTAGTCCTGTACTTTCCATTATTACAATTTCTACCTACATCTAAAGTGATAAATCCATAGTCTTCCTCCCAACACTTGGCACAAATATCTTTCAATTTCTCATACGGCATATCTCCCCAACAAAATCATTATAAATGTATTTTAAATTAGTGTCATCTTGTCTAAAGATACATAGAAAATTCGCATTGTCTCTCACAAGTTACTTTTTTATTTTCGAAAATGTTTGTGCTAAATAAAAAACATCAATACTTTTGTGCATTCTTTTAGTAAAGTATTCGCGATTTATGTCTTGATTGTCTTAAATAACATCATCAAATACAATTAGAGATTGGTCTTCACATTGATCTAAAGGGACCATTTCCTCAGTATTATTAAAAAAGTATGCAATTTTTTCTTTTCCTTTCATTTTTTTTAATACATCATCAATATAATTTTGTACCAGAATATATTTGGATTGATTCAAACTTTTGAATGAACATACAATTTATTAAAATTTAACCATCCTAACTTATAAATAAAATTGGTAATTAAATGGGTTTTCTCACAATTGCTCGGGCCTATAATTAGCCCTCTAATTTCACCAGGCAATAATTCACTATTCTTTTTATTCTTAGATTTTTCTTCAAAAATCAAAACACTGACACCCCAATGAACTTTGTGCAGCATAGGTTGCTTTGGCTGCTGCTTTTTCATTTAATAACAATACTTTTTGTAATTAATGGATAATTAAGTATTTAAGTTGACAAATAATAATTCCTTACTGCCGAAGAAGTTTCATGATGATATCGTCCGTAGTGAAAAATCAATTGCCTTTGTTAGTTTTCATACAAAATTCTTGACTTCAAATATAGACAATAATACTATAACGACCATTGAAAAAATTATTGCTGTTGTTGAAAACAAAGTTATAAGTATTCCTAGGTACCAATGCAATATTGAATGTTTAAAAGAAGCTATAAATTCAATCAAACCATTTTCAACAAACAATATTCAGTTAAAATCAGATAATGTGAAAAACCAAATACCTTTGAAATCTATGTTTGATATTAAACTTGATAGTAGATTATCTGATATGCTTGGTTCTGGTATAAATATTACTATTGAAAAGGACAAAATTGTATTGGGAACTAAATTGCCATATGAAACAATCAATATCCACTGTAGAACTTGGTAGGTAGAACTTGGCATATGGTACATTAATAAAATATGACGAATCTAATAATTTAGACACTTATTTAATTGCTAGTTTTCCCCCAAAAATTGTTTGACTTTAAAGATTATATTAGCTATGAGTCCCCATATACGATTTTTTATTGAATAAACAAATCTTATAATATTGTGTTAGAAATTATAGATGAAAATGGTAAACAGATTGATATTGATGGTTTTGATGTCGATATTCTTTTAGAAATAAGATATGTTTAAAATTTTTCCTTTCCATTTCCATATGGTTAATTCACATTCACATACAGTACATGTTAATAAATAAATGTGCATTATATCAAACTAAATTGGGAAATTAATTGGTACAAAGTTGGGCAATTTTAATTGTAGGTTACAATTATTGCATAAAGGATTAATGAATTATCCAGGTAAATGATCATGATGTATTATTTTTATTTTGCTGTGTATTTTCATATTCACATAAAGTACATCTTTTTGATTTCCTATATAATATTTTTCTTCTTTTTTTAGTGGATGCATTGGTTCAATTTGCGAATATATTTCACGCCAATTTCTCCTAATTCTCTTTTAATCGATTGTATAAAATTTTTATGTGCAGTTGGACCTCTAATTACTACTAACTACTTATAATAATCATAAGCAGATATAATATGAGAGCAAAAACCAGATGTCTCGTGTAAGTGATATTTCATTGTGTATGATTCGTTGTTTCGCTTTAAATCAATTATATTTATTTGTTCATTAGTAAGATTATATATTTCTTTAAGTACCTCCTTATAAAGGTCATTATCAATACCATATTTTCTCAAAACTGAGTATTTTTTGATAATGTTAAATTTACTTAATTATCTTTGGTTTATCTTAACGGTTGATATTTTCTTCAATATTGATTCAAAAACAGCGTATATTGCAAAGGTTTATATATTTTTTTATATATATTTTCTCTCCTTTCGAACGTATATGGTATCTTACTGCTTCATTTTTAGAACAGTCGTATGTCTGTTTACTTAATTTCTCTTGAGATTACAAGAATCGAAGTCACATATAACATATATAAGCTTTACAGTTATGATTATCTTTTTGCATCGAAAGCAGTCTCGATAAGTCTTTTATCCAATAGTAATGCGAATTTTGCACAGCTGCATCTGATTTATCATCATTGTAATAAAGTCAACTTATGTGCTTATACCTTTTTAATTTTGTAAGCTTAAGTGGATAAACTGTGGAGTAATTATCTCCAATAGATTATACATTTATAGATCCATCAATTTGCTGCTCGATTTTGGGAGTGGATTTTGGGACAGGGAGTGGGCCACTACAAGTATCAAGCAGTAGAGTGAGTGGCTGACAGGCTGGACTATTGGACTAGATTCTTGAGTGAAATGCATTACACATCATAGTAACATATAAACTGAACATGTGTTGATAATGAGTATGACTTAATTGACTGTATCTAAAAGATACAATTAAGGAGGATGTTAATTAGAATGGAAATAGAGATTAAATGTTGCGCTCACTCTTATATACAGAGAGTTAAAGTAGAGACAATTAATGTTGTAGATAAAAGCAGAGTGAACAAATTGGAAATAATATTTAGTCCCTTAAATTATCTTTATTAAAAAGTCCACCCCCATACCTCCCTCGCCTTGAACTCA
This sequence comes from Dryococelus australis, assembly GCA_029891345.1. Classification (NCBI taxonomy): domain Eukaryota; kingdom Metazoa; phylum Arthropoda; class Insecta; order Phasmatodea; family Phasmatidae; genus Dryococelus; species Dryococelus australis. The sequence goes on along the minus strand of CM056994.1, from coordinate 157,777,084 downwards.
GATAATACCCTCAGGCATACTCATATGTAACGATTTAAATCAAGGTGTACAGAATCATTATAAGCTAGATACCATTTACATAGTGTAAGCCATAAGCAGTGTGAAGTTTCCATAGCACAAAGTGTAGCAGTCACATACTTACTGGAATATCGTAACTGCACTAAACAATGCTCACACAGTTGTGCTGGTGATACACAGGAAAGTGAATGAGAAACGCAGCCAAGGAGTGGGGTAAGCTGTCCGTACAGCCGAGCACGTGTCGAAGGCAGACATGCTGGTTGGAAGCAGGGAGAATGAGAAAACGAGAATGAAAGCACTCACAAGAGGAAGTCCTGCTCCCAGCACGGGTTGGGGCCTTTTACGGTCACCGTGGTGGACTTGACGTTCTGCAGCTTCAAGGTGACGTACGTGTTGAACTGTGCGGCTGCAACACACATGAACAGAACGTGAGTGTAGATTGATGTGCTCAGGCCGCATCTGCAAAGAATATAACATACAACTACACAGTAATGTATTTCTGCGTGTTTTATAAGTGAATATTTGGAAACTAGCCTCCAAAATTTTCTTGTGACATTACAAGTAAAATAGTCCATCATTGCAACACCAGTTTTTATGAAACATTACAACTTGTTTAAGTATTTACCTATTTATATTACATACAATGTCTACGCTACTCATTCGCCAGTAACATGTAGATATTGTTTACTCCAATTTATTTGCAAAATTATAAAAATTAGTTTGGAAACTACAAAAAAAACAATTACAGTTTACGAAACAGTGTATCGCAGTTCTGATATTCATGGGACTGCCGTAGTGCCGCGGTCAGAGCGCTTACCTCCCACCAAGGACAGCAGAATTTAGAATGGTTGGCGGGATTGCCCCTGATATTCGCATGTGAGAATCTCGTGCCGGACGATTACACTTCTCAGCGAGTTTCCTCCAGAGTTTCCCGCTTCCCCTCCTTTGTATTCTGGCTCTGCTCGATGTGCTTCAACATGATCAGTTCTTAGGGCCCAGTGTCAAGCGCTGCCCGCACCTATAAATAACACTCTCCCACCTTATTGACTAGAAAATATATTTTTTTTATTTGAGAGGTTTACGTGTTTAGTTAAAAGCACATGGTTATTTGCAAGACAATACTCTACTTTATGATACTGGACTGAGAAAATTACCACGATCTTTAGCCTTTCACTTTGACACATCAGTAATACTCCAGTTACATAATCTCTTCCTACAAACATTTCGAGTTGCCCTTGAACAGCCACCAAGTAAGTAAACCTAGTATAACAACATACCCAGTCATTATCCATGCGGAACCACTTGAAATAACGATAAAAACAATGTCGAAAAGATCATTTCAATGCAGCCAGCCGAGATAGGACCGCGAACACCCGAATGCCTGACAAACAGGTACTGCATTTCCAAAAAATACGATAGTCACAAGTGGAGGTGGTGTGCCTTACTTAAAATTATTTTGCTAGTAACTTAAATGTTTAAGCATATGACGCGTTATGTTAGTAATGGCTTACATGTTTTAATGTTTGACCGAACTTCACACTTCCAATACATATTGTATATTCAGCAGGGAAATTATTCTTGCAACGCATTGTGCTTTTATTCGGTCGCAGAACAGTAGTAGGGGCGGAAGGGTTCTCGCCCACCTTTGATTAATTGGATTAACAGTTTGATTTAATGGCTTGTTAAACAGTTTAATCAATCTCATCAAATGATCGGATTAAGACATGTGGATAAAACTAGTTTAATCCTATGGAAGTAATCTGATGAAATTAATTCAATTGATAAATAAATTAAAAAAATAATAATGATATTTTAACATTTGTGTAATTTTGTTTTGTATGTATGTGCAAGAATGTCATAAGAGTGATGGGTAGTTTTGAAGAGCAACAGTATCAATGTTCCCTCTTGGATGTCTGGTGGTCGTGTGAGCTGGGGAGATGAACATGCAAGTGTATACAAGTATTGTGTTATAATTTTTTATGTGTTAAATATTGTATCAAGGAGGGGAGGATGATGATGTTGGGAGCAGGGTGTAAGACTTCCTACACGTTTGCATCAGACTGACGATTGAGATGGTGGAGGGTGTATCTGGAGCACCAAGACACTTCCTCCTTTACTTTTGTCAGACAGTCTACTGTGGTACGTGTATTGGCTGGATTCGAGAATATTAATAAATAACTAAGTATGAGATTGAATGTATTTAGGCGAAATAAGGTATAAATGGCCATATTTAATTGTGAGACATTAGAAACAGAATATATTTATTACAAATTAATAAAACACACATAACAAATTTGTAGATAACCACAATGAATATTCTTACTATCAAAACGCAACTATGTGACATTAACACTCGACTACCACAGAAGTAATGAGTTAATAATAAACACACAGATAAATATGGGATCACTTCACAAATCAATAAGAATTATATGCCCTGCTTAGGATGCACATAACAAATGCACTACAAATTAAAAATATTAAGGATACCAAAACAAAAGCTATTTCCCCTCCAATGTATGTCAAAGGAATACACTTAGTGCTACAACACGGACATAACATCTCATGGAAATTCATTTAAACATAGGAACAAAATGTCCAGATGAATCAAGGAACAATTTAATACATTTACACCTACAATTCGAATGCAACAAAGTGATTAAATGTTAAGCAAGGAAAAGGGTATGTTACAGTGTAAGATTCAAGGTGTCATAAAAAGTATCGATGAAATGACTTACTAAACAAATCTGAAAAATGCACACGTTTAAAATTTAAACTAACAGGTCACTTACTGCTTTAAGCAACGAAATGATTGAATACACTGAGATCTACAAAGCATAAATGAAACATTGAAAATGTTAACACAATTAGACACTCATGAAATATTAATCTGGACAATGAAATAACAGACACCTTACCCCATACCATGTTTTAGTTAACTAAGAATCCAAAAAGGTAAATCACAATCCACTTACCACCTCGAGAAATTAAATGATTGAATACACTACCATCTAAGAAGCATAAATTATAAACAAAAATTAATTTAAAATTTACATTGTAATCACCTAATTGCACACAAAAGAACACAAAAATGAAGCCATCACAAACACAGTCAACTTACACAGTCTCGCAGCACGTGGCATACAAAAACTGATACTCATATATAGATGTTGTTCTGCCTCATCATCTCTCTAAGAAATGTAGTGCACCCTCTGCACTCACCCTACCGGTAAAACACGTCTATAAAATGTATGTCCATGATTAGCTATATGATTGTGAAATGTTACAAAGGAAAGGAGACAAGCATTTTACCCAGTGGCCAGCATCCAGCCATTCCGATATCTGCCTCACAACTGGAAGAGTCCTGTTCCTTACAAAAGCATCGTCCATCCCCATCTTCCCCTTATCTTCAGTCCTGGACCAGGAAACTACTGCCTGGGGTGATGACCTCAAATTTTTTTGGAGGAAACCATGGAGAAAAAGATTTCGAACAATATATTCCCAACTTTATTTGGCCTGCTCACTTTTAGGAAATATATAATGTAACCAGTGACCAAAATAATTAGTACCAATGTCAATATGCAAGAAAAGAAATCACATTGAAAAACATTCAGAGGAAAAGTATAAAATTACCTCCCAACACACAATGAAATACTTCACAACTAATTTCAAAACCATGAAATTATATTTAAAAATACAAATAACCTCGCCTAAGGCAAAACTTTTGGTAAAACAATACACAATGCTATGCGATTCCAAAACTTACACATTATTTATTTTAGAAGTAAACATAATCTTTGTTATTCTTACAGAACTGTTAGAAATACCTTAAATTATTTAAAAATCAATATATCTAGATATTAAAAGAAATCCGTTTTCGAATGATGTAATGTCATTCATACTTTCAAATGTTATTTCATAGCCGTGAATATAAAATATGTTTTTCTCTGCCTTTGTGTGTAGAGTTCTCTATGACATGGAAAGTTCAAATATATTTGATTCAACTACATCCAAAGTTTCGTGTATGTGACAGTAAAGTCTGCCTTTAACATGTCCCTTTACACACAACCTAATATTTAAATATTCTCACAAAAGTGTAAAATGTGTTTCGATGTACCGATTATTATATAACTGATTTTTCATCAAAGTCCATGTTTAACAGCATACATGGCAGTGCAGAACAACGTAATACTTACCATTTTAATTTATCCTTAATTGTTAAGTAATAATGTGTGTTATATTAACACAACTTTAATTCAAATGGCACAAAATATTCTTCATGAAAAATTTTTTCATGTCAATTGCAAACAAAGAAAAAAATATTATTTTGGTTTTAATAGTAAACCATATTTAACATTATTATCGTGTTATGGATGCAAACCAGATAAATAAAAAAATTCTAAGTGAATAGTGTCACAATTTAATGTCCAGAGTGAAGACACATTTGTTATGTTTAAATGTTTTAATTACTATCATAATTTACAAACATTCTCTTACATTAATTTATGATATTGATTTTTCACCCACAAATTGTGTGAATTGAGCAGCCTTTCCAGTGAACTAAGGAAGTGGGGTTTACCCTCTAATTGATTTTGTCATTTAAATTTTATTCTCACCTGGATAAATAACTTTCTGTTATTCATTTACTAAAAACCCCCTTTAATAGTCTCTCAATTTTTTCATTCGTGGTAATATACTTTTCGAAATGACTGTCTAGCTGAAATAATAATAAATATTATATAAGACCCATTGATGGTGAATTTTTTCTCAAAAAAAAATTTAAGTTTGGAGACACAGCATGGTCATCAACTTTCAACTTTTGCCTTCTCTCATCAACTGGTTTAGGAATATTATATATGATTTGTATCCATATATTATCCGTAACCTTTTTGGGTGTCATCTTGATAGTTCAATTGTGTCTCGAATTATAAAATTTAATTCTGTCAGGCAAAACCTCCAACCATTTGCAAGTCCCATTCAAAGTGAAAAGTCTGTTTACCAGCTGTTTCAAGCTCTTGTTGATTCTCTCAGCTACAGATGTTTGAATTGCAGAATATAAAACGTAATGATTTATCCCTTACTCTGTTATTAGTTTCTGAAAATTTTAAAAACGAGGTACCCCTGTAGGCTTGGAGCATTTTTGGTGTTCTTTCTTCCAAAAATGTTTTCATTGCAACGGTAACTGGTTTTCCACTCTTCTTCTTCACAGATTAACCCCATACATAGTTTGAATATATGTCTATATCAGTTAAAATATACTTGTATCCATTATCATATTTCGAAGCAATGTCATTTCACATAGATCCACTTGAAATATATCATTTAATTAATGAGTATTAATAATTATTTTAGGAAACCCTACACATTCAGAAGCATGGAGTTCTTCCGATTTAATAACTAGTGGTGTTTCATTTGAAGTATTAAATACTTGATGTATTTTATTCATACTACTAATAACGTATTTAATTATTGCTTCCTTTAAAACATCCCATTCCATTCATGCTCGTTTATCTTGTAAATATTTATCCTTGGCAGCAAAAGTTACATTATTAAATTCCTTAACAGAGTCAGACATTTTAAAATCATGTTACCTAAATGTTAAATTATTTATATGAACTAAGGCATTAGTTTTCTAGCTGGTGCACTAGATCGACTTTCTTCTACACTATGTTGAGGAGTTGGAAATTATCATATCGATTCTACTTATACCCATATCTAATTTATTTCCAATATTATTTTGCAAATCGCTAATTAATACTCTTAGATTGGTTTGCATATCTGTAAGTTGTGTTCTAAGAATTGTGTTTGACATAACATTGAAGTCCATGGTTCACCCATTTAAACATTCTTCTATTTTAAATTAATTACTGTGCAACTCATTCAGAAAATTGGTTAAAATGTTTGCAATTACACTTGTGTTCTTATAAACACTATAGTTCCCATCAATTAGCTTATTTAATTTCTCTTGTATATTAGTTTATTGTGATTTACATGCATTTAGTGTAATGGTGTTTAAGTCATACACATATCCTTTATTTATCAAATCACAGTCTTTCAAAGACTTACCCAAATTATGAAATATACGTCCATTCAATTCACAATTCCCATTGCGATTTTTGGTTAAACGGTATTGCAGTAACTATATCTTATACAGATATTTCCAAACTTTGAAATATTCTATATACTTCTTCTTCTGGAAGTATAAAGCTGTAAAATCCACATCGATATATACCTTTATATAGGGAAAGCATGTGCATAATTACCAGGAAATGATACTTGTTTTTCCAGCAGTAAAAACACATCATTAAACTTTGTAAATGACGTATCACCAAAAAAATGGCCAATGTAAATAACTTTTAATTTCATACTGTCCATTTTATAGACAGTTAACATCTTTGTATTTTTGTGCAAATTATTATTTTTGAATATGGGCATAACTTTGGGAGAGATAAAAACAATCAACGTTTCAATGTCTACCAAAACTAAAATACTGTTGTATTTCACCCTGCAGTTTTCTCCAAATATCATCGAATATATTTACGAAAATGTATAATGCTTCATGTGTAGGCAGTATATTGTCTTTATAAGTAAAAGAGAAATATCCCGTTCTTTAAATTATTGACAAAATGTTTCATTATTGTTGATATTTCTCTTGTTGTATTGTTTTAGAAAACATATATACATTTTCCAACTTATGTCTATTCTGTTGTTCCAACAGTGACATAACAACACAAGTTTTTCCACATGAAGAAGGGACACTTATTATAATATGTATATTAGGCATAAAATAAATCCATGTTTCTATTCAATTATTTTTAATATATTGATGTAAAATTCTAATTGCGAGCATTTATATAGGTTAGCGTTTAATTGTAAAAATGGCTCGTACCAACTGTATTAAGAAACATCGTGGAGAATAGAATATATTAATTAATAAATAAACATTTGAATTCCATTTACTGAAATATAATTTTTGTGGACCAGGAACTAAGCTTGGAAACTTCTGGCACGGAACTATCAAGGAATAAACACTTTGGATAACACTTGTAAAGATCATAACATAGTTAACGCACTAACAAACAAATTGAAAGAAAGTGATATAGAAGATATGGTTATAGCAGATAAAGCAGCAAATATAAGGAAGAACCAATCCACACCCACAGGTGTAAAGCTTGGCGCTTGGGTTGGAGACAAAGTAATGAAAGCAAAAGTAGAAAGTGGTATGGGTGTAAAACACAAGGACAAACAACACACAAAGAAAGGTCGAATCTTACCATTCATATTTCCAGCATTATCAGCCTTTAGAAACTTAATGGACGGTGTTTCAATGTTTGATAAATCCAGGTGAATAAAATTCTAAATGTGGAAAAAAATCTAGAAAGTCGAAAATAGTCTTCCAAAAATGCACTCAAAAACAAAGACTTTTAGGTATTTGTGAAGAAACTAGATAATCCTTATTTACAATGTGTGTACATGAGAGCCGATTTACCAAAGAAACCAAACCTTTGTGAATGTATGATATTTAATTTATATTCGAAAGAAAATGAAGGAACACATTCGGTTGCATTAATTAAAACTGTAAATCAATCACTGTATTATGGTTGTTTTGAAGATTTACATCCCTCAATTGAAATATGTAACTATTTAAAAACTTGACAGTAAGGTAACGACTTCCAATTACCATCATTTGTGGTCATTTCTGTTTATGGCCTCTGACTATAAATAGGATATGGAAGTATTCGCAAAAGTAAAACATATAAGTAATATGTAATTTATTGTAGTTCCGCGGGCACTCCGCCATGTTCTGCGGTTACCTGGAACAGGAAGTTGTATCCGTTCTAATACTGCCTGCGGTGATTTCAGAACCGCGTGACTGCGATAACTAACCACTTTTGACGGGAAATACATCCTGTTTTTCACTATTTTTCGTCCCATGAATCCTGGAATCACGCGCTGTATCACGCGCTATTTTCCCGTCACATGATTTCAATACCACACTTTGGGGCCGTATGCAAAGTTCCAGTTGATTGGCTAACGCCCTAACCTTGCTCTCTCATTGTTACACTCATGTTGCTTTATTATGCCATGCATGGCCTGATGATGGGACTTCAGCAGAGGATGCCAGAGACTGCACATCACGACCTGGGACGACTCGCCTGAGCTGCACTGAGACTCCACTCTCCTTCATCACCGTGGCTATAGAATGAGTTTGCTTCTATTAGCATTTATATTTTATTTTATATTAACAATTCTAATGTCGTCTTCCGCCAATCGTCTAATGAGTAGATGTATAATTAAAAGTGTAACAATTTCAGTCCTTGATTTAATTAAATGTGTTAAATTGAATTAGATTATTTCTTATTGAGTGTTTGTGCTCAGCCCTAGACCACTCGGGCATCACAAACTGGTGGCAGCGTTTTGGATAGTTACTCCAGATGGCTGTAACTGAACCCACTTCAAAGGGTTATATGTTTATTGGTTGTAAGTGATAGGTTATAGGTGTTAGGTCGTTAAAAACAGTGATAGGTTTTCCTCCGACGAATTGAAATTCATTTGTTTTATTTTATTCGCATGTTGTGTTATGAATGCGAATCGTGAAGTAGTAATTGAGCTGAGCAATGTTGCTGAGAGGTACTTTTTAACATGTCCTGAAGCGTTTAGGATCATGCGCATTTCAGTTGACGAATACAATAGTTCTTGAGAGCAGAGATTTTCTGGATTATAATGAACACATGTACTGTAGGAAATCATATCGTTTTAATGTTGAGTATGTCCACAGACCTATGAATAACACAGTAACTGGTAATGTCTATTGTCACGTAGATTTGGAAGACATAACACCACACTCTTGGGTTAGAGTTGAATATTACAGAAATTATCTGGATTCAGCTCCACTTATTTGCTTTTTATTCAGAGGCAAAAAGGGAAGGTAGTAAAGTTTACATTTTTGACAGTCTACGTAGTTTTGACTAGTAGTTCCGAGGCATTGAAGGGTTTAGAAGAGTATTCATATAAATTGATGCAGAATTTTTTTTTCAAAAGCACACATCTTTTGACTTGTTTCAAGTAGAGCCATTTCGTGCTAAGTTGAATGCATTAACTACAAGTTCAGGACTGGAAATACCTTTCAAGGGAAAACCAAAGTGATGTTATCCGACTCCCGCATATAAAGTATACGAGTACGAAAATTGTTCTGGATAGATAGTGTTGGAAATTGAAATTCGTATAGTGAAGAGGTTCATGCCCTGAGATCGTGTTTATCCAGAATTAGAGATAGAAAGGCTTGACCTAGTTGCGAACACAGAGCCTTCGACATCGCAAGATGCGAATTTAAAATGCGAGCAAGTGTCTACTAGTTCTTCATGTGCAGAATATATTGCCGTTCCGAAGAGAGAAAATTTGAACACGATTCATGAAACTAAACCTACAAGTTGTAGTACACCTTACGATACTCCGAAGAAACACATTCATGATCGTAAGACTTCGATTCCTCTTTCGAAATTGAATGAATAAATTTTAATAAGTTTTAGTAGCAACTTTCCTAGTTGACATGGAGGTCGAAAGACGTCGTCAACTAGCCCATGCGATACCAGCACAAGCTCAAGTACCAGCTCAAGTTAAAGATCTGATGGTTATTTTATTTGTAGAAAAATGGACTGGCGAAAAAGTTTCTTTGCCGGTACACTACTTTCTAGAAAGCATAGAAATCGCAGCAAGCCTAGGAAATCTTTCAGATAAAGACAAAGTAAAATTAGCAAAAATGAAATTGAAAGGTTTAGCATCACGTTTTGTTGCGACATGTCCTAGATTAAAATAGGACATAACATTTAAAATGTTGAAATATGAGTTGAAGGATAGATTCAAAGAAAATCAGCCATTGCAATTTCATTATTACATTCTACACAATGTTAGGCAGAAACATAATGAGGATGTGCAGACATTTGCAGATAGGTGTCGTAAATTATATGAGAAAACAGTTCAGTATTTAGATGAGCCTGAGAAACAGGAAATTTAGAATTATAAAGCTAGAAAGAGGTTAATAGCAGCCTTCACTGATGGGTGTCAAGGTAACATAGGTCAGCAGTTGAGATATAAGATACAACAAACCATGGAAGAAGCTGAATGCATGGCTATAGCGTTAGAGGTTACAGAGGCACATCAAGAATGCAAAACAAAATTTGATGATCCTCAGAGGAGGAGAAAGGTGTATAACCTAGTCTCCCAGCAAACAAGTGTGGCACGGGGTAATGCGAGAAGTGGCGAAAATACTTCCATTAACAGAGGTTTTGGAATAGGTTATAACTCATGTTAATGTGGTTTGATAGATAGCAGTAACAGTAGCATAAGCCTATCGGGAGCATGTGTTTCTCCCAATAACATGAGTTGCAGACAAGAACAAGGTAATAACTGAAATATTAGATGTTTTAATTGCTGACGAATTGGGAACATGATCAGAGAATTCCGAAGTTTGGGAACCCCACAACAAGCCCAAGTACCTAGAAACATAGGGCACAGCATTAGAGAAACTAGCGAGAATGTAAGTAGTAATATCCCAAATGCGAGGAGCTGAGTGATAGCCCCGGGCACCACACAGCAGTAATTAGAGTTGTAGGGGGAAAAGAGACCATAGTATCAGTTCTTGTCGAGGGCCAGTCTCACTTGTTCTTAATTGACACAGGGTCCGATATAACTCTCGTTCGACCTAGAATCAGCAGGAATATTATAAATGAATCTCAGTTAGGAGCGAAAGGCATAACTGGAAACTCTCTCCAGATCGCAGGTACTCAGTATGTAGAGTTGTGGGTAAATGGTCAAAGTTACCCATATTGGTTCCTTGTGTTCTCATCAGAGCTTCCTTTCGAGGGAATACTTGGAACCGATTTTATCTGCTGTTATGATGACAGAATCGACTTGAAAGAACAGATATATAATCTCAAAAATACGTTTGGCTTAGATACATATAATTCAATAAATTGCATAATTGAGAAAGAGCAGCGGAAACAAGCTGAGAGCCTGGTCATCTCTGAACTTGGATCCAGATCTGTGAATGGTAATCAAAACAATGAAGTGAAAATGACACAGCACACGATTCTGCCACCAAAATCGGAGACAGTGATAGATGTTGCTTTGCACAAGGTAGGTTGGGATGCTGACTCGAAATTGCTTCTTATCTAACCGACATTGACAAATGTACCAGACATCCGTGTGGCAAGGGCAATATGCCACTTAATTCTTACCAGTAAGAGCCTCCGAGAGAACGAGGTGTATTGTAGGAGCAGTACGGCTAGAAACTCTATAGGGACATATAATAGATTCAGTGAGATGAATCCGGAGGACAGGATGAACGACCGTCAGGATAGCCGTGTAAATGAAAAGAAGGCACTTATGAGGGTGAGTGACCAGTGTGTAATCTCATTTGTTTCGGGGCAAAGGGATGCGTCCCAGTGTTTCGTTCCTCATTCCGATCACGTCAAAGGGGGCAAGAGGACATGGTGTCCTAGTCGCGTGGAAGATGCAGGAGCGACATGTGAAGAAGGCGGTCATGTCGAAACGACTACTGACAGGGTAGGTCAAGCTGAGGGTTCAAGGAAACCTCACAGAGCATTAGTAAAATCAGTAAGCACAGTGACATAAATCGTGAACATTACTAATGAGACGCTCGTCGTGCCTAAGGGTATGGTAATAGGATTTGCCACACTTGTATGTGATGTTGCTGGAGTACTATATGTAAATAGCGTACCCCGAATATCCGAGAGAAGTTGTATAAGTCTTGGGTCGGAACAAAGTGATTTAGTGTCGCCATAAATAAAACCACGGGAGAAAATCCTCATAGATGTGCCTAGAAACAAAGATAAAAAGTGTTTGCTTCCAGGCACCGAAGCAGTAATTCTCTCGAGTTGTGTTAGCCATAAAGTGAGTGAATTAGTTAGCGAGGTTATGGAACAGGACAGATTTTGTCGCTGTGTCCCCACAATTCCGCCGAGATATTGTATGCCGAGCAGAGGCAGTTCCGATTCCAAATGAAAACCCCGAGTCTTGTCGTAAAAGTTTGATATGTCGTAATAATTTGATGTCTCTAGATAATTTGAAGTGTCGAGATAATTTGAGATATCAGAGTAATGTAAAAAGTAGTAAAAACAGAGATGTTAAGTTTGAAAGTACGCACGTAAATGAAAGATCGGTACCGATGTTAGATTGTTCACGTAAAATGAGAATAAATAAGCCGAATTATGTACAGACTCAAGGTAGTCAGAGTTTTGAAACTAGCACAAAAAGTACGTGTAAATTATCGAATGGAAAGAATAAAATTTTAAATGCGCCAAATTGTTTAATGACTCAAGGTAGTCAGAGTTTTGAAACTCACGCGGTAAATAATAGTGAATCAGTGAAGCAGAAGGGTATAAAGTTACCAAACTACCAAAAGATGAATTTATAGAGGTAGAGAAAATTGTTAGAGATAAACTGAAACATTTTAGTAAGAGTGATTTTAATATAATGTTCCCAGTGTTAATGAAGTTTGTGTATATTTTTCAAGTTGAAGATAGTTCGAATTTCGGGTGCACAAATCTATTGATGCATAAGATAGATACAGGAGAGGCCAGGCCAATAAAGCAGAATCCATACAGAGTACAGCACGCATTGAAACTAGTAATTGCATAGCAAATAAATGACATGCTTGATAAAAATATTATTTCAGAGAGTAAATCCACTTGGCAGTTTCCCGTAGTGATGGTGAAACAGAAAAATTAAGATAGTTCTTTTAAAATGAGATTTTGTATAGATTTCATTAGTTAAACGAAGTTACGAAGCAGGATCCTTATCCAATTCCGAATTACATGGATACATTTGATTCCTTGCAAGGATCGAAATATTTTTCAACATTGGAGTTAGCGAGTGGCTACTTCCAAATTGAGTTAGAAGAAAGTGATAGGAAGAAAACGAGTTTTGCCACATTCATGGGTAAATATGAATTTAATAGACTCCCATTTGGACTGTGTAATGCCCCAGCTAGATTTGAAAGGTCAATGGAGAATCATGTTCTAACAGGTTTGTTATGTGATCAGTGTTTAGTATACCTTAATGACATTATAATATTTAATAGTACTGTGATAGAACATGCCGAGCGCATGTGTAAAGTTTTGGAAAGACTAGAGGAATCTAATTTGAAATCCAGCCTTGTAAGTGTTAATTTGTACAACATAGTGTAGAATAATTAGGGCCTGTTGTAAGTTCAAAAGGCGTAGAAAAAAATCAGAAAAATCTATAAGCAATTAAACAACTCCCCAGACATAAAAATGTGACAGAAGTTCGCTCAGTGGTAGGAAATTTGTACCGAATTTCGTTGACATTGCAAGACCATTAACGAAATTAACTAAGAAAGATGAACCATTAATTTGAGGAGCAGAACAAGAGGAAGCTTTCAAAATGTTAAGAGAAATTAATTTCATATCCGATTCTTGTATATCCATATTTTCACAACCATTTATTGTGAGTACATATGCAAGTAATAATGCCGTAGGCGCTGTCCTGTCTCAGATGAGGAACGGACACGAGAAACCGATCTCCTAAGCCAGTAGACAATTAAACTCAGCAGAAAGGAATTATAGTACAACAGAAAAAGAATTGCGCGCTTTAGTTGTTGCCACGAAACAGTTCAGAGCATATGTGTAAGGACGTAGATTTACCGTTATTACTGATCATGCTGCATTGAGATAGTTATTAAATTTGAAAGACCCTAGTTCGAGATTCACGTGATGGGCACTTCGTTAAGCAGAGTTTGATTTTGAAGTAGCCCATAAACTGGGCAATAAACACGTGAATGCAGATTGTTTGTCGCGAATGGTAAATGCGACAAATTCAGAAGATTTAACTAGAGAAATAATTAAGAAAGAACAGAGGGATGACGAAACATGTCAAAGTGTAATTAATAAGGTTGATAAGAGAAATTTCTTTATTGATAGGGAATGCATCCTATAAAAACGCGAAGAGAACCAAATTTTAGTAGTTGCTCCAAAGTCGCTCGTGACCAGAGTAATTAGTCATCACCATGTTACTCCATTTTCTGCTCACCAAGGCATGAAGCGAACTCAAAACCTTCTCAAATCTTTGTACTGGTGGCCAGCACTGAATAAAAATGTATATGAATATATTGTGAGGTGCGATTATTGTCTTAGGAGAAAAAGACTGAAAAAAGATGAAAGCACAATTTGGTTCTTTACGGCAAGTAAATTCATCACTTTAGTTCGTATCTTTAGATATTTTAGCTCCCTTACGGATTAGTGAGAAAGGTATATAGGTGTTGACTATTAATTATTATTTCACAAGGTACTGTGAAGCGATGCCAATTCTCGATCAAACTGCAGAAACAGTAGCAAATTATTTTTACAGCAGATTATTTTAAGGCATGATTGTCCTGAAAGCCTGCTGACAGATCAAGGGAGAAATGTTTTGTCTAAGTTGATGTTAGAGACGTGCAAAGTGTTAAAAATTAAGACGTTACAGTCGACCACTTTCAGACCACAATGTAACGGACATGTTGAGAGACTTCATCGAACCTTAGCGGACATGATATCTCATTATGTAGATGAATATGGTAGTAATTGGGAAGAATATTTACCATTTGCAGTGTACAAATATCGGACGGTTCCTCATTCAGTGACGGGTTATAGCCCACATTATTTGTTGTATGGGAAAGAAGGCTACCCTCTTTAGGTGAATTGAGTAGTCAGCCTAATGTGTTAGAGAGAGGTATGACAGCCAAGTAACACACAGATATTTTGAGTAATAAGTTAAAAGAAGCACATGAAGTAGTTAGCAAAATGAATAAAGCAGCTTTTGAGAGACGAAAAGAGTATTATGACAAGAAGTCAAAATCATCAGATATTGAGGTAGGTGATCACATGTATCTACACACATGAATATTAAGAAAGGCAGAGTATCCAAGTTTCATATGTTTTTGTCTAGACCTCATAAAATTTTGAGAAAACTGAGCTCATTCACATTTGAAGTATTATTAGACAAGAGAAAAGTTATTGTGCACAGTGATAGATTAAAATTGTCTAAAAATTCTACAGAGCCAAGGAGCAACTTTCGTGAAAGGGATGAATGCCAGAGTAGAGAAAAGCTCAAAGGATGTAGGCATTTTAGCAAAAGAGTTAGCGAAAGTAATAAAAACTTTGAACCACATGACTGCTTTGAATACTTTAACAGCCTCAATGATAGAAAGAAATGACATAATAACAATTAGCAAATCAGGGGAAGCACTTAAATACAGTAGTTTTCTGAGAGAATTGGAATTAACTCTTCAGTCTTATAAACAAGAGGTAACAAAAATAAAAGTGGCATTTGATATCATAGCGACTGATAGGTTACCCACTATGTTATTGACTCCAGGAAATTTGTCAGAAATTATTCGAGTTGTTGCTCTTAAATTACCTATGGGCAAGACCATGACAGCAGGAACTGATTTACATCAGGCTTACAAATATTATGAAGTAACGACGGTACATGAACTTGCTACAATTGATAGCATACAGTTGATAATTGAGTTTCCTTTGAGATCCGTGAATAGGTATTTCACAATTCATAGAGCTCATCCTTTTTCCAGTGTTTGAGAGAAATTTAGAGAAATACATTTAGATAGTACCAGATGCACCTTATGTCGCACTGTCACAGAACAGGCAGTTTTATGCTTTAATGTCTAAAGCAGACATGAGTCAATGTAAAGACGGGAATAATATAGTTTGTCCAGCTAACGTCCCGAAGTTTTCCATAACGGTTCCGAATTGTCTAGTGAATGTAATGCTGACACAACCCAATTACGATTTTAAAATGTGGAAAAAAGAGAAGTTCTAGGTAACTTATTCGTACCAGTGTTTATTAGATCAGTAGATGGTGATAGATAGATTTATTCAGTACTGGAAAATATGAAAGTTACTCAAATGTGTCCTTATGAAAAGAGTAAAGCACGCATGGTGGAGAAGTGCATCTCGGTGCAGGGAGTCATGTCCCAGGTAAGTAGTTGTCTGATAATTTATGAGAGAATTCAGTTGTTAGCACACAGTAACAATGTAACATAAAATACAAAGTGAATGGCATCAAGTTCTCTCCAGTTCAGTCCTTATTAATAAATAGTGAACAAGTGTTCGTTGCATCCATGAAAACTAACTTCAGTATTAGTCTGTCAGAGCTAAATACATAAGATGTACAATTGTATCATCTCATGTTGGACATTCATGATTTAAAACACAGAAAGGTTCTGAGTCAACACATCGAATGCCACAGTCACTACTTGGTGGGGTTCGTTATGATGGGATGTCTGGTACTCGTCTTCTGGTTCCTGAAATGGCGCCTGTGTGAGACACTGACCAGGTGTTCACGCAACTGCTTCCCACGTCGGAAGGTAGCTGAGACCACAGAGCCAGCCCAACTTCCCGAGGATCAAGCAGATGCCATGGAGATGTGTGCTGTTTCGAGCACAGTTCCAGCCCTGAAGCCGACATCGAGGATGACAGCCACTACATGCTTTAAGAATTCCATGATACATCGAAGTGATTAAATGTTGATGCCCAGAGGCAAAATTAAAATTGAGTCAGTGAAAGCAGAGTATAGTGTGTGAAATCTTTAAAATTTAATGTTACAGCAAGTAATATTACACTAGGAATCCAATATTCCAGAGAGCAACAAACATAAAATGTCCTAATGTGTTTATTTAATTGTTGGATTGTAATGCAATGATTCATTGTATTATTTAAAATAATTTAACTCAAGTATGAAAAAATGTTTAATTACTGTATGCTTAATGAATGAAAACGAGAGAAAATTTAAGTTTAATCAATTAATACAAGATACATTGTGTTATGAACATATATATTTCACAAAATAATATTTCTTTGTTCAATTACTCCATGAACATTACAAATAAATGATGATCGAACTATTTAATAGTATTGTTATACGAGAGAGAGCTGTAACAAATATTTGTAACAAGTGTTGATGTTTAATGTTTTCCAATATGTATATTGTGTATGTGATTTGTTTCAGCTGCACTTCGGAAAATTACAAAGGCGAACTTAAATAATGTGAAAGGTGACATGTACTCTCCATTTTGATTTCAGTTAAATTTAAAGTTATTTAATGGAATAGCAATTAACTCATTCCCTTTTATTAACTTTCATGATTCAGTTGACTGTAAGAATCGAAGCAATTTCATTAAGCTACAAGAAAGAAGACTCCTGTGTCAAAATTGCTGCTACTCTAATGGCTTTTAGTTGGTCGACCAGAAACCGGAATTTCCATTGCTGGTGAGTCCAAATTCTGTTGTTTCTGATAGAGCAGTTACACTTCCAGACTCTATACTTCAACCAGCTTCACTTTGATGACCAACTCACAAATAGCTTCAGCCACATATCTTTCTAAAGATTACTCAGCCCGAACAAAACTTTTCTAAAAGAGGGAGTGATGTAGTGCCATGAGCACTCCGCCACCTTTCCAGTTCAGAGAGAGAACATATTTATGAAGCATTTTCTCAACTTATCAGGTTCTGCGATGGCTGCGACAGGAAGCTATATCTGCTCTAATACTGCCTGCTGTGATTTCAGCACAGCGTGACTGCGATTACTTACCACTTTTGACAGGAAATACATCCTGTTTTTCACGATATTTTCGTCCCATGACTCATGGAGTCACACGCTGTATCATGCTCTATTTTGCCATCATATGGTTTCAACATCACACTTTGGGGCTGTGTGCAAAGTTCCAGTTCATTGGCTAACGTCCTAACCTTGCTCTCCCATTGGTGAGAGACTGCTCATGCGCGACTTCTTGGTGGAGGGAGATTCCTCCCCACTACACTCATGTTGCTTTACTATGCTAAGCACGGCCTGAGGACAGGACTTTAGCAGAGGACACCAGAGACTGCACATCACCGCCTGGGATGACTCGGCTGAGCTGTGCTGAGACTCCACTTTCCTTCATCACCGTGGCTATAGAACAAATTTGCTTCTATTAGTGTTTCTATTTTATTTTATATTAACAATTCCCATATCGTCTTTTGCCACATCGCCAAGTAAGTAGATGTATAATTAAAAGTGTGCCTGTTTCAGTGCTTGATTTAATTAAATGTGTTAAATTGACTTATTTATTTCTTATTGAGTGTTTATGCTCAGCCCTAGACCGCTCGGGCATCACATTATGTTAATATGAAGTGGAAACTCGTTGCAATTTTTTTAGGTGTATTCCCCATATTGGAAGTTAGATGGTCAGTACCAAATAATCCTAAACGATTTCGTCATCTACAACAGCACCAAACAGTGGTATGCACAACCAATCATTTACAGTCAACATTTGTGAAAAAACAATTAAATTGTGATACAGGTGGGGTATTACAAATAAGAAGATTTGGAAACATTCATTTAAGTTGCATTACCTTGAAGATGTACATTTTTCATTACAGGGAAATCCAAATTTGTGAGTAGTGTGATTTGTAGTCATGTCGGTATCGATTTCAAGGAAAACAATTCAATTACAAATATGGTAGGTTATGAACAGAGAGTGTATCCTGATAATCAATTACCTTAATCATCAAAGCAGGTTAATACTTTATCGGTTAATGTATGTTGTGTAAATGTGAATACTGTAGGCAGTTCATATTTGAATGGAAAACCAACAAACAGAATACTTGAATTCACATGTGTGATGGCTCCAGGATACAAAATTATTGAAAACCAAATACTTTGATATATCATCCAGAAATAGTTAATCATGATGGTGAAATAGTTGTTACAATTGTCAGTCAAAACAGAAAACTAACTAATTTTAAAAATGAAGAAATTAGAGTTCGATGACATTTAAAGAACACTTTATAAACACTCGCATACATTGCCCATTAAAATCAAAATGGGTATTGTGTATAATAGTCAGTACAGACATAAAGTAGAAGGTTTGATTATAAACTATGTTTCTAAGAAACACAGTTCTAAGAAAGTAACTATATAAAATTTTAAACCGAATCTTAAAACACTTACTTCATTTAAGATCCCCGTGAGGTTTACACTGGGCAACATATTGTTTTTAAATGAATTAGGATATATGATTAATATAAATGGAAGACAAACTTAATGTTAAACAACCCATAAGTAATGAAGATGCAATCACCGATACGGAAATACATGTGCATGAACCATTCCGAGCAGTTCCATAGATGTTTCAATCAGAAATAAGGATTACTATACAATATCACGTCATTTATATGGTGCTGTCAAAATCAATTTTAAGAGTTATAGGAACATTTAAAAAGATAACCTTTGCAACTATTCCTATAACTACAGGAATATTGAGAAACAGAATACGTAATTTAATCGATTGAGCATATCTGCTCAATGGTGTTTAAAATAAAGCAAACACAATATTTCGCAATTACTTCCATGATAAATAAATATATCTCGCAGACTGTAAACAATATTTATACAAGGCTTATTGCTGGGTAGAGCAATGCTTATGATAAAACACTGCAAATAATTCCAGGCCGAAAATACAATGTCATACCGTGAAGTATGGTAATTGGATTCACTGAAGACTATACACATGTTATATTACATGCTAAACAAGAATTAGTTATTCTATTCTGTAATATGCATTTCAATGCTATATGCGACACAGCAAAAACAAGGGAGTTGTAGCATTTTTATTAAACAGCGTTGAACAGTTGATTCCAAATATTAAAATTAACACTCATTAACTGTAAAGTTTGTAAAGTATACCTAAACAAATAAGAATCTAGACATTGCACTAAGGTAATGGACTTTGGAGATGTTCCGAAACAACCAGCATCACAAAAATTCGTATGGAATGTGATATCAAGTTTTTCGAACGAAAAACCGATATATGTTGTTATTTGTTTTCAAACAAATTAACAAAATAATTTAAAAGCAGATTGGTCACTATTCGATCATTGTAATATGAAAAATACTAAGCATGGCCTAAACAGTCATGCTATCACTATAAGGATTTCTATACAAACTTCGGAAATGGGAACTCCTTATTTGCAACAATGTGTAAAAGATGTTCCAGGAAATATATTATAACATAAACAGCTTACTGATCCTAGAACCCAAAGCATTTAAAACCAGAGGAACATTATTTGTATTTGATGTCAGCAAACAAAACGACAGCATTAGCAATATTATTATAGTCATGATTTGAAATAATTTAAAATACACCCATTCCCGCAACTACTCAAGATTGTGCATTGATCATACATGAAAGAATGCCATTCTATAATGTAAGAGATAAAATGGTTAAGATAATGACTTCAGTCTGTAGATGACGAACCAAGGTTATGATGATACGTTCAGCAAAGGGCAGGGATTTCAGATGCCAGACAGTTTTATCATTAAAGAATCAGATATTACTGATATTGAAGAACAGGCAATAGTCTTCACCTTCAAGCCACCACTTGACTGGAAATACCTAAATCCAAAATACCAAAAGACTAATAAATTGATTGCAAAAATCACCATGGTTTAACCTGGGAGAGTGGATGTATGGAGTACATGAATATTGATGAAATTAGCAAGGAGCATTTAAATAAGTGTGGAATATATGTCTGTGGATACGATTAAAACCGGATTTTAGTAAGTTTATGGAATGGAAAAGTAACAGATATTCCAAAATAATATAACTGTGCTTCATTTAAATAGTTACGTAAAACTTATTGTAATAAATCGCCATTCATCTTTGTAAGTGAAGACTGTCAATTAATGTTGAAATGGTTGTTAATGACTGATTCCTGTGAAGTGGAGGATGATAGTCCTTCGGAATCCTCAGTTGATGTTATACGAATAATGTGGCACTATCTGGGTTGAGAGAACATTGTGGAGTAACAAATGTATAAAAAGTAATTGGTTTGTGCAAACCTACACTGTTTAAAAATGAAACAAGATGAGAACGAAGTCTCATGCTTGTGCACACAGAAATCAAACTGTAAATTGATTATTTTTAGAAAGTTATTTTCACGCTAGAGTAAACGATTTAAATTCTGTTTAGGAATGAATCTGTAATAAATATTTTAGGCAGAAATATGTGTTTAACCAATAGCCCATAAGTCCAGGGTGTTTATAAAGCTGACAAACTGCGTATAACTGAAATGTTTAATACCTTATACTGTTGTTCAAATGCTTGATAAATTATCTGTTATGTAATTTTCGACACATTCTGTATATATATTATATATATATTTGTTCAAGTATAATTTGTGAATGTTTGTTCACATGACTGTTTCAAAATATCATTTTTGTTGTAAATAAATGTGTTTTGTAAAATAAATGTGTCTTATAATAAATTTGTTTCGGTCTATAACAACTCCCTTTACAAAGTGTGAAACACACTGCAAATGTAACCTTAAGAGGCAAAAAGTGGCATTATGAAAAATAACTTAGAATTGAAAATTAATTTACAATTTCAAGTATGCTGGAGAAAGATTTTCAAAATAGAAAGTCACATGACTCATCTCACATGTTGTATACAAAGTTTTAAAATTGTGATTTATTAAAAAAAATATATGTGTACAAGTATAACTATGACAACTAATTTACGACTCAGGAAAATTGAGAGTAATAATGCGGGGGGGGGGGGAAATTGGAGATCTTCGAGATAATCCAATGACATCGACCCTGTAAGTGGTACCAATCCCTGTCCGAAGTCTCAGGGCGTGTAGGTTTGGGTCCAACGACTATAGAAGTGCTACCAACCGCCTGGTGCGGAAAAACTCTAACCCCTCAGTACCCTGGAGACATCTGCCTGCCTATCCTTTAATGGACCAAATCCATCCAAATGCTCTGGCTCTATCAGATCAACAACTCAACCTCTGTCAACACTACCTGGAATACATCTTTCACCCTGTTCGCAACCGTTCAACTACACGCATTTGGCTATGCATTTGTAGAAACGAATATTCCAATTAATTAATTATTCCTTAATAATTTTTTTACAGTCCTATACCTACTATATATGATTTAATGTCATACGATAGAAAACACACACAACAATAAAATCAATGAAATATTGTTTAGCAAAGAGGGGATGAACATAATTCTATACACAAACATTTACAATATTTATAAAATCTCCCATTGGATGTCTTTTGTGTAGAGAATGTATCATATCTGCTTACTTGTAATGACTTAGAATGAGTTTAACACATTTTATTTACTGTATAATACTCAATAAGCTTTGGTTTATTCAGAGACGAATTTGTATTAGGTGTAACACACTATTATAACCTTAAACACATTTTTGAACATACTTTTCAGGAATACACATTGACGGAAGACACCTGTATATGTTTACGGAAAAAGATGTAAACCCATAAATATGATTGAAAAATACATATTATGTTAAAAATGGGAAGATAAATATTCAAAATATGAATTATATTTGTTCCATATTAGTTCGTAACAGATAACCAGTTTCATGAACACTATTTAAGTTTAAATTGCTATGAAAAATAGGTGAAATGATATTTGAGCTATCTATAATTTAATGGTTTATTGTTTGTTTTCATGTATTTTAGGGGTTATGCCTCAATATTAGTGAAACATAACAGACCATAGCTTTAAAGACTAAGTATTTGAAACCTTTCAATAGGAATATATAACAAGACTACTTTTATGAATGCATTTCTATTATTAGAAACCCATACAAGTGTAATACTGAAACCGTGAAAGATATGTTAATATTTAGTACTATAAATATCTTTTTATATGTGTGTACGGGTAATACTTTTTTTCTGTATCTCCTCAGTGCATATTACTATGATTATAAAAACGAGTATCATGTTAATATTATATGAAAACATGTTTGAGTACGTTGCTATGTAACACCTGTGTGCTGGCATTTTGTCTATTGTTAGTAAATTTTATTTATTTACTATGGAAACATTTTTGTTTTAATTTCTTACAGAGGAAGTGGTTACAATTGCTGCAGAGAGGCATGTCTCAAATGTTTGGCGTTTGAAGCTATGGATGAAGAGAGGGGATGGGTGACACCTGCTAACTGTTTTGTCAAAATTTGAAATTTCCTATATATATATATATATATATATATATATATATATATATATATATATATATATATATATATATTATATATATACCTTTCACACCACTTCTACTGTTTTAATCAAATTTGAGAGAGGTTAACATAGGGTTGTCGAGATTTTATGCAGATTACTTTCTTGGAATGTCTAGTCAAGCACTTGAATAGAAGACTCAAAACTTCAATTGGGAAAATTTTAATCATAACATGGACTCCCCAGATATGTTGATAGCCAAATTTTTAAGCTCTTTGGAGGAGGAGTTGGACGAGATTCCCACATTAGAACTCTTAACGATACCAGCAGCGACATCAACATTATTGTAAATGCCCTCCTTAGGATCAACGCTGCCTCTGATGTCAGCCCCAATGACACCTTCTCCAGCCTCGACACCAGCCATGACGCCTCCAACGATGCCTCCTCCAGCCTCGACACCAGCCACAAGCGCCTCCAACAATGCCTCCACCAGCCTCGATGCCAGCCTCGATGCCTCCAACGATGCCTACTCCAGCATTAATGCCAGCCACATTTCCTCCAATAACGCCTCCTCCAGCCTTGATGCCAGCCACCTGTCTCGATGCCGCCACCAGCCTCGATGCCAGCCACGATGTCTCCTCAAGTCTTGATGCCGCCTCCAGCCACGATGCCTCCAATGATGCCTCCTCTAGCTTCGATGCAGACTCCAGCATGTCACCAACCTTTGATTTTATGTCTACCAAATACAATTGAGTGTTGCTTGGAGAGATGGGAAAAGTGTCGGTGTAAGCATATAGACCTATCAATGAACAAAATAAATAATGTGATTGTAGAGTTGGCGGAATATTTGAACATTCATGTGTTACGACCGCTACCCCTACTCCAATCATACCTTCACCTGATAGCATGTCCTCTGGTACACCTAAGCCTTTTCTAGGTTCTCCTCTCTCAAGACCTCGCTGTTAAGAGCCTCCCAAATCTCTTCGCCCTCCTAGGTTCCTCACCCCCTCCTCCATTCGTACCTTTACCCCTACCCATACGTTATACCCCTGTTATGTCTCCTATCTACTCTCTCACTCCAAAACGATGAAAATTGTCATTAAACCTTCTTTCTAGGAGGAAATTATTGTAGGCGGAATATGACATTAAGCCTTGCCTTTAGACACAAATTATTGTAGACAATATATATAGCGAGATAATATTTGCCTCTTATGTGTAGTGATTCATTAATTACATTTGCTTTTAAGAGCACTAGTGATGTTGAGAAATACTTTGTTTGCATAAATAATTGCTTTTGAAGAACATTATTAATGAACAGAAATGTTTTCAGAACAGTGTCCTCGTAAATATTTGACGTTTTAAAGAAATTTTAGTTTAACAACGTGGAAGAATGTCTGCAAAAATAATTTCTGTTTTTTTTAAAAGTAATGTTTTAACAATGTGGAAGAATCATAACCTATTGTTTTGAAAATGTGAAAACTTTAACGATTTAGAAGAATCTTGATGTAAATAATTTTGTTTTTTAAAGAAGTATTATTTTAACGATTTGGAAAAATCATGTTGAAATTAACTGTTTCGAAAATGTGAAAAACTTATGATTTCGGTAAATCATGATGTTTTAGTAAATAAATTATTTGAAAATGTGAAAACTTTTACGGTTTGGAAGAAACATTACTTAAATAATTGTTTTGAAAATCTGGAAACTTAAACGATTTGCAACAATGGTTATATAAATATTTGATGTTTTGGTAATTAATAGTTTTAAATATGTGAAAACTTTAACAATGTTGAATAAGCATCATGCAAATATTTTCATTTTTTTTGTAAATAATTGATTTTGAAATGTGAACACTTTAACGATATGGAAGTATCATGATATAAAATATATTTCATGTTATAGTAAATAAATGATGTGAAAATGTGAAAACTTTAGCGATGTGGAAGTATGATTTGGAATAGTGGAATAATTGAAAGAAGTATTTTGAAAATATAAAGTAAGAGTTTTCAATAAATATATATATGGTAAAAGGGAATTATGTAGCTTGTTATTTGTTGGGTTTTGTTCCTTATGTCGTTTAGGTGTAATGTATTGTGTTCATACTATACGACTTTGTGTGAATGTGTGATGATGTGTCTTGGATGACCAAGTGTTTGAACTATGCAGCAATTGTTTCAACATACATTACGAAAATAAAAATAAACTTTTATATTAAGTACAAGAGTTATTTGCTCCAATGCTTAAAAAATGTTTATATTTCAAACAACTTATTTTACGAGCAACAGCTAACTGCTCTAATGGTCAAAAATAAAGTAAGATTTTAATACTTTAAAAATATAATTTATTATTGTGTCAAGAAAACAACGTCGAAAATGATGATTGGCACGTCTGAAACTTTTGTCAACAGAAGTGCTGCCAAAAAGCTAAAGTTATTCCTGCAGAGTCCTACCCCTCAGGTAACAGTAAACTCGCAGCAGGGTGGCCACTGCCCTACGCGAGAGAAATAACCCAGCAAACACAACCTGTCGGCAGAGTGTCGGTAAATTGTCGACCCAAACCTGTACTGTCGGCAAATGTAGTTTCAATGTCAGAAGATAGCCATCTGATAACAGCGTAATGTCTTTTTTGAGACAGATTGATAGCCGTTAGAAAAAAGACAACGGCCCACTGTATATTTTAGGATAACATATGGATATCACCGAAAATTTGTCGGCATTATATCGCAGAGCAAACATCTTAAAAATGTTTCTGGGCCGATTCCCATAAAACATTTTTGTCTTTTCGGTAAGCTGGCCATTATCTTATTTATTCCGGCCCGGTAACATTTTCGAGACAAGGCCCTTTATCACAATAAAGGTAAACCTATAATGATTTTTTTCTGGTCCGAGTCTTGCCCGTACTTTTTGTGTATGTTGAGCAGGAATACTTTTGTGTCTTGCCGGTAGCGGTACAGTGGATTTTTGACACTGTCCGCAAACAGTCAGCCGCCAGTCCATATTTCCATCGGGCCGCGTTTGGCATAAGACAGTGAGCCAGTATCGGTTGGCCGGAATTTGTCGGCTAGCTTTTAACGGCCTGGTTCTGGTCCGCATTTTTTATGTTTGCTGGGGACTCTCCCGAACGCTTCGACTCGTCTATTCACCCTGGGCATTAAACTCTGGCACCATTAACTTAGCATTTGTTTAAAAATCTGGTTTACATCCGTAACATGAATATAAAGTTCAATATGGTTAATTATTAAAACCAAATTATTTTTTTTCTTTGTTCGCAGTTAACATCAAAACATTTATCAAGAAGAAAATTTCTTTATGCCATGTAAATTAAAGTTTTGTGCGCCAGAACACACATCATTACTCAACATGTAACCATAAATTAAATGGTTAAATATTTTGTTTTTCTACACCATGATGTATGCTTCTAAAAATGGACTTAGGCGAAACTCTGATATATTATATATTAATCGGTATATCGAAAGACATTTTCCAATTTAGTGAGAATATTTAAGGGTTAAGTCTGCTTGTAAAGGAACGTATTACATGTAGACATTATTGTCACGTACACAAAACTTTGGATGTGGTATAACGAAACATATTTTAACTTTTCGTCTCATAGAAAACTCTACGCGCAAAGGCGGAGAAAAATGTATTTTATTTTCTCGACTATAAAATAATATTTGAAAATATGAATGATGTCACATACGAATAAGTATGCACGTTTGTATAGCATACCTTTAATCTTCTGTGATTAACCGTTTAATATATATCAAACCTTTATATTATGTATCGTGAACATGTATTTGTATTAAATAGGAGTAAGGCAATACATGTTGTAAAACTGTTTTCTTTGAATATCTAGATATGTCGATTTTAAAATTTTTTAACGTATTTCTAATAGTTACGCTAGACAAACAACGATTTCTTCTGTTTGTAAAACAATCAATGTATAAGTCTTGGACTCGCGTAACATTATCTATCGTTTTACCAAAAGTTTTGCCTTGTGTGCGATATTAGTCGTATTTATTGATATAATTCCCTGGTGTTAAAATTAGTTGTGATGTAATTCGTCGTGTTTACGAGGTAATTTTATAATTTTTCCCTGAATATATTTCAGTATGATTTCTTTTTTGTATATTTATATTGATTTTAATTAATTTGGTCTATTGTTAAATGATATATTTCCTTCTTTGCATATTTACCTCATTGCATTTTAATTGTAGGTAAATAGTATTAAATTGTTCCTTGATTATTCTGGACATTTCATTCCTGTGTTTAAGTGAATGCCTATGAGTGTAGTTCATACATTACGAGTTGTAACGTGCATGTTGTAGGACTTAGTGTATTTTTGACATATATTTGTAGGGAAATAGCTTTGGGAGTCCTTAATATTTCGAATTTGAAGTACATTCGTTACATGCATCGTTAGCAGGGTAAATAACATTTATTGATTGGTGATGTTCTTCAATATGTATTGGCGTGGTTAGTATTAACTCGTTCCTGTAGTAGTGGTAGTCGAGTAATTATTATGTCACTTGGTTGCATTTCGATAGTAAGAATATTAATTGTGATAAGCTACTAATTTTTACGCGTGTTTTATTGTTTTGTAATAAATATGTTCTTTGTAACGTCTCGTCATTAAATACTATACACTATATTCGTAATTTTTTAATATTCTCAAATCCAGTCGTTACACGTACTATAGTATACTGTTTGACAATGATCAAGGCGGACGTGTCTTTGTGCTACCGACACCCCCTCCACCACCTCAGTCGCCTGTCAGATGGCAAACAGGATGGAACCTTTGTCCCACTCCCTACAACACCCTCCTCCCCCTTCTCAATACGATATTTAACCCATGAAAAATTATAACACATTACATTTATACACCTGCACATACACCTCCCCATCTAAGTCGACTGCCAGACGTCCAAGAGTGAAAGTCGATGCTGCTGGGCTCCAAAAATAAATAAATACCTTTGAACCTTATGGTACTCTTGCACATACATGCCAAATATAGAATCGCACAAATGTTTTAATTTAATTTTTTTTAAATTATTTTATGAATGAATCAATCAAATTTATTTCATCAGATTAATATCATCGGATTAAACTAGTTTTATCCACATGCCTTAAATACTTACTGCATCTACACTGTGTAAACCACAGGTAATAGATGGAGGGCAAAGATGGCCGAAGAAATATATAAAATATTGTGCTGTTCATGTGCATTGCTACTGAAATGAGAAATTCTCAGAATACGATGAAGGTGAATCAATAACTGCCACTTCTGAATGTATAATAAGCACCTTTTACCGATAGTATGTTTTCCAACTTATTATCAACAATCAACCAACAAACCAAAATTATAAAAACACTTCGAATAGGTTATGGCATTTTATGATTTACTGACATCATTGTCTGGAGGGTGCTAAGTAGTATTTCTACATTAAAAGTTCTAAAATATTTTTATACTTGTTTGGTTGTTGTAATATCTATTTATTAATCGCCCTTCCCCAAAATATATGTGACCTTTTAAAAATTTTTTCTCTACTTAACGAGAAGCTTAGGCCGCAACATACTAATTATATTACCATTATTATAATTTAAGACGCATGTTCCAAGCAACTGATTAATAGCTATTAACAGCAATGAGGTGGTCGTCATTTACATAGTGTTTTGCAATACCAATTTAAACAAACTTTTCCGATTAGCAAATTTATCCGAAATGTGACACAATACATTTTCGGTAAAGATCGCAAACGATTGTGTGATTTACTTAGGATAAGGAAAGGGCACAAAGTCGGACAAAAATGTATACATATTAATCTCCTACTGCACAATATACTCTTAGTCACCCGTTAATTATTATTAATGCTACATATAGTTCGTGTGCCCACATGTAATCATAGACCACAAGATCAGATTTTTTGAAATAAAGGTCTCTGAAAACGTATGACATTTGATTCATAGCTTTTAACCGCAATATGTTTGTTTCAACTGATTACAGATTGACACTGTTACGGTGGGCAAGCACTGTCCATAACACTGGCTAGAACGGACACTTCACGCACGAGAAACGACACACTGCTGCAATCAGGGCGAGGCCACAAGCTGAGCGACGTTTTAAAAACAGTGTTATATTAGTAAACCCACGGTGAGTATTTAGAGTCGCTAAGACATGAAACGAGGCCTGACGACATCTATCTGCTGCAGGATCTAGATGACCGCAGAAGGGCGTACCGTGGACCGCCGCCACAGAGACGTGATGCAAAGCAGCCTTCGGCATCGAGATTAACGTGAACAAGTTTCAGTGCTTTCAGAGACATTTAGCTAAATAATAATAACGTGGCTTCTTCATAATTGATTAGCAGATATTATAATTGATGCCGCCTCTTTAACTCAACGAGTGTAGAGAGTATTGTTAATTGTTATTTATTTGGGTTATATACAAAAACGTTTGAATTAACCCTTTATTTACCTTCAGCTACACTAACCCAAACCGGTTCACTTTAGTAAAATAAAACACGTTAGGTTATTAAACCGTAACATTGGTGGAGGCTCCTCATGCTTATATACTCTATGTAGAGCGAAATTGAGTCAAGAATTAAAATTCCTCTCTAAATATAAATTGCATAATACGAAAGCACATTGATTTTGTTGCAGTTTTGTTGCGAAAGCAAATAAATTTTAACTTTTAAAGTTAAAGAAATGGGGTATCATTTCAAATGATTTAGGGTTTGCTAAAGGTACATCTTTAAAGCCTCAGTGTGTGGCGGGAGTGTTAGAAAATTTGTTTACGCTAGAGATTATGTACTTATTTTGGTTAATGAAATAACTTTATCACCAGGTTAATAGGAGTTAAAATTTTGAGAGTGACAACGCATTAATGTCCACGACAAATTGTTGTGTGCATACATAATAACAGAACAGGAAATAAGATTATCGTAGCAAAGACACGTAGCCTTTAAGCAAGCCATATATTAGGTTCCCGGGTGGACAGGTGATGGCACAGATATGTCAGCCTTCAATCGCGGCAAAGACTTGCAGAGCAGGCAGTTTTCGCACATGAGCAGAAAGCACGAGTGTACAGTCACTAGAGACGTACTTCATTCACTGCCATATTGCCCTCCACTCATACGCTATATTTGATATTTATTTTCATTAAAAAAATATCGGGCATACTCCGAGGTCGTTCATTTCGCTCCTGAGCATTGAAACTTTGTGCTTATTTCGGAAGCATGACTCATATTGAGAGCCTAAAATGTGCGCCCCTGACCTGATGGGTAATTCCAAGCAGCATAAGGGTGTAAGGGAAGTATCGTATTCCAACTGTGGGACAGGTATAGATATAATCCACAGTTGTAGGCAATGTGCCACGAGGGCATTGCAAATAGGACGCTTTACGACACTGGTGTGCCCCGATAACGTCCCAGATATGAGTTAACTGCGACATGTATATGAAAAATTGAAAAACCCTTGCAAAATAGAATATCTAATGTAGAGATTGTGTGATGATAACAAGCATCATTATTAAGTTAAGGTTTAATTAACAGTTTAGCATATTATCAAAAATTAAGTATTAAGTAAGATGCTTAGATTATAAGATTTATTTATAAATCAAACTGTAAAGTACGGCTAATGCACTAAATAAGCTGTTAGCCATGCACACATAGAGGGCAGTAATAAAACCAAAGATCATTAATATAAAGTACACAACTTTTGAAATGTAATGAAATATACAAGTGTCCACATAGAGAGTATGCAGAGTGTGCAGATAATATTTAAAATATATGCATATAAAGAGGTGCATCTTGTTTTGTTACATTATCGTATATAGAAGCTTAAAGTTATGCAAATCGTTTAACGCAACAGACTCAAGTATCTCATTATAAACACAATTGTAAGAACGTGAATATCTCGAATACGTTACAGAAGCGAGTTATACTATCTTATATTGTGCTACATTGATAAATCAATGTAACTACAGGTACCTGTCTGTGTGAGTTGAATAAGCGTTTGAGAATGTGAAGTAAAGGTTTTACGCAAGCCGTAAACACATCAGTTAGTGGAATGACAGGCTAGAGCTATAATATAAATTAAATAATAAAGGGCATTCTCCTCATAGTTAACATTATATAAGTACAAAGAGAGGTGGCATAAGAACAATGTAAATTATTGTGTTCAAAAATGTTGTACAGTAATAGAGTATTATACAGTACTGAATGCTATAGTTTCAATACATACACTCGAGTGCGCCAAGGAGCACAAACAGGCGTGAAGGACGCAATGAAATGCTGCGACCTGATTACACGTTGAGGCAACAAATTCTTCACTCCACATCACCACCTCTCTCAACCCTGCATTTCAGGATTTCCACATCACACGAGGACAGCTCACTGTCGAAATGCGTCAGCGAGACATGCTGCCAACACACAGTGTGTTCGATGCGCGCAACATTGTTTTGTAAACACGCACCTGGGTGCGTGATCACTTAGTACACACTGCTAGTGCTATATTAAGAGAAAAGTATAATATAAATGAAAAAGCAATGAATAACATTTACTACTCAATATCATTAGAATAACATACACCAAGAAGATAGAGAGAAATCCAAAACTATTTTATATTTAAGTATAATACTGATGTAAATTTTTATATAAATTGTAAAATGCAAGTTCACCAATATGGAAATTGTATTTTAACTAGTATGAAAGGTAAAATGTTTTCATACGTAATTTGAAATAAATACATAAATAAACTAATATGGCTGTACAACAGCACAAATCATTATGACTTCTTAATACAAAATAATTGCTAAATGAAAATATATTATATTATTTAGGGACACTTGTAATAAAATTTAAGGAGAGCCATCACGAAAACTTACCATCACATAAATACTATGTGTTATGATCTTGTTTTAAAAATAAAATTGTTATGTCTGAATGCTAAGCCATACTGAAAGTTTCAGGACAAATGAACGACAGGTGAAATGACAACACAGCGTCGCATCCCTCTAGATGGGGTAAGACAGCAAAAGGACCACAACGCCATAACAGAGCATCAGATCTGTAGAGCAGTCACCCTCAAGCCCGGGATTACGCGGCGCGTGTGCAAAACGAGCTTAGCACAGCGCGATGCAGTGACAATTTAATGTTTCACCAAAAGGTACCGCAACTGCATTTCTTTATAATTACACCATACACACAAGCACCCCGGCCGAGTAGAAAACGAACACCAACATAGGCACTGTAACATATTAAATTGAAGCGCAATATGCAGCAAAAATGACACAAAGGTGCATAGTAAAGCGAACACAAACAAGAGGTTTTACACAACCTCAACAAACGAGTTAGCAGAATTAAGGCCATAATTTCAGAAATAGGCTAAGTTGTGGATATATGGAAAAAAATCTAAAGTATTATATATTCTCAGAGTGTGTATTAATTAGAAACCTATTTGTAAAGGTAACAAATTAATACAGAAAATATATCAGTTTGATGACAAGTACAAAAAATTTGTGTATATTTTATTAGCACACCTTATATGAAACTCAAAATAAACAAAACATCTTATGTCATAACTTCCCACTCACTTTATTTTAGAAGTAATAGTGTTCTTGTATCATACTGGCTACTTTAATAAACTCAGTCCTACTAAAGAAAAAACTAGGGTTTAGTGTAATCACTAACACATGTTTAAAATACACGTTTTTTTTGATAGAGAGTGGAATATTTGTAACATGGTTATAACATAACCATAATTGGTGTTAAGACAAGTTTATTTAAGTTGGGGTACAAATTCCCTTGGCGCCTTCCCTCAGTAAGGAAACCTAGCAGGGTTAATGAAAGGCTTATGTTGAAAATTTTCACACAAAGTGTGAAGTGCTTAGAAAGTAGAAAATACTATGTTTCTTTACAAAACTCCTGTCGACTCCTTACAAATGAACTCAATGGAAAAAGTCTGTAGTCATTGCCATAAAATAGTTATAATAATAATAATCATGCTCGATATAAAACATAATGCCTTAATTGAGAAGTAGTTAAATTGCAATTTTCACAAAATATTAAATTACCAGTTGCAAATACAAAGTTTTCAGCAATGTATGTCTTTCACAGATACACTGATTCATTGTATATTACAAACAAATGTCTAATGATTTTATTTTTAGATACATATAAATAACATTGTCGATGAAATTCTCAAACCGTAAAATAAAATTCATAATCTATTAAAGTAAATATATTTTGTAACGGGGGGAGATTTACTGTTTAAAATTTCTAAAAGTAAAACTTAACATAAATATTGTTACATTACCGAAAATTCACTTTTCAATAATAGCCCCGTATAGTTAGGCTAGGACATGAAGCATGCTATTGGGTTTCGCGTCCCCATTCCGGCTGCGTCAGACAAGTCTACCGAGAGGAAGCATGTATGCAAGTAAACAAGGGCAGATTTAGGACCATGATCACACTCGTTCTCGCTCAGCAGACAGCACGTTCTATTTATAAAGCTTTCCAGTCTAGAAAGGTGAGGCAGCTCTTTCACTCAGCTATCCTTGCATCGCCATACCATTGTACCTTAAACTCCACTCCGTATTGAAGATGACTTCAACCGTCCTTATTCTCGCTTCCAATAAGCAGACGTGGGTTTCATTGCACGACGGATCCAGTACCATAGTCCATTCCTAGAGCTGGAAACAGGTCCTTATTTTTTGAAAAGGAGGGTAGTGTTACGGTGGGCAAGCCCTGTCCATAACACTGGCTAGAACGGACACCTCACGCACAAGTAGCGACACACCGCTGTAATAAGTGCGAGGCCACAAGCTGAGTGACGTTTTGGAAACAGAGTTATATTAGTAAACCCACGGCAAGTATTTAGTACTGCGGGGACATGAAACGTGGTCTGACGCCAGCCACCCTCAGCAGGTTCAAGAAGGACCGCAGAAGGGCGTACCGTGGACCGCCGCCACAGAGACGTGATGCAGAGCAGCCTTCGGCATCGAGATTAACGTGAACAAGTTTCAGTGCTTTCAGAGACATTTAGCTAATTAATAATAATGTGGCTTCTTCATAACTGATTAGCAAATATTATAATTGATGCCGCCGCTTGAACTCAACGATTGTAGAGAGTTGTGTTACTTGTTATTTATTTGGGTTTTATATAAAGACAATTGAAATAACCCTTTCTTTACCTTCAGCTACGCATACCCAAAACTGTTTACATTAATAACATAAAAACCTCGGGTTATTAAACTGTAACAACACGAAGACCACTATAAGTAAAATTGATCACCAAGTTAAATGTGTAAAATAGACGAAACTTTTGCACACGCGACAAGACAGAGCGAGGTGGTACAATAGTACGCATTCGGGAGGACCAGGATCCAGCCATCCGGATTATTGTTTGCAATAGTTTGCGAAATCACTCCGGAGGATTGTTGAGATTGTCCTTACTGACCGATTACTTGACTGTTCCTGCTACTCAGAGCAAGTTTCGCCATCGAAACTTCAAGCTCTACCTCTTAAACGCATGAAAACATTTTGCGTAACCATAACGTGATTTGAAAATAACCTTAAATGTGTATTAAATAACAAAAACCTGTATTTTAACACACCTGTAGTTACTAATGTGTAGTTACCAACTCTTACTTAACACACACGGTACGGTTATTGTTTAAAGTTATTTTAGAATATACCAAATTTTCAAAACTAGTGGATAGATTTATCTGATGTACTCCTAACACGTTAACGGAAAGGAAACGATAAATAGATAACTGTATAAAATGACCGGATATCTTGGAAGCTTTTATTGTAATCCACGCTCTTTTTAATATATTCACCTTTAGAGCAGTAAGTAAAAGCGAACAGTGGAAGCTTGTTTAACCTCTAAGAAGTACCAATGCTTGTTGTGCCAACTGCACCTACTAATTTTCCGTAAATTAATCAATAATTACCGGATAGCTACTGTATGCATCGTAACCGAAAGGAAAAACATGTCGCGAGGTATAATTTCGACGCATCAAGGGAAATCAGCCTTAGGACAACATTTCAGTGATGGATGCATCCTCCAGGAAACAACATGGAACCGCCTCTATTAAACGTCTATAACTCGGTCACTCGTTTGAATAATTAACTATAAAGACAGTGTAAACCCAGAGTTTTCCCTTTCATCATATAAGAATAAGCTAATTCACCAATAATTTGCAACTTATATTAGCCATGTTCACAGTAATGTGGACGTAATCTCTGGTATAAATGTAAACTTGACGTTGAAGAAGTCCGCAAACCTTCACTGGCTTCAATGTTGATATTTTCACTGATAAATCGTGCTTTCAAACTCGCAAACTTACAAAGTAACAATTTATCATTCACGGTACTAATTTTTGGTATAAGACACCTTCAAATAAAAATAGGCAAAATAAATAGAGTAACTAAGTCATCGCCATGAACGTGAACTTTAAAAATCTTATTCCTGTGCTTCAGAAAGAAGTGACATTGAAATAAATCCCTGGTTGATCGAAATTAAAAATGTTCTCCTGTGGCAAAACTGAGAGTGGGCTGGCCGTGGTACTCTTGTTTTTCACACCAAATAACTCCGTTGCGTGTCAGCTAGATAAAAGTTAACGCCTCTACCACGTGATTTATTTTTGTGTGTCCTGCGAAACAGTGCCAACCCCCACACACAGTTCAATTATGCTGTTTATTATTTTCCAAACTACTGACCTTAGGCCTTATACATGGAGGTTAATGCGAGGAAGGATTACTCGTTAACCTAACCTGTTCACGGTAAAGTGAGCACTTTTAAAATATACATTTGAAAAATGTGACAGTTCATAACTACATATAGGATGCTACGGTACACACTGTCATACAGGGTCATAGTCAAGTTGCCAACGAATTAATAAACGTAGTTGTAAGACGAGACGTCGTGTTGCAAGTAAGATGTTTACATTTATTTCCACCAACGACAATGTTATTAGCTGTTTGCTCATTATAATAAGAGGAATTTCCATATTAATTAGATATTTACATTCATAGAAAATTGCATGACTTTAATTGCTCAGGTCCACGGCAATGTTGATAGAATGTTATTTGGAAGGAAACAAAATTAAAATGAAATTTATGCTAAGCAGTGCTTTAAAAGTGCTCAATAAACCGTCAACAGTCAATACACATGAAAACAACACTGATGTGCATGGTTTAAGAGGAGTTGGAACCCGGATCCTGGTGGCCCGGACGTAATCCGCCTAGACGCTCAGCTGCATACGGCGTTATTTCCGGACTCCGCGCCTGAGAAATCCCAGTTACGGCCACCGACGCATTAAATTTGCGTGCGGCTCCCTGGGTCATTAGCGACGGAAATCTGATCGATTAACTGAGGTCCTCCCCTTAATGAGATTTTGTTCACGAGCCTACACCAGTGTTCTCTTTGGAAACACAAAAAAAGCAGCGAGCGGCTTCGATTTTGATTCACATGAGATAAAGATGTTTGCAGTAACTATGACTGAGGTTAAGCGGACGGGTAGATGAAAGATTTTATATCTTTACATTTTTTTAAGAGCAGGAATCAATATTTGTAACTTTCTTGGCAGTAACACATTAACCATGCTCATAAGTTTGTAGTTTCAATGAGTTCACTTTGTATTATTTTTATATTTGCCTTAAAAAATAATATGATAAGGTACGCCAACAATACTTTCGTTATCAGTTAATTTTTATAGTATTTCACATTCACTACATGTTACGATATCTGTGATAGAATGTTCACAACTAAGGAGTTGACTGGAAGAAAGGCCTTAATATGAATATCACGTACTGGGATAATAACAGGTAAATATTTCTGAGATTGGCAGTATTTGCAACAAAAAATATCATTAGTAATGTAGTTTTCTCTTAAAAAAAATGCGCAGTTTGTATAAACAATTAAGAAATGGCAAGTATAAAGCAGCTATTAAATAAATACTATCAACGTAGGTCAAGAAGATAAACTAAAACCTGCTGAAAAATCGAGCTATCTTAACCAGATTTTGTGTTATATAAATGGATAATAAGGAACACGATGGACTGTTCGGTGGAAGAAGAACATTAGCTCATGAACGTTCTCTTGATATCACTTCTCAATGGACATCAAATACGTAAAATTTCAGAAAAAACCTATTGCCCAAAAATAATTTAACTTCTGGTTTGTTGTACTTTAAGAACTACCTGGAGAAGTTCTCACTACACTGCTGGTATATCACTATTTTGTTCACATTCATTAAAAATAACAGACTTTCATTCTAAGACAAGTAGAGAAAACAGTGAGAGATTCTTTTATTCATTTATATGTTGTTACTTATACTTAAGTGTCAATGCTGAGAAACCTTTCCTGTGAATAAAGCATACTTTTATAATAAGCTCTATTAACATTATCTGATTTATATTACGCCATTTTCGAAGTGTAGTATAACGAATTCTTTTTCATTAGTTTAACAGGCCAAGGAAAAATTTGTTATTTTATATTTTTTCCACATATTTCTCAACTTGTAGGCATTGTTTATAACAATTTTTTCTTCGCAAAAGTTTTTTTTTTTTTAGATTGCATGGTTTTTGCAAAATAGCATGTCAAAATCAAATTTAATGTTTTTGTCATGTACAAATAAAATAATGTGGTTAATTTTAAGGTATGATTAGCAAATAAAAAATAAAAATGTGATTTTCAAGGAAAGAGTTATCACTGATAATGTAAGCAAGTTGAACCATATATGGTTCGTACATAAAATAACACTTATTTTCGTTGCAAATACCCTTAATGTTATCTGTTGATTTGGTCACAGTTACACTCAAGTGGTTGAATGTTTGTGTGTTGTGGCATGTGATATTATTTGTTGCATCTGGCAAGCACATTTCACACATACTGCTTCCAAACAAAGTTGAAATGAAGCAAAACGTGGATTCCGACACAGAATATGGCAATAAATCAATGGTAAACACGAGCAAGATATAAATATGCTGTTCCATGTCGTTCCCATTAGTGGCATGTGACGAGATGAACATCAGTCGTGAGTGCCTATAAGAAGTACAACACCTGTACCTACTAGATATTTTTCAGTAGTACATGAATATTAAGTTTTTGATGACATGAAACGAGGTATGTTCATCATCGCCCAACGAAATACTTGTGATCAATTTCCACGATTGGAAAAGCAATTTCTTCAAATATCCAAAATGTTCCACAAAGTTCAAATTCAAACAGCGAAAAACATGTGTTTGAACTTACATTCCGACGAAATGAAACTTTAAGAAAAGTTCCGTAATAATGAATGTGATATTTTCGTCCATGCATGGCAGAGAAATGTGCGATATTAAATAAAATTGCAGCAATCTCACCGATATAATAACATGTGTACCACACAACTGATACAGAGAGTATATTGATGAATTACGAGAAATTCGCTCCCAGTTTAAGTTGTTTGCAAACGTACTCCCAGCGACAGTATATTACAATTAAGAGAATTATGAACAAGCATGTTAGGTGAACTAGTAATGCGAAGAAAAGCCTGTAGTTGAGCAAATGTAGCTTTATGAATTTCTGACGGTGAACAGGAGGCCGAAGAATAAAAAAAATGTATGAACCAAATAGAAAGTAATATTTTAGTTGCAGGTTTTGTTATATAAAATAAAACAAAAGTCAATTAACAAAAAATTATCCACAAATATACCATATTCCAACAGAGTTCAACTTCACTTACCGCGAAACTTACAACATGCTAAATATAGATTTTAATTTTCCCATTGCACCGTACGGCTCACAGGTACGCTCCATTTATTTGTGTATTTAGATGTCTGACATCTTGCAACATTAATTTACGGTAAATGGTAGATTCATCATTATACCCACACTCCTAATCTAACACACATGTTCAGCATTTAATCAAGAAGTTTACACTCATCATCAAAATAAGGCAAATCTCAGAAGGAATCAGTCATAACAGGAGATGCTGATAACAAGTTGTAATGGTAAACAACTTTTAAGTTTCAAACAGTGACACAGGATTAACGTTTCTAGAATAAACTCACACAAACACTATCTGGGTCAGGATAATAAAACTAACTCGTTTCAACACCGAATAATTCCACGATAGCGGCAGTGAACGTATCTCCACAATTGTGTAAGCATAATCAAACCACAAAGATAGTTATTTTTTAAGAAATATATTTGTTTTTACTTTGTAATAATTTAAATTATAGCAGGGTACTTTCTAGGCTGTTTATAGCTGCCATAAACAATTAAAAACATAAATAATTCATAATTCGCAAACTTAATGCATACCATAGCCGGCATGAAACATAAAATTAAATTTAACTAAGATTTTTCGTGAAAAAAAAAACATATAATCTTTTAATCCCAAAAGGCGATAAGGAACCAGGATGTGCCAAGCCGTACAATGTTGCAGCGATCACAAATTCAGTGGCGATCTATAATTGGACCTGAAACTAAAATAAAAATTTGAGTAATTATAACCGAAAGTAAATTGAAAATGTTTATTTGAAATTAACTCTTAAATCCACGTGAGATAATACATAAAATTCCTCTTATACAACATGCTAATAAGCAACAAGGACGTGTCAAGTCTTACAAAGTTATAGCAATGACGAATTCAGTGGCAATCAAACATTGGACCTCAAATAAAATAACGATATGAATTACCATCTGCCTAAAGTAAATTTGAAAACTGATTACTTCAACTGAACTCCTAAATAGACAGTGAATGTTTTCTTATATTGATGGATATTGTCTAAGCAAATAAAAATATTACAATTAGAAATAATCAATTTAATGAGAATATTAGAATCAACTAAAAATATCGCTGTGAATAAAATAAGTACTTTAAACAATGTGCCGAATGTCCGTAGTCCGTAATCTGCAATTAAGTGAGCGACGCACTGTTAAAAATTTTGTTTGCAAATTTCCGGAAAGTACCTTAAGAATTGCAATACTTGGTCAAAATTTCAAGCCACATTCCCATCATTGTATGGCACTATAACAATAGATAGCGATAATGTAGATTAGTAGTAGGATAGGGGGTTTCCGGCATAAGGCGCTCAGAGCATCGGAGCCGGTTGACGCCATGTTGGAATATCCCTTTTTTCCTTATAAAATTCCTTTTTCCCTTAAAAATAAATTAAAAATCACTAAATATTTCCTATATCCCTAAAAATTTCCCCAAAAAGTTTTGTTTTTCCCAATCGGATCAGTGACTCCGAGCCAGGAGAGCAGGACTGAGGACTCAGGACATTTGAACTTTGACTTTGACGTTTGATCTTTGAACCAATAAATTGAAAATATTCCAAGTAATCAAAATTTAAAAAAAAAATTCCCAAAAGATTATTATTAAAATTTTTTTAAATATTATTATAAATTTTAATTTCTTGAAGTATTATTCCCCTCACTTTCCAAAAAAATTAGTCGTCAAGTACCCAGTAGGTACCCAGTTAGCCATCGTGGTGCTGTCAGCCATCGTAGCACCTATATTGTATGCATGATCTTTAACCTGGAACTTTGATTTTGAAAACCCAAAAAAAATCACAAAAAATATAAAAAAATTCAAAATACGAAAAAATTATGTTATTAGAGATTGTTAAAAATTTACTAAAAATAAATTTTCTTGAGATCCCACTTTTCTCCCCTCACAATACAAATTAGTCGGCAGGCCTCCAAAACCCTCGCTCGTATCCAGTCAGCAAGTATGTAATATTACTGACCAACACCACAGTAGATGTCTATGGCGGAACCAAGCGCAGCGCAATAATTAGGCTAAAAAACTAGTAAATTTCTCATTTTTAAGCAATTCTTTCAAAATTTTCTGCAGACATCATTTAACTCTAAAATCAAGCAAATCAATGCCAAAATCAAACTAACTTAATCCAAATCTGCAATCTAAATCAAACAAACTATTTATCATAAAACCCACTGACCAGGATCATTTTCCAATCAAAATAGACCAAATTTACTCTATATCTGCAAGCCAAATCAATTAATTAAAAAATAATACAAAATTAGATGACATTTTTAAGAGAACTCTAGATCAGGGATACATTTTCAATTTTTAATTTATTTTAAGCCATTATATGACATAAAAACTTCCTTCTCATTTATTAGTTTCACACTATTTCGATCTAATATTTTCACATATCGCCCTGGTAATGAAATTTTAAACTTACCATCTAGAATACAATTTCTTTTTACCAAAAATAGATTCATAAATTTCAAAATCTGTAGCTGGAAACCATTCATTTTTGTTTTAGATCTTGTAGTGTATTCAATTAAAAGGAATTAACTTGTTGAGCAGTGACTCTATCTTGATTTACAAAGAGAAAAATTTAGTAAAAGGAAGATAAAAATTTGGCGCTAAAATTTTATAAAGTTTAAGATTATTTGGCCTACTTTGACTGGAAAATGATCCTGCTGAATGGGTTTTATAAAAAAGACTTTTCTTGATTTGCATTGCAGATTTGGATTAAATTAGCTGGGATTTGGCCTTGGTTTGCTTGACTTTGAGAATTAAATTGAAGAGATAAATGATGTCTCCAGAACATTTTGAAATGGATGCTTGAGAATGAGAAATTTACATGATTTTTAGCCTTATTATTGCACTGCGCTTGGTTCCGCTTATATATATATATATATATATATATATATATATATATATATATAATATATATATATATATATATATCTACTGAGTTTATTTACAAAAAATGAATTTCAAGAATTAGTTGAATTTTTAAATATTCTCTTTGTAATTTCAGTGGTCGGTGTGCCAACCATTAAATTATTTGCTTTAAGAAAAAGTATTTTAAGAATTATTTACACTTATTTAATAATTTTTTATGAATTTATTTCTTTATAAATTAACAATGAATTCGCCTGTCTTCCCTTGCAGCCTGACTAAAATTTTTAAAGGTTTTAAATACACCTTCCTATAGATTAGACAGTGCATCTGACGAAACAAGATAATTCGATCAAAAATTACATTTAAATTTACAAGAGTTACAATTAATACTCTTAGTTAAAATTTACGATAAATATTATCTTCTAGAAATGGGCCTCAATATTGAGTAAATAGAAGAACTGTTAAAAAACTAATAGAACTTCGAATATAAGCACTTTGTTTGTGTCAATTTTATTTGTGCTAATTTACTTGGGTAGTGGTGTTTCACCGCTACCTGAAAATATACAGAATAGCACTAACTTTTTTTTTAACGAGTCTATTTTATATAAGATTTTTGCGGTATCTGACTGTTTTTTTTATTTTCCTCTATCTTTAGAAATATATCTCTTTATAAACAAAAATGGAATCGCCACTCTCTTGTGAAATGGAAAATAATACTATACATAAGCAATGTAAAAAATGTGGTGACGTATTAAAAATTGAATGTTTTGCACCACACAAATATGCAAAAGATAAGCACATTAACACATGTAAAAAAATGTTACAAAGAATATTCTAGAAGTCGTTATGAGCTAAATAAAGAGAAAGTGCTATGCGAATGTGGAAAATATGTTTGCAAAGCAAATCCTGAAAAGCACAAAAATACTACATTTCATGAAATTCTCCAAAGCGATCATTGAATCATTGCATCTCTCAAAGACATAAAAGATAAACATTTTAACATCTGCAAAAAATGTTATAGTGAATATGCTATCAGACGATAC
The DNA here is from genome assembly GCA_029891345.1 of Dryococelus australis. Classification (NCBI taxonomy): domain Eukaryota; kingdom Metazoa; phylum Arthropoda; class Insecta; order Phasmatodea; family Phasmatidae; genus Dryococelus; species Dryococelus australis. Next base: position 157,734,303 of record CM056994.1, on the reverse strand, counting down.
GAGTTAAAAAAAAGAGAAATTACAATGGGAATGTGGAAAATATCTATATAATCATTCTCTGAAGAAGCATTCCCAGCATACACGAAAAATACAGCCCTGAATCGGGCTGGTAAAAGATAGCCGACAAACTCCGGCCAGATGATGTATTATGCCGGAAGCAGTTAGAAGGAAATATGGACTGGCGGCTGACTGCCAACAGTGTCAAAAATACACTGTACCACTAACGGCAAGATACAAAATGTATCCCGGCCCAACATAGACGAAAAGTACTGGTCAGAATCAGGCCAGTAAAATATAGCCGACAAGTTTCGGAATCTGCAGTTTCTGGATGACGGCAAGATGCTGAGCCTGCGACGGCTGGATGGTGGCAAGATTCTGGACCTGCGGTGGCTGTATGGTGACAAGACGCTGGGCCTGCGGCGGCTGTATGGCGGCAAGATGCCGGGCCTGAGGTGGATGGATGGCGGCAAGATGCCGGGCCTGAGGCAACCAGATGGCTGCAAGACGCCGAGCCTGTGAAGGCTGTATGTTATGATGCTAGGCCTGCACTGGCATTATGTCCAGAAATAAGCAGAGTAACCATAAAAAAAAACCTTAATTTTTTAATTGAAAATGTTATTAATTGGTATTTACTCCTCAACACATTATATGATATGAAAATCTTTTGTTTTCCGAGAATGGGATTCGAACCTAAGACCCTTGACTTGACAGTACAGAATACTAACCTATACAGCACAAGGTTAATTACTACTCTTCCAGCAATTTCTAATTTACCGTTACACAATTATATTATAAATAAATGTATAAATTCAATGACAATATATAACAAAATTTTAAAACACTAATTCTTTAGAAACTTTTACTTTTGTCTTCAAAGGCTTGCAAACAAAAGAGTTTTTTTTTTTTTGTATTTAATACATTTGTCCGATGGTTATAAAAAATAAAAAAAATTCAAAGTAACAAATGCCATGGGCTACCACATGACACATGTATAATCATGAAAAAAAAACATGCTAACGGATAACACATGGTCTAAAAAAACATGCCATTAGTAGCTAGCTAATATCTTGCCTATTAAAAAACAAATTCCTCAAGTTTTTCGGCGAAAAGCAATCATATTTGTATCTTTATTGTGATAAAGAGCGATGCCTCAAACATATTAGCGGGCGGGAATAAATAAGATGACGCCACTCTAACGATAAAACAAAGATGCTATATCGGAATCGAGGCAGAATTGCTATTGGCGACATTTTGGCAGTGAGATATCACGCCAACAAAATTTAGGTGATATCCATCTGTTATCCAAGAAAATATAGTTGACCATTTTCTTTTTTCTAACGGCAAACATACTGTTACAAAAAATGCCTCATGCCATTAGCAGCTTGCTAACGTCTTGCCTATTCAAAACACTTTACAAAAGTTTGCCGGCAAAAATACATCATATTGGTATCTATATTGTCATAAAGAGCCATGTCTCGAAAACGTTAGTGGGCTGGATTAAATAAGATGATGGTCAGATTACCTAAAAGTCAAAGATGCTATATCGGAATCGGACAAGAATATTATTCTTGCTATTGGTGACATGTTGGCTGTGATATATAATTACGGTGATATCCATGTGTTAATACACTGTGCCATTGTCTTTTTTCTAACAGCAAACATGCTATCTCAAAAAAAGATGTCACGCCGTTGTCACGTGGCTATTTTCTGGCATTGAAACTACAGAAGTCGACAGTACAGGTATCGGGCCAACAATTTGCCGACACTTTCCTGACAGGTTGTCTCTGCTGCGTAAAAATAGTAAATCACACAATACAGCAATAGATGTTCCAAATGTATTTTAACGAGACAATTAACTATAACATTAAAAATTTTATTATATTTTATTATATATAAATGACGACTGTCAACTTAAAAAGTTGATCTGAGAGAAAAGAGACTGTGCGAGTTGAGAGTTTTTGGAACATATCTAAAAATTAAATTTTAGTTTAATTTAAGAAAAGCTGTTTTAATTACAATATTTACACCCATCATTTAAAATGAACCAAGAAAATAAATATGCAAATTTTCCTTTTCCAAAATGTAGAATATTGTATAGAAAAGTCAAAAAGACTTAAAATAAATATTCCCCTTTTCTAATAATATATATGTAACAGAAGAAATAGAAATGCCAATAACACTTATGCAGTCAAAAGAGTTTTAAATGTAGGTTATCAACATATAACATTGAAAATAATTTTAATTTAGTGTTGCTCAGAAATTTTTTAACTTCAGTAATACAAAAAGTGTTTATAATAATACTTGATGAACTTATAAAACTTACAGCTGTTAAATATAACATTAAACTTGTCGCCCATATTCGAAGCCGTAAAACTGACGAAATACGACTACTTGACCATATCCAATCACATATATTTACAATATTGAACGAAGGAGAGATTTAAAAGATTTACAAACAAACAAAAAAAGAAAGAGCCGCATAAATTCAAAAAAATTTAAAAATGAATTTCACATTGAGCTTTATATAGCATAGTTGGTAAGCAATTAGCTATAAATAAGTATAATCCATTAAATGATGTGTATTATATTGAACTAGCAGATTAAATTAAGAACAAAAATGCATCCAAAAATGTAATGAATTAATAAAATATCATAATGCTTTTGTTGGACAATAAAGTATGCATGGTTTCCATCATAGAAAGATCCACAAAGACTATCTGAATATAAAATGTGGGGCTTAATATTGACAAAGTTTAATATAAATATGAATATTCCATTAAAATTGACGATATATGAAAAATAGAAAATCAAATTGAGTCATTTATAAATGTATACAATTTTGACGACAAAAAGTTCAATGTAAATCCATTAAAGCTTACAAAAAATAAAAAGGAAAAACACATAAATTTACTTCACTTCAAAAATTATACTAACACGCATTACTGTTGAATAAAAGATTTTTCTAAATTGCTTTCAGCACAAAAAAATCAAACAAAAAAGTAAAACTTATATATGCGACATGTGCCTTAGAATTTTTTACTCTTAAGAAAGATTAAATAAACATAAAGATAACTGCTATAAATATGAAGCAGTAAAATTTCAGTACTTTTAAAAGTTAAAAAGTGAACAAATAAAAGTTTTAAACAAAAAATTTTAATTTATGCTAAAATATCTTGTTTTAACTGAGGATGATATTGATAATGATCTTTTTAAGGAGACACTTAAAGAAAGATATCAACTTACAAATGCACAAATAAACACAATACATTTAAATTTGAATGACGAGTCATATATAATGAATTATCAGTTACACGAAGAATCTGGTTTTTTTTTTAAATTATGTTGTATCTAGTTCTGGTGATTATAAACGTCCAGTTGTATACGGAATTTCATTTGCACATCAGCATTTTATAGAAGCAATGAAAAATAAGTACAAGAGATTGGGGAAATATGTTCGCAAATTGAAGCAAAGCATCCACTCACAAAAGACGAAAAAAAACATACAATAAATCTAGAAAATATACTGTACGCAATTGCGAATATAAGAAGTACAATAAAATAGTACACAACCACTATCATATAACTGGAAAATTAACCCAAAATGCTACAATTGAAATCTTCAATTAAAATACCCAATTTTGTTCCAATTTATTTCCATAACTTAGCCGGATATAATGCTCACTTCTTTATTAAAGAGATAGGTTATGGTGGGAAAAAAATATAGATATACTAACTAGCAGTATGAATAAAGTTATCAATCACTTTTGGGAAACAAACAGAAAATTTGAAGATGCGATTTATAGACACATTTAAATTTATGGCGTGTTGTTTAGCTAAATTATAATCTAATTTAACTAAAGAACAAATGAATCATACACAAAATCACTTTCCAGAAGATAAAGTAGATTTAGTTTTTAGAAAAGGTGGTTACCGATACAATTATATGGATAGTTTTGGAAAATTTAAAGAAACTCAACTTTAACCAAAAAGCGAATTTTACAACAAATTAAATGAATCTGATATAATTGATGATGTTTTATGAGAATGCAAAAAAAAATATGGAATCTATTTATTTTTAAAATTCTTGGCATTATCACAACTTATATTTAAAAAGTGTTGTGCTGCTGCATCTTAGGATGCGATGTTAAAAATGACTACACAGCCATTAGACTTATTACACAATTATGTGATTTTAATGGTAAAGAAAGGAATTTGAGGTGGAATATCGCAATGTTGTAAGCGATATGTTATAGCCATTAACAAATATTTAGAAGATTTTATTCCAAATCAAGAGTCTAACTATTTAGTATATCTCAATGCAAATAATCTTTAACATTAGGCAATGTTAAAACATTAGTCATATGGAGGTTTCGAACGGGTTGATTATAAAGAATTTAATTTAAATTTTTGGCGAGAATATATGTCAAATTTAAAATATGATTCACAACAGATAAATATTAGAAGTTGATTTCGAACAACAACAATAATTACATAATTTACACAAAGATACTCCATTTTGTGCAGAAAATAAGGCAGTTCCAGGAACAAATTAATCTAAATTTTTAACAACTTTACACAAAAAGAAAAGTATGTAATGCACTATCGCAATTTGAAACAGTGTCTAAATAATGGATTAAAGCTTACTGAAATGCATAAAGATCAATTAGTCTGATTGGTTAAATATGTGTATAGATTTCAATTTATTGATGAGATCTAATGCTAATAATAACTTTGAAAAAGAATTTAATAAATTGATGAATAATTCAGTGTTTGGAAAACTAATGGAAAATATAAGAAACAGAGTAGATACATGGCTGGTTTTAAGTGAAAACGTTTGCAAAAAATTAGTGGCAAAACCAAATTTCAAAAGATATACTATATTTAACAAGAATCTTGAAGCCATTCACATGAACAAAACAAATGTAAAATTTAATAAGCCTATTTAAGTGGGTAAGTCAATTTTGACACCAAAAGAATTAATGTACAATATCCATTGTAAAGATATGAAACCAAAATTAGAGATAAAATTGAATTGTGCTTTCAAGATACCAACTTATACTTCTACAACATTCATACACAGGATTTTTATGAAGATATGAAGTTTTATTTTAGATCCAATAGACAATATTTATAACATGCCACAAATAAACGAGGAAATTCAAGGCAAAATAAAAGATGAATTTAATTGTAAAATAGTTAAAGTATTTTTTAGCTTAAGAGCATAAATGCATGCATATAGAGTTGATGATAAAGAAAACAATATAGTAAAAGATGTGAAAAATGTGTAGCTAATAGTAAACTTATATTTGACAATTATAAGAAGTGTGTGTTTGATGAGAAAAATAGAATAATTAATTTAATAAGGAATGAGAAACACAAAATATATTCAATCGAAGTTAATAAAATCACATTTAGTAATTGTGATAAATAATAATTATACTAGAAAATAAAATAGATACTTTACCATATGGATATCAAATCATTTAATTAAATTAATTAGAAGTAGGATGAGAAAGAAAAATATTTATAATCATGTGTGTGAATTAGGTTTCAGTAAAACACTGATACTTGGTGCAATACAAAAATTATTCATCACACCTATTTCAGAAAGAAACGTTTATATTTATGTACTTCTTATAGGGGGTGTATAGAAAGACACCCTTTAAATTTTCTAGTAAAATAGTAAGATATTTTAAACACCTTTTATTTCAAAACAATGTCTATATCAGAACAATTATAAACAATTAGTTTAACATTTTCATCTTTAATTTCTAAACCAATATAATTAAAACATTAATAATTAATATGGTAAAATATTTTATGGTGTCTTGTGAACAATATAATCTCTCAAGCCAAACATAGTTTTTGGTGGATAATTAGCATTTATGTCTCCTTCTAATTGATTACATTCATAATACTTTATGAACATAACATATGCCAATTATAATAAACATTAATTTTTTTAATAGTAGAAAATAGGGTAGTTAAGTACGTACAATTTTTTTTCTTTTTCAATAAGCATATTTCTCTCAAAAACAAGGGTATCAGATGGTCGATCGTCAAATTTAATATCGAACTTATATTTAATCGATATTCTGTTCTTCACATTGTCTGATTTTAATTCAATTTTATTAGTTGAAATGGTTCAATTGAATTTATAGCTTCTTTTCAAGATTCAATATCATACTTCATATTTATTAACCACAGCATTCAATTTTTCAATTGTTGTCATAGTATTGTTGACTATATTGGAAGTTAAAAATTTTGCATGAAAACTAATCAAAGCAATCGATTTACCTTGATGAATTATATCATAGTGAAGTTTCTTCTTTAGTATAGAGTATAGGGTATAGTATATTTGTTAACTTAAATACTTTATTCGCCATTTTTACTAACACTATCGTATTAAATGAAAAAAATTGATTGGGGTGTCAGTGTTTTAATTTTCGAAGGGGATGCTAAAATAAAATGAATAGTGAACTTTTGCCAGACAATATGAGAGCAGCTATTGTCGGTCCTGGAAATGGTGAAAAACCCAATTTAATGATATATTTTATCTTAAAAAATTGTTGGCTAAATTTTAATAAATTGTATGTTTGTTCAGAAAGTTTAAATCAACCAAAATGTGTTCAGTTAAAAATGATTTTGATGTCATTTCCAACAAGTTAACAAAAATATGGCTTATTTTTGTGATAATGATGATGATCCCTTAGGTCAATGTGATTATAATTCTTTAGATATATTTGATGAAGTTATAGATGTTTAAAATATATTTTGTGAGTACTTTTCTATGGGTAGACACAAGAAAACATATGTATTTTATTTAGCTCAAACTAATTCAAGAGGGCCCAAGCAATTTGTGAGAGACAATACAAACTTTCTGTGTATATTAAGACAAGATGACACATACTTGAAAAAAATATATAAAAATTTTGTTGGTAGTGATATGCCATATGAGAAATTTAAAGATATCTGTGCAAACTGTTGGAATTAAGACTATGGTTTCATAACAATAGACTTTAGCAGAAAAGTGATAGAAGTAAAGTACAGAAATCTAATCCAGCATTTTATAATGTAACTCTGTCTAGTTTCTCTTCTACATGAAAATTAATTACCTACTTTTTGAAGAGGCACTTCGGCAGACTCTTGCAACCACAGGAAGAATTGTATCATGACAGTGCTGTTAACTAGTCGTGGCATAGCGAACAGTTGGTGGTGCAAATCGCGATATGGCACTATCTACTTTTGCTGAGAATAACTCATCACATGAAGCCTTAAAATCATTGCCTTGCTCATCTTATTGGTGGCTTGGCGACAAGAAGCTTGATTTCAGATGCAATGGTTGTAAGTTTGAATCCCTGTCTCAGCAGAAAATTTAATAATGCTTGTATTATTAAATTATCACTAAATCATTCAAAATTCGAGTAAAAAAACCTTGCTTGTGCTCATATATAAATATGTGAGTAGCAGATTAAAAAAGAAATGGTGTATTCCCCATATGGTGCAAGGCACCACATCATATGGGATAGTACTAACAATAAAAAATAAATTAATAAAAACTCCCCAACTTTACCAATGCCAAATTTAAAAATAATGGCCTGTGATGAGGTGGGGGAGTTATCCTAATAGAGTTTGGTAAGCATTAAAAAGGCCGGAAAAATTGGGCCAATAGTACAATAGAAATATCTGTTAACCAAAAACTAAATAGGTTTTTGGCACAATGGAAATATCTGCAAAGCTTATTTAATTTTTAAGATAAATATAGCATTTGGCTGTGTGTTTAAAGGTGTCTCTTTTTTGGGATGCTTTATGTTCAGTAAATTTGTTTTATGATTGCTCATTTATTCAGCTGGTATACTTGAACTGGCTGATTAGACTTCTGATCAATTGTTTAAAATAATTTGTATATAAATGAGGGTTTACATAATCGTTATTTAATGGAATATGGATATGGATATCTAGAGGATAATGCAAATTCAATTTCCAAAATTGATACTGAAAAGTTCGAAAATACTTTAACAATATTTAAAGAATATCATAACTGTTCTTCAATTGATGGTTTAAAGCCAAAGATATTGCTGAAATGTTAGGATATGAAGATACCAAAGATGCTATCAAATATATGTAGATTTGGAAAATAAAGCTACATTAGAAGTTATTAGTACAGGAAGCACAAAACACTGCCCCTAGCATGTAATGAAAACAATACAATTTTTTTCTCAGAATATGGTCCTTATGATATAGCTATATGCTCAAAACTACCAATTATTTAGTGGCACCATGTGCTCTGTTACTCGGAGAGTGGTATTCGAGCCATGGAGCATGACTGACGTATATATGCAGAGTAATGATATTTTTCAACTCATAATATGTAATATGCGTATTCAGGATTGCCCTGATGACATTTCAACGAAGGAAAAAATTCGGTTAGCATTTTGTGCGCAAAGATATATTCTCGGTGGACAAAATATGGCAGGAATAAAAAGAAATTCTTGAAATATTTGCGCAAAATGGCTGGACCAAGATACCAGTTTTGAACAAAGTGTTTACAACTTACTACATTCTACTAGCCAACATGGCCAAAATGTGACTTCCGATTGTAGAACTCAAGATGTGACTGCTGGTACAAGCACCCAAGGACGTTCACATAAGCTATTTGAATTGCAAATCACGAGATCTAAGAGGAGGAAAATTAAATCTCTTATCGAAGAAACATCACAAGAAGAAATAGTTTTTGCTACACAAACAATTTCTCGAACTTCCGGGGATAAGAATGCTGCCGGTATAGTAGGAGAACTTGCATATGCCTCTCCTCAATGAGCAACCAAACTTAAGAAAGTGTGAAGTATGGTCTTCCTGAAAAAACAGACAATGTCACCTGATGAGGCTCTCTTCTTGATGATTGAATTACAGCTGACTTCTGACCAATACAAGAAAGTAGGAATGCAATAGCATATAGAAGTGCTTTGTATCCCCCCTACTACTAAGTAAGAAAATTTAAAGAAGAGTGTTATTCTAGTATGATCTTAATTACAGATTACACTGCAGAAGTTAAATTACCAGCAATTATAGATCATACAGTCAGCAGGATTTGTAGAGTACAAGAGGATGTTATGATTTGTGTGGCAGATCAAGAATATAAATATAAACTTATAACAAAGTGAGTCTGTGATGGCAGTTCTGACCAAAGTCGCTATAAACATAAATGTTCCCAGGGCGACTCAAAAAGTGACGAGTCTTTGTTCACCATCTCACTTGTGCCACATCAGTTCTTAGCTTACTCATCTACTGAAGAAAATAATACCATTATTTTGTAAAATCCCAGACCTTCATCAGTTCGTTACTGCAGAACAATAAAAATTAAATTTTAAAAGTACTCTGCATATTAAATTAGAGATGAAGTAGAAAACATTCGGGCAGAGAAGAAGAATTTGTCGCTGACTACCGTAATTTTAAAGGGTTACATAACAGCACCTGTTGAACATGAGCTGCATTTCACTATGGTAGATGGAAAAGTGTACAGTGCCTTGTCTTCATATATATAATCTCAGATGTGTTATATATGAGGTACATACCCCAAGCAGACGAATAGTAACGCTGAAACTGTCAATTCAGCAGTAGACCAAACCACACTTTAGTTCGGACTATTGCCCTTACATGCATGGATTCGATGTTTCGAATGCTTGCTTCGTATATCCTATAGGCCAGGTGTAAATAAGTGGCAAATAAGTAACATAAAAGATAAACAACTGGTTGCAAATAGAATGAAGAACATCTAGGAATGGTTCAGAAAGGAAATAGAATAGATTTAGAACTGATCAACCATCTACACGTCATTTTAGAAGCTCCTTCGTGTGGGTATGCGATCAATACAGAGGAAATTGACATATATGTAAAGGAAGCTAGGGAATTTTACTTAATAAAGTATAAATGGTATTATGTGCATGCGACATTACATAAGCTTTTAGTTCATGGAGAGACTGTGATAGAATGTTGCATACTACCTACTGGCTAGCTGTCTAAGGAAGCCCAGAAAGCGAAAAACAAACATAGCAGGCGTTTTAGAGAAATCTTTACTAAAAAAACTTCAAGGAAAAACACAAATATCGACCTTTTCCACAGACTATTGATCTGTTCAGACCCTTACATTACAAGCTTAAGGAAATCAAGGAAGAGAAGAGAACATCTTTGCCCATCTCAGAGATGTCTTGCAGTTACTGGCTGAGCCTCCTGTACCCAATTATTCAGACGAAGATATCGACAGCGACGGTGCCGATTCTGATGAGACAACATGTAATGTCTGATACAGTGAGTTGCATAAAGATGTTACCTTTATATTTTTATTAATATCTGAATATCGTGCGCTATTCGTAGCATAGCATTTTATTCTGTAGCCATATATATAATTATATAAATACTAGCTTTGTGTGTGCAGCTTCGCCCGCATGTACTATACAATACAGCTACAGTTTTCTTTTACCGAAGAACTTCTTTGAACACCACATTAGTGGTTCTACCTTAAGGTGTTAGAATTACAAAGTTGCTAGGTGAGCTTGCTCTGGAGTAGTTCTCCTCAAGTCTACCCCTGCCCCTTTCAGCAACTGTTTAGGAGGATGGTGTACACTCTTCCCAATGCATTTTCCTTCTTTAATCCTGTCCAGCCTTGAGGAGAACTTGGAAACATATGTTTCCCCTTTTCGCCCTATTAAGAGTTCAATTTCGAAGAAATCCTCCTATATTTTTAGGTATTTATGTAAGCGACCTTTCAAAGCTAAGTGCATAACAATATCTCATTGGTTTAATGAGCTATATAGAGAAAACCAAATTACATTTTACCCCTTTTAACATGCATAGGGGTTGAATTTAAACTAATTCTGCAATATTTTTTACAGTTATTTACATATACAACCTTCTGAAACTAAGAGCACTGCGATATGTCACCAGGTTAACGAGCTGTAAGGGATAACTCGAAAACATATTTTATCCCTTTCCACCCTTAGGGGTTGAATTATTAAACATCACTTAGTCAGTTTTAAATATTTAAAGGCAACCTTTTGATGATAAAAGCATTATGATATCTCATTGGGTGAATGACCTGTTGATAATTCATAAACACATTTTACCTACTTTCACCCATTTAAGCTTTGAAATTCGTAAGGTACACAACGTCATTCTTGAATATTTATGCAGACAACTCTTTGAAGCTAATAGCATAATGATACCTCATCAGCCTAATAAACTACCAACAACTCTAACACAAGTTTTATCCCTTTTCATAGATTTTAGGGGTAGATTTCGAAAAGTCATAAAAACAGTTCTTAGATATTTATGTAAGCAACATTTTTAAGCTAAGAGAATAACTGTATCCCGCTGGGCTAATGTGCTATTGCACCCGAGTCGAATACACATTTTACCCCTTTTTACCCTCTTAGGGTTTGAATTTCGAAACATTGTAAAACGAGTTATTAAACATTATGTATGCAACATTTTGAGGTTAACTGCATAATGGTAACTCTTCGGGTTCATGAATTGTCGAGGATGATTCGAAAACGCAATTTACCACTTTTCACCCTCTTAGGGGTCGTATTTAAATAAAAAATTGTTTTTTGTGGGTATTTGCACCCTAAGGAAATGCCATGCCTAATTTTCCATGCTATTGTGTTCAGTGGTTTGTTCTTCGTGTTGATGAGTAGTCCCTCAGTGAGTCGGGCACTAATATCATATAACATTGAGGTTACAATCCCCATCTTTTACAAAATTATTTGCTGTATTTACCTGAATGGTACAATGCGTTATTGCAAACTACCATATAAGCTGCACACCAAATATTACTAACTTGACACAATAGTTTTCGAGATATAATTTTTGGCCATCTGGATACGCAAAATTACACACTGTGCGGCGCCTCCGCCATTTGTTATGAATTTTACTTGTGGATATATTCATTCGTTAAATGTTTAGAGGCGTAACTGATTAATGAGATTCACAGCAAAACTGTGAATGATGGGGTGTATTACAAGTTGATCTTACAATAACATATTACATGATGATTACTTGGGGAGCTTATAAAAGAATTTTATAATTCTAAATGAACGTGTTATGATTATTAACCACATGCCACCACTATGACAAACTAACTGGAATGTCCCCACCTTAATCATGGTTCTAGAGGCTGTTTCTCGTAGGCAGTTATCGACGGCCGAACATACCCATCTCAAAAATCTTCCCTGGGCGATGACCCGATGAGGAAAGATGCTGCGCCCAGGGTACGCTGGCCTACATCGGCACGTTGTTTGGCATATTCGGCCCCATTTACTGGCTTTCGAAATATTTTATTGCAATCCCACTCGTATCCTGTTTCAATGTTTCAAGGTGTCATCAGACAGGTCATTCGAAAAAGGCCTGATCACATCTTATCGTTGTGTACACTGTTGACAGGTTGTACTGTACAGGACCACTGCATTGACGAACAGGTGTTGATGAATCGGTTTTGCGCCTCAAAAAAGTTGCTGAACATGACGGCCACCAACCTCAATGCAGGCATGACATCGACGTACGAGATTCTGCCCCATGAGTTAGAGTATACCATGAGTTTCAGTAAAAACATGCGGAAATAAAAATGGAAATATAGACCATAGGACGGAACGTTTTGATATGGGTAATGTGTGGTCCAGAAGGCCAGCGAAAGGAGTTAGGGTGTAAACGTGTGGGTGACCCGTGTGGAATCTGAGGTTCACCTATCGTCCCCAAGATGGCTCTGTCGCCCCTAAATTAACACAGTGTATTCTGTTCGCAGTAAAGTGAGAACTTTGGAGACCCTAGTTACTTTTTTCCCTTACACCCATTTCTTATAATTTAACAACCTTTTAAAATAACTGTTGCCATGAAAGTAATAAACTCAGTGTTTATATTCCACTAAACACGGAATTATACATTTCCGGCTACAATAAAATTAATTTAGAAATAGTGGGAGGGTGTCGGTTTTGGCGCATTTACAGATTGACCTAGGGATGGATACAGTATAGTAGCACGTGAGAGTGTGCCAGGAGGCGAGGATGCAGACCCTCCGCTTCCTAACACTATTGTTATCTACTCTGGATACCCTGCCCTACCACCACCTTTCCCCACTCCGTGCAGTAGTGGAAGCGGCAGCATTATAAACAGGAATTGGTTAATCGTACATGTGTAACCGCTTATTAATTTCATTTATAACATGTAAAGAGTTAATTGTTTATTTGAAAGGGTTTATTTTTCAATAGGAATTGTTAGATTGAAATGGTTAATTAATTACATGTAAAGGGTTAATTAGTTACATGTAAAGAATAAAGCGAAACTGAGGTTATGTTTGGTGGACGAAGGGTTAAGTTAGGTTGTCATTTGGGGAGAAGCATTGGTATTCACCATTCGAAGTCTGGCGGTCGATGAGCTCTGAGAGGTGGGATCAGCATATATATATATATATATATATATATATATATATATATAATGACCTTGCAGAATGATAAGTGTCATAAGTGATGCGTGTTGCCACTTCAAATCTGAGGATGGAATCAGCTGTTATGATTGAAGAGGGGAGTGTAGGGGGAGAGAGCAGCAGAGCTCGTCCATTCTCTTCGAAGTTTGAGGACTGAATGAGCTCTGACAGGGTAAGAGGGGAGGGAGGAGTAGTGGGGGCGGTATGGGACGACGGCTTCACTGCTGGAACGGTTGGTAAGAGGTAGGAGGGGGTGTTAGGAGCAGTAGAGATCCGTTCTGGTGGGAGATAGTGAAGGAATGGTTTGTGATGCTAGGTGTGAGAATGGGGGTGAAGGAAGCACCAAGTAATGTCCAACTTGTTCGAAACCTAAGGAGTGAATGAGCTCCGAGTTTGGAATTGTGAAGTTAGAGAAATAACCCAGTGGTTGAAAATAACGAGTCACATAAAAATAGCATTTGAAAATTTACCAATTGAGCAAACTATGTACCAAAACATTAAAAAATTGCGATATACGCACACTGAGAAACTAAGTAGTAAATCAATTATTGATAAAAACTTAGACAATTACCAAATACAAAACATAATATAATTGTAAAATAAGTAACATTAAATAATTTCGAAATACGCACAACGAAAAAGCAATTTACCAACAAAACACAATATAGAGCAAAAAGACGACTTACCAATTAAAGAACTGCAATTAAATAGAGCTAGTACTAACCACACACAACGAAAAACAAATTGCAAATGAAACATAATATATAAAATAAACACCGGGACAATACTAATTGCGGGTATTGAATTACCAATTAAAAATATACCGAAACTTTAAATATAAAACAACAAGGCAATAAATATACTTACAAACACGAGACATCTACTAATTATACGCAATGAAACATAATATATAATGTGAGAAAATAAGTTCCACTGAAATATGTTCAAACATAAAGTAATCAATAATACCTACTAATTACACTAAACGAAAAAGGATTTACCATTGAAATAATAAAAATAATGAAACATTCAACTAAACAGCTCAAATACGAGCATTTAAAACGGTACAAACTGTTTACCAATTAAATATCGATACCAGCATGACACAATTAGCAAGAAACGAGATGAATTAAACAAATACTAAATATCAAATAGAATATAATTCGAAATGAATTACCAATTAAAAAGTAAATATAATCAATCACAAATACCGAGTATATTTATATACAACAATCAGGTGCAAGGAGTTATTACATACACAAGTATTAAGAGTAATAAACACTAAGTACATGCAACGAGTACCGAGAACCTACACCCTAAGTGCACATCCACACCACACCACTCCCAACTACAAATTGAACTCAGACTATTCCCGTATACCCCCAGCACTTGCTATTGTACAAAATGAATTTCCACCAGAAGCTGTTACTTCATGTATATGTCACAGTGTAAATTGCGAGTCTGTTTGAATAAATATATATAGAAAAGCCCATAATCCATAACTGATTTCACATAGTTTAGACAAATCTGTTAAAAATATTCTTTCAGTAAAGTGTACATCTCCTCTCACCAGTGTAAGGAAAGACCGTTAAAATGACGTTGCAACTATTATGTTACAACCCACAAATATAGCTCAAAACATGATCGCAGCCCTAGCGTGCTGCATGTCAGAATGCTATCCCTCGCGCCTGCCAGGATATTCAATGGCTCACTGCTTCACACAAAACTCACTTCACCCTTATCAACTCTGAAGCTTCGCTCTCTCGCTGCAGCTCACTTGGTCCAATACCAAATTCAAATAACCACATAAGTGTTGTTTAATTTTATATATTTTGTTTTATAAAAATTTTAATAATTAACAGAATCAATTAAATTTTAAGAATAATTATTATTTTTTGTTTATGTTACGTATTAAAATATTGAAGCAAATCAGATTTACTTCCAAGTTATGTTCCTTGAGACTTTATAGCCTAGCCTGTTGACTGCACTTATGTTTCGAACGGGAGCTTAGCGGGAAGGATATTAAACTCTGCCTTTCGCTGTTATCTGGCTCCTGCTCGCGCGGGACTGTGAGCTATCGGGTTAGTTCACAGCTCTCTCGCCAGAGAGCGCAAGACATATATATATATATATATATATATATATATATATATATATATATATATATCCACCTCACACCCTAGCACTTCTACTACAGGATGTTGAATACACACGCAACGGAATTTAAAATTTTAAAATTGTTTGGATTTGCTTGTTACCCTTATATATAGCAAACTCATGTTGGCATCGCTATTTATTGTGTAAAAAATTAACGACACACAAGAGACAGAATGCTGCATGCGTAACTCGAAGCGTTAACAAACATTTAATATAAGATACCTAACTTATGTTCGCATACGACATTATTAAATGTTAACAGCTGAAAGTTCATTACTTTTTTGATTCACGTCAGTTTTATTAGTTTGAAAGTAGAAGGGTGATTTAGTTCACGACATCTGAAAATATGTTTGTCATGTAAAACATAACTTACTTACATTTCAAGAAATCCCAGATAGAAAGCCCTGATACAAATGCATGCAAGTTTTTACCGTACCAAGTAGTACGTCATCACTATACAATCGGTTGAGAAATTTTGGAGATATAATGTGAAGACTTTGTTTTATCAAGTAGCGCTATCTTTCAAACGGCGGACCTACGACTGTATATCTCTAAACTCAATGCTTACACGATGCACTATCAACATACTACATCTTGTTTGATACGGTTAAATGGTTTCCAAGATACAACAACCTAATTTTAAAAAATACACCATTTAGAAAATAAGCAACCTGCGTGGTCGAAAAACTTTAAACGTCGGATGTCCGTATTAAGTACTATATGTTTATAATTTTGGTAAAATTCGGTTCACATGTTCAAAATTTTTTAAGGCGACGCACCCGTGTTCACACTCACAGATATACACATAGGCACGCACACCTATACACACACAGACATAAATGTTTTCTCGTATCTCTGTATTTCCTTCGGATAATAGGCTAAAAATCAAACAGGTGAACACACCTAGTGATGATAGATAGTTTAACATAATTAGTACATCTAAATCAACAGGATTGACGAACAGAACATTGGACATTAAACTTCGATTCTTTCACTCATCATGATAATGTAGATTTTTCCTCAGTAATAGAACAAAGTGTGTCAGGAGAAATAAATCGATACGGCACTTATACTTTGGAGTTCCCAAGTGAGAAAACAAATTACATGGGGTCCAGCACATTTACCTTGGAGTCTGCAAGGGGGAAAACAAACTCTCCAAACCACCCTGCGAATGAGGCGTTTAAGGCCTGTATTCCAGAACGTTTTAATAAGGGTTTCGGACAGCTTAAGTCATACCCAGGCCTTATTAGTATTCCAGAATGTTATAATGCCAGCTAAGGGCCTAGATAAGGCACAGCCTTAATCTTAGGGTTCCGATTTTGCTGATTTATCCCTGTCGCAAACGAAACCTACGCATGCTCAGAACGCATTTCATTTTGCCGGAGCCAGTAGTGTGGCGAACGTTCATAAACAATATGACCCGTCCAGATCCTTATACGCTTTGATGTAATTATTTCTCCAAAAATAAGGCAGCCTACGGTTAAAGTTGTTTTGTAAATAAAAGTTAAAGTCGGCAAGAATGCTGAGTAATATGTACGACATGTGTTAAAGGCTTCCATGATTAGGAACAACGCAAAACACGTAATAGTCTAATAAATATATATCCCGTTTATTCAGATTAACTGAGCTTGCATCGAGATAGCGCAAATGGTTGTGTTCGCCTATCACAGGACAAGTTGCGTTCCAACGCACTTTAGTTCAGAACCACTTTCGTGATTGGATAATCTGAATTGTTACGCGTCTTATCTATCTGCCGGCGAATCACGGATGGTCAGTATTGGAGAAACTTAATTCTGATTGGCTCACTCATGTAACAGGTTGTCTTAACACAAAGGAAAGCGACCAATAGTAGAGGATATTGAAGTCTAGTCTCCGCGTAAATCATTTCGCGAAAAACAGGTGGCCGTACCTATCACGCATGTGTCCCGGGTTAAAGTCCCAGTTGGCGTAAAAACTTTCAAGGTTTTTAAATTAACTAGATGTTAAATAATTTCAGACGTATCATGATGAATAAAGTCTCTTTGTATAAATAACTGAGCTAAGTATTAATATACTTGCCCACAGATTGTTAACAATATGATAGAATGACGATTATTTGAAAGTAGGGATTTTTATTGGTAATAATTACATCTCTCATAATTTATTCAACAAAACCCACTACTTACGTCGAAAGGTATTTGCGTTTCTCCCACTTTATTTTAAGATTTTACACTGTAAAAGAAAGTAGTAGATCGTGTGTTAAAATTATATTCATGAGTCCGCTTTCTACAACAGGAAAACGATATTTTCATTGGCGGGACGAGTTACAACTTTTTGGCACGACTGACGATATGGTTTGTTTGTTGACGCTGGCTGTTTCGAATATATTTTGTCCTTTGTGAAACTCAAAATTGCGTTGTGTTTTAAAATGTTAGCATGAGTAACAAAGTTGTGCTCCTAACGCTACGACGTTTTCGTGGAGGCTTAAATGTAGTTCAGCGAGTGTCGTATCGATTACTTAAGTGACGAGCTTGTGTTCCGTTGACCCATGGGGTAGCCTTTACAATTTCATATGCAACAGCGGGAACTAGATGTTTCAACCGTGAAGAGTCGTCACCGACTATTGTAATTTTTAAAGGCTATTTATCACAACTTTGTAGAGTTTCTTAGCAGGTTTGAATCATAATAATGGTTTAATTTGCTCGACGCAGCTGAGATTTTAAACTTTGCTACAGCTCAACAAGTTGTGAAAAAAGACTCCAGCCCGTAAAACTCATAAAATAATAATGAAGTAGAACTAACGTATGTAGTATAAATTGGTTGAAATTTGTATTTGAGGCAATTTTTAAAACAACACATATATCAGTAGATAAATTTCATTAGAATCCAGGGGAGGGTAATTAATTTCTATTACCAGGTCAGAAAATACTGTAATGTATTCAGTTCCCGAGCTGCATATTTCGCAAATGAAAGACGGAATTCTTGTTTACTGTTTACTATTTTCATGAACTTGCCTGACGAATAATTTTTTTCTCTTAGCACTGCCTGACGTCTACTTCAAAGATACAATAGAGATGAGAATTTCAGGACCACTAAATACCGTAGATTTATTATTAGTATGTACATATAACCATAAAGTTTTAATTGTGCTGTTCAAATGCACGTGAACAATTAGATATTTACGTCTATAAATTCCACATTACAAACACGAAAGATAGGTATATAATTCTTCCATAGTTCTCATGTAATAAATAACGAAATAAACGTATCATATCAGACAATTATTAACAATAATTATGGTTTTTATTGTTCTATGTAAAATAAATTTCTAACTACCAGCTACAGATAACATGACAAATAAACTCTGCCGGTATTATTTTCGGCAAAAGCTATTGTCAATAAACACGTCATTGAGTCACGTTCATTAGTTTATAGCCTCGCACGGAGCGGCGAATAATAAACCACGCCACATCCAATATCATCTCAGGGTATATATATAAAACACGTTCAGAAATACCTTCCGCAAGTTAAGGATTAGTCACGACATTTCTGTCGCCCTAGATGGTAGCACATTAGTCTTACCAAACTGAATGTTCTGGAATATAGGCCTGTGTTCACCCTTATCCGACCCGCAGTAGATCTAGCATATTGGGATTACGTAGGAGATCAAGAACAGTTTGTCCTCCAGAGATATATATTGAGGAGTATTAAGTTTTTTTAAAGAAGAGGACAAGTGTAGAATATATAGATCTCGCACTTTTGTTATTATGACGTTGGCAGCAGTAAAAGTGGAATGCCTGGCTGTTTCATAACCTTGTGTCATTATTCTTTTGGCTTGAAAGTGACGATGGTTGAACAGATGCGTACTGAGCAAATAAACCTATCGAGATGTGTTTTTAGTACGTGATGTGTCTTATTCAGAATAGAATAAACATTCCCACCTCTCATGTGTAATTTATTCTACAGTACAAGAAGATGTACATTATAAGCGTCCCTAGGGTGCGACATGCATATTATACTGAGTGCAGCGCGTAATTTGTTTTGAATGCCAAGCACAAATTTCTCCAGTATGTTGCGTTACTAAATAAGGCGGTATTTTTTCGTCGGTTCAGTAAGCTTAATAATGTTCCGTGACTCAACTGGGTGCGATCCCAATTCCTTCAATAAAATATTTTATTGGTGACAGATCCAAAACTGCATGCAGATATTAGTAGAGATATGTTATATCGATACAGGTGGTGTTTTAACGTAACAACTTCGTGTCACATTTGTAACTAACTTGTATTATTTTCACTCTTAAAAAA
Organism: Dryococelus australis; assembly: GCA_029891345.1. Taxonomy (NCBI): domain Eukaryota; kingdom Metazoa; phylum Arthropoda; class Insecta; order Phasmatodea; family Phasmatidae; genus Dryococelus; species Dryococelus australis. The sequence goes on along the minus strand of CM056994.1, from coordinate 157,714,389 downwards.
ATACTTATAATGCCATTATAATAGGTATGGAAAACATTTCGTGCGCATGCGTAAACACACAGATAAAATGAAATTATTTTTTCTCAAGAGGTAAGTAACAGCGGTTAAATAATATTCTAAAATTCTTGACAACTTTCAGGCGAAATACGTGTTTTTGAATTTTTTCATTATAAGATTTACATAAGAGACTTGTTACCAAATAAACTACTCACGCTAGGAACCTCCCAGTACTGGTATGACTTGCTAACTCCAGGTTTTACTGTTTGTCCTCCACTCAATGGTTTAAATCCATCTCTTATAGCGACGGGATTATCGGATTACAGGGCACCGCCGCAAAACGAAAACCATTCTTATTATTAGATCACTGGCTGCCCATTCTAAAAACGTAACTGGGTACAGGCTCCGTTCCAGAGTCCAGATGTACAGACAGATCCCAACAATAACATTTCACTCCAGTGACGACATGAGCTGAACCCTCGTGGAGAATGGTATTTTAATTTCACTGGGACTGTAACTTGATGTTCTGTTTAAGTTCATTCTTGTTTTCCATTGCTTAATTTTGTTTCTAATTTGATGCATGAGATTAAAGATTTATCACTTAATCAATGTTGAAAGAGTTTAAAAATAATTTAAATTAAACATTTTTTTAATAAAAATATGTATGTGTAATTACTTAATTGGTGTCGTAGGGTTTATTTTTGGAGAGCGGCATAGGTCTTCGCCCTTGGACACCTTGCAGGCGACTGAGTTGTGAGGTGTGTGGTCAGCAGCATATATGTATTGAGTTTGGTGCAAGAGTGGCATATGTTTTATTTTGGGAAAAGAGTGGACTAAATGTCATTTGCGTAGTGTGTATTGAGGTTGATGGTTGGTTGAGGAAGAGTGCACACGTCCATTCACTTGGGATGTTGGTGGAGGACTGAGGTGGGAAGCTGGGTGAGAGGAGGGAGGGAATGTTCGGAGCGACCACACATCCGTCCAGCTCGCTGTTTGGTGTAATACTAAGGTCTAGATATGCAGTGGTGTTTATTCTATAGACACAAGGTAAGCAATGCTTACCCCATACATATTGGAATTATTTGACCCTTTATAGTTTTTGCCTTAACCTTAAATTTAAATACATTTAAATCTGAGTACCTTGATTCCGATTCGAGAAACAGAATTTTCGTAATCGCGTACTGTATACGCATAGTGCTGCTATCTAGTATTTATTTCCACGAAGAGGAGTGACTAGCAATGAATCGAACTCCCAAGCGAGTAACCCTGCAGTGTTCCTTCCACAGAGTAAGCAGTCGTCATGTTTGCATACAGCAGTCCTCAATTTTCTTTGGAAAGTGGATGAAAGTTTTCGGGAAAATGGGAGTTTCTTATAATTTGTAATATGCTCTCTAAATAATATTCAGTTTAATTATTATAACATTAATTTAATTTGGTGTTAATTTTTATAACTTATGTTGGGTATTTTAAAACGGCAAATACGTGTAGAGGGTAGGCAAAGTTGGAAATTGTGTTTGTTAGTAGAAATTTAAAATGGAACCAGAGCCCAGCACTAGTAAATCTTATCCAAAACACACAAATATGTGGGGCTACTATATTGCTCACCCTGTAAAAAAAATTACTACACACCACTATAGATGTGTGTAATGGCGAGCAATTGAGTTCGGGAATGCATATTCTAGAAATGTAATATATCACTGATTTTTAAATAAGGAAGTGTAGCTGAATTTATACCTCAATATTAAATAAGTACCAAACACACAAGACATCAAATGTATTCATTCTATGTGAACATTAAATTTTTTTTTCTATATAACACGAGAAAAACTAAGTAGGAAATGAATAAATAAAAAAAAACACTTTGCACGCTACAAATACATGTCACTCAGAACAAATTCTGCTTGATCAAACACGACTGATTTACATACACCCATACACATGCAACAAAAGCCCACCTAAACACGATCAAATACGCATTTACTAACCAAATACAAAGATTCATTATCCATTTAAATACAGGAATGACATATACTTAATTATACCTACGATGCACAGACAAACATACATAACAAATTAAATATATGATTAGGAAAATATTAACCAAGCCCAAAGTCAGTTTACTGCCTTGTCCTGTATAGCTGTTCCTTATCAACTTAAGATGTATAAAACAACAGGATAAATAAGTTAAAACCCAGAAATCTACACAATAATTAGCAATCATATGCAACGAAACAATAACTAAACTGGATTTACACTCAAAAAGACTAACTAACGAAATTTTAAGCGACAACTACTAATCATAAGCACCCATCGACTTCCACGTAAACACAAGCAAGTAATGAGTTAATACATTTACACTTCACATGCAAGAAAATACTAGTTAAACTAGATGAATTACATTTACTAATGAAATGCCAAAAACGTGAAAACCTACCATGCAAACGTAACAATTACACAAAACAGATACGAACCACACATTATAAACATATGCAGAAAGTCAGTTACCGCCTCACCTAAACAAGGAAAGAAACGACTGAATACACTTTCACCTACAATGGACAGACAACAATATGTAAAATTACAAATACATAAATTAAATTAAATATAAACCAAGCGCAATGTGTGTTTACTATTATACTCCATTTCCCTGCCAATATAATATATGTTCAAAACAACAGGATAAATCTGCTACAACCTGGAATGAAATACCACCTAAACAAAATCTCTTACACACTTAGTAATCACACAAAACTACACGAAAAATGTACTAACCACAGGCAAAGATACAACCTCCACTTAAAACACAAGAAAAAACCATGTATCCTCAATGCCACGGAACACCTAAACACATCCAGTGTTTCAACTACGAATCATATGATAAAAATATAAATTAAAAAACACAAAAAAATCACTGTACCACCTAACCAATATAAATGATTTTGAAAAAAAAAAAAAAGAACAATTCATAAAAACTCTTTAGTAAAATTGAAATATCACACGCAACATGACATACATTTAGCATAGTGCGGCCAGGTCCCGCTCTCACAAATGTGTTGTGCATCAGCTTGCTGCAAGCCTAATGATTTTCACTAATGCATCACGTATCGTAAGCCGGTAGACCCCGCCCATCTCGTGGCATCTTGCTCAAGCCCACCACATGGTGACACACGCAGCTCACATGTTTCCGGTATTACATGTCTACTAAATGTGTGAACCTTAGTACTTAAGTACCTATATGGGAATACATAAGTATGAATGTGTTTCCATTCTTAGTGTACAATACAAATGAAATCTCAGCAGGCTAGCACTCTCTCCAATGTCCAGCAAGGGCGAGTGCTCAGGAATAACTAAAAATTATTCTCTAAAAAGAGGGTTCGTCAGCATTACCCCACTCTCTCTCTCTCTCTTTCTCTCTCTCTCTCTCTATCTATCTTGCTCTCTCCCTTACAATTTTCTGTGACAAACAACACGCTCGCCTAGGGCATCGTGCTGGCCCATTGTAAATTAAAGTATCTCATCTCAACTGATATTAAAAACAGAATCATATCCCACATAACATAATGCCAGGAAAAATAACAAAATATAATTTTATGTACAAAGAAATATAATTTAACAACAAAACAAATAAATTAGAAACCCAGAGATGTATTCCGAGACACTAATCATACCTGTAACATCAATGATTTGAAAACATGAATAACCACCTAAACACAATTAATCAAGAATACCAATTGAATTACGACAGAATTATCAATAAAAAATTAATTACAAATTAATCACGATGAATCACAAATACCAACACAAATATAAGCATGCGAATGGGTCATTAATTACACAATAAGAACACATCCGAAGCCTGGCACTAAAGTAGGTTTAGTAAATGAAATCACATCAATTATATTGAAATACTTTATTGTGTAACATATTCACAAACATTGTCTTACAATCTTTTAAGATCTTGGTTCTTCATGCACGAATTATAAGCTTTTGTGAACCATTTCCAGTGAACCAAGGTACTATGTTTTCCCCTCCTAATAATTTTATCAACTAAATATTTAGTTGGAGAATTAAAATTCTATAATTTATGTATGTTCCCATTATTGTATTTCGATAGTAATGTAATTTCACACAGGTTAGCTTCAAAAAGATCATTTAAACGATGAGTGGTTAACCTTCTTCTCGGAAACCTTATTCGAGCAGGAGCATGAAAGTCTTGAACAATCTTACAAAACTTCATCATGAATATACCCTTCTTCAGTGAGCTCTTCAATAAGACACAATTTTTTGTACGTGAATTATTTCCAATCTGTTTTGTGCGATAATAAGTTTTATTCTATTCACCAATTTAAAAGGACTGTTCCAATATATAGGAGAAAACCGTTTGCTAACTTCATCATTATATATTCAAATTCCAACAATTTTGCCTAATAAATGAAGTTTCGAGTGATATTCGTCTCCTGTACAATTATTTACATTCGTACGTTTTACAAGTTCCTTATATTTCTCCAGATCGGTGTCTGAGTATCCATTTGGAAAGTTTTCAAACTATAATTCAAACAATCCTTTACTCGCATCAGTTACGTAATCACCTACTTGAATTATATTTTCAGGTAAGAATGTAATGATGGCATTTAACAGAACCATATGATGCCGTGTTGATATACACCAAATGTAGTATCATGCGCGGGCAAAGATTGTTTTACAGCTAAGTAAAGTTGTGTTAATCGAGAACGAAGTTGCTTTTCCCTCTTCTTTAAAGGTTCTTCTGATATAATATCCAGTGGTGTATCAATAGACGTAGTTAATGCAGAATATAATGTATCCATTTTACTTGTAACATGTTTAAATATTTCTTCATTTATAACATTCCTTTCCATTCATGCTTGTTTAGCTTGCAAGTATTTCTCCTTTACAGCTGAAATAACATTATGTAATTGCAAAGCAGAGTTAGACATTTTTGTTTAGATTAACACTAAGTCGAGTATTCTGAGTATTCTTAATTCATTAATAATGAGAATTTTGATTTTGCAAAACATCAATTTGCTTTTTCAATTTGGGTTGCATAACTAAACCCGATGTTTAATTATTCAATTCAACAGTTATATATTGTGACGTCTCATCCATCCGTGTTTCATGTTGTTTTGCAATACTAGCGATTACCAATTCATTAATTTCACTCTTCAAATATCCTAAATGTTAGTTTGATCTAGTTTCTATATTCCGCAGTGCAGTCATTACATTTGTCAATATTCCCAAAATTCAAATAACATTCATATACACTTTCGTGATACACTCAATTAACTTGACTAATTTCTCTTGGTTATCGGTCGATTGAGATATTGAGATTTAAATACCTTCAGTGTAATAGTGTTTAAGGCATTACCACATCACTGTCTTTCGCAGCCATACTTACATTACGTAATATATGTCCATTCAAGATCACAATTCCCATCGTGATTTTTTGTTTAATCAGGTATTGTAATGTCTACATATTATACCTCTATGCACAAACTAAGTAATACTAATTATTCTTCTTCCAGAAGTATAAAACTGCCAAATCCACATCGATATCTCCTTTATACAGGTGAACGTCAGGCAAAATTACCAGAAAATTGTCTTTTCAATATTAAAAACACATAACTCTAAACTTTGTAAATAACGTATTGCCTATAGTATGATAATTGTAAATACAATACACACTTTGCCTATTGTCATTATTCTGCAAATTTTGTTTTGGAATATGTGCGTAACTTTGGGGCAGATAAAAACAACCAATGTTTGAATGTCTACTAAAACAAAAATATTGCTGTATTTAACCCTGCGGTTTACACCAAAGATTGTAAAATATAAATATTGAATTGTGTAGTGCTTCATTCGGAGATATAATACTGTCTTTATTAGAAAAAGGGAAATCTCACATTCCTCCAATTGACGACAAAATGTTTTCTAATCATTATTTTTTCTCTTGTATTGTTTTATAATTCACATATACAATTTTAAACTAAAGTCCATTCGGATATTCTAACAATGTCGTAATAACACAAGTTTTTCCACGTGAAGAAGGATCGCTTTTTATGCAATGCATATTTAATGCTAGAAGAATTTATTGTTTGTGTTCAATTATGTTTACTTTTGTAGATAGAATTACAGGTAGATAAGCACCTTGTTTTGCAACCTTCATTGTAAAAAAATTCACATGTACACAAGGTGTAACGTAATATAACGTACTGATGTAAAGCTATAAATGCATGTTTATATATGGGTTCGCATAAAGTTGAAAACAATGGCTCGTAGTAAACACATCAAGAAAGGACGTGGAGTATTGAATTCATTGATTAATAGGTTACCATTATAATTGCATTTACCGAAATACAATTTTGTGGGCCTGGAACTAAACTGGAAAAGTATCTGGCACAGAACGATCAAGGAATAAAAACTATGGATAGTTCTTGTAAAGAGCATGACATAGTTTATGCTCTAACAAACTATTTGATCAAATAAATATAGTTGATATTTTAGTCGATAAATGAGCAACTATAAGGAAGAACATATCCATATCCACAGGTAAAAAGCTCAGCACTTGGGTCGTAGACAAAGTAATGCGAGCAAAAGTGTAAAGAGGCATGGGTATAAAACACAAGGCAAAATAACAATCTAAGAAAGGTGGAATTTTTCCATTCATATTTCCAGTATTATCAGCCCTCGGAGTCCTAATGGGTGGTGTATCAGCTTTTGCTAAATCAGGTAAATCAAGTGGCAAAGGAATGAATGTTTAAATATATATAGATGGGCAGTGATGAAAAAAACTCCAAACGTGTAAAGAAATGCAGAAAGTCCAAAACAATTTTCCAAAACACGCACTCACAAACAAATACATTCTTGTATTTGCAAAGAAACTGGATATTCCATATTTCCGAGGTGTGTATATGAGAGACGATTTACCAAATAAACTAAACCTTTGTGAGACTATGATTGTTAATTTAGATTGTAAAAAAAATAGATAGATCACCAATAAAGAACCCCATGAGGTTAACATAGAGCAACAAATGGTTTTTAAGGCAATTAGGATATACACTTAATAGAGATGGAAGATATACTTAATGTTAGCCAACTCATAAGTTATGAAGATGCAATCACCAATAAGGAAATATATCTGTATGAACTATTCCGAACAGGTCCGTATGTGTTTCCATCAGAGAGAAGGATCTCGATAAAAAATTATGATATATATATATATATACATAGTCATTTTATTACGGAGGCTTCGAGTGATTTACGTCCTCCAATTGAAGTATGCAACTATTTAACAACACGCAATTAAGTTACAATTACGATACAGAACAATTCATAAATATTATCAATTGCAGACATTTATGTTTACAGTTTCTGACTATTCGTAGGATATATAAGTACACGTAGTGATAAAACCTATTAGCATTTTGTCAATTACGTTGATATTAAGTGGCAACGCATCGCAATTGTGTGCGGTATAATTCACAGCTTTAGAGTTAGATGGTGGTGGTAAATAAGCCTAAACGAATTTTTTACTTAAAACAGAATACCAAATATGGATACGCACAATCAATTTTTAACATTACACATTGGTGAAGAAAAACTACAGGATTGTGATACCGGTGGCCTCTTACAGATTAGATCATTTGTAAACAGTCATTAAAGCGGCATTATCTAAAAATACGTACTTTTGATTATGTGAAAATCAAAATAGTTTAACCAGTATAATGCATATTAATGTCGATATTGACTTCACAGAAAACTATTCAATTTCAAATATGTTAGGGTACGAACCGAGAGTGTATCCTGCTAATCAATTGCACGAATCATCAAAGAGAATAATTTTTATTGGCTAATATATATCGTGTAAATTTTAATATTGTAGGTGGATCGTATTTGAATGGAAAACCGAAAACTTAATACATGAATTCTGTGTGCAGCAGCTCCAGGATACAAAACATTTGAAATGCCATGTACTTTAATGTATCTTCCAGTAATAGTTAATCGTGATGATGAAATATTCATTACAATTGTCGAGCAAAACAGGAAGATTATTAATTTTAAGAAATAAGAAATTACTGCGTGGTTATATTGAAAGGAAAATATATAGCAATACTTGTATCCCGCATTCATTACAATGAAAATGGGTATTGTTTATGATAGTCAATACAAATGTTAAGTATGTGATTCAGCTAAAAAGTACGTTTCTAAGAAATAATCTATAAAAAGATGTAAAGAGAACTATAAATGCTCACTTCAATAAAGAACCCCATGAGGTTAACATAGAGCAACAAATGGTTTTTAAGGAAATTAGGATATACACTTAATAGAGATGGAAAATATACTTAATGTTAGCCAACTCATAAGTTATGAAGATGCAATCACCAATAAGGAAATATATCTGTATGAACTATTCCGAACAGGTCCGTATGTGTTTCCATCAGAGAGAAGGATCTCGATAGAAAATTATGATATATATATATATATATATATATATATATATATATATTATATATATACATAGCCATCTAAATCAAGTTTAAGCTTCAGAGGAATAATAAAAAGACAGCCGAAGGAACTAATCTAGTAACTACAGTAATATTGAGTGACACAAGTCCTGAATTTAATCTACAGTATCACATATCTGCTCAATGATGTTGAAATCGACCAATTACGAGATGTTGTAATTACTTCCATGATAAAGAACTACCTCTCGCAAACTACAAACAATTCTTTTACAAGCCTTATGGTGGGTTGGCACCATTCTAACAATTACAAATTGGAATTAAACCCAGGTGGTAAATACAGAGTCCTAATACCGCTAAGTATAGTTGGTTCTTGGATTCGCCAAAGACTATAGACATGTCATAGTAAATGCTAAACACGAATTAATTATTCTATTCAGCAAAGACATTTGAATGCAACATGGCTAAAAACAAAAAAGATGTAACATTTGAATTGAACTGTATTGAATGGCTGACATAAACACTCGTGAATATATAAAGTTCCTAAAGTACATTGAAAAAGGGAATAACCTAGACATTGCTTTCAAGTTGTGGTGTTTGGGGACGTTTCCAGCAATATCAGGATCAGGAATAATTGTATAGAATGTGAAACCAGGTTTTTCAACTAAGAACCTAGTTTATAATTGTATATTTTCTAAGAAACCTACAACATAATTTAAAAGTAGGCAGATCAGGGTTTTACCATTGCAATATGAAAAACATTAAACTTTACCTAAGTCAAGCCTATAGTGATTTCAATACAAACTTTGAAAATGGAGAATTCCTTATTTGCTATAATATGTACACGAAGTTCCAGGAATCATATTACTATAAAAGTGGTACACCGATCCTATTACCCAAAACACTTAAGACCAGAGGTCCATTATTGGTGTTTTATCAAATGACAGCATAAGCAATAATGTTATCAATTCATGAATTGAAATATTGCAAACACACCTATTCCACTAAATACTGAAATTTATGCATTAATCCTTCATGATAGATTGGTAAACTATAATGTAAGTTATATATTGGTTAAGGTACTGACATAATCAGTAGACGGCCAACCACAGTTGCAACATGATGTTCTGCAAAGTACAAGGTTTTCAGACTCCATGTAGGTTTATCATTAAAGAATTGGCTATTACAGACACTGAAGAACACACAATGGTATTTTGCTTCAAACCACCAATCGACTGGAAATACCTAAGTCCAACATATTAATAGACAAATAGATGGGTTTCCAACATCACCATAGTTTGGCATGGGAGAGTGGACGTATTGACTATGGAAATAAAGAAGATATTTACAAAAATTATTTTTAAAAAAAACCTGTGAGATATACATGTGTGTAGTTTATCAAGAAATGGTTTTAGAGAGTGAATGTGATTGGAAAAATAACATATAATCAGAAAGACTACACATGTCCATCATTCAAACTGTTACATAAAACGTATGCATATAAAGCTCCTTTTTGCTCAGTGGGCGAAACTCTAAACTAATTTTAAAATGGTCGTTGATGACAGATTCAGGTGAAGTGGAAGGTGAAAGTCCTCCAGAGTCTCCAATCAATAATAAAAGATTAATACATCAGTGGTTGGCATTACTTGTGGTGAGGGATCATTGTGGAGTAATGAGTGTTATTAAATATATAAAAGTCATTGGTTTGTGCAAACCAATACAGTTTAACCATGAAACAAGATGATAATGAAACCACTTGCTCATGTATACAGAAATCTAAGTGTAAATTGAATATTATCAAGTTATTTGCACATTGGAGTAAACAGTTTAGAGCCTGTCTGGGAAAGAATTAGTAGTAGCAAACATTTTAGCAAGGAAGCATTTTTTAACCAACATCCTATAAGCAGGGAAGATTTTGTTTATCAAGATATAGTCATTGAGGAGTAAGCTATGTTTTTGAAGAATATAGAATGATTTTTGATGAATACGGAACAATTTTTGAGGAATATGGAATTATATTGAGGGATAAGTAACAAATCTGTGTTTAGTGAGTTGGCAATTAGCTTATAATATTTTCTTCTTATAATTACGATCTTATTGTTTGTTAAAGTATCTGTTATGTACATTGCTAAACATCCTGTATATATTTTTTTATGTTAGTTATGTTTGATGTTCAGTTCTTAATGAGTGATTCATTACATATGTGAACAGTTTCTTTTGTTTTTTGTAAATATAAATAAAAATATATGTCACGAAAATTAACTGGATTGGGTAATATTGTGTATTTACGAATTCCTTTTTAAAACTAACTAGTTTGAATATAAAAGACAGAAACTCTATATTCTTATAAATATGTTGTAATCCACAAAGTCACTAGTGGTGTAACGAGACACAAATTATATAAAGTGTTAAATAAATGGTTTCTATCAAAACAAGCGGTAATTAAAAAACAATAGTCTCAATTATTTACACTCAACCCCATTCCAAACAAACAATCTTCACTAATGCAAACATGAAAATATGGTTTGGAACGAAATACCATTAGATCGAAGGAGATATCCTAGAAAACTTTATAACATGTGAGAAATCTCGAGACGACATGCCAAGGAATTTACCATACTAACAGCTTATCCATTTGTGAAAGTGTAATGTATGAACAGACACGTACAATCACTCTATTACAGTGAAAGAATCCTACTTAAGATATTAATTTCCGACAAAAAAATAGATTACATATGTACGTTAAACCATGTAATATTTATATACATAAAATTACTGGTTTTTATTAAAAACAGAAGTTAGATTTTATTTCGGAAGAAACATTGCTAGCTTGAAGATACCATACAAGGTGTGGCCATTGAAGAAATTATTTGTTCAGGCCGAGAGTGGACAGCTGAGGCGGAGCGAAAAAATAATTGTTTGTCCGTTGAACATCTAGAGCGTTAATCCGGACATGCTCCAGCCGCTGTATATAGCATTGAGAGCCGTATGAGTCTAAGGCTTGAGGCGCTATAGCATCGAAATTGCCCCAGCAGCATGATAATTTCTCATCGATGGATCGTAGGTTGCAGATTGTTCGTATCCTCTTTAGTAGACATTCGCAGAGCGCCGCTAAAGGCATTTCCCCCGCTCGGTCCTCACCCATCAGCCTTCACAGACTGCGCCCTGACACAGCTGCTGCCACACATTCCATAATGTCAACTCCAATCACACACTCACTGAATTATTAAACAAAAACTTATTTACATGAACACATATTACATTTAACAATTGATAAATAAATATATTAAATGATATTACAATACACTTTTCCCAATATAATTAATCACAGAGAATAGTTCATATATGTAGCCGACCTCCCGTGGAGCAGTTGGTTTGCGTGTCTGCTAACAGCATGGATGTTCCAGGTTCGAGTCCCGGGTAAGGAAGGGATGTTAATTTAAGTTATTAGTTAGTCTGTAAGCCGTCCCCTTCTAAGTTTTCAAACATTATACCAGGAGATGTTCCCAAGCCCTATACATTTCTTTGAGGGACTATTTACATAAAACAGTTTTTTAAATGTAATATTACACAACTTACATGATGGATAATAAAGTTCACATTTTCGTTTATTCGAAGACAAATCCCTAGTTGATGGAATGTAGGAGTAACACACTAATCTAAACTATAGTGCAATCATGTTGGTATATCCTTTTCCAGAATACACAGTTACTGAGGTTAAATTTAAATATTTATGGCATTACACTTAGAGCTGTGAAAATGATTTAACAGTGATAGTTTAAAATGTGTTCAGTTAATTTGTATTATATCGAAAGGTTCTTGTTTCCCTGGAATGGAAGATCGTAAAGTTGCAGGGACGACAGGATGTACGTTTCCCATCAGAATAAATGATCGAAGGCATAAGTTATAGTGCGTACATCAAGAATATTTCTCTTTCAACTAGCTGCTGTCTGCTTGAAAAGCCACATCCTATATAACTGGACCAGTATCTAGACTGCGAAATAAAATGCTTACATTGGTGTCGTATTAACTAGCTAATTCTATATTCGTCGCCATTTTGCAAGACAGCACTATATCAAATTTTATGCTTATATAGCACTTCTCAGAAACTGTTCAAATGATTTGGGGTTAGTGAAAGTAATGGGAACGTCAAAACGCTGTTTATATTTATATTAATAATAAATAAAGCTTCGAACGATATAATGACTTAAAAGTAGTGTAAAACGAGACATTCTAGGAAGGGGTTTGGGGCTAGCATCAAAGGGACTAGCCGATAGACATATTTGTTAACGTCACGCTGGAAACATTTCCCATTTTTCAGTTTTCCTCGAAAAATTTCCCCTTTCACTTCACTCCCATAGTGGCCATCTTTGATTCCAAACTCCCATTCTGTGAAATTCACTTACACTTTCCCTAGCCTGCCAGTTGAGTATCGCTTTCATCCTTCGATCCATCACCCTGCATTGTAATGGTATTCGTAGCTCGGTATTCCTCAGCTCCGATACCATCAACCATAGGCAATTTGAAAACCTTTATTAATGCAGATATCACCAACATTGTAAACCACCGAAAAGCATGCATCTATACACATATGCATATAAAAGTTTCCTATAAATTTATAAATTTTGGGTTCAAATTCATACATGTGAACATCCACGAAAGAAGAGAAGGATGCCAGTGCTCAATATACCTTACATCTGCATATAAGATCGTTGCTGATTTTGTCGAACAATTTATAATATTTGGCCAAATTCATAATATAAGGCATCACCCAAAAAGAAAGGTTCCAGGGTCAAGTATACTTATTATACTTATAAATATAGTTGGCTGCATTTCATGACCACATAAGAATTAGTTGCAAATTCATGATATCATCGAGCACTCACCCTGTACAAGAGGGGTTGCGGCAAGTAATTACATTACTTATGCATAGTTCTGTAATTTTTAATGCATAAGCTATAGTTGCTAAATTAATGAAATACATATCCACGACGCCCAATGTCGCAGGCAATTACTATTCTACTTATTATATGGCGTAATTCCGAACTGCATATTATTTAGTTGCTAAATTATTAACATAGACATCATCTACAAAGAACATAAGGGACACAAGGCTAAGTATACTTTATGTATACTTATAAACAAAGTTAATTGCACATTCTGAACTACATAAGATATAGTTGCCCGATTCATAACACAGGTATCACTCCCAGTAACGAGAATGGTCGCATGGTCAATTACATGCTGTCTACTTATAAGGAAAGTTGGTGGTAGTTTAAGATATGTGTAAGATATAGTTGTCACATTCATAACAGAGGCTTCTCCACCCGTGATGTGATGGGTCACAGGGCCAAGTATATGCTAAGTCTACTTAAAAGCATAGGTAACTGTAGTTTTCGAACCATGTAAGATATAGTTGCCAAATACATAACATAGGCATCATCCATGATGACAAGAAGTGTCATAGGACCAAGTTTACCTACTGTCTATAAGTTTAGTTGGCTGTAATTTCCAAACCATATAAGTTATAGTTAGAATTCTGCACATACTAGATTTCATTACCCTACAAGCATGTCAAGAGTTTCTTTTTGCTTATTGGTGGTGTGTGTCTATAAGAAGACATTTTATTAGTTGACTGACCAATCAGAATTAAGTTACTATGATACTGTACATCTCTCATTTGAGCCAGACACATAGGGTGTATAACTTCTCGATCACTGAATCACACAAGCATATTTCAGTTAAAGTGTTATGAAATTCAACTGGTCGAGAAATCTTTTCGTGAAATTCGTTGTCCCTTGTTATAATTACAAAACCATAATGACTAGAATGGTCGCAGGGCCAAGTATATTCTATGTCTCTACTTATAGGCATAGTTAGCTGTATGTTCCAAACCACATAAGTTATAGTTACCAAATTTATAGCAAAGGCATCATTAATGACAATGATAAGGGTATCAGTGTCAAATATACACTATGTGTACTTATAATTATGGTTGGCTATAATTTCCGAACAATGTAAGATATAGTTGTCAAATTCATAACACAGGCATGATCCCCAATGATGATAAGGGTCAGAGGACTAATTATGCCTTATGTCTACTTATAAGTATTGTTGGCTGTAACTTCTTTTTGTGTATTATAGAATTGCTAAATTCAAAATAGACATCATCCATGATGATGAAGATGGTCGCAGGGCCAAGTATCCCCAATGACTACTTATAATAATAGTTGGCTTTAGTTTCCAAACTGCATAAAGGTTAATTGCTAAATTCATAACATTGACATCATCCATGAAGAAGAGAAGGTTCGCAGGGCTGAAGTACCCTATATCTATTTATAAGCATAGTTGGCCATAAGAATCACATAAGATATAGTTGGTAAATTCATAACACATGACTATGAGAAGGGTCGCAGGGCCAATTATGCTCTCTCTGCCAACTTATAATAAAGTTGGCTGTAATTTCCAAAGTATGTATGATAGAGTTGCCAAATTTATAATGTAGGCATCATCTGTGATGACGAGGATGTTCGCATACCATACCATACATATACTTATAAGCACAGTTGGCTGTAATTTTCAAAATACATAATATAGAGTTGCTGAATTTATAACATAAGCATCATCCACATTGATGACAATGGTCGCAAACCACAGTAAATCCCATGAATGCTTATAAAAATTGTTGGCTGTAATTTCCAAACCATATTAGATACAGTTGCTAAATTCATAACATAGACATGATCCAGAACAACAAGAATGGTTGCAGGGCTAAGAATATCCTATATCTACTTTTAAGCATAGTTGGCTGCAATTTCCAAACTGCAAAAGATTTTGTTACAAAATGCTAAATTCATCACCCAAGCAGAACAGAAGGGGCAGAGGGTCTACTTATAAGCATATATGACTGTAATTTCCGAACCACATAATATTTAGTTGCTTAATTCATAACATAGATAATATTCACAATGATGAAAATGATCGTAGGGCCAAGTATAATATATATTAACATAAAAGCATAGTTTGCTGTATTTACCAAACCATGTAAACTGTAGTTCCCAAATTCATAACATAGACACCACCCCGGTGATGAGAAGGGTATCAGGGCCATGTGTACCCTATGTCTACTTATAAGCATAGTTGGCTGTATGTTCCAAACTGTGTAAGATAAGGTTGCCAAATTCTTAACACAGGCATGAGAATGTTTGCAGAGCCAAGTATACTCTATGACTATTTATAAGCATAGTTACTGTATTATTCAAACTTTGTAAATTTAATTGCCAAGTTTATTACATAGGGATCACTAATGATGACGAGAAATGTCACAGGACCAAGTATATCCTATATCATCTTATAAGCATATTTGGCAGGGTCAAGTATACTCTATATCTACATATAAGCATATTTGGCTGTTATTTCGAAACTTGTAGATAGAGTTGTCAAATTCTTAACACAGGCATCAGTTACAACATTGAGATGGTTTGCAGGGCCAATTATACCCTATGCCTACATAAAGCACAGTAGGCTGTGATTTTCGAATCATACAAGATAAAGTTGCTAAATTCATAACGTAGGCATCACTCAAAATGATGAGAAGGGTCCCACCTTCATGCATACCTTACATCTGCTTATAACCATAGATGGTTGTAATTTCCAAACCACATAAGGTATAGTCGCTAAACACATAACTTAGAAATCCATCATGATGAAAATGGTTGCAGGGACAATAAAATATCATATATACTTATAAGCATAGTTGGCTGTAATTTCCGAACCATGTAAGATTGAAACTTAAATTAATGACAGAAAACCTTCAAATTGTTAACTTTGGTACAAAGTAATATTTCTTTATCGGGAACAATAGCACATCAAAGAATGTATATTTCTCTACTATAAAGAAATATAATATTGCTATAAAACAAAAAAGTAGAAAGAAATCATTTATTAACAGCAAACTTATATATCTCTAACCTTCTCTCTGAATTAAAACTACATTGTAAAGCTGTCAACAAAACAGCCTCAATAAATGGTTTTCTTTGTCATTCACAAACTATGTACGGAACATTGTAGATTATAAAACAGTTTCCACTGTGACTAACAAATCTCTTGTATACTGCATTTGACACACATTATAGTAATTATTTCAATTATAATATTTAATGATTCAGTTCAGTATGTTAATATATTTGAAAAGGAAGTAATATATGTAGATATTGCAGTTACAGCTGTAACCTGCACTTTTAGTTCGCTGACATCACACATATTTAAACATACGTATTTGTAAATACATCGTTCAGGCAATAGCAATACTTCCACGGCTTTAATACACATGTGCATATAACTTCGCCCTGTGAAAGACACCATGAACTTAAATTAAGTAATTGTATTGTGTGCTGTAGCAACCTCGCACTAGCAGGTTGGGAACTTGTGTGTGTGTGTGTTCACACACTCATAATGGCAACAGAGTCAGCAAGCAGTAGAATGTGCCTCCATTGAACGACTGGCTGCCAATGAGTTGAGACTCTTTTCGCCCAATCTAAGGAAATGCGCTACGTACTACACACGTTACTCGCGTGTTCGTCCCAACTTTTCAAACCGGGTTGACAAATGCTAATAAACGAGTTCCATTTGTTTTGTTCAACAAACGAAAATAATGATAACACTGGGAGCTTGGATTTCAGGGTTTTTGGGTTTTACAAAGCTCATTTTTACCAGGAGGAGATATAAAATGAAACCTGTTGATCATAGTGATCTACGAATTACTTGGTGCTGAGCTGATGCACATAAATAAGGGTTGTGTTGTATGTCGAGCTCGCACCGCACGCAGTTGTCTAGGTTCTATAATAATTGTGCAAACATTCGTTCTGCGAATGTAATTCAAGGCAATAGCCTACAATTTTATGCAGATGTCCTCAGCTAAAGGTGTTATATATTTTATGTAAGTAGTAGCGATCTGCTAGTCAAATTAATGGCCAAGATATTTCATTGCTCATTAGCTAACGTGGTGATTGGTAGGGCTTGGGTTGGATTGCTCGGGGAGCAGGGAATTAGCAGATATTTTATTGAGCCTGCCAACATAGCGGTCGGAGTATTCCGGTAAAAACAATTAGCTTCGAATGCTTGTAAACAGAACCAATGAAGTATAAATTAATTTATTTATTGCTGCCCTCATGTTGTTTCCTATTTAAACCTTTCATAATTGCATTATTTTCAAAGTGAATAAATTATTTTATTAATTGTAAGTGTAACTGAGCTTATAAAATCTAATTCACCGATAGTCGATATGACTTAATATGCTGGGCCATAAACCACATACTTATGTATCGTGTCTGATGTGCATAGTTCCAGTAACATTAGAAACAATGGTTAAGTATGCTTATTGGATTATGGTTTTAACACCCTCAGATTCGGGGTCGTAATTTGTAAGCATGTGCCGATTCGGGTAGAGGGCGAACTCAGCTATTGCGAGTAACCTCTCAGTACTGGTTATGTAACATGGATACAGGGACTGACAAAATAATATTATTCTGGTTAAAGTTCAAGTGCTGCCGGATCAAATTTTCGTTTGTCCATTTATATATTTCATTCCAAGTGAATGGAAATAACATTCAACTATTTCTTGAACTATAATTCTTTACTGCACCATTTCACTCAGTCCAGTATTTCTAGTCCGACGAATAAAATTATAATTCATTTTTCGAATTGCCTTGAACTTTAAAAAAATGTACGATTTAATTTCCAGTTCACTGCAAAGGAAATATGAAAGAACTGTATCTCGAACTATATATTGTGCATCCTTATTTCATTCTAACCCGACATCTGTAATTCGATGTAGAAAGTTTATTGAAGAGTAAATATTGTAAAACTGTATCTCGAACTATATCTGGTACTTCCTTATGTTATTATAGTCCGAAATTTTCAATTCAAGGTGGAAATTTCTATAAATGTTCACTGCCTACCGTAAACTAATAAAAGTTCGGTTCATATCTAGTTCATTGAAGCGTAAATAATAATTAACTTTAACTGGAAATATATCTGGTACTTCCTTATGTCGTTCTAGTCAGATATTTATAATTCTAAGTGGAAAATACCAATATATATTTACTACCTGCCTTGAACTAAAATAGTGTTCAATTTTTCAATTCCAGTTCAGTAAAGAGGAAACGTTAAAGAACTGTCCCTCAAACTGTATTCCTACATTTTTTATCTGAGTATCAAAATCAGCTAACATTCAGATAATCTTAAAAATATACAATAAGTTTTGGTGCACGATTCAAGATTTTAATAATTGAGCAAATTTACCATGGTTCACATTTACTCGATTCCTCTATACAACGGCTGTGGGGCTCGCGGTAGCTGAGCAGTAAGACTTCTCCCACCTAGAAGAACCTGGTTCAATCTCCATCTGGGTCACTTCGGATTATCACTTGTGAGAATCATGCTGGTGGTTTATCTCGGGGAAATCCCGTGTCCCCCCCTTGTGTTCCGATGTTGCTCCATTCTCACTTAATTTCACCCTCATCTACTCTCAAGACCTCGCTGTTAAGAGCCGCCAAAATCTCTCAGCTTAAATACAATGGGAGTTTAGAATATTCTTGACCTTGAAAGGAAGTCGTGGTTGTGACCCACCAATTATTTCCACAAGCCGGCGACCACATTTATTTTATAGACACGGGAATTACAAAATGGAAAAACTGTGTTTACTCGGCGATTTAAATGTTTCTATTTATTCGAGAGCGAAATTGTTTTAATGTCACTTGAGGTAATGGGGTCAAGGTAAAAGTTACCTGCACCCAATATGGTGATAGTAGTTAGTAATATTATATGCTTGTTGACTGTTATGTTTTTTCCTCATTTTTTTGTTTTCAAGGTCACTCAAGGTCATGGGGAAAAGTTCAAGGTAGTTTGCATGTAGTATTGTGGTAGTCTGTAATGTCTTATGCTTGCTGACATTTATGTATTTTATTGCAGGTTTCTGTTTTCAGGGTCAATTGATGTCATGGTTTCAGGGTCAAGATAGTCTGCATATAATATGGTGGTAGCAGTTACTATTGTAATGTATTTTTTGACATATGTTTTTCTGAAGTTTTATATCATGGTCATTTCCAGGTAATAACCTGGTCAGGCTCAAGGTCATCTGCATCTTATATAATTGTAGTAGTATAACATGTTATATGCTTGCTGACTTTTATGCATTTTATCACATTTTTGTTTTCAAGATCGTTCAAGGTCATGGGGCCATGGTTCATGTCACTTGCATCTAATATGGTGGTAGTAGTAAGTAATGTAATAATCTTGTTGACATTTATGGATTTTTTCATGAGGGTTTATTTTCAAGGTCATTCAAGGTCATGGTATCAAGGTTAACACCACCTGCATTTAATATGATGGTAGCATTTAGTAATGTTTAATTTTGTTTACTTTTATGTATTATTCTGAATTTTTGTTTTCTAGATCAGTCAAGATAATGGGGTCGATGTCAAGGTAGTCTGCAACAAATATGCTGGTTTCTGGTTTTGTTCAAACAATTTGGACTCAAACTTAGAAACTGCATTAACTTATCCCGCGAGGAAGGTAATTTTTAGACGAAACATATTTATTTAGTAAATGTTTATATGTGAGGATGTTTGGTGGGTAAGACAGTGTAAGATAACGTATCACATTGGGATATATTTTGCTTATTTTGTAGTCGTGGGACTCACAACGATGTATTATATATATATATAGAACATTGGAGAATCATATCTGTGATCACAATGTGACATATTATTAAACAAATGGTAGTTGTGTAGGCCACAGTGGCTAGCATAATATGGCGTGAAACATTGAGAGGCTAATCGCTAGAAAGCAAATTTACACATGTATTCGCCAATCAGTTAGGAGACTGTTCAGTGTGGTGTCTCCCAGTCACCAAGTGTTTCAAACTGGGTTACTTGCCATTACAAGCACGAATCACTAATGGAGACAGTAAGGTGAGAAACTACATCATGACAAAACACGTCGAGTTTAACAGTCCAGCTTAGATGTAACGGTACTATATGCCACATAGTCTAGAGGCTGCGCCAGTCGTCGCATTTTACTGGGCAGTGTAAAGACTGTATTGACAGAGCAGGAAGTTCTCTGGAGAGTGCAGCTGCCTACACAATTAGTCGACCACCTGGCTAAATATTAGATTAACGAGTTGATAAATGCTGTATACGATAAAATGAGCACTTTTGAAAGCCCCTTGCATGCACATTGTGTATTATTCCGACATATATAAATTAGCGCTATCATGCATTGGTCAAGTGAAATTGTAGAAAAGTATATAACTTACTAATCTGCTCTTTTTTTTTTACACATATCTTCATTTTAAAAAAAAACAATAATTTTTGTAATCACAAATGGTTACTTGGTCATTTTTTATTCAACATTAAGATAGGTAACTATTTTCCAGCCATTGTTACCAAATTAATTTGAGATGCTTGATGTTTGCACATTTTGTGTTGTTTGGTAGCAGAATTTGTGTGCCTCTGTACTGTCTCGGTCGGTGGATGCACGTGGGAAAATAGTTTGCCAATCTGTGTACGTCCAGCAGCCCAGCAGTTCTACTGTGATAACTTCGATGCTAGCGTCGGTCAAGTGAAATTGCGGAATTTACTAATCTGCTCAATTTTAGTCTTCTCAGCGAATGCTGGAGCGCGGCTTCCCTGGGCCAGCTATATCTTTAACACTAACTCCGTCAGAGTCGACATCTGAAGATACGCTGCAAGCATTACAGTATCAAACTGAGAAAATAATATTTTTTTTTAGTGAACGATATCATAAATAGTGATACGAAAGTTGTAATTGCATGTTCAGCCTAGTATACAAGACGGTCCACTGTGTTTACCTTGGTTGATAATCTATATACATAACAACAAGAGTCGTTTCATAGGGGAAGCGAGTGCAGCAAGACACCGGCTAACACTCATAGAAGTAAGTACATTTCTTATCCGTTAAGAATAAAAGAACTCTTTTATTGTTGATGTTTATATATTTATATGTATATACAACCACTTACGTACATTTATATTTCATTAAAAATCCCCAGCTCTGAGTTCATCAATAATTGAATACATCTCTCCGATGACAGACAGATATCCACTGCTCTGCAATGAAACCAACCACTGTAGTCTATCAACTAGGTCATTGGGGTCTTCAGAGTAGCCAGACTTCACAGAAGTTTCACGATTCATGTCAGCATTTATGATTTTCTTCTTCTATGTTGGGTAGGTTGCGAGGCACCTCTGGACTGGTGTACTAGGGTCGAATCCATGTTTCTTTTGTACCAACTTCAAGTCCGTTTTAGCAACAGAATTACTCAGCACATCATCATTAGTAGAATATGCATCATTACCAGCAGACTTTGAGGTCACATGATAATTCCCAGAAGTCTTGGAGTTCACATTGATGTTCTCAGCAGACTTGTTGTTCTCAGCATCCTGGCTAGCACCATCGTATTTCACTTTACTTGTTATCGGTGCGGGAGTGTTATTCACAACCTCTGACGATCTGTATGGTTCATGCTCTCCCGTAGTTCCTTCTTCACACACTGGTTTGGAACACAATGCAGGCCCGCATAATGTTATTGGCGCTCGGACTATCGTTAGTTTATGTGAAGAATCAGCAGGAAGGCCAGTCTTGTCATGCTGGCTGGTCTCAAGCAAAGGTGCATTATGTTTATACGTACCAGTGTGTCTCTTTAGATTATCGCTTCTACCAAATGTCCCACCACATATCACATCTGGAGGTCGGTCCTTTCACACATTTGCTTTTCTCATGACTCACTTTTGCTGAAAATCTTCCTACAGGAGCAACACTGTTTTTCTCCAACTGTGGAGGAAGGTACATCCATAGAGGTATACTTTACAGCAGGCTTTGTATCACCTTAAACCATCTTCATGTGAAACAAAACTGAAGTGTTTCCCACAGCTGCAGCAAGGGAGTGTACAATATGTCTAGCCTTTGGGTTACATACCTGCTAACACACATTTCATCAGCAAGATTAAAGCATTGCGCAAGTCTTTCATCGAATAGGACTGTACTTCAAGCAGGCAAATGCGCTTATTCCATCGCATGTCAGTCCGACACTATTCCATCTCGAGCGAAGGGTGTCTTTACAATATCGCTTCTACCAGAATTGTTGTGGCACTACATATGCCAGTGTCATAGAGACCATAGACAGTGCTGACCCCTCCTTGGCGACCCCTCCTGGCTGACCCCTCCCGGCTGACCCCTCATGTAGTAGGAGTAGTGCTGTCCACACACACATTTTGTGTAATGTTCTGCTGTTGTAGTAATTTAAACCTCCATTATGCTGGTCGAAGATGCCTCTATGTTGTAGTGGAGTATGCAACTTCTTACGAAATGGCCTATATGAATCCATTCTCAACTGTAGCTGTTCTAGCCTTTGTAATGTCCAACTGGAACCTTTTCCCATGCACTCTTCTTGCTCCATACAAATATTCTGTATACTAGCTTCAATTCTATCTTCAATGTCGTGTGTGTGAATCAGAGGTTCATTGGAGGTCCTGAAGGCTGTCGCACTAAAGGCATCGTCATGTAGTTCTGATTTGTCATATTGATAATGCAACGTAAACTTATATTTAAATGCACCTTCTTTTTCCATCTCATCTGTTAGTTCGTCTATAATATTCTGCTTCGTATGCTTAAGGTATGAACAAATATCTTGTTTTATACCCTACCTGTTGCAACATATGACTTCATTAGACTGCAGAAAGCAGATTCATTCATTATGATTCCATTCTAATTTCGCACGCTTGCAGCATGTGCTGGTGTAGGTTTTGCATATGCACAATTTTCGCAATGAATGTTCCTCACCACTCTGTATAATTTTTCCACGTAGGTATATATTTGTGTAGCTTTTCGGCTGGAATACTTCCTGTTGCTTCATAATATGTGAAATCGCGACCACACTCTTGGCACTGAGAAGTGTCAAGGCCCCAGCACATCTTCAAACATGCTCCAGGTTTATCATGTTGATGGGCACTACAACTGTTACTAAATGTCTGGCCGCAGTAGCAACATAAATATCTCGATTTATTCGGAGAATTGTAAATGTTCAGTATTAGTGTTGCCCACGGTGACTGTGCACTAATATCCAATATAGCAGGTGGAGACTCTTGATGCTTGTGGAGAATGGTCTGCAACATGCAGGTCCAATGTTGTAGGTTCCTCGCCATCACATGAATTTTTGGATGTAGAACTATATCGCTCTGCAGGCACAGGAGAGAGTACATCACATGTTGCTAGATGCCTTTCTAGGTATCATGTCGTTCACATTGAAACTTGCACTGTTCACATGTTAAAGTATATTTTGTCGTGTTCATAGAACAACTATTTTCTGGTCTACGAGCATGGCAGCTGTTGGAAAAAGACTTCTTGCAGAACCGACACCAATAGTTTTATGAAGTATGTTCCATCTTCGATGTTAACTCTTCGAATAACCATGGCACACTGACGATTCCGTCAATCATGCATGTCGTATATATGCATGTTTAATCAGTGGGATTTAAGCATTCCATAAACACCAATTCAGTTAGGTAGGATATTTGGTCTGGCATGCAGGTAGATCTTTCATATCGTCGTGCATTGGTATTTCTACTAAAGATTTTACCACAATAGCGACACTCTTGCCTCCCCTAAGGATTGTGCAGGTCGGAAGTTGATGTACACTACTCGATACGGCAGGCACATGATCACACGTTTGTTGCTTAGCAGGTGCAATGTCTTTGTACTTTTCCATATGTTTGCTTAAAATAGCTGTACGAGTGAAGAAACCTTGACACTTATCACAACGATTTCCTATGCAGTATGGATTCAGCTTACATTTTGGCTTCACATGTCTCATCGTAATGTAGGCGCATGCGAATGTCCTTTTACAGTAGTTGCATGGAGCTGATCCTGCCATTGTTTTCACGGCTGGGCATGATGGCTTTCATGTCGTTGTCGGTTTGTTTACAGGTATCGCCACAAATATGACGTACTTAAATCTCAACAACAACCGACTTACACGTACAGGAAGAAGTTTTTTGAATTATGAAATATATTTTTTGAATCTATCATGTCGTCTAAAATGTGACTGACGCTTTTTACAATACACATAAGCACACTTCATATTGTGAGAGCAACCAGTGTCATGTCGATGTGCATTGCCGCTTTAAGAAAATGCCTTCTTGCAGTATGACACAAACAACTGTCCTCCATCATCTAAGAAGAGAGATGTCTACTGAGCTGGCAAACTTATACTAAACTATTGTATTGCTACTTTAACTACTACTACTACTTTGAGCTTCACAACCACTGCCAGGACAACTCCTACCACCAAAGGAGTGCATGAGCGCACCCTGCCACATCTACCACTGCACCAAGAGTTCCAAGGGACTGAACTCTGACTTTTAGCCGAACCTGTGTAGACACCTACCACTATCTCGTCAACTGCTTCCGGTAAACGTCTCTCTCTCTCTCTCTCTCTCTCTCTCTCTCTCTCTCTCTCTCTCTCTCTCTCTCTCTCTCTCTCTCTCTCTCCTCTCCCTCTCCCTCACTCTGTACTTCGTAAGTACCTAAGGAAATGAATCAGTGCTGACTTCCCCTTTTTTCTTCTTGCTCCTTCCGACGTGCATTACACCAACCCCTTGAATGCGGTGTGACCAAAATAGTAGTACATCCTTGCAAATACTCTGTACACAGGAGACAATGACGTGTTGTGCAGTTTTAGAAAGACACATAAATAAAATTGGGGGCTCTTTAAATTTTCGGTTGATTTTGCCTTAAGTTAAAGTATATATTTAATCAGTTTCTTTTTAGGGTGCTTTATTTATGGGTAATATTTGACATAGGTTGTTCAAAGGGCTTTTTAAAATCTAATTTTCTATAAGATTGTGCAAGTGGTGTTTGCCATCTATATCACAGCGTCTCCATTCCCGTCTGGCCGGACACTGCGAGACAGCTGCTACACGACCATGTCGCCACCAGGTAGTCACGTCTGCTATTCGAGCATTTTGCCACGCTCAGCAGTTTCAAGCACGTACCAGTTTGAAGTTACGATCAGCGCTGAAGTGCCTGGATACGCAGAAATCACATGCTGAAGTGAAACTTCCCAGTGCTTGATTCGACGGAAAGGCATCTTATAGACAACAAGTTAGTGCTTTTTCGCGACCACTGAGACATCTAGGGGCGCGTTTTTAACTAAAGGTTTAGTTCCTTTCCTCGCTACCGAGCACGAAACCAGGGCGCACCAGCGTGGCTGTGTACCGATGTACGTAGACTCTTCGTCCAGCTCGTGACGAGACCTTCAGACTTTTCACCGCTCTACCTTCTCTACATACTACAGAATGTAGTCAGCGACAAGGATATTCATAGTAGCGTATAGGATGATTACCGAATTGTAGTACAGCACAACTGTAGTTGAACTAGTAGTGTGTTATTTAATTCTTTAATTTGGTGCTAGCGATGGAATCGAAGAGAGCCGGAGACACTATGATTAGTATCTATATTCGTCCTTCCCTCCATTTGGAGGACTGTCTAGAATGAATGAATTTTCGCTACTTCGTTTCACTCGGGGCTAGGATGCATGTCTACTTACAGTTTCTGTACCTAACTGTTGCAGAGGGTGCAAGTTACGTGGCGTAAAATTTTCACTTCTCATTGCTTCCCTCACCCGTTCGACCATCCTTAGAAGTGTTGTCCATTTCTGTTCCCACTCAGAGCTCCTAGCTGCATTTAGCAGCTACGACGGGATTTGTGTGTCAACTGGCTGCATAACGGCTTCAGTGACTGTACTCGCGGACACGTGCTATTGAAGGGCTTTCAATTAAAAATTAGCACAACAATATTTTAAATTCTGAAGACATTATGGCTTTCTAAGTAAAATTTTATGTAAACGATATTGCAATACGGTAATAATTTAAAGTCGAAACAAAATATGTGATTTTATGTGAGTACTATGCATGAATGTTAAGTGATTTATATACAGCCTACTATTATTTGAAATTCTTATAACAAAGTAAGTAAATTATATGATGCATGACGCTAGCCAAGAAAAGTTGGCATTGATATATAAAAAAAAGTTTCTTTTTAACATTTTAACATAAATTAACAATGTGAGAGAACACCTTTTTCATACTAAGTTGTTAACTAAATTTTGCCATACTGGACACTTTAAAACAAGTTTTTTTAAGCATAACAGGGTATGAAATTGTTAATTGTGCTAATACTGCTACTAATGAAATTAATTATGAAATAATTACCTGCACCAGTATTTTTGTTTTATTAATTTATTTAATTCCTTATAGGAGGTGCACTTCATTATTTATCTTGATTGACATTTTAAATATTGGTCAAGTAATGTGTTTACGAATTGTACAAGGCCAGAGATTCAGCACGTATCCTTATTATTAAACATATATTTTGTTGATGAAATTTTCTCAGAAGTTAAAAATAAAAGTAAACGAAAAAAGTAGCACATCGATTCAAAGCTTTTCTAAAGGGCCAATGTGCAGTTTAATTTTAAGCAGTTAGTGAGGTTCGAACATATTTTTCGTGCGAGAACTTAATGAATTGGTGTAGGTATACAAAATTACCTGTCTTGCAGTATAACATGTTTGGCTATGCTCATATTTGCCCTGTTTGGTGTCGTGTTCGTATATCGTAGCCACATCAGTCAAGGTAAAGTAATTTTGGTTTGTTTTTGTTTGCGATGTTTAATAATTAAATCAAGTGCGTCATGTTAAGTGTTTCCTTAGCAACGGTATTTTTCCGTGC
This sequence comes from Dryococelus australis, assembly GCA_029891345.1. Taxonomy (NCBI): domain Eukaryota; kingdom Metazoa; phylum Arthropoda; class Insecta; order Phasmatodea; family Phasmatidae; genus Dryococelus; species Dryococelus australis. The sequence goes on along the minus strand of CM056994.1, from coordinate 157,687,111 downwards.
GAGATTAGGCTCGTGTGTATAGCCATTTACCTAAGCCAGAGTTTTGCTTTATGTTGCACTAATGTAATCTAAGTAGGAGCATAACACTGTCGAGCTGTTGTGAAGTTTAAGGGTTTCTGTTTACGTGCTGTTTAGCACCCATAAAAGTAAGCATGTTGTTTGTTTACGCTCGCATCACAGTTTTTATATTGGTACGCGCGGAAGAGCGCTAATCTCTTGTCTGGGCGATGTTGTTTTGTTCGGCGCAGAAGTGTCAACTGCGCGGCGACATAACCCACCCGTCATCTGTGTTGTTTGTTTACGTTTCATCCTAGGGGAATTTTGTTTTCTCCCCAATGTTTTAAGAATACTTCAACAGAATGTATGTAATCATGGGACTTGTGTAAATAGGCTTTTTCCAGAGTTTAAATTTAAATTTAAGAATTGTATTAAACTACATGCACTTAGCCTGGAGGGGAATGCAGATCTAGTGTACAATGTAAACAGATAAAAGTATAACCAATATGCTTGGTTAGTTAACTGTTTTAATAATGTGTCTGTGTTTAAAGGTTAAGCTTTAAGTTAATTTTTGCCATCATGGATGGCAGTGTCGTACCAGTATACATGCTTAAAGTCGAAACAAATCATGTGAGAATTTATGTGGTTGACAGTATGTCCGTACTATTCATGAATGTTAACTAATCAATATGTAGACTAATTCCGTTTTATAATTTGATAACAAATTAAGTTACTTAAATTGTATGACTCATGATGCTAGCCAAGTTAAGTTACAAGTAATTTGTAAAAAAAAAAAAGTTTCTTTTTACCTTTTTTACATGAATTATCTATGAAAACCCCCCTTTTTTATATGTTAAATTTTTAACTAAATTTTGTTGGACCAGATACTTTTAAATATTTTTTTTTATATAACATGGTTTTGAAATTGTTAAGTGTGTTAATACTACAACTACAGAATTTTTTTGTTTTATTTATTTATTTCATTCCTTGTAGGAGATCCACTTCATTATTTATCTTGATTGATTTTTTAGATGTTGGTCTTGTAATGTGTTTACGAACTATACAATGCCAGATCTTCATCACATATCATAATTATTAAATATATACATTTGTTGAAATTTTTTCAGAAGTTAAAAATAAAATTCAACAAAACTGTAGCAGATCGATCTAAGGTTTTTCTAAAGGGCCAATATGCAGTTCAGTTCATCTTCATCCTGTTGTAGAAATACAGGTATATGTTTGTAGACATATCTTGTTTCATGTTGAGCAATCATGAGACGGAATTCCTTAGGCAGAGATGCAAGCTAAGATTCTTTGTCAAGTGCTGCCAGTGATTAAATTCTCCCTATGTCACAATAGCTGATAGAATCTCCTGACTGCTAGAACAGCATGCAAATATTTTCACAATGATGCACAGCGAGTTTTTTTGGCTGATGCATAGCTGCTAACCTCAAATGATTATGCAATCTCAAGTGAATCAGATCTTGCGAATGACAGACGAACTGCAAATGAGCCACAGAGCTTGTTTCTCTGCATATATATCTTTGTTTTATACACACACAAAATCCTTATCTAACATAGGAACACTCTATATACAACTGCAAGGAAGTGGGAAAAACCCTACAGTTAGTGCCTTAGGATATACTTAGCCTTGCAAGCCTTCTCATAGTCTGGGGTAATGCCTATGTTATGAATGTGTTAACTATATCCTAACAGGTTCGGAAATCACCCCCAACTATAGTTATAAGAATACATAGTACATACTTGGCCTTGCAAGCCTTCTCGACGTCTGGGGTGATATCTATGTTAAGAATATAGTAACTATATCTAAACCAGTTTGAAAATGACCATCAATTATGCTTATAAATACACCTCTGTCAAACATAGCATTGTAAGCCTACTCATTGATGGTGGTGATGCTTATGTTATGAATTTGGTTTTATATTTTACAGATGGTTCGTGAATTACAGTCAACGTTGCTTATAATTAGATATTGGTCTAACTTGTCCTTGTGAGATTTCTCATCATATGGGGTGATGCTTATGTTATGAATTTGGCAACTATATATTATATGATTGTAGAATTTTCCCTAACTATGCTTATAAGTAGACATAGGTCAAACTTGACCTTGAGAGCCTTATCATCATCTGATGTATGCCTATGTTATGAATCTGTCAATCATATCTTACATGGTTCAGAAATTACAGCCAGCTATGCTTATAAGAAAACAAAAGGCAATTTTGACCCTTCGGCAATTTTCATTGTCGAGTGTAATGCCTATGTTATGATTTTGATAGTTGTATCTGACACATTCGGAAATTACTGCCAACTATGCCTATGTGAGCATAGATCGTACTTGACCTGAGGCTGATGCAGTATCTTGGAACAGGGCCTCCCCCTCCACATGGAATGTGTACAATCATTCGGTAGGAAGGAATAACTATAATACTAATATTGTTTGGGAGCACCCAGGGAACATCGACTAGATTGTGCAAAGGCCAAGATGGCCATCGTATTGGAACGCATGTGCTGTTCAGAACATACTTATGAAAGGGACAGGGGTACAGGAAGTTTCCAGACATTGTACTGGCTGACAACATGTCCACCCCACTGCTGCTGCTGGTCGGGGGTGGCTTTTTGATAGGGACACAGAGCAAATATGACTTCCGGCCGCGTAGGGCTTCGTGATAGGGACACAGCACCATTCGTGTGGGGTTCCATCTGAGGGACACCGACACCATTGTGTCAGTCAGCAGCATACACCAGGGGCAGAATTATAGAGCAGGAAGTAAGAAGATTCCAAACTTCGATAGCGTACTGGCTACCGGTGGGGCAGGGATACAGCCGCAATTTTGCCAGTCAGCAGCATTGGCCAGGGGCAGAATGATAGAGCAGGCATTAGGAAGCTTCCATACTTTGTTGGTACTGCTGGTGGGGCTTCATCTTAGGGAGACACGCCATCGAGTGGGGCTCCATCTAAGTGAGACAGCTGCCATTCAGCTGGGGCTTCGTGAAAGGGAGAGACACGCCGTTGAGTGAGGATCCATCTTAGGGAGACAGCCGACAGCCAGTGGCATTGGTCGAGTGGGGCTCCATCTTAGGGAGACAGCCGCCATGTTGCCACTCAGCAGCTTTGGTCGAATGGGGTTCCATATTTATTAGAAAGACAACATTATGCCAGTCAGTGGCATTGAGAGTATGGCTCCATCTTAGGGAGATGGCCACTAGTCAGCACCATTGGAGCTTTGTCTTTCTGACACTGATGCCATTTTGCCAGTCAGCATCTTTGGCCGAGATGGCAGAACAGAGAGCAATGATAGAGTGGGGAACTTCCAATTGTTTCCCTGTCATAATAGCCAGCAATATGGCAACCTTCCGCCATCATGGCCACAATCTAGTGAGACTTCCAAGATGGACGACTGGATTGACAGAGCAGGAAATTGTCTGCCCACTGCGACTGGCCGACATTGCCACCCACTGCTGCCAACAGTAATCTTGCCAGTTAGTGCGACTTCCAAGATGACCGAACAGATTGACAGAGTAGGAAGTTCTGGTTCAAGATGATGGCTGCCACTGGCCGACAACATGGCTAACTACTGCCGCCATGTCCGCCATATTGCCAGACAGTACGACTTCCAAGATGTTACTGGTCATCAAAACGGCCACCGCCGGCTTGCTGATAGCCAACATGGTCGCCGGGGGTGACATACCACATCCCTCATGAATCGAACGCCACAATTTGGAGTTATGGGTAGAACGCAAGAGTATGAAGTATATGTGTGCGAAAAACATGAATATTTCGCGAAATTTTGCTGGTGTTTGGCCGTTTTTGGCCGCTTTCTTTGCGAAAAATCACAGTTTAAGCGGGAAATCAAATATAGTGGCAATGTGTCCTTGTGCCCTGAGCCCCGAGTCCCTGCCACAGAAAGAAACTTTTTCAAATTACTCGTCACCGTCGCATTTCATATTTACTTACGAAAGTTTCTTCGTACTAATGAAACTTCAAAACCGTTCAAGACACACTCCTCGGTTATGGTACTGAATGTTCGTATGAATGAAAGCGACACTTCAGTTACATATGATTCCGAAACCGTATAAAAACATGTTTAATTGTTAATTTGAATGGGTACAGTAGATTTTTACAATGAAAGACTAATCGAAAAGTGCAATATGATTTTCTGTTTTACTTTTAATTTGGTCTAGCTCGTGAACTCAAATAATGGGGAATTATACGTGCCCAGTGTACTAATATTTATCATGTACTTGGTATTTCCACACTATTACTTAATACTACATTCTTTGCATACCATAAAGATAACATTTTCCCAAAACACTAATAATTTGAACTTCTGGTAAGTTCGGAAGTAATAGTGGTTCTATGTCCTGTATTGTAAAAGAAAAGTAAACATTTATTTACTCAGTGAGAGATAGTACTACAAGACCTACCCACCCTACAAGTAACAGAGTAATACTAAAAATATCAACCCTCTAAACAACGCTTTCAATTGATGGCCAGAAAAAAAATTATAACGTTTTTTTATTGCTGGAAAACGGTTTATCAGCAAACTGAGTTTTGTAATTGCGCATTTATGACAATATTGCGTAACTTAAGGTTACTGTATTTAGAATGAATCCACATTCGAAAGAGACTTCCTTACTCGAGTGCTACATAATGAGGTGGCGCAATGGTAAACCATTGGACAAGCATTGGGAGTGACACATGTTCGAATCCCGGACAGGCACTCCTGATATAATTTTCCCGGGGTTTAATGAAATAGTTTCCCCATTCGTGCTTGTCGTAACAATTTTCTCCGTCTGCAATTACCTCACTTTCGAGAATACATTAGGCCCTACGTACCTATCTTCCTCGAGTGCTGAATTTATAGAATAACCCTGTCAGTTATCTGTTTACATGTTAACATTTCAGTTGCAGTAGCCTACCTAAGTAGAAGGAGCATGTCTATTCTACGATATATTGGCATCGAGAAACCTTTGACATATGGCCCCGTCACGCCCTCCTCTCCACCCCTTGACACCACGCATCTACCCCCTATCCTCACTCCCTTCCCTGCCCAAACCCTATGTGCCATGTTGAACTGTTGATTGATGGTGGGCTACCTCCTCTACCCTCTCCACAAAAATGTGTTATGATTAGCAACCGCTCTTCCTCTCCCCCACTCTATGCGTGATGAACTGATGGCTGATGGTGAGGTTCCTCCTTCATTCTCTCCTCAATTGTATTGTGATTAGCCGAAGGGATACACCGCATCCACCTGCCTTCTTCTACTCTGTGTTAAGATGTGTTGTTGGCTGATGGTGGGGTTATCCCTCCCTTCCCGACCCTCCTTGAGAGGGGTGCTGTGATTTGTTGTTGGCTGAGGCAGTGTAATACTGGCACAAGTATACATGTTGGCTCTTAGATTTTGACATGTTGACTGCCGAGACTGACTGAGGTTTGGAGCTGCTGGAGAGCGACTGAGGCGTTATTTATTCGACTGATGAAGATAGATGACGGGCTTGGGGGGGAGGGGGGTGAGGATGATCAAAGTATATTTGTGTATTGGCATTACGAATAATATGTAATTACAAATTAAGTGTGCACAAGTAGAGTAAATCCAAATAAGTATCGAGACAATCTGTAAACACTTGCATAAATTCACACATGTCCTCTCCCTAGGACTACCAGATCTCGACTAACCTCCGTATGATTTCCGTCATTTGTATCTCACTAATTGACTAATTACTTACCTGTGTTCGTCTGCCGTAATCATTTCCAACATTATTAGAAACAAATCTATATTTAAGTTATTATGTGTTATTAATTAAAGAGTTACGTCATATAAGACTGTTTATCTGCTACGTATGTATCCCCAACACTTGGTGTATATGGAACATTTCTGTGGTCGAGTTATTGAATATTTAGAGTTGTATAAGCCCCCTGTTTTTCACACTTTTTATTCCCTCATGAAAAAAAAATCCTATTTTAATAAAGAAGAGTGTTGGTTTAATCCATACTGGATTACTATTTGGTAGAGGTTTACGTTGACATTAGGTTAAAAAATCAATGAAACACACATCAAAAAACATATTATTCACACTATATTCAAAACATGAATTCTTCATTCACATGTCTTTTGTGTAACATAAAAAAAATTGAAATATACACAAAAATCTACAAATATGCGATGAATGTAACATATTTTTTTTTATAAACAATTGATCAGAATTATTATGTTACATTGTCACAATCAGGATATTATTCTTATATCATGGAAATTTTCTTCTGAATGCTGGAGGTCAACTCTCACAGCTGAAAGGCAGGTCAAAACATTGGTGTTCGAAGACGATGTTTTGAGAAACAATAAAAATCCCTTCCCTGTTGAATAATGATGTAAATTTAATACAGTTATAGCGAACCAGTAAACATGGCCATGCTGATGAATGATGATGTGGTGAGGCAGTTAAATTATCTTCGGTGGTGAATGTTGTTTCTGAAGTAGCAGATAGGTTAGATGAACTACTTTCGACAACACATATTTGACACTGTGTTTTAATGTAAACTACCAGCCAGACAGTTGGCGAACCACCCTCGCAGTGACGCCAAGGTAGAGATGCAACCTTGCAGTGAGGTGGTCGCTTCTTTGATGCCGGTGTAACAGCTCTCACACTGAGGAATGGTGTTTTCATTATATTATTTTAGTGTTGTTTTAGCTGGAGATACCTGCAGACTATTCTTTGATCTGTGACTATGACCTCGCATCAGATGGTCGATGTTGAAGTATCTGGTAGAGGTGGTCGAAGCAGTTGGTGGCAGTTGAAGTGACTGGTAGACATGCTGGTTTACAGTTAGAGGTGGTGGAGGTGGTGTTTGACGGATGGTATGCTTGGCAGATGTTAAGCCTGGTGGTTGTTGGCAAGTAGGGGAAAAATTTATTAGTTATTCTGAAGTGCCCCCGAGGCAATGTCGACATATGGTTGGGCCGGGTGTAACATTTATCGTCAGTGCGTGATCATGAGACTTTTGTAACACATCAGTAAATATGTCATGGGCATGTGAACGAAAGTGAAACTGGGACACAAAATACTTACATTTTGAGTGAGTCATTCCAAATATTCCTCGTACAGGAGTGATTGCAACATGTTATATTTCATCCCCTTTGCTTTATCCACACACTGTTCATTCCAAACAAATGTATGAGTAAAGTTTAGGGTGCTAATTTAGGAAATGTATGATTATGTGGCCGGTACATTCATGCTTCATCACTCCCGTTAGATCTTTGTTCACCATTGGAAACTTCTGTGGATTATCTGGTGCATAATTATAAGTATCAAACCATGAAACCAAATCAGGGGAAACACACTTCTAGACATTGTTACAGTAATTTTAATAAATAAGGGATTCGGTATCACAATACAGGTAATGCAAAGCCTGCTGAGGAAATTTCTGTGACATGTAATTATAGCGAAAGTCGTAGAGGTACAATTTAGAGAAGTCTAGAATGGCAATACCAGTGTACAAAAGTTTGTTAAAAGTAACAAAGGTCTTTCCAAGTTCAATGAGGACTAGATTAAAATCGGTGATTCGTTATGCTTTGAATGTAGGGCACCCAATCAATTCTACTGCACTGTAAATCGTGTCATACTGCGATACGACACTTATGCCTCTTTTCTGGTGGAAATTCTGTAAAGTTTCACTATAAATGGAATCATTCATGAATTAATCATTCGTGAATTTAAAAAACGATTTTTCGCATTCGTTAGCAGTCTGAGCACTTTTTCAATATTGAAATTTGTGTACGCTCTCATCCACACCTCCATCTCAAAGGGCAGCACGCGATGAACAGCATCGAGTTTGTCTCCGTACTTCAAATTTTGATTCAGAATGTCCCTGTGTATAATGTAATTCTTCTGTGGTGCGAGAGTTAAAAACAATTTTTAAGGTTTGCCAAATGTAATTCTTCTGTGGTGCGAGAGTTAAAAACAATTTTTAAGGTTTGCCATTCGGAGGTATGCCAAAGACTGGGGCAAGAGGCAGATCACCTAGGGCATCGTGACTTTCATTCAGAAAGATAAATCTACTTCCGCAAAAAAAAAAATGTTTTCCGGGTTGGCGAAATCCCTTGTTAAAAACACATCCTGCTCAACCTCCTCTAAATTACTAATAATTAGGCAGCTTACATATCATAGTATGACTGTACAGGCCCTTAACATAAAAGTAACAAATATACTTGTCTGGCACACTGGAATCGTACTTTTCTCCCATGTATATATTATTGGCTTCCATATGTATTTTGGAAACCTGGGTAATACTGCCCCTGACCCCACACTCTATGAAATGATACTTCTCTTCGTACAACAGCTTCTGCTGCAAACCTGTTTTTATCATTAAAGCATTCCACAAGAGGGACGGAAATGTGACGTACATAGCACGGTCCAGAACATATCCTGCCAAACATATGGTCCTGAAATTTTCAAAAATATCTGCCAATAATTCACATGTTCTCATGAAATATTGACTTGTGTACTCTAGCAAATTTTAATAATGGAATGCATTCAACAATGATTGGGCAAGAGCATGATCAGACTCTCCATGGATTTAACAAAGTCAAAAGTAAATAGTACCTTTCTTTGTACCAAATCAAACTGTGTGTCAGCTGGGTAAAATTAGCTGGTGATACTCCACTGGACAGGAGACCAATTACCTTCCAATATCTCCAGAGATGCACTCATAAATTAAAAAGAATCAATGAAAGACTCTGCACGACTTGCCTACCTTCATGCAAGTCTAATCAACGGGGAATAATTTTTGTGATGCATTTATAACTGCCCAAGGTCATTCCAAGAACCATGATACCATAGACTAGTCATTTTAGCTCAAAATGACAATTTAAAAAAAAAATCATACAAGTAATAAATATAGTTAAAGTCATTCTGAAAAACATAATATAAGTCCCCGAGTATAAAGCTTGTGCGATGGCCGCCATATTGGAAAATGGGGGCCAAAATATGATTTATTGCGTTTATTTCATGAACTATACATTTAAAAGAAAAAACCTTTTAACAAAAAGTGTTCACCATACAAATTACTACAAACGCGGTTTTTTTTAATGTTTTGCTACAGCCAACCATTTCGGCAAAAAATTTGTGATTTAAACTTTTTAAGAATATGCTACCTCATTGCACATGGACGACTATTGTGTTTTGCGTCATAAATACAGGCTCCGATCCAAAACATGAAAAGGGAAAACATTTTTGTGCCATTAAATTTTTGCAGTATATATTTTTTAATCTGGATGAATAGTTCCATGTAGTATTACAATGATACAAAAAAGGCATTAAGTGATTTCATTTACGTAATTTTTTTGAATAATAATGACTTTCTTTGGGACTAAACATCAATATTCGGACTAATGATGACACATGATCAACCTAATAAAACTTATATCCCAAGTAAATTTTTACAAGTAATATTTCTAAGAAAAGGTCATTTAAAAAATTCATACAAGCAAAAGAATTGTACACACTAGTTCAAAGACACCTATATAACATACTTAAAGTCCCCGGGTTAAACGATGTGCTACGGCCGCCATAATGTTTTCTTAGTATCATAAGTTGTGCCATAAACTCAAATTGTATAGTTGCAGCAGCTTTTTAACAGTTGGCAGGATAGTGTTGTAGTATGCCTCCGATAGATGCCATGTCTGTGTTGGTTTGAGAACTTAATGCTCATGGGAGCTGTTTTTGGTGACAACTTTTAGCTGCAATCCATTCAGCAGTGTGTGGGAATTTTTTTTCGTCTTTTGCATAGGCTATTAGAAAACCAATTCCGCTGTAAAACGTACAAAATTGGAAAATATGGCGATTCATATATTTTTTTTATCGAAACAATTCAAACATCAGTATACCTTCAGCACGATTTTCTAAGTTTAGTTGTTAAAGTAATTACTTCCACCACAACTACATACAATGTTCCTGAAAATTTATGTACTTTTTATCAGAGTTTAGCATTTCATTATATGCATGAGACTTCTATTAATGATTATCTTTGATATAATTTTAAAATATTTTGCTATAATTATTACATTGTTAAGTACTTCTGGTCAGTTATTTTGTTATATGAATTATTTGTGTATACCGGTTAATACTAAACAAAATCATGAAAACGATTTGTAAACATATAATCTGCAAATAAGTGTTTCTCATTCCACTATAATTGCTTCTAAGTGAGTACTGTGTTATAGTATTAATATAGAAAATTTCTACTTTATATAATTTACCCTTAGGCAACCGTATACAGTATCTAGGGATGGTTAATAATCTGTGGTTTGACTGTGTGTTTTCACGTATACTTAATTATTAAATGAAGCAAGCTGGGAAGTAGATAATGGATCACGAAAAATGCATTTTGTGTGACGGCATACTGGGAAATGGAAAGACTGTGGTTGTGAAAAGAGGTCTAGAAGGGATTATCAGTGCGAGTAAGAAAAGATAAAATGTTTTGTGGGAGAAGATGGTTGAAATTCAAGAGATTAAAGTTAATGTTGGTTGTAGGCAAGTATATACCAAGCATCATAACAGCAGCAAAGCGCCGAACAAATTACAATGAGCAGCAGGAAGGTACCTGTACACCTTTTCCTAGGTCAGCATCTTCTTTCAAATACAAGAATTGCAGTATTTTTTGTGGAGATGAAAGTTTAAGTTCGGACCCAAAAACTTCAAAAATTAGAAGGCACCACGTAACGAAAACTGGGACTTTCAAGATAAAACAGTCTATTCTGGATAAATGTGATGAATGTAAAGATACATTTAGTGAAGTTGTCAAGTCCCGAGTTATACCAGTTGACCTAATTGCTGAAGAAGCATGATATCACCACAAATGTTATGTTCGCTTTAGAAATTTCACAGTGTTTGTAAAATCGGGATACCTCTTAACGAGGAACATGACAAAATACTAAAGTTGTTTTTTGAGTGCATAGAGAGTCACGATGTATGCCAGTATTATTTTCCTGAACTACATGAAATTACTGACACATTTCCAGGAGGAGACATCTGCGACAGTTCTGATTACATACTCAGGACATGTTTAAGGGATCACTTCAAAGACAGAGTTGTAATCGCAGACGCATCTAGAACACATGCTTCTACCTGAACTCAACTAATGAATGTGTGCAGACAGACATAAGAGAAAAAGTGTTTTCTACAATTTGTATTCGATAACGCAGATGTAAATACTACGACACTAGACGGCAAAGGAACAGTCCACCTACTTGGTGCTACCAAATGTGTGACACCAAATGAAGCAGTAGCAGCCTCGTCTGCTGTACCTAGAAATCTGAAGGAAAAAAAAACCAATCCTCCTATCAACTCCATACCATTAGTACATTACAGAAATAGTGCTAAATGCGGTCAAAATAAAATCATGATAGCATCCATCTGAGTAAATACTGCTGACAGGGTATTGGTAAAACATGGGCTTAAATTGGATATAGGATGGAATTCTGAGTTCTTATTTTCATAACAACCATCTTCCTTTCTGGAATGGGTAAATGCAAGAAGCTATGCAAGAGGCAAGAAGTTAACAAAGTTCTCAAGTGTTATCAGTCCCATTCATAAACTTAAATCCAAACAATATGATGACTATCAGTTCTGCATTAACATTTGCTGCATCAGAATGCCATGGCAGAAAAAAAGCCTTGTATTATCATGTTTTATCAACCGTTTTTCATCAAGGCATGTGATATTGTGGCCACAGCAGAACAAGGAAGCCCTATTTCTTCTATAATTATCAGACTAGGGGGGTTTCATTTGCTTATGAGATTTTTTTTTTTGGTTTCTGTAGGGCACATTATTCAGGGAAGTGGAATTGAAGAGCTATGGGCTAGTGTTTATGCAACAACAAACACTATTCCTCACTTGACATGAGACCATGCATTTTCGCGCTCTTCACTGGCTCATATACTCACATTCAGTCATTTATTCAAGTTCTTGATACACAAATTTCCATCTCTAAAATATAACATGTTCGACTCTCTTATAGTGCACAGTGAAAAACGTTTAAGAAATGAGGTGTCGCCTGCAGAAGTCCTGTCATAAAATATAGTAATAACTTTCATCGACGATTTTTAAGCAAAGTGCAAAGAAGCTGAAGAAATAAGTCGGACAGAGAAGTTATGGTTTCAGTACATGCACATGGTTGGTCTTGTGATGCAGTTTATTAGAGCAGAAAGAACAGGAGACTGGGAACTTCATTGTCTACTTTTGTCAACATCCTACCTTTCTTCCATGCTGCTGGCCATACCTTACATGACAAATCAGCTCATATTTATATGCAGAAAATGCTGAACTTAAAATCACATATGACAGCAGATGCCTACAATCAGTTTTCCAATGGAGGTTTTTTCTACATTAGACAAACAGAAATATTTTGCGCTGTAATGTGGAGTGATATAGTGATAGAACAGACATTAATGAGGAGTATGAAGTCTATAGGTGGACTTGTCCATGGGAAGGTAATGACGGAAGAAACCCTGCTGAGATGTGTTACTTCACTTCCACTTTGCAGCGAGGTTACCAAGGCACTTGAAAGTTTTACTGATGTATTTTCATTGACATGTGATCAACACATAGAAGAACGCACAAGCCGACAAATTCGAGATTCTCAAGATCAGTACATCATTTGCCAGTGGTTGATGCAATATAACCCATTTACTTTGTAATCTGGAGCGTTGATATGACTTTCAACAGGACTGATAGAAAATGCATCAGTGACTTGTGACAAGGTAGAAGAAAAAGGAGCAGCTTCTATTGCGGCATTGGAAGGGAAAGACTTTGGTTTAGTCACGTTACGAAGAAAGGACAAAGTGTTACCACTAACAGCAATGACCTCAGCTATCAGTGCTCGAGACCACACTGCAATAGTAAATACCCATCAACTCTTCAATAGAATCATATGTGTTGTCAAAAAACCACATCAGTTGAAAAACTGTTTTAGATTTTAGCTTGCACCAAAGCCTCCTGCTTTGTTTCACAATGTATCTAAAAGAAAAGGAAACAAATCATCTTTGTGCACAGCCTCCAAATATGAATAGGCGCCAAATATCCCCGAGGGCTGTATATATACTATAGATGGTGGTTACTTACTCCACTCTGTAGTGTGGCCCCGGCCTGCAACTTATAGAGACATTCATGTATGCTACATTAATTTTATATTTCTCATTATGGAAACAACTGTGTTGTGGTATTTGATGGCTATCCAGAGGAACCAACAATAAAATGTTGCGAGCAACAGAGACGATCATCTAGAAGGACATCTGCAACTATCCTACTCCAAGAAAACACAATAACTACCACAGCACAAGCTGAATTTCTTGTCAATACGTAAAACGAAATATCTCTTGTCTAGTACCTTTAATGTCACTGCAGGGCTTCAAACAATTAATTTAATTCAGCATACTATGATGCTGAAGTGCTTATTGTTCCTGTGGTACTATAAATGGCAGAAGTTGGATCAACCACAGTGGTTATCGGTCAAGACACACATTTGCTTGTGCTGTTAACCACTCTTGCAGCACATACCAACAATATTTGGTTCCTCCACCCTGAATCAGGTTGTAAAAATAAAGAATCTTTATTCTGAATTGCAAGACAGCAAAATCTACAGGTGAACGTGATGTTCTACTGTTTGTACATGCTGTAACTGGATATGATACAACGTCTTCACTTTTTAAGCAAGGAAAAGTAAAGCACTGAAAATTCTGCAGAAAGTTCACGAACTCAGGACAGACATGTAAGTCTTCAATCAGCCATCTTCATCTAAGGAAGACGTTTCTACAGCAGGGGAAAAATTCCTACTTCCATTGTATGGCACTCGTCAAAACCATTCATTAGATGAGTTGCGATACTACAGATATTGTAATCTTATTTCAAAACAACCTCCACAAAAATAATTCGATCTTGCCTTACTGCCTCCAACATGTGATGCAGCTGCTCAACATTCCTAGTATGTTTACTTAAAAGTTCAGCACTGGAAAGGAAATATGCTACAACCTACTGGCTGGGGATGGGCCAGGCATAATTGAGCTTTGCTTCCTGTTTGCTCCACTCAAAACCCAGTACCACAATATCTATTGAACATTATTTCCTGTGGATATAAAGCACACTCTTCCAGAAACTGTGAATATGCTAGAGCTGGACTTAACTGCTCTGATATGCGCAGTGTCTGCCAAGGTTTGTCATGCATGAACTGCATTGAAGCAAGTGAACTTTCTGATGGTGAAATTGAAGATACTCAGTAATTTAAAGTAATGAAGATTTTAGTTATTCCGTACTAATTGTTTCCTGCCAAGTAATTGGCATTTAACTAGTAAAAAGTTACTTGAAGGGATCAGTAGATAAGAATGTTAACGGTATTGGTTTTTGATGACATTTCTGTCGTAAGTACCTGAATTAAATCATTTAATTATGAAGAAAGTAATAATCGCTCAGTCAAATACTCACGTTAACGAAATTCCTTCAAGCCGCTTTGAATCATACTAGTTTTAGAGGGTTTTGATAATACATTAATCAAAGTGTTCTCTTAATAGAATGTAAATGGAAAAAAAAGATTCCTGTTCTTTTTTAATGTCACAGCGTGTATTTATGATGTAAAAGATGTTCATGCATGGGGCTGGCATATTTTATAAAGGTTTCAATCACATTTTGAGACAAAACAGATGGTAGTAGCAAACAATACATACGGTGCTTTTTTAAAGAACTTTTTATGATGAATATATTTCTAAAACATTTTTTATAAAATTAGTGGTTTTCAAAATAGACCCAAAGGAACTAATTTTTGGCCGCCATTTTCCAATATGGTGGTCGTCGCACAAGGTTTATTCTTGGGAACTCTTAGTATGTTATTCACGAGAGCTTGAACTACATGTGTACCAATTCCCGTGCTTGTATCAATTTTTTTTTTACGATTCCTAAAATGACTGGGCTATTACCCAAATGTTTTATTACCACAGTTCCATCGTGTTTTGTAATGTGTCTCTCAGCGAATGGCTTCATAAGAATGTGGGCATCATAATCCTGCAGATTGTGAAATACAGCTACCAGTAAGGTTTTCTTACGTGTGAACATCAAAATACTCCGATTTTGTGCACGGCCTTAGACTGCGCCCATAAAATGATCATGATCGATCACAAACACTTTGCCGAGCTGCTTATTACATTTGTGACAACATGTTTGAGTCATTAGCCTAGCTATCTCGGCTATTGTTATTGGCATGATTGGAATGGTTATGCTGTATATGTCGGCAACCCACTTTAATTCAACATACTTATCAACCATCATGTAAATCCAGTCTTCACCCACAAAATCATGATAATGTGACAAACTTTAAATCTTAATTATACACGAGCAGAATGCTACAATCATATGGTACATGCTTA
Organism: Dryococelus australis; assembly: GCA_029891345.1. Taxonomy (NCBI): domain Eukaryota; kingdom Metazoa; phylum Arthropoda; class Insecta; order Phasmatodea; family Phasmatidae; genus Dryococelus; species Dryococelus australis. The sequence continues at coordinate 157,671,683 of CM056994.1, read as the reverse complement.
TTGATGGTTGTACTGCTACTAGTGCTAATGTGTTGTAACAAAGTGGACATGGGTTTCTGATAATATTAGGTACTGTACTATGCAACAAATCCCATAATTTGCTGATTGGCGAAATTCTTAAATTCAAGGGACTTTTTGTTCTCAGTCGGTAAAGTACACCTCACAGCATTCTATTGCTGGCACACTGCATTATGTTTGCAAGTTTCTCCTCACTTGAGAATACTGAAGGCAATGCTCGCAAACAACATTTCTGTTAGTGTTTTTAGTCAACTGACTGTTAAGCAGTCATGACATAATTTTAATCATTTAATAATGCAGTTGGGCAGTACTACCACCGGCACAAATAGCCAACATGTTTACATGGTGCTCATGATGCATAGGAGATATACATATGGGTAAGACCATTCCTTCATCGGCGTTATCAAAATATTCGTCAACAATATTTCTAACTTTGTCTTCCACAGAGTAGACATTAATAGAAATACTATTGAGCTTCTCGTAAGGTGTGATTACATTCAACATCGCAGGAGTCGACAATTCTTTCGTATTCGAACCCGGTACAGGTTTTGGATACAAAAAGTTATTGATGATATTGTTTGTGGCAGGAAATAAACCCGCTACTATTCAGTACAGGGAGCATTTGTCTTTCAGGCACTGCACATTAATGCAGGATTTCCTATTGGTAATGAACTTAGGTAGGTTTGAGTGAGATGCACCTATAGTGAATGACCTGTATTACGAAATGGTTATTTCCATTTGCAATATCAGTTTCATTCCCCATCTGCTGCCCCTCGCAGAAAACGGACTAAGATTTGTAGCAAGTTGAGGAACAGTACATCCATTATATATATATCGCAAACATTGGATGAATGGAGGTCGGTGAGACAGGAGTCTCAATTTACCGAAAAACTCCGCCCCTTCCCCCCCCCCCCCATAGTTTCCCAACATCTCGCACATGGTATACAACTTGACATACTGCTTGCCACATGAACTGGTGTTTTTACCACAAAGTGTTTAAAAGTGCTTAAAAACTATAATTCTATTTATCAAGAAAATAACTTTTTAACTGCAAACCAATACACTGTAAGACTGGCATTAAAACAATGTCCAACGTCGACTCTGCGTTGAAGGTATTTCCCTTTTTCGACAGGGAACACATGATGGGTCAGCGTGGGTGTTGTTGCTGAAACTACAAAGTTCACACATGTTTGTCCATTCTGCACTGCAAGGCGATGGCTCCTGGTGTTTGCGCTGCTAGCGCTGTGTAACGCCGCCATCGTCTATGGTAGTGATGCAATTTCCTACTGCAGACAGTTGTAATCAGAACTTTAAATTGGAGTGGAAACTTCCATGGTTTCTTACTGGTTGAAGAATTTGCACTACCCCGATAGGGGTTATTGTATAACTCACAGAATAAATAGTAGCCCGGAAGGTTCAGTAGCACAGACAAGTGCAGCCTGGGGTTTACAGCAGAGATAATTAGAGACAAAAATGGTAAAGTCGTAGAAGTAGGCATTTGAAAATAAGACACTTTTAATGAAAATCCGTGATCTTTTCTACTAATTATTATATCGGCATTTTTAAATGTTAAATCCTACTTTGACGAAAATATGTGCTTGGGAAGGGAAGCCTGAAGAATGGCAAAATTACCAGAAAATGACTTTTAAAACTAAATTTTAACATGGTAGATTGTGCATTAATATCTAATTGTCAGTTTCTTATTCATGAATCTTGGAGTTATGTCATTATGTAACAGTTATCTTTAGTCATTGTCCTTTTGGGACCATTTGAAGATCCAATTGTCCATGTGGGGCACACCAAAAATTTGAGAATCCATTTTCAGAAAAAATAATTACTGTAATGTAGCCCACATGTTGGGACGCCAGGCATTGTGTATTGTTAATTCATAGATATTCACGTGAAATGTGTAAAACTTTAAATATGTGTCTTTTCAGTAAAAATAATAACTGTAATACTGCCCACATTTTGCAAATTGTTACTTCAAAGATATTCACGTGGAATGCTTAAAACTTTAAAATATTAGTGTTTTGAGAATAAACATTTACCTAAAGGTTTTCCACGTGTTGGGGCGTTAGCTATTCTGACTCGAGCAATATAACGTTGTCCAATTGGGCCTTGATAATTAAAAAACAAATTGTGTTTTAAACGAAACTTTTGTGTACCATAACAAGCCATTGTTCATGAGGAAATATTTAATAATAAATTATGTAGTCATGTGGCACCTGAAATTTTCTATCAAACATGAATTGTGTATTATGATAATGAAAATGTTACTAATAAAGGTAAATTTAACCCAAGTCTTGTGTTCTTTCTACTTTTTCAGTAATAGTAGATAGTTTGACAAACTTTACAATCCTTAGAAATTAATGATTGAAAAGTTTTCTATGCCTTTTTCTGATTGAATTCTGGGCACTCTTTATGCCCCTTTGCCACATCCTTGAGATACGGGCGTCGCAACTGGAATGGCTTTACTCAAAAAACTAAAAATATCAGTATCCATTTCCTCAGCCCCATAGGTCGTAAACAGACAGAGATGCTAATTTTGAAAAGTGTTGGTGTTCTCGAAGTTAAGCCCTAAATGTATGCCTTTCGTCACTGGAAAAAGTTTGCAAAGTCTGCATCACTATCTACCCTATAACTAATTATTCTCGCATCCACTAGTCTCAATCCAAATGCTGTAACCAAAAGGATATTATTCAAGTCTGTAGACAAACTAATTCTAGACAACAAAGAGGGACTTGAATAGGATTCCGATATGGTCGTATCAGAATAACTTTCTTAATCGGACGACGACTCAGAATAAATATCTCACCCATAGTTAATGCGCCAATGCTTGGCAATGGGGGAGTTGTCCATAATAATAAATATCCACTAATCACCTAGACCAAATACCAAAAGACAAGATCTGAAACAAAAAAATATAGCAACATGAAACAACAGTAAAGGTACCTGAAAACAAAAAACGGTGTTTATGTATATGTGTATGTGTCTGTACATATGTGTGTAAGTTTGCAGGTGTGTGCATGTGTGTATGGATGTGTATGTGTATGTATGTGTATGTGTATGAATGTGTGTGTTAATATTGTGTTACAAAACACCATCAACAAGTTATGACAAGTCTAAACAGGCCAAACCAAGTGTAAACAACTTCAAAGTCCACAAATATTAAAGTTTAAGTAGCTGTTAAAGTCCACTAACTTTACAGCATAGAAAAAAGGCAAAGCTTAGAAAGAATTAAATAGTGGAAAAAGACAAATTCCTGAAAAATTTAAAAATTTTGAAGTCTACTATTTTTAAAGTACCAGAAAAAAATCAAAAAGATAGGTGTGGAAAACTAATGTTAAATTGTAGAAAAAGTCGAAGTCCAGTAGAATTCAAAAATCTTTGAAGGCCACACGTGCTCAAAAAAGTTCAAGTTCAAGTTACGTGCAGAAAAAGTTCAAATCCATTTAAAGTTTGAAGAAAACGGTTATACTCACATTTCCAAACCTTTGCGAACAGAGAGCGATGTGCACCCTTCAGTAGTTCGAGAGAGATTGATCTCTAAATAGTCTATTAATGAAGAGCTGACCCAACCTTCCACTTTGGAGGTTGGTGGGCGAAAGACAAAATCTGGGATTTTATACTTGGTAAGGGACTGGTATTTTGTGCGAGATTAGAATGTGGGTGAGGCTGGACGGATTGTGGAATCAGAATGGGGCCCACCCAAATACATTATGAATTTGAAATAAATATTTTAATGTTTAACATTATACACTGTGCATGAAAAAAAACAATAATACTTGATAAGATTTCTGAAAATTTAAATTATGTGTTCATGTTACTTCAGAATTTTTAAATCACGTGTCCAGAATTTTACATATGGATCACGTTATCGTATTACCAAGTATATTCTATATTTTTGAAATGTAACAAAGAAAGTGCAACACTTCAATTACCACATAAAACAACTTTTCATTTCAATTAAGTTTATGCCACAATCCACTTTCAAGTTAGAAATGTTTTGAATGTGAATCTCTTCTTTGTGTTACAAACCACGTTTTTAAACGTGCATCACATTTTCCTATTACCATGTATATGTTAAATTTTTTAAATATAACGAAGCAAGTGCAATACTTCAATTAACAAATTGCATGCTTTTTCATTTTAATTAGATTTGTGATAACATTTGTGAAAAAACAAAGTATGTGTTATAAACTTTACATATGTTACAAGGTCGCACTGTTGACTGCAACCACCGCGGACTATAATTTCGTTTGCGCGAGATCGGAGTGTCAAGGTGGGCTGATTGGTGTGTAGAACTATAGTAGGGAACCCACCCAGCTATTATAAATGTTATCAATTTCGGCTTACAAAGCAAATTTGATACAACCTGTAAGTAATAATTTGACTGTTAGGACTTTTTTAAATGTAGGTCATGTATTACGATTCACATTTTATGTAACAAACAACTTTCAAATACTTTAATTATGTATTATATTTGTATTAAAAACCAAATTTTGACATGTCGATCACGTGTTATATCTTTGTGTTACAAACCCAAATTTTAAATGTTGTTACACCTCTTTTATTTTAATATAGTTCAGTGAACAACGGAAGTTGCATCTTTACAAAACGCGAGTTACAGCCGCAGTGTAGCGGTGGTAAATTTTTCCTGACGTTTACAATGTTGTATGAAGTAGTTAGGTTGTCTGGGTCAGCAACAAAGGTGGGGTTATTCTAAATATTGTTTTCATGTGTGAGGTAGTTCCTGTTTGATATAAATTGTGCCGACTTTTGTGTAGTGATGATATTTAAATAAGTTGTCAAGTGTTAGAATTTGATTGCGAGCCCAGCCTAGCTTTTCGAAGTAGTCAAATGCAAGAGTACACTATGGCCATGGATTGCGCATGGGTGTGATAGACGAGTCCCGCATATATTAATACAATTTTTTGTTGGTATAGTTTTAGGTAGGATAAGCAAAATCGCCTATGCAAACTTACAGTTTTTTATAGTAAATATTAATAGTAATATTTTTAAATCTTATTTAATGTAAGGAGAAGTCTTAAAAGGGTTTGAACACCGCCATCCCTCACCATTATTAACTATGAAGTCTAGTCTTAATATTGCAATGAAATAATATTTGTTACATTTGTATTTTAAGTGTCTCTTTAAGACTCAGGTAAATAAGTGAGTGTTTTGTGGTGATGTTAATGAAGTTAGATTATGAGGCATACAAAAATTGTCTACTCTTTTGAATTTACAGAAATTGATTCAGGTATAGTCAGTTTGGTGCAATTATGCACATTTGTTTGTGTTGTGGTAATTCTGTTATTATAGTCTCTGAAATCAGATTTCTCTAGTGTATTTTTATCAGTATTAAATATGTTGAAACCTTTGAGCACACACCTTTATATTCTATTGCATTGATGTTTAAAATTTTCAGGTGTATTATGAAACTTTAGTTACTATGTTACTGGTAGTAAACAAATGTTCAAGTGAGAGGGATATAGGACATGATACTTAAACATTCCCTCATAAGAATTTTATGTAACACAAAAGAAGTCGAAATGTTTGGTCACCTTTCTCAGAAACCAAGTACTATTATTTTTTGCTGGTGAACGTTCTTATCACTGTTGATCAAGAATGGTCAACTTAGGAATTACATTTGCTTACACATGCAAATTTAACTATACATTTCAGGGTCATATATTATTGAATATATTTTAACAACTGTGTTTACATGAATCTATTAATGCTAATGGCAGTCATCATCTGTTATCATGGTTGTTAATATGACAGTGGAGAATTAGACTGCTATGATGATCATTTGTTATTTTATGGAGACATTTAATTATAATTGGTAATCACGAGTTTGAGTATCGGATATTTATTGTATTTTCCTTAAAACATTAATTGCCATTGATATGGTTTTGGTGAGCAGTTCATGTAATATTGTAATGAGTGATTCTCTACATGGGATATCAGTGATTCCTTAAAGGTATTGTATTATATTTACTTGGCACGCAGGGGAAGATTTGCCCTTACCAGGTTGCACGGTCAGGTCGGAAGGTAGTTTGTGCCAGTGGACAGCAGTGACAGACCACTGTGGGGTGGTATCGTTTTATTTGCAAGATCGGAATACCAAGGTTGGCTGGATGGAGTGTGAAAGCTATGTCATGCAACACACACTGGAAATCTTTCATGTGTCACAGCGAATAGAATTCTCATCTTGTCATTTCAATTTGATAGAAAGCAAATACAAGGTTGTTCATTTTAGCTACTTGTTAGTCACAGAGAGATTTAATTAATTTAATATTACCTGTTGGTTTTTTTTTGTGTTAAAACTCGGATTTTAATGTAACTGGTAACTGCGAATTACACATGCATGTAGGAAGGGAATTGCAAAATAATCATGAAACTAAGCTACCAAGCTATTTATTATATACTAAAATTACAAGAAATTTTTCGTACAATCTGGCATATGTATGTCACATTTTGGTTTCATTAAACACTTTGGTTACATACACACTTGACATAGCACTTTGAGATTACAGACTGTTTACAAATTGATTAACAGTGTTTTAGGACACTTCTTTACAAATATGTCTACATCCTCCCCTTGACAAGTTTCAGGATGTGTACTTTTTACACCCAGGTTTAGACTTGTCACAGGTCTGAATGCCCACATCTGTACTATTGCAGTCGGGAATGTGCAAAATTATAGATTTCACCTAATCTGGTAACGTTTCTTGAGAGTTCATGTAGATTTTTCCACACTCGCAGGCAATCACATATTTGGGCACATATAAAACACTGCCATTTTTGCATGTCATGTCATGAGTTTTTCATTTCCTAACCAGAAATGTGTAATATTGAAATGGAACATTTAATCTCACAGAACTCCCTTAAAAGACCGGTAGACCAAAGAATAATCCACACTAAACACTTTAGGTGTCACTGTCACATATGTGTTGGCAGGATGAAAAAATTTCATCTTCACTATATGGAAGCCAACTCGCGACTGACGCTTTCTTTCCCAAACAACATCAAATAAGTTATTACTGAAACAACCGTCTAAACCAGTTGGTAAGTTTACAATTACATTTTTTAATATATGTACACATCTATATACAGATACATAAACACTTGCAAGCATTATTATCCACTTTTAAATTGCCAAGTTTACAGAAATAAATAATCTATGTACTCATTAAAAACGGAAAACATGTTTTACACATTTGACAATACTTTTTTTTTTTTAGTTTTACATAGTATAAACAAAATACTTTTTATCATGAAACTATATGTGCATTAATATTGTCTTCCTTAAATTTTGAAAACTGTATTTGATACCCATGTTCAATCGGAGAATTCTTGCACATAATAAATATGAAGTAGGGATGAGATTTGAAGACATCACATGTGCAACCTTTACATACAGATGGGAATGAGAGCTTTCCTTGTTGGCCAATAAATGTAGCTTTACACCTTTACAAGCTTATTTCCAACTAATGGTTTTCCTACAGTTTGGCCAACTAATCTCTTATGTGATTTCCCTGTTTCCACGTAACTCTACGATCACATCGTTAAAAGTAAATTCAAATAAATATTGTTGTGAATATGGAAATTCTATGTCTGGTCACAGGAACCACACAATGCAATTATCACACATTTTCTTCGCAGAACTTAGTTCTTGGTGTTAATCAAAAGTACAGCACCAGTGCTCAATGTATTTGCTTTTTTGTAGGCGTAGCACTCCTCCATTCGGTTTAAAATAAACTTGTTTAAAACCTATTTGCAGCACGTTTTTGTAACTGATGGACAGAATATCCAAGCCATGACTGCATTTATAACGCGAATCACTCCTATCTTTATACCTCATGTCTGTAATAATGTTCAACTGCAGTCCTCCTCACACCTACTCTGTAATAACCATTGAGCTATTATTTCTCCATATTCAAACTGCAGCCCACCTTTTCTTCGCCCCAATCCGCCATCACATACCATTTGAACATTAATTGTGAATTTTCACCAGCGGTGATGAGATGAGTTTTATATATAAACCTTTCACGTAACTTTTTTAATAGAGAGCAATTGCACTTTTTCTGCATATCGATTATTTTCCCAGTCTACAAACTTGCTAGAATCAATTTTGTTCAGGTCCACACATGTATACCTCCTCTTCTTGAAAGTAAGTGGAGCATATACCTGGTATCTTCATACTCCACACTTCCACTGTCTCACTTTACACCGTGGTTGTTTTTCTTAATCTATGTGTTAGTTCGTTTATATTTCCTACTTAGGTGTTCTCAGTCAACTGGATATTGTGGTAATTTTATTTAAACTGGTAAAGCCTAATTCCTTGATGATAAACATGTATGGAGCTTGGAAACCTGATATGTTAGAGAACGTCTTTACTCGAAGGTGGTTCATAATCTACTGATTCACATTAACACATTACTAACTTATCTCGATCATTATAGCAAACTAACCTATCGTGTATGATTAATGTTTAAGCTTGAGAATTTGTGAGAATAGGTGTATTTGGGCTTATTTCAATTCGTGAGTCGATAAAATCGTTGGTTGCAATATTATTTTGCCTACTAACATAAAATACAAATAAAGGTGCTCTATTCATAAATGATTCAGGATCTAAGATTGGTGAACAATCTTTTCCAAAATATGTTTCTTGAATCTGTTAATACATATTATAGCAGGTAAGGTACTCGCCATATCCGAAATTTGTATTAAAATTTGAATAATTTTACGCCTAACGGTTTAAGAAAAGTTTAATATTTTTTCATATTGCAATGATCGAACTATGACCTGTCTGCCCTTATATTATTATGACAGTTTGTTTAAAAACAGATAGTTATATATATATATATATATATATATATATATATATATAATATATATATATATATGTGTGTGTGTGTGTGTGTGTGTGTGTGTGTGTGTGTGTGTGGTTCTTCATTTGGGAAACTGAATTTAACATTCCACACAATTTTAACAGACGGTGGTAATATGGGAAACATCTCCAAGCTTGACAAAATGAACACAAGGTCCAGATTATTGCCTTTTTCTATGAACTTAAGAAACGATATATGTCCACGTGTTAATTTCTACACATGGCATCAACCATTCTACACTATGTAGTTCGAACGTGACACCCTCTTCTCCATTGACAACATCCCATATAGCAGTCACGTGTGTATAACGGAATATAACTAACTTTGTTTGGCATTTAAATTATTACGTGTGTAAAATATTTCGTGAACCCAAGTATCTTTCTTACCGGAATAACTTCTTTGTATTTCCCACCAAGATTGATCTGTAGTCTATAATTGTCAGCATTATTCCATCTGGACATGGTGTATGAATTAAAATCATTTAAACTTTGCAAGAGATAAATTTATATTGTTGAAGTAATGCCTACACCTCATCTTTGATCGATTTCAACTTCTTTAAGTAGGTATGCAATTCTGCTTATCAAATGCAATGTACCATTTCTAACTATACTCGGGCTAACTTGATTGTTCCCATCAGCTGTATTTGTGAAATTTCTGTTGAACCGCAGAGCTGATTTTGGATGCTGTGTATAGATGTCATGATTCTCTATAGGAATGCATACTTCTGAGAAGAAAGTATATGGGCTGGCTCTGAACGGTTCGTTAACATGTATCTAGCTGTTGGTTATATCATCTCTGCAAGTGATGGGATCCTCTACGTTAAGAATGCTTTCCATCATGGTTGACTTTATATCCTTGTTCTTTAAAAGTCAATTTGTTACCTCGTGTTAATCGCACAGAGTTTTCAACTAAACTGAGCACTTGTCTTTGTTATGTACATATTTTTACAATTTTTTCTTGACTTATCTGTTTCCTATATTTATATTGGGAACACATTGAGTATGATACCAAACCCTAGGTTTTCTTATAATTAATAGAATGCAGGTGTTTTAATACTATTGCTTTTATTTAAATTTAATATTATGGTAATTTCCTCATTCCTAAAGTTTATTGGTTCACCATTTTCATCAACTACAGTTACAACTAATTTGTCTATGCGATTTACTATTACCAGAAGGTAAATTAACAGACTTAGCTTTTCAATAATTAAACCACCTGGAGCAACAGCAAATGTGAGTTCTTGTAATATGTTAGTTGCTATTTTATTAAAATGTAAACTGCCTATAATATTCAAATTTACATGGCATAATTTAACTGCTAGTATGTTAACTTTATTTGATGATTTGGATATTTGATTCACACGATAAACTTTGTTTTCTGAACCTAACACAATTGTAACTAAATCATTTTGCATGTAATCAAAATCTACATTTTTATCCATTAGTGATGTCAACGTATTTGGGTTACTGTGCAATAAGAAAGTAACATTTTCAGGCACACTAGACTTTATCGAACTTTCCAAATTCTCAAGTTGGTATGAGCAAACCAGTATAGTTATTTTATTTATTTCATCACCGAACATCAATGTGAATAGTGGGTTATGTGTGTACATGTATGGAATACTGTTATATGTTACTAATTCAATTAATCTAATTTACCATCGGCTGTCTAATTTCAAAGATGGGATGTAAACCATATTCAGTTGCAATAAGTTACAACTAACAATTAGTGTGATGGACATGTTACTAGCAGGTTGTGTGCTTACAGCCAAAAAACTTAAACATAAATGTCCACAAATATACTTGTTTGGTAATTGTTCACTGTTGCAACTGTACTTGAATTGTGTTCCTTGTAAGTAGTAATGTAATTCTAATGGAGGTCTTAAATTACAAAAACTGTTGAAGTAAATATATATATTTTGGTTTTTAATTACTGCTATCCAGTGCTTTCCTTCGATTTTTCCAATCTAAGTTAACAAAAATAACTTTCTTTATGTTTACTTTTCGCGGTAGGGCATCTCTCATAAACACTTCGCAAAAATATGGAATCATAAGTTTCCTGCTAATAAGAATATGTCTGTGTTGATGAGTGCATGCTTCGCGAGTTTATTTAAGACTTCCTGTGCTTCTTCCTGCATTTTGAGCTTTTATTCCTTATCCAACTTTATATGGTTTAAGGTACAATATTTTTCCAACTACAGTTTAACTGCTCTACTCAAGACCGAAGCTCTGCCCAGTAGAGATCCGAGGGCTGCTAATGCTGGAAATACGAATGGTAGCAGTTCACCTTTCTTTATGACTTAACTTGATCGCTTTGTCTAGAGATACTCCACGCTTCATTTTACTTTTGCTCTCATAACTTTATCTGCAACCCACACACCTATATTTTCAGCTGCGGACAGGAATAAATTGTTATTTATATTCTTAGTAGCATCTGCCAATATTTTATCAGTATATACCTTGGTTTGAAGTAATTTGTTTTTGAATATAAAATAGAGCACCATTTGAAGGCATTGTCCAAAGTGTATATCGCTTGATTGTTTTGTGCCAATCTTTTTGCAATTTTCGTACCTGGTTCGCAGTAGTTACATCTAGGTAAATGTAACTCAAATGGCATTTTATTGATCAAAGTGTTAAAAACACCACTGCCTCTTTTGATACATATTGTATGGGGCATAGTTACAACTGAGTGTGAGGTTATAAATAGCTGTTTATATGCAATTTACATTAGTATAGATTATAAGAGATAAATAACCGAATGTGCAAATTCCCATAAATGCTACAAAGCGTGAAACCATAATTGATCAGAAACATAGAATAATGTTACCATCAAACATTTGGTGCATAAAAGTGGGTTGTCGGGATGTGGGTAGACATGCATAATTATGTTGCAGTTGGAACACAGAAACGAACTATTTTTTTTAACGTAAACATGTTTTCTATAACATCATAGTAAGAAAAATATAAATTTTTTGCAAGTATTTTGTCATCAAATAATGGAATGTACTGCTTCCCTTTCAGCAGTAAAGTTGGGATTATAATTGCAAACAAAAAATTGCCAAAATTCGGATTTTTTTTACATATTAGGTGAAATGTGGAGTAAGTCACAGGGCGAAATTTAAAAGTACTTAAGTTATGAAAGATATTCGATCTTTGATTGTTTTTACGTGTCACAAAGTTACACCCACAGTCCCAAGCACAATCTTTGCGATAATTAAAATATGGTTATAATTTTCTGCAAGGAAAATTTAATTCTACAACACATTAAAAATAGCCATGTTTTAGGTGACATGTAATTCACAAAATTTAAAGAAATGTGCTTCAATGGATGGAAATAAACATACGGTTTCCTCATAATTATCCACGAACTACTTCTATGTAAGAACAGAATTCGTGATGGAGATCAATGGACATATATTACGAAATGTCAGAGCACCAAAGAATGATAATGATGCAACAAATAAGCTATTCGTGGAGAACTTACACAGTGTTATTTTATATGTTTTTTAGTCTCAGATGGCTGACACATGAGACCATTTAGTAAAGTTAAGTGAAGGCTATAGTCACATATATAGGAACTCTAATTTTAAGTCATAAATTCTAACTAATACTTTAACTGCTTTGCAAAATATTGCACATAAATTACACAAATATTTAGATAGATTAACTACTGAAATTAATGAAATTATAAACACAGTTATTAGAATTCAACATACAGAAACAATAGGCAATAGTTTATGGTTTATAAGTGTTGAGCTTATTAATAAAACATTAGCTTTAGTTACACACACAGAACTACAAACACAAAAAAGTGGAATTGAGATCATGACTGATTGTTGTAATTAATGAGTTGTGATGTCAGCTGGGAAGTACATTAGAGGATATTTCAAATTAATCTGATAGATGTCAGCTTGGTGGCCCTATTGCTCCACCTGGTTGCAATGCTATTGCACCTAGACAACTATTTCAAAAATTAGTTAAGTATGTGCTATGTATGTGAGTTAGTACATGCATTATGATACTTCGGATATACACAATTTTATAAGTGCAGGGAAAGAAAAGTATTTAAAAGCTGTGCTTGAGATAATGGATTGGGAATGTTGCACAATGAAATATTTAAACCTTTTACAAATAATTAGATGCAGCAGTAAATGATCATAAATCACCTAATATTAAGTTAGAAGAAATTTGAAAGATGAAAATGCCATAGTTGGGAAATCTTTTAAAATTATACCTATATGTCTAGCTTTACAAGGTACTTCGCCTTCTCATAACACGAATTTTGGAGTACCCAAACAAGAAAAAGTTCGTTTTCTTGGATATTCCATAATTACATTTTGCCTGGATATAAAATGCAAGTAGGTGATATTGTGTTAGATTTAAGCAAAGGTCTGTTTGAATGACTATTTATGAAGTTTCTTAGTGATTGTTCCAAAACTGAGCTGGGTCTATATAAAAAGATGGTATTACAAAAGAATGTATATAATTGTCTAGACGACAACAAATATCCCAAATTGCCTTAATTAAATAATTTAATAGGTACCTGAATTTTTAAAGATGAAGTGGGTTGAATAAATTTCTGCTGTTTTCAGTAGTACTCCAAATAAATTAGTGGAATATCCAAAACTACTACTTGCATCAAGACAGGAAGAGAACACTTCTAACACGACAAATATTTTTCATTATCGAAAAGTTATTGAAATAAATAAATTTTAGTAAGATCTCTGAGGAATTGCATACTCCCACAAGGGTTTGTTACCTGAGAAGGAAGGATTTGTTCGAAACTGACCATTGTTAATTTCATTACTTTCAAAATATAATGGAGTATACAAGTATGATTTTACTGTAATTGGCATATAACTAAAATGTGAATTTGGTTATTCCCATATTTACAAAATTAGAAATTCGATTTGGTTATGCAATGAAAAAAGTATTGGAATGAAGAAAGCCTAAACACTCTTTATTTCACATTTTAAACAATTGATAAGAGTATGGAATCAATCACTATGTAATATATTTGGAAATAAAAGCAGCTGTAGTTGAGGGGTTTAACAAGAGTTTAAAATAGCTTATATATAACTAGTTTATTTCATATGGTACATATTGGCAAAAATACATACTGTCTAAAATGACACAGTATTATAATGCTCGATTTCATAGAACTATCAAAATAGCACCAACCAATGTGAAGAATAATGATTGATTGAATACTGTATGGTTAAACTTTATTCCGTAGAGGATTTTGCTGGAAAGCTACAATGGTTGACAAATCACTAGAGCATTCTATGAAATATAATTACAAAAAGTGCAATCACCAAATTAATACTAAGTTGGGAAGATTATTAAAAGGGAAAAGGATAGATCACTCATTCTCTGGAATGTCTTCACGAAAACATATGATTCCTTGGTATCCAAAAAAATTTTATTATATTGTAATAGTGGCTGTCCTGAAACCGTCATCCCTCTTGTTAACTTAAAATTTAGTGACTATGTTATTACAGAATGATACACATGTAATGTTGTTATATTAAAAATAATGTTTATAGGCCTAGTTGTAATGTGATTGAATGATTCAGTGTACATAATAAAAATAAAAAACAGGTTATATCTTGGATGCAATTTTGTTTAGTAAAATCATTATTGCTTCATCATTGGTGGGGATGGAGTGCATGCGACTAATTGTCATAGTCAAATGAAAGTGAGAGACAAATGATGGAGGTAAAAACACTTGATTTGGATGTTAGTTGAGATCTGGCTGTCCTAGCAGATTGTGTATGTGCAGTTACACAAGTACATACAGAGTAACTCGGTATTTATATACTTGTGTTTACTTTATTTGTAAATACTTGTTATTCATTATGCAATTATGCATAATTACTTTCATTTCCTTTAGCTGCCCTTTTCCCCAACATGGTCATCCTTTCTCCATTCGTCGAAGGAACAAAACCTTCATCACTCTCTAGGAGATCTGAACCTGAGTTGGTCTTCGGCAGTCGACGGGTCAACCTCTAACAGTCAACATGTACACTTACACTGGGTGTTCTCAAAAATTTCCCTTGTGCCAGTATTTCAATGCCTCAAAATAATACCAATAATAGCATGCAACTCAGAAAGGGAGGTAAAGAGATGAGTAACTCCACCATCAGCCAACAACCCATCATAACACTAGGGAATGTTGGGGAGGGGGAATTCGCATATCCCTTTCGCTAATAACAACACAGGGGTGGGGGTAGAGGGGTTACCTCTCCATTCGCCAACCGTCCATTGTAGCATAGGGTTGGCGAGGGAGAAGGGGGTGTCTAATCGCAACCGAGTGGTGGTAAGAGGTTAGACAGGGTTGCCCGCCATCACTCAACAGTTCTCATAGCACAAGTGGTAAAAGTTAGAAGAGGCAGGGATTACCCCTAAAGGGTGGAGGGGTTGAGCAATCCCAGCACAGTGGTGATAATGGGTGGTGAGTGTGTAGAGGGGGTAGTGTTAAGTGGTTTGGGGGTGGGGTAAAGGGGATAAGATAAGCGGTCGAGGCAAGTGGAGGGGTGTAGTTGGGAGAGGTTTAGCAGGGTGTAGTTAGAGGGCAGTGTGTCAAAGGTCAAGGGTTACTCGAGGTCATTATATCGTAGAACAGACATGCTTACCAATTATTTATATGCGGGATATCAGCCAGGAAAAAGAGTGAAATATGTACGCAGTACACAGCAGAAAACAATGCCTAGTAAGTGTTCCTCATGGGGTGGGAGACATAAATACACTATTTTCCGCAATCTCATGTACACCTGTTTCCAATAACATCAAAAGCTCTTATTTTTACTGGATGCGACGTGTGACACTGCCTGCTAATACTCGTAAAGCTACAAAGGAAAAAGTCTAAAATTATATATTAACTATGACTAATATGGATAATATGTAAAGTGCCATCCTCCTCCCCTACACTCTGTTATCTGGAGCTCACGACGAAAGAGAAATAATCACGAACCTGAGGTTTTTCAATATAAGCACCAAGGAAGAAAGAATGCTGGATGACCCAAGATGAAGTGATAATTTCACACTGGTAAAGTACTTGAATACATAATAAGCAAAGCTGCCTTACTCGAAATGTACGCTTACGGTATAATAAGTACCAGCTATTGCAGTGAACACTCCCCTACAATATTTTATCTGTACACATATAGTCAGTAATCAACTGTTACTACTTCACTTTCCACAGAATGTTTCCACAAAGGAATGTTGGACGATAGTATTCTGACAGTCGTGTTAGCACGAATGTAATTTTCTTTCAATTGTTATGGTTATTCTATTAATACAGCTTTACATAAATACTTTTCCCCAAAATAATTATTTTAAATAAAGTGTGCTGAGTTATTGTTAGTAAATTTGTTTGTTCAAATTGAAAATATAAAATAGTAGAGATAAATTTAAAAACTTGTACTGTTTGCCTTCATATTTAACATATTTTACTGTTGAATTTAAATATTTATTAATTAACTTAGTTAATATGTGTTTAGTAGTTGTGTAAATTTTATGAAGCAAAATTTTTATATAAGTGTTCGTTTTTATAGGTGTTTCTAATTGTAGAGTTGTGTATCGATTAGTAGAACGAGACTCAAGTTCTGAGCACAACCGGCTTTATATCGCGTTGCGCTCTAGGTTAAAGCATTCTTCTACTTGACATACAGCATGTAGTTCACTAAGAGTGTTATCTCATCAAAAGTCGCAGACTTCATTTGATGTAATTGTTATTTTCACCCGCTGTTTAGGATAAGTTAATTTGTT
Organism: Dryococelus australis; assembly: GCA_029891345.1. Lineage (NCBI taxonomy): Eukaryota > Metazoa > Arthropoda > Insecta > Phasmatodea > Phasmatidae > Dryococelus > Dryococelus australis. The sequence continues at coordinate 157,654,999 of CM056994.1, read as the reverse complement.
GTTTATTCCTTATATTCTTTCTTGTGCTTTTTGTGTGTGCACGATCCACTTTACATATTTTGTTATCTTTTATAGCGGCCCCTGTTACCGTGCCAAGAAGTACTGCGATGGCGTAAATCATGGCTCAACATCCCTTCTGGATACATTATGCACACCTATTCGTGGAGAGGTCTTTCGCATCATGATTGAGTCAAATTTTTGGCAAACATCGCACTCTGCAATCTAATCCGCATCACTTACCAAGTATTCTAAATTTTGTTCGCATGCCTTCCATGTGCTCCGAACTTTGGTCATTATGACTAATCCGAACTTTATATCTTGATTGTAACGACTTTCTGCCGTTATTTTTTTAAGTTTGCAAGTAGTATTCTTATATTTTATAAATTTTTTACGTCCCTATGTCTGTTGCTTTGGTACCGGCTTCCCGAAAGTAATTTAAGTAATAGAATGGCCATCTGAATGTTTTTATATGCAATCAAAATAATATTAAAAATATTTTTAAAAAAATATACATACTCGGCAATATTAAAAATACTCTGATATTGTCAAATCCAATTTATTATCGATATATATTTTTTGTCGTTGGTATTTTTTTGTTGTATGGAATGTTTATATAAAAGAGAGTGTATTTCATTATATACCTTCGTCATGAGAATGTTGTTCTTTCTATTATATCATCATGCACGCATTGAACTAAATCAATTTTGAATAGTGTGATGTGATTTAATAAATTACAACCACGTGTACCTTTTATTTGTGTTTTAATATATATACATATATGCAGGTCACCATAATATTAACATACGTCAACAAACCCTATTCTACACAGGAGTCTAGATACAACCCTCCTACTTATTTATCACCCTTGGTTTATAATGAAAGTACTTGTGGGTGCAGGAGTTCTTTACACGAGGTTTTATCATAACAGCAACTATAAATAACAACATTACACAGTTTTAATACATTTTGAGAGATCCCCACTCTATTTCTGATAATTTCTGAAACATAATTCCACGGCACAAAATCAGTCCACCACACGATTTTTTTTTCCTGTCACCAAACAGTAACATTAAGAAAGGATATCATAATTGTATAGACACAGATAATTTAATATAAACTATCATAAATTTACTTCAAATTTTTTTAAAAAAATATTAAATATTCAAAGTTATAGTATGCCATCAGCAAAGAGTTTCAAATGACGTCCCTCTGCAGTAATACGAGAGCAAATAGCAACAGGAAATATCTAAGACTCGGCGGTGCTAAAAATAAATAAATAAACAGAAATCAGGAAGTCAACATCAGTAACTTTCTAGAGAATATAGCCATGATTCCACCTACAACTGCAGGAGGATTTCAAAGTGATAACATTTTATATGTGACTGTTTATTACACACTTTACTAAATAAAAGTATTTTCGAAGGCATCGCCGGTCTGCAAATTTTTTTAACACTCCGCCTCTCTTTACTCGGAAGTGATTTCGTGTGCTAACGTACAACACTTTAACTATGGGCAATGCAGAAGTGGCCATGGACGCTAGTTGAATTACTGGATTTCAATGTATGCTTTACTGCCATAATTATATTACCCATACGTAATCACTGTACACATTCTAGATACAGTAGTCTGCTGTAAACCAAAGCTGTCCCATTGGCGAAATTTTCTCTGTTTATAATTCAGTCATCACCTTGGGGCGTTCAAAGTTGTCTGGTTGAGGCCCGACAGTATACGCTGGGCCTCGACCCTCCAGTACGGCCACTATTAGTGACAAGTTTTGTGGTTACAGTCATCGGAAGGTGTTCATCACTACTGAAAAGTTTTCAGTCCGAACATGAAATTTCCTGTTTCCTGCGTAGATGTAATGTACACTTCTCGCCAGAAAATATGAGAGAACTCGTGGAGCTGCAAATATTAAAAGTCCCTTTCTGGTATGAATGGCAGGTTGCCTCTCTCCAAAATTACAGGCGCGTGCGAGAAGTGAGCGTGGCTAACTGCTGCAGGAACACACGTCTTTTGAGGAAACATAATACAAAATACGAATAATAATTCTGTGAGCTCAAATTTGTCCGAATATATTCCAACAAATATATGTAATGCAGTTAAAATAAACTAGCGGTGAAAACCTTCGAAATTATTAACTAATATGTGTCATGTATTATCATATCTGAGAAACAAATAGTATATGATAAATATCAACAGGCCACATTAGACCACTTGAGAAAACTACTTCCAAGTCATGCATAACTTTTGTAAATATGAAACATGTTAGTACATTATAAATCATCTTGCTAACAAAACGAGATCTTTGCAAACATAAATTGATAATCACTTAAGACATTAAATAATACATTATATGAAATAAGGTTTAATATGTAAAATACTTAGAGACACTAGAAATATCTCGGAATCAATGGCCTATTATCTAGAATTCACAGTCTAGTCAATACTCGAGCATCAACTATTGTATATTTATTGCCTGCTTCTCCAGTAAGTGGGCAATATTACTCCGAAACACACAGCAGGTGATCATAAATGACTTTCCTTGCAAGTTTCGTATTTTCTTCCCACATTCCAGAGTGAGCCTTGTTAACTGTATTCCAATGCTAAGGTGGATTAGGTCTATAAGTGTGTAAAGTTTGCTTGTCTTCAAAATAATACATGGAGTGTTTCTTTTCAATGTGTTAATACTGCGGTAAAGTTAAAAAAATTTTATCCACTCATTAAGTAAAAGCTTTCTTACATGCACCCCAATGATAACCAAACATGAGTTAACAAATTTAGATTACAGTAAATATTTATTGATTATTAAAGTGTTATAAAACGAAAGTACTACAGTGTTATCTGCAGGAGTAAATGTAGTTGCTTGAAAGATCTATGGTATTTTGATAATACAAATATTTACACATTTATGAAACATAGCATAAATAGATCACATGCAGCGAGCTACTATATATGGGTCGATAGAAGATATTCGCATCAATTAAATGTCATAATTTTCATATTGACCATTCGCAGTAATGTGAGCTCTTCTTGAGATCTGGCACATTTAATATATGGACGTATGCACCCAAATGTAAATAAAGATTTCATATTAAGTCTTAACTCAGTTGTTATTTTCAAATATACACGAACTGAAGTATAAATAAAGTTTCTTGTATGTTTCATTAGTGTGTTACAGCAGCATTACGAAAAGAGTAAAGAGCTCACTTTTCCGTGAACAGCATAAATTACCGTTAAATCTAAGCTTGACACTTCAACGGTACTTTTTTTTCATGATGTGGTTTCTCGCCCAAATGTCTCCATATGAGATACGTGCCAGTAATGGTAAGTAACCCAATTTGAAATACTTGGTGGCTGGCATACACCATACTAACCAGTTCCCTAACTGATTGGTGGATACATGTGCAAGTGATCTTTCTAACAATTGGCCTCTCAATGTTTCATGCCATGTTATGCGAATGCTAGCCACTGTGGCGTACACACCTGCGATATGTTTAATAATATGTAACATTGCGATCACAAACATGATTCGCCAAAATTCTATATAAATTTTTATAGATCGTTTTCAGTCCCACAACTACAAATTGGATAATTGTGTCCTCTTGGACTGCCTTGCACACGAAATATTCACACATAATAAACATTTACTAAATAAATGTTTTTTCTATGAATTACCTTCCTTGCGGTATAAGGTATTGCAATTTCTCAGTTTCAGTCCGAATTGTTTGACCAAATACAGAAATTTTATCCATCGAAATACCGTATTCAGTGCCTGTATAAAATACACAAATAAAGATAGAGAAATGCATTTTCTTTATACCACATCTACCAACATCTTACTTTGATGTCCCTGCACTTTGACCTCATGACTACCAAAACTGTAGAGAAGATACTGACGTAAAGGGTTGGGGGATCGGAATTACGTTTTATAGAATATTAATTTAACATGCAGTCAAATGAAAAGTAAATGTAGTACAGGAAGGTACAACCTGATCCACTCAAGCGCCGTGTATGTTTAGCAATATTTAATGATTTATCACCAATTTGTTCTACTTTCAAACCTTTTCTTGTCCATTTATAATTTTTGGTAATGCAACACAGAAAAGGAATAAATTCACAATAGCAATTTAATTTAATGTTTGTGGTTACTTACAACTTACTCAGAAAGCTGTGATTGTAAGAACTTTCCATGTAATTGTCGCCTCGATAATGCGCCACGTTACATAACTATTACTGATATGTTACTCGAAATAGCCGAGGTCGGCCTATACCTGAAACGGTACATGATTACAAATTACGAACCTGAATCTGAGGATGTTAAAACTACCAGATAATATGTATAGGTAGTCATTTGTTCTAATTACACATTTAAACTAACCTATCAACACAAATATCTCTAAAGGAATAGAGCACAGGTGTGACTATTATTTATTCATTCGTTCATCAATTGGATTTATGTTCCTGCTCTTATTACTCTTCTTAGTAACTCTGATATTCAGGAAAGCTTTTAATAAATTAACTCAATTAATGATATAAAAATAGTATATATTTTGGACTCTAAGACAAGACTATATTCGCAGGTTAATCTCAATAAGTCACCACTATAACACAATGGTAACCCTCCTTAATATAGCTGCTAGGTACTGGATTAGTCTGGGAAATCCTTCGTTTTTCGAAGCAATCCCAATTGGACTCACAATGAGTTAGGCCCGCACCGCAGAGAAGGCCTCTCAGGATTGCCTGATGGATCGTCTCCTCATGCGCTGTCGTCTCTCAACACCGTAGCTTAAAGGCAGTCAGCGGCAGCAGCAACCTGCGCTTTCGGTGAACCGGAGTACGAAGAAAGATGGCCGAAATTCTTGCGACCCTTATTATATAGTCTGGCCACGCCCCCCAATTTTCCTCCTCTCGTCATTGATTGAGTGGCACCCTGCCGCTCATGTAAATGTTGGCACCAGGCAACACCTCATTTGCTATAACAATGCCCTCCTGACTCGAAGACTCGATCGTTCTCGATTGTGATGTATTGGGTAGAAAATGATGCATGGGCGGCAGCCAGAAAACAGCCTCTGTACCAGAAAGCTGCTGGTAATCCTGTCATTTTACCTTGGACCTGAAAAATATAACATACTCTTGTTAAATATAGTTTCCTTACTAATGTTTGAATTCCCAGGTGTGTTAGTTTAACATTTCTTGTGCACACAGTGTCATGTTACTTTATTACCGATTTTGCTATTCGCATAAGTAATGTGAATGGACATAATATTTTTTCTATTAAGTCATATCCCTTACATCTATATTCTTGGCTCTGATTTCTAGAGTGATTCTTTACCCATACATAGTCTCCTACTATAAATATGTTTAGTTTGTGTGTCTTTTCGAAGTAATGCTATTGTAAGTGTTTAGTTTGTAATTAATTTAGTATTGCTTGCTCCCAATTTTCTTTAACTGTGAGTTCCAATCTACGGTCCTCCTATCAAATTTTTCGAAAGCAGCATATGCGTTATACTGCTTCCTTACGGTGTAACTTATAGAATGGAGTATACTTAGTACTAGTATTCAATTATGTGTTATAGTTAAAAATTTTATATATTTTCTAAGAACTTATCCCAATTTTCTGGATCCTCATGCACATTTGAAGTTAATTGTTAATCTATAATTTTATTAATTCTCTCAACTTAACCCTTACAGCATTGTTATATGTGCATTTTTTTAAACTTTTTTTACCTGTAATTCTTTTAACAAAGTGGCTATAAGCTCATTTTTAAACGCTGTCCTACAGTCTTAAAATATTTCTTCTGGGCAACCATATTGTGGTTTAACTTCCTTAATAAAGTCTACATATCTGCAAGCTTCTTTATTGTGTACTGCTTTGGCAACATCATATCGGCTAGACAATTCTGTCAGAACAAGTATATAGTAGTTACCACGTTTAGATTTTTGAATAGAACCTTTGGTGTCCAATGACAATGCTTTTAATAGTGGGGAAGTTGTATTGATTGCAATTGTCCTATTGGTTTCTTATTGATACTTTTCATCTTTTGGGTAATTTAACATTTCTTAACATATGTGCCACATCGGAATGCATTGTGTCCCAATAGTAACATTGTTTGATTTTTGCTAGTGTTTTATATTTACTAATGTGACGACCTCCCAATAAAGAATCATGGTGGTCTGTAAATGTTTCGTTTCGGAAATTTTATGAAACCAAAGTTAGTTTTTTTCACCTGTCGGATTTGTTAATTCTGAATAAATCTCTCCATTGGCTGCAATGCCGTATTGTAGAGTTAGTTTAATATATTTCGCTTCTGCTTTATTTGGTTCTAGCAATGGTGTTTTGAGTTTTTGTAAGGTGTATCTTTTTCATGTTCTCCTTGAAATGGTGAATTTTCAATAGATTGAATCGTTAAGAAATTAAGTACAACACTCTCATTTTCAATATGGATAAATTCTGGCTCATAGTTATAAATTGGAATGAAGAATGTTCGTTTTGAATTACTGATTCTCTCTGAATTTTGTGTACTGGGTGTAGCACACTATATTTTATCATTTATTTACTGCCTTCTTGAATTAATTCTTATCTTATTCAGTACATTTCTACTGAAGCTTTTAATAAAGGTTTTATCATCATAGCTTGGTACTCTACCAGAAACCTTGTATTCTATGCTGGGTCTAGAATTCTTATTATTTCAAGAAATCATTCTTTGAATTCTGATTAATGTGTTTTAACATGTTTCTATATACTCTGTGTTATTTCTTCCTCCTTTTCACTGTTTTTAAAATTTGTTCCTACTAGGCTTTATATACTTTGTGAATTCGAAATACAATCATCAACATTATAACTTATATAGTTGATGATAATATTTGTTGTTTGTGCTGGTCGTTGAGTAGAAATTCTACTAACAGCACATGGTAATTTATTCATTTTACCCTTGACTTTTTTTGCTTCATAATTATATTCAACTAATGATATTGCCATTTTCTGTATTCTCAAGTGGTTTTCCGCAATACTTTTATATATCATAGACTAGCATTATCTATCTCGATTATGAATTTTCTTCTGTGTAGATATTGTTTAAAGTATGTGCAAAAATATTTAATAGTTCATAATTCTCTCTCTATAGTAGATCATCTGAATTCATTTGAAGAAAATCTCTTAGAAGCAAAAGCTACAATACTAGTTTTGTCTTTGGTTTCCTGCTTGAGCACTGCTCCTACAGCTGTTTGAGATGCATCACATGCTGATATTGTGGTTTTATTCTCGTCACATTTATCTGATATTGGAGCTTCTTGTAACACTTATTTTAGCTGTGAACATGCTTTTTGCTGTTGTTCGCCCAATTTATAATTATTACATTTCTTTGTGAGTTCAACTAATGGTTCGGTTTTAGCTGCATAATTTGCTACATACTTCGTTAAATAAGATACTATGTCTAAGAATATTTCTAATTGCTCGACATTAGAAAGGGATGCCATTTGGGTAATCGCCTCTAACTTGCCTGAATTTGTTGTAATTCCTTCTGGGGTAATTAAATTACTAAGTATCCTTATTATTTGCTGCACAAATTTGCATTTATTTAAATTTAGATTTAAATTGAATTATCTAAATTTTTCAAATATGATTTCTATATTTTCCAAGTGATGTTCAAATATTTCATTTAATATGAAGATGTCATCTATAACGGCAATGATATGGTCCTAGCAAAATGTCTACAAACTGTTGAACATGAAGTGGAATAGAAGATAGTCCCATAGGCATACATTTGTACTGGTATAAAACTGTACCATCAATCACGAAAGCTAGTTTGTGTTTACTTTTTTTTTTTTCAACAGAATTTCATAAAATCCTGAAAATCGAACTTTTGTCCATTCACGACTGGAACAGAATTATGAGAGTGGTAGAGGATATTGAATTCTCTTTACATACTGATTTAAGAGTCTAAAATTTGTCAGAAGCTAATACCTTCTAGCTTTTCCTTTGTGACAAGCCTTAGTGTTGCATACTGTGAGGACGATTGTTAAATTATCCCAGTGTCTATAACTTTCTCTGTCTGTTTGTTTAGTTACTCTCTTACTTTTGGACTAATTATATATGGAGGCATATGTATTGGCTTATCAGTTAGTAATTCTAATTCGATTTCAAAATGTTTGATCTCCATCAGTTCTAGCATATTTTGTGCAAACCTTCCGATATATCCTGATATTTCATTTAATAATTCAGCTTTTTTTTACTCCTCAAATCTTTATTTATTTTTCTTTGACATTTGTAATACCTTTGTTTTCAAACATTTTTATTGTATAAATGCTGTGTTCTATCATATTAGCTCCTGTTTCCTGTAAAATGTTATCATATATTGGTACTTGGAGAAATTTTGTTACATTATTTGCATTGAGAAACAGTGTTTTGTAATTAAAAATGTTATTGCATAGTATTTGTGCTTAAAGTCGCAACTGAGTACGATATCTACTCTTAAGTTTAGTGTTATAAGAAACTCCTGTGTGTATGTATGATATAATATATTCATTTTTAATTTCACTTTATATTTATGTTGATCAATAACTTCTGTTTCTACTATTTTGGACTGGTCTGTAAGTGGCTGTAGCTTCTGATATCTGATAATCGTTGGCGCGATAAAACTGCGACTGCAGCCGGTGTCTAGCATCGTGTAGTAACAGACTCTGTCAATGTGCAGCAAAACTCTCGGAGCTGATGTTTATGGAATTTAGGTTCACTCACCTGATTATTTTGTTTCGCAACCTGTCACCATGTCGGCTTTGTTAGTATGCTGTTTATTGTGTGGCTCAGTTCTGCCAGCCTGGGCAGTTTTCTTGCTCTCTGCCTGGTAAGTATACATCTGTGTGTGCATCCTTGTGTATCGGCTATGAAATTATGTCCCTCTTTAACTGCACTTCCAAATGTGTTTTTAGACTTGCGAAACCATGTCGCAATATCTGCATGAAACTCAAAGTTCTGCTGAGGAAACAGATCGCACTGTGACAATTTATGCCCTGTATACATACATAATGCGCACATAGGTGCTGCTAAACTGTGGAGACCTACTTTACCTGGATTATTTTCTGCTTGTAACAATATCATGGGTTGGGTTGTTTCTGACTTTTAAATGCTATGTCACCTCTTTCCTGCATCACTTCGTGTTTTGTTCTGCTAACAGTTTTCGTGTAACTTGTGTTACTTTTTTAAGCTATGCCACCAGGCTTACCAAACTCTATGTGTGTAAAGCTTGAATTTCCTCATTAATTATACATTTTTTCTCTCTTGTTCTGATGCTCTATTATCGTAAGGCTTGTGGAAAAAAATTGCTATCTGATATTGAGTTTTCTGATACAACTGCTCCATAAGATTTGGCTTTGTCTCTAACACTATATCAAGCCTCGTTTTTTCCTCTATTGAGGTAACAACCTTTACCCCCTGACTAACACCATTTGAAATGGTGTACTTTATACCCTGGTACGTTATTTCTTTTGTTAGCCTCTTTATAATTGCTATAATTTCCCCTGTACACATTTTCTCACTCAGTATATTTCTGCCTATTGTCCTTATCTCTTTTGTAATATTTTTGTGAATTTCTATATTACCTTTGCTGAATTTTATATCGGCTTTCTGATTCGTTAGCTGTTTTGCCTGTTACTCTACATTATATTTGCCTGTACTCCATTTCTATAATTGCAATGTGTCTTGTTCATTTGGCTCTTTGTGTTTCATGGATTTTGTAATATATATTTTTGTCTGGAATTTCTCTGTTGTCTTTTGTAGACTTTCTTTATATTCACTGAATTCGTTCAAATTTTCTGTGTGATTTTTTTTTCATTCCATATTTTTCTTCGACTAACATGTCCTGTTTCATGTGATTTGTGCTGTGATTTGCTAGCCTTATCAGTTGTGGTTAGCTTTGTAATTTTCTCCTTAATTTTATTTATTTCTGACTGGAGTTTGTGATTTGGTCTGTGCGCATCGTTTTTGACCAAACTATCATTGTACCTTTTCATACCTAACTCAACTTTTTCGACATTTTCTACTAGTTGAGATAGTGTATTGTTTTTCATTCCTATAATTTTGTCTGCATAACAAGGTAAAATAGACTTCTAAATGACTTCTATAAATTGACTTTCTAACATGTGTGGATAACCTCTGTTAGGAATATTTTATATCTTCAATGTGGGATTGGCAACTTTCCCCTATCTTTAGTCTTTTTGTGTGTAGCACTTCTCTGAATTCCTCTTCTTTTTCTGTTACCATGAAAGTCTTTCTTACTTTTTCCTCTATGCTTTCCCCATGTTGGGACACTGCATACATTTTCCGATCGTGTGTTTCCTTACACGTGTTTGGCTGTATCTTGCAAATATACTTTTATTCTAGCCCATTTCTGACTTTCATCCTATTCGTTTACTTGGTTAGCTGGTTCAAAAATGTCCAAAAATTAATCTACATCCTGATCTGTATTTCCTGAAAATGTTGGAATCTTTACAAGTTCTGGGAAAACCATCTTTAATTGCTTTAGTTTTGCCATGTTATGTAATGGAAATACATCTACATTTTTGAACTTGTGTACTATGCCAGTGTTGTCACTGTTGTTTTTCCTAACGCATTGCATATGGCTTGCACTAGAATTTCGTACCCTAGCTGAGCTTGCAAACTGCCTAACTGTTGGTATTGGTCTCATTCTATATCAGCCAATCCTCTTTCTTGTATTATAGTTAAATGGTCTTGTGTTTCTATTATGGATTGCGTATCTTATGCTATTAATAATGATGGGCTATCTTGTAATATTTGGTCTGCTTTTGATACTACAGAGTGAAATTTATCTATTGGACTACTCAGTTTATTCTGAATGTTAGTTTTAATTTCAGACAAGTCTAAAAAATCTTTCCTAGATGCATTTTTGGCTGATGTTACGAATGTTATCTCTCTCGTTGCTCATGTGATTATATGTAACATGTCTAATGTGTATGCTTATACACTTTGTATCACTGCACATAAGCAATGTTGGTAATCAAAGCTACTCACACCATTCATTAGTTTGTTAATCACACTACGAAGCTCTATGAATTCTAAGGGTTAGCAATGGTTAGTTATGCAATATAAAAAAAAAAGAATGCCATGCACTCTCAACTAGGCTGAAACCTATTCTTAGCATGAAAAAGTGAAAAAGGTTGGTGCCACCAGTGTTCTCCCCTCCAACTCAAATGTCTCTAAGGGAATTGACTAGAGTCATCGCTACTATTTACACATAAGTTCATCAATTTGACTTTGCTACTTGATTAATCTGGGAAATCCCTCATTTTCCAAAGCTATTAAAATTTGACTCACCACTGGATTAATACACTGAACAAGTTGGTCAGGCCCGCATTGCTTAGAAGGCCTCTCAGGATCCCCATGGGGAATCGTCTCCTATTGCCTTGTTGTCTCTCGTCACCGGAGCTCAAATCGGGTCAGTGGTGGCAGCACCCTGTGCCATCGGTTACCTGGAGTAGGAATAAAGATGGCCGACACTATGACGACCCTGTTTATATAGTCTGGCAGTGCCCCCAATTGCCCTCCTCTCGTCATTGATTGACATCCTGTCGCTCTTGTGAAAGTTGGCACCAGGTAAAACCTCGTTTGCTACAACACATTGTTTATGATGTTATTGGCTCTATGGACATCAGACGCGATACATTAGTAAATGATTTATGGCCCAACATGTTGAGTGATTCGACTAATGATGAAATATATTTCATAACCACAAATACTCTAATAATGGCTGAAAATTTCAAATAGGCAAGAAATCGTGGATAGAAATAAATTAATTTACACTTCCATGGTTCTGGTTACAAGCATTCTAAAATAATAACTTTGACCAGAACAACTTCGACCCCCATTTCAGCAAGCTCAAGCAAATATCGGCTTACATGTAAACTTAACCCAACGAAGCTAATCGGTTCGGGAACTGAATGTGACAAGTCCTTTCTCCCCAAGCAATCGAATCCAAGCTCTGCCAATCACCGAGTAAGCTAATGTGTAATTAAATTTCTTCGCCATTTTTTCGGTCACCAGGTCGCTACTACTTAAATAAAATATATAATTCCTGTAACTGCGGATAACTGCGTATAATTTTAGGCCAATGCCTTGAATAATATTCGCAGAGAGAATGTTTGCACAATTATTACAGAATTTAGACATCTGTGCGCGGTGTTAGCCCAACAAACCGTACAAACCTTACTTATGTGCATTAACTCAGCTCCAAGTGATTCGTAGGTCACTATGATCAAGCGGTCCTGTCCTATTTCTCCTCCTGGTAAAAATGAGCGTTGTGTGACCCAACCAACATCAAGGTAAAGATATTAGCTGAAGTTCAAGTTCCTAGTGTTGTTATTTTTTGTTTGTTGAGCTAAACGGACGAAAATCGCTCATTCGCACGAGTCAACACGGCTTGAAAAGTTGGAACGAACAAGCGAGTAACATGTGTAGTCCGTAGCGCATTTACACCGACTGGGTAGAGAGGCCCTCAACGCATTCGCGGCCGGTCGTTCAACGGAGGTGCATTCTACTGCTTGCTGGCTCTGTTGCCACTATGTGCGCGCGCATACACACACCATTCCCAACCTGCTAGTGCAAGGTTTCCACAGCACATAACACACATTCATATTTCACACTCATGGCATCTTTCACAGGATGAACTTGTTATGCATATGTGCATTATAGCCCTGGAAGTATTGCTATTGCCCGAAAGTATGTTTCAATATATATGATGACAGTGAACTAAATGCGCAGGTTACAGCTGTAACTCCGATATCTACATATATTGTTTCCCTTTTAAATAAATTTAAGTACTGAACTGCTTCTTTAAAAATTATAATTTAATTAATTAATATTGCGTGTGCCAAACGCAGTGAAACAAGAGTTTTGCGTACGACAAAGAAAACTATTTCTTGAGGCTGTTTTGTTTACACCACATAATGTAGCTTTAATTTAAAGAGAAGGTTACAGGAACATAAGTTTGCTGTTAATAAATGTTTTCTTTCTAGTATTTTGTTTTATGGCAATATTATATTTCATTACCGCAAATATATATATATATATATATAAGGTGTTTTTATTCTGAGTTAAGAAACATTACTTTGTACCAAAGGTAACAGTTTAAAGGTTTTCTGTCGTACAATTCAGTTTTTAGTACGTAACTGTTGTCCTGACGCAAACAATCAAAACCCAATACATATATTCTGCTGTTATGAAACTGCAACTGAGCAAATTTATAGTCCTCATGTTGACGTTAAATACCTTTCTGAAGTTCGGTGATTCTCTACGCCAATAATTTCAATGTTTTCCCATAGGCGCCCTTGTATTCTAGTCATGTTAATTCCTACAATAACATGCGTATCAAAATTAATTCGAAAGCAAAAATACGAAGTGGTCATTTGGTGCAGAGCGTGAGGTTAATAACACAAGATGTTTGTCGCGACTCATCTTTCGTAGTGTAAATTATGTTTCATTATTTGACTTACTTTACATCACACTTACAGTGTACGCAAAATCAGTGCTATAATCCATTCACGGTTACTGCACACTTTCCTGAAGCCCTGATAAAGTTCTACTTCCAGAATATTCCTCCACCTCCTGGAAACAAAATTGAACTAAGTCCAGAGTATTACACCAAAAGGACAATGCACCGAATCCATGCGCACTTAGTTGTAATGATATTTTGCATGAGAACTAGTTATTACTAGACGCTACCAACACATACGATTTCTCAGTGTTTTGATTCATATTTATCATAAATTAAATATTATAATCTGTAAGTAAAATGCAGGCAAAACATCAATTTACAGAAAAATTATATACTTTCATATTAACAGACGTACAAAACGAGTATGATACATTACATATTTAGGAAATATCTATTCGCATCATACATGGTGTGATTTTCAAGTGTTTGATTCAAAAAGTGTGAAGATACCGCGAATATACTATGATGATTTATCGCCTGTACCAACAGGTGTGTAATTAGTTTTCAAAGGTATATATAAGGTACTCACTTAAGGTCCGTTAAAAAATGATACATTTCATGTGGAAATAAAACACTATTTCTGTTCCAGATAATACTATAACAACTGGAGGTGCATAGACCGTTGGCAGTGTTAGTTTGTGCTGGAAATAAATGCAAAATATTAATTCTCCTATTTATAAACGAATATAGCTTTTCAGAAAGTGACATGTTAAAGTACTGTATGTACGAATGCTTCTACCATTGTAAAATGTGAAAAGAGTTCAACAATACTTGGGAAAAATGTGAGCGAACATTAAGTGATTGAACGTAAAAGAAAATATACTCCACTCAGAAAGATGCCATTTCACAGCATAATTGTGTGAATGCAACGTCTAACCGTGCTGTAAAACTTGGTCGCACGAAGAACACTTAAAGTGCTGCAAGCAAACACACTTAGGATAGGGCAATGGGGGAGAAATCCTTTGTGAACTGTGCAGCGGGCCAGGTAGAGGTTTTACCAATTTGGGAAGAAAGTGCAACCAAGCATACTTCTATAGAAATTGGAGCAGCAGTTGTCAAGCTAATTAAAAGAAGTACCACAAGTGTTGAGGAGAAATGAAAAAAATGCTACCGTATTTACCAGAATACACCTATATTTCTTGTCACTGAAGCAAAGTTATCAAATATAGTTAGTGTGACATCAAAACTGAAACATAGCTATATATATATATATATATCCAAGTTATTAGAATTCGGTAGAAAATCAATATATTGTTGTAAAATCGTCTTATACTCCGATGTTGAGCGTGAAGTTCCGTTACAGTATATGTGCGAACACAGCTGTTACAAACGAATGCTAGAGATGCGCTTAATGACCAAACACCTCCGAGAAACCTGTGTTGTTTATTTGCGATTATCGGTGTACGACTAAGACTAAGATTTTGTGGATCAAATGTACGTGAATAATAAAGAACATACGTGTGACTGTGTAACCGTTTGTGTAATTAACCACTTTTGTTGTTAAATTAATTCCTGTGTATGTCTAATATTCGTTTATCAGTATGAGACCAATAAATGGATACAATGGTTAATAAGCAATATATTATTAGCAGAGATCACACAATCAAGAAAGAGTTTAATAATCCTAAGGAAGAAACGTATTTATTCAACGGCAAAAGGAAATTATCTACAATCCCCTTGTGTTGCTAGAGTTACAACGCGATAATAAAATATGCTTGTGGGTCACAAGTTCATCACACGTTTGGATTCACTCCCTCTAAATTACGAGACCCTGTCTACCCAAATGTGGGAATCGGACTTGACCTGAGACAGCGGAGATGATTCTATTTGTCACTTAAAATGTTCTATGCCAAAGCATTAACTGTTTGACAAAAGTGCACTGTGATCTACCTTATTTGGCAGGATCTTGACAACTCATATTATGCCATACATAACCCATCCTGCAGAATGTAAACAAGCATTGTCGTCACTTTCAGCATGTACCGTCAGCTGACTGCTAATCGCAATGTGTGCATGTTTGCCGAACTTGCCGAAGACATGGCATTTCCCCTTCACACAATAACATTAGGTTTCCGGTGTTCGACTTGAATTTCATTCTTACTGGTTATATACTTTGGTTTCGTTTGACCGTTACAGTATCTTGGAATATATTTTATTTGTTGACATATGTTTGCATCCATATGAAAAACACATCTAAAATACAAAGCTGGTCTTGCGTGTATGGTTGTGAAGTCCACTGTTTCGGGTTCGAAACCATCCCGCTCCATTAGTTTGAATGTTAATGTGGCCATTATGCCACGTGGTGTACCATTGGTTTTTTGTGTCATGTTATTTACATGAGTGTTTACTTGGCCCTGAAAAGGGTAGATGTTAACCTCAATAAGAGGACCAATATATTTCATTCAGAAACCACCTGCCGCAGTTGTCGTGGTACAGGGACGAACAGAGAAGTAGCATCGCTTTCGCTAATATCTACTTCATCTCAGGCGTCTCCTACTGGCTCCTAGAGAGCACATTTATTTGCTGGCTGTGGATCAGGCCAGTTTGCCGCCATAGTGCACTTCGTCTCCGACCAAACATTTTCGATTGGATTCACGTCGGCACTATAAGGTGGCGTTGATCTTGTCTTGCGTTGGTATTGTCTGAGAAGTGTGTATCGGATAATGGCCCTCCTGGAAGCGCAGCACACCATTGGGATAGCAAAGTCGTACGAGGGAATACTTTTACTCTCCATAATATGATAAATCTGCCCTGCATTGAGGCCACGTGTATTTGGACTTCGATCATCGATTCTTTGCAACACGTCTATCCCGCGTGCACTCATCCATCTCCAACACACAACGGATTCATAACCATAACGCGAGCACTCGACTGCACATTGCGGATTGTGCCGTGTCCCACGAGATCTGAAGACACGCATTGGCCCATTATTAGCCGCAGAAAACACACACTTGACGGAGAAGGCAACATGTGGTCAGTTACGGTCAATTTTTCCTCGGTAAACGCGAGTCGATAAATACTGTGATTATCGGCGAGCCTTTGCTTCCTTGTAGCTCGCCGAGATTTAAGTCCCGTCGTTGTCAAGCGCCTAAGCACAGTACTCGAGCTGCCAAGAAATATCATGGCTCGTTTTAGGTGCATGGCGCTCCTGAAAGGAGTTAACTGTGCCTGGGATATTAGACGATTGTCCACAGCTGGAGTTGACACCCGCCAATAATCCGTTCCTCCACGATGCGTCACGTCATCCATGTCCTAGAACTATCATACCCATCGACTCACAGTGCTCCCTGGAACATCGTAACGTCGGCCTGCTTCAACGGCGGAAAACCCTGCAGCCTAAACAATGACTAAGATTCTCTCCCTAACCGACTGGCTGTGGTTAGACATCGCTACAGATTGACGTATCACTTCCTCGAACCGTCTGGCTATGGCGAGACATCACTACACGATGACGTATATTAAAACGGTTGTATATGCCTGTGACGTAGAAGTACGCCTCCCCAGAGTCGAATGGAAACCAAAGCTATGCGAAATGTGTGTGTTGTCAGAGGACCCCTGTTTAAAAAGGGAGATCATAATGTGTGTCCAAAACTGCAATAAAGGTCCTCAACAGATCACGTGACGAACTTTAGGGCTACTTATACGTGGGTATTAAGAAAGAAACTCTGTGGTGTTGGAGGTACACGCTAAATCCCCAAACTCTCTGTCAAATCATCTGATGCAGTTTACTTTTGTTACCCATCGCATAACCGTGCAAACACAGAGAGGTGTGTCCTAACACAAACACGAACAGTAAAATGCAGAAGTGTTATTTTGTGTGAGAGAAACCCTTATGTTGGTTTGTCAATTGCATTATATATATATATACATATATATATATATATATAAAATTATATGAGACACCAACAACACACCTGTTAGCCCTAGTATTATTTGCAGGAACCGACAAATAAACTGAAAATTATTTTCCCGCAGATAAAATTGACTGCCACCTTGCTCAATACGCATTGGCATGAGTCAGATCAAAAAGTTATATTATATATATGTATGTATATATGTATATACATATATACACCCATACATTCATATTCCTTACATTGCCTAAATAATAAAAAAACTTCGCAGTACATATGCTTGTATGAATTATGATTATGTATGTTTGATCACATTGGCGTCTGGCACAGGAGCCAAGAGCAGGGAGCCGCCATGAAGTTGACCTTTGACCTTGAACCATAATCTTTGAACTTGAAAAAAAATAAAAAATAAAAAAGTGCACAAGATATTCCGAAAAATGCCCCAAAAATTATTATGAAAAATTAATTATAAAAACTATTTAAATTATCAAACATTTTAAAATAGTTTAAATTTATTTTAAAAACTTTTATTTCTCTATGTCCGCTTAGCACCAGGCCCAGCAGATTGACACCCTCACACACACTCCCCTCAGCTATACTCATTCCGTTGTGTAGATTTTTTGTTCGTCATTTATTTATACATTACAGGAGGCAACCATCATGTTATGCAACCGCCATCTTGGTAGCTGACGACAAGCTTGATAGGCAACCGCCATCTTGATAGCTGACGACTAGCTGGGTAGGGCACCACCAACTTGGTAGAGGACCACCATCTTGGCAGCCGACCATCATCACCGCAATTAGTACCACAGCATGGCAATCAGCACCACAATTAGCACCGCAATTAGAGCCACATCACTGAAATCAGCACCACAATTATCACCGCAACATGAAATCAGCACCAGTGTTGTGAAATTGAGCACTGAGCTTTTTTCTTCATGCGAAAATTATTCTAATTTCCTAATATTAGATGGTAAAATTATCGGTGTTTTTAATGTGAATATTTTAAATAGAAGGCGAATGAAATGACTTCCACGATGTGATGGAGAAGGTATGCAAATTAGAAGTAATGTTAGCTTAGCTGGTTGGAATGTTTTGGAAACTTAGTCTGATGGTCTGATATTTGTATTATAAGTTTATATGGTCTCATAATATGATTGTTTTTGATTTGGTTCATTTGAGATGTAACTTTTTTTAATTTTCTGATAAGTGTAGTTGACTCGTGAGATTGTATGTGAATGTGTGTCTCTTTGTTGAGGTGGCTTGGATTTGGTGCTGTTTGTGGTGCTGCCTTAGGATGTGGAGAATGTGGAGTCTGTGAAGTCCGTGGAGCTTGCGGAGCATATGGAGAAGATTGTGGATCATGTGGAGCAGATTGAGGAGCATTGTGGAGAAGATTGTGGAGCATTTTGAGCATATTGTGGATCATGTGGAGCATATTGTGGAGCATATGGAGCAGATTGTGGATCATGTGGAGTCTGTGGAGCCTTTACATAAGTGTGAACTCGCCTCTCAAGCGAAGCTGTTCCTTGAGTACTGTTCGCGTGGTTAGATTACTTGTTACGCATTTTGTATCGGAATGTAAGTTACGAGTCTCGAACCAGTATACGTAAATTCTATTTTGTATATTTATCCATTGCTTTTTACACCTATCTATTTACCTTAATGGGTTTCACTCGTCATTCAATGTATAAATTACAAACTAATAAAACTTAATACAAAGTAAGTATCCTGAATGGGAATCGAGTTCGGTAGTAATCAGCTCATCAGTTATTAGAACCTGAGTTTAATGACTATATCTTCGGTCGATGGGAAATTATGAGTTAATATCCTTATAAAAGAGTTTTAGGTGTGTTTGTCCTTGCAGTCTCGTATGTCGTTGGAGGTATTGTTTATGTAATGAATTTGATGTTTGTAGGTATGGTAGATGGAAAATTATGAGTTGCTATGCTTATTAAATGTTTTTAGGTGTATTTGTCCTTGTAGTTTTATTTTTACGTTGGGTTTGATGTCTATGGTATGAATTTGATGTTTGTAGGTTTGGTAGATGAGAAATCATGAGTAAGTTTGGTTATAAAAAGACTTTTGGTGTGTTTGACCTGGTAGTCTTGTTTGTTGTTGAGGTTGATTTGGACGTTATGAATTTGATCACTTAAGCATCAATGATTCGGAGATTATGAGTAACCATACTTATAAAAGTACTTTAGGTGTGTTTGACCTTATAGTATTGTTTGTTGTCGGGGTTGATGTGTGTGTTATGAATTTGATCACTATAGCATCAATGGTTCGGAAATAATGAGTAACAATGCTTATAAAAGGGCTTAAGCAAAATTGACTTAGTCAGAAAGGCCTTAGGGCATAAATGACCTTAGAATTATGGTGTATTTTGGCTATGGTGTTTATGTTATTAATTTGAATACCTTAATATTAACTGTTCGGAAATTATGAGTAGCTATGCTTATAAAAGGGATTTAGGTGTGTATGTCAGTGTAGTCTTGTTTGTTGTTGATGTTGATCTGTGTGTTATTAACTTGATCACTATAGCTTCAATGGTTCGGAAATTATGAGTAAGCATATTTATGAACAGGGCTTAACACAAAATTGACCTTGTCGGAAAAGCGTTAGAGCTTAAATGACCTTAGCATTATGGTGTTTACTGGATATGGTGACTATGTTACGAATTTGATAAACATAGTATTAATGGTTTGGAAATTATGAGTAACTATGCTTATATAAGGGCTTATGCATAATTGGCTTCGTCAGAAAGTGATTAGGAATTTAAATGACCTAACCACTATTATAGATATCGGGTACAGTGCCTAAGTTATGAATTTGATGAGTATATTTTCAATTTTTCGGAAATTATGCCTATATTTATAAAAGGGCTTAGCTCCAAATTGATCTTGCTAGACAAGGTTTAGAAATTTAATGAGCTTTTGGAAGGTAAACGATGTGTTGTATTTGACCTTCGGAGTGGTTACATAGTTAATTTAAAAATAAAACATTAGCTTTTATGATTACTAAAATTCAAGATTGCGACAGTTATAATCATTTCTTCTAACGATATATTCATGTGTCTAATAAATACGAATATTCTGATAATGTCGCTCGGTTACGTTTGTTTTGTAAAAAAATTAATAAATATGTTTTAATTTAAATACATATAATATTTTCCACAAAAAAAATATATTTTTATTTTTAAGCTGTTGTTAGTCTCTAAACTAAATCTTCTTTAAACTACTAACTTGTGAATATATTGTTTCACACATGCATTTTTTACAATTTTAAGGTTTTTTATAAAAAATTATTCTTAAATTCCTAACCTTTTTACATAATTATCAATTAAATAATCGATCGTTCAATCATGATATATACTACATATTCATTTTACCTATGCAAGAATGTAGGTGGGTTTCTTTTTATAAATACCACATATAAACATTATTTTGCTGTTAATGACTCGATGGCGAAAAGGGTAAAGTGGTTGAGTTTTCGAGCCGAGGTTTCCATGTTCAAAACCATCCCAAAGCAGTGGTTTTTTATAGTGTACTAATGCATAACATATACGATGAAGAGAATTGCCTTAAGCTTCCAGCCGATCTCAGGGTTCATAATAACATTTAATAGCATAACCAATATTGACTTTTGGAGGGCGAGCGACTCGCCTGCTCTCTGGCAGGCATTGCGAGAACTTGTGCACTACCTATTGACGGATGATAGCATCGAGAGACATCAGCGCTCTTTGTGGTTAACTTTACAACTAGGATGATAGCCTATGATGACGACAGCAGTGCTGCATATCTGTCAAGTTTGGAACTGAAGACAGTCTACCGCACTGGAAGGAAGTGTATTGTGGAGGTGTGGGGATAATGTTAGCCATATCTTTTGGAGAGGAGGATGATGAGTGGAGGGGGCGTAGGTAGGAGAGAGGGGTGATAAAATATCAGGTATTCAGAATAAATATCAGAAGGAGATGAGAGCTGGAACCTCGCAGCAGGAACCCAATTAATTACAGAAGTAATCACAACACAACTCAGGATGAGCACCTCAATTGTGGAGCAGATTGTGGAGCAGGTGGGTTAGTATGTGCAGCGATTTCGGCCCTAGGTTAATCTTGTGGGACTATGTCTGAAAGGTCAAGGCCTAGGTAAAAAAAGGCGGGGTAGGACCGCCCACCCTTACTACTAAATGAATTGATGTAAAGATGATATAAAAATTACTAAAACTTTTAATAGAGATATTAAGGTTTTTAATGGTTATATTGCTTTTTCTGAACATAATGCCGCTGCAGAACTGGCATCGTTACGACACCCAGCTATCACAGGCTTGGCATTGTAACGACATCCAGCCGTCGTAGGCTTGGCATCATAACGACATCCAGCCGTCGCAGGCCTGGCATCGTAACGACATCCAGCCGTCGTAGGCCCGTCATCGTAGCGACATTCAGCCGTAGCTGGCCCTACACTGTCGGCCAGCAGTAATCAGCCAGTCCGTATTTCCAACGGGCCACTTCCGGCATAATATAGTGAGCCAGTATCGACTGGCTGGTGTTTGTCGGGTAGCATTTACTGGCCCGATTCTGGACCATAGTTTTCGTGTATGTTGGGCCGAAATACATTTTGCATCTTACTGGCAGCAGTACAGTGTATTTTTAACACTATCGGCAAACAGCCATCTAACAGTTCATATTTCTATCGGGCCTCTTCCGACATAAGACAGAGGAGCGGTATCGGCTGGCTGGAGTTTGTAGGCAAGCTTTTATCTGCCCGATTGTGGCCTGTATTTTCCATGTTTGCTGAGTGATCCGCAATCAGCTCCGCCTCCGCCTATGCAATCAAAGGTCACTCAGGTTTCATAAGGGATCAGCCCTACAATCAGCTCTCTCTCTCTGTCACCGCCAGAGCAGTTAGGGTCATTACGGGTCAATGGGTTATTGGCTAATGGTTCATTAGGGGTAATTTTCTGCCTCTACACATATATTTTTTCTTGTATTTTTATTTCTAAGATCATTCAAGGTCATGTGGTCAACGTCAATGTAGTCTGAATATAATATGGTAGTAGTATGTAGTGTAATATGCTAGTTAAATTTAATGGATTCTTTCGAGTGGTTTTGTTTCCAAAGTCATTCAATGTAATGGGGTAAAGTTTGAGGTAGTATGCATCTAATATGGCGGGAGTAGTCTGTAATGAATCAAATACGCCCTTTGACATTTATTCATTTTTCTGGATTTTTTTTGTTTTCAAGGTTATTCAAGAACATGGGGTCGAGGTCGCAATAGTCAGCATTTAATATGATGGTAATAGTCTGTAATATATTATGATTGTTTACTTTTATATATTTTTGAGTTTTTTATTTTCAAGGTCATTTAAAGTTATGAGTTCAAGGTCGAGGTGATCTGCATCCAATATGGCGGTGATAGTCTTGTGTGTATGATGCTTTTTGATGCATGTATTTTTTTCTCGCGTTTTTTTATTTTCAATGTCATTCAATGTTACGGGGTTACTGTCGATGTAGTCTGCATCTAATATGACGGTAGTAGTCTGTTATGTATTATGCTTGCTGACTTTGATGTATTATTACTGTAGTTTTTGTTTCCAAGATTCAAGGTCTTGGGGTCAAGATCATGGTCGTTCGTTTCGACTATGGCGGATGGGTGTACCAAGATGGTGGTCGCCTACCAAAGAGGCCGTCGCCTACCAAGGCAATGGTCACCTACCAAGCTAGTCGCCAGCTACCAAGATGACGATCGCCTACCAACATGGTGGCCTCCAGTAATGTATAAACCAATGACGAACAATGAAACAAAAATATGGAATGAGTATGAGTGTCGGGTCAATCTGCTTGGCGTGGTGCTGGTGGGACCTTTGGAAATGAAAATTTTATTTAAAAAATTATAAGTGTTTAAATAATTTTTTTAATTATTGAATGATTTTAAATAATTTATTATCAATAATAAGTTTTTTGGGAATTTTTTATGTTTTTATTTTCAAAATCAAAGGTCAAGGTCCAAGGCCCTAAGTCAATGTTAAACTCATCTGCATATACTTTGGATGCGAGTTGGCTGAAGCTTAGGTCTGATTTCTCTCCTGTATACCTTGTATCGATGTGACATAGAGTATGCCTATAAAACCAATATGGTCGTCACTGTTCTGTAGGTCCTAAGGAAGCCTCCGAATTACTTAATTTGCGAGGAAAATTAATTTGAAAGTTGTTTTACATTTGTGAAGGGAAAATGGGTCATTTCCGAGGATCGATTTAATAATTTTTTAGTAATTTTTATAATTTTAATAATACATTTTTCCGAAATTTTTAAAGAATTTTTTAGTATCTTTGGGAATATTTTGGTATTTATTGAGGATTTTTGTAGAACGTTTTCGCAAATTTTTGGTTTTTCGGGGTCAAAGGTCCGAGGGATCAAATGTCATTGATTAGAGGTAAATGGTCAATGACATCCAAGATGGTGGTTGGTTGACATATCAACATGACGGTTCCTCGCTCCTGGCTCCTGTGCCAGACGCCAATGTGCCCATACATACAAAATAATGGTACTCTCCTAGTCAACATCTTTATCATGGTCAGCATTGATACGTTACGTTATTATATATCGTACATTCTGTATATTGTTACTTATTTCACACAAATTAAATGAAAGGAAATTGTCAATGAAACATTAACTGGCTGTCAGAACTGCTATGTGTGCCAAGAGCAATAAAACGAGCAGTAGGTACGGAATAAAACCCTCAAATAAGTTTCGAATGTAGGGGAGTTCTGTGCGAAGGGTCGTTACATTCACTATTTGTTAAGCGAACCCACGGTGGGAAAGAGAAAAAGTTTTAATAGAGTGTGGAGATCCTTTTGTGTAAACTACTAGTAGCTTCTGTGCGTGTTGACTATGTCTGTATCTTAATTTAATTTCGTCATCTGTAGCTATTTAACGTAATAATTTATAAAGATAATGTGAACATAATCAAACCCTCATACACCTTGAGACAATTCAGTTTTCACTGTCAGTAAGAGACAATTCAGTTTTCACTGTCAGTAACACAACTTTTTATGACTTAGTATCAAAAGCTTTGTTTTCTGATCCTATATGGCTCTTTACACTATACTGTATGTACTGTTTCCATGTGTAATGTCAGAAAGAAATCGTGTTGTGAATATTTAACTGTGCCTTTCAAGGCATTCGGGTCACAAGACCACCACTTCGATGAGTGGTGGTTTGTCAACGTTCGTGGTTAAACTTTGACTACAGGGGGTACGTAGTAAGTCATATTTATTCACAAAAACATCCTTTTACTTTGACTGGTTAATAAAAGTGATACATTTTGAAGTATACAAAACGTAAACTGTGCTCTGCAGCGAAATACATATAAGGAACCTATTTTGTAAACATCGATATGAAATACCGGCCTGATGAAGCTTAAATAAATCTTGGTCCTCTTTGAACATTTGTGAGAGAACAATTAGTCATTGACATATTTAACATTTTTACGTACACAATCGTATTATATAAGAATGTGGATAGTGTGTTTACGTTTTAAGTTCTGTGCCGATTTACATAATATATAATTACTCTGTTTAGGATATTATGCTAAAGGCTTTCCATTTCTATATTTATTCAGTTCCCATATTTTACAACGATACTGTATGCCGGTTTTGTGTAGAATAGTCATGAAAATGTTTTTAGTATTGTCACAACCATCTCTGATATTGTAATATACTGGCAGAAAAAAGAAGCATAGTCCAATTTTGAGGTACTTGAGACAACATATGTTCATTCGCAGTGGTTGGAGTAACACTAGCTTTTTAAAGGCCTTGGTGTGTACAATCAAGTTACCGTATTGGTTTAACTGCTCTTGACTATTATCAGTATGCAACATTACACACGACGAGCTCTTGACCCAGTCGGCATTCTCACGTCATCGAGTGCTGTAGCTTCTCGAAAACGCTTTACTCCAATACAAATACCACGTACAAATACAACTACTGACCTCCATATACTATGTTTACCACAGTCTACGGTATACTTACTGCCGTTAGTTCTACACCCATATACTAATGAGCGAAAAAGAGCTCACACAAAACGATCTAATCGCGTAAACAGGCGACACAAAACGACTAACGCACACTCTTTGTTAGTCATCTCACTTGGCAACATAGAAGTTTTGCAGCAGCATTCTGGTTTCATTAAAACAGATAGTTCACAGTCCACAGTAATTGTTAGCAGTGGCCTGAAATTCGTTCATTTGCGAGATAAAACAGAAACATTAAAGCACTAACTGGATATTTTAAAGTACCTGAGAGTTATTATCACATTACTATTTACTTGTCTTTTGAATTTGCTTTTCGTACAGAGGCAAAACATTTATTATACTAAATATGTTATTAGACACTATATTATTATAATCAGATCTGTGTTCATTATTTATGCAATTCGCACAATATTTCATATTCAAAATAATTTACTTATCAATGATTACTATAACCAACAAGGCATTTTCAGATATTTCTTCCAATTAAACTTATACACAACAATTTTATTTCTGTTTTAGTTATAGTGACCTCAATAAATAATACGGCAACATTAAAATTCTGGAACGTAATGACTATAATGTAGTTTTGAAAAATATTAAAAATCACATGTTTAAATGTTTCCTTGTGTAACAACACAGAGTACAGATATACCCTAGAGCGGCCATGGGATAGGACAAATTCTAACCGGTTTTAGTTCCTCTAATTAACCGAAGGAGCGCTAGCTTTCTCGACGACGTCATTGCTGTCTGAAAGATTGCAGAAACATGTTCATTTTCCTGACACAACTCGAAGACAAATGTAGATGTTATGCATTCATCCACACACCGAAACTTGTAAACCAAAACATAAACAATCACATTAGCCTATAGAAGAATATCAAAACTCCCTCGCGTCCAAAAGTTATTTCCTATTTATTTATACTCTACTCTGAATGGACAGCGAGAGCTTCATAATTTTTGGTAACGCCGGTATGATAGAGCAAATTTTCTTACACTGTATTGTACGCTAGTTATGCAATTTTACTGTATGGTCTTTTTAATTGGAAACGAGCCGTTAAAGTCAGAAGCAGAACCAGCAAGCATCTTAACTCGTGAGTCTGGATCACAAGACAAATCCTACAAAACAAAAACTCGATGGGAAGGCGATTGTTGCGTCAAGGGACACTATGTGACAAGTTTACAGCTTTTACAAACGAAAAATCTTCCTTCCGCGCGCCATACTGCACTGCCAAATACTCCCTCTCCTCATTACCGACACATTTTTAAATAGACTTCTTCGTTCTTATAGTTTAATGATTTCCCGCATTCATTATTAGGTAGAGAGAGGATATTTTATAATTGCTTGTTACATTTTTGTTCGAAGAAACACAAATCTAACACTTCTTAGTCAACGTGGGCTGCCATTATGACAATGACTTAAAATCGCACCAGAAAATATATTTCATCATAAATCAGAAGAAATTAGGAATTGTAGAATTTATTAACCTTGCCTTTAGCGAAAACAACTTTTATCCTGGTTTTTTAACGGCGATAATGTACTTTCATACAAGTGAGAACTGAGATCAACTTCACTCATACACGTGAGAGTATGCGTGCAAAATACTGAAGTTAAGCAATAGTAGAGTAATGTTTAAGTATTGACTATACGCACTAAGTTTTACCATCAAATGAATTTAGTGATATGCGCTACATGCGGGTATACGTGTGTGTGAGTTGTCGCGTCGCCCTATTATTTCTACACGAAAGAAATACATTTTGCATTTAAAATTCATGGTTTCATAATATTCTAAACTAAGAAATTAGGATGTCGAAAGTTTACATTATCAACAGCCATATTTGTTATTACAGACAATTGAACATGTATGCAGAGGGAATAATGGAAGCAGCCATTTATATTTTTTTAAATAACAATAAATGTAATATTTATATTTGAGTACTTCGTATTTTAATAATGCAGTGAGTGTATGGACACGGACACATTAGGATAATAATAGTAACACGTGGCCTCGCTAATAATAGCAAAACACAAAATCTACGTGACGCGAAAACACTCTCGTCTTTCAACGTACAGTACAATTAATTATGCATAACCAATTCGAGGCAATAATTGTAATGCACAGTCGGCTGAGGACGACTGACTTCTGATCCATTGTCCTGGGATCGGTCACAAGCGGCAAGTGATCAATAGTAAATGCTTTACTGCGTAGTCAGCGATTATACCTTGTGAATCTCCTTCGCAATAAATATGAGAACCCTTTCTGCAAATAATTATTTTCTGAAACATTGTGCTGGCTAGCCAACTACCACAAGTCGAACGCCTCAACAAGACAGGAGTTTCACCTTCTTTCCTTTATATAACTACGTGTCGTAATTCATCTCGAGGACTAACTATTTCTGTTTTCATTTTGTCACTAGTTTCATAACAACCGTTTGCATACGAGGACAATTATGGGTCGTGAAGTATACTTACAAGTAATGTAAAAAATGTTTTTCCGTATGACATGTGCGTTATTGTTTTATTCGCTGATTTTATTTGTAAAGATAAAATTGTGATCTTTTTTACTGGAGATAAATCTGCAACGTTTGACTCATGGAGCAATTTAGAATTAAAAAGTGTCATTAAGGCAGTGGCGATTGTAGAAGTAAACTTGAATATGTATGTCCGTAATATGTTATTTAATTTACATACTTTTTTAGTGATCCCGTAATGCGTAGATATGAACCAGTTGTACCTTTGACCATATATTGATTATTTCTCAGAGCAACACAATTATTTACTGACAAGTTTAGGGTTTACTAATATTTAATTTTTGGCGTAGGTGATGTTAATAAATTTCTTCGACAATTTTTATATTAATATTTGAATTTTTATACAATCATAAATTTTACCCACTTATTTGGACATAAAACAACTACTTGAAACTTATTAGTCATACCTCAACAACTAATGTCAGGGACAATATTTAACCTCACTATACTCCTACTAACTTCTCTGAATATAATGAGGTCATGTCTACATATATCTCTTTTAAATGAACTAAAGTGAAATTATTTCTTTGACAAAAAAATTATAATAATAATTAAATAGTTACTCCCGTGTATTTTACAACTCAAAGGTAATTGGTTATCAATCTCTTTTGAAATGTTAATTATGTTTTTAATATTTTAATGATCACATAATCGACAGTCGATATTCATTGACACTTTACTCGTTTTGTTTACTTTACACTTCGAGTATGTTGATTTTAATTTTACTCGCATTAGAAATTACTGATGAGTCACGGTAACCTCATTAAATGTACGCCCGAAACTCGTTTTGTCATACAATTTCTAACTGAACACTTGTGTGGTTTACTGGGCCTTTTTCATGTTTGTAAGATTAATGCGCCCCTCTCAAAATAATATCCATTCAGTTTAAGTAAGTGTTATGTGTCATACAAGTTCATTTACCTGAATAGTTGCTTCATAAACGTATTTCAATACAACTAGTAGGTTCTTACGCAGATTACTTTAACGATGTTTTCTATAAATCATCCTATGCATGAAATACGGCTGCGTATACAAGCTTCGGTAAATGTTATATGCCCATAGAACATGTTACCTACTGGTCTTTGTGTTAATATAAGAAATACTTGTTTATTTTATATTTAAATTGCAAATATTATAGCAAATAGGATTATTTTATTTTGTTGATAAATTTATGAAAATATATGGTGCTTAATTTTGTATAGACTACTGTCGATTATTTTTGGTATATTCATTTGCGTTTTGAAAATTAAAATACTGTCGTGCAACGCTTTTCCCAGACAATTATCCAAACTGGTGTGATAAGAAAACGTATACTTTTATTAAATAAACTCGGTTAAATATTCTAGTGTATACTCGCCGATAAATATGACTCTCTGCAAACAACAGTATGTTGTGAAGGTAAGATTATTTCACTCTTTATGAATTCATCAAACTATAAAGTAAGAAATAGTATTATCACAACAATATTTAATTAAATTTAAAGTATCACTGACTACGGATTAAAGTGGCTTTCATAAGCATTAACATAGAAGCTACTTACTTGTCAACTTTAATTAAGTAAAGTAAAAGGAGAATAGATTAACATTTATTTTTGGGCTTGCAAAACATACATCAAAATTTTATTGAAATACAGGCAGGTGAGGCTTAAACAAACTCCTGTTTCCCCCAACGCATGTGCTCAGAAGTTTAGGATAGAGGTTTAAACCCACAAGAGTGAAAGATCTGGGCCCAAGGCCTAAAAGAAGAAAATTTTGAGACTATATGTTAGTAAAATAAAACATTGCATTCGGAAATTTAATCATTATATAGGAAATAATGAGGGAAACTACATTAACGCCTCAACTACTGTAGGCTGAGATATCATAGAGATGGGAACTTGCATTATGGTTGGGCGAGCCGGAGTAAATAAATTACAACCGAGACGATTCGCTTCAAATCCTGAGGCCTGAGATGGTCGTTACCATTATAGCTGTTGTTCCAGGTCCATATTGCATCATATGAACCTATTCAGAAAAGAGACTCGAGACCATACAACTCCTCCATAGCTTCAACTATGGAGAATGGATCTAGTTTGTTCACAAAGTTCGTGAAAGTAAATAATTTGAAAATAGTTTACCAAGGCAGTGCATTCGGAGTGTAAAGAGCATTTAGCAAATGTAATTTTTTTGGTATGTTTTCTAAATATCCCAACTTTAACTTATGTAGACTGAAATGTTGTAAGTAAATTATTATAGTGCATATTTGCATTGTACTTCTATTTTCATGTTTATTCAACCCACTTTAATCCGTAGTGACTGATACCCCAAAATCAATTAAATATTATAGTGAAAAGGCTGTTTCTTACTTTATATGTCGATACATACATAAAGTGCGAAATAATTTAAGTAGTTCAACGGGGGGAGGGGGGAGGGTTCCAGATCAGTTCTGGAATGAAATAGGGATGGGTGCATATGTTCAAACATGCGAGAGTGTATTGTAGGTGAGGCTACAGGCATGCAGCTCCCTTCCACCAAGTATATCAAATCCGGATACTTTCCCCACCAGCACACCGCACCACCCATGCGGTAGTAGGACCATGCCCGATTTTGACTAAAGAGCAAGAGTGGCAATAATGCCATCTCAATAATTGAGGTTGGATTCGTTGGTGGTCCCTCCCCCTCCTCTCTTCTAAGGTGTGTTGTGATTGGCTGCCCCCTCCCCCTCACTGACCAGAGGCGTGTTGTAATTTGCTGTTCCTCCCCTACTAGAGTTGTGATTGGCTGTACACCCTCCTTTGAGAGGGAGAGGAAATGAGCGGCATAGGTGTTCACCCTTCGAAGTCTCGTGGTCGGGTGAGCTGTGAGGAGTGTGAGCAGCAGCATATACATGTTAATCTTGGAGCAAGAAAGACACAAGGGACCCTTAATATATGTTGACTGTTTGCAGTCTAGCAAGGGAATTAGCTCTGGAGTGGCGTAGGTGTTCACCCATCGGTGTTTAGAGACGAAAGAGGTCTGATGGTGGATGATGAAAAGGGGGAGCAGTGTAGGTTCGTCCTGGTCGATGTCTGACAAAGGAATGATCTGTGAGGGTAGGTGATAGGAGAGATAGGGAGTGTCGGGAGAGGTATAGGTGTTATTTCTTCGAATTACGGTGAGGAAATGAACTCAGGGGGTCAGCAGTGTATGTGTTTACTGTTTAATATCTTACGAGCGACTGAGTTGTGGAGCAGCATAACTCCTACCTGATCGAAGGTCGATGAGTGACTGAGGTCGGAACTGTGCGTAATAACCATTACAAATCAGAAATTGAATGGATAAAAAAATGAAATCCAGAAAAATTAGGATTTTATGTTGCACTATTACAAATACAGTAAATAACCATTACAACCCTAACATTTAACGAATTAAAAAGAATTTAAAAAATCCACTGTTTGAAAAATAATGCATTCTTACCTCCACAAATGTAGTATTTGAATTGAATTATAGAACAAGCGCCAAAATTTTAATAGGAATGAAACATTTAATATGATTAAAAAAACACCACCACAATTGAAAAAATCATTCACAATTGCCAACACAAATTAAACATTAAACTATTTCTAAGTATGTGCAATGAAAACAGAATTACGATTGAAACTTTAAATATAAAACAAATCACAAACACAAATTAAATTAAAACATTAAACAAATAATAAGTGTACACAATGTAAAACGAATTACAAATGAAACATTAAATGTTAAACAAATCACAAACACAGAGACAATTGCCAAGTATGTGCAATGAATAACGAATTACAAAGTAAACCTAAAATA
The DNA here is from genome assembly GCA_029891345.1 of Dryococelus australis. Lineage (NCBI taxonomy): Eukaryota > Metazoa > Arthropoda > Insecta > Phasmatodea > Phasmatidae > Dryococelus > Dryococelus australis. Next base: position 157,623,283 of record CM056994.1, on the reverse strand, counting down.
TAAAACAAATCACAAACACTGGAAAAATTACTAATTATGAACATCAAAATATTTACCAATGCAAAAAGAATACAAGCAACGAGACAATTACTAAGTAGGAAGATGAATTAAACATATTCTGAATCATTAAATATAGTATAAACACAACTAAACAGTTACCAAGTATGTGCAGTTACAAATTACAGGCATATACAATGATACATTAATTAAACAAGTGCATATGTATTAAGAGTAATTACACACTAAATAGGCATACACAGACCTTAAGTGCACCTCCATTTGCAGTCACTGTCTGCTCATAACTGCTGACTGAAGTTAACATTCTGTTGTATATTATAGTAAGTGGTATTCGTGTTTGAACTCATTTCAACTTAACAAGGGTAATATGTCATTTTAAAATATTATCTTATGTGAAACATATTAAAACTCACAAATAAAAAAAAAAGATTTAGAATAGGAAAACACATCCAATATGTTTAAAGTATTATTAATACATTGATAAACAATTTACAAATATTGTCTTACAGTTTCTTAAGTTCCTTTTCCTTAAGTTCCTTGTTCAAAACCCATGAATTAAGATCTGTTATGAAACCTTTCCAACGAACCAGTGACCTATCAGTCTATTTGAAAACAACTTTGTCAACTAAATATTAATTGGGAGGATTAACTCTTTGCAGTAAAAATTCTTAAAAACCATATATTATCAGATCACCATCATAGCTTTCAAGTTATTATACAGTAGGGAATGACTGTCTAAATGAAATAATTCTACATATTTCATATGGCTAGTTAACACTATATGTCTTCTTAAAATACACAGTAGGCCTTGGAAATATTTACATAATCCCCAACTTCAAATTAATTTTGTATGCTCTCATCTATTACTTTGGGATTATATATATATATATGTTTCAATAACCTGTTGTCTTTAACTTTAACAGATGCCATTTTCATTGTTCTATGGTATATTGAATCATAGAATTCATAGAATATTGAATCCTAGTGAAGTAAAATGTTTATTTATTGGCTGTTTTAAATTTTTCTTGAAATGTTCGACTACAGCAGCTTTTATTTTAGAGCATGTTACATTATGATTAATTCCTTACTCTGACATTAGTTTCTTAAAATCAGTTTTGAAGAATTCTGTTACTTTGTTGGTGTGGAGATTTTTTGACTTTTTTTCTTCTATTGCTTGTTTCATTGCAGGGGTAATTTGATTTACCATCTTGTTCTTCACAGGTTCACCCCATGCTTATTTTGAATAAATTTCTAATAGAGTTAAAACATACTTGTATCCCTTATTGTATCTTGGAAGCTATGTCATGCCAGTAATGTCAGCTTCAAATAAATTATTCATTCCCAGAGTAATAACTTTTCTTCTATGAAACTTGATTCGAGCAGAGGCATGCAATTCTTCAGCAATATTACTAAACTTCATTACGAATGTACACCTGTGGTAGGTGAGCAGGGAGGGGGTACATTTTCGAATAAAACATAGTGCATTATATCAGGCCTGTCATTTAAACTGTATATGTGCGCAATCAAACATATGTCAAGACTAAAACCGTGCATAAGAAATGTAATGCAACCTCTCAATGAGAGGATGCAGACATTAGGTTGAAGAAATGTCTTAATGATTGTTTACCGACTTTGAAAATGCCCATTAATGATAAGTTTAGTGTACTCTGTAAATGCTTCAGTGTTTAATAGTCTTCCCAATGGCATGAATTGAAATTAAAGTCTGGTTTGTAGTATATTTTTCTCATATGAAACAAAGTGATTTTAAATTATAAAATAAAATCAGTCAGTATTGTTACATAAATCTTGTAAACATACTTTTAACAACAGCTATGATTCAGAATTATTGTTTTTAAAACGAATAATGTATTCGAAAGGTTTCCTATTGTGCTTTCACACTCACTAACAACCACTAGAATTTCCTATCTGTCCGAGCGCTGAATATAAAAGGGACATGACTTCCGATTCTTTTGACATTCTCCTTCACACCTCATAGTTGTGCAGATGTCGCCACTTATCAATTGATCTGGCATACACCCTCCTATTTTGTTTGAAATCAGTTATCGATGAATTAGGGTAGGGAAACATTTAGGCAATTCAATGAGTTTTCCAAAACATCGGCACTTTTATTCAGGGTTGGAAAGTAGTAATTGTTCTTCTTCTTAATTGGATACAGAGAGTTGAACTACTACTGCTACTACCAATATGAGTGGGTTGGAAAGTAACTCAACTTACATTATTGTCCTCATTCAATTATGCATTTTTGCCCAAATTGCAAAATATGTCCTTTTAGACACAGCATTCGGTGCTCAATTAGTGGATACATGTATCAGTAATGATAAGTCCCAAACCGATGAGAATTTTCCTAGAAATTGTTTGAGAAGTGTAAAGCACCCCTTCTGGTATTAGTTGAGACAACATCCCGACCAACTGGACTTAGCACCATGCAGTGCTTAAATATTTAAATAATTTTACAGCTAAGGAAGACACTATGGAGATTTTTTTTTTTTCAGAGTAAAGCTCTTCCCATCCTGCATTCGTCCAATTATGGCAAATCGTATGGCGATACTGTGCTACCTCACCTCACAACCAGACTTGGTAAGGTCAGTGCCAGGGGCAGCGGTTGGGAAATGAAGCTTGTATTGATTATGAACATACATGTCTTGCAATACCGGCCATTTAACATTGGTGCCTCTCACACTTAATTACCAAAGTTTATAACCAATCTGGTTGCTTGCATAAATGTACAGTGCCCGGAAGACATATGCTTCCATTATTCAGTAGTAGCAGTTTTATTTGCTTCCACAGTCAACATCAGCAGATCATCTTCATATCGAAAACATTATGTGGTTTTAGATACTGTACGATTATCGCCTCCTGTAGTAACAGGGGATATCGGAAAGTTCGAGGCAAACAATTCTATTTCTATCGATGTCTTATGTGTAGTAGACAATGATAGGAATAATAATGATGCACATTTTGATAAGGAAGGGATAATCGTACCAATGCGTATTGCTCCTACACGACATGCGCACCATTTAAATAGGTTGGCCATTCGTACTAGTGGTAATATCGCACATTTGCATCTTATGTTAGTCAAAAATTTACCATAACTGCTTTAAAGTCAGTTGACTAAAAGAAGTGTAATAAAAATGTTTGTGATTGTTGTCACCAATATTTCAGAACTGAGGAGAAACTCGTAGACCACAAAAACCTCTGCTCGTAACACATAACTGTTTTGCTATACTTTCCCAACTGGGGATGAAAATTACCTGGAATTCAAAGACTATAGCGAACAGTAAGGATTGGGTATTGTCGCCTATTGTGACACGGATTGCTATTTAAAACCCTTGTCCACTTGCCTGCCCAGTAATGATACAAGTTACACAATCGCCATCAATCAACATGTTCCATATGTGTGCATCCTTCTGCTGGTGTGTTCATACAATCCAGCTATGTCTCAATATTTTGAGTTTGTGGGTGAGGAATGTATTTGGTGGATAAATTGGTTGAACTAACAAAGTGGGTTGCAGGAATAAACAGTGTTACTGTTCCGATGAAGCCGAAAACCACAGATGACGCAGCTAGATCAGCGGCTCAAACAAATTATCATATATAAAAGGAATAGCTCAGCACAGATTTTGTGGTTGACCATGACCATCTGACAGGTGAAATCAGAGGCTTTGCACATAGCAATTCCTATTTGAATTTCAGACTACCAAAATAACAACTTCAGGTTGTACATATTTCATAACATCTGTAGGTCACAATTCCCAATTTCTCATAAAGCCTTTGGCTCCACAGTAGATGGTTATTGAGAGAGCGAGTGCAGCTCAATAAATCTTCAAAAACAAGTAATTTTAAGCCAAATTTTATTATATTGAATAAAAATTTTCAAGTTTCTAGAAAGCCCATTTGACTCCAATTTTAGATTCTCAAAAACAATCAAATTTAAGCTAAAAACAAGCAAATTTATGCCAAACACCAACAACATTTTTAATTTTCGATTCTAAAAAAAAAAGCAAATTTAAGCTAAAAACTAGAAAATTTAGGCCAAAAAAAAAGAAATTTTTCAATTTTTACAAAAATGTACGTACTGTTTTTATGTTAATTAAAAAACAGCTAATTTAAGCTAAAAACGAGCAAAATCTATCAAAAATCAAGCAAATATTCAATTTTTTCAAATTATGCACTCAGGATTTGTATTAATTTAAAGCAGCGCATTTAATACAAAAACCAAGCAAAATTAGCCAAAAATCAAATGAAATTTTAAAAAATCCAAAATAACCGAATTTGTTATATTTTAAGATAATCGTGCATAAATTTCCCATTTTTCATTTTTTTTAAAACTTCATATGTTACAAAATTTTCATTCTCATTTTTAAATTTTAATGCATTTTTATCAAAAATACTTATATAGCGATCTGGTAGTGTAATTTTATGTTTACCATCTAGAATACAAGTAATTTTTTTTAAAACTTAGTATCATAAAATAAAAATTTGGCAGCAATATATTTTTATTTTTTTCTAGGTCTTGTTGTTTAGGCAATTCATATGAATTGTTAAAATAAGTGCACAGCGATTCCATTTTGCATTTATTAAAACAAATTTATAACTAATAAAAAAAATTACATGTAAACATTAATACAAATAATAATACTTAAACAATAATAAAAATAATATTTAGCATAGTAATGTAATTAAACATAATAATAAAAAAAATAGAAATTAAATTAACATTATAATAAAATTAAATTAAAAATATTTTTTATAATTTTTTCTTCTAAATTAACACAAAATTGAATCACTGCACACCAATTATGAAATGCATAAACAAACATTGTTATTTTATTATTAAACATAGACAGTTTTTCACTACATAAACACACCAAAGATAAGCATATTAACACCTGTAAAAAATGTTATAAAGAATATGATAGATCCCGTTATGACTTAAAAAAAGAGGAAGTGCTATGTGAATTTGATAATATGTTTGTAAGACAAATCTTGAAAAGCATAAAAATACTTAATTACACAATATAGCTTTAAATTTATAAATTAAATTCAACGTGATGATTATTATATAAGACATGTGTAATATGTAAAGAGAAAAAACTATTGATTCATTTTATCCTCATATGGCTACTCTAGACAAACATACAACAAAATGTAAAAATTGTTTTAGTGAATATGGTAAAAATTACTACGTCTTAAAAAAAGTGAAAATACTATGCCAATGTGGAAAATAACTTTATAATGCTCAACTCGAAAAGCATAAAACCATAAATCCCAGTAGTAGGTATTCTAATTGAAATTCAACACGATAATTATGCAACAAAGACATCTACAGTATGTAATAAGAATAAATAGACACAACTATTTTCTTATAATAAAACTTACAAGGCCAAACATACGACTATATGTAAAAAATGTTTCAGCGAATATCTTAAGAATTATCGCCTTAACAAGAAGTTACCTAGTTAGAAACGATATCGTTATTGTTAATAATTGAATCCCTTGTTCTATTTTATCCGATTAATTTTATTAACTTCTATTTTAAATTTCTCATTTTATAATTAATTATTTTAATTTATAAATAGCAGAAAAATACTATCGAGCAATATAGCAGTTGTATTGAGTGAAAAAATAGTGCAATACAATATAAGGGAATATGATTTAATATAAACTCTTATACCATTTATTATAAATGAAAAAAGAAAATGCAGTTATGAAAATTTACTGTTTTCATATGCCAATGTTAGAGATCTATACAAAAAGGATAAAAATGTTTTAAAATAAATATTTACATTTTCTAATAATGAATTTAAAGGCTTAGAAATAAAAATCAAAAACATATTAAGAATCGTTAACAAAGAACAATTTTACAAAATTTACATTTATCAGATGCCATATCAATGAATTATGTAAGCAAAATAGAAAATAATTAAGATAAATATTCCCTTATTCTACTAATGTATATCGTAAGCAAAAGAAACAGAAGAAGCAATAAAATTATATAGTTAATACAACTTTTAAAGGTAGAATATCAACTCATAAGACTGAGAATTCCTTTAATTTAGTACAGCCTAATCCATTTTTAACTTCTATAAAACAATAGATTTTGACATAATACACAATAATATTAGGAAATTTAGAGGGTTGCAAAGTAGCATTAAATTATATACCAATTGTCACAAGAAGGAAAACAATCAAGTAGAATTATTTACATCTCAGTCATTAAATCATAGTATACTAAATGAAGGAGAATTTATAAAGATTTATAAAATTATAAATCAGGAATAACTTTCACAATTATCCGAATTTCAAATAAGAGATTCAGGATGAACTTTAGATAGAGTAACTGGAATACATTTGGTTATAAATAAGAATAACCCATTAAATGGCGCATCATATATAGAATTATCACAATATATTAAAAAGAAACAAGCATGCATTAATGTGAAAAATGAAGATCATTAATGTTTTCTTTAGACTATCATGTCTGCATTGTTTCCAGCAGAAAAATATCCACAAAGAGTAACTAAATATAAAATTTTAGGTCTTAATATTAATAAAGTATTAGATAAATTCTTTTAAAATTGATTATGTACCAAAAATAGAACATGAAATTGAATCATCTATAAATCTTATAAAATAAATTAAAATGAAAAACATATAAATTTACTCGAATTGAAAGATGATCAAAATTCGCATTATTGTTGGATAAAAAATTAATCGAAACTGATTTCTGCACAAAAAACTAAACACTATGGTAAAATTTATATATGCGAAATGTGTCTTCAATTCTTTACATCTCAAGAAAAAATAAATAAACATGTAGACGACAGTTCGAAAAATAAATCAGTAAGAATCGCTTTACTGTCTATAGGGGAGAAAATATTCTTCAAAAATTATAAAAATACAATGAAGGTTCTTTTTACAATATATGCAGATTTTGAATAAATTCTAAAGAGAATATCAACCACTAAACCCAACCAAAGAGAATTAAATAAATTTACCTTAATAAAAAATATCCAGTTTTAAAACAGGACGATATTGACAATGGCATTTATACGGATATACTTAAAGAAAGATATAATCATACTGATAAACAAATAAATACTATTGATTTAAAGTTGGATGATGAATAATATACAACAAAGTATCAGTTGCATGAAGCTTCTGGTTTTTGCTATTATACTGTATATAGTTATGGTTATAATAATCCACCAGTTGTATATCGAGGCGCAAATGCACATAAGATGTTTGTACAAGCAATGAAGAGGGCAGTAGAAGAAATTGGGGAAATATATCCACAAATTGAACCAAATTTACAATTAAAATTACCTTATTTTGTTCCACTTTATATTCATAATTTAGCTGGTTGTAATGTTCATTTATTAATTAAAGAGCTAGGATATGATGATAAAAATTTGATTTAGTTGCGAATAATGAAGAAAAGTTTATTACTTTTGGGGAAAAAACTGAAAATTTAAAAATGAGATTTATAGACACATTTAAATTTATGGCAAGTAGTTTACATAAGTTATGATCTAATTTAAGTAAAGATCAAATGAAACATCAAAAACACTTTCAAAACGATCCAGGAGATATGGTAATAAGAAAAGGTTTTTATGTATACAATGATATGGACAACTCGGAAAAATTCTACCGAATCTGAACTTCCTCCAAAAAGTGAATTTTACAATAAATTAAATAATAGTGACATAAGTGAGCATGATTATGAATATGCGACATGTGTATGGAATAAATTAAATATTAAAATTTTGGCGAATATCACGACTTATACTTAAAAAGTGACGTATTATTTGTTAGCAGATATATTTGGAAATTTTAGGAAAACATGTATAAATGTATATGATTTAGATCCTGCATAGTATTTTACAGCAACAGGATTAAACAACCGTTCGATTTATTACATGATTATGATATGATTTTAATGATGGAAAAATGTATTAGAGGATGAATATCACGATCTTGCAAACAATATGTTAAAGCAAATAATAAATATCTAGAAGATTGTAATACAAATTAAGAGTTCAACTATTTAGCATTTCTCGATGCCAATAACGTGTGTGGTTGGGCAATGTCACAATATTTGCCATATGGTTGTTTTAATGGGTTGATTATCCAGAATTTTAATCAAATTTATGGCAAATTTATATTAAATTTAAATGACAATTTACAACATGAATATATATTAGAAGTAGATTAAGAATATCCACAAGAACTGCATAAATTACAAAAGTATCTTGAATTATATCCATAAAATAAGGCAGTTCCAGGAACAAATGAATTTAAATTTTTACAACTTTACATAAAAAGGAAACAGTGTCTAAAGAATGGATAAAACCTTACTAGAATGCATCGTATATTGAAGTTCTATCAATCTGATTGGTTGGAAAAGTATATAGATTTAAATACCGAGATGAGAACTAATGCAAAAAAGACTTCGAAAATTATTTTTATAAGCTGATGAATAATTGTGTGTTTGGTAAAACTTTCGAAAATATAGGAAGCAGGGTAGAATAATACTGATATTAAATGGAAAAATCTGAGAAAAATTATAAGCAAAACGAAATTTCAAAATAAGTACTATATTTAATAAGAATCTTGAGGCTATGTATATGAACAAGACAAATGTAAAATTTAATAAGCCTATTGATATTGGAATGTTAATTCTAGATCTATGAAATGAATTTGTATGATAGTTTTCATTATGAAGTGATGAAACCAACATATTGCGATAAAATAAAAATGTGCTATCAAGATACCAATGTATACATTTATAACATATAAACGAAAGATTTTTATGAAGATATGAAAAACATGATAGAAAAATTTGATACAAGTGATTATTCAAATGACAATATCTATAACATGCTACAAATAAATTAGTAAGTTTTAGGTAAGTTGAAAGACGATAGTAATGAGAAAATAATGAAAGAATATGTTGGTTTAAGAGCAAAACTGTATGCATATAGAGTTAATAATAAAGAAAATAAAAATCGAAAGGTGTAAATGGATTGTGTAGTTACAAATAGAATAACATTTTATGAATATAAGAATTGTTTATTTAATAAAAATATACAATATATAACAATTAATTTAATAAGATGTGAGAAACATGGAATATATACAGTCGAAGTTAATAAAATAACACATAGTACTTTCGATAACAAGAGAAATATACCAGAAAATAAAATAGATATATTACCATATGAATTTCACACATTTATTTTTAATTCATTTGTATTTTATTATTCTTATATATTGTATTTATAAATTATTATATTTGAAACATCTTTAATTTACAAAACCATATCAATATTAGAATCAACATAATCAATTAATTTACCCTTTTCATCTCTAATTCCTAAAAAATATGATTAAGCAATTCATTGTTAATTAGATAAAAAATTGGACGAGCTGGTTCAAAAATATAATGATTTTTAAAACCACAGATAATTTTTGGTGGAAAACTAGCAATTACATTAGTTTCCAAATTGTTACATTCATCATAGTTTATAAACATTCCATATGCTAAATTACAATGAGTATTTATTGTTTTAAATGCAAAAACTATATAATTCAATGCCTATAACAGAATTTTATTTTTCAATGGTCATATTTCGCTCAAAACCAAGCATATCGGATAATTGATTGTCATGTTTAATATCAAACTTAGATTTAATAGATACGTTGTTTTTCACATTGCCTGATGTTAGTTCAAAGCTATTAGTTTAAAATGGTTCAATTAAATTCATAGTTATTTTAATGATTTAATATTGTATTGGCCTTTACGAATAGTTATAACTTCATTTTTATCAACCAAATCACTCAATTTTTCAGTTGACATTGTAGTATTGAGGTCTATATTAGGAGTTAACAATGTCACATGAAAACTAATGAAAGTAATTGATTTATCTTGATTAATTATATAATAATGAAGTTTCTTCTTTAGTTCAGGACTAATATTTGTTAACTTTAATACTTTATTATCCATTTAATATTAAATTTATAATATTAAATGAAAAAGGTTGTTGGGGTGTTAATTTTTTAACTGCGGAATAAAATTTAAAAAATTATGAGAATGGTGAATTATTGCCTGATAACATAAGAGCCTTTATTATAGGGCCGAATAACTTTCAAAGAACTAATCTGATGATAAATTTCATTCATAATATAGCATGGTTAATATTAAATAAATTGTATTTTTGTTCAAAAAGTTTAAAATGACCCAAATATATTGAGTCACAAAATGGTATTGATTTGCTAATCAAAATAATTAATGAAAAATTGCTTACTTTTTAATAATAATGATGAAGTTATTCCATCAGATCACTGTGAAAATGATTCTCTAGTTATATTTGACGATGCTATTATAGGCTACCAAGATATAATTCGCGATTATTTTACTAGAGGAAGACATAAAATAATAGATGTTTTTTATTTAGCACAAACTTACTATAAAATACCCAAACAATTGGTAAGATATAATACGGATTTTCTATGTATATTTAAACGAGATGATATTAATTAAAAACATATTTTTAATTATTTTGTAGGTGGTGACATTTCTTACAAAAAAAAAATTTGTGAGATGTAGAGATGAAGATTGTGGTTTAATAACATTATATTTGAGTATAAAAATGAAATAAGGGAAGTATAGAAACAAAATCGTACATTTAATAAAATTAAAAAAAAATTGAAAACCTGTTTACGATAACACAAACAATAAAACAGCAATTAAAACCACCATTCAAATGATCATTATGACAATGCATTTGATCAGATAACTAAAAAAAATATTTCAAATTTACAAAACATCTGTTTTATTAATCCAAGAGTTATGAGAATTATCATAACAAACTGTTTAACATAAATTTTATCACCTTTGGTTTTTGGACTTTGTAAAGTTAAGTTTGTCAAGATAGTTAGTTCATTATTTCATATTCATTAAAATTTCCTTTTATTTCTTCCCCATTAATATATTTTAATTTGTAGGTTGGTACAAAATAATTTATAACTATGAAAATAGTAACTAATTCTGTTGTCCAATTAGCAGTAAAACTGTTTTCAAAAATTTGCTTAATTTTGCTAGCCCAAAAAACAGCGTCGACTTTATATTTCGGTTTAGCGAACACGTTAAATGTTTGAATTTAATTTTTTTATTTTTTTATTAACTTCAATTGGTTTTATATCAACAGTTCTATGTTTGGTATTGCTGTATTCTTATACTAAATTTTCTAATATATTTATGCTTTTATAATTACCTTTCAAATCAAATTTCTTTTACATGTTATTTTTCATTGCTCTATTAAATGTTTCTACAACAGTAGTTTTAATTCGCTACATGGAGGATAACGATTATATTATATTATATTTTTGCTTAACATTTTTTACTATTTTAGTATAAAATTTGGACCTGTTGTCACTTTGTAAATGATAGGGTTTTCTTTTTATAAATATACATTCGAAACATTTTACTATATTTCTGGCTGTTTTATCTTTAATTAGTATAGCAAATGCATATTTTGAAGAAAAAAACATCAATAACTGTCATAATATACTTATAACCATTAATTCTATGGGATATGCCTTTTAAATTACCAATATCTGACTCGACAATATCAATTTGCCATAAATAATCAATTCCATACGAAATTACTTTTCTCTTGGAAAATTTCTTCTTGCTGGTTTCCATATTTAATTGAATATTCCTTCTCATACACTTGAGAAATTTTTTTTAATGATTATTTATTAGATTTACATATCGAATACCTTTCTGAAATAATTGACCATTTTTGGTATTTTCTTATTTTGCATTATTATTTTTAGTAACTTTCTTTTACTTTAAACACCAATTATTTTCCATATAATAATTAAAAAATATAAATATATTTATTCTTAATATTTCACGAATTTTCCTGTTATAGTTATCAATACATCATCACAAACACATATATTTTTTAAGTAAAAATATTTTCTCCCTTAACGTCAAAAGTTTACGATAATCTATTCTTGTTGCTCTCTTAATAACAGTTACCGTATTGTCACGTAAATTGGGATTAGCAGTAATTATTTTATAAATGGTACAATCCATAATAAAATAAATAATATATTATTATGTAAGTGAAATAATAATTTATTTTATTCCACTTTATAGGTAAATCAAATATATGTGATATTTCTTTCTAATATTTTCGTTTTTCAAGTTAAGAAGTGTATCACAATAAATCAAAAATAATTTTGCAATTTATCATTTATTTCTTTAACAAAAAATATTTTCTTGATGGAATATCTTTCATCTACAGTATCAGCCATATTATTAATTCTATGATTTTGGAGAGAAACATAATATTTAGTATAAACCAAAACTTTACTAAATTGATATTTTTAAGCAGAAACAATAATATTGTATTTCGAATCTACATATGTTTTTAATGAATAATCAGAAACAACAGAATTGCAATTTGCCTCGACATCATTTTTAATGCCTGGTTTGTATTATTTGTCAATTTTATATAATAAGAAATAGCAATACTGAATTCCAAGTGTATATCTTCTTTTGAAACATAATCAGCCATATTTTTTATTAAAAATATTTTAGGGACTGCATGTTTATCGTCTTTAGGATCATCCATATTAAGAACTCTGTGCCCTAAAAAAAGAGACATAAGATTTTGTATAATCAACGCAAGTGCTTAGTTTACTTTGTAAATCAGAAACACCCGAATTACATTGTTAATCGACATGTTTTTAAAGCATAAGCATTAGTGTCGAAAAGTTTATTTAAAGATTTGATTAATGGATTTCCAAATATATCTGCCATTTAACAACAAAGAAATTGTATTAACTCAGAATTTTTCGAAAAAAAAAGTAATACAATTGTTCATAAATGTCCACATATAACTGAATTAAAATACTGAATTCTACTGTCATTGTAATAAACATTTCTGTATTTGAAATTATTAATTAAATTATTAGGAATATTACGTCCAAATGAATATAAATTGCTAACATCATTATAATTTTTAAACAACAAACCCAATGAGTACAGGGATTAGAATAAATGTCGAAATTTACCTCATCACATTCATTTTTGAGCATTATTTTAGGCAATTCGTGAATAACATACACATTTTTGAAATGTTTAATACTAAATCATTTTACATATTTTTCAACAACAATATTAGATAATGCAGGTGAATTTTTTTTGGCCTACTTCTATTTACAACTAAACCTTTTGCTGATTTATCTTCCATTGCTAAATTATGTCTTCGTTTTTCTTATAATTTTTTTTTTATATTTTGTTCAAGACAATTATAAATTGCAGTCGCTCTTCTGCTAAAGCACCAAGAGTAGTTAAAGCAGAATATACAAGTGGTATAACTCATCCACGACGTAAACCACTTCCTTGTTTTAAATTTTGAATTTTTTTTTGAGTATATGAAAATCTAAAGTTAGTAAGAAACCTTTTACATCTTTAATTTTATATTTTTGTCTCAAGTTGTTCATCATTAATAAATATTATATCTAATTAATAAAACATTTTTAATTCCCCATCCTAATTTTTTTTGCAAACATTATTGAAGCAACAGCAGTAGAAGCAATTTTTTCTCCAATGGGAGTATTTTATCTAATATAATTTCTTTTGCTTCTTTTTGCAAAATTTTATCAGCATCATGTCTAGATTCTAAATCTTTATAAGCTCTATAAGTAATATTGTGACATTTACATACTTCGCCTATTTTATTTATTCTTGTGTCCCTCTTTCCAATCTTTTGTTTAATTTTGTAAATGGTCCACAATAATGGATTGGGTGAGATGAAAAAGGAAAAGATTCCACATTTTGGCCAAAATTAACTAAAATTGCCAAGTTGTCCATATGTTGATGCGTCAAAATGCTGTAAAGAAGGAAAATATTCCATTAAACCTTACACTGCTGTACACTTTGTAACTTGAAGTGAGTTGTAAAAGGAAAACATTCCTTGAATATGTTTCCCTTATTATACTCAGCGTTGTGACATGTTTGGCTACTCGCTGCGAGAGACACTGCAGTAGTGATTGTTTTGATTATTGAGTCTATGATGTTGTGAGGTTACAACAGCAATGTTTTATTCTGTTTGTGTTATTGTAGTGTATTTGCATAAAGTGACATTTCATTGTATAATACCATGTCTAATGCACAGAAATGACGTAGCTGGTATTGTGTTTGATTTCATGCAAAAAACTTCTGTTACCAGCCAACCCAGTCCAAGAGAAGTTTCACTTACGTAAGTTGTGGCATTGGGTGTTTAGTGTACACAATTTAGGTGACCAAAAAGCAATATTTAACACACTCCATTATGGGGTGGCAAAAAAGTGTCCTAACAAGGTTTGCACTATGTTGAACCACTACACTGAAACACACATTTCACCTGGAGTTAAAGAACTGCATCTGTTTTGTGATTCTTGGCCTTGACAAAACAGGAACCTTATGGTGATAAGATTTCTGTTGTACCTCACTATTACTAAACGATTAATTGTAATACATCTATATTTCCCTGTGCGAGCGCACAGCGTTTTGCCCTGCGATCGTGACTTTAGAGTCATAAAATGAGTAGTTCGATGACGTGGCAGAATATACTCTCCTGACGAATATGATGAAATAATAAAAGGGGCAACAAAGAACAGCTGTTTGTTTGATGTTTATTCCATAAAGAATGAAGATATCAAAGCGTAAACAAATTGGTGGCCTTTTTATTTTTAGATGACTTCCAAGAGCTTGGCACGAGGGGCAAAGTATTTATTTAAATTGAACGATTACAAGCGTTCAGTGTTCAAACAGAAGGAGAAGGGACATGTAACAGCTCAAGAGTTTATTGATGGATTCAAACATTCAAACTGTTAAAGACAGGGAATGTTAACCTTCCTAACACAAGTGCCTACAATGGTAATGTTGCCATCAATAAAAAGAAAATTGAAGACTTTTCAAAAGTTATACATTATGTACCTGATAGGTACAAACTCTTTTATGATCACATTTGGAACTGACCAACATCAGATGCCCTGGGTGATGATAATAGTGAAGAATCCGAAGATGGTGCACTCGACATTTGTGCTTAAGTGTAGATATGACAATATAAAACTTACTACACGCCTACAATAGTAATGATCCCTGGAGAGTACATATATCTTATACCTTTAAAAAGTGATTCATTATGTTCCTGATAAGTACAAACTGTTGTATGATGGCATTTTGACTTGGACAACAACATTGCTCTGGGTGATGATAGTGAGTAGTATGAGTATGACACACTCGACATTGTTGGGTAAATGTAGACATGATAATATAAAACATACTACTTATTCTTGTAATTAATAGCACTTGTATTACCAATACATATTCGTAAAGTATTGTTTTTACCGATTTTCAGAGTACCCTAAACTCACTGAGATTAAAAAGGTAAATATTCCTTCAACTTTCTTTGCATACAACTTCCAGTACATAAAAGGTATTACAACTATCATGGCATATTACACTTGCTTAAATACTAACCAACAAATGTGTAATCGTAGGTATTTCCATTCAATCTACTGTTTGGTGGCAAAACAGATTTTTTTTTTTTTTTTTTTTTTTTCTTGAAAGTTGGACAAATTGGAATCTTTTCCTTTTTCATCTCACCCATTCAACCTGGCAAATGCATTTCGGGAAAGTTTTAATTATTTAATGTCCAATTTATAACACCTTTTCCATGATGTTCAAAATTACAAAATTAATGTGGAATTACATTTAAAACACTTATGGAATTCCTTTTGGATTATTAATAAGAAATTCAGAAAATTTTCTGTTCAACGTATATATTATGCTTACTTTTTTATTGTAATTATTGATGTTTCCAGCATTTTCTTCTCCATGTATAACTTATTATATATATATATATTGATTTTTTAATCATCATTCATTAAAATATATTCTTTCGGCAAATTGTTGAATTTTTATACCTTCTCCAGATCTAGGAGTTCTTGGAGAAATCATTCGTTCAGGTGTGCTTGGTGCTGATTTTGAGTGTGAATTTTTAATATAATATGCTAATAATATATGCTAATAATTTGTATGGTTGGGCGATGTCACAACATTTACCATATAGTGATTTTGAATGGTTTGATTATCCAGAACTTAAATGAGATTTTTGGCAAAATTATGTATTAAATTTAAATTATGTTCTAAAACATGGATAGCTATAAGTCGATTTAGAATATCCACAAGAACTACATAAACTACATTTTTCATAAATTGGGCTAATTATATTATTATACTTCCAACCAATACTTGAACTTGGATTATTCATTTTCTTGTCAAGAATATATTTTGAAAATACAACATTGAAAGTCCTGTTAATTCATTTTCTTTATTTTTGACAAATAGTGTTTCACCATCTATCCCTACTCGTGTTTCACCAATTTTAAAATTTTGGCCCTCTCCTTGTAAACAGTATTTTTCTTTAATATTATTAATATCTCCACAAATATATTTTCCAAGTGTAATTGTGTATTTCAAAGGAATTATACCCTAATTTGGAGACCTATCTGTGGCAAATAATTCTCTTTCAAATCATGTTTCTCCTGGAGTTGGTGGATTATCTAAATTTTTTCTGCCACAGGAACTAGTGCTGCTATTAAATTTTTATTTTTTTCGCTTACTTTTTCTATTTTTTACCAAGAGTATGTAATTCATCAATTAAAGGTAACTCTTTTTTATTTTTTTGATAATATTATTTATAATGCGTTTTATATTTTTATAATATTCAATGAGTAATTTAACTCGAGAAACTCCCTTTGATTCATTCATTTATATATGAATTTTTTTCACGTATATTAATTGTTTTCTTTTATATGAGTTACAAAAGTATTGAGAGTTTTGAGAGACCAACTATTCCCCCAACTGATCAAACTAGGGCTAATTTAAATGTTTACAATAATAAAATTCAATTTGATATTCCTATAGGTGATATCTTTTCTTTTCCAAATTATGCTTATGTTTATGAGCAATTCAGTTTGCTGAAGAGAGATAAAGTTGGAAATAAAGCAAAATATGACAAATTAGATAATGCTGATGTTTGTTCGAACTTTTTTCCTTTTCAGTTTTCTAGAGCAGAAATTTCAAAACATGGAAATATTATTGAAGCTGTTGATAATCCATGTATAACATCAACAATGATGAATGCTTTATTAAGATCACCAGGTGAACCAAAATTATTTAGAATTTACTGGTGTGGATAATGTATATTGAAATAAATCTGTTTCTAGTCATTTAGAAGATGAAGTTAAAACTGTTTCTAATAATAAAACAAATTAAATAATGTATCCGCTGGGATATTTGTTTGGTTTTATTCGTGATATCAATGAGATTTATTGGAAAGGTGGTTATAAAAATACTTGTTTCCGTAATTCGACTGATACAGTTTATTTCTTTATGGAACTTTTGATGAAGAATGTAAAGTTACGAAACATCGTCCTGATTATGTGGTGTATTGTTGAATATGAATCTAACGAAGCCATTTCAATTAAAGAAAAAAGTGCACAGATCCAAAATACCTATTAGTTTTGATTATTGGCAATTTTTATAAAAAGAAGTTCCTACTCGATCAACTTTTTTTTAACTTTGATATAAAAGATCAGTTTAATGATTTACAATTTCATATGCCCGATTATTTTTGGGCTTTCAGCTTAATAGAAGTTAACATGCTGAACAGCATAAACACGCTACTATGTTTGATCATTGTAATGTAAGAAATATTTATGTTAAAAACAGTAGAAATGATTTTTTTTCTAAAGAAAACTGGAATCTAAACATTGAAAACGGTGTTTGTCTTAAACTATTTCTAGCTTATAATGATTTTAGAAATTCAAAAACCAACTGTAGAAATACCGACTACAGAAATAATGTACTTTATATAAACTAACTGTAAACTTTGATGATGATATTAATTACTATTAATTTTGGGGTGAAGATTATATGTTAGAGATTGTTTATATAAAAAACAACTGTAGATAAAGAAAAACAAACAATTTTAAAAAGGAGTGTTGATTTTGATAAAGCTGTTAAGCAGGTACCATATGTAATCTCGTTTTAATTAGTAAAAGAAATCTCACTTATGATTGTTCGAAAGAAAGAATTACTGAAATTACATGAATTTTTTATATTAATAAATGGAACATACATCAAACTGGTTCGATATTTTAAACCAGTTTATTAGACTTATATTAAGGTGGTTACTTTTACAAGTTTTACAAATTTCTAGATGTATAGATTAATTATTTGATCAAATAAAAATTTATTTTCATAATTCTAAAAGAGTTGTATCTTTCTCTTAATAAATTTCTTTTTTTTTTTATAAATAAAATAAAAATTTCTTTGTTTCCATGCAGTTTGACTAACATTTTAAATGGGGGTAGTGATTCAAGGTCGCCTTCCTATTGCTTAGATAGTGTATCTGAATATCTTAACAATATAGTTCACAAATTCCATTCAACATTACAAAATTTACAATTATAACTCTTAGAAATCATTGACGATATATATATATGAACTTCGAGATATTGGTGAAAATCTAGAGCAAATAGAAGAAGTTTTTAAAAAATAAGAAGAGCTTCGTACATAAACTGTAAAGAATAATACAATAATATTTCATTTGATTTTAGCTTAAATTTACTAGATTTTAGCTTATATTTGCTGTTTTAATTAGAATCTATAAAATATCTTTTTTAATATTTCATTTGATTTTAGCTGAAATTTATTTGGTATTAGCTTAAATTTGCTGTTTTCAATTAACACAATTCCTGCATGAACATTTTTGGAAAAACAGACAAATGTCCGTGTTTTTGGCATAAATGTGGTTGTTTTGAACTTAAATTTGCTTGTTGTCATCTTAAAATTGCTTTCTTTAAGCTTAAATTTGCTTGTTCTTGAGAATCGAAAATTGAAGTCAAATAGGGTTTCTAGAAACTTGAAAAAGTTGCTTGAAAATTATACAATTTGGTTAAAATAGCTTCTTTTTGATGTGCACGCTCTCTCATAAACCATTTTCTCTCCATAATACATACCACATCTCGACAGAGCCATGGTAATCGAAAATCCAGTTGGTATTTTGGTTCTTGGATTGACCATCAGAAAATATACATCTTTCACCGAACGTGTTCCCAATGAGAGTGATTTAGAAGGAAAAATTCAATACTTGCCATTGCATTTCATTGACTCTTTTCAGTTAATATATTCATCTCTGGTGACTTTGGCAGGTAATTTGACACCTGCACAACTGAGAATCACTAGCTCTTTCTTTCCAGATGATACCCTGTTTTAATTATCAAAAAAGAAGGAAGTAATTCCTTATGACTTTGTTATGTCTTTGATTAGCCAGATGTGTACATCACTACCACCAAAGATTGCATTTCATAATGTCATGAAAGGCGAAGGCATTACTGATGAAGGCTATGCTCATACCCAAGTTGCGTGGAATGTATTCAACTGCACAAACTTGCTGCAGTATGCCGTTTACTATTTACATTTGGACATGTGTTTGCTGGCACACATTTGAAAATTTCAGAAATGTATGTTTGGCGAATTACAGTCTTGATCCTGTTATGTACATCAAAACTTCGTCATCTTCACAGGACACATAGTTTGTAAAGACAGGTGCGTGGCTAGAGCTCTTGACTGACCCTGAGATGTACCTTTTTGTAGAATGTGAGGTTAGGGGCAGACTTATGCAGGTTTCCAAAAGATGCAAAGTAGCCAATAATATTTACATTAGCATAGCATATGACCCATGTGTGGACGAGAAGTATATTTGCTATTTCGATGTAAATTGCTTGTACAGTCACTCTATTGAATGCAAGCTTCCTTTTAGGAATTTCATTTGGGTTGAGTCAGACATGTTTTCTTCATGGGATTTCGGGAGCACAGACAATGATGGGGACACTTCCTTTTCGGCGGAAGTAGATTTGTAGTTTCCAATGAAATTTATGATCACTATCATAGCTGCCTCTTACCCCGGTATCTGGCATACCTCCGATCAGCTCGCATGCGGAATTAATTTTGACACTTGTGCCACGGAAAAATTATGTTATTCACATGGAAACACTGAGGCACTATTGGAAGTAGGATACCAATCTCGATGCTGTTCATTGCATTCTGCACTTTGAACAGGATGAATGGATGGCTCTGAAAATCTAATGTAACATTGAGAAACTCACCCAGGCTGCAAATGTCTTTGAGAATTAATTTTCTTAATTAATGAATAAGTCCATACACGGTACAATGTTACAGAATGTCCGCCAGGATGGGAATTACAGGGCGGCAAATTATATTGGTTGTCCGACATTCAACCAAGACAAATTATTGTCGAAAATCTAGTCCTGGTCGAAATGTAAAAGAGCTGTGTTATATTTAACAAGCATTTGTACACTGGTGTTGCAATTCTCGATTTGTTGAAATTAACACTGTATGATTTTCATTACAACTACATGACTCAAAAATTTCCTCAGCTAGCTTTACACCTCTTGTACTGCGATACCAATTCCCTCCTTTATGAAATTGGCTCTTGTTACTCGTACAAAACTATTTCCTAGATTTTAAAGTGTGGTTTGATACATCCAACTATGCACTCGATAATCCACAATGATTCGAACTGGTGAACGAATGTGTAACTGGGGTGATGAATGGTGAATGTGCCAGCCACATCATCATACATTTTGTAGGCCTGCATCCTAAACTTTGCACATACATTGTTGCATATTAATAATGTATATGTATGGCAATGGACATAAAGCCTAACATGTGGAAGTCACTCTGATACAAGGATTATCGAGAATGCTTTGACCGAAATTCAAGGGTACTGGGTACAAAGTTTCAGTTATGTTTGCGTGGTCATGGCGTCTACACGGAACACGTAACAAAATCAGCCTTATTGAGTATGGACGACAAATGCCTTGTTGAGTCGGATGGTATGTTACCATGGGGGCACTACCACATCGGAACCTAAGTTTTATCCCAGGACCTTACCCACTGCAAGAACTGCCTACCACAATTATTTGCCAGCCGCATCAACACATGCGTGGCTGTAAACTGCAACATCGCTACCGAGTAAGACCACAAAAACTGCCATAAAATTTTTTTTTAGAGCGCACAACTTCATAATGGTCTGCTGTAACAACTGTCTAACTTCGAGGCCAGCCTGCATCAGTATCACCTATACCTTCAACTACAGCAGCATTTTAGCAGAATTGCCAGTCACCTGAACCGAACCAAGAACCTGCCTCCGCCCGAGACTGTATCTCTAGCAGCTCACCTGCTCGCCTGTATATCTGCTTAATGGGCCGGCGCACCTGCTTGCCTATCTGCCCAGTGTATCCATTGTGCCCATCTACCTACGAGGGGTAATGGAATCGCCATGTCTGCTGTAATAACATCTACAGAGCTTCAGTCTACCTGTGTGCAAAATATGTTATAAAATAGGGGAACAAAAATAAATTTTAATAGCTTACACACATAGCTAAAGATATAGTTTTAAATTTCACCAAATAATATTAAGGATTGATGTTTCGAACAGTGGATATTAATTTTTTTTTTAAATTCATTGAATGTTAGTTTTGTAATGGTTGTATGCCATAATTGTAAAAGCAAATCTTAAATTATTTATTTTTCCTGGATTTGTAATAATATTTTTAATTCGTTAAATGTCAGATTTGTAATGATCATTACACACAATTTCGACCTCAGCTGCTCGTCGACCCTCAATCAGGTAGGAGCTATGCTGCTCCACAGCTAGGTCGTTAGCAAGACATTAAATTGTAAATACATATGCAGCAAACGCTAATAGCTCAATCCCTTATGAGACTTCGAAGAAGCAACACCTAAACTACTCCCGATACTCTCTCCCTCCCCTCATCCAACCTCATAACTCATTCCTTCATCAGACACCGACGAGAACGAACCTGCCTTGCTCCACCACTTCCCACATGTTCACATTCAGATCTCCATCTAATTTATGACACCGAAGGGTGAACAACTATGCCGCTCCAGAGCTTATTCTCTTATGAGACAGCAAACAGTTAATATCTAATACAAGTCCCTTGTCACTTTCTTGCTCCAAGATCTACATATGTAATGTTACTGCTCCCACCTCTGACAGCTCATCGACCACTAGACTTAGAAGAGTAAACACTTATGCCGATCAATCCCTCTCCTTCTCAGGTAAAGGGGAACAGCTAATCACAACTAGTAGGAGAGGGGGACAGCCAATCCCAACACAGCTCAGGTAGATGTTTGAGGGGGGTCAGCAAATCACAACGCACCTCCCAGAGGGAGAAGGGGAGGAGGCCTCCCATGAACTTAGGCTCACTTCTTTCAAACTGTATTTTGGTTACTCTTCCACTTTAGTCCAAAACCGGCACTGTCCCACTACTGCATGGGTGGCGCGGGGTTGTCGTGGGGAAAGCATCCGGATGAGATATCATTAGTGGAAGTAAGCGGCACGCCTGTAGCCTCGCCTCCGTTATACTCTCGTGGGTTTGAACAAATGCACACATCCCTTTGTTATCCTAGAAATAGTCTGGAAACCCCAACTTCACTACTAATTTTACCTACGCATAATCATTATATTAATATCTATGAGATAATCTACACTATCATTTAGCTCACACGAAATGTCTGCAATTATTAATGTACTGAAATTCTGGCGAATTAAACTTATCTGCGATTTACACTCAGTGTATAAATTATACGCAAATTCGAATCCTCATGTCTTACTTGTATTGCACACGACACAGTATACCTTCTATTATGCATTCCCAAATGTTTTAGGATAAATAAGTTTACCGTTCATATATTACGATTCTATTTTTGGCATTTGTGTCACTCAGACTACGGTGTTTAATTTAATAATGATACGGTTTTATGATGTTTTCGTTTAACGTTTTAACAGAAGATCATACCTGAAGGGCAATGGACGCATAGTTGCTAATGAACTACGTCCAAAGGAAAACGGATTTTATTTTCAGCAACTGATCCATGATTGCAATAAATAATAATGCAGTTTTCTAAAAAGTTGACTGCAACTTCTCAAGTCCACGGAAATGCTTTTGCATGACCTAAGAGCACGAATTAAAAGTGCAAATCTTTCACCTGTACACAAATCAAACGTTTGCTTACAAACTTCTTTAATCTTGAACCCATAATACATACCATAATAGCGGCAGTTAGTAGGACCAAGTTAAAATTATTTATGAAATGTTGTCATAATGATTTAGAAAAACGTGTAACTCGTTATGTGAGGGAATGATCTCCAGAGATATTCCTACATTGTTGTTAATTTAGTTATCCAGAGTTTATTTTAAAGTCAAAACTAAACGATTGTTGTCATGTATTGTTTTTAATTCTGTCTCATTCATGTAAATGTTAAAATTTTAAATTTGAATGGTAAATATTGACAAATAATTGGGTTTCGTATTGTGATATATAACTAATTTCTCTATTACTATATTTATTTCCAAACACAGCTTTAATTACATAACAGTGAAATATTATGAGAACCTATGTAACTGACTTAAGTTAATCTGCACCGGGTATGAATGAGTTAAAATGCCGCTACACATTCTTTTCTCCTTGGTGATAAGGAATATATATAAAGCCGAGTATACCCTAAAAAACTATTACAAACTAATATCCTTTCCTGTGCCACTACCTAAGCTATAGTTATGACGGCGGACATTGCAAAATTCTTAATCAGCTCACGCCCTACTAATTATGATTGTCCGTTCTACATGGCGTCAGGCAGGAGAGTCCCTTATTAAAACAAAGCTTATGCCCACGCGTCATTGCGAGCGGAGAGTGACCCTGTAATAAGTTGTCAAAAAGGTAATATAAATATACCCAGAAGCTACGACCGTATTGAGTTTGCTCTCGTTTCTACACAGCTAGTTGGCGAAACGAAATATAACTCTCGCAAATGTGGTGAAAAATTCTGCAATGAGTAAATGCCTGCACTGTATATTTGCTCGTAGTTAGTATGCTGTACAATATAGTTGTAAGATGTGAATATTAAGGCTTAATGGAATAATATAATAATTTTGCAATGCCCCTCTTTTAGCGGCAACTATTTTCATTTGGATCAGCTCAAGGACTACGAGTTTGTGCATTTGCCGAGGGAATAAAGTTATTTTATTTTACCAAAGTATTGCCCTTAGTATATTCACGCCTAATTTAATATGCATTAATAAACCATAATGTGAAATAATGGAGCTGAGTTTTTGTCCTTGTTCCTTTGAAGTAGTTAGAATATTTTTCAGTGTTTAGTTATATTGTTAATGTTACTTTGTTTGCAAAATTATTGAGATAATTTTCATTAAGTGTGCAACTTTTACTCCTATTTTTCATGGCGCCAAGGCGGTTACAAACTCTGTGCTATTAAAAGCTGTTTCATTCAAAGACACGCCGACCTAACGGCCTTTCACACTCATATTTAATTTATGTTATGTTTATACATTTTCAATCCCACTTCAATAATTATCCACGATATTACCACAGAAATTTTTGCGTACAACGTGGTGGCTATCTAAGATCGAGTTACATAAATATGGTCGCATATTGCACAGTACACAAAGTTTCATTATCACGGAATTTTGGCGACCATGCGTGGGGGCCGATAGTAATTGGGTTAGACATGGTTGTATGTTAAGCATTTCACAAGGAATAAAAGTGCTATTAACCGAGTCGGCTAGCAGGAAATAGCATAACTACTTAGTGAAGAACAGGCTTGCGAGCCGTACTTTCTCCATAGCTTACTTCGTGGAAGTAAAACTAACCAAAGAATAATAAATGGAGTTTAGCAGTTCACGTACAGCCAGCGTTGAAGGATTGCCTGGGCTTTACGATACAGAGAACTGTGAAGATGATTTCCTAGGAGAAATAGGAAATGTTGCGTTGGAAATTATTAGGGAAATTCTAACTGATTTAATGCGCGGTACATACACTGGAAGTGAGATACCTACAGCTAGTGTGGGGGTCGTCCAGAACTCAAGTACATTAGGTACTGACCATGGTATCATAAAAAAATGCTTTTCATATATGTCAGGATCGACGAGTTAAAATATTATGCAACTCAAATTACCGAGGTTAACCAATGATTTGACTTCATAGAAAAATCCTCGAGTATAGTGTTACATGTCTGTTAACTTGTTTCTTTCCATTTTTCTTTCCAAAAAGGCTTGAATTGAAAATCATATTATGCTTCAACAAAACGTTTATTTATGTTATGTAAAAAGGGCATATTATTTTTTGTTGTTTCTTATGTAAAGAGTTGTATTTTTATTCTGTGCGCGGTATTGTTTTATGTTCCTAAAGTTTTACAGTTGTGACCACTGACAAAACTAGTGTATGTAAAATTGTTTACCAACAAACTTAAGGTTAGGTATGCTATTCAAAAATTTTATTTTCACTGTTTCATGAAATCTTTCATCATATATCAAAATTGTCTTCACAAATTCGGTGGGGTGAAATCTGTTAGGGAATGGTCCCTACATATATTCAAATTTGTTGTTAAGTTAGGTATTCAGTGTTTACTATAAAGTGAAAAATTTATGCTTGTTACCACGTATTGTTTATTTTCTTTCTCGTTCATTTAAAGGTTAAATGTTTACCTTGCAATGGTAAATATTGACAAGTTACTGTATTTGTATTTAATAATTAAAGTCTTTCTATACTATTATATTTATTTCGAAACACCGTTTTTATTACACGAAAGTTGAATAATTTGACAGCCTATGAAACTGACCTAAGTTAATTTGCTCTGGGTATGAATGCGTTAAATTGCTGCTCAGACATTATTTTCTCCTTGGTGACAAGTATGATAGCTTAAACCGAGTATGTATTGTGATTTGGAAGGAGATTTCCAGCCTAATTTTTTAATAACAATGGTACATGACATCCGCCCGCAATGATGCCTGAGCATAAGCCTTGTTTTAATAAGGGACTCTCCTGCTTGACGCCATGTAGAGATGATAATCATAATTAGTAGGTCGTGAGCAGATTAAGAATTTAGCAATATCCGTCGTCGTAAATGTAGATATGGTAGTGACACAGGAGAGGATAAGAGTTTGTAATAGTATTTAGGACATTTTAAGAAGAGTACCGCTGAACATCAGATATATATTTTTGGTGCTTTACAAGACGACGTCGAGGCCATCAGGATGTGCTGTAAGCTTATCATGTCCACAATTAGCGTCACTTTTAATCTGTTTCTGAGATCAGTTAAAACCAAGCAATCTAAGTTCAATTGCTGTGTCGAAATACTTGAACGAGTATTTTAAGGACCTTGATATGAAGAACTGTGGAAATTAGAGCGGTGAGTGACCTTTATATTAGTTGTCAAAAGAACTAACGTTATTTTGAAAGGTAATATAAAATATACCCAGAAGCTACGAGAGGATTGTGTTTTCTCTAGTTTCTACACAGCTAGTTGGCAAAATGAAATGAAATTCTCGTAAATGTGGTGCTGAAATGAGTAAACGTCAGATCTATATGTAGTTAGCATGCTGTACAATGTAATTGGAAGAGGTGAATGTTAAGGCTTATTGGTATAACATAATAAGTTTGCAAAGCTCCACCTTTAACTGCAATTAATTAATTAATTTGGATAAGCTCAAGACTATGAGGTTTTACATTTCATTTTCCTAAGAGAATACAGTGATTTTATTTTACCAATGTGTTACCCTGAGTATAATCACATCTAATTTAAATTGCATTACTAAACCAGAATTTGAAATAATTGATCTGAGTTATAGTGTTTGTTGCTTTCTTAGAATAGTTTTCAGTGTTGAATTATGTTGTTAATCCATCTTGTTTGCAAAGTTATTGAAATAATTTTCATTAAGTGTGAAACATTTATAAAACTTTTCGTGGCGCCGAGGCGTTTACAGTCTCTGTGATATTGAAAGCAGTTTCATTCGTTAACATGCCGGCCTAATTGTCTTTTACACACATATTTAATTCATGTAATTTCTATAAGTTACAACATTTTCGCTCCAACTTCACTAATTGAACAAGAAATTACCATAGTTAGTATAAGTAGTATGATTTGGTATGTTCGCGCGCAAGATCATCGGGCATCGGAGCTGGAGTTGGGGAGCCGCCAACTTGTTAAGTCACCCGACCGCCATTTTTTACTGTTTCCTTCAAAATAAACTAAAAGACCCCAAATATTACCCTTTATTACATAAAAAAAATGTTAGAAGCCCCTGAAAGACTGTGAAATCCAATTTTCGCCAATTAATTAATTTAAGGGGCTTACTTCGGACCTACAGAGCAGTGGCGGCCATATTGATTTTATACGCATACTCTATACCAAATCGATACAAGGTAAATAGGATAGGAATCAGACCTATGCATCAACTATCTTGCTTCCATATTGTACGCAGATGAACTTTGACCACGACCATGACCTTTTACACATGACCTTAGACATTGAAAGTGCAAAATTAAAAAAAAAATTTAAAATTTGCAAAAATTTCCAAAAATATCATAAAATATAGCAAAAGAATCCCAAAATATTGCAAAATATTCCAAAAGATTTATTATAAAAATTAAATTATTAAACGATTTCAAAAATTATAAAATATTATTTAAAAACTATTTTAAAAACATATAAATTATTTTTTTAACTTACATTTCCCAGCACCACCATTAATCACATTTATTCCATCCCCAGCAGACGACTGACTCCCTCGCACCGACTCCCCTCACCCATACTCATCCGCAATCTTGATTTTTTCGTTCGTCATTTGTTTATACATTATTGGAGACCACCATCTTGGTCGGCGACCACCATCTTGGTATACATAACTTGTCTGCTATCTTGGAAGCCAATGCCCTTTAGTCATTTAACTTTAAACAGTGACCAGTGATCCCCGACCTGTAATCTCGACTTTAACCCCATGACCTTAAAATCAAAAGGTTGAGAAAAATACATAAAATTACACAATCATAATACATTACAGACTACCACCACCATATTAGGTGCAGACTGCCACGACCTTGACCCCATGACCTTGAATGACCTTGGAAACAAAAACTCGAGAAAAAATGCATAAAAGTCAGCAAGCATAATACATTAAAGACAACCACCGCCATATTAGATGCAGACTATTTCAATGTAGACCCCATGGCCTTCAAGACATCGAAACAAAACTCGAGAAAAAATACATAAAAGCCAGCAAACATTATACATAAATTATTACCAACACCATATTAGATGCAGACTACCTCGACCTTGACCCAATGAACTTAAGTGATCTTGAAAACAAAAACTCGAGAAAAAATACATGAAATGTCACCAAGCATAATATATTAGAAACTACCCCCGCCTTACTAGATGCAGACTAATTCAACCTTCACCCCGTAACCTTGAATGACCTTGAAAACAAAAACTTCGGAAAAAATTGTAAAAATGGAGGAACATATATCATTAAACCCCCTTCCCTTTCTAACCCCTCCACCCCCTGTCTCTTTCATTCCTTCACACTTCTCGCTGCCTGCTGCCCAACACTTTTTTCCACACTGATCTCGCTAAACAGGACTGCCTCAAACTTTTCCCTCCCTGCTCCAAATCTGTTGCATCCAACCTACATAGAATGTATTACAATATTAAACCACACTATAATTTTTGTACGCTTCATTTCAAGATATACCTCTTTTATCATATCATTGATTATGCACATATATTGAATGGCCATTACTGCAAAAATTTTAGTAATAACAATATAATTTGAACAATCATTTGATTTTTATTATTGTGCTACCTTGTATTATCGGCTTGTAGTGACAGATCTGAAAACCAGGACCATCATATTCCCGATATCAGGAAAAGTAGACATGCTAGAAGAAGGTACATCGACACTAGCGAGAAATAAAACACTTTCGGTTATTCATTTAACACATATATATTTTATGTACATCAGATTACAGGCATAAAAAACAGAATCTCTATTGTTTCCATACATTCATGTGCGGTATTTCCAGCAAATATGCTCACTTTTCATGTGGTGAATAAATATCTGCTTATATGCAGCTCAAGAAAATCTACATGAAGAAGCATCCAACCAGCACACTTTTCCATATATTCTTGTTCTTCACGAGAAAGCTTTACTTACAAGGCCTATACAGATGCTGGAACACTATCAACATTGTACAATGCTTGAATAGTAGTCTTAAATGTCTGCCGGCTGATTCCTTCAACAAGAGGTTGAGGGTTCCTATAGGTACACTGCAGCCAAACATTATACTTTATGATACCTTCTTCGACTTCCTTAGTTAATTGATTGATTAGAGATTGTTTAACATGGTTTAGATATGAACATATGTCTTTCATACCAGCAAAATTATTTCCAAAATACATAATCTTTTAAAATCCCCTTGAATGCTGAATTTTTTTAGGAAGAATCCGTTCGATGTTGTATCACCAATAGCAAGTACTGAATGTTTCTAAGCTGCAGGGACAATACCTACACAGTTGTTGATATGATTTTTCAGCTTATCACCTCGTCTGAACAGTCGTTTACACCTAACACATTGTTGCATAACACAGGGAGAACCCTTAACACTAGTAGTTCTTTTGTGCTTCCTCGCACCATGGCTGTAGGCAAATATATTGTCACCAAACATCAATGAAGCCTTGACGAAGTCGTCGATGGCGCTGCTATATGTGCCCCACCCGAAGGGGTCGATGGTGCTGTTAACGTCATGTTTGAAGTTGGTTATTGGCTGCACTGCTGTAGTTGATCCTCCCAAAGAAGTCGCTGGTGCTGTCGGCGTCATGCCTTTAGTCATTCGGGAGTGGTACCAGCAGTGCGATCGACTTCTTCGTCGATCGCACTGCTGGTACCACTCCCGAAGAATTCGATGGCACTGCCATAGCTACCATTAGCTCTGGAGTACCCAAAGACATAGTAGATACAGAATAAGTTGTTATATAATATGTGTTTGGGGCATGTGTATATGTGTATGGGGTGTGAGTATATGTGTTTAGGTGTGTATGTTTGTTTGGGGTGTGTGTAGATATATTTGGGTGCATGTATATGTGATTGGGTGTGTAGGTTGTTTTTAGGGATGTGTGGGTTTTTTTGGATGTGTGTAGATGTTTTTTTGTGCTAGTATATATGTATGGAGTGTGAGTATATGTGTTTGGGGTGTGTGTAGACGTGTTTAAGTGCATATATATGTGTATGGGATGTTAGAATATTTGTTTGGGTTTGTAGGTTTGTTTGAGGTGTGTGTGGATATGTTTGGGTGCATGTATAAGTGATTTGGTGTTTAGCTTCTGTTTGGATGTGTGTATGGGTTTGTTTAGGTGTGTATATGTGCTTGGGTGTATGTATATAAGGTTGGGTGTGTAGGTTGTGTTTGGGGTGTGTGTAGATGTGTTTGGGGGTTTGTAGGTGTTTTTCCCTGTATGTGTGTGAGAGTATGGGGGGGTCTGTCTTGTGAGGAACTGACTCACGCACATGATGTCTCAGCGCTTGCATGTGATTGGCCAGTTGCAATCATGTGACAACTTGGTGAATAGCAGGTACGTGGTTGGCTCATTGGTGATCACAATATGATAGGTTCAATGTTAATATGACGTCATTCGTCTTGCATACTCGTATATAAGCAGCAGAGAGTACAGCTGAGAATCTTAGTTTGACAGCTGCTCCTGTGGAAGGTGAATTGTCTTGGCTAGCTTGTGCCTCTTCGCATCAAAGTCTTGTCTCCTTCTGCGATGTCTTCGGGTACTCCAGAGCTAATGGTAGCTATGGCAGTGCCATCGACTTCTTCGGGAGTGGTACCAGCAGTGCCATTGACTTCTTCAAGCATTACGCCGACAGCACCAGCGACTGCTTTGGGTGGATCACCTACAGCAGTGCAGCCATCAGCTACATCGGACATGATGTTGACCGCGCCTCCAACCCCTTCTGGTGGGGCACGTATATCATCGCTATCGAAGAATACGCCAAGGCTTCGTTGCTGCTACTGTGACAAGACATTTACCTACAGTAATGGTGCGAGGCAGCAGGAAAGAGTTACTAGTGTGAAGGGTCCTTCCTGTGTTATGCAACACTGTGTTACGTGCTAACGACTGTTAAATCGATGTGATAAACTCTATAGTCATATCAACAACTGTAAAGGTATAGGCCCTGCAGCTAAGAAATTTTCTTTACTAGCTATTGGTGATATAACATCGAATGGATTCCGCCTAAACAAATTCACCATTCAAAGACATTTCAAAAGATACATACCTAGACCATGTTATGCAAAGAATCATCAATCAATTAACTGAGGAAGTCGAAGAAGGTCCCATAAAGTATAATGTTTGGCTGCAGTGTACCTATGAAAATCCTCAAACTCTTGATGAAGGAATCAGCTGGCAGGCATTCAAGACTGCCAATCAAGCATTGTACAATGTTGATAGCATTCCACAGTCTGTACAGGCCTTGAAAGAAAACCTTTGTATTGAATAACAAGAATATATGGAAAAGGGTTCTGGTTGGACGGTTGTTCAAGTAGATTTTTTTGAGCTGCATACAAGTTGATTATATTTACTACTTGAAAAGTGAGTTTATTGCTGGAAATGCCATTCATGAATGTATGGAAACTATAAAGATTATGTTTTTTATGTTTTAAGTCTTATGTACATAAAAATATGTTTTTTTTAATGAGTAAACGAAAGTTTTTTTATTTATTGCTAGTGTCGATGCACCTTCTCCTAGCATGTCTACTTTTCCTGATATCAGGAATATGATGGTCTTGGTTTTCAGTTCTGTCACTACAAGTCGATACTGCAAGGGAGCACAATAATAAAAATCAATTGATTATAATTATGTTATTACTTAAATAATTGCTGAAATGACATATAACTGCATGTGCATAATCAATGATATGGTAAAAGAGGTACATGTAAATATGAAGTGCAAAATAAATTGGAGCGTTTATTAATTTTGTAACACATTCTAAGTAGGTTGGATCCAACAGATATGGAGCTAGAAGGGAAAAGGTTGAGGCAGTCTTGTTGAGGTAGATCAGTGTGGAAAAAGGTGTTGGCCAGCAGGCAGGGAGAAGTATGAAGGTTAGTGGTGGTGGTGGAGGTGTCAGCAAGGGGAGGTGGTCTAATGTTATATGTTCCTCGATTTTTTATAATTTTTCTCAAGTTTTCGTTTTAAATATAATATAAGGACACTATTTGAAGATCGAGGTAGTCTGCATATAATATGATGGTGGTAGTGTGTAATGCATTATGCTTGCATACTTTTATATATTTTTTCTCGAGTTTTTGTTTTCAAGGTCATTCAAGTTCATGGGGTCATGGTCGAGATAGTCTTTATCTAATATGGCGGTGGTAGTCTTTACTGTATTATGCTTGCTGACTTTTATGTACGTTTTCTCGAGTTTTGGTTTTCAAGGTCATTCCAGGTCATGGGGTCAAGGTCGAGATAGTCTCCATCTAATATTGCAGTGGTATTCTTTAATTTACTATGCTTGCTGACTTCTATGTGTTTTTTCTCAAGTTTTTTCAAGGTAGTATCAAGGTCATGGGGTCATGGTCGTGACGGTCAGAAACCAAAAATTGCTGTGGTTGGCAGTAATCTATTATGCATGTTGACTTTTATGTATTTATCTCAAGTTTTTTGTTTTTAAGGTCATGGGGTTAAGGTCAAGGTTATGAGTCGGGGGTCACATGTCACAGGTTAATGTTAAATTACTGAAGGGCATTGGCTTACAAGATGGCAGACAAATGATGTATACCAATATGGTGGTCACCTACCAAGATTGCGGTCGCCTGCGAAGATGGTGGTCTCCAGTAATTTATAAACAAACTACGAACGAAAAAATAAATAAAAATGACGGAATGAGCATAGGTGAGGGGAGTAGAGTCAGTTGTCTGCTGGGGATGGAACAATGCGATTAATTGTGCTGCTGGGAGAGGCAAGTTAGAAAAAAATCATTTATATGTTTATAAAACCGTTTTTTGATAATTTTTTAAAGTTTTTATAATTTTAAAAATTTTGAATTTAATACTAAACCTATTGGGATTTTTGCAATGTGTTGGGATTTTTTGCCAATTTTTTTAATTTTTTCAATTTTTGCATTTCAAGTTCAAAGGTCATGATCGGGGTCAAAGGTCATCTGAACACAATATGGATGCAAGATGGCTGATTCTTAGGTCTGAGTCCTATTCTCTATATCTTGTATCGATTTGGCATATGATTTGCCAATAAAACCAATATGACCGCCACGGGTCTGTAGGTCCGAAAGAAGCCCCTCAAATTTATTAAATTGGCGAAAATTTTATTTCAGGGGTTTGGTTTTGCAAGGGGTGGGCTTCTACGGTTTTTGGGGGCTTCTAACATTTTTTAGGGAAAAAAGTGAAATTTTTAAGGAGAAAAGGGAAATTTTGAAGGATAAAGGAAAATAAAATATGCCGTTGGGTGACGTAACAAGATGGCGGCTCCCCGGCTCCGATGCCCGATGCCCTTCCGCGTGAACATACCAATTCATACTAGTAGCATAAAAACAACTACCTAAGATCTGATTTACTGTCATCGTAAATACTTTGTAGGGATCAGACACGTCGTACACAAAGTTACACATCGACCTTTTAATTAACATGAGTATGAGGGGCTCGTGATCGTGTAGACAGACGTGAAATGAGAACGCCTTCAAAAATGCCTTGCTGCTGGGTATGAAATTGACCCCACTCCCCTGATACTTCTCTCTTTCCAAACTTCTTCCTGCCACCAATTCTCTCTGCTCACCCCACACCAATCACTCTGCCGCGTGTGTCTCAGAGGCTGTAATTGAATCGCTGGGAATTATAATTGCGCGGCTCTTCTGTGCATCTCGACGTGACGGCCGTACCGAAACGACTTTCACCACAGTCAGCCAGTCAGACTTAGTGGATAGGAACTGCGCTACCGTCACACACTGAAAGAAAAGCAGGACACTGGCCATTACCTATTCTGGCCCCAAAGTCGGAATAAAATGGGAGAAGAGAAATTATACAGCAAAAGAACAAAAAAATAAAATTTTCATACCAAATCAATCTCTGCAAAACTTAAAAATAATAAACAATAACAAATCTTTCATAGGTAAAGAGAGAATATATGGGAACGCGTAACCTAGTCACCGAATTAAAACAAGAATGGAACGTACAAACTATACCTACGTACACTGAAAACTGAAAAACTCTTTAAAGTTTTGGTAGCACCCTGATATAATTTGTGCGTCAACGTGGCCAAATTTTTAAATTTTTTAACGTGTTATAATATTTGAGACCGGTCTCACTATTATTATTATCTGTATATTGGTTTTTCTGTAATATGTATATTTTTTTAAGGAATCTTGTGTAATTTGGTTAAACTGTTATTAGCGTATGTTAGAAAAAGTAAATATTCTTATTATGTGGAATATTGTTGGAAGTTGTCAAAGTTTTTATTTTAATGTGTGTATCGATATGTTGGTTGTGAAAATCGTCGCTAGGGTTTGTGGTTGAGAGTTTGTGACGCCACCCTGGCGAGTCGCGGCCAGGCGGAAGTGTACGCGAGTAGTATGCGGGCGGCAGGCAGTCTGTGAGAGTCGTCGCGCTTGAGCACGTCGCGGGCGCCCACTCAGGAGTTCGGGCCGCAGGGTCGGCATGTCGGTTTCATTTCACATATAGTTAAAGTATGCTTGTGAAGAGCTTATGCGAAAATGTTACACGAAGTCGGCTGCAGCAACTCTTTTCGCGCAGTCGTAGATAAACCAAACAGAAAACTGCCGCGAGAAATTGTACTTGAGTGGTTGAATTTTGACCAATCAGGTATAAGGAATTTTAATACGTTTGTTTAAAAGTCGCTCTGGTGACGTATCATGGTATAGGATGGGAAAGGGCGCACAATCTCGCGGGCAAAGTACGGCCGTGTGTGGTACTCTGACGGATGGACTGAGCAGTAGTAATATGGGACCTTTGAGGTCGTAGGGATGGTAACTGCCTGCCTCTCTACTGTCTTAAAAAATTGTGGCATGCTTCTCATGCATTTTGAGTTATTGGAGACGTGTCTCGTAAATTGGGTGTCGGCAATATACGTAACTTTGATTATCTTTAAATTTGCGCTGTCTGAAAACGGAAAAATCTATTGGCTCGTGAAATAGGTTATAGCATTGAACAGTTGTGAATACCAGTAACATTCAGCTCATAATCATACACCTTTTTCGTGACGACGTGTGCGGTAGCGACTTGGAATTTGCGGACACGGAATATTACGAGAGCCGCAGTGAGTATAGCGAAAATAAAAATATTGCATAAAGTTTGGTGCTGGGACGAGGGCGTGTGTGAAGTGCACCACTATATTCGGAATCAAGTCCTTGGGTTCGAAGAATTCGATGCCTTTGCGTCTTTCTGCAAACCTGCGTACACGTATGGAAGAAGCGACAGAGAATCACAGCTGACTTCTCCCGAGGTCGATTTTGGAGGATCGCTGGTTTCACAGAGCGAGTTCTCAACTTACGGATGCTTGTGTCACCATACCGCATGTAAGATCAGTGCCACTGCACAGGTATGTCCAGTAAAAACGATTGACAGTCTCCCCCCTCCCCTCCTCGTTTTGCTGCTTCATCGTCGTGGAATAATGGCAGTCAGGATTCGCAATAGAGCATTTAACTCTCAAAGAACACACACGCTAGAGACTGTCATGGATTTATTAAAACATTTTATTGTGATTTATATATATATAATATATATGCATAGTTTTACTGGCGTAAATGTGTTACGTAAATTGTCAGGCCTATCACTAGGAGAGAGAGAGAGAGAGAGAGAGAGAGAGAGGAGAGAGAGAGAGAGAGAGAGAGAAGAGAGAGACTGAACATACAAACCCTGGCCAATGATTTTGGAATGAACAGAATAAGGTTGAGTAAGCTTATAATCTTTTATGAGAGTATTTTTTAAATAATTTGTGAATATTTTCTGAGTGTAATATTGGTGAAAACTTATAACATCCTTGTAAACTGAACGGGTGCGTAAAGGTACACATTAAAACTAAAAGTGACACGTATCCTTGGTGTGAGTGGACATTTTTGGAGTATCCAACCCCCCCCCCCCCAACCCCCTCCTTCTTCCTCCACACCCTACACAACTACCTTTTCCAGCAATTTTTTTTTTATCTGCTATTCTAAGATATTCTTTGTAAGGGCAATATGGTAGTTTTAAGGGTATACGTGTTGCACGCAGTCGATGGGTTTTAAGTTCTATGACAGCTTTTTGTCCCGCGAGGGTGACTGGGTGTTTTGTCAAAAATTTAAGAGTGAAGCAATATGTGGCCTATCCGATACCCTGCGGTGTTGAAGGCGTCTCATAATTACATTGTGAAGAACTAATACATGATGAAAGAGTTAATAATTTTTTTACTCAAATACATTTTTATGCATAGTAAGATTATCGCAGTTATCAGTAACAGTGGACCGCGCTTGCCTTCCCTGCTCTGCGTACTATGTAACATAGGGACAATGAACACAAAACAAAACGGGTGGCCTCATATTTACACTTTAAGTAATAGGTCAATTAATATATATATGTAACTATTGAGAAAATATTTTAAAACATAACTGTTAAAAGTAATAATTTTAATTTGTGGAAGAAATGTATTCTTGCTGACAGAAACACTTTTATACATTTATTAAAGTATCTAAGCCATACCTTCATATTTATCAAAATAAGATACAGTAGTATTAATCGGTCCGTCTCTTATTATAGAGAATATATTTTAATATACTAGCATCCAGGACGTCTTTGGTTCAATACCGGTGAATGTGGGTGGTACATCTAGACGTGTTTTCCTTCATCTTTCCAAGAATACTCTGGTTTACTTCTTTATCGTTCTACTTTCTCACCCATTATATTAATATATTGTATATCAACTGTACAGAGAAGTAAAATAAATTATCACAATTCTCTTTTATTTTTGTTATGGTTACAGTCTTCATTGCACGCACCCACGACATGGTGGTCACCCGGAGCTTCAAGGTTTGATGACTTACGCAGGCTTACGTGTTTCCACAGTATTACGGGACTATGTAAAGGCAGATATAGGTCTGTTTTTGACAGTTTTTACTTTCAGGC
This sequence comes from Dryococelus australis, assembly GCA_029891345.1. Taxonomy (NCBI): domain Eukaryota; kingdom Metazoa; phylum Arthropoda; class Insecta; order Phasmatodea; family Phasmatidae; genus Dryococelus; species Dryococelus australis. The sequence goes on along the minus strand of CM056994.1, from coordinate 157,586,078 downwards.
CAAGAATAATGAGTATTTCTAAGTTTGAACATAGCTGTATAAAACCCAATAATTACAATAGCTGCTTAACCAAAAATCGCGATGGGAATTGAGATTTGGACGGACATATATTACGTAATATGGGTATGGTTGTGAAAGATAGCGATGCGATAAATAAACATTACGTGGAAGACTTAAACACTATTACGTTCTTACCCATGTTCGTGAGGACATTTGGGTAGCTGCCTCATTGGAAACTGGAAGTAGTCAGGGTCCAGGATGATGGGGTTAACAGCAGAGTAGTACACATTCCCTCGTACTACTCCAGCCACGAAGTTGTGCAGCAGCCGTCAGAGGATGACTGTCCCGATCAAGTAAGAAACAAGATTATTATTTACCTCTATGCCCATCGTGACTTGTGCGTTTCCTTTGGACTGCGATGTTTCAAGTTCCGATCCCGAGTAAGCCATGTACGCGTATCGGTATTTGATATTTATGTTTCAATTGATTTCCATGTGAACAACAACTTGCCATATTTCCAAGTAGATTTCATGCTTATATCCATAGCGTCGATCGCACCAAATAAATAAACTCCTTCAAAGGGAATTCTTTTGACTTGACTGCAGCTTTGAAGAGACTGACACATGCGGTAACAGGACGGAAAAGGTGCTTGCAGGGTGATTCATTTCGCCCCTATAACTTCGTAATTTACAACACGATTGGAATAAGTTATGTCTGTTTCGATCTGGTGTACTACTGCGATGTGAGAACGGCCTTTAGTTGGCGTTTCGCATGTGAATGCCGAGGGAGGGGCCCGTGGTGGCTGGCGTGAGCAAAAATTTCTGGCCATTATAAGTAGTAGGGTAACGGGAACGCAGATGGAGGGCTAGGGCCGGGAGCCGGGAGCCAAGGCCGCCATATTGGATCCCGGACTTCCCGCTCTGTCGTTATCTCATTTGCCCGCCATCTTGGATTTCACCATGTTGCTAGCCAGTACGCCACAATTTTTTAGCCAGTACATCACCATCTTGGACCACCATATTTGTAGCCAGTACTCTACCATCTCGTTACTCACATTGATTCCACTGCCATCTTGGTAACAAGTAAGTCATTTTTTCATGCTCTTCCTCTCCAAGGGTTTTCTCAAAGTGCTTCCACTTTTTTCTCTTTTGCATTCTTTCTTTTTCTTGCTTTTCCCTCCTCGCTTCCTCTTCCCTTTCTCTTTCTCTTTTGCATTCTTTCTTTCTTTTTTTCTCATCTTATGTTCTTCTCTATTCTTATATCCATTCTCTCTCCTTCTTTCCCATTCGTTCATCATTTGTTTACATAGGCTGTTTTTGTCATATGTTTCCCCCATTCGTTCTCACTTTAGCCATTAACAGTGTTGGTGTCGCATTCGCTCCACTGATTACTCACGTGTCATCGATTGCCATATTGGTTATGGCATTGACCGCTAGGAGCACAGGTGGCACTCTCGTCGATTAGTCGTTTGCTTGCCATATTGGTTCTGGAATTAGCCGCTAGGGGCACTGTTTTATTAGAACTCAAAATACAAATTGGCATAACGCAGAATCGAACTGCCGGAACTTGGGACACCAGACATACGCCTTAGATAACTCGGCTATCACGACATGCACTGGGCCAAGAGTTTATAAGTAGTATATAGCTTGGAGACAAATAAATAATATCTTGCCTCTCATTAAAGACATTACATTTTATTTATTATTTAATATTTATGTTTTTTTATTTGCATATCAATAAAATTTTAATTTATATACAAATTAATAATTTTTTAAGTATATTATTTAATTAAATTATTTCTATTTCTTATTTAATTTTTCACGTATGTTATAAAATTTTTAAGTTTATTACATTTTACTTTGTGTAATTTTAATTTCTTATACAATATTTCAGTAAGTTATATAATTTTTTTATGATTTATTTTATCTTATATTTTTTTTCAATTATACGTTTTAATATTTAGTTAAACTTACATATACATTATTTAGATTTAACTTAAATAATTTTTAAGTATTTTATTTTGTATAATATTTTTTATTTGACTTTAAAGTGTATCGAGTGATGTGTTTGTAGATGCGTATTTTTCAGGCAGATAAGAATATGACGTTGGAATATATCATTATGTGATTATGATGAGCGCCATATCTGATTTTTCAAGCGTATATAAAAACTGCTATAGTAAATATATACCAAGTATATTATATTATGGACGTAGATTATTCACACTCTTTCAATTTTTGTTTACATATAATAGTTTTTTCCCAACACACCATCCCATAAAAACTGTTCAGTATCCACTCAACTTAACCTTACTTCGCCTTACCTAACTTCGACTAACATAAGATAACATAACCCAATCATTTTGTGAGAACTTTGAATATATATTTTTTATTACTCTCGGCATTCACTTAACCACAACACACTACTTCTGAGAGGCAGCTGAACTTGTAAATGTCAAGAGCAAGACTGTACCTGCAGGGTAACTGGCGTCTGTAAATACTTCCTTGCCGTTTTGCACCTGGGCGGTGTCAGATAACCTATGTCAGAACATAGCAATTCTACTCCTCCTTGGTGTCTGGTAACTGAAGTCTGTACATTCTTCCTGGCCGTTTTCGAGCCTGGAAGGTCTCAGAGTGCGTCCGTAAGCACATAACATTTCAGCACCCTCTTGGTGTCTGGTAACTTGAGTGTGTATGTGCCTACAAGTCGTTTTCACATATGTGTGGTGTCGGATGACTATGTGTGTGGGAATAGCAGTGTTAAAAGTTCAGCACCTGCACGATGTCTGGTAAATAAAGAGAATGAGTCAGCATGCTTCACGAGCAAGTACAATCCTGCAACTGCCCAGAGCTAGCTATCTCCAACCGAATATGGCATATAAGGACAGGCAATTATTAAATGAATGAAGAGTAAAGTAAAAACCACAATTTTATTTATAAAAAGTGCATTTAAATATCACCGCATTAAAAAAAATCTTGCAAAGTCCACCTTCAGAATGTCTTTCTAGAAGACTCAGGAGTCGTCACAAATCGAGTGTCCGAGTCACCTCATGTACACAAATCCATTTTTAAGCACCTTATCTACCAAATACACCTCTGGAAACTTCTTAGGTTGGATCTTGTGTGCATAATAGCCTTTGACGATGGGTTCGCCTTGTAGGTCCTCCAGGTAATACATGCGCGGATGCCAATATCGTATGCGAACTACGTTGTACAATTCTGCAGATCAGTTGTGACGGAAGCCTTTGTGGGAAATGCCATGCTGTTTGGATATGCACAACAGGTCACCGATCTTGGCCTTAGGCTCGCGCGTTTCACTCCTCGTCGGAATAGCATAAATGGACCGAACCAAGTAGTCGTCCTCGCCTTCTTCGGGCTTCATGTGAGTGGTAGATTGAACAGTAGAATTACACTCGCAAATGAGTTTCGGCAGTAACTCCAGAAACTTGTAGTTTCTATTCGTCATGAAATTTCTCCATAGTTTGGCTTTTAGAATCCAGTTTAAACGCTCGACGATGCTAGCATTGAGTCCAGAGTACATGGAATAGTGATATATGCCGTACTTTTTCGTCAGCACATGGGAAGTAGCGTTAAAGTATTGTTTACCGTCGTCAGTGTGGAGTTTTTTCGGTAATCGTCCTTCGCTTAACAAATTCGCCATGGCCTCGATGTCGTCACGTGCATTCTTCGACTTGAGCGGCCTGGCCCAGCCTTACTTGGAAAATGTTTCTATTGTGGCCGAAATGTAGCGGTGGCCTTTATTCGCACGAGCAAAGTCTTGCATTTCGATCAGATCTGATTGGAAAGTATCGTCCAGCCCTTTCATAACGCACTTTCTCCGAGGTTAATTCCTTCGAGCCGACCTGTGCAAATCGCCGGAAACCGCATATTTCGTCGTCGCATGACGTAGCCATCTTTGACGAGTTCTTCGAGGATAGATATAATCTCGTTGCTTTGTGACCGGTTGCTAGCAGACTGCTTGGCGACCAGTAGCCGTAGTCTATCAAACGAGTTAGTTCGGATTGTCCCAATACACATAGTCGATCTTGCATTTGGTGTCGTTCTACTGCAGCAGCAGACCCGGTCCAGTAGTTTCAGCAAATCGTGGAAACAGTCCTGCGAAAATGCCGAATTTTACATAGGTTGTGTCCTTAAATCGTCGTGTTGAGGAGTTATCGTTCGCATAATTAGCACGACTTGACTGTAGGAGGCGACAGTAATTCAGCAAATCAGATTTGATGTAGTGTCCGGGAGGACTATGAAACAAAAGTTCTCACAGACCATGTATAATTTTCACATTGTGCTTGCCGACCTGCATCATATCCCCTGGAAATAAACATGACTTCCTTGTTTCCAAGAAACTATTTTTCGTCACGGTGTCGCAGGCCATACATCTTGTCGCTGTTCCGATCGTAGTAGAAAGCGATGTAGTGCCCGACCAGCGTACCCACCTCAGTTCTCCGCTTTCGTGATCGTTTCCGTTCCTGTGCAGGCAGCAAATCGATCAGGGGCAAATCATCTTCATCACTAGTGATGCCACCTTCCGATACGAGCAGTTTCGGGCTTCTTTCCCATTTACATGTCGGGGTCGATCCTTCCACCTTGGTTTCATGATTGATATCCGACCAAGACAAAGCTTCCTTCTGGCACTGTCGACCAAGTTCGTCGAAATGGCTGGTTATCGGCTTTTAAGCTACTTCCCTTCAATTCTCGAGAGCCATTTTGTTACTTCTCATGAGTAGATATTTCGTGCGAACATCTTCGATGACTTGCTGCAGCTCAGACATCAGTTCCATTCAGTACATCATCATTTTCGTAGTATGGAATAAATATGCAACAATATATATATACATACATATATTCACTCTCAAGTTGAAGAAAGTAAATTATCGATCCTTTCCAGTTGGTCAATGCATGCATCTAGCATATTCTTGCTATGCCTTGCAGCATCGATTTTGGCAGCCAGTTTGGACATTAACATATTTTTGAAGTGTCTTCAATTCTTCCTGACTCTGCCCATTCGACATGTTGATCAGATCTATTATCCGTGTCTCCAAGACCCCTAAATACTGGTCGATAGCCATCATATATTCCCCTTCTTAATTTTTCACACTATTGATATTTTGCCCAAGAAGGGACTGAACACTGCAAACATCTGCGAGGTGAGGTTGCGTTCGCACATTTCCATCATCATCAGAGCCTAGACCATGTCCGAACTTGGAAATTGTATTGTGATTCATGGTCAGTGTCTTACTAAAATCTGATGGAAGCCACACCTATAGCTGCCATTATATAGATGTACGTATTTAATGATCATTAAAAATTCACATTTTTCTTCCCAGAACAAGGCACGCATAACCTTAGACTCATATTATCCATGCAAAACAGTACCAAGACATTAGCATTATCGCGAAACAGTCGTTTGGGTGTGTGCAAGTAAGTCTGTTCGAGGTACACACAGTCAGCATATGCATGTCATCCCATACTAAAGTACACTTGAACAAAAGTCTGTTTCTCGAAGGCAATGTCATCGAAGACTAATATCGAGTTTGTCAGCGCATCGATCGGCGACATGATGGCTACATTATCGCTGCATGGGAAATAACCCAAACCTTCCATGGCCTGCAGTATAAGCACAAATCATTGATTGTTTGCTGGAGTGTTTTGGAGTACAGGTACACATTCTCGAACTGAAGACCGTTCGGTTCTTCCAGCAGGTTCAGTAGAACACATGTCTTGCCGCAACCCGATTGTCCTGGGATGGTGCAGCACATAGTATTCGGACATTAGGTTTCCATGTCGCGATTTGTGGGAGATAGCTTCATCTTCACTATGAATGTGTATGAGTAGGGTAACATCTTGCTTGACAATATGTATGTTACCACGACACTCTTCTGGAGCATGCGGAGGCAGAGGCAGAGCATGCAGTGCTAACTGCTGCGGGGACTAAGTTGATTGCGTGGCATGGGGAGTCGGAGGTAGAGCCGATTTAGTTGCAGAGAACCAGTGCTACAAGTTTTGGCATGTCTGTTTAAAGTATCACTCGAACTTTTCATTCTGCAGGTCTTTATTACATGTCATTGTAATTTCCACAGTAGCGGCACAGCAGTTTATAAGTGTCAGGTCAGTCTTATTCAATGCATCTTAAGGTAAAGACGTCTAAATCCGGTCATGGTATCATCGATACGCTAATCAACAGTCTACCTTTCGAGCTACACATTCCTGGATACAGGTTTTTTAGGCCAAGAACCAAGCTAGACAAAAGATTGTCACGCGGCGATAAGGGCATCAATCTGCTGGACAAGGCATGCAAGTGGCACAATATCGCTTATTCCCAGCACAAGGATCTTGCAATTCATGCACCTGGCAGGCAAAATACTTGCACAGAAGGCCGACGAGATAAGAAAATAACCAGATACTGGACTCGGTGAATAAATATGTATGGCTGTTTTCCAACGAGATGAAAACCAAGGTGAAGATGGGCATGGGAACGATGAAAGCATGGTGAAGTTCCAAGAGAATAGGGAAGAAAGAGTAGGGAGGATTCCTTCCTGCCGTGATACCTGCAATCGGCGCCCTGTGTGGTATCGTCGGGGCAGTAACGAATATCGTTAGTGTGGTAAAACGAGCCTCGAACGAACATAAGCAATTGGAAGAAAGCTGTTGCCACAACCGTAAACTGGAAGCTATCGCCATAGGAAAAAAAATCTGTCAAGCACTTTACATACGACGGCACTACCGAGGAGGAGGTGCGAGAAAGAAAAAGGGTCGCAGTAGGAGAAGATGTAATGAAATCTCTACCGAAATGGCCGCTTACAAATATGGATTTCGAACTGTTATTAATCGGGACACGATAGCCGGGCCTGACACACATTGGGTAGCCTATATAAAAATGGTAAACATACAAACTATTATGTCAGTTTTGAGGATTTGTATCCTCCACCCGAACTGTGACTGTACTTGAAAAAGTGCCAACTAATGTACAATTATGAAACGGAGCAACTGCCTTACACATGGAACTGTGCACATTTTTGGTCTTCACTTTCCAGTGCACTGGATTAAAAAGAAATCGAAGGCGAATAATTATTCGTTAATTGTTTAGATAAAAGGTGTTGGCACCTATATACTCCAGTCAGTATGTCGGTGTCCATCATTCTAAATGGTTAGACATTCGAGCTGAGGTCGACATTTTACCCACCCTTGGAGTTGGAAGGTGAGTGGGTTGTCGAACTTATGGATTTTCAGACTAACAACTCCATATTCAACATAGAAGAAAATGTATATCCTGCATTCTGGAATGTAGTGGCAGGTGTCGTGAAGGAAATGAGCAATCGAATGTGACTTTATAACTATGCTGTAACCCAAATACACTGAAGGGAGAAGTATTTTGCAGTGCAGATATTGATTTCAGCGAACCGGATACCATCGTTCCAATGCTGGGGTTTGAAATCTACAAAGCTGATAAAATACACGAATCGTCGCGGCAGGTGAACAAATTTACAGTGAAAGAGATATGCATAAATTGTAATTTGGCAAGCAACTGCTATGTCAATGGTAAAACCAGAACTACATTGCACGAGTTCGTGCAGTGACCTGATTATGGATCTGCAAGTCAGGCTTGCATTTGTATAACTGTTCGTACGACAGAATGGAGCCATGGTGATGATTAGACCTCCAGGCGATGGCTAAATAAGCGCACCGATTGTTCGCACTTATATATAATAAGGACGATGAACAGGTGTGCCATCACACCAAAAATCAAAATTCTTGTACATTTTGGGTGACTTTGTGTTTAGTCGTAACTTGTCGATTCACGGTACAAGGACGAAGAACACATTTGTGCAGCAGCTGTGAGTTTCTCCACGCGCAGGTTCTGACTTGTCGCAGATGTGTCGTCGCTGGTAGTCGTAAAATTTTGCCAGCTTGCTCAGGGAAGGACAGCCATACTCTCACTGCACATCGATGATTTTAACTTCGTTTATGCACAAGTCTCTCAGCCATTTCTTCTGCTCGGGCCTGGCCACGTAAACCAGTCCTTGTGGATACTGCATCCGCAAGAAGTGCAGCGCATTTCCCACCTGATGGTACGGAATGTTGCCTTCGTCCCACTCCAGTCTATGGTGGTACTTGGTCAGACAGTTGTTTGTCTTCTCGCTTTTCTTATCCAAGAGTTTCCATGAATAAGGGGGGTGGAAGGAGGTGTACATTTTTCCATCGTCGTCATACGTCACTGCGATCTCCTTGAGCATGTAGCCGTTCTGGCTCTGGAAACCTTGCAGAATACAGTATACCCTGATATACACTGAAGTGAGAAGAAGTCATCATCCTGATTGTATATGCTTAGCTCACCATGTTCAGCAGTCCCGAAAAGCAGTCGTAACTCACTACTATGTCGTGGTAAATCGAAAATTAGGCAGCAGTGTTCGGAGGCACATTTTCCTTGGAAATAAATTCTATACGGCAATCCACCACACCATTTTGAACTCGTTCTTTTTGTTTGGACGTGTCGAACACCAGCAATGGTGCCATTCTACTGAAATATTCTGGGCTCAGGACAGGGTAGGACATGCGTCCGTAGAAGGAGGCTTGAAACTGAGTGTACAGATAATACGTCAAGGTAAATTCTTCTTGTACGAAAGGAGGTGTTTAAATCTACATATGACTAGCTTTCGCTATTCAAAAATATCCTTACATTCTGGACTCTGCAGGGGTTGAAGGTCGATTTGTCTGCAGAGATGCTGTGTTGCTTGTTTGTTTGAAATTTCAGTATGACGTAATGTGGTTTTCCCATGCTTGAAGAAGTCTTCACAACCCAGTGGTTCCTTGTTGCAGATAACAGGACCAGATACATAACCAAACTCCAACTCCTGAAGGTTATGTCGATGAATGTTTTCTTTCTTGACGTAGTTCAGTAGCTTCACACATTCGCGGTGGCTTGGAGTTACATGGGGAATGGAACGAAACAGTCCATGTTGGTCGGGGTAACAGCGACAGGCTGTGGATTTTCTCCAGCTCCCAACACTGCATCGAGATGTGAAGTGGCTAACATTATCACAAGTTCTTTCTTGGCTCCTATTATTGTCTTCCTATAATCCTCGGCGAAACCAAGTAGCGTCGATAGTGGCACACTCACCTCGAACTGGCCTACTGTGAAGATGGGAACTTTGTAGCCATCTTCCATCCTTTAGCCTGCCATTTTACCATATCAAGATCCCGTTTTTCGTCAACAGTAACACCGTTCATTTCATACATTACTCGCTCTATGAGGTGAAGTATACCATTGCGAAAGACCACTGTTGTGTTGGGGTGGGTCCTGTCCCCTTTCGTGAGTACCTCGGATGCATAAACATGACTGTGAAAGCAGGGTGTGCATTTCTTGATCCTTTATCGGGATTTGAATCTCATGCCCAAGGGCATAGGGGCCTGTCAGATACGGCTGGTAGCAATACAGCTCATACTTGTCAATACTGTTGACGATTTCTTCCTGCTTGTCGTCTTCTATGCCTGTTCACTATCAACACTAGGCTACCTAGAAACCATTCTTGGGATGTTTTAGCCTCTGGTTTGCTGCTGCGCTCGACTTTATGCACGATACGCCTAGCAAAAATCAATACCATCATTTCAAGTGCAAGCACAAAGTGATTTCTTTGTTTCTGAAGTCTATCTGATTATCTTCTTTATCGATATACATATGACTACGTCGTTTGTGCTCTCCACATTCACTGGAATATAAATAATGCTTTTCGGAACTTCGACTAGTTCATAATACGAAGGAGTCGACGGCGCGAAATCGTGCAGATATTTGCTGCATTTACCATTGACGTAGAAACCACTCATTAAATTACAGTTTATGCATATCACCTTCACTGTAAATATGTTCACCAGGCACGATTATTCGTGCACTTTATCTGCTTTGTAGATTCGCATTTCAAACCCCAGCATTGGTCCGATGGTATACGGTTCACTGAAAATATCTGCACTGCAAAATATTTCTGCCTTCAGTGTTTTTGGGTTACCGCATAATTCGAAAGTCACATTCAATGGCGTGGATTGCTCGATGGAATTAGCAATGTCCTTCAGTTGGTATGCACTGGTGGGGATGCTTATGCCCTTCACATCACCTGCTGCTGCATACTGGAATGCAGAATTCACATTTGCTTCTATGTTGGATATGGTGTTGTAAGTCTGAAAATCCGTAAGTCCTACGTATGTAAAGTCCTCGGCCATTTTTTTAGCTAAGGCAATAGCTTACAGCTTATGGTTGTGGCGACGGTTTTCCTCCAATTGCTTATGTTCGTTCGAGGCTCGTTTCATTGCACTAACGATATTCGTTACTGCCCAACGATACCACCCAGGGTGTTGATGGCAGGTATCAAGACAGGTAGGAATCCTCCATTATTTTTTTCCCTCTCCTCTTGGAACTTCGTCTTGCTTTTTTTGCTCCCGTGCCCATCTTCACCGTGGCTTTCATTGAGGTTGAAACACCCCATGCAGCTATTTTTTTCCCCAAGTTGAGGATCTCGAGAATTTCGTATCTCGTCGGCCTTCTGTGCAAGTATATTTTCTACCTGGTGCGCGAATTGTAAATCCTTGTGCTGGGAATAAGCGATATCGTGCCACTTGGACCCCTCGTCCAGCATGTTGATGTCTGTACTGCCTCGTGCTAACCTTTTGGCTAGTTAGGTTCCTGGCCTACAGAACCTGTATCCAGGAATGTGTAGCTGGAACGGTAGACTGTTGATCAGAGTATCGATGACACTACGACCGGATTTCAGCATCTTTACCGAACGACACATTGAATAAGACTGACCTGGAACTTATAAATACGTCCCTTTTATACTTTTTTGTTTCAGTATCATTCTAGACTTGGACCAGTACAGACTTAATATGCCAAAGGTATGCTGTGCTGCTTCTATGGTAAAGCATTCACAGCTTTGTGGAATTTACAAGGACATGAACTAATGACCTTAAGTACGAAAAATTCTAGCGTGATACTTCAGTGCAAGATTAACCAAAGACAGTTTTCTAGGAGTGATATTTTGAAGAGACATGCTATAACTTGTAGCACTGGTTGTCTGCAATTATGCAACTACACTATCTATCAAAAAGTGATTGGGCACCCATAAAGATAGGTAATTCAGTGCGTCAGTTGAGATGTGTTTCATGGAGTTCGACGTACGACCGCTGGTGTTTTCCGTGGTAGCATGAACACAGAGTCCTGTTTTAGTATTCTTGATAACGAGATTCTCCCAACATTTTGCCATTTTTACGGAATGGACCCGGGTTGGTTCCAGGATGACAATGCCAGGTGCCATGTTCCAAGGACTAGCATGCAGTAGTACTTCGACAACAATATCCGCCAATTGCATTGGCCCACCCAGAGCCCCTGCCTCAACCCTATAGAACATCTTTGGAACGAATTGAATCGCTGGGTGAGGGTTCGTTAGACGCGGCCAAATCCACTGGTCAACTCATTGAATGGTTGCAAGAGGAATGGCGATGAATCCCCGTGGATGTCCTGCAAACACTCGTAGAGAGTATGCCAGACAGGGTGGCTGATGTTATAGCCGCAAGAGGTGGCCCTGCGAGATTCTAATGGGGTGACAACCACCGAGCAAACATTGTGGAAGGGTGCCCAATTACTTTTTGGTAGAAAGTGTACAATCGGCTCCGCCTCCAAATTCGCATGCACCACACTCAACTTTGGCTCCGCCCCCGTTTCCAGATGCTCTGAAATCAATTTCGTTCCCGCAATCAACTTCGCAGTTAGCACTGCATGCTCCGCATCCGCCTCCGAATGCTCCAGAAGATTGTTGTGGTAACATACAGATTGTTAAGCAAGATGATACCCTACCCATAAGCATTCATGGTGAAGATGAAGCTATCTCCCACGAATCGCGACATGGAAGCCTATTTCCGAATACTGCACAACTTGTAAGCACATATAGACTTAATTTACCAGCCAGTGCGAAAACGGCCAGGAAGCATGTGCAAACTCCAGTTATAGTGCAGGTACAGACTTGATCGTGATATTTAGAAGGTCAGCTGCCTTTCAAATGAGATGAAGTGGGTAATGGCGTGGTGAGTTTAAATCAGTACCATTTGATATGGTTGCTAACTAAAACTGAGAAGGGGGAGGTGACGAGGGGTCTGGCGATGACTGGAGTGTGCGGTAAGAAAAGTGATTGTCGAGAGAAATTAAAAAAATATATATTTAGATTTCTTACAAGATGATTGGGTTGTTATCTTAGGTTAGTCGAAGTTAGGTAAGGCGAAGTATGGTTATGTTGAGTGGATGCTGAACAGTTTTTATGGGATGGTGTGTTGGAAAAAAATTATTATATGTAAATAAAAGTCGAAAGCGTGTGAATAATCTACACTTCATAATATAATATATTTGGTATATATTTACTAAAGCAGTTTTATATATGCTTGTGAAAAAATCTAATATGGTGCTTGCCATAGTCACGTAATCATATATTCCGATGACAAATACTTATCTGCCTGAAAAATACGCATCTGTAGACACATCACTCGATATACTTTAAAGTTTAATGAAAAAAACTACATACAAAATAAATTACTTAAAAGTTTTTAATTTAAATCTAAATAATATATATGTAACTATAACAAAATATTGAAACATATAATTAAAAATAATATACGATAAAATAAATTCTTAAATTATATTAGGTGATAACAAATTATATAAAAAATAAAAATAATGTAGTAAAAAATTATATAATTGAATAATAGATATGTTACTTAAAAATTAATAAATAAAATATTATATAATATAAAAATTTTCTTAAAAAGGTATATATTTGTATATAAAATCAAAATTTATTGATGTTAATAAAAAACATAAGAAATTGCATAAAAATAAAAATATAATGTTTTTAATGAGAGGCAAGATATATTTTATTCATATTCAAGTTATGTACTACTTATAAACTCTTGTCCCAGCGCATGTCGCGATAGCCGGGTGGTCTAAAGTGTAAGTCTGGTGACACAAGGTCCGGCACTTCAATCCCGCATTATTTCAATTTGTATTTTGAGTTCTAAGAAAACAGCGCCCCTAGCGGCCAATTCCATAACCAATATGGGATCCAAACGACTAATCGAACGAGAGCGACACCAGCGCTCCTAGCAATCAATGCCAGCACCAATATGGCAGGAGATCAGAGGTGAATAATCAGCGGCGCTAATGCGACACCAGCACTCTTAGTGGCCACAGCAAGAACTATAGGGGGAAATATATGTCACGAAAAACCAAGATGGCAGCCTCCAGTAACAGCCGATGTAAACAAATGATGAACGAATTGGGGGAAAGGAAAGAAGAAGAAGATAGAATGAGAGAGAAAGGAAATAAGTAAAGGGAAGGAAAGGAAGAGAAGAAAGAAAATGAAAGAAAGAATGCAAAATAGAAAAAAGTGCGATCATTCGGGGAAAACTCTCGGAGAGAAAGAGAGTATGGAGAGAAAGGAAATAAAAAGCGAGAAGGAAGAGAAAGAAAAAGAAAGAATGCAAAAGAGAAAAAAGTGGGAGCACTCGGTAAAAATCCTTGGAATGCAAGAAGGTGGAAAATATCTTAGTGGTTACCAAGATGGCAGTCGAACTAACATGAGTAACAATATGGCATTGTACTGGCTACAAAGAGGGCGGTCCAAGATGGTGGTGTACTGGCTTAAAAGATAGCGGCGTACTGGTTTAAAAGATGGCGGCGAGTTGGCTAGCAACATGATGGAATCCAAGATGATGACACGTGACCAGAATGACAGAGCGGGAAGTCCGGGATCCAAGATGGCGGGCTTGGCTCCTGACCCTGCAGCAGCCATTTCATTACCCTACTACTAGTATATTTCACTATAGGCTGTTCACAATAAAGTGGACACTTTTTGAGGCCCTCCAACAGGCACTAACCACTAATAAATATGTTTTATTGCAGCCTCAGACATTAAATTCTGAGAGTGGTGAAAGCATACACCGCATTTATTAGTCCCGTGACAATGCTGATAGTAAAAAATGGCTTAAATATTAAAACTGGCTTAAAAGAAAATTTTGGAAGGGCCTTAAAAAGTGCTCACTTTACCGTGAACTGCCTATACTTCGACGTGCTATAGCTAGCGCGCTGATTTTGGTGCCGAGCGAAAGAGCTCGCCTAAATCTGTCGACGTAAACCATAAAACACAATTATCAATTTCGTTGCTTTCATTTCATTCCCATATCTGTAACAAATATTACCTGTTAACGCGAAACCAATGACTGTGTCCCCGACAGAAGCAAAACCCGATTTTCGGTAAATTTATATCCTTGTGTCGGTAACATAGCATTACGCTTTAAACAACTAGTAATTGGTATTATGCTCAATATGGAGTTAAATTTCCATTTTAATTGTTCTCAATTTACTGTACTTAAAAAAAACGGTGTGTTATTGTGTATTTCAGTGATAAATATTTCAAGAAAAAAAATATTTGAAGCGTGTGTGAAGAGTTGTAGGAGTTAAGCTCCGGCAGAAAGGTATTTGCGGCTCGAGAATTCCTTCTACTAGAGGCGGTCGACACGCGCGCCATGAGGCGCTTCGAGGGAGACGAGAGAGGTGATGCTGCTCTCTCGTCACTCGTGACCGCACGAATCACGACTCGGGCTGCAGCGATGTGGGCCAGCGATTGAAGGAAGCGGTCGGCCAGAGCGAAAGGGGAGCGATCAGAGGCGGTCTGAGAGTATTGGACATTCCGCCCAGAATTCACTTGTAGTGAGCTCCAGCCCTACTTGGAACGCCCTCTCACACATCCACATCTGCGCCTCTTATTGGTTGGAACGCGCGTCCTCGACACCTGCACTTATTACGCACTACAGTCACAGTGTTTTCTTCTCTTCTCGTTACAAATGGAGATCTGGCAACCTTCCTGCAATTAGAAATTACATATCGTTGTACACCAAAAGATAGGGAATTAAATAATTTATTTTTGAACGGTAAAAATTCAAGACTGAAAAAAGCAGTAATTTATTAATTTCATTATCACTATTCTCCCAATAAAGTATTTTCACGAAACGTAAGTATATGTGAAACAATCAGTCGTAATTATGACATACACACGCACACACACATACATACACATTTCAGAAAAACTTGGTTCTCAGAGATTTAATAATTTGAAATAATAGTGTTACAAAAGAGCCTTTCCTTACGTACGGGCGTGATTTTGAGACATGGTCTGCCATGTGAGGTGGTTACAATTGAAAGTAGACAAATATGGAATAGGGTACTAATACGGAATATCGCTGTATCAACCGACACAAGCGTTGCTATCTAGCGGAAACTGGCACTTCTTCTTGGTATTGTGCCTCCTGACGGGCTACTACTATTGTAAGTGTGCTGCAGCAGAATATGCATGTTATTTTGAAGCCTTTGTGAAATTCGAAATTTTGAGAAGTCAACAGGTAATTTTGAATATTTTTTTATTTATTAAACCTCCCATAACTCAGCAAAGTACTTGTGTGCTGTGTAAAGTCACATTCGCAGCTGCCTGTAACATGAAACTCATTTCTCTTTACGAAAATTTAAAAACTGTTTCCAAAAGTAGTGCAAGATGGCGAGGACAGTAATATGGAATACCACTGGTGTTACAAATATGGAATACTATTCTATATTAGTATCCTAATTTTAATGTTATCAACTGAATTAAAAAATTCACATGTAGCCTTTTATGATCGATTACTAAATGCATAACTATGTACGTCGCTATGTTAGCATTTATCTTATCGCTGAATATCCATTGTTACGGCTCGATGTTATATCACCTTTCAGGGGTGTACAACGAGCCCTTGCGTGGCCTAAGTGCACGGCTTTATTGCACACCCCAATGGTGTCAATTTACATTTTATTATTTAGTGGATTTTACGTCTCATCGACGGGCCAATGTTATGTCACCTTTTAGGGGTGGACAACGATCCTTTGTGTGGCCTAAGTGCACATATGGCTTTATGGGACACCCTAAGGTGTCAATTTAGGTTTTATTTATTTTTAGTGGTCTTTTACATCTCGTTGACAGCGAGGATATAACAGACGATTCCACACATTTACACAAGTGACAGGAACTGGGGAAGAAATCGGTCATACCTTTTTTAATAAACTATCCCGGAATTCGCCTGGAGTGATTTCGGGAAACCATGGAAAATCCAAATAAGGAAATAAGGATGGCCGAACCGAGAATCCAGCCCGTGTCCACCGGGAATGCGAGTTCAATGCTATATACCCTTGCGCCACTTTGCTCAGTTTACATTTTACTCACCATTTATTCATCATTGAAACCTTGATTATGTGGGTCGGCCTCCATGGCGTAGTCTGTAGTATGCCGACTTATGGTGCGAGAGGTCCTGGGTTAGAATCCCGGTTCGGGCATGGCTATTCATGTTCATCCGTAGGTGTAAGTTAGAATGTAAGCCATCCCTTATTAAGCTTTATAACATAAAACTGGGGGACGTTAATAAACCCTTTTAAATAATGGCCTGTGTGGGCTGGTGTCAAAACTGTCGTAAATTAGTTGATGTAAATTAGTTGTCTGCTTACAGGTGAAAAATATTGTCAACCATGTCGAGCAAATGGAAATCAGTTGGAGAAAGAAGGAAGGTGTGGGGCGAAGATAAAATGGCCCAAGCGATAGTTGCTGTAAGGGAGCAGAAAATGGGGTTTTTGAAAGCATCTCAAGAGTTCGGTGTACCAAGAACAATACTTTTCCGCCTTGCAAGAGACCATTCCAAGGATCCACATCAGGCAGCCACAACGAAACTCGGTAGGAAGACTATCCTCAAACACATCTAGAAGTATAACTTGTAAGATAATGTATAAAAATGGAACGTAACTTATTTGGGCTGACAAGAAGCGATGTGCACAATATGGCCTACCTGTTGGCTGTGTTCAATTACATCACACACCCATTTCATGTTCTTGGCACAGCTGGAAAATATTCGCTTAAGCTGTTTCTTAGACGTCACAAAGGTGTTTTGTCGTCCAGGCATCCTACAGACACTTCATTTTCCAGGGTTTTGGGATTCAAGAAAGAGTCGATTGATCAATTCATCAAAATGCTGGAGTGTGAGATGGACAGGAAGAAGTACCCCCCAAATAGAATATACAATTTCGATGAGTCAGGATTGTCTATTGATCAAACCAAGGATCCGCATGTTATTTCTAGGAAAGTAAAATGTCATGTAGGCGAGATTGCTTCGGCAGAGAGAGGGTCAATGATAACTGTAGTTTTGTGTATGAGTGCTGGAGGAATATTTGTTCCACCTCTCATTATATTCCCTTGCAAACTGATGAGTCCACTTCTCATAAAGTGTGCACCTCCAGGGTCCATTTCAGCATGCCATCCATCTGGATGGATACAGACACACTTGTTCACATTGTGGTTTAGACACTTTCTTCAGGATGTGAAACCCACCAAAGAGTCTACAATTATTTTAATACTAGATGGGCACAATACCCACATTAGGAATATAGAGGTCATAAATCTGGCAAGAGAAAACAATGTTACAATCTAATGTTTAACTCCTTACACCACCCATACGATGCAACCACTTGACAAGATATTAATGGATGCTCTTAAGATCTACTATAGAGAAGAAGTGCGTACCTGGTTGCGACATTCTGGAAGGCCTCTGACGCATATCGATGTTGTTGAATTGTTTAAGCGCGCATATTTTAAGGTTCAATCTGTAGCAATAGCAGTAAACGGTTATAAGGCAACTGGGCTTTATCCTGTTGACATGAATATCTTCACTGACCATGATATTCTTGTCAGTGATGAACGAAATGAGCATACTATTGCCACTCCAGAGGAAAGTCAAACTGATAGCACAGTAGTTCTACAGTGTGCCATAGAAAACGACCTATCATCTAGTAGACCTAATCTGAAGGAATGTGTACCCCCTTTGCCATTCTCTTCTTGCAGTAACGAAACTAGCCAACAAGACACTTTAACAGAAGATTTTTCTATGTCAGTTCAATCAATTCCAGATATATCTAACATTTAACATATGAGCGCTGAGAGGAACTGTCATAGGAAACTAGGGAATGCAGCTTCATCAACATCCAGGATCATTGTCCCAACTCAAATTTCTCCCATCCCTAACATCAGGTCTAGAAAACAAGGAACATCTTCGACTTCCAGGAGTGGCAGAAAGCCTGGGACATGTGCGATTATCACTTCATCGCCGTGCAAAGAGCGAATATAAAACGAGTGAACCAAACATCTGTTCTCACAAAAGAAGAAATATGTGAGAAGAGGGCGGCGCTAAAGAATGTCTGCAGTTAGCAGTGACAAGGGAGTCAAATATCTTGGCACTAAATGTCAGGGCAGTGTGCCATTGAAGTGAAACACAATGGAACAACTCCGGATAGTGATAAAGCAGTGTGTATCTCCTGTGAAACAAAGAATTTATAAGATACACAAGGTGAAACGTGGATACAGTATGCTATTTGCCAGCTTTGATGCCATTCCGGGGGCGCCGGCTATGAAAGTGGAGCATATGTTTGTTACTATTGTAAATTAAATATATGCCTAGCATGTCAATAGACCAATTTCAGATCAATGTGCACAATAGTAAACTTATACAGTATTTTGTCGATAGTGTAACATGGTAGACCGCACATTATGTCATACTATATTCACTATTCCACATTTGTCACCCTTCTTGTGAATTGATGTTTTGTGCAACAATAAGAACATTTATTTTTAAAAGTTTTGTTTTCCAAGTTAGCAATTTTATGGTGAATTATAATTAATAAGCAAAATGTACTTGAATCATTCCTTGTATATTACATTATTGCAACTGGAATAGAAAAATGTTATTAAACGAAATGGAGTTGGTATTCCATATTTGTCTACTTTCGTATTCAAAGAGAAAGTTATCCAAAGTTTTCTTCTTGAGTTCTGGGAAAATGGTCAACCCCTGCATTTAGACTGCGATTTAAAAAAATGGCGATTATCAAAAATTTTCTTTAAAAATTACTAAAAGAAAATTACAGTGTTACTGATGCGGAGCCTTCCGCACGTTGTGGAACTTCGCTTAGAAAACAAAGTACAGGTGTCAGAGCAATATCAAAATACAGATACTGCATGTTCTCATAAACTTAATACAAATCATCTTAACTCTGAATGTAGAAACCTCTCTTGTACTAGATATTGGATGAGATCAAAGCAAATATTGATGTCCATAAAAGATAACCTTAAAAATCACTGAGGGTACCTACTTAAAATTGCAACTCCCATTTTAAACGTATATGAAGACAGGAAAACAATAAAGACGTTCCGTAATTAATTCAATATACCTTTTAAAATGTATATTCTTTCTAGTTTTGCCATAACGCAATATATATATATTTTCTTTTTTATAATATTGACTATTATTTGTAGTAAACGCACTTAGAAAGATTTTAAAATGTACACTCGAAATAAAATAACAAAACATGATGAAATTTTAAAAACTTCTTGACAAGGATAATTTCTTAAACAGGCATCAAGAAAATAAATATTAAAAAAACAACAGGAATGTCAGCGAATGACATCTTGGAGAAGTATTAAACCAGCTAAACACAGAGTGATTCAATAAACTTAAAATCAGGGCTGTCTAGACGTTATCCATTATCCCAATTTATTTTCAGGTCATCAAAACATTATTTTGAGTGGCCATAGAGATGATGAGAATTTCCTGGAGAACGGAAATATATAAGTCCAACGAATAAAGAAATTTTTTGGATTTTAATATATTTTAGAATAAAAGGCGATTATATAAAGGCAATAGTTATAAAGACATTTGTCACCTTCAGTTCATGTTTAATTTACATTAGGAATATCGTTTAGATAGTGTTGATTTACTGCAGTGAAAACAAAATAATTCCAACAGTAATTGAAAAAGTTTAAAGATCTTTCTACAATGTTGCATTACATGAAATAACATTTGTGGCTACCTGCTTAGTTTGGTTTTCAGATACGTTAACAATTACATTATAAGAGAAGATTGTGTCACATTTACTAACTCACAAACTTAAATTTGCAAATAAGACGAATTTTTCAAACGATAACTTACGTTGAGTTAATTAAACATAGGGTGCAGATTCCTTTGGATCTTCACTATTGTGTAATTATTGGAACAGATGAGTTTTCCGTAAAGGTTCCTGAAATAAGAGGAGCTGCTTCAACTGAAATTCAAAAGGAAGTAGGAAACGTAATGCTGTACGATGTCCTTGTTTTAATTATGTATTGAATATCTCTGTTTCAAAGTAACTTAACTTGTAAGCCTTCAGAACTTGTATTGTTTTGTTGTTATTCTCTGGTCCATCAAATTATGATTAATGTCTTAAATAAACTTTCGGCATTTAGTTATCTAGGTTATGAGAAACATTAGCGTCCACCAATTAAAACAGCTATTGCCTAAAACAAGTGATGCTGAATTAGTTATAAAGTTCATAGTACTGCGAAGACTAGAGATTTTGCGCTGCCATTTGCGAGACTGAATGTCTGGTGAGTTTAGTATATCTTTCGGATATACTTTCAGTCGACCTGCCCAATAGTTTATTATTTCAAAAAGAAGTAGCAGAACGGGTAGTGGTTCATTACCTACTAGAATATATTATTTACAGTTTAAATGCGAAAATAAGGAATCGCGAGCCCCGTTTAGATACTTGAGGGTTCGAAGTTCAGGTTTTAGCAGTCAATAAAATAACAATTGAAAATGCCAAGAACAGCAAGAAAGCAACTCCTTCTACGTAACGTTCTTAAATATAGCACTAAACTTCCTTCACAGTATACGTGGTTTACGATAAAATAAGCACTCTTGAGTTCACCCTATGAAGAAAATTACATCCCCATAACTGCTGCGTATATCTGAACGTAAGAAATGACGGCGATGCTCACAATAAGTTAATCAGTGAACAACAAAAAGTAGTAAGTAGCAGGGGCGTGATAGTTCTGGCTCACTAGGCGAATGACGTGTACTGAGTGGATCTAAAAATAGATTTTGTATTTTAATGGTTGGTCCAGTTAATTGGCTAATCCTATTCCAATTAATTTGCGAATATGATCAATGGGATTAATGAATAATATTTCTTACTACATTGTTGGAAAATTTTGGATTTATTATTATTTTTTGTTTTATAATTAATAGTTATTTTTGGAGAACGATGCTCACCCTTGGACGTCTGACAGGCGACTAAGCAGTGAGGTGTTGGGGAATGGGTGTATATGTAATGGGTTTGGTGCAAAAGAGTGTGATAAGGGTCCTTTATTTTTGGACAGGACCATTGATGTTGACAGTGGGACATCCGGCTGTGCACTGAGGTGTGATGGGTATAAGTTTGTGTTGTCAGGGGAAGGAGGGGGAGGGGATTAAATGCATGTGACTAATAGGAACGACCACACGTGTGTTCAGTTCATATTTATGTGGAGGAATGAGATGGTGGAGCACTTGATGGGCAGATGGGCGAGGGAGCGACCATATGTCTGCTTCGGCCAGTGTCTGAATGTACACTGAGGTGGTGGAGCACCCACGACTAATTAGATGTGTGAATAGCAGAGGTCGGAAATGAATATTTGGAAATTAATTTTTAAAATATTTTTCTGGTGATATAAAATAAGTATTAAACACACACAATTAATAAAATACCTTATATAGAACACAAGAGAAACTAATTAAAAACATACAACGTATATGACATTATACTAAGTAGAAAATGAAAAACACATCACAAATAATTTCCACAAATCAATTAAAACAACTTACCCCAATTGACCATTACATCACACATGTAAACGACTCATAATGAATGGAGCTCAAATTCAAAATATGAAGAACTCCCAAAACTATGTCCATTATTCCAAAGAAGCATATAAATCTACAACATAATTAGGAATCCCACAAAAATACGGAAACTCATTAAACACAGGAACGAAATGTCCAGAAGCATTACACATGAATTAACAGTTAACCAAAATCACTATTCGAATGCTATTAAAATTCATGCAATGAATCAAATACTTAGGAATCGCATAGAGACAAATAGCTTTACACCTTATCTAGCACAAAAAGTACCTGTTTAATTGCAATGAATTAACCTAAATCCGCATAATCACACAAATGACAGCCAACTTACCCTATTTTCACATCAAAATTATAACTCACTTACTGCCCTAGCAATCCAGCTGTCACGAAGTAATGACATACTAAAAAAGAATAGGGAAAATCATACAAAATTTATATTAATATCCTAACTCAACGAAAAGTCCAACATATTTTTCATAGAACCAAACACAATAGCACATATACTCGAGACACACACATAAGTAACTTCCTCCTCATCAGTTCTCAGGTCTAGCTAACCCCAATGAAATATTCTTAGAATCGAAATGCAAATATGTACAAAGGTATTTTACTATTGCCTGTAACTTGTCACAAATACCTGTAATGAACTATCACTTTCAGTTAGAACAAAACATTTAAAATGAAATATTAAATGCTCACAAAGAAATGAATTTACCACCACCAAAATCAAATCACACATGAAACAACTTACCCCAATTGGCATATATTCCTTAGAAAAATTTAACACTTTCACATGTTAAAAATAATAAAATAATAAAAACGCACTCTATCGCATTACCACATTTCCCTATTAAAATTACAAATATCACATGCATTAATCATACTGGGTCCAGCTCTTAAAAAGGTGTTATGTGTATCAACACACAGCGATCATACAAACACATCTTCTGGCCACATCCACCACAAGGACCTAGCTTCTCTTTCATCGAGTCACAACTTGCTGTTCTCTATACATCACACGTTTAATAAATGTATGAACCGAATGCGAATTGTAGTGTGTAATATGAACGAAAGCTCAGCGTGTCTGAGATGTCCTATCTGCCCACTGCCCAATCCAAAGACCACCGGCCAGGGCGAACGTTCGGGGCCATTTGAAAATATGCCCTTAACTGCTGAACGCAGGACCACCCCCACCCCTACCATTCTGGAGTGCTGCCCCATGATCCCTCTCTCTGGCTCTCTTGTCAGTTCGAACTGTCTCCCTTCCCCAGACACACATAAACTTTGAGAGCATTGAACTTATCTTAACCTCCCTTCGTCCCTTCCTTTCCAGTGACAATCATAGACCAAACAGGCACCAGGGAAGTTCAAATATATCGTAACTGATATTAAGAACCGAATTAGGTCCCAACTATCACAATTCCAAGAAATTAACTTTAAGCTTTAAAATCCCACTAAAATATATTTCAATTCCAGGAAATTATAGCAGCAATTACAGTTTTAATCCCACTAAAACAGATTTCAATTCCAGGAAACACTATCCCAATTCTAAGAAATATCACATCTCAATTAGAATGCGAATAACATGAATTACAAAAACCAGCTAATCGCAAAGAAATATCATTTAAATATTACCAACTAGCAATTGAACTATGTTCCACATATATAGACAAATACCTTTGTAAAATATTACGAGCTCCATTTCTGACCCTATTCGGCTTAGTCATAATTATTATTTTCTTAAAATTAAGTATGTGACATATATTTGCAATGTCTAATTTCTGTGAGCATTTATAAATGGTTTTCCTTCCGCTTTCACGTGAAGCAAACCTTCAAACATTTTGTTACTTAAGTCGTGTATTTACCAAACAGTGCTATTACAAGGGAATTACATTAAACAAATTAGCATATAATTTCTAAAATATTGTTATTTTACAGTCTAGAAAATATGATTTCGTACACTTTTGTGTGTAAACTTCTCTATGAGACGAAAAATTCAATTATACCATAAGTCCTGAGAATGTGAAAATAAAGGATAACTGTAATATGCTCCTGTTACAACATTAAAAATATTCCCACTCAAGCATTTTGTTATACTGAATAAATTATAAATGTTTATACATAGACAAGTATAAGGCAAATTTATTTAAAACGGTGTACTTTGTATAATTTACACCCTGAGAGTATGTTGCCCTGCTATGTAAAAGAACTAACATGTGAAACTCAAGCTCAACACATCATGAAATGCACATCATGCAAGAAAATTAAATACATAATGCAAATGGACTGCTGTTCTATTCCTACAGTGTGGAGAAAACAATATGACAACAGGGAACATGATGCACATAGATAATGAAGAATTAACTTCTCCCTGTGGTATGTTGGTTTTGCGAAGTTTTTCAAAGCTCAGCATTTAATCAGTCAAGGTGAAACAGTGACATCAAAATATCAATATAACTGAAGGTATAATGTAATAAATTGTCAGCCATGGTTAGTGTGTTCAATCCTACAGACGTTTATGAGGTCCTGCAAACAGGAGAGGAGAGAGTTTTCTTTAAACCTTTTGACTGAATGTTACAAGTTAAAGTATGCAACAATATCGAACACTGGTGCTATAAATTCGATGCCAGTCTCGGCACTCGATTTTGTGAAGGCTTGGTATGCAATGATTGAGCTGTGAGGTATCTCCACCCCGACAGTGAACTGCCATGTGCAAAATTAGACCTGATGATAGCTAGTCTTAGTGAAGAGGTAGAAGAGGAACATGACAACAGATTAATCACCTTTCAACTCACCAGCCCTCACTGTGGAACCACTATCTGCTGAAAGGAAATCTACGATGGAGACATCCAGAACTTTATTTTCGAGAAAAGAAGTATAGCTTTTCCATCTATGTGCAACATTTATGCGCCTGAAGTAGCTAATTCAGAATAATATTCATGCCGAATGACAAGTACTCATTTATTGATCATGATTTGTATTCTGTAAGGTATGGACTACCATATTCACATCTCACTTATAAAGAAATGTGTAAGTCTGGTATTTATTTTAAATATTCGTGTTTTCACCACTATATGTTAAGATATAACAAACCATGTATTGTTGAATCTAGTTTAACCGAATGCATTAATTCAAAATTATCTATCAATCAATGTAGACCATACATGCTAGAGAAAAAATCCAAATTAAAGACTGAGGGTGAGCATATTGTGACAACTTTTTGTGGGGAAGAACAGAGTTTGAAACATGTTATCTATACTGCAGGAAATACTAGTTCATTTCAGTTTTTCTAAGAATTTGACAAAGATATACATATAGTTGTTCATAATCACAGGGAGTTTGGTTTAGAGGGGAGTCAAATCCATGTCCTTCCGACAACAGGTATAAATAAAGCAGTTGTCTTCGCATGATAGAGGTGTAAGATATAATCATTGTTTATTTCTTGAATGTAAAATTGGTTGACCAATTCTTTTTAAAGCTTATTTCATAAATTTCAATGTATTTTACTTTCATGTTATATCCTATACAAAATAGTTTAATCTATCTGGGGATTATTTTTATATATGACACTTTTGACCTCGTATGATAGTTACTTTATGAAATGTATAAAAGTTTAGGTAGTTAGATCTTTCAGTTTGTGTGTGTGTTGTGGAGGTTTATGTTTACTCGTAATATTTGGTAATAGCTATTTTGAGGTATTTTTTACATGAAAAGCATATAGCTTCTAATTGTGTTTCCTAAGCTAAGCAATAGCAATTGAGGTAGTCGATACATAACAGTCTGCAAGCTAGAATTAAATATGTGTTCTACAGGAGAATCTTATCAGTAAACAATCAATTTACAACAAAAAATTTGGTGTTATTATAAGAAATATTATTAAAAAATATTCTTACTTGTTTTTGTTGTTCAATAAAATATGTGTAAGGTACTTTTATTTCTAAGATTATGTAATTCTTTACATAAGTATATGTGAGGAGACTGGTGTTGGAAATCACTATATCCCTCTGTTGGCATGTATCATTGACAAAACGAAAGTTTAAAGAGTGGTGCCAATCACTTGCCCATTGAGACCCTTTGCGTGGGGCGGTTTGTCTTGGACAATTGGTGTAGGAGGAATGGTAATACCAGCTGACATGCTTTGTTTGTGTGGGGTCAGAATATGAAATGGTAAGTTTTCAGAAAGTTTTTTAATTAAAAGGTTGCAGTGTGGAATGTTGTTTGCACAGGTGGGTTCCTAATGCTCTCCTTTGCAATCTTCACATATACCCTTCTAGTTATAATTTCTACATTGCGATTTAAATGTTTTCCTCTCGGTAAGATTGCTAGAGATGCTCGTGGTCTCTCGTTTTTATATGATGGCCTGGATGTAGTATAAATTATATTGTTACACATTTAGTAAATCGTTGTACTGATATTCACCCTTGCCGGTGTTTGAGCAAAGAGCGTGATACCACAATTGGAAATGCCATGATAAGGGTTGAAGTAGGAATATCTCAGTGAATATCTTTTAACTTTTTCGGGGTTCGAAGCCCGAACAGATCCAAAGAAACGTAGTCTCTTTGGGAGGTAAATCGTAGTTACCCTCAATGAGAATTTCTAAAATACTTGTCCGATAGGTAAATGCAATGGACATTAGATTATCATAAAAATTACTTACTTTTGACCATAACACAATAATGTCATCTTGGTTTTCGGAGTATATCTAAGGTAAAGTGTTTTTTTAAGTAAATGTACGGGACTTGATTATTTTATAATGATAATATGTAAAAAAAAAGAAACATTCTGTAAAAAAAAATGTTTATCTGTTTTCTTTGATTAAATATACGTGAATTCCAGTTCGTGATAACGTAAACATGAAGAAAACCACTGATATATTCTTCCCCATCCTAGGTCTTCACCTGCATCTTTTTGGGCCTCGCAGAGAGCATTGTTCTCGCATCGAGAGTTGAAGATAGACTGATCTTGATTGTCCGACGACATGTGGTAAAGATGTTACAGAAACAATGTTCGTGTGACAAGATATGTAGACAGTCTGACTTAGGTAATGGAAAGGCATATATTCAAATGGTCTGTTCTGTAGTGCATTGGATAATTACAACATTGTAAGCATATCACTTATATATAATATATCATTTGGCTCAGAAGACAGTGAGGTGTTCTTCAGTTAGGATGTCTATTTGGGGTGAAATTATTCTTGGTGCTTTTTCATTACATAAATACTAATTATGCTTATTAATTCATTGCACGAATTAAATGCATCCTTGATGGTATGTGAAGCAAGGAGTACATTCTCATTACTATAGTTACATCCCAACATTGATAGTTGTTTTTCATTTACCGATGGGTATTTAGTTTCTGCTGATTCTACACATACCGTACTACTTGTGTGTGGATATTCATTATCCAAATACTCTCAATTGTTATTAATTATTTGCTATACAAATACTTACTATTGATGGGTGATAAAACTAGTCCTCAACTCTCCCGATGTAAACCTGTATCACATTCCTAGCCTAACATTATCGTCAACATGTTTTAATGTGTCTCAAAATGTTTTTTCAGGGGTTTTATACATCAAAAGGTTAGCCTATGCAGATAATTATTAATTACGACATTCTTCAGGAGTGTGTGAGAACGTGTCAGCCATTCACAGCACACCCTCCCTAGAATAAATATAACAAAAATGGCGTTGGATGTGTTTCGACTTGTTAGGATCTGTATCGACTTGCTCGATGTGTTGGTGGTGTGCGACTGGCGGGATTATAATATATCGGGTTGGGGTGAAATCTAATGATATATACAATTACAGGTCATTCTCGAGTGGGCAACAAAGTGAGAGGATGTGTAATTAGTGTTTGTATATAGTAAATGTTCATTGCAAGATTAAATATTCATTGTGCAAGTGCATAGACTCTTAATGAATGTAATAGGATATCATGCAAGTGTGTTCTTAACAATTTCAAGATTAAATATTTCATTTGCATGATTAATAATCTAAATATTCGTTATTTATTACACATATTCACCATAGATGGTTGTCGACCTCTGATCTCATCCCCCTCCCCTTTTTTTCACCATCGTAAGTTTGTCAGCAGAAGGAAAAACAACTCAGACTCTCTAACAACCGAAAGGTGAACATGTGCACTTGTTATGTAATTACCCTCGACTGGGACTCAAAACAAAGACTACCTTCTCCCCTCGTACCTTCCTTTCGAACATAGTCATTATGCGATAATTTTTTTTTTACCTTTGTGGCGGTTTCAAACTAATGTCCGAAACCTTAAACTTATATAACTTATGCATACTTAGTCATCACATAAATAAAAATTATTATTTTTTGGCTTCGCCGGGTATCGAACCGAGGTCCACATCCTTTAACCTATACCCCTTATCCATACTTAGTTGTTACACGAATAAAAACAATGTTTTGCCCTGAGCATGACTTAAACCATGGTCCGAATCCGTAAACTTATACACTCTAAGCCTAGCTGCAATCAAATTTGGTAGTGCGGTACAAAGCATTGATACCATTAATCGGATGTCAGTTGAAATTGAGCAGACTTAGGGAGATGATGTGCAATTTATTTTGTTATGCAATTACTAACTGTACAGTTACACAATTACTAATAACCCTGTGTGGGAATCAAACCCAGTACCAATCCACCACATGGCCATTAGAGATATCCACTCTAGGGGCTTGCCAAACATGACACATCAAATCAACTCTTGATATATCTGGTAGTTCAAAAGGGGAGGGTGGGTGTACAAGGAGGAGGGGTAAATGTCTGTGCAACTACATTTCCCCCTCCCAATATCCTAACTTGTGATCCGGTGGCAGAACGAAACACATTTCCGTCTCTCTTCAGCTGTTGATGATTCAACATGTGTTATGGAGTTGTGCAAATGTGCACAAGTAATATCTAAGTAGTCTGTAAAGTAAACAAATCCAGTACCAATCAACCCCCCAGTCGTCAGAGCTATCGACTCTGGCTGCTCACCAACCCACGACCCCCATCAAAACAACTCACATCTCCGGTAGTCACACAGAGCCTGGGGGTGAAAGGGATACAGGAGGAGAGGGGAGGGGAAGTGCATGCACATAGCAGGTACATGTGCACTGGAAATGCCTGAGCAACAGAAGTGCATGTGTGTCGAAACTGCATGTGCATGGTGTATGTGCAAAGTGCATACAAATTCACCGGGTAATCAGAGGTCATTTGTATATCGGAACCATGTACTGCCCCTAATATTGTTTCCTGAGATGTGAAATGAAAGTGGTGCTATATTACAAAATTGCAGACAAAAGGGACTTTGCAGGCAAATTTGATGGTTGTGATATAGGCTATTGCCAGAATACAAAGTTTTGTTGAAATTGGGTACAAGTTTTCATAGATATGACATTTTATTATAAATGTTTTAATGACCGCCATTTTGATAGTAAATGTGCGACCCACTAAAACATATTACTTTAAATTGTGTACTGTATTATTTCTTGTAAGTTATGCCAATTTCGGTAGAAATTGGTTGAATGTTTCCCGATATATGAACAAAATATTTTTTTATGTGGCACAATCTTACAAATGGGTGGATAAAAGAGGCTATGTATTAGCATATTTGTTGATTGTTGTTTAAATGTTCAGTATTCCGCATTTAATCGAATTTGGTATATTAACTAAATTTTACTAAAGCTATATAACTGTAATTTTTAAAATAAGTCCATGTTAACAGGTACTGCCATAGCATTCATTTCCTGCCAAAATCTCGAGTAGTTTCCAAGATAAAATGTAGAAATGTTCTTTTTTTTTGTAATGCTATCTTACAAAATTGCACACCGATAACGACATACCATACATTTCTAAATTAAATACTATATATCTACCAACATGACAAAATACAAAATTGGGTTATAATGAGTTTCTCAGAAATATGAAATGTCCCCAAAATTTTAACTAAGACACCATTTCTAAAATAAGAACATTGTGTGGTCAAAAACTATAACTACTGATAATTCCTTACTCAATAAGTATCGAGTTGGGTGAAATTAGACTCATGGTTGCAAAAGATTTTAAAAGGGACATATACACAAAAACATGTACAGCAAAGTGATCGCATGAACCAAATTTTTTAATGGAGAATAGACTTAAAAGTGTAAATCAGTACATATATCTTATTTCTGCCAAGTTTCTCATTTTATTTGCATTGTAAAGTTAATTTGTTTATAATGTTTAGTGACCGAATGAAATGTTATAATAGCACATAACTGCCTTGGCTGCTTACACACCGCAAGGGACTGAATAAATGTGTCAGGTATCGTCAGCTGTTATGCGCCCTGGAAATAGGATTGTTGACATGGTGTTTGAAGAAGGACATGGCCATACTAGGATAGATAAAAAATATTCTGGGAATGATTTAAGCGAACATGCATATTGCAGTTGTAAATCTCTGTGGAGATATAGTTAGCTGGTTATTTTTCTGCCCTGCTTGACACAGCTTGTATTTGTGTGTGCTAACTCGCCGAAAGACACCCATAAATTTCGCGAATTCAAATGGTACTTTAAACACTTGTGCCTTCTTGCTACTCTCAAGTAAGCCCTGGAGTCAAATGAAATAGCGACATTTCCTAATATCTCCTAATCGGGGAAGAAAGAGTCAATCTGAAGTTCTGTCTTGCCGATCTCACGTCAGTATTAGCAATTTTAGAGGACTTCAATCGCACTGCTCCCAAAAACGATACAAAAAAACTAGAATTTAATTCTTTTTAAATAAATTTTAATAAAAAAATATATTCTAAAATATTCAAAGTAAGTGAACAAATGCTTACTTTGCAGGATATGAAAAAGCCTCATTTATTATGAACATTGTTTGGGGGGGGGGGGGGAAGAAATAATGCCGAGGTACGAACATACACACAAGCAATGAGGATCGAGCAACCCCATCATGAATGTTGGAACCAGCACAATTATTTCAAAGCCTTTTCATACCCCTTCTTAGAAGATATAATACACTGAGGTAAAGGTTTCTCACAGCTAATTGAGCGCTAGTGAAGTCAACGTTAAAAAAATGTCACTGCTGAAACCTGATATAATTTAACAAGTCAGCTGGGAAGAATGCACCCAGTGAAGTTAGTAATGACGATATAGGAAAAGAATCTCCGTACCTTTAAGGTCAATTAAAACTTTTAGGTAAACATTTCAGAATACTGATTTGTAATGCATAAAAGTTTAACACTTAACAAGTTTTAAAACTGCTAATTTCCTTGCACGATTTCATAGTTTCACTTGAGCAACGCATGAGTGAAGCCAATGTCAATGTATAATTAACATGTAATAGAAGGATACACATTGTGGAGATAAATAAGTCCTAAACACAATGAGGCTATTTAAACTTACAGCTCACCAGCATTCCAGGTGTCATAAACCCACCTCCCCTGACAAAAATCCCCTCATAACAAAAGAACACACACACAAAGTCACATTGAAACACAGATATAAATACATACTTTACTCCACCCCTCATTGGTTCTGAAAACAAATATTCTAAACTTATAAACATGCAATGAAATACAGGTTAAACCATGCGAACGCCTTACAAAAATGATTGATTCAACGAAGAAATTAATTAAACCACACGCAAATTATGTTTTTAGACTAAAGCAACTATCCAAGAAAACCACATCGCTTTCACCACACGTTAAAATTCTGTACCGCTGTTCTTACAAATGTGTTATAACTCGGCACATAGAAATTTCTCAAAACATTTTCCTTTGTACGCCGGCGGATCGCAACTTTCAACGCTCGCATATTGCAAAAGCCCGATGCAAACATCTCATGTAAATAAATCAAATGAAGCATTTGTACAAATATATGAGACATTAATAAATAAACGAATTCGAAAATTGTAGGTGTATTGTGTAGGAAAATGCATCACTTGTCCATAGCTTGCATTACACAACCAGTCAGGCTGGCTGCTCGTTTAAAACTGATACCTCCCTGGGAGACAACAAATTCTCCGCTCACTCCCACCTCCTCTGCCCCACTCTGGGCAGGAACAAAAAAGCCACCCCGATTTCTCACGACTCAAGACAGGTGTGGTGCCGCTCTGGCGGGGAGCAAATTCACCTGCTGGACAAGACTAGCATGCTGAGGAAATTTCATATACTAGAAACTGAATTTAAAAAATAATCCCATCGCGCATAGAGCAAATTACGTTTATTGTATTAAAATATTTTAATTCCAGGAAATTCTAAAACTCTTACCAAATTTCAAAGAAATATACCGCAAACACACAGGTTTAAGATATTTCCAAGTAGCATATTTATTAAAAATAATACGTTCCTTAATGATCACACTTATCAGATCTCAAAACTAAAAACTAAATATTGGTAAATCCATTTTCCATTCTTTAAACATTTTGTTACCCAACTAGCTAACACGATTCTTTAAACATTTTAAACGTATGCATATTTTCTAAAATACATTTTGTTTGTATAACAATCTACAAATTATAAGTTTTAAACCAATCTTCGTATATGCGAAAACTAAATATGATTTACAAATGTGCCCAACTAAGATTAGCAGAAATGTATATATTTTTGACAAATAGAGGTCAATACCATTAACAAATATCATATTTCCACCAGAAATTAAACAGTTTGAATTTGTATCAGAGAGTTTTAACATTTCAACAAAAAACCGTATTTTAATAATTTCGAAACCAAATAGGATTTTGAGATTTATGATAAACTGATGTATATATTATCTAAAATATGTTTCTACGTCTATGATTCACAAATTCTGTTTCTAATAAGTTTATTTTACAAATGATGCCACCCAAATATACCAGAAAGGCATGTACTTAGACAAACATAGATATATTAAGGAAATACCACTATGCCAGCCCAAAATGAGTTGTAAAATGTCAAAATCAATTATATTTCAACAGATTGTCTAGAAGACTCTATTTAAGCCAAATTTAATTAAAATGGCGACCATTTTGAATTCATATACTATATAAGATAGAATAAATTAATTTTTCTCTCATTCTTAAGCCAGCAGTTGTCGAAGTCAGATCGTGTCGGGAGTGTATCACCGGGAGGGTTACATCAAACAACAAATTTCAATGAGACATACTACAGCTGTTTCAGAGAGGTTTACATCAATAAACACATTTCTCTGAGGCAACAGACTTTTTCCGAGACATTCATCAGTCTACAACTTCAACAGCAGGTAATATGCACAATGGGCACTACTGCAATAAATGTGGCAAAGAATGTTTGAGAGTGTTTAACGCCATTTTAGCATACAGACAAAGCAAAATGGTTTTAAGTTTAGATATTGAGAGCCTCCCGATGCTACCTAAAGCCTTTATATAAACTTTTGCAGGACATGAAATGCCACACATGTATCCATTCCTCTCAGAGGAAGTAAGAGGTGATGAGGATATAGTCCCGTATTTGCCTTGTGATGAAGATTGCCCGTATGGCACACTGGCTTTTTTCAATCAACCAAACACAATCCATCTGAGAAGAGATTCTGAATTGCAAAGGTGGCAAAATATAAAGAACCTTGTTAATCATCCTGATTTACCAAGAGACGATTCCAGTATTGATGAAGCTGTTTCAGAAGCCAAAACAAAAGTAAAATAAGATTTGTTAAACTCTGATGTAACCGTGATTGAAAGAGTCTAATCATGATGAGCTATGAGAAAGGATTTGAATACCATTACGACAAGTCTTTTATTATTAAAGGACTTGCCATTTCATTTGCACCTGATGATAATGACACAAAAGTATTATGTTTCTAAGCTCCCAAACCTTGGTTTCCTTTAAATCTGGAATTCAAAATGTTGTTTCAGCATAAAACTTACAAAGTTCATGTTTAAAATGGGACTTTGGTGTTACAGATTATGAAGAATGTTTCCAATACATAAACAATGCACTTATTGAAGACTGTCTGGTATATGTACTTGGAAAAAGGCAAAAGGGAATTTTAAATAGGTCTGACTAATGCAGAAATGTAAATATATGAAGATATCATGACTGTTCAAACATTAATTTGTTAGTAAAATGTCATAATACAAATCATTGGGATAAAAAAATATTTTTTTTTGCGATGCAAAAGAAAAACTTTAAGAAAGTTAAAAATATTGCATAGATTATGATGTTGCAGGATTATCTGTGAATTTACTGAGTCTTGTGATAGAATGTTCTATTTAAAGGTTTTTTATTTCCCACTGGGAGACCAAAAAGGCCATGAATTAATTCAATGCAGTGATACAATAAATGGCCTGTGTTTTATATTACTGCAACTTCTCCGTTTCCATCAAGTATTGAAGAAGTGAATTCACACTACGTTAGGACATACCCACACGTAGTTGATAATGTTGTGTTCCATTCCCCTGACTGTAAATAATTTTCTATTCAGACAGACAGGATAAATCCAGGGTGTAGGAAACATTCTTTTCTCGAAAGTAGACTTCAAAAAAGGGATCTGGATCCAATTCCACACAAATGTATGAAAACATTGTATATTGAAGTTGGAAATAGGTTATAACTTGTGTTAAAATATTTGTGATTTTTTTCAAACAACTTGTAAAAGTTTTGCTATTTATGTTTTTTTCCTTTAAAAATAGTGTATGTATTGTGAAACATCCTATACCAATTAAATGTGTTGTGTATTTTGAAACAAAATGTGTTTAAATGACTGCTTGTATAGCCTGTCCTATATATTGTAAATCACCCTATATACTCGAGACATTCTGTACTTTGCGAAATATTATTAATTATAATTATTAAAAATATAATATTATTTAAAACTACTAACAATCAATAACTACTCCCTAAAATGCAGATTAATACTTAAAAATTAAAAAAAACCTCAACAGACTACACGATATTAAAAATAACTGAAGGCATG
Organism: Dryococelus australis; assembly: GCA_029891345.1. NCBI lineage: Eukaryota > Metazoa > Arthropoda > Insecta > Phasmatodea > Phasmatidae > Dryococelus > Dryococelus australis. Next base: position 157,551,340 of record CM056994.1, on the reverse strand, counting down.
TAAAATACTTTTATTGAATTTGTGTTTCAAGGGGAAAAAATATTTGTTGCATTTCAAAGAAACTCTGCTGTGTGACTGGCATGAGAACAGAGCTGGGAAATAATATTTTTTTGCTGCCCTGCTTGTTACAATTTTTCCCGCCGGGGAGAGTGTAGCAAATGTTTTGTAGGAATAATAACAACACCCAGTGAAAGTATTTCCCTTACCCTACCCTCCTTTCCTCTCACGTCGACCCGCTCCAACTTCGTTACAACAGCTCTAGAACACACATTTTTATTTTTAATAATTTCCAACACAAGCACATAGTAGTTTAGTTACATCGCTAACCCCCCTTGCGAAGTCAGATTACACTATAGTTTGGGGTTCCGGGTACGAATCCTGGGTAAGGCATGGTCAATATATACTGGGTTCTATTCCCGGGTAAGGTATGGTTATTGTAATTCAGTGTCCTTATAAAAGTTACTCAACATTCCTTCACGGAATAATAGACAGTACACTAACGTATACGTACACAATGCTTGATATTTAATTACATAATTACGAATTACATAGTTAAAATAAAAAAATTAAAATTACTATTCGATGTTATTCAAAACAGAAAACCATATGTAATGCATTACAAAGATTATTACATTATGGAATCGTATTACAAAAGAAATCCATATAAACATTCAAATTACATAATTCAAATGAAGTGTAATCGCTATTACCAAAGAAATATGCATATTTCACATTGCAGTACCAACTCAATATAATTGTAAATGAGGAAATTCAGAAAACTCATTACTTCATTAAAAATATTTTAAATTCATTTTAAAATCATCAAATTCACCAAGAATAACATATTTACTTTAGTAAATTTATATTTTATTATCAGATCTGGCTACTTCCCTTGTTCATGTAGGTTCTACAGGTAGGGTGGGCGGAGGGTATCGGCTTTATATATATATATATATATATATATATATATATATATATATATATATATATATATATGCGCAGGAGCAGTGCTTGTCATTGTTGATCGAACCACCATGGGGTGCGAACTGTCTCCCTGCTCCTGTTTGCTTCCCGACAGACTTCTCACCCCCGCCGCCTGCTGGAAGCCTTGACAGCTTGCTGGAATGGTGTCAACTGAGCACGGGACCAACCTGGGCGAGCAGCAACCCACGGCTAGGCCGGGACATGATCAGCAGAGCACTGGCCCAGCCTGGGCGGGCAGCCACCCAAGGCCAGCACCTGTTCCCACTTGTGCCCTCAGCAGCCTGACCCGAGTCTGCCGGGAGCCTCACCTACCTGAACGGAGTTCAGGCCTCACCTACCACCTATGGTAGCAGACTTTATGTAAGTAAACATTATGGCTTTTTAATACTGTTTGACATTGTATTAATATTTTAATAACGTTTATGCTTGTTTAATGAATTATACTTAATAAGTTAGTAATTATATAAAAAAAATTGTAGTATGGTTCGGATTTTAACAGGGAGTATTTTTAATTATTTTTGCTGCATACACATAAATTCTTTTCTAGGATTTTAATAAATTAATTTAACATTTTTTCTATATTTTTTTAAATTCATTACAGTTTCTTTGTGCTTTGTTAAATTTTTTTCAGATTTTTTTATATTGTATATGAAATTTATCTAATTTTAATATCAGTTAGTAAAAAAGTTTCGGATTTTTTTATCGATTAAATTTTATAATTTCTTAGTGAATTGCTTAAATATTCTTCACGATTGTTAAAATATTTAGAATTTTGTTACTCTAATGTATTTTTAAGTATTTATAAGATATTCTTGGCAGGTGGGTTTAAGTGTGCTTGGGAGTGAATAATGGAACATAGAAAAAGATTTGGGATCTATGCCAAACTATACACACCGTATTTGGAAGGCACACAGTCTTCCCATGTCTATGTTCTGAATGAGTTGTTTGGTGTAGGATGTCTGAATGATAAATAAATGGATCTGATTTTATCTAGCGAATGTGGAATGATTGAAAATAGGTTGGGTCGGAAGTTTTGAGCATGTTATTTAGATATAAAGATATAATTTTTTTTCTATTTTCTAAATAATTTAAAACTTAATTAATTTTTAAGATTTTTAAAAATTTGTACATGTGTTTTCAATGATTAATTATAGAGTGTAACAGATTAATCGTGCTTGCTAAAACTTTCTAGACGAAAATCGTTATTAAAATTATAAACATTTAACAATGTCCGCTACTTTAATGGTATCACTTAATTTAATATTTTATTTTACTGTGTCGAATACTTTAATTTTTCCACAGTGTCAAATACTTTAATTTTTTACAGTGTCAGGCCTTTCATTTCATTTTATTTTAAAATAGCAATGAATGTTTTTATGTTTTGTTTTAAATAAATCATTTTTGCTAGTCAAAATATAATAACTTGCGTAAATTCAATACAAATGTTATAGGCAATAGTTGTAAATGCACTGTAAACACAACTCTCTTGTTACGAAGTGTGAAGACCATGTGTGCACCAGTGTAAAGAGCGAAGTAAGGCTATGTAGTTAAGTGGTAACTGTCATGCAACTCGCTCTGTGGAGTCCCCAGAGGGACTGGAGAAGTGGAGACTATAACTTTCAGGGTGGCACATAGTGTAAGCTTAGGCGGTCGCGCGGGGAACGGAGGTTGGCAGGGATGCGTGCATGCACATAGGCAAAAGACCGGGACAGGTTTTAACAGGTTATAACAAGTTTTATCAATCAATAGAAAAATTTCGAGTATCAATTAAAAATCTTTGAACATACAAAAATTACTATGGCTGTGAATCAACATGTTGATGTATTGTGGGGAGCGATATCGTTCTTCAACTATGTGCTGGAATGGATGGTATACACACAATTATTTTTAAATAATCAAATGGATCTTTTTAACATCAATTTAAAGAGACATTAAACAATTTGCAAGACTAAGTCTATAGTTGCTCCTCGCCCTACTCAATCACTCCTCTTCCTCATCCACATTTGCCTCGACATCCACCTCTACCTCCACATTCGCCTTCAAATCCACCTACAAATTCCCTTACACCTCCACATTTACCTCCACATTCATCTCTACCTCCACATTCACCTCAACATACAACTCCCCTCCACCTACACCTCCACATTCGCCTCCACATCCTCCTTAACCTCCATGCTTAAGATTTAACACTTAAGACTTAACATCTCGAAGAGCATCACATCTTGCTCCACACACTCCACACATTTCTCCACACACTCCACAATTAGCTCCACATGTCTCACACCTTACTTCACACACTCCACACGTTGCTCCACAATCTTCTCCACATACTCCACACCTTGCTCCACATGCTCCACATCTTGCTCCAAAATATGATCCACATGCTCCACAATCTACTCTACATGTTCCACAATCTACTCCATATGCTCCAGAATTAGCACTCCATGCTCCACACCTTGCTCCACACATTGCTCTGAAATTCGCTGCACATGCTCTACAATATGCTCCACAATCTGCTCTGCATGCTCCACAATTGGCCCTGCAGTTGCTCCACACATTTGGGGCACATTAGATTAATTTCTTAGTGTATTCATTCAGTTTGTGGAAAATGATTCGTTTGTTTTAACCTTTATTTTGTTGCGTTTTTGAACATATTTCATCCTGATTATGTTTTTCTCTTGAGAGCCGATGTGGGGCAGAGTAATGTATATATTTATATTTGTGTTTTAGTGTGACTTTGTGTATGTGTACTTTTCTTGGGAGGGGATCTTGGTCAGGGGAGGGTGGTTATGACACCTAGAGTGCTGGTGAGTTGTAATTTTAAATTGTTTAATTTTGTTTAGGACTGCTTGGTTCTTGGGCTTTTCATTATTTATTTGTTTGCATATGTGTTTGATTATTCTAATTAACTTTGTTTAATTAATTCAGTTAGTTTGCATTATGTTTTGTTTTGTAGCTACTATATTATTATACATTTCATTCGATAATCGCATGAATAAACTTATTTCAGTCTGCTATTTTTACATAAATCGACACCTTTCATTAAAAAAAACATCGTCTAAATCCTCAGTTTGCACCCAGAGAGCGGCCTGGACAGATGTATAGTCCCCGTTCCCATCAGTCACAAACAAAAAAAAAATATTCCTTACACTGCTCTACCACCAACATCAACACCAATATAAGCAATTACAACCCATCCCTCTGTTCAGTTGGCTCCAGGACGTCACAGAGGACACATCGATGTTGCTACTCCAATATCACCCTTAACCCTTTCAACAGCAAAAATAATAAATTTTGATAGTAAACAGTAAGGAAAATAAGTGATTAAACAATTACACATATCATTTCAATGATTAATTTTATTCATTAATCGATTAATTAATATACTAATTAATTAAACAATTCTTTTATCTAATTTGTGTATCAATATGCAAATTAAATTGGTATTACATTAATTAGGTCAATCAAAAAAGGCAGCGCGTCTTTGTATCCAGAACGTACAGGCTGGCTCTACCTAAGTAAATGTCAAGGAAGACTTTCAAAAGTTCTCAGTTTTACAGCCTATACAATACTGCACTCGCACCCCAGAGTCTTCCGGAGTACGGTTTAACATGGTTTCCAGAAGTCACTCGAGGCGAATGCCAGGATGCTTCCTTCAGACGGACCATGGCCGAATTCCTCACCGCTCACGAGTATCCGCGGTAATGGTTCCTGTCCTGCTTTTGGGCAACACGAACACAATTTTTACAACTCTAGTTGCTGAAAACAGTATACTTTAATTCCCATTTTCTAAATGTTTATAAATTTAGTGTTTCTGGCCATGTGGCTTATTTCTATGTAATGCATTTAATTTACTCCGCTGAACTTGGCTCGCGTAAAATTTCATCTTCACATTATTTATTTTTTTTGGACACGACGCTCATACTCTCTTTCTCCCACATGTAATGAATCTGATGTTAGCTTCGCGAGCCACCACGTGCCATTTACTTCCATAATTTTGCAACTTTTACGAATGAGTTTTAACTGAGCTTATTGTTTCTGTGAAACTAAACATAATAAATGTATAAATATCATTTTTTATTACTATTCTGCAACCAACATTCAAACAGTTTTATATATGGATAGGTATGTATTAATTTGCAGCCATTCTAGCCTATTCATAAGTTATAGGTAAAATTTCTACCGTACAGGGTAACAGTACCCAAGAAACAGGTTGAGACGTAATAAATATATTCTTTTATAAATTTTGGTAAAGGCAAAATAAAATTTGAAAGAAGGGATATCTCCGTCTTAAAAAAAACACGTACGTAATATATGACAGTATTACCTTCAAGATAAGAAACAATGTTTTATGACGCCCTTTATGAGTATGTCTGTATATATATATAATAAAAATACGAAAAAAAGAAAATTTGTTAATCGCTTACATACTCACAGCACACACAGGATATATCTTCTATCTTTACTCAAACTGAGACTATGGCATCAGTCGGCATAAACACAAATTCAAATAAACTTTTATTCCGGAAAGGTTATTCCATTAACCGAAAAAGCAATTGACAATGGCGCACAATACCGGAAATATACAGCTGTCGGTACGTCAGTGTGTTAGTGTTTTAGCAAGTTGCATATCACCAAATGGACAGAACCACACATGCACACAGGCAAAGGCCGGCGCATTATAATATGAAACTTGCCTAACATGACGTGACAGCACCGTTATCGATAATTATATTTTGTACTACGTGATTACCTTTCTAAATATAAGTTTACTGGAATATTGCGTTTTTTGTTTCTGTTCGCAAATGGCTTAGGAGCGATTTCGGAAGGAGAGTATAGAAATTATTTGTATGCTTTCATTATGTATTGTACAGGTTGTTCACGGTAAAATGAGAACTTTTAAAGCCCTGCTTAAAATATATTTGTATGCACGTAATCACTTTATTCCTGCGTTGGTCAAGTGAAACTGTGAAATTATTATAAAAGAAAGTGTATAATTTTTTTTCTAATTCTTACACTAATGGCATTTAAAAAGCAGAATGTAAAAGAAATCATTTCAGTATTCAAAAATGTTTACCTAACAACTTTAATTCAACGTTAACACGTGAAACTATTGTCGATCCGTTGTTCTCAACTTTATTGGGTGCATTCAAGTCAGGTTTCCCGTTAAAATAAACGCAAGTAAGTAATTGTATTTTTTTGAGGGTTGATTTTAAAAGTGCTTATTTCGAAACTTAAGCAAGAAATATTATACTTCAGTGTAAGCATACAATAATGCAATCGCAGACGATGGCAGCAGCATAAATGTCGGAAGGTTTGGTCACGTGTACATGATTCCTAATTGGTGGATTAAAAACCCCAATTCTTAGCTGGTTAAGGCAACGTCAGACCACATCATAATTAAAAATCGTATGCCGCCCGCCGTGGACGAACCACAGTTTCCATACCCTGACTGTTCCCTGGAAATGTACGCCAAACTACCAGTCGGAAACCTCATCACATCAAAATCGATGGTTCACGGAGTGCTAAAGAGAACGGAATGAAATAGTTATCACGGGCGGTTAACAGCAAAACGGTATTAGCAAGATGGAAATAACAGTCTCAGCAATGAGCTGTGGGGCTTCTACGGAGAGTGGATTGCTCAGATTCAATTCTCAGTGCACACCATGATTAGAGTGAATATGTTGCGAAAACCTGTCTCAGCAGACACTTCAAAGCTGAAATGATCTAGCCAGCTGAAAATCCCGGAGAATATGCCATTGTGTTTAAGTTTCCCTCTTGCTTACAAAGGCTATTGTCAAATGTTTCCGCATTAGTGGCGGTCGAGACAGTCATGTTTTAAGAATTTTCCCAGTTAAATTTCAGAGAGGTCATCCACCTTGCAAAAAAACAATTATATAATGGAGATAGTTCATAAACACACTACTAAAATTTTAATATGTGACATATTATATATATACACTGTAAAATGTTTCGTAAAATAACATCGACGTAATTTTTATATGCGTAGTTTTTTAAGATGACAAATACAACATGACGTGTAAATTAAATCTCCACATCCGTATCTGTAAATTATATAGGCGCCTGCGTTTCAATATTATAAATTAAAGTTTCAATATTTTGTTTATATTTTATAAGTATGTCACTAGCCCGTATATGTGGTACCAATTACCCTTACATTACTCGTTCACAGATAATGTTAATGTATTCTATACGAATTTTATGAGTGAATTTTTATTAAGAACTTGGCCATGCCAATTTAATCATAGCAGTAATTGGTAAATAGCATGTAACTGGAGTTGTCGTAGTATACTTACACTAAAATCGTAGTGATGTTCACGGCGAATATGATTAGCGTTAAGAAGCATGTAAGAATGAACACGTATGGTTTCATGACTTGTAAACAAGGGGAAATCTATTTAGCAACACGTGCCTTGTGTTGGCTATTTACAGAGTTGTAAACACGCTAATGGAGTAGCATTTTTATTATGCTAATTAATGTTCCGTCTTTGTGGTCTTAAAGAAACTGGTGTCTGGCTTAAACAAACGAAAAATTGCATCTACGAACAGCACATACATCCAGAGTCTACCCGGGATGTGAAAGTGGAGACTGGCAGTACGAATGCGACGTCCTAGCAACATTAGTTCTCCAGGCTATCGCGTAACAATAAGTATTCATACAGTTATTTTTAAATACCAGAAAATAGTTTATTCACTTTGCATTTTAAACTGGAGGTTACTTATATCTATTCGACATATGAGAAGTTGGTGCACACTTAGTCCTATATACAGATTTATTTGTTTCAATAGCGCCAAAATGCATTAATCAAAATAATATGAGTAAATTTATAAAATTATTCTCTGGTAAAACTAAATACATTCATGTAGGAGAAAGAGACGTAGTTATAACTTTATTATTTGAATTTAGTACTTATAAAATGATGCTCACTATTTAAATGAAACCTAATTATAACTGGAACGTATCACTGACAATGTATAAGTAAGTTATCATTAAAATACAGATTTAACGACGGATTTTTTCGGAGTAAAAGTTTAATCTACAAGCTTCTGAAAAAATTGTTAACGGTGATGGAATGTTGAAGAAATGTTTACTGGAAGACCTGCAAATGAGATTGTAATTATTATTAATCACTACATCTACTGTGACACTGTAGCCGTAATAAAACTTTGCAATAAGTTATGTAAAGATGCTTCCCATAGATGATAAATACACGAACAAAGAACCTTTATTTCCCCCCTCGCACTAAATGCAATTAGGCTCAAGGTATGTACAAAAAGAAGTAGAGTGTCTTAATATAATAAAACTATGTAATATTCTGGTATTTTTCCTTAGACACACAAAGGAAAAAAATTACGCGGACATTGAAGGCTTTTTAATTACGCTGATAGTAGTGGTAACAATGCAATTACATACAATTTGTTTAAAATTGCACATAAGTCTATATAATAGTTTCACAACAACAATGTATGAAACAATGATACAGATAAATAAAAAGCCACAACACCACCATGTGCATACATTTACTGAGGTACTAAATAAAAGAGAAATTTCTAAGGAAACTAATGAGCATACATTCCTCTACATGGTTGCCAATCATTTTTAATTATGTTTTTAAAAGCTTAGATGGTAGGCAGGCCTTGACGTCTCGTTGAAAGCAATAACATTACAGATATAAACAGAAACTTATTCGAATTCAGAGAAAAAATTACAAATACACGCGTACCTTACGTGACTCTCGAAGACAGAAAACCACTTACCATATGCTAGTTTACAAGTAACTGCATTACAGAGGTAGGATTTGGAGCATCAACTTCGGGTATAATCAGTTTAATATTTCGAATGATAGGATTCTTATAACCTAAAATGTTTACAATGTGTAGGAGGTCGTTATATTGAAAATTAATGCTTGAGCCGCTTAAAACACAGAGGCTAAGTGTAAATGGACAACCATAATGCTACTTGTGTGAATAATTAGGTGGTAATTGGTCTTGCGATATGCCATTAAAACGTTATTTTCTTACCTGCTGTATCTTTCAAAATTGCATAAAAAATAATTTCTGTACGGGATGGTTCTAATAGATATTGCCAAGTAGTAATCTGAGCGAAGGTGTCCGACAATCAAGGAGCCAGAGTGACACAAATGCCTATTTAATAAACCTGCGAAGAGGTCTCAGAGGGAAGAGGCGAAGTGCAGGCACCCCTCCAAGTTTATATCAGGCTTCCCTCTTCCCCTCCTCATCCACCATCCTACAGTGGGGTGTGCTGTGTATAGTGGGCTGAGGAAACTTAAGGGACATGTAGTTGTAGTGGAAGTCATATAATGCAAATTTTCTCAGTTCGAGGATGGCAACATTGGTGTACAAAGGGTCGTTAAAAGTAACACAGCTCTTTGAAATTTCGATCAGGACCAGATTTTCATCGATGATTTACCTTATCAAAAATATTGGACGTACAATCATTTCTGCAGCCCCATTAATCGCGTCGTACCATGATACGACTCTGATGTCATGATCCCAGAGGATATTCTGCAATGTTTTTGCATTTATGGAATTATTCATCAATTTAAAAAAAAAGAATATTCTCAATTACATTAGCAGCCAGGGCACGTGTCTCAATTTTAAATTTGACGTACGGAGCCATCCATACACCCTGTTCAAAGCACAAAACTCGTTTTACAGCCTTGAGTTTAGCTCCATATTTCAAAGAGTGCCTCAGTGTTTCCCCATGAATAACATAACGTTTTCGCAGCACGATTGTCAAAAGTAATTTCTCATGCGAACCTTTCGGAGGTATGCCAGACACTGGGGAAATAAGCAGATCTGATAGCGGATTGTGACATTATTCTAGAAACGATAAATCGACTTACACGGAAAAGTAAGTGTCCCCATCATTGTCTATGATCCCGAAATATGATGACAAAAACACGCCTGGCTCAAACCACTCGAAATTGCCAATAGGTAGCTTGCATTTCATGGTTTAACTGTATAGGAAGTTTACATCGAAGTACCAAATATATTTCTCTCCCACACTGGGGTCATATTCTTCGCCCATGTAAATATTATTGGCTTCCATGGGCCTTTTGGAACATGGGTATTATCGTCCCTAAACCCATGTGGAACAAAAAGGTACATGACATGTACCCCGCCATGTACATGGCAGGGTAGAGACTGTAATTGACCAAATATACAATCCTGAAATTTTCAAAAATATCTGCCAGCAAACATGTGTCCACATGTAAAAAGTGAATAGCATACTGCATCACGTTTATGCAGTTGAACACATCTCAAGCAGCTAGGGCATGAGCATACTCCTCATTTCTAATGCCTTCACCTGTTATGACATTATGAATTGTGTTCTTTGGTGGGAGTTACGTACACATCAGACTATTCAAAGAGTTAATAAAGTCGTAAGGAAATAGTGACTTACTTTATGCCCATTCAAACTGGGTATTATCTGAAAACCGCAAGGGGATAATTCCCAACTTCGCAGGTGTCAAATGAACTGCCAAAGTCGCCAGAGATGCGCTCATGAAATGAAATGTGTCAATGAAACACAATTGCATGATTTGCATACATCCTTTCAAGTCTGTCCCATTGGAGATGTGCATGGTGATGGATTGATATATTTACAAGATGAATCCGACAATAAATATATCGCCTGGATTTTCGATTACCATGGTTCCATCAGCTTGTGTGATGTGTCATAGAGCCAAAGGCTTTATGAGAAAGTGAACATCGGAATTTTGCAAGTTATGAGATACAGCCACAAGTTATTATTTTGGTAGTCTGAAATTCGAATTACATTTACTGAGTGCGAGGCCTCTGATTTCGCCCATCATATGGTCATTATCAGCCATAGAATATGTGCCGAGATCTTGCTTGAAAATACGACAAGTTGTTTGAGCTGCCAACCTAGCTTTGTCAGCTGCTGTTTTTGGCTTCTTCAGAACAGTTATGCTGTATATTTCTGCAACCCACATTATTAGTTAAACCAATATATAACAAATTGGCCAATACAGTCCTCACCAACAAATTCTAAGTAGTTAGATAAAGCTGGATTTTTATGAACACACCAGCAAAACAATACAAGCATATGGAACATGTTGGTTGAGGGTGGTTGTGTTACTTGTCTCATTATTGGACAAGCAAGGGGACAAGGGTTTCAAATAACATTCTGTATCACAATAGGAGAGGAAAACCAATATTTGCTGTTTTGCAACATTTTACAATTCCAGGTACTTTTTGTCCCCAGTAGAGAAAGTACAGTGAACTGCTACGTGTTGCTGACAGAGAATTGTGTGGACGGCGAGTTTCTCCTCACTTGAGAAATACTGGATACAGCTGTCGCGAATAAATTTCTTGTGATTACTATTTCTCATTTGGCTGTTAAGTAGCTGATACCAATTTTTGATCAAGGTAAAATGCAAATGTGCGATATTACCACTAGCATAGCACATTTACATAGCGAGCATGTCCTAAAGGAGAAATACGCATGGCCATGATTATCCTTTCCTTATCAAAAGTCTTGTCAATAATATTCCTATCTTTGTCTACAACACAGTAGACATTGACAGAAATAGAATTGTTCTTCTCGAGTTTTTTGATAACCTGTAATATTATAGGAGTCGACAATCCTTCAGTATCTAAAACCTCATGCGGTTTCGGAGATGAGGTTCTATCGACATCCTTTGTGGCAGGAAATAAACCCAGTAATACTGAGTAATGGAAGCACATGTCTTCCAGACACTGCACATTAATGCAGGCATGTCGACTGGCAATATACTTGGGTGATTTAGTGTATGTGGCAGCGATGGTAAATAGCCTGTATTGCGAGGTATGGAAGTCCATATGCGATACAAGATGCATCGCCCAGCCACTACAGCTTTGGCACTGATCTCCCACATTTCAGTCATTAGCTAAGGGACTATGTCATCGTCATACAATTCGTCAACATCGGACAAATGCAGGACGGAAAGAGCTTTGCTCTGAAAAAATGTCTCTGTAGCGCCTTCCTCAGTACATTGCAAATATTTGACTGTTATGTTGACACTTAACCTAAAGGGCCGGGTTCTGTAATACTGAAGGGGTGCTTAACACCTCTAAAAAAATTTGACAAAATCTACATCGGTTTGGGACCTACCATTAGGGCTTCGTACGTCCATGGGCCTAGTACCGAATGGTGTGTCCAAAAGGACATATTGCAGTTTGGGCAACAAATATTCCACTCATGAGGACAAATCAGAAAGTAAATTACTTTCCAACCCTGAATAAAAGCACTAACATTTTGGGGGACTCATTACAATGCCTAAATGTTACCCCCCCCCCCCCCCTTCCGGACAACTGTGATGTGAAACAAAAGAAAAGTTCGAATGCCTGATCAATCTATGAGTGGAGGCATCTACACAACTGTGAGGTATGAAGACGAATGGCAAAAGAACAGGAAGTCGCATGCCTTTTATAGTCGGTGTTGGGACTGATAGGAAATTCAAGTGGTTGCAAGCATGTGCGAAAGTGCAATAGGAAACCTTTCGAATACATTGTTTGTTTTAAACACAATAATCCTGAATCCTAGGATGTGTTAAATGTATGTTTACAATGTTTTATATACTATATCATTTTCAAATTACTAATGTTTTTAATTTAATCAACATTCTGTGCTCAGGTATATAAAATTTATGTGAAGGATATGTACAAATGGTCAGTCATATTTAGTTTTGAATGTGGAATGTACGTTTTCATGTCACCAAAGTTTATGTAACATTAAGTTAGTAAGTGTAGATTACATTTTTTAATCACTTCGTTGTTAAACATGTTATCATTACTTATATGCGAATCATATCCTTCAAACCACAGTTTAATTACAATTCATTCACTTGGGAAGTAAGTAAAACACTTAAGGAGTTGCAAGCATTTTATTTTGTTACATTACATGGCATACATATTTTCCCTTATACATTACACAAATGCTTACAGTTTGTTACCACTGGGTGTTTTCAAATTCTGTAAAAGACTTTTAAAGACTTTTCTTCACCTCAATGTCTCCATTGTCTCCTTGACATGATTCAATATGTTTCTTATTCACAGTTTGTCTTCTCATCTGTTTGATTATTAACATCTTTCGGTTAATGAGGGAATATTTCATTAAAGTGTGAGTACACTTCTTCGATTCTCGCTAGTAAACATGTAGTCGAACACATATGATAAGACCAGAAATTTTGCAGGTCTGGGCAATATATTAAATCATTATTTTTTCATCCTCTAACAGGCACTGAATCACTGTGAAATGAAACAATCCATCGCATGACACTATAAACAGACACAATTTTCTGCTAGATCAAAAAGAGTATTACACACTTGACTTTCCCAGGGTGACAAGAGACATAAAGATCAGCTGAATGGAAGAAAATCACGTTTACATTATGGAATCCAAACTGATACTAAGACTATTAATTTCCCAAACTAGCTATAAACGGTTTACTCCACCCTGAAAACAATTGGCTAATATTCAATTTACACTTGGATTTTTGAATGCTTGAGCAAGTAACTTCATTATTGTCATCCATTTTTTAAATTGTGTAATTTTACACAAACAGAGTATTAATATACTAAATTAGATTCATTACATTGCTATCTTAACAGACTTCTTGCACTTAGTAGTAGGGGTGAGATCAAACAATATTACAACACTTCCCGCTTCACATATAAGCTTGTGAATATTGCAAGTTTCTTTCCAAAGAATGGTAATTTCACACTCAGGTCTGGTGAGTTGATAGGCGATCACTCCATTTCTCTATTATTCTTCTATCTATTTGCTAAGGTTAGATATCATTCAGTCTTCTACCACACATGACAATTTGCTTTCAGGGTGCAAATATCTTATAGCACAAACACTGCATGTGAGGCCCTCGCCAAATCTGGTGCCGATGCAAGAATCGAAGGTGTAGAACCAATGTTCAATATTGTTGCAAGTTTTTTTATCTTGGTTAGGTCTAAACTGCAGCGGATGTGGATTGGTGTGTATTGGCATGGATTTTTGTTGATTGATGTGTGAATGGTTGTGGATTGGTGTGTGGACTGTTTTGGATTGGTGTGTGGACTGTTGTGGATTGGTGTGTGGACTGTTGTGGATTGGTGTGTGGATTGCTGTTGATTGGTGTGTATTGTCATGGATTGGTGTGCGGATTGGTGTGTAATTTATTGTGGATTGATGCATGGATTGCTGTGGATTGCTACCGTTTGGTGTGTGGATTAGTATGGATTGGTGTGTTAAAGATGCGTGGATTGCTGTGTATTGATGTGTGTATTGGTGTGCAAATTTGTGTCTGGATTGTAATGTCACGTAAATTTATTTTCCGAATTGTTTTCCATATATGCCGTATTTATACTTCTATGATGTTTGCAGATAATGAGTAGTACACAGTGCTTTTTATTCGATGTAACCTTGTTCTTTGAGTATACTGATGATTGATGATATCTCCTTACTATGCAACCCAGTCAAAATCTAAGTCAACCAAACAGTTCGATGGCATTTTCGGGAAATATGCACTCATGATTCACACCAGTTGTCAAACGAAACTCGGTGAAATGTTTCGAATCATCAGTATCATTGTCTTCAAAGTCATGAATGCAGTCTTCATTTCCTGCTTCTTAATATATACCGAGTTTACATTCCTTTGAAGGTTACATATAATTACAGATATTAGTCTTCGCGATTAGTGGTGGAAATTATTTTTTCGAAGATCATTAAGTTCACATGTCAATTTAGAAAGGTGTATTCCATAAGATTCAGTTGTACGATCACCTCGTGCGAACTGTCTATAATAGTTTTTGCAGCTAAAAATCATCCAGACGGATTCTTCACACATCCACTCTTCTCATATCGACAGGCATTGTATTCGATCGTATATACTTTGTCGCAGTATCTCCACTGTAGGCGATTCGGCCATTAAGATGTAGAACCCAAATCCATTTTTATCAATGTCGGTCGTCTGAATACTCTTCGGTGTAAGGAGAAAGTTCACTTTAGAAACGATGTTCACCTCACAATGTCAGAAAGTATACTAAGATTATTTCTGTACAAATGTATTTCTTTTAACATTATCGAGTTAAGCTTATGCTCACAAAGGTTTTCCACCATAAAAATGGCTATATGTGAGCATTCTGTAAACATGCACTTTCTGCCTCCCATGTTATATATTGGGAAGTTAATACTAGTGCTTTCATTGGCAAACAGAAAGAATAAATCTAATATGAAAAACTTATTGTTAGCTACTGCAGAGCTTATTAATATATGTATAATTGAGAATATTAATATGTGTTTAAAACCGGTTTTGTGTCCTAGGATGAAAATGAGCTCATGTTTACACATTACACCTTAACTAAAGTCTTTCATTAAAATGTTAATTTTAATAAAATGTTCATTCTAAATCAATATTTTAGTTGACAATTTTATTAGAAGGGAAATGGAGAGTTTGTTTGGAGGGTTTCGAACAAGGACCTTGTGTTTATCTTAGACCGAATATGAATCAAGGCATACGTTTGTTGGTCGGTGGTTAGTTGGTTTTAAGTCATTACATACCAATTAAATTTGGGTAATCATGTCATCACTATGATATACTTTATTTGATACACGATTAATAAGAAAACATACTTACCATACATGGTTATTGAATCTTTTTATACACAGCATTTGCGTGTGTGTAAATATTCTTCCTAAATATTCATGTTTCGTAAGCGAATATAACCATTTTAAATTTTTTCAAAACATTGCTTAATTGATTTGTCCAAAAAAAAGTTACCTATGGCGATTTACTCATGACATTCTTCGAATACTTACCAGTCATTCACAACACATTCTTCACAGAATAATTATAGAAATAAAGACGCATGCAGGTTTGGTTTCTTCATGTAACAACATTTGCAGATAATTGTTAGTACACACGGGTTTCATCATTGTGAGAAGAACTTTAGTTCGTAATTTTAAAAACACTTCAAATAATTATATGATTGAATAGGGTGTTAAATATAAATATTCTTGTGAGAAAATTGAGTGTGTATGAGATAACTGCCTAAAAAGAAAAAAAATGCTTGTTGACAAACGGTGAAGTTGTTGGAATGAAAACACATTTGATTATGTTATGGTTATGTTGAAAGCAAAATTTAATTCTTTCTTTACTTAAAGGTTGCTTCTGAAGTTAATAGTTTGAATATAAGTACTTGTGATTGAATATTGTATGGCAGTGGTTTGAGTTGAAGATAGCATTTAATCTAAATTTTGGGATTAAGTGTCAAAAATGTTAAATTAAAAAAGCGAATTTAAAATGAATGTTAGTGTAAAGAATTTTTGCTACTCTTTTTATTGTTAAATCGGTATGTGAAAGGGACTTTTAATGTGTTAACCTTTTACATAATTATACGCACAGAGAGATGGGTTTTTGGTGTATTGTTGAGAAGGATTCTGTTGCGAACATGCAGAGATAACCTCTCGCCTTCTGAAACGTTCATGCTGGGCGAGATCCGGATGTGCAGAGTGCTGTAGGAGAGCAGATAAAGATTCCACCCATCCTTTAGAGGTGGGAGTGCTTAAAGCCTTGACAATTACAGATTTCCAGCTAGCTAGAACTTACAAAGTTTCAACAGTGTTTGAAATATGTCATGTTTTAAACGTACATATGTAATACGAATTTGTTACATTTTCACAGTGAAATTTTCCCAATAAATAAGGTATTATAAGTTTGCTTAATATTAGATTATGTTGCTTAATCATAATAGTAAATCATTTACAGTTTTACTTGCCTCGGATAGCTAATTATATAAAATGTTCATAATTTGTTAGGAATCGGAAATTATTGCTCGATTAAAATATACGTTGCTTTGACTAGTCTCGAAGCAAAACTTCTTCGTGCAGGTATTCCTTGATCTGAATTACGCTATATAATGTTAACATTTAATGGTTTCGGTTTGGAAAATCTTGGAAGTTTTTATTTAATTAAATTCCATTCTATTTATCTTGGGGTTTGTTGCACGTATCGTTATTACAGTAATAGAGAAATGAATTTGCTTTAAACGAATTTATGTTAGCTTGAAAATGCATTCATTTTTAACGGCATTATAGGCGAGAATTATTTAGGTGGGACACAACAGGAGCATTACATGGAATTCTCAATCAGTAGTCCCAGCGAAAGTATAATAAAAAAAAACATTTACCAGAGTAAAAGTTTTGGAAGATTGAATAATTAAATATGAATTGGTTCTATGCTTGCGTTGAAAGGATCAGCATGCTGCTGTTACTGCTAATATACAGCGCCCAGCCTAAATACGTGACACACAGAAAATATGACCTGTGCTACAAGACTACCATAATTTGAGAACACAATGAAACAGTTCAATAAAATATATACTATTTAATTTAGTGACATTTCACAAATACGGATGTTACAAGCATCTTAAAATTGTTTCTGGCCCGATTCCCATACGACATCTTTGGCTTTTCGGTAAGCTGCCATTGACTTATTTATTCTAGCCGAGTAATGTTCGGGATTATAAATGTGTCATGTGTTAGCCTATGGCATTTGTTTGCTTAAAATTATTTTTTCATTTGATCAATCATCCGACAGATATATTAAAAACTTACAAAAACTATTTTTGTGTGTGTCTGAACAAATTGTTTTTAAATAATCAGTGCATTAAAATTATTTGTTATATTTTAGTGGAATTTATATATTACTTTATAATTTTACTAAGGTGTCTTTTATATTACTGGAGTGTATCAGCGACTAACCCCGTTGTGTATAGGTTAGCGTGCTGGACTGTCAACTCAAAGATATTAGCTTCGAATCCCTCACTCAGCAAGCAAAACCATTTCATATCATACAATGTGTTGAGAAGGAAATGAAATAAATATGTATAAAGAGGAAATGACAATTACTAAAATATTTAATCGAAAAGTTAAGGTTCTTTAATGGGTATACTGCTTATTTCTAAGCATCATGCCGCTGCAGGGCAGGCATCGTAACGACATCCAGCCATCACAGGTCCGGCATCGTAAAGACATACAGCCGTCGCAGGCCGGGCATCGTAACGACATCGAGCCATCGCTGGCCCGGTATCTTAACGACAACCAGCCATCACAGGTCTGGCATCGCAATGACACCCAGCTGTCGCAGGTCTGGCATGGTAACGACATCCAGCTCTCGCAGGCCCGGCATCGAAAAGACATCCATCCTCCACAGGCCCGACACTGTCGGCCAGTAATTAGCCGCCAGTCCATATATCCACCGGGCAGCTTCCGGCATATGAGAGTGGGCCGGTATAGACTGGCCAGAGTTTCTCGTCCAGGTATTACCGGCCTGATACTGGCCCATACTTTTTGTGTATGTTGGACCAGAATACATATTGTATCTTGCCGGTAGTGGTACAGAGTATTTTTGACATTGTTGGCCAACAGTAAGCTGCCGGTCCATATTTCAATGGGGCCACTTCTGGCATAAGACAGCGAGCCAGTATTGGCTGGCCGGAGTTTGTCGGCTAGCTTTTACCAGCCCGATTTCAGCCCGTATTTTCCATGTTTGCTGGGTTAAATACCAGAATCTCCAAACACTGGGTGGGAGAATGCTATATAGGTAATCCATTTACACGGGTTCGGAATTTAAACTGAATTGTATGAAAACGATATATTTTTAAACTAACATTTCCGAGGCGATTTTATGGTTTTGCAATTGACTGGTATGTGTATGTGAGTCGCGTCGAAACTTATGACACATTGCAATTTTTAATTTATTAAATTGTGGTGTTAACATTGAGGGGTTTTAAATAAATTCAGGTTTTACTAACATTTACACTGTAATTTGGACGTGATATTACTTAAAATAATTGTATGACTTTTAAACTCTAAACATTTGATCATAATTGCATGGGTGAACAATGCTCTGAAGTGGAACATGATAGGACGTGTGTGCTCTCTGATGGAGTGGCTGAGAACTACTCGGATGTCACTCTGTGGATGTAAGGGCCAACATGTGCTCATAGGAAACTTACACGCAAACGCAGACAACATAGTGTATAAAGGAACATTAATGTATAACACAGACACACAACTAAATTTTATTACACATAAACTTGGGGAAAAAAATTATTTATGTGTAAATTTATTTATTTATATTAATTATTAAAACTTTTATTAAACAAAATTGGTGTAAATTAAACAACTTCTATATTTTTATTTGATCTTGGTATTGGACTAAGTGGGCTGTAGCATGGAGTAGCATGGTAGCGAGGCTTGAGGGTTGATAAGGGTGAAATGAGGTGTGTATGGATCAGCCGCAATCGTTTGTTCTGCCATATTCTCAGATGTGTAGCTTGAACCCAAGCATTGGTCCGATAGTATCCAGTTTTGTTAAGTCTATATATTAGCTGCATCTGTTGACACTCTTCAGAGTATTGGGATTCCCACATAGTTCAATTTCTGCGTCGAGGATAGTGAATATTCGACATATATTGCCATTTCGTCTATTTTATAAGAGCTTATGGACAATGTTACCTTTTGGGAGACATTGCATCTTAAACGAGGTACATTATACAGATTTCTAATCGATGTTCGGTATCGCTGTGTAGTTTTGAAAATCGACAAGGACTATGCACTATTCCCCCTCCAAGTCGATTGGTGGAAAGTCTACAGCAAGCAACTTGGAGGTAAGCCCCATCAAGGTAAGTGTTATCGACATGACTGATATAAGTTCGACATGTTAGGCATCTGCTTCATCTGGTAGTTGTAAGTCAACTTCTTTCCTTACAGGTATTGTTGCAGTTCGGGTGGAGAACGCAAATTCCCAAAACTATAACAATAGTCTGCATGTTTTCCACATTTCATTTAAGTTAATTAGTGAATACACGGCACCGATTTTTTGTATGCAGTTCCAAATCTATGTTGGTGAGAGGTCATTTCGGTAGAGATTTCATTTTTTTCCTCTTCATGCTTTTGCACACTTCCTCCTCCTACTGAGGAAGGTCTTAGGTAGCAGTCTGGGCAGTTTTTTGAATCATTGTACCTTTGGGCCTCGTAAAATGTTTCAATTCGTTCTATTCTGTATTGATGGCTTGGACGATACCACTATTGGCTCCGATTAGGCTACCGAAAGACCCAAGTACAAGCGAAATGAATGGAAAAATCCGCTGGTAAATTTTTTCTTGATATTGCACTATTTATTTCTCTTTGTCACAACTTCTCATTTCAGTTGTGCCTTTCTCTTTAACATTGTACCTGTTCCCATTTTAACTGGCGGCTTTCTCTTTCCTTCCTCTTTCACCTTTATCTACATCACAATGGCCCACACTGCTATTTTTTCTCCTAGTATTGTTTCTAATGATTTTCTTATTTCGCTGGCCTTACATTATCTTATCTGACTTGTCTGGGGTTTCCAGATTCTTTATTACGGAGTAAGCAGTATCCTGCTGCTTGCATGCCTCACCCAGTGAACTGATACCCGTGTCACCATGTGACTGCTATTTAGTTATCTACATTCCCATCCCGCAGAACTTGTATCTAGGAATGTGCAGCTCAAACTGTATATTGTTGATCAGTGTATCGACGACATCATTTTTAAACCAGATCTTACCCCTTCAAGACATTCTGGTGAACTGAGCGAATGTGTGTAAATATACTTCTTTTATACTATTTGGTTCAGTCTCATTATAGACTTGGAACAGTATGGATGAAAAGTACTAATTGTACATTTCATTTGCAGCTTCTGTATTAAAGCACTTACAGATTTGTGTAGTGTGAATGGGCATGAAAAAAGACCTTCAGGATGACAACTTCAAGTATGTCATTTCAATGCAAACTTTTTCAACAAAAGTTTACCCAGAGAGGTGCTTAAAAGACACATTATACAATTTGCTGCGCTGATTCTATGCAATCACAATCAACGACACGCACTATAAAAAGCACCATGCTCACCACATGCACCACAATCAGTGCCACACACACCGAAATCAGCACTATATAAACCACAATCACACGCCACAATCAGTGACACATTCACCACCATCAACATCACATGCATCAAATCAGCACCACATGTGCCACTATCATCACCACATGTACCACAATCAGCACTTCACACACCATCATCAGCACCACATGAAGCACAATCAGCAACATGTTCACCACAATCATCAGAACCACACAAACCACAATCAGCACTGCATACACCACAATTAGCAAAACATGCACAACAATCACCACCCCACTCTTCACATTCAGCACCATATGCACCAAAATAAGCACCAAATCCACTACAATCATCACTCCATGCACCACAATCAGCACCGAATGTACCACAAACATTATCTATAGTAGTGGCAACATTCATATTATAGAGCAAATGTTACTTTACCCATATGCATTACTGCTGAAGATGAAGCTATCTCCCACGAATCACGACATGGACACTTATTTCCGAAGACAGTAATGTGCATCATTGTGGGACCATCAAATTAAGGGAAAACGTGCATGCTACTGGGTCTGCTGGAAGAAAATAATGGCCTTCAGTTCGAGAATTTGTGCATACATTCAAAATCGCTCCAGCAGTCGAAATATCAGCGAAAGGCACTGGTACTGCAAGCTGTGTAGGGTGTGAATTACTTCCCTTGCAACGATAATAAACAGTAATACAACCATGCGAAGCATTGCCAAACTCTATATTTGTATTTTATGACATAGCCTGTGAGAAGCACAAGTGTATCCAGGGGTACATTTAGCATGGGACGGCATACGAAGGTGGACTGCGTGTACATCGGCAAGACATATTCGCGCATACCCAAAGAGTTGCTTCATGACATATCTGCATCTAATATGGTGGCATAAGTCTGTAATATAATATGCTGGTTGATTATTATGTATTTTCTCTGAAGTTTTTGTTTTCAGGGCCAGTCAAGGTCATGGGGTCAATGTCATGATCACAGGCTTTCAGTGTAGCAAATGGACGATGTCTATCAAGATGGTGGTCGTCTACCAAGATGATAGTAACCTACAAAATGGTAGTCTATAAAGAAAGCCATCTGTTCCACATACCAAGATGTCAAAATGGGTATGAATGAAGGGCGACCTCCAGAAATTTATTTTTTTTGTATTAATTTTAACAAATTTTTGTTAAGTTTTAATCATATTTTTGTGGCGTATTTTTTAAATTTGTTGTGGATTTTAATTTCTTTATTTTTGTAGTCAAAGGTCTTGGGGTCAAGGTCAAAGGTCACCTGCTCCCAATATGGTGGAAAACATAGCTGACAGAACCAAGGTAGTTGATGGTTAGGTTTGACCACGATCCTGGATCCTTTGTATCGATTTGGAATACCCACTGCCTATAAAACCAATTTGGCCGCCATTTATCTGTCGGTCCTAAGGAAGCCCCTCAAATTACTTATATTGGGCGAAAATTGTATTTGTGTTTACAACATTTAAAGTCCTACCTGTAAAAATAAAATGTTGCTGTTTAGACCTTAGAAATAGAAAAAAACTATGTCTGAATAAGTAAAACTAAAATACTTAGCCTACATAAATATTGAAAATGATGTCTCATACCTTGAGCTCCCACATAACGAGCCTTCTTCACTGGAAAAAAAAGAAAAGGAAAATTATTTTTATATCACAAAACTTTAATTTATATAGAAATATGTGCATTATGTTCCCAATTAAAAATAAGTTATATTAAAGTTTGAAACGTTTCTTAATACAATGCTTCGTTAGATATTATAGCACAGGAAACGATTCTAAGCGTGTCATTGCAGTTCAAATTTGGTTCATAATATCTAGAATCTCTTTCATTAGGCTACTCAAAACATACCGAAAGCCGTCTATCCGATATGTCTGACAGGCGTATTTTGATCAGCTGCAGTGTCGATCAGCTGCAGTGTCGATCAGCTGCATGTCTGTTAAGTGATGTGTCGGAAAACCGCATGTCTGCCAGCTGCCCGTCGGACAGCCGTCTGTCGGTAAAATGCCCTGTCGGACAACTGCTTATTGGTCAGTTGCCTTCTAACAATTACACGTCTGTTAGGTGATGTTTCAGACAACTGACTGTCGGCCAGGTGGCCTATTAAACAGTTGACTGTTCACGAGCTGAAGTTTCAAAAAGATACCTCTTTTGTAAGATGCATGACAATCAGCTGCCTTACGGACAGGTGGTTGTTGGTACTCTTACTTCGGTTACCATTGGATTTTTCGATTTTGTGTTCGCATACTTCCAGGTGTGGGTACTATACAGAATTCTGTTCTTTGAACATAGCGCGAAACTTAAAAACCCATTAACTGTAAAGAGTCTTAACAAATTTGTGTCCCTGGTGGAATTATTGCTTTCTGTTTCAAAGATCTTAATGCCATGATTATTCAATAGTACACTTAAGATTTCAATAATAACTTGTATAAGTTATGTTTAAATGTAATATTATTAAGCTAAGTAAAAATAAATAACGGCATTACTTGGGATAATTCTGTTCAGTTCAGTGACGGCTTGTCGGTATGAAAGTATGCAAAGCGCCATGAGGAAAGCGGAAAAACTGAATTTAAAATTTTAGTAGGTTTACATAGGGTGCTGCCTGAATATTTATGTCAAATGAATATTACATATGTGTGCGTTAATAATACCAAGTACCAAGTACAAATGCTAATACAATTCATTAAAACACTACTGTCCGCTCAAAATTATATCATAATATACAGTGATGTTGATACAAAATGCCTTTGTCTAGGGCATAGTTATGACTCAACAAATTACTGGTCCTGATCGACGGGTTCGATTACATTTCGATTTCGGCACCCTAGAAATTAAGTATAATGAAATTGATATTACACATGTATAACCTTAGAAATATAATTTTTTTTTGGACTTAATATTTTACCATATTAACAAACAATATCAGCTTGCATTATTATTCCCTATGCGGTAAGTAATATTCAATAAGAAATGAACTCTCAATCAAATATTTCAGTTTACAATATTGCTAAAAATACCAAGGCAAAGTTTGACTCACTGAATAACTGATTATTGTGTGTGTGTGTGTGTGTGTATATATATATATATATATATATATATATTATATATATATATATATATATATATATATATATATATATTATAAATACACACCGGTCGAAGGAGACCTGTGCATGTGGAAACTACAAAAGGCTAACAAGAACATATGAATAATGAAACCCTGGATGGCAAAACGCATAGTAGGGTCGATGAAGCTAAATATATATGTGTGTGTGTATATATATACACACATATATATTTAGCTTCATCGACCCTACTATGCGTTTTGCCATCCAGGGTTTCATTATTCATATGTTCTTGTTAGCCTTTTGTAGTTTCCACATGCACAGGTCTCCTTCGACCGGTGGTGAGTTGTTCCCGGCCCTCAAGTTCCCATGTCAGCTTCCAACACTTGGCGTGTTCTTCTTTATTATCCACCTGCCCCACTTGCCATAGCTAGTCTCCTTTTTAGGACCAAAACTATCCACTACAATAGCGAATATTTAAACCACTGCAAGCACGAGTCCTACCTCACTTGACCTCGTGGGAATCCGTGGGCTCCGCAGGATGCAAGCCTCTTGATATCTCTAAAAGGGACGCCTTGAACCCCAAGCGGTCTATGAACTAAAGGGAAACTCTAACTGGCCTAAGGTCAGCCCATGCGACTTATTCCATTACATGACAATTGTGGGTTCTCCTGGCAGGGTGGACTGATTTCTCTAATGACCACCAGGTCCATTTCCTTACTTAGAATTACTTCACAATGAAATTCCAGCTTTGGGCCCCAATGGCTTGACCGTTAAGGAGTCGACCGGTCGGCCACTATGCGCCACCTCAAGAATTTCCTACTGAGATGATTTAGCTGGGAGGCAGATACATATTTCATTATTTTATTAGACATTTATCTTAACCCTTTGTGTGTGTTCTTCAGACACTTAATTTTGTGATAACCTTCAACCCAAACAATGAAGTAAAACCACAAAAAAAAATTGTAAAAATATTGTAAAAACAGGGGAAAATTACATTAACGAACCTGACCTTCATGTAGGTTTTCCATGACCTGAACCTTAACCTGAGGTTAACTTGATTCCTAAAATAAAAACGGGAAAAATCACAACAACGTTTTTAAAAGTTAAAAATGGGGGTGATCATATAAACGAAACTGACCGCCATGTTGTATTCACACGATCTTCACCTTGGCCCCAGACGAATTTGAATGAATCACATAACATTTTAAGACATATGCTGGAGGTTCAGGCTTCAATTCTCGTAAAGGATGCTGAGCACATACCTTCCTAGAACAACGACCAGCAGACGACTGACCCTCACTACTATTTCTTTCATTGAATATTTAGTCAGCCCTTAGCTAAATCTCCATCCAAACTATTATATTCCATTGGCTACCCAGTCGATCACCATCCACCCAACTAACTGCTTCCGATGAATCATTCGCTTTACTTTACACCCGATTCCAACTCCCACACCATCTCTCGAACGATTTAGCCACAGCAGCTCAAACTCTACAACCACTAGCCTGCGCTAGTGATTTAACGATTTCACTTTGTTCGCTAGTGATTGGTTCTTTGTCACGTGATATTACATCCTCTTCAGATATTTGATGTACAAAGATGCGCCACGTAGTTTTCTGTCTGATGCATGAAGTGGCAGATCGCTCTCCCGTTCATATTTCGAGTATTCAGTCTGGTTTATATATTTTGTTCGTCTCTTCCTTTATATTTTGCAATTTGTTATCATGCATACTCGCAATTTCACACCCATTTCCCTCTACAAAATAAAAAATAAATATGCTCAAATTTCGAGTGACTGTTCAAAACATCGATCTACTGGATGTAGATATAAAGAAGAAGCGTTAGTTTAATGGTGTGCCTGTGACCACATCACCTATTCAACTTTGGCCATAAGAAGTAGGTTTTAGGAAGTCTGGCACAAGGGCAACGGGCATCGGAGCCGGAGCCAGAGGAGCTGCTATGTTGGTACGCCACCATCAGCCAGCTTTTTTTTCATTTTTCTCTCAAAATTTCCCCTTTCCCTTAAAATGTATCAAAATATTATAAATTTCCCTTTTGCCTTAAACATTTCCCTTTTTTCTTAAAAATTCCCTAAAAAATTCAAATTTTTCCGGAGCAGGCTAGAGGGATTAGCAACCCAGGATCAGGGATCAGTGACCCAGGTGACCAGGATCAGTGACCCAGGGACCAGGAGAGCATGAACTATGACCTTTAACCTTGTCCTTTAACCTAAACAACCCCAAAAATTAAAAAAACACAAAAGATTAAAAAAAAATTGTATTACTAAAAATGTTTAGAATTATTCAAATTATATTATTAAAATTTAAAATTTATGTATGAAATAATTAAATTTACCAGAGGTCACCCCTAGCCCATACCCATTAAGCCATAATGGCAGGCAACCACCATTTTGGTCGGCATCACCATTCACAATACTAGGTGCAGACTAAGAACTAGAGCTCATGAACTTGAATTATTTTCTTCAGGTATGGTGCCGACAGCACCGTCGAATTCTTCAAGTCGGCTACCTACAGCAGTACAACCTTTGACAACGCAACCCAAGCTAACAGTGTCGAGATTTCTATGCATGAACTGTAATGAAGACTTTGCGAATAGCATCAATGTTAGACGACATGAAAAACATCAACGTAAGATGAACCTGTTCCTCATGGCATATAATTGTGAGAAGTGCCTTCGTCTATTTGTTCATACTGGCAAACTTGACCAACATTCGAAAATATGGAAAGGACGTTTTCATTCACCAGTACAATAAAAGGACTTATTGTTGTTGCCACAAAACTGTGACGGACTTAGATGTACTGCTTTGTGCAATGATGTACGTAATTATGCCATCGCTTACTTGTAAAGTAAGTGATGATTCAAAGACCCTACCATCAATAACTGGGGGTGTGCATGTGTATGGTACGGACAATTCACTGTAGATAGCGGCTCTATCATGTCGCTACTGTGGTATGACGTACAGTAAAAGCTGTAATGTGTGTAGGTACGAGAAGAGTGGTAAATGTCCGAAGAAGACAGAATGGCCTTATTTGACTGTTAGCTGTCAAAAGTGTCGCCATAAATTCATGTCTTATGGAGAAAAAGATGTTCCATACAATGTGCGACTTGAAATACATAACCACTAGAGAAAACTATGTTATGAGTCGTATAACAACCACGCAAAGAGTGTAAAACTAATACCCGAAAACCTGCCCATGTTCTAGGCAAACCTAATATCTATGGATTTCTTCTGAAGCAATCTGCATTCAGGGGCATGTTGAAAGATAATGTTGCTCCGAATCCGACAGTTTTGTCGAAAGATGTTTGCTGGTTCCTGACAAGTATGAAAGAAAATTAAGTAAACCAACTTACAGAAGAGATTGAAAAACGTGGCCTCTAAATTATAACATATGGCTAGAATGAAATTATACAAAATAAGAACCGCTGGAGGAAGGTATTAACAAGAGGGCATTCAAGATTTCTAATGTACCTGTCTATAATGTATATGACATGGAAAAGAGTGTAGAAGATTATACACAAAATACATTGCGAAGAAGAAGAAATGATAATGAAGGGTTCGAGCTGGATACTCTTCGGTAAATCATCTGGAGCTAAGAACGAGCGCATACCAACATCTTACGAAATAATGTGATGCCCTCCTCTTGCCTTTGAATAAATCATCGTAAAGAAATGTTCGTATGTAAAATTGTGTATATAAAAATGTATTTATTAAATATGTTGTGTTTTATAAAAAAAAAATATCCGCTTTATTTCAAAAATATTTTAAATAAAAAAACTTGCATTTAATAACGAAACAAAAAAAAATAATATTAGTTTTCTGCTTTGCAGGAATGGCCAATGTCACAATTCGATAGATGCCTATAGCAGGTCGGCTAATAGTTATTACCTATGTGTTTAGAAATATAAACATATATAGAGGGAGTCGATGGTGTGGCAGCTTCTCAACAGTCGAGCGAATGTGTGTAATTAGCCAATGGGAAGCACTGGCAGGATGGAGGCTCGTCAACTAAACCGAAATTCGCGAATGTAAAATATTGTACTTACAAGCTATAATTTAAACACATAAACCAATAATAGTCGTCGCCTAGTGTTACACAGGTTATTTAAACATATAAAAGCTAATATGGTAATCAAACGAAAGTGAAAGGTAAACTCAAAAACAAATTATGCTTACCAACATGGAGGAGGACTGCAACTAACAAGATGACTACATCGAAACATGGTAGCCTCTAGCCAAATATATAAACAAATGATGCCTACCAACAGGGCAGCCTCAGTAACATGTATAAACAAATGACGAACGTACAAAAATATGACAGTCGAACGACAGTGAGAGAGATAGTAACATACAAACAAATAATGAACGAAAAATAAAATTTGGCAGAATGTGCATATGTGAGGGAGGTAGTGGCCTGCCGACTTATTAGTGGAGGTAAAGCGATGGAGGCCAGCCGACTAAACAGCTTATAGCAATTTGCAACAGTCATCTGCTGGGGATGATCGAATGTGATTAATGGCGGAGCTACAAGGACCTCTGGAAATGCAATTTAAAAAATTTATTTTTAATAAATAAAAACAATATTTATACATTTTTATAGCTTTCAGTAATTTTAAAGGCTTTTCTTGAAATTGTTAGGAAATTTTAGTTTTCAAGGCTATTGAAGGTCATGGGGTCAAAGTCATTTATGCCTGCATCTAATATGTTGGTGGTAGTCTGTGTTAATTATTCTTGTTGACTTGTATATATTTTTCTCATGTTTTATTCTCAAGGTAAATCAAGGTCATGGGGTCAAGGTCGATTTAGTCTGCATCTAATATGGTGGTGGTTAGTCTGTACGTATTATGTTTGTTGACATATGAATTTTTTCTCAATTTTTTTTCATGGTCATTCAAGGTCAGGGGGTCAAGGTCTAGTTAGTCTGCACCTAATATGGGGATGGGTGATGCCTACCAATATGGTGGTCGCCTACCAAAATGGTGTAATGGGTATGGGCTAGGGGTTACCTATGGTAAATTGAAGTATTTAAAAATAATTTTTAACAGTGTGTAAAAATACATTTTTATAATGTTTACACGATTTTTAAAATATTTTTTTTTAGTATTTTTTTGTGAATTTTCTTGAATTGTTTTTGGATTTTTGAAGTCAAAGCTCAATGGTCAGATCATAGGTCCTGCTCTCCTGCACCATTGGTCACTGAACCCGGTCACCTGGGTCACTGATCCCTGACCCTGTGGCTCTAATCCCTCTCGCTTGCTCCGGGGAAAATTTGAATTTTTAAATTAGTTTTTAGATGAAAATGGGAAATTTTTTGGGGGAATTTTTAGAGTATTTTGTCTATTTTAAGGGGAAAAAAGGGAAATTTTGCGAGACAAAAGGTAAAACGGTGGCGGACGGTGACGTAACAACATGGTAGCTCCCCCGGCTTCTATGCCCGATGCCCTTGTGCGAAACTTCCCTAAACCCTACTACTGGCATACAATCATTGATTCCAGCTGGACTGCCCTCCCATGTAGCAAGCCACAGTCGACCGACTGTGGTTTTACTGCTGGCACTGTTGGATGACTGCTGACACTGAATATTAACAGGTCTACACAACTGGCCCTGAAATGGTTAACTGCTGACACCAAGACTCTTGGCGTGCAATTTATGGCCCACTAATGGAATGTTGATGGAAATGAATCTGATGGATGAGAGTAGGTGACCTAATAATGGCCCATAATTGGCTCACCAACTGTATTCCAGCAATGGCCGCACAAGATCTATACTTATTACTGGTAAAATTATGGGTAGTCATCTATAGGCCACTTGATGGCTGTGAAGTGCTATATCGATGGACCTTTGCTGGTGCTACTTGGCTTATTGTGAGAATTTTTATGGCTCCCACTCTTCGCAGACAACTTTTTCAAACTGCATACACACATGTATATGTATATATGTGTCAAATATAATCATGAGTCATATGATACAATAGGTAGATTATTTGTAAATATATAGTGATTGAAATATCTATTCCAAAATGCTGTAAATACAGTATAAGGTGTGACATCACGGCTGATATTGAATAATTTAACATATATAATGTATTACTGCATATAATTCAAATGAGAATTTAAAACAAAACAATAATTAAACACATTTAGAAAATTAAAATTAAAGGTCTTTTGGTGTTTCACATCACTAAAATATTCTTAATTGACAACTGTATTTCAAAACAGATGAATAGAATTCAGGTGACATGCATACGGCGAATGATTACATTAAAATCAAGTTTTTGGTTAATATCGCGGTTCATATAGGAAGATTTTTCTCAACGACAATATTTTTTTTGTTTATCTGGATATTTTTAATAACTGAATTGTTTACGTTGTGAATTTTAAGACTATGAAATGACTGGTGTGATTTATATTATATTATAAGTGATTGTTAATAATTAAAGTCCAAATATCTACTAAACTAATTTATCTTAATAAAATGACACACAGTGGTGTAATTGTTAGCATGCTGTGCTTTCACTGCAAGGATCGTAGTTTAAATCCCCCACTCTACTTCTCTAGTGAGCATAACATTTTCATGTCGCGTAATGTATTTAATAGTAAAGTAAATTGAATTTAAAACAAAAAAAAAATGGTATTCATGGCAAAAATAATTATTTTTAAGAGACACTGTAAGACAAATGTTGAATGCATTGCTAGCCATCAGTGGGCCATCCGATGGCTGTGAAATGGTACATCGATGGGCCATTGCTGTTGTACTAATATGGGTCATGCTTAGACTATTTGTGTTCACCACACATGGGTCAGTTATGGGCAGAATATGGCTAGTAAGTGCTGCCAATTAAAGAGCATCAATGGTGCCGGGTGCATGCTAGCTGTTGGCCAACTGTTTGCCGGATTGGCATCCGACGGTAAAACATAAATGGGCCATATGTGCTTTGCTACATGGACATTTTGCCAACTATGCCATTCGCAAACCATCACAGCTCTTCTTAGCAATCAATCCACAAATATATCAATCTTTCAATCCTTCGATCAAATTTTCATCAATATTTGCAAACTAGTATGCTAGCTGGCAAGCAAATATTCAGGCAAACACCCAGGTCATCCGACCAGACCAGCAATCGATATGTCAAACATACCTTAAAAAAATATACCTCAAAAATTCCTCAGGAAAGGAAACTCAAAACGAAACTTCAAAAAAGGAAATTGAAAAAGAAACATTTAAAATGAAACTTAAAACGAAACTTCACAAATAAATTTTACAATGAAACCTGATAAAAGGAACCCGAAAATACCACACAAAACCTCAAAACGAAACATCATAAAAGAAACCCTATACATAAAACCTCAAAAATGAAAGTTAACAAAAATTCTCAAAATAGATCCTTAAAAAAGAAACATAAAAAAATAAACCACAAAATGAAATCTTAGGAAAGAAACTTCAAAATATAACTTCAAAAAATTAAGAAACCTCATATAACAAACCTCAAAAACAAAATTTCAGAACGAAACCACAAAAGAGACATCAGTCGACACATTTGTAAAATGGATAATGTATTCTATTATCCTGGGCAGTTCGTCAACAACTACTCTCAGCGTTACTGTCACGATGAAGCCGAATACCTCTACTGATGAAGCTAGGTTGGCAACTCATAAATGTTGTGATATTTGCAAGGAAGAAATCGATACAGATACTTCTGTGGTAAACCATGACCATCTGACTGGTGAAATCTGAGGTCGTGCACATAAAAAATTCAACTTGTATTTCAGGTTGCCCAAGAAACAACTTGCTGCTGACTTTGAGAATCTGCAGAATTACAATGCTCAATTTCTCATAAAGCCTTTGGTTGGACGTCTCGTAACACAACCCAATGGAACCGTGGTAATTGAAAAGCCGGGAAATATCCAGGTGATTGGAATGACCCTTGAAAAATATAAATGCATAACCAAACAAATTCCCAATGGAATTGATTCCAAACGAAAGGCACAATACTTCATATTATGTTTTATTGATTAATTCCAGTTTATTAGCACCTCTCTGGAAACTATAGCAGGTAATTTACAACATATGCAATTGAGTATCACCCGCTCGAAGTCTCCAGACAACACCCAATTCGAGTTGACAAAAGCGAAGACAGTTTCTCCTTATGACTTTGTTAAGTACAAAGACAGTCTGATGTGTCCATCACCCCCACCCAAGGACGAATTTCATTATGTAATGAAAGGCGAAGGCATTAGCGGTGAGGATTATGCTCATGCTCAAGCCGCATGGGATGGGTTCAACTGTGTGCACTTGTTGCAGTATGGCATCCAATATTTATGTGTTGACACTTATTTGCTGGCAGATGTTTTTTGAAAATTTCAGTAATGTATGTTTTTCTTATTATGGTCTTGACAATGTCATGTACGTCACAGCTCCGTCTCTTGCATGGGATGCCTTAATGTCAATGACATGCGCGCGGCTAGAATTGTTGACTGACACAAACACGTATATTTTCGTAGACCGTGGGTTTTGGAGCGGCATTACCCAGGTTTCCAGAAGATATGTGGAAGCCAACAACATTTACATGGGTGAAAATTACGATCCTAGTGGCATAGAAATATATCTGTTATTTCGACATAAACCGGCTGTACAGTCACACTATGAAGTGTAAGCTTCCTATTGACAATTTTTAGTTGGTCGAGGCTTACATGTTTCCATCGTGGCATTTCGCGAACACAGTGTATGATAGGGACAATGGCTTTTTCTCAGAAGTGGATTTGTCTTTTCCAGAAAAATGCAGTGATGCTCTATTTGATCTGCCTTTCATGCCAGAAAATGGCATACCTCCTAACAGCTCGCACGAAAAACTTATTTTGGCACTCGCACCATGGAATAAATATGTTATACACTGAGAAACTCGGAAGCACTATTTGATGCATGGAGCCAACCTTGACTCTGTTCATCCGATTCTGTGCTTTGATCAGAAGTCCTGGATGGCATCGTATATCGAATTTAACATTGACAAGTGTGCTCAGGCTGCGAACGAATTCGAGAAGTCGTTTTTTAATTTTATGAATGCTCCATCAAAATGTCATTCACCTCAAGTGTCCCGGAACCCGTGAGGCCCTACTACTTAGACATATGTAATGTGCGTTGAAGTTCAAATACTCTTAGGCGATTCAAATATCCAGTGCACTTCGCTTCAGTTTATATGATGGTATGAAAATTACACTTAGGGAGAGAAACTACTATAGGATATTCACTGTAATGTAAGCAATTTTGAACGCCTCTCATTTGGAATAATAGTCAGAAAATATATTTTATTTTAGCGTTCGACATTAACTTCAGAGTGCTGTGGAATATACAACTGTGATTATTACTTACATGGCGATATTTATGTAAAAAGGTGTATAAAGGATAACAAAATGACCGAAAGGAATAAGTATCTGACTTCGAAAGTGCTCACTTTACCGTAAACAGCCTTTACTTTGGTAACATTTAACTACAAGATGTAAATTTACAGAGGCATTGAAAGTGTAAATGTTTATTTTTCTAAGTAATGTTAAAACTCCACTGCTAGTGTAAATTTAATTATTAATAGGTAAATGGTAATAACAATAAATAAAAACAGTTGTAATCATGCATTCCGTACAATTGTTACCTCGGGAAAATTGATAACTTTTGAATGCAAATCAGGCATGTAATATACAATCAAGGGCACACATAAATATACGATCGTAGAGTTCAATATTTTTTAAAAGGGCATTTTGCTCTAACAGCATTTAGCGATACACACATGAACTCTATTCCATGTAGTCGGCCGTATGTTGTCAATGACTTGTTATCCTAAAGAACAGTTTTTAATCTCCGCTGCCTTTGCTTTTACTAAGTTACGCAATTTCAAAAGAAGTATCTAGAAACTATGGAATCACTGGACTTTTCAAATCAAGTTCTTTTGCATGGGCGTGTGCCCGTGAAGGTGAAGTTAAAAAACGGGAGGGATGAAGGAACCGTATTTTCTGTGGTATGTTGAAATGCAATTTTTACTTTTAATTTGTTGAGAATGTAGTTTTTGCCAAAGTGTTTGTCTCAACTTGGAACTTAATTATCAGGTAGAAGTTATTAACCAGCTTTTAAAAAAGTAAAATGTACGTGTTTAATTATAAAAAAAAACCATACAGCATTTACATTACAACTCTTATAATTAATTATTTATTAAAGATATTGCAATATAAAATATATAAATTATATTAATAAAATTATAATATAAAATAAATAATAATAATAAAAATTATATTAAATAAAAAATTACAAGGTATCGAATATGTTCGTGTTTCGAACATACGCTTGTATTATCAAGATTTTACGATTTTATGATATTACTAATCAACATAAAACATATAATAGCAATCAAAATTTGAACATGTATAACTGTATGAACACGTAACCATACACTTACATTTTACAAACTGATTGCAACACATGTTTAAATTTCCTATTTGATTATGGATCCAATAATTTGAGAAGACAACACCACGACACTAATAAACAAAAAAAGATGGGACTAAAATAAATCTATAAATTGAATGGCGCAATTCTTATAAATACTTGCGTTTTTGACTGAGGATGAGTCACATTTATATTTAAAACTACTAATTACATATATATATATACCTTATATATATACGTTCATATATATATATATATATATATATATATATATATATATATATATATATATATATATATATATACTATTTCAAATCCTAGATATACAGGTTGTTGCAATATTGCATGTCAATACTTCGGGGGAACATTCCTCACATCTGGATGATGGAAAATATGTTTTATGAACATAGGTACCCAAATGCCTTATTTCCGTACTCCTGCCGGCTGCAACATGTTACTGTGAAATGCCATTGCAGCCTACGTTTGTATGATACACGGTACGTCACGCACGACACTACACCTAGAATAATAGGAACGACACAGGAAGTTGCACATGTGTGACAGCTTATCGTCGACACTACAGGAAATGTTCAAAATGCCCTCCATCAACACATACACATGCTTCAACCCTCCGTTGAATGGACTCCCGGATGCGTTGATGAGTCCTTGGTGCAGTCCTGATAGTTTCGCTGCCCCCACAATAAGGCCACGAAGGGTGTCCACATCGTCCACTCGGGTTGCATACACAACAGCCTTTAAATGTCCCCACAAATATAAGTCTACTGGATTCAAATCAGGGCTCCTCGCGATCCAAGGTATTCGGCCACCTCTACCTATCCAGCGGTCACCAAAAATGTCCGTTAGGCAACGACTAGCACGGACAGATAAATATGCAGGAGCGCCATCATGCATAATGTACATAATTCGTCGTATGTGTAATGAGACATGATTCATAAGTATAGGCATGTTATTCGTCAAGAATGCTTCATACGTTACACCATTGAGTTTGCTTGGTAGAAAAGTGGTCCTACTTAACAGTCGCCAACAATGCTAGCCCACACATTGACTGTGAATTGTTTTTTATGCCGTGTTTGCACGATAGCGTGTGGATTGTCATAGTCCCATGCATGTAGATTATGATAATCAATGATCTGATCCTTTTGGAATGTCGCCTCATCCGTAAACAACACCGTTTAACAGAAGGCTGGGTTCACACATTGTCGGCCAAACAAACGGCAGAGTGTATGTGGTGCAGGATAATCCTCAGGTGTCAGGGCCTGAACACGCTGTACATGGTACGGATACAGCAGATTATCATGCAGCAGTCTCCAGATCACCGTGTGTTCAACATTTAGTGTATTAGCTACTTGATGAGTGCTGACATCGGGGTTCTCTAAAACATGTAGAAGCGCTTCGACCAACGCCAGCGTCCTTGTCCATCTTGGCTTCCTGCTGTCACCAGTGGCAGACTTGAAGGTTCTGTGTTCCCTAAGATGGCGATGGATTGCTTCAAATGTTGTGGAATGTGTAAACAAGAATGTTAAAGTGGAACTTAGTATTTTTCATAATACTGACCAACGAAGTTAGAACAAAAAATTTCCCGATTTGAGTCTTGCTTTTAACTCAGTTTCACACAGTGCGACTAGGTTTTCACCATGTAAAGTTCTTTCGGGTCGCGAACTGCCGGCTCCTCTGTTAAATGTATGAAGTATTCCCCCAGAGGCAATGGAGATTAATAGTAGTATTTATCTTGAGGATATTTGAGATGATATGTGTTCGAATCTAGAGAAGGTCAAAAATACAATGGCAAAAATATATAATAATGACAGGTTGGAGAACACTTTTAAAGTTGGTAAATTAGTTGTTTGTCGCCACTATGTCCTAAGTAAGAAGGTGGACCAATTTTCGGCAAAGTTAACTACGCCTTACCATGGACCTTTTAAGATTATAGGTTGTTTTGGGTCCAGTAACAGTATTGTTGGGTGATCCAGTGCATGATTATGTAATAAAGAATGCTTACCTCTCAAAAAATTAAAAGTACTCTAGTTCAGACGAAAGCCAACATTAATGTCACGTGTATGTTGCCACACTTAGTGTTATTTGGAATAAGAACTGGGATGAGTTTATTTTCATTGTGGGTGTGTTTAAGTGATTTTTTTCATCTAGTATTTATTTGTTGTTACTATTTTATAATTCTTTTATCTTTTGTGGGCTAATAACTGTTTTATATATTGTGCTCTTTGTTGACATCCCTGATGCTGAATTGGTGTTGTAATTGCACGTTTATCTGTCTGCAGAGAGTTGGTCAGTGGGTCTTTGATGAAGCTTTAGATACTGTGATGTCTCTGTCATCACAGGGATTTTTACGCGTTGTGTAAATTTCTTGAGATTAGCAGTAACTTAATTTACTAGTGCTTGGTGACGACCTTTTATTATATTTATGATTTAATAGGCCAATATATCATTTGTTATTGCATTATATGGAATTATTTAATATTTATTAATTACGCTTGTATGAATATTTCATTACCTCAATTTATTAAGTTTTGGTTTTTATGAATACTTTATGCCATGTAACGGGTATATTTCAACCATTGTTGGAGGAATTTCCGCTAGGTGCGTGGCAGGCCGTGCGGACTGTGTAGCAGCGCGAGGAGTTATTTGTTACCCGAGGTCCGGTGAGGTTGGATGTATGTTAGCAGGAGTCAGATGTGTTGCGCCACTCCAGGGCGATGTCGGTTAAACGCGGTGGCGAGAAATGTGTTCCTGACTTCTGGCAGGCTGTAACTAGGCGGTTGCCTTATAGCGATATGTTTGTAAGATCGTTAATTATTACAGTAAGCAGACATTGTACAATGTATGCAGAAAGTAACACTGTATTTTACATGTCGATTTTCGCCACCCAAGTCCGGCACCGCTGCATTCATGGAATATTTCGCGTGGTACCTTGTTTGTTGGGCAATATACTTGTGTAAGAAATAAACCTGTGCTTGAATTATGATTGCTGCTAACTATATGTGGAAATGCGAGTGCCATTTCTCGAAGCAAATGTTGTGCGACATGGCATGCAAACACGCCAAGCCCCAATCAGCTGTTTCTGCTGGGTTAGTACGTCGCGGCCGACAAGCAGTGGACGAACTGCGCTCATTCTGGGGCAGGGCCTCAACATTTATATTGGCATGTTGCATTAGTTTCCTGAGATCTCTTCATTTTTGAAAGCAGGAACGAGTTGATGATCTTTTGGCATACCTGAGGTCCGTGGGCGGTTACGTCGCTTACCAGGAAGCAGTCTCTGTGTTTGAATTTTTTCACTACAGCACATCGCGCATGCAGAGCTGCCATTCCTTCATTTGTTTTGAAACTGTACTTTAAATATTACGGTAATACACTACTTGGCCTTGTTTAACCTTATATATTTTTTATTTTAGTGTGGTGTGTTATACATTTGATATAATTGTTTTACATTTTGCTCACTACTATAGTGAAAGGCATTATGGTCCACATAAAATTTTCCTTTTTTCTATATTTTGTGTTGTAAACTGTATTAATACAGTCTGTAATGAAAAGCAGCAAATATTCATTGAATAAAACACCACTGGAATTGAAACAAAGTTTAGGTGTGTGCATTTGTAGCAGTTGGTTGGTCATCTGAATTTGATGCATGAGAATACTATTAAGGAGTGATGATTTAATAATACATACTTACGTCTGATGGTTGGACTTTCTAATTGGGTCAAGATCCAAAGTAATTTTTTTTAAAATAAGACGGGCTTCCTACCCACCCTGAAGTGTTGTGATGGGTTATAGGATTAAATAGCTTAATGAGATAGTTTTGAGGAAACCGAAACCCGCTGGGGTACAGGGTTGCTCAGTACAGTAACTCGCACGGTAGGTAGTCACCCTTGCAATTCGACATGTCAAACGGTGTTAAATGAAAATAATAAAACCTTCACGAGATCGAAAAGCAATTTTAGGTGAATTATGTTATCTTAAACCAAAATAAGAGACCTGCGAACTGTTGTGTTGTACTACCATACCCGTAAAGTGAGAAAATAGGGGGTGATGTGTTAGTATCCTACCAATGTGTGTGTAACTTTGGGTATTTTATTAAGACGTCATAATCATATATGCAGTACGTTAATGTAAAATATCGTTGCCTTGTTGTAACACTCTCAGGTGAACAGATTGTGAGAAAACTGACAAAGTTTGTATGGGTGCAATTGATTGCCAGCCAGGTGCAACCCACAATGAAATTCAAGTCGTACTACGTGACGAGAGAGATGCACGAAGCTATGAGTAAGAACCATTAGTTGTGTGAAAGTGTTGTGTTGCACTGTTGGTTCGCAACTTGGAGAGACAGTACGCATGCGCAGAAATGGCGGATATGCATCACGTGTGTGGTGCCGGGGGTGGTAACACAAAAACAGCACAACGGCTCTATGAACAGATTTCTCCAATCAGAGTTCATCGGATATTCATGTATGTGGAGAAACGGTTGTGCATGATCTGAACAATCACAGTGAAAAGGAATAACACCGGGGTGATATTCAACGCCCGGACAGCTAGGTCTGAGGAGAAGGTGTTGGAATGCGTCGCCGATTATCCATCAAGTTGCACACGTAGAATCACTCACACAATGAATTCGAGGAACAAAAATATGTTGAGGGTTCTGCACGAACTACAGCTACACCCACAACCTCGTTAAAAGACACAAGCCTTATACCTAGCTGATTTCCAGCTACGTGTAGATTTCTCTCGCTGTTTTCTTCATCACTGCTCAGATAAACATGTCTTTCCTCGCTACGTTCTGTGCCAGATGTTGCTGCTTTGACGTGTTATGGCGTTCTCAACAGTCAAAACAGTCACGTTTTAAACAATGTAAACCCTAATGCAATAGTTGAACACCACCATTAAGTGACATTTGCTATTATGAACTGGGCCAGCATTGTCGGCAAAAACCGAATTGGACCATACTTCTTGCCACCATGTTTGACTGGCCATCTTTATCGAGAGTTTTTAGAGAACATACTGCACATTCTGTTGGAGGACATGGATTTACGCACATGGCAGCATAGGTTGTACCAGAGCGATAGAGCCCATGAACACTTCAGTTCGGAAGCCCGTCGCAACATTTGAAGAGATCTATATAGTAAGAGGCGGACCAGTGAGGCGGCTACCACGCTCCCCAGACCTGACGCCACCTGATTTCTTTCTGTGGGGTCATCTCAAGATATTGGTATACGAGATCCCTGTCAACACAGTAGGTGACCTTCGTGCCAGGATTACTGATACCTGTATTATCATTCTCAACACTTCGCACATATTTGCCCTCATCAGACATTCTAGTGTGTGTCGCTGTCATTTGTGTTTCCACTTTGAACACTTCTGTAAAACACACACATAGATATTTTGCAAGGCACATTCTCGTGCCGTTACCTTCTGCGGTATTCCCCTTTGAATTACAATTACCTGCAGAGCCTGTACTGTACAACAAACTGTCGTGTCACCATTACCTACATTCACACACAGCAGTCAAGCTGTGTTCGTACGACCTGCCTTGCAATTGTGGGTTGTGTACCTGGCAGGCACCCAAAAGCACCCTTACAAACTTTGTCTGTTGTCTCGAACACTGTTCACCTGAGTGTGTTACACCAAAGTAACGTGTTTTTGTGCTGTAACGTATGATTATGACATCTTAACATAGTACCCGAGGGTTACACACAAATTTGTAGCATTATAACATACCAACCCCTAGAGTATCAATGTAGGGGATGACATTACTCCACAACTGTTCCAGGTCTTGGTTAAAGAAAACACCAAGGGACGGGCCCGCGGAATCCGCGGGCTTTAGCCAAAGCGGGTAAAGCAGGTAATTATGTGAAAGATTAGTACCGACGCTATATTGTAGGGCTGTGTGACATTTATGTAGAACCACGATCAAAATGTTGTGTATATAATGTACTTGCAAGTATATGCCATCAGAAAAATGACGAATAAAGTAGTTTCAGAACAACCGCGAATATTACAGGTGGAGAGCAACCACGAATACTGATGATCCAGTACAACCACTAACAATGTCTTCGAAAAATATTATCAATGAAAATACATATACAGAACAACCACGAATAACATGTTATATAATTATGTCTATAAGTGATGAAATATGCTGTATTTTATGGCTAAGGTGACAACAACTTACACTTAACCAATGTGAGAAGGCAGAACTGACCCTCACTCAAGGAAAGGTATTGTGCACATCCCTACAATAAACTGTAGGCAGCAAAGCATCCTTAGGCAGTCTGTATCCAGACTGAACGCCAGAAATAGTATAAGGGGAGCAATATAGTTCCCAAATGCAGATGATCCAGGGACCTACCCTGAACATCATGCTAATGGCCAATCTCAGACCACATGAACTCTGAAACAAACTGAAACATGTGGATAGCATGTCTCACATGGCCTTCACACCTCATGTAACCATTGTCACAACACATCTCAGATCTGGCAGTCAAAGAGCACATTGTGTTACAAAATACAGCGCAATTTTTTTCACCTGGGTTATGTAATGAACCACGTCACATGCCCCTACATCTGACACTTTTTGCTTACTTCCTTGAAAGTTGGCATGGAGGGTGACCTTTTGCCACAGTCACACATTCCATTCGGCATAGATATGCTATCATGCATCGCATACCCATGGGTGATGTTTCTAACGAACTTCAGCAGGGAAATATAGCAATGTTTCTCAATTGGGTCACGTGACGCCCGTTCCCATACATCTGAAACGTCTTGCTTCAAAACGCGAGTCTCGCCCATTTATGTGCCACTTCTCGGATATATTATAGGTAAGCCATACTCTCAGCCATACATATGCATTACATTCCTTAAGAACCTTAGCAGGGTGACATAGTGCCACGCCCGGCAACATACCTAACACCTCTTAAGACCCCACAGGGCCGTTAGGTGACCTTTACCACAGACACACCTTGGCTTAAGGATCCTATATATCCTGGGAGGTTGGCCTTTTCCACATGTACACACATCCATAAGTCAAAGGACATGTGCGATTCCTACGACACCTTGGCAGGGAGACGTAGTGTTACACCCTACAATATATGTGACACCTCTCGAAAACATGGAGGTAGTGTATCACCACAGCCCAACTTCCACATATCCCAGAAGTGTCACATATAATGCAAGGTGTGACACTATATCTCCCGACCCAGGTTTCTGCGGACCCTGGGAGGGTGGTCATTGCCACAGACGCATCCCCCGCATGTATAAATGTCACACAGGGATTATAGGAGACATTCACTGCATGAACACACCCCGGCATTAGGCACCGACTGAAACTCTGAGGAGGGTGGTCATTGGCACAAATGCACCCTCCCGTGGGTAAAGGTTATACAGGGCCGACAGGGGACCTTCACCACAGGTACACCCTCCGTAAGCCCCCTACATATAAGGCTGGCCGCTGACCACAACATGCATGACCATTT
Organism: Dryococelus australis; assembly: GCA_029891345.1. Classification (NCBI taxonomy): domain Eukaryota; kingdom Metazoa; phylum Arthropoda; class Insecta; order Phasmatodea; family Phasmatidae; genus Dryococelus; species Dryococelus australis. The sequence continues at coordinate 157,509,330 of CM056994.1, read as the reverse complement.
GCACAGTTCCTGCGGAACCGCGCCATAGACACACCCCATCATCTCGCTTCCGCATATGTACGGGGCTTTAGGTGTGTTTCATATGTACGCCTTCATCTGAACCACACCACCTCTGCATTTATCCGTGCTTGGGACCGGCAACATCAGAGTACAGTCATTGCACGAATTGCAGGTTGCATTAGAGTCGTCCCATTGGGGCAGGGAAACCGTGATGGATACAAAGTCGCTCACCATTGGGCCTACCCGGTCTCGCCTTGGACGCACACATAGACACCCAAGCCATAATTAGAGTTCAGAATCCTTAATCCTGAAGTACGTGTACCATAATTATGATTCACATACCATATGTAGACAGTGGTAATATCATAGTGTACCATTCACAAATTATTATAAAGAAATATATAAATTCCATGTCAATGAAACAAATAATTTGAAAACCACTCATTATTGAAAAAACTATTTCGTCAGAAGCTTGCAAAGAAAATAGTTTTTGTTAGTTTTTAATATGTCAGTCGGAAGGTTGTAAAACCGCAAAAAAATTAAATCTATACATTACCGAAAAAATTATGCTAACGGTTATCACACGGTCTCAAAAGAGATATAATGCCATTAACAGCAAGTTAATATCTTGCTTATTCAAAGCACTTTCCGAAATTATCAGCAAGGAGACATCCTATTTATATATTTATTGTGATGAAGAGTCTTGTCTCATAAACGTTACCGGGCCGGAATAAATAATATAATGGGAAGCTTACCGAAAAAAACAAAGACGCTGTATGGGAATTGGCCCAGAAATATTTTTAAGATGCTTGCATCATGTTTGCTCTGCGATATCATGCAGATATTTCCAGCGATATCCATGTGTTATCCTAAAAAATATAGTGGGCCATTGTATTTTTTCTTTAGGCTATTCACTGCAAAGTGGGCACTCTTGAAAACGCTCTCATTTGGAATAATAGTCAATAATCATATTTTATTTTAGCCTTGAATGTTAACTTCGAGTGCGATAAAATAAACACACTGTGTTTATTACTTATATACCAGTATTTATTTAAAAAGTTGGTTAAAGGATTTTAAAAATGTCTGAAAGGAAAAAGTAACTAGATGCTCAAAAGTGATCACTTTACAGTGAACAGCCTATAACGGCAAACATTCTGTCTCAAAACGACACCATGCCATTAACACCTAGTAACATCTCGCGTATTCAAAACACTTTTTAAAAGTTTGTCGGCAAAAAGATATATTTATATCTTTATTGTGATAGGAGCCTTGTTTTGAAAAAGTTACCAGGCCGGAATCAATAACATAATGGCCAGCTTACCAAAAAGACAAAGATGCTGTATGGGAATTGGCCCACAAACATTTTTAAGATGCTTTCATCATGTTTGCTCTGCGATTACATGCCGACTTATTTTCGGGTTATATCCATCTGTTATCCTAAAAAATACAGTGGGCCATTGCCGTTTTTCTAATGGCTAGCAAACTGTTTCAAAAAAGACATACGCCGTTGTCAGATGGTTATCTTCTGGCATTGAAGCGACAGTTGCCGAGAGTTCAGGTATCGGGCCGACAATTTGCTGACAGGTTGTGTTTTCTGGGATATATATATATATATATACACACACACACACATACATACAAACAGAGGCTTATTTCACTTTCAAACTGTATGTAGTTTTATTTTCACTTAGTTTCTTTCATAAATCGTTTCTGACTACAGAAGTTGGCACGAATAAAATGCAGGGTTTCAGAAAAATGACATATTTGTCTTTGTATTGGCGCTGGTTGCCTTGTGTTAAAATGGTAGAACAGAAGGAATTCACCAATTTTTAGTGCATGACGTGTTGGTAATACATAAGAAAAGCTGATATAAAAATGTTATTATATCGCATGAGTGTTAACTTGAGATTGATAGTATAAAAAATTATGTGACGATGTTGGAAGGGATATTTCCTATATTTTTCAAAACAAAATCCAACTGTAGACGGAAGAGTTTCTTGGAAAGCTTAATGAAATCTGTTCCGCCCAGGGAAAAGTTTCCATGTGTCATTTACGTTATCATATCACCGAGGCGTGGTTCGCTGAGACGCTGGCTAACGATGCAGTAGTCATGGAGTAGAATTACAGGAAAAACGTGTATGACGGTGACTTACAGGTATATTGTGTATTTGGATGTAAGTGTTAACCGCTAGTCTGATCATTCAATCCGCATCAAACGAGAGCGAAAATAAATAACAGTTAAAAGAAATTCACCAATATTGACCCTTCTTTGGTTAGAAACAATTGCTGATGGTATGACTGCTGCGGAGGACGAGGAGGAGGATTGTGAGAAATTTATGTAAAATTGTAAAATGTAAAATTGGAGGAAATATTGCTAAAGAATGATGGAGAGATTCCTGAGGAGGATTGCTTGATGAGAAAAGCAGTGTTTATTTTTTGATTTTTTTTGGAATTTGTGGATTTTATTGCGGTTTATAGAATTACTTTTGGGTGCAACGTTATCCGAGTTCATGGGTACGAGATCAAGGTCACGTTAATCCAAGTTTGCGGTGGTAGTCATTAACGTAATATTCTCGCTAACATTTATGAATTTTATCAATTTTTTCTCGAGTTTTGTTTTCAAGTTGTTTCAAGGTAATGGTTATATTGTCAAGGTTAAAGGTCGAGGTCACCTGGATCCAATATAGTATTAGTCACTACCATAATATGCTAATTGACTTTTAAGAATGTATTCAATTTTTACTGTTACTTTATTATCGAGTTTGTGTTTTCAAGGTCATCCAAGGTCATGGTTATAGTGTTAAGGTCATGGTCCCCTGGATACAAGATGGTGTAAGTAGTCAGTAAATATATATGCTTCCTGATATTAAATAATTTATTCCACTTCTACAATTGTTCCTAGGTTTTTTCGGGGATATCCAAGATCATAGTTATAGGGTCAAGGTCAAATATTAAGGTCACCTGGATTCAACAAGGCGGTTGGATGACGTCGTAAAATAACGGCTGGTCGGTTGAAGTTCTTCGTCACCTCTAAACACGGTTGTTAAAACTTATAATTTTATATATTTTAAAATTTTTTTCTTATTTTTGTAAATATAAGTTTTTAGGATTTTTTGATGTCAACATCATTCAGGGTCACGGGGTCACTAGCACGGAATATGGCAGTGGCGGTCAATAATATTATATGCTGGCTGACTTTTATGACTTTATTCCATTTCTACAATTTTCTTTGAGTTTTATATTCAGTCATGCAATGTCAATTACAGCGTCAAGGTCATGATAACCTGCTTTCAGCATGATCGCTAGGTGACATAATATGGTGGCTGCTCGGTCCCAGCCCCTCATTACACCTGATGTAAAAAAAATTTATAACAATTCTTTATCAATAATTTTTTTATTTTATAGATATTTGGGTTATTCAAATTTTTTGAGATTTCTTTCATTTGTAATATATTATTTGGAATTTTTTGGGTTATTGAAATATTTAATAATTCTTTGGGAGTTTTTGGGTTTAAGGTCATTAAAGGTCACAGGGTCAAGGTCAATGTCACCTGCACCCAATACGGTGACTAAGATGGCTGACAACCAAGCTGGTTAGTACTGACTCCGATCCTGGAACCCATGCATCGATTTGGCATACCCTGCGCCTATAAAACCAAAATGTTCGCCGCGGCTATGTTTGCTGGTCCTCATGGGTCCTCCCAAATCGCTTGATTTTGCTTAAAATTGCCTTTCTGCGGATTGTTTTTGTAGCTGGGCGGATCGGTGCTTTTTGAGGGGAAAATTGGAAATTTCTAAGAAAAAGGGGACATTTTTAGTAAAAAAAAATGATCTTTTTGTGAAAAAAGGGAAATTTGTAGGGAAAAACTAAATATTTAGGAAAATTTAGTCGATTTTGAGGATAAAAGGAAAAGTTGGAAGAAGAAAAGGGAAATTAAAGACGGCTGCTTTTGGCTCTGCGGCTCCGAATCCCCAATCTCTTATGTCCGACTGGTCTATTTCCTTCTACTTACATATATGTACGTGTGTGTGTGTCTTTTTGTGCTAAATAAATCTTTCATAAGCAAATTTATTGATTATATTATTATCTATTAGCTGAGACAACGATTGAGCATGAAGTCGTTTTATTGTTCTACTGCTCTCGTAAGACGGAGACTTTCTAACTTTTTACCATGGTATGTTAAAAAAAATGGAGCAAAGTGAAGCGGCCTGTTAACAAATAGCATGCTTGTAGCTTCATATTTTTAACTAAAACAGTTAGAGCCCGATATTACTTCACAAGTATATAAACTCCTTGCAGAATGGAGAAATTGGAATTTTATATTTCGCCGTATTAGTTTCGCTGTCCCTTCATAAATACTTAATATCTCCTCGTGCAAAAATACAAGAACATTTTTGGTATGTTTCCTATGCTGTAATGGAAGTTTTTAACCTATTGATAGTATTGAGAATTTCCCACACGCCAGGCTACATATATAGATAAACTATACCATGAAGAGTTGGTAACTTCAGTATGTATTTTACCCTTCCTTGAAAAGGATTAGAAATCTTCCAATGGATGCACGGGAGAAGAAAACTTTATCACTATTGCTTTGTCAGAAGTGTATATAGTGTTAAGGAATATTTGTTCAAATGCGGCATTGTGCTCAACCGTAAGGCAGATATCTTTGATGGTGTAAACTCTAGCTGGCTCTACCTCAGACAAGGGATGATGTGTGAAATGATCGTGAAATGATCTCTAATTCAACAGCTTTGACAAGAACAAAAACGGATCGCTCACGGAACGTCGCACTTCTCGAACGTCGCACGAAGAGCAGAAGGTCCGAAGAGGAGACCCTTATTTGTCCATTGGATAGCTACCTGCAGGCAGCTAACGGACCACGACGAGCAACGAGGAAAACATGCCTAAGCGCCGTTATCCATCCACGTGCCACCTGTTTACGACTTCTCCATTAAGAACTCCTTCTTCGATAATATTTGCCCTAAGTAATACACTTGCAAATACAGGTCAAGAATTTTCCTATTGTTATGTTTCTCATAGTAGCGCTGTTAATCGTTTTAAAAATGTTCTGAGGTAGCATCAACGTAGTTGTCAACTGTATAGGCAAGTTAACAACAAAATAAGTAAGTAATGTAACATTCTTTTTACTTATTTCATATGATTTTTATTTTACTTCATACGGTCAACCGAATACATTAAATGTGCTCCAAATTTTCTCCTTACTTTCACACAAAACTGAAATATTATTAAATAGGCAGTAATTTGAAAACATTTATGCCCATACAACGACACGGAAGCGAAAGAAAGAAACACGAATCACGTAATGGTAAGAAGTGATGTATTAGGATTAAAAAATTAAAACACGTTCAACTGCAAATAATTCGAAACGCGTATTCCAACTCATAAAATGCGGAAATACAACTTACATGTCGCTTAAAATTCCAATTGAAAAAACTTATACTAATATATTTTAACCATTTAAATAGCAGGTAGAATAAACCACAATTGATGTTTTAAAAATTGTTATACTAGGCTCCTATTTTATGAATATGCCTAATAACTAGGGTAGCGCAATTTCGCTAAAAGATTTCAAGACAAGTTATATTTCAAAACAGTAGGTTTATTTACCTATTTTGATTGGCTGAATTAGTTTTGGCCACGTGTTAACTGTACACGAATCACGTATTAGCCGTACTGATGTTGCCAAGTTCTAAGTGGCCCTGTCAAATATGAAAACGCCTTTTCAAGCAGATAGCAACCTGTTGGGGGTTTCTAGCATTTAAGTCTACCGTGTACCCTTATTTTTTCGCGAAAAATCACCAGCTCTAATAATAACATTATTCGCCACAAAAATTAAATTCCAAAGCAGTGAAGTTATGATATATATTTTTCCTTCTGATTTTTTTCTTCTCTCGTACCTCACATTTATTTGAGCCTATAATGCAAACCATGACGTTGATTTATTTTGAGAATAGTGTTGCATCAAGCTCAGAAGTAAGCGATTTTGTTGTTGGTAAATTTAGTATAAAAAGAAGTTATAAGGTATGCTGGCTTGGAATTAGGAGATTTTGTTGTACGTGAAAAAATGGAGAAGTTGTTAAGTATGTGGCTTTGATAAACAAAGTAATTTATTTTGTTCAACTCGTTCAGTAGCGAATAAATTTATGAACTCACGTGTTTCAAACGTTTATTTTTTTAGGTGCACTGTACTTGTGTGGAGCGTGCTTCTCGTATCCAGAGAGCATGCCGTGTGTTACGTATGTCAGTATTAACCATTCCCAAATTAGAGGAGCAGAAACGTCAACAAATCAGATTTCTCACGAGGACAACGTTTAAAACACAGGTCACTGATGCCTTGTTGTACAGTTCCAGCCTCCATAAGAAACGTGTCCTCAAACTTGGAACCAGGAACTAAACTGGTTGAACTGGGAATTTTGATAATTTAAATTTATGTTGCTTTGAAAATGAAATTAAGTGGTTTTCTTTAACATGACTTATTTTAAGATTTCAATGAGTGACTTAGATATTATTATAACTGTATGGAAAAATGTATTGTTCCAGACATATTTAGCAACAAATTATCTAAAATTAATTCGGGGACAATATTTACACTAAAATCTGAAGTGAGTTAATATTTTACAAACGTACAATCTCAGAATTTGAGAAAATACACAGCTTTTTATTCGGGATTACATAATAAGTATTAAAAGAACAATTTGAGCGTTAAAAAAATACGCAATTCCAAATGTTATTTGAGTACACAATTTAAATCTAACTATTTCAATATTTATAAAAAAAAAATTTTTTAAAACTTAGTTCAATTATTTGAAAAATAAAAATTCCAGCGATTGGTAAAAGGCATTCCCCATAAATCTGAATCACAAGTTTAGAAAAGAAATATAATTTACATAAATATGATTCCCGTAAAAAAATTTTATATCGGCACAGTGAGAAAATTAAAAGTACTATAAATTGCTTCAAAATCTGAATTAATAGTACATTAAAAATTATTCATTTCGTCATATTATTCAAAATGCTTGAAATCTGAACTGAACTATTGCTTGATAATAACGTCCTTGATAGTAAATAGAACATATTAAGAATTTACTTATGTCAAAGGATAAAAAGCAACATTAATATTCTAATCTAAGAGCGAAATATAGCTTTTTTGAGAATGTGCCACGAAAACTATGTGAAGTTGTGAAACAAATGATATATGTAGTCACTGAAAATAAGTACACTTTCAGTATAAAATAAACTTGTTGTCACATAAATTAACATTTTTGGATTTAAATTTACATATTATTATTGAAAAAGAAAGACTGGGATTTTTAAAACAAAATATATATGCATTTTGTTGTTTTCAGTGATGCAGTGAATTAAAATAATTATCATCTAATGTAATACAAATCATATATTAAACTGGAAAATTAACAACTGCGAAGAGAAATCAATTACATGAGATTTTCAAGGAAATTTAAAAGTTAATTTTATTCTTTATGATGTGATTATTTGCAGAATTACCGTAGATATTCTTTATTCAAGTATATGAAAAATAATGTTTAAAATCTAAGATCTTAAAGAATATGAAATTTGTTAATATTCGTTGGTGGAATTAAAATTGCTAAAGGTTATTAAATAAAACTAAATTTGGTTTATCTTTGAATGAATATAATTACTTTAATTAATAAATGTGCGACTACGCACACAAATATCAGGACTAAATGTTCAATACCAGTAAATAAAATAAATGCGCTTGATAATCACATACCTAATAAGACATTGATAGATACAAAAAAGAAAGTTTTAGAGAAAGCATTATAAACTAAGATGTGAAAGCCATTAAGAATGATTTTCCCTCGAAGTATAATTTTCTAATGGTGCATCACATTTAAAGCGAATGATATCAATGATTTATTTCTGCATTACAGAAAAACTGCACATCACCAAACACATGAACGTCACCAGTGGTGGTCCGCGATGGTGTAGTGGACAGGCTACTCGCCTTCCTCCCAGGAAGGCTTGCCTTGGGGGATTCGATGCTTGGCGGGGTTGCTCCCGGATTTTCTCTCACACGTGGGAATCGTGACGGACGATGCCCTTGGTCCCGCGGGTTGTCTCGAGCTTCTCCTGTTTCCCCCATCCTTTCAATCCGGCTCTGCTCTATACTGACCTATCGTCACACTCATCGTCTCTCAAGACCTCGAAGTTAAGAGTGGCCCTAATATCTTCACTCGCCTTAAGTCGATTTCATTCTAGCATAGTATAAATATTTGCACATAAATCTAATTTGACTAAATATGTTAACAATCAGAAATGTAGCAATTTTGAAAAAGAAATAGTCTCAAAAAATGAAATTAATGATTATACTACAAAAGAAAATTTTGTAAATTTTTCTGAAAGAAGAAATAATAAAATTAGCATAGAAAAATGTTAAATAGTCTTATTCCTAAAGCTGTTTACAAGATATTTGAACTATAATAAAAAAATAATAATATATTTCATAATGTTATGCTTTGAAAACAGAATTCAATTATGGTCATGTCAGGATGAATCTTTTGAAGATCTAGATTTGTCGCTATTCTGCCTTCGTTTTTCTTTGCCGCGAGTGAAGAATTCGTGGAACCCGTAAATTTACAGAAGGCAGGGCATTAATTATGTGGAGCTTACAATTCACGGAGGGCGCTGGCTGCCCGAGAGTTCAGTGTTGTACTTCCGCACAAGTTGCAGTTTCACTGGCGCTATGCAGCCCAGCCTATTGTAAAACGTGTGCACTAGAGTTACTGGCCAAGCGCGCAAGTTCATCAGCTGGCGTCTGGTAAATCAGTGTTCTGTGCCGCAAGGCACGAGATGGCGCGTTAGTAAGAGGTCGAGGAGAGTCGTTGACCAGACAGTAACCCGAAAAGTTGCCTTTGGTGCTGGGTTAAGGATAGAATGTAGCTTAAGTCTAGGCGGGCTTTGGCATGGCCAAGTGCGTGAGTGATTAGTTATGCATTTTATTTGTGCGCCGCGGGATAACGTAGAAGCCGGTGAGCGCAATATGAAATTGCAGGATCGCAGTGTAGTGATTAGTTAGATATGTGGTCGGTCCAGCCATTGGAGATGTTGCCCCTTCTTGAGGCACAGGAGGGGCAGGCACGGTTAGTGAGGGACTAGAGAACAGTAAAGTAGCAACTGCTTAAGTTAGGTTTAATGTAGAATCCCTTAAAGGTAGACGACCAGCTGAAGTTAATTTGTTAAGATTATTCTACACAGGCTGCACTGGCAACGACACTTAGGCTTAGTGGCACTCAGACTTAGTGATACTCTGATGTCATTGGTACTCATCTGTTTAAATGTCTAGCGTAGTGTGAGTTAATAAGTAATGATGATTTATATCTGTTAGTGGCTGATGTGATAAATGTAGCAAATTAAGCCATTATACAGGAATTTATTTTGGATGAGCGTCATATCGTTACTTAATGATTTAGAGATCCCCGCCTTCCGTAAGTATGAGTTAATGGATTGAAAGTATACACTTGTTGATTATGACTAAGCAACTCCCACTCAAACCTCTCGTAAGAAAGCCAAGACAAAAATGAACGAGAGTTCTCTTGGTGCGTAAGGCCTCCGGTTTACCAGTTATGTTTTGTCTACCATTTGAGCTGAAAAGGGTAAAACTCTGTATTTTACGACGTGAGTTGCAGATATGGAAATTATGACAATATACAAACATGGTAAATGATATATTAAGAAAAATGTTGCTTTTAAAATAAAATTGATTGTACTGCAAAGGAAAAAAATTTGTAATTTGATCAAAGATATTTTTAAAAATAGTTAAGTGATAGTTCATACTCCAAATGAAAATTTGATAATCTTGAAGAAAGACTTAAAATTTATAATAGAACTTAGAAAGTTAATTAAATGAAATATTTGATAATATTATTATAAAGTTGTTAAACAATGAATAAATAATATATTAATAAAAAAAATTTATGGCTCTCTAGAAAGACTTAAGATGTATCATAAAAATTTAACCAATATATTTAATGACTAAAGTTTATAATTTTTAAAAAGATGTCGCTTTAAAACTTGAATTAAAAGACTATATTAAAAATGAACACTATAATGAAATAAAAAAATGTTGTTCTTGTGAAATTAATTTAAATTATTAGGTCTATATAAAAATGAAAAATTGGATAAAATTAAAAGTGATATGTTTAAAACAGAATTGAATTAATATGTTGAAATAAAAATAAATCACGAAGAAAATAAATTTATATAACATGATACAGGAATAATAGACAACTTAAAATATACCCATATATGCTTATGTTGGAGAAAATGTGATTTAAATTATTTTAGTAAATGTAATGCATACAACTAAACTGATCTTGCAATACGAAATAAATAATTAATGAAATACTTCAAAATAAAATTTATACATAAGGATGTATAGGCTATTCATTTTGTTGGAGAATTAATATTTTATAAAACGCTGTCAAATTATTTAAATTACTGTGCAAAAAATTTAAACAAAAATATAATTGAAAGATTTTTCTTAAATAATTATAAAAATATATTAATAGCATTAAAAAAATTATTTGAAAAGTTGTTCCTATTCCTATTATTCCTAATGATGTAACTATAGAATCGGTTGAGTCGAACAGAATACAAAATTAAATAAATATACAGACATAAACAGTAAAAAAAAAAAGCTATTCATTTTACATTACATGCAGTATAAAGTCATATTCATTTAAATTTTATTTTAGTGTTTTTAATATTAATACAGATATTGATGATTCATTTAAAGATATTTGGAAGAGAACTTTGTACAGATTTTCAAAACCATTTCCTATTAAAATGGCATTCAAATAACTTTGAAAAAAAAATGATGAAACTCAAATAACGAAAAGATTTTCAAAAAAAAATATATGAATATTTAATGTTTTTAAAAATATAGGATACTTATGTTATTAAATAAATTTATCATTTATTTTATTAAATGTAAAATAATACTTATTTTTAAAAGTGTAAGAAAGAAACTACAAACATTGGTATAAAAATTGTAAATACGTCAAATGGAAAAATATATAACTAATAATAGTTATGTAAGTAGTTCTAAAAATTATGAGAAAAAATATTGCCTCCCCCTTCTCCCCATGAAGTTATAGTTAATTTATCATGTAAACTGCAACGAAAAGCATTCCCTTGAAACTAAATTATTAAATTTGCAATTGATGATTTTCGGTAACCTGATTTATTGAAAAGGAATCAGAAAATTTAAAAAATTTATATTAAAAGATATAAATCTATTTCAACTGTCTTTGATGTTTTTCTTTACATGGTTTTGCTATTCCAGTTGAAGAAAAATCTGGTGAAAATATTATAAAAGTTTCGAAAAAATTTTAAAGTATTATTATATTAAAAATTTACTAACTGGTAGTCATATAGGATAGAATTGTATAATGATATATAAAATTAAGTAATGTAGAAATATAAAATTAGTGCTGTTAAATAAATTTAAAAACTTAAAAGATTTAACACGCAAATATAATACTACAAATACTGAACTATGAAAGTGAAACCTGCATTTGTTAATAAAGAAAATCCCAGATGATAAAAGCTTATCTATGGTCACTGAATATAAGGTTGGTGCTATATTTAGATTTAGTAAAATAGAAAAACTATTTGAAATATTGTATACACAAATTTGTCAACACACATATTTACAATTGATAAGATTTTTAATTATTGTGTTCCTCCTTATATTTCATAAGATGAGTACAATAAAATAATTAAAAGAATATTTGATGTCTATTAAATAATTGAAAATAATTATATATATATTTAGTCGAAAACGTTTTATGACATAAAGATGAGCAAACGTATGTTAAATTACTTGGATTTGACCATTCATGTGTTAGATAGAATAACGAAAATTCTGTTTCATCAAAATAATTCCAAATATTTTTTTATTGTGTCAGCACACAATCCGAACGCCACAGTGTGGTCCGAAATGTAGCAGTCCGCCCCAAAAATCAGAAAAACCTTGTGAATTAATTGTCTCTCTTTACATCACACGAAAACAATATTATAAAGTGTATTCATCTACTACACTACCAGGGGTAACACTTTTCTGTGCTGTGAGGAAATGATTTTTCTTTAATACTTCACAACTTGTTAAACTGCACAATAATTCAAAAACACGTCGTAGCGTTTTATTAAAATCAAACAATACACTATGAATTTTAGAAATGCCAGGAAATATTAATCGTAAATTTGGAACTTACATAAATGCATTATGAGTAATTTTCAAAACCACAGAAGCTTTCGGAAAGTAAAGGAATTATTCATTTTATAAGTGTGTCACACACACACACACACACACACACTCACTCTCTCTCTCTCTCTCCCTCTCTCTCTCTCACACACACACACACACACACACACACACACACACACACACACACACACCCTCTATTTAAAAAAAAAATAGTGCAAACTGAAAAATAAAGGTTTTACATTATATCTAAGCAACCATTCAGCCAATTTTAACCAAATTTGGCACATTAGCAACACATGAAGTAAGCTTTGAATTTATAATCTGGTAATATTATTACTTGGTCATTTTGTAAGATAATGTAACATGAAAAATAACGCTTTTATGTTATATCTCGGTAACTCCAAAACCGATTTGTGCCATATTTGGCATACATGTCATAATTTTGTAGACCATGTGCATATATGCATTTTATAAGGTTAGGAGACTTATTTTCAAAATGGCGGCAATAAAGAAATTTTAGGTTCATTTGCAAAATCTGCAATAAAGTTGAACTAATTTTGACCAAATATTGTTATGCTGAAAGTATATTTTTTAAGAATTAAATGTCTCAAAACATAGCCTCTTTGGCTCGCCATTTTGAAAGATCGCACGACGTAAAAATAAGGTTTTAATGTCATATAACAGGAAACAATAAACCTATTCTTACTACATTTGACACTCTAGTAATACTACAGTACGTCATATTAACTGACATGTTTTATTGGGTTTGACTATTATTTTCGAAATGATGGCAACATAGACATTATAGACTATTATGTTATATATATGAAAACATGTAACCAATTTCAGCATAATTTTGAATGCTGGCAGTATCTATTCAAAAATCAAATATGCTAATATATAGGATGTCCCATTTATCTAGAGCACCCACAATAACTGCGTACCAGGGCTCCAAATCAAAAAGTGTTTCGCACAAAAGGTTGTATAACTGGAAAGGGGAAATAATATTGTAGTGGAGTCAGCCTTGTAGCATTATTTATAAGTGTGAAACAATAACTAACATCACAATTTTAAATGACACCATGTATCTATTAGTCAAAAGTTCAATGAAGCTCGCCAAGAATGCATCACAATATACAATTATAACAAACAGAATGTGAAAAACTGCCACAGATATTGGGACTCATAAATATTCGTTAAGACCCATTATATGATGCCTCGCAACACGATTGTGCTGTATGGTACAGTACAGTATGATGTTGATGCTCTGCATTTGATGTAGAGGTGATGTAAACAGTGCAGTTACCGAGAGTTTGGAACCCCATTCCACACAGGTTACGCTTAGAGGAAACAAAGGAACACACAGGGCGTGACGTGACAACTCAATCAGTTATCCGTGTGCAGTCGAATACAATACACTGCAAGCGAGAGTTGTTGTAACGGAAATGCACTCCAACAAACGAGACAGAAGAGATACTGCTCACCTATGGAGAATGTAAGTTACCAGATAAATGTGTTCGCATGATTTTACAGTACAGTGTAATACCTTCAAGTGAATTGTACTGAAACACACACACACCCACACACACATTCGCACAGTTATATTAAACAGGTGGAAAATTAAAAATGATAACCATTAAAGCAGCGATGTAGAAACACCATATGCACATGGGGCACCGATAGAGGGCATTAAATGCAATGATTAACACTGATATGCTGTGGACATAGTAGGCACCGCGTACTAGGCATAACATTTCTGAGCCTGACCCCAATACTACTGTAGTTGACTCAGCGAAAGAGTAATCTGTTGTTTAAGCATCAGCTTGTGTGTAGTAAGAATTTTAGACATGCCACAATGGCATAGACTACCACACTTTGTGCAAATAACGGAATTTGTATGAGGTCATATTGTGGGCCTGAGGAAGCTGGATGGTCGCGTAGGATATGAAGTGTCTGCTGTGCATCATTGGTGGTGCCAATGGTCCAACGATGGTGCACATGCACATTGACCTAGTTCCGGACAGCAGTGGCATACAGATACCCACCTGGACAGTCGCATCACGTGAACAGTCATTGCTGATCGCACGCCGACCGCCGTACAGATTAGCGTCACTGCTGTACACATGTTGTCAGCTAGGACCATCACGAACTGTTTGCTGGACGCTGGGCTACAATCAAGGGTGCCACCCAGCAGAATTCCTGTTACACCTCATCACCGTGCAGCCCGCCTCGAATGATTTCGCGGACGATGCAACTGGAGAGGGGAATGGCACGGAGTTGGGTTAAATGTTGTGAGGAGATTCTGCCTTGATGACAGTGACGAGCGTTTGCCAATACGGCGTCGACCAGGAGAGCGACAACACCACAATCAGAGTGTTTACGGCAGCGACATACAGGACCAACTCCTGGCATCATGGTCTAGGGAGCAATAGCCTAAAATGAATGTGCACATCTGGTGTTTGTTGATGGAAAACTTAACAGTAAACGCTACATCCAGAACACCATCCAGCCCATTTTGTTGCGGTTCCTACAATGCCAAGAAAATGTCTTCTTTCAGCAGGACAATGCCCATGCACACACGTATCATGTTGTCCACCGTTCTCTCGAAGGTGTTCATCAACTCCACTGGCCAGCACGATCACCCAACCTGTCTCCCATTGAACATGTGTGGGACATGTTGGGCTGGTGTTTGGTGCGAATTGAAATGCCGGCAACAAACCTCCACAAATTGAAACAACAGGTGGAATTAGCTGTAACACTATTTCCCAAGATGATATTCGACACCTTTGTAATCTTCTCTATGCACGATTGCAGGACTGCATCGTCACTGAGGGAGGCTACACAACATAATGACATTGGTTTTCAAGACACTCTGTAGCCTCTGCCCATAGGTGTACGAACATGTGATCATTGCCATATACACTAAACTACCTGTATAATTATTCAATACAACCTTCATTCTTATGGGACCATCGAACCCGGATGTTCATTTTTTATTTTCCACCAATGTATTACCATTATAAATAGCTTGGTTTGCTCACTCGTCGTTCATTCTGTTGAAGATCGGAGTAATGTTAATCAGACAGAGCAACTATATAGAGAACAATAGCCAGACAAGAACCCAATGTCCAGACAGATGTTTTGTTATCTTGTTGTGAAACTTTGTGAAATGGGTAATTTGGACCCACAGAAACACATTCGTCGTAGAACTCGCACAGATGAAACTGTTGAGGTTGCTGTTTTAGCTGTTGTAGCCGTTATTCAGCTTGTTAACACACACCAAAATGAAGCCGAAATTGGCATTCCGGAAACAAGCGCACATTGCATTCTTAAGCGCCATAGATTCCACATATATCATGTAGACTTACATAAATAACTGTAAAGGAATGATTTTCATACTCACGTATAGTTCTGTCAATGAGCACAGCATCTAATTTTCACCAAACCCGAACGTTTGCCGGATGTTATTTGGCCGCTGAATGGTCATTCTCCAACTCAGACTAAGTGAATACGAGGAACATGCGTTATTGGGCCGTCGATAACTCATGGTGGTTTTGGCAGGTAGACCATCAGCAACAGTGGGATGATTAGAAATAAGATTATAAGGTGTTATATTGTGAATAGTAACTGAAACGACAGGGAGTGTGCCCTTTCAATCAAATAATTCTTCTTAGTCTTCTGGAGGAGTTCCTCTAAGGAACAGAATGGTAATTAGGTACCTGCACGATGGATTGCCATCACATAATACCGTGTATGCACGTCGTATTCTGGACCTAGCGTATCCTGCTAGGTGGATTGGTCGAAGAAGACCAGTTCAGTGGTCTGATCAGTCTCCTGACCTTACACCCCCCCACCCAACATTTTTATTTGTGGTTACCTCAAAGGCGCTGTGTGTGCTTGTAAAGCTCTTCAACAAGCAAGACTTGAGCAGTGTAGTAATTGATCCAGCGACCAGACATGTGTACCACTGCCAATGGGCACCACTTTGAACATCTAACGTGAATGTTCTACCTCTCGCAGTACCCATATGGATTGTACTAGAAATAGGCAGTAAACATCCCCCTTTCTGTTTTTTTTAAATTTAGTGTTCATGTTATGAAAGTGTACGTTGCACTACATGTTTAAATGGGTGTTGATGAGCTGCATTTAATTTTTGTCCTATAAATACATGGTGCTAATGAAACTGATTTTAGTACTAATATCTTACTGATAAATAACGATAAAAGGCTGACTCCCCAGCAGTATTGCTTTACCCTTCCAGTTATACAACCATTGTGTGAAACACTTTTTCATTTGGAGTCGTGGTATGGAGTAATATTGTGGGTGGTCAAGGTAAACGGGATAGCCTCTATAAACTCATTTGTCAGTCGGTTTGAAAGAGAGCACTATGTGAAAGATGAAACTTTTGTGTCCTATATTGTGAAACAACTAAATGATACCCACCAAATTTGGGATACGAGTTATACTTTTGAAGTCCATCTAATTTTACATTCCCTAAGGAGGAAGTCACATATTTTCAAAATAACAACGATGTAAATGTTTGAGGTTAGTAAGCCATATTTCCCAAACAATTTCAACGAACTTTAACATGAAGCAGTGTCTATGACAAACATAGAATATTCTATTACTGAAATATATATTACAAGAACGATATGTGCTAACTCATAATCACATTTTCAGCCATTTCGTAAGCTAGTGCTACATAAATAAAGTTTACATGTTATCTCGGTAAACAATTAACGAATTCCTACTCAATTTCCCAGATAATTAGTACTCCGGCAGGTAATATTTAATTATATGTTTTAGGTATGTCAGATGGCGACCATATTGTAATTTTAGCTTAGAAAGTTATACCGTCGAAACCATATAATCAATTCCAACTTACCATTTTATGCTGGCGGAAGATATTACAACTATGAATGATATCTAAGTAAAGCAACTTATTGTCCGTCATTTTGTAAAATAGCACTACATGAATAAATGAAGTTTTTATGTCATATTTTATGAGACAATTGATCGATTCCTATCAAATTTTAAAAACAAGTAGTACTTCGGCAGTTTATATAAAATTGTCGGTTTTGTTATGCCAGGCATTTATTTTAAATATATCGGACACATAACAATTTAAGCTTAGAACACTATATCGTCGAGACCATGTATTTAATTTCAATTTGTCTAGGTATGCTGGTAGTATATATTACAACACTGAACGACATATACACGAAGCAGACTTTGTCCACCATATTGTAACATAACACGATATGAATAAATGTATTTTTATGTTATATCTTGAAAATGAATTGAACTATCCCTACCAAATTTGGCAACTAATTTGCACTGCAGCATGTGGTTTAAACTGGTAAGTTTTAGTAGGTTAGTCAATGATTTTCAAAATGTTGGGTATATTAATATTTAGGTCAATAAGCTCGGGGGAAGATACAACATTTAAGGGGTTTTGTGGCCATAACAATTAAAAACATGTACACACAAAAATATAGCTATAGGGTACTGTTTTCGGTGGACATTTGCCCATGTCAATAATGAAAATGTCTCCTAAAATAAAATGTATAAAAAATAATGAACGAAATGTTAAAACCTGCACGAGGTGGCATGTTCATCCAGCAGTGCGGGTAAGATGCCACGCAATATGGGGGAAATTGCTGCCATCTGTAAGTAAAAATGAAATAGATGGCGAATGCATTACAAGAAGAAACTGTATTAAATTGTAGAGTAAAGATCACATAAACAATGACAAAAAAATAATTTGGGTTATAAAATACAGTTTAAGATCATCATGGCACACCTAACACTTGTCGCAATGAAAATGGTCTGAACTGCAATCTTTGTGAAGTCATTTCCTACATGTAGCTCACTGAATCCAGTCACACTTAGGGCCATTTAGCATTGAAGTACCCATTACATATAATACAAAAGTCATCACTTCCAATCATTTCATTTAGTTCATAGTCACTGTTACTCTCCGGGCAAGATGCATCACTACACGAAGTCGATGGGCTCACTTTCCTTTTTCTATTCTTTTGGGGAACAGGCTAGGCCATTTTTTCATAGCTTTTCTTTCCTTTATAATTGCTTTTCAATTTACTTTTTCTTGTCATGTTTTGATTTCCGCATATCCGTTAGTCCTTGTGGTGTGTTCAGGACTACTGCTGTCTCCTTCTCCCGACCAATTGGCTTAGGCATCCTAAGAACAGGGACAGGCATTATTTCATCGAAAGAACTCTTACTACCATCCTCCCATAGCGAGTGCGACACATCATTAGCAGGATAAGATAACTCATTTACGGGAGCATTTGCACAAGACGCTCTTATCGATACAGTAGGCCTATGTGTCTGGCCATTGTCTGAAAGAGTGGCAGGAGTTTCACTTGCAACAACTTTAGCAACGCTCTCTGTTGTATTTTCGTGGTTTCCAGAAGCATTGTCTGATACAGGGAATGCGTGAGCTGGAATTTTCTGTGGGTTGTAAGGATAGATGCCACAAGCAGCAAATCTTGCAGTACCATTTCCTACTGTCGCGGCTGTGCTCCAAGCTGTATTCAACAATGTTCCAAACTGGAGTCGTGTCAGTTTTTTCCCGGGGTTGCTATGTATACAAGTGTTCACATCTTGGTGCCAAAAAGTGTTCGAAGGTTTAAAAAATGACCGTTCCAAGGGTTGCAAGTATTGGACTCTGTGGCTAGGAAGGCAGAGTAGTATTACATCATTGTCTGCAGCAAAGTCCAGTACATCGACTTCATAATAGTGGGAACTGTGGCCGTGTAAAATAAGCAAACACCTTTCTGCTTCCTTACGAGGTACAAAATGAATTTGTAGCCCGTCTAAAAATCCCTCAGCATTTACATAACCAGACATTCCATTCATTCTGACGTATGACCGAGGGGGCATACCATCTTCAAATTCGGGCTTCTTTCGTTTTCCTTTAAAAATACTGTACGGGGGCAAGAAGTTAACTTCAGCATTGCAGCAAGCAATTACACCTATCGTCTCACCTTTTTCCGCAGAAGTAAAATGGTGAACATCTTTGCTGCCCTTATCACTTTACCTGGATTATTGTTAGTTGGAAGACCACACTCGTCCATGTTATAGATTTTTCTAAGAGTGCTAAGAAGATCGTTTTCCTGGCAAACACTCAAAAGCAATTCAAAGTACCTGTCAACATCTTTATGGCACATTACAAACCCACGTACGACGGAGATGCCCTGTGCCTTCCTAATAGTCCGTTCAGGATGATGTTTCAAAACTATATGTAGCCAGTCATAGCCAGCTAATTTAGAATGAGCGTTGGACCTATGCTTCAAACCATTCTTCTCAGCGAAACAGAAAACTATTTACTGAACGGTTTTTGGTGTTGGTGAAAATGAAAACAGCTTCTTCTAGGCGTTGCACATCCTTCACTAAGACTGTTTCGTGTTGTTTTCCCAGGCAACCTAGAACAAGTAATGTTCTGATGCAGGTTGGCTTGTACATGTCAAAAATATAAAAATATATAATATCTTATTACACTATAAACTTACCTGCAGGTCCAGGTGCTTCTTTAGTAATATTTCCAGCTTCAATTCGTCTTTTAAGGATCCTGTGGGTATGTGATAAAACTAGGATGGATTCCATATGGTCATTTTCCCGTTTTCACATCTTCTAAAGCAAGTAATAGTTTTCCTTCCGACCATGCTGCGCTATCCGTGTTCCTCTCATAGGCATGGTCTGTTGAAAAAAAGGGTGATGATTAATACTTTTGGTAAAAAAAATTAATTAACAATAATAATGTTTTTGTTATTATCAATATGAAATAATATTCTACATAGTGGGGGAAGTTGCCACTCATGTTTATTTTATCCGAATATTCTTAGGTGGGAATCGTTACACTGCCATTTTTTGCGTTAAAAAGTGTTTCTACTTCGTATACCAAAAGTTTAGCAAATGAACATAAATGTATTTTTACATGTCTTTCGAGAACATAATAAAATATTATAAAACTGGTACTTACGTGGTAATATCTTCGAATAATTTACCATAAAAAGATAGAAAACGAAACTACATTACCGTCCTCGTTATGGCTGCTTCTTCACTGGCAGCACTGTACCTCCACCCGTCTAGAGCTGCTAGTCGTTTTGCTTCGCAACTACAAGCTTTCTAGCGTCTTCTCACAAATGGCATCTTCCCCCGAGTTACCTTATATTTTGTTAACGAAACACTTTTCGTATACTGGCTGTATAAAATACAACCATAAAATTTGTCTGTAATTGTTTTATTTCTCTGCCATTTTGTAAGATAGCCTCACCATTTAAATCAAGTCTGTATGTAATATCTCAGAAAACAATCAACCCATTCTTAACAAATTTTGCGAATGAGTTGTGCTGTGGTAGGACATATAACTTTTATATATTCTTTAAGTGTTACAGATGTTTATTATCAGCATTCTGGCTATTAAATAGTTTTATCTTAGTGTACTATATCTATGAAACTATTACATTGATTTTATTTCAACTTTATATACCGCCAGTATATAATCTTCGAATGTGCTATAAATAAGTTTTTGTCCTCCATTTGTGAAAATAGTCACATGAACAACAGGAATGTTTTATGTCTTATATCCCAGGACTAGCCAACAAATTTTCACCAAATTGATCATAAATGTAGCGCTATGGATGGCCATGAAAAATCATCTTTTGTAAGTGGCTCAGCCACATATTTTCGAAATGATGGACTTGTCAATATTTTAGGCTAGTATATCCTATAATTCTAATCATAAGAATGATTAATTTGTAAGTTGATACTCGAATCCGACCTCTGCAGTGCAGTTGATAGCACACTAGTTATGTTACGAAGTTTTCTGGGTTGGAGTACCAGGTCAGTTATGTGTGTGTATTTGTAGTATTCTCAATACTTGTGCATAAGGTTCTAGTTTTATCGATGAAGTTATTGCTTTCAGCGAGAAAAATCCTACCTACCAACTCAGCTTTTAGGAAATTATTTTAAAATGGATTGCCTTTATGTTGAGGAAGGTAAGCTGATTTATTAGGTTTATGATATTTATTGTAAATTATCAAAAAACCTGGGGTGAGCCAGCTCTGCTGTTTATATACTGCTTGTTGAAACTTTCCCCACTAATTTTCTGAATAACCTGATACTAAAGTTGATTCAGTTAAACTCTGAGATTTGTACAGTACACATTGTAACGCCTGGTAAATGCCGCATTACTTATGTACAGAAAGACAGACATTTTGTTAGAAAATGCAGATATTTGAGAATATGATAATTTATTTTCTTTACGGTGTGTAGTTTGTTTTGATGTATTCTTTTAATTTGCATATGACCAGGATGTTATTTTTTTATGTGATTTGCATTTATATCGTATTTTGCTTAGATATGTATGTTTCCAGTTTTTTCTTGTATGTGTAATATTTCATTAGCCATGTTTGTTTTGCAAGCTATAGGTCGGTGCCATGGGGAACCTATTGTGTTGATAGTTTATGTAAGTAACCGCTCTGTGTTTGGCCTCATTGCTGGAGTCATTTAACTTTTAGCTGGTTTTGTCACGGCAATATTGTGTTATAGCAGCTCCAGGCGGGGTGTGACACCTGTTGCGTGCCCAGTAGGATTTTCTCTAGTAGTGTTAGGGAAATTGTATTGTATTCTAAAGGTTTTTTTTTTTATCATCCTCCAGTTTTATGATTGAAAGCTTAGCAGGGGGAGGCTTACTGAATAACTTATAACCTAACTTAAATTAACACCCATGCCTTACCCGAGATTCGAACCCAGAGCCTTCCGCACACCAGATCGGTGGCTCACCAACCGACTGCGTCACGGGAGGTCGGCTGTTAGAGAAAGTTTACGTGAGTGCCGCAATTGTATACCAGATACAGGAGAAGAATATCGGGACGTTTTGCAAGATAAGAAGACGTCTGTTTCGGTCTGTGAAATATGTATAAGTTAGCTTAGTTCGACTTCCGTGATTTTATGAGTGGAGCTATAAGAGACTATAGGCCGAATGCCTAGGCCCGACAGCCTGCATCAAGGAAATATTGCTATTGGAGAATGAGAGACCTCGCAGTCCCACTACTGAGTTGCTGAGTCAGATTACTACATTTCCGATGCATGGGTCATAATATTTTCAGAAGTTACAAGTATCACAGCAATACAGATAACCACGGATATAATTTTTAGGCAAGCTAACTTCATACGCCATTTTATATAACCTACGCCTATTGCATTTTAGTAACTGACTTAACCCACAAGTACTGAGTTAGAAGAGCCCTTCTCCCAAGGAGATTGGTGTGAGCTTTGTTGGTTGAGAACTATTTATAATTCTAAAAGGGTGACCTATATTGATATATGATTTTAAGAGGCATAAATCACATGGCGTTTTCCTGCTTCCATTACTGTCACTACCATGTGTCCGATGTAATGTTAAGAATTTTTATATTCCTTACTGAAAATAATCTTAAAGCTAATACTGAATTTTAAGCAAAATAGTCTAGATAATTTACATTATTTTCAATAAAACTTTGAATTTTGATTTTAGATGGTATCATTTCTGGTAGAATATTCTGGTCTGCAGAGTTTTGGAAAGAGAATATGTGTTTGATGGCCGTGTTCTGTTTATCTAGTAATCCTCAACTGTGCGAGAGTATTTGATGGTATGTGTGTTACAAAATTCTTCTTGGTTCCTGTGGTTATCTCTATGGGTCCATGCGTGAAACATAACCTGACTACACTCACGTGGTTACTGTCACACTCTATGCTATAACGCATTAATCTGGGAATACTTCTCAGATCACACCAATCCCACTAAACACTTTTACCAATATTGGCAACCATGTAGCATGTGTGTGTGGTGTTACACAACATCATCACATTACAACATGCACAAGTACAAATAATATTATTTAATTTCGAGTATTTAGCCTTTTTGCTACTATTTGAAGTTGGCTACTTTTCCCTGTGGTTGGTTTGCTGTTGTACGTCCATTTGTGTTGGGTCTGCTGTCTGAGGCAGGCCTTGTTGGTCGATTTGAGGTTTATTTACTGTAAGGTCAACCATGTTGTCGATTTTAGGTCGGTTTGCTGTCTAAAATAGTCTTTGTTGGTCGATTTGAAGTTAGTTTACTTTTTGAGATTGGCATTGTTAGTCGATTATTAGGTCAGTTTTTTGTCAGAGGTCGGCATTGTTGGTAGATTTCAGGTCGGTTTCTTGTCTGAGGTAGCGCTCGTTGTTCTATTTCAGGTCGTTGTCCTGTCTACGGTCGGTTTAGTCGTTGGTTGGTAAAGTGAATGAGTGAAGAGATTTGGGCAGCTCTTAACAGCGAGGTCATTCGAGCCGATGAGGGTGATTAAAGTGATGATGGAGCGGAGCCGGAATGAGGGGTGGGGGAAACAGGAGGTCCCCGAGAAAACCCGCCGACCAACAGCATCGTCTGGCACGATTCCCGGTGACCCGACCGGGTATTGAACCCGGATCGCCTTGGTGGGAGGCGAGCGTGCTAATCGCTCATCCACTGTGGCCCCTGGCTGGTAAATTAGATATGACGAGTTGCAGTATGTAAATAAATCGTGATTGTGTTGAGCCATCTGTACTCACGAAATTACATAGAGGCTAACGTAATATATTTACTTGTATGGAGTTCAGAGTGAAAGTTACTACCTGGTTTAGGTGACTAAATTTCCGGATGCAAACACATGATACGTCCTTCTCCTGAAGGACGCATCAAAGAGGCAGTAAAACCACTTTATTTAATGTTTTTTTTCTTTGGTTCATAGCCAAAATCACATTTGTTTTTGTACATCTGCGGTGATAAAGCACTTTAAAATATACATCATTATGTCCAAATTACATTTCTATAAATTCTGAATCGCCTAGATTACAATTATTAAAGATGGCGAGCAAAACATAAATATTACTTTGGCCACAAAAAAAAAATTAAGGCCAACTATTTATAATTTAAATCTTATGGCCATATTCACAAACGAATACCAACTGACTAAACAGAAATATATGAAAATATAATATGTTACTGGCCATTCTCTAATACCGAAGCCAAAATTTCATAGAAAAATGGATAAATTACTTATAACATTTATGGCCATTTAAACAACAAAGGCCAATTGATGAAAATTATTAGGCCTTCAGAAAGGATAAATATTGTATTACTTTGCTCACAGAATATCTGGACATTCTAAATTTACCAAGGCCATTTGGAAAGATTATTCTACCTGTGAAAATGGCTAAGTATTTTATTATTTTACTCACAAAATATCTGACCATTCAAAGTTACAGGGGCCATTTAGATAAATTTACAAGTTTCTTCGACTTTATACATTACTAAGTCCTTCTGAGTATTATTTTTACTGAAACTATCTTTAAAAATAACTCTCATGGTCACTTAACAAAACCATGGGCCATTTATGATTTTACTTTTAAAATTTGCTAAAATGTATAAAAGTTACTAGAGAAAACTATGCTCAACTATTAACATTTTCCCTTTATGGAAACTACTCCAAAATTTTTCCAGAAAGGACTTTTAAAATTTTTAATCCTGCAAAATGTGCCTATCATTATCACTTGTTTAATTTAATTTAATTTTTTTATAATTACTTAACTCAGGCAGGGAGAGTCTGCTGATCCTTGGAGCCGCCTTCTCTCTCGAGTCAGGAAACTCCAAGGATTATATACCCTAGACAAAAATGCACCTCTGGAGGGAAGTAAAACTTTGGGCCAATCAAATGGCTCCGAACTCTCAACCCCACAATACTGGAGAAGGGGAAAAATATTAATTTTTTGATTGCAATACTTCCGTCCAGTAATACATTTATTTGAATGAGCAAACAAGAGTTTATCACTACAGTTACATCTACATAGCAACAGCTGGTTGCGAGACTGCACTGGCTGCTGATGTCACAATGCAGATGCAAATTCTCACAAATCACGTGGGCAGCAGCTACCGCACTGCAGGGCTAATTTCCTGAAAGCTGATGTCGAGGTGTGCGCTAATTGGGCGTCCATGGCACATGACAGGTGACAGCCCCTTCGGGGCTCACTGCAGCGATCGCCACGGCGTGCAGGTGCCGCTCAGCCAGCAGCCACGCCGCACGTGTTCATGATTTTCTCGCCGCGCCGGGTGTACGTAGCTCACTACTCAGCTACCTTCAAGATCTTCAGTCGTTCATGAAATATTGCAGGTTGGTGACAATGTAGAGTAGGTAGATTTTTAGCGTAGCTAGCTGAATTATTGACTCTGGACTGCCAAAAGTATGTGCTTCCACAAGTACGCACTGACTTAATTTTCCCGGGATCGTGTCATAAGTCGGGCGCAGAAAGACGTAAATTGAAATTTGAGGCGCTCGGTGTCTCACGCTAAATAACCTATACAATAATAGGCGTAAGACGACGTGTCAGACTAGATACCCAGATGTCAGCCCTCTCGATGTTTATCGTGATGCAAATATCGGCCACAGTTTTTGAAGGTTGGGAACTCTCAAGGACAGTAATTAATAGTATTAGCATTTAGTCGGCAGAAGTGAGGATGTACCAATCATCTTGGGGGTATATAAAAGAATATGCATATGAGTATGAAGACAATGATCAAGAGACCAGCAGCACCAAAATTTGATTTTGGTACAATGCTGTAGATTTGCGCTGATATACCTATCACCAAACACACCATTAGCGTATTATCTATACATCGCCTTCTTCCGTACTCGACTTATTGGTATGTACTATCAAATTCTTGGACTATGATATCAGCTTACTGGGTTGTGCCACCATTGGGTCTTGACTTTGCCTCTTCAGCTATTCCATCTGCCTCTTCGACCGAGGTAGGCATACCTGTGAATCTACCAGAGTTGTTAAGGTTTTCGCCAATGTCATCGGCAGTGTTTGGCATATGTCCTGTAAAAATGTCATCCAGTTATTTGGCTACAATAACTGCAGAAACTTATGTTCCAGTGGCAACGGCGTAATCGAGACGCTTTGATGAACTATAGGTTTATCAGTTTCGTTTTTGTAAATCGAACTTCACTTTCGGCTACATTTCTCGACGACATGAACATTTAAATGGTTCATATTTTTCATGAAAAGTGTATAATTCTACCATTTCACTTGTTAATTAATGATACATTCAAGACTGTCAAATATTCAATAGTGATATTATTCACATTAAACCAACTTAATAATTCGTTACATGTTTTATTGAAATTTAAGTCAGCTATACACGGATCTTTTCCCGAAAGTCTTTGTTTTTCAATGTGGATGTTAATTGAAAAATTAAGGAAGTCATGTTTGATTTTAATACTTTTTTCGGAGGTTTTTTGCAATGTTATAAATATTTCGAGGATTTTTAAAATGTTTTTTTAGTGTTTTTTTTGGGGTAATAGGTCCACAAAGTCAAGCTAAAGTTCAAAGGTAATATGAGTCAGGTCAATGACATCCAAGATAGCGGATAGTGATGTAACAAGATGGCGGCTCCGATGCCCGATGACCTTGTGACCAACTACCTATTTCCCAACTACTTAAAATAAAACATCTAAACACGAATTTATTTTTATACATACGAATGTCATAATGTAACTCTATAATATCGAAATAACAAATTATAATTCAAACACAAAATATACAAATTATTATTTTGTGTTAATCTAAAACCATTTATTGAAAAATGTCATTTAAATATTATTTTAAAAATTTAAACATTTTGCTGTCGAAAGAAAGGTCGCAACTGTCACACAAATATGACATGTAACAGAGATTTTTAACACAATTAAAGCGCTCATGTCGCCGAGCATTGCTGCTACCCGTGAAAGTCTTTCACAGAAGCGGCACTTATAATGTAGGAATGTTTGAGCAGAAATGGTTGACCATTCAGATGCTGCTGGAACAGAGGTCAATGGTCCAGTTGGCGATGCCGATAGAGCTGCTATAGGTAGTCCACCCATAGTAGTTGACACTGTCGACGTCATACCTGAAGTCGTCGATGGCTGCACTGCTGTAGGTGACCAACCCGAAGAAGTCGATGGCACTTCTGTAGCTACCATTAGCTCTGGGGTGCCCAAAGACATCGCAGATTCAGAACAAGACTTTGATGCGAAGAGGTACAAGCTAGCAGACAATCCACCTATCACGACAGCCGCTGTCAATCTAAGCCTCTCAGCTGACCTCCCTACTGCTTATATATGAGGATGCAAGACCTATAACGTCATACTGAGTTTGAACCAATCCTACGACACCGTTAATACATTGTTCGGACACCGTCCACCCGATCACCGAGTTGTCACATGATTGCAGCTGCCTAATCATGTGAGGTGTAGCAGGTGGATCAGCTAAAGATTGATGAAAAGATTGGGATTGGGATTTCGGTGGTGGTGTTGGCGGCGACGGCGGTGGTGGTGATTCGACCTTATATATGGTCCTATCATATAACTTATATATATATATGGACCTGCGTGTTTTCTTTGTCGAACCACCTCTTTACGCCTGTTAAAATAGCAATTATGCGCTTAGTGTTTGGCAACCAAAATAAAAGTCTTTGCGGTGCTTCTAAGATTACACAAAATTTTAAATATTTTCACGTGTAGAAAATTCAGTTCAATTTAAATTGTAATCACTCTCACACTTAACAGTTACAATTACCTGCCTACAAGTCTGAACTATTAAATTATCCCTGACTAGCAATGTTAAAATTGATAGAGCAAATAAGTGTTCTTATTCTCAGGCACTGTGTGATACGCAAGAAATTGTTGTAATACGTACGCAGTTAACAATAAAATTATCTAGCCCTTCGCCGCTGTACCAACGGCCGCTAAGGATGGCGGTGATAAAAATTCCTTACCCTTCTGCAGAATTATTGTCGTTGCCATGATCTTAAGCCCTCTTCTGACAGTTTATTATTACTCTGTTGGCGAACAATACAAAAGTGAGCATTTTGGTTGCGGTTTAACTCACTTTATTTACAATTATCACACCTTTTTATGCGGTGCTCAGGCCTACCTTAAAAAACTATATGAAACAAGATGGGGATCAGAACATTCTTTCGACACAACAGTATTACAGGCGTCGGTTACCAGATTTAAATTAACATGTGTAACATAGGGCTTATCTCAGGGTGCATTTCTTATGATCGCAATTAAAACGGTGTTATCAAACATTGCCAACTTACACAAATTAATATGTTACTCAAAACTTTACAATATAAAAATTAATACGTAATATTAAACATATGGTCAATTAACTCTCAACTGCTGTGTGTACCTTGATAAATGTAGATATGGAATAAAATAAAATAAAATTACTGAATAGCAAACATATGTGGAACACGTCACAAGAGTAGCATTTTTATAATAAAAAAATATGCGTGTACTCGTATCTCAGAATTGCATACTACTGTAAGGTTTAACAATGCTTATTATATGCGCCACATAACGAGACGTTACAATGGCATACCACAATACACCTTATATGCAAAATTTGGTGAGAACCGGTCATTTGTATCCGGAGATATTACATAAATACTTTATTTGTACATGTGGGCTTCCTTACAAAATGGCGGTAAATTAGCTCTTAATTGATAAATTTGATGGCTATAGTATATTTTGCCAGCATACAAAATTAGGGCCTAAGTTGTAAATTGTTTCGCAGTTTCGAAATGATAAAATAATGACTTAAATTGTGTATATTGTCACCATTTTCGAAATAAGTGTCCGACCATCTCAAAATATACCAGTTTATATTAACTGTGCAGTAATATATGTATATACTATACATATTTATATATGGCCCAAATTTGATAATAGTAGGTGAAATATTCCCAAAGATATAACACACTTTTATTAAATCGTGTGGTGCTATTCTACAAAATGACGGATTAAAAGAGGCTCCTTGTAAACACATTCTCAACACACGAAGTTAAGTTGTATTATAGTATACGGAACAAAAATTGATATAATTTATGACCACCATTTTGAAAATAAGTGTCTGACGTACTTGTATCTGTCACCTTCAACAGTACTACATGTTAGCCATATTTAGTAGGAATCGGCTATTGTTTCCCGAGAGATGACATAAAATCTTCATTAATTCATGTCACGCTATTTTACAAAATGGTTTACAAACGTGGTAATTTTTTGGCATACATGATTCTTGTGATATACACTGTCAGGATACAAAATTTGTTTGTCATAATCGAACAGTGGTGGTTATACAAATAAACCTATAATATTGTTTTGACCGCCATTTGGCCTACGATAGTATTACTCACATTTCAAATTTGGCGACGATTGGTTGAGAAGTTCTCGAGATATAATTCAATAGCTTTATGTTTTCGTTGGTGCTATTCTCCAGAATGGCGGGAAACAACACTATCCGTCTGTAGGTATCTAGATTAAACGCTTACACTACGCGCTGTCAACGTAAAATAAGTGAAATATTACCCATTTATTTCATAACATCCTAATTTATAAAATGGCCGCCATTTTGAAAGTGCCTAGAGTGGTCGAAATTTTGAAACACACGTGTCCTTAATAAAGCACTAAATATGGACAGATTTTTGTGAGAATTTATTCACGTGCGTTCATAAACTCACAGGGGCCACACACGTAGGCTACATATAGGCCTACACACATTCATACCCAGACACACAGACAGGAATGTGATCTCAAACCAATTTCTTTCCTTCGGAAAGTAGGCAATGGCGTAGATTTTTACTAGCCTTTCTTACCCACGCAATGTAGGATATTAAAATCTTCGGCTTACCATAGATAGTCATTTGCCAAGACGATGTTTTAATCAAATACAAAACTTTGATTTTCTACCGCAGAGATCAGCCACTAATAGTAGTAATTAAATAATAAATATACCTCTATACTAATGAACTATTTAATTGTTAACATATCTCAATCCTCGTAAAATTTCCTTCTCTGGAAATTATCATACGACAATTTGAAGTTTCACTTTAAAACTACGTAGCCTAATAAAGATTGTATAAACTGTTTTTTTCCCCTCTAAGAATTTATAGTTGTAATTCTACCGGAATATGTTTAAGTCGCGGTAAATATTATTTAAGAAAATAAAAGCCCCGATTTTTTGGAAAATAAAATAAAGACAACCGGCCTCGCCATTCTTATAACATGTGATTTTGACAGGTGATTCGTAGATCTGACTGTTCTGTTTTCAAGATACCAATTAAATACTGCAACGCTATTATTGGTTACTGTGCAGCTGGAATGGGCACTACAGTATATCCTTATCCAGTCTTCATCGAAAATTACTTATGACGTTAACGCGGTATGATAGGTTTCTAAACTTACATACAGAATCTTCATTTAAAAAAATATATAAATTATAGCGTATATTTCACTTACCACGCAATAATTAAATACTTAATTTTAGATATTTCTAAGTTATGACAACTTTTCACTGCAACTGGGAAATACGATTTATTTCTCAGCATGACAAGGTTTCAATTTCTGTTAATATATTATCCTTTGATACGCTTTTATAAAACATGTTGCTTTGAAGGTTACAGGCATGAAAATTATAAATACAGGTAAGTCATGTATATTTGAATGGAGAAAAGTCATTAAGTACGTTTTTAGGTGTTAAAAGTGAGCATTTTTAAAGTAAAGGACAAAACGATATCTCACCGGGTTACAGAGCTACTGACAGGGCCTCTAACACATGTTTTGCCCTTTCTGCTTGATTTTGCTTAAAATTGCCTTTCTGCGGATTGTTTTTGTAGCTGGGCGGATCGGTGCTTTTTGA
Source organism: Dryococelus australis (assembly GCA_029891345.1). Classification (NCBI taxonomy): domain Eukaryota; kingdom Metazoa; phylum Arthropoda; class Insecta; order Phasmatodea; family Phasmatidae; genus Dryococelus; species Dryococelus australis. The sequence continues at coordinate 157,478,293 of CM056994.1, read as the reverse complement.
GGGGAAAATTGGAAATTTCTAAGAAAAAGGGGACATTTTTAGTAAAAAAAAAATGATCTTTTTGTGAAAAAAGGGAAATTTGTAGGGAAAAACTAAATATTTAGGAAAATTTAGTCGATTTTGAGGATAAAAGGAAAAGTTGGAAGAAGAAAAGGGAAATTAAAGACGGCTGCTTTTGGCTCTGCGGCTCCGAATCCCCAATCTCTTATGTCCGACTGGTCTATTTCCTTCTACTTACATATATGTACGTGTGTGTGTGTCTTTTTGTGCTAAATAAATCTTTCATAAGCAAATTTATTGATTATATTATTATCTATTAGCTGAGACAACGATTGAGCATGAAGTCGTTTTATTGTTCTACTGCTCTCGTAAGACGGAGACTTTCTAACTTTTTACCATGGTATGTTAAAAAAAATGGAGCAAAGTGAAGCGGCCTGTTAACAAATAGCATGCTTGTAGCTTCATATTTTTAACTAAAACAGTTAGAGCCCGATATTACTTCACAAGTATATAAACTCCTTGCAGAATGGAGAAATTGGAATTTTATATTTCGCCGTATTAGTTTCGCTGTCCCTTCATAAATACTTAATATCTCCTCGTGCAAAAATACAAGAACATTTTTGGTATGTTTCCTATGCTGTAATGGAAGTTTTTAACCTATTGATAGTATTGAGAATTTCCCACACGCCAGGCTACATATATAGATAAACTATACCATGAAGAGTTGGTAACTTCAGTATGTATTTTACCCTTCCTTGAAAAGGATTAGAAATCTTCCAATGGATGCACGGGAGAAGAAAACTTTATCACCATTGCTTTGTCAGAAGTGTATATAGTGATATCTTTGATGGTGTAAACTCTAGCTGGCTCTACCTCAGACGAGGGATGCTGTGTGAATTGACCTCTACTTCAACAGCTTTGACAAGAACAAAAACAGCCAGATCTTGTAACAAGAGAGTGGCAAGCAAAGCTGGTCAAAGAAGAGACAAACTCAGTGGAGTACAAGTTACCAAATTCTTAACCGCAACCCTCTCAATTCAGCAGAAGTCGTCATGCTGTGATGGCCACTGGAACTTGGCCTTCAATGTTACAATGTCGTATACAGTAAGTTAATTCTGCCTCAAGGAAAGTGAGGCCGGTATGAAAGAAGGCGATCATTCTCGCCGATTCTCCAAGAAAATGTATTTCTACTCGGGGTGAGACAGTGTTCCTGCTAACGTATTGAGCTGGTAACCAGTGCGTCGGGGCGCGGCGCAAGCACAAGCCGCCGCATAATGAAGAGAGACGGCCACACCCACGGCCCGTGTACGCCGACCGCCGATGTTCGTGCGTTGTAATACGTCTAACCGGAGAGCCCCGTGCACCGCAAACATCATAGATATGCCAGACATTTAGAGGTGGAGTAAGAGGATGCGCACAGACATCCGCCATCGATCTCTCGACTTTGCGCAGGGAAGACATCTTGTTCTTGACACGGGTTGCCGTGAAAACAAGGGCACCTCTAGAGGGTGGCCTCTTTGTTCTATTCTCGGGTCGAGTTGGCAATCCTTGAGGAGGAGGGAGGGGTCCAGAGTTACTGCAAAACAAACCACTCTATCATGGCAACTGGCGCGAGGACGAATTTAACCAAATTTGTTGCTGGAGCAAGAGGTTCGTGGGGTGCACCACCCCCCCCCCCCCCCCCCCAGAATCCACTCTTACCTCCTACCCTGTACATCGCCGACGGTCGGCCCGCTGCCAGGTCCCCAGGCGGGTGAGAAGGATCGTTAAAAGTTTGACTGTAAATTGGCGCAGGAAGAGGAAATGCCTGGCGGTGATATGGCGGCAGCCACAGGCGCAGGAAGTGAATCGGGCGACAAGAAGTCTGCTGGCCCGCTCCTCCACCACCGGGATGATGAGCACATGTGTTCACCTTCTAAGTGTTTCAGCCGTCTGCATTTCTAACAAAATTTCATCATCTTCTGACGATTTGTTGTCATATATTTCACTTCAAAACCGAAATTTTCAGACAGTTATGGTGGCCAAAACATAGTTTAAGGACGGTTCAAAAAACGCTAGTATTATACAGTAATTAATATGTTACAATATCTAGGAGAGAAATGTAATTATTATATATAAACTCTATATATGACTTGCGAATACGCTGCGAATACATATGAGCCCTATACTGAAACACAACATTCCACAAAACTCTACACTGAAAAAGCGGTCTTAGTAATCAAAGCGTTTTTCTCATACGTCTTGGTGAAGAAATGTTAGGGTCACAGCTGATGTCGCCCCTAGAGCTTCCGTTCTTTTGTATGTAAGGACATTTTCAAGAAACCAACCAACTACATGACACAGTATAACAAATTTTCTCCACTATTAGATACATGTAAGTGGAGAGTATTTTCGCGTTAGAAACGTCTATTTTTTTTTTTCATTTTGAATCACATGGCAATTTTTTATCGAAACAAACACAAGTAGACAGGTATACCCTGTTCCATATAACTTCAATAAATTTTAACAGTTCTCGAAAAGAAGTGCAGCCACGATGTATACCTCCGCCACAGCTGTTCTGTCGGTGAGGAAACCGATCTTTGTAAACAACCTACGGATTGCATGGAAAGCATTGAAAGACTCACAACTTCTGTCCAGTAATTACGCTACTATAGCTGGTTGCCATTCCCAACTGTTTTATTTTTATCATCGCATAATATACTAGTTAGAGCTCTGTTTTATTGTATTGGCGGCGTGGGGAACTATAGTTTTAAGTCTTTCCGGAGACGTAATTTTTTGTGGTTATGCTTATAAGAGTGTGGAGCTTGTAACTTGCATTGTAAAATTTTGTTCGTATGAAAATAGAAATCAATTTACTATAACTTAAAAGATTTTAACTTCACCGAAAGAACTAAATGCGATAAAAATTTCGCTGTGTATACTGAAGCGAGATTTGCTAAACATATGAATACCATTGCACTTTTTATATAATGAACTACACTAAAAGGGCGCTTATTTCAGCCACGTACTTTCGAAAACAAGAACAAAATGTAATACGTCATTGTTAATACCGATGTGCGAAATGCACATTGTAAACACGTTAAGCAAATTTAACTTCTACGTAAAACTCGTAAGTGTTTCAATCAATAAATGTCCAAATACATTAAAAATATTCTAACAACAGTTTAGGAAAACATTATTTACAAAACACTCAAACTTACAATTCACTTCGTAATTCCTAAACATGTACCGAACTATGGATGATTAATCACGTGTCTGCTACTGTTAGGAAATAATTTATTTGCTGCATTATGCAATTAACAGAACACTTTAACTATTTCTTGAAACCAACAAATTCACACTTCACAACGAAAATAAATTTTTGCTCGCGCTTCGCGAGGGTCACAGAGAATGGCGGACCACATTACACAACAAACCATTTACAAAGCGGCAGACACGTGTCGATAGTTCATTTCACTGAGGAGACTGTTTTAAAACGGCACCTACGACGATCTACACTTAATGAAATACGTAAGTACAAAATTAATTATTTGCATATATAATATTCCGACATCACCAGCAAGGAATTCTCACATATTGATCAAATATGACGGAAGATAGTACAATGGAAACAACAGCTCTTCACCGGGCGGGTGGACCATAGACAAAGACTCAACGCAGATTGGTGGAAACCTTTCACATAACCTTGATGTTCGAATGCTATAACATAATATTTCTAAATATTCTAAAGCCCTTGCTCTATAACTAAGAAAAATTGCGTATTAGTCTATGAGCGTAATTTTAACCATAAATGTTATAATTATCAATAAATTTCCGTATTATAATTTTCAATTCCGAATACTATTTTCTTTTACAATCATCGCCAAGAGCGCCAACATAATAACACGCATCCTGCAACAACCTGGCAAAGCTGGCACAGTTTTTTGGTAATGGAGACGTTTACTGTTTACATGCTGTGTAGGTTGGTCACAACGTCTGTCAAAATTTATTGAAGTTATATGAAACAGAGTATATAGCCGAATATGGCACAAATGGCTGTCGGCAGTGTCTCGGTGGCTCGGACGCCATCTTGGATTCTAGTATAAAGGTATCCAGGAGAGGTGCCAGGTGCCGTTCATGCTCTGTTATTTCAGTCACGCGAACACCATCTTGAATCCCGCTAAATTGATTCCGCCGTATTTGTAGCCAGTATATCATTTTGTTTTATCATTCTCTATCATTCCATGTCGTTTTACATGCTCTGTCATTCCGGTCGGTCGACAGACATTTTTAAACATTTCAAATGTTTTTGCTAAGACGAGCCGAATCAGATGATTTTTCTGAGCTTCCTTAAAACTTGTAGGCTATCATTCAGTATTGTATTTTCATGCTCTATCATTCTATGTTGACTTTGTTGCACAATTATTTTGTTCTTATGGCTGGTATAGCCATTATATCGATTGGTAAAACCTGTTCACATGTTCGGTTGTTTCGGCAGAGTGATACAAGTATAGATTCGATGATGTGGGGGAGAAATTTTTAATTGTGTGTGATTAATTTTTATGAGTGAAATGGTTTGATAGGATACTTAGTTATTATGAGACGGGAAGAGGGCTTAGCTGTATGGTTGGTTAGTATGATTGGATGGTCTTATATGGTATTTGGTAATTAATCCTGTATTAGGGTCATATACGGTTAAAGTAATAGTACTGAACTTATGACAGCTTGGTTGGAGCTTGTGATTGGAATATTTTATTTGTTCAACTGCTGGTATGGCTTGTTTATGTGTAACTGTTGAAGTTAAGTGGGCTAAATTTATAGTCAATATAGTTGACTGTTATGAATGATCAGCAAGTCTGAGGTATGGTAGTTGATAAGGTATGGATTGTTATTAGCATGAAAGAAGTATGTTTGGTTTAAAGCAAATGATATGGTTTGGGCTGTATGTTTTGTTTGTTATGGTTATCTGCTCTGGTGGTTCGTTTATATATTCAGATGATATAGTATGTTAGTATGTTGGGATTTAGGACTTTCGACGTTGCATGTCTTAGGCAAACTAATGACATAGTGAAAGGTATTATATCTTTTTTGGTACTCAGTACCATTAGGTTATCGGTAGTAGGTGCAGGGGGTTACTGGGATCTAATTTATTGAAAATAGCGGCTATCACATAGCATCATATAGAAAATAGCGGCACATGCACTTCCACTCTCCCTCCTAAAAGTTTTGTCTAATTGGTATCACCATACCCCTTAGTTATTTATTATACCAGTCAGATGGGTTCCCCCTCCCCACCCAAGACCACTCCACAGAAGGGCGACCATGATGTTACTGGAGAAAATTTATTCAAAAAATGGTGGCAATGCAGTTGCACCTCCCCCTCCCAATGCCCCCTCTTCAAACTCCACTATGCATTTGAAAATGTAATTGCATGTGCATTTGCACCTGCAAATGCAGATGCACTTCCCCTAGTCCCACCCCAGTGTGTAATTCCCCCTCCCTCTGTGGAACTGCCAGAGATTTTGGGACCTGATTTGGAAAACATCAATGGCTGTAGGGTCGCCAGGAGAGGGCGTTCAGCGAGCTGTACTGTGTTGGGTTCCTGTTGTGGGTATTTGGATTTTATTTGTGTAATTGTACAATTAGCACCTACATAATGAGCGTAAATACATATGTTCTCCCTTCGATGTTGGAGACAGACTGACGAGGTTGGAGGAGGAAATGCGTTTTATTTTTTTGTTTTTGCACACTTGTACATTTAGGCGATGTCTCGTCAGCAGCTGAAATACAAGTGAAGGGAATAGTAGTACACATGCAGTTGCATAGAGGAAGATGTTTGACAGTCGAGTAGAGTGAATACTTGTAATACATAATTAGATTGTTTATTCATGCAATGGCTTATATGCACATGCATAATTAGCAATTACTTAATACCCAAATTGAATATTTACACGAATTATTATATTATTACATGCACAGAGAAAATACGTAGCATATTTACTAAATACAAACTCTAACTGCACACATTCTCCCTAGGACAGTTCGCTCTCAAATGACCTTCGTTTGCATATATTATCCATTATAACCCTCACCGCCAAGATGGAATGTGCTCCTGCATACATACTACAGCAGCTGGCTCGCTCATCTGCTGTTTCATTCCCCTAACACCAGTGTGTCACCTGCTGACCAGCATAATGATCTAATTCGAATATTACACAAAGCCGTAATTACATACATTTCTTCTCACTAATTCAATAATATTATTCAGTGATGGAAACATCACACCAAAGTGTGTTTTTGACATGCTTATTCGTGTAACCCCATGGTAATAATTTATTTTCGATCCCTGACTATTTAAAAACCATTTTTAAAATAAGAGTATTTATAGAGTAAATGTGTAAATGCATTAGTGTAACCCTATGTTACAAGATTAAAACCTTGATGTAAGGTAACTAATAAGTTAAACAAGCATTAAAATCGAATAACATTTAACTATTCACCCAAAAAAAATTTATTCCATCAATTAAAAAGACGATATTTATACATTATATATATATATATATACACATTAGAACTTGGTTATAACATCATCAAAAGGACCTAAAAATAGTGTTATTATAAACGAATATTGTTGTAACCGAAACGGGCATTTTCATGGCAGCCTTATATTAATCACATAGAAATGGACCGGAAATCTAGTTAAAAACTTTGAATTTTTTTATAGAAACTGTTAAGTTCTCACCGCACCCTACAACAATGTGATTCATTATATACATATGCTTTATTAATTTCAAAAGTTTACTGCATTGTTTAAAACCACAATAAACACCTCACTAATACAGTACTGTATATTAAAAGTAGATCTACTCACCAAATTAGAGTAGTATAAATCAATTGTTGTACCTTACTGTGCCTAGATACGAGTAAAGTAATCAGTTATCTTCTTCTGTTTTCTGTCACTTGCCCAATACACACTTTCTAAATTACGTTCAATGCTCATAATTTTTGTAATAGTTTTACTGCTGCCTCCCCTAGATTCATAAAACAAGTATACAAACCCAACGGCTTCAAGTGCATCACTCAGAGTAGATGTGGGGACTTCGGAACATTATATCCTCCCTCCTCATCTTCCTCCTCTGCATCATCTTCTGTACGATACTTCTTTACTTCTGATACAAAATCGTCATCTGTTTGTGCCTCCATTGTAACAATGTCGTCATATATTGTTGCATATGCTTCATAGTTATACTGACCAAGACCATTACAATTGACTTTTCGCAACCATTCTGTTAAAGGTAAATCATCATCATTATTGGTGACACCTTCATTCTCAGTGCCATTCAATCCCTGAGTTAATAAGATTCCTGCATGCTGGAAATAGTTCTGAATTGTTTTTGTAGTTACTCGTCTCCATGCTTTTTCAATTAATTGTATTGCGTCCAGCAGTGTAACTGTGTAATCTTGCTTCTTCTCGATACTCTCTACAATTCTTAGTAATTTCAGTTTGCGGTAGTGACATTTCAGGCCCTCTTATGACTCCCTGATCAATAGGTTGCAATATGCTTGTAGTGTTTGCAAGATGGTCTTTCGTTTACTTGTTTGAAGTTCCCAGTCCCAAGACCTAAGTTCAGCTTCTAGCAAACTAAAAGTCATTCACGATTTTTTGTTAGTACTGTAGCGTACTGGTAGGTTTTTCATATTTTTAAAACATCTTGGGGTTTTTGACATTTAAATCACAAGAAATTTCTTCTTCCCACTTCCATCTGCATTAGCACAAACAAGAGCTGTAATCTGCTCTTTCGACAACTTGCTGCTAACACACTTCTCTCCCTTAAATTTCAGTGTACTGTCAGGTGTCAATAGAAAGAAATTGCTGGTCTCATCGGCATTAAAGAAATCCTTGTCTGCATACTCTTGACGTATACTGGGCCACACAGTAGAAAGCCATTCAGTTTTAGTTTCGGTATTTACATCCCGTGCTTCATTACTCACGTTACCGAACGTAATGTTGTGATTCAACTTGAACCTATCAATCATTCCACATTCCAGCACTACACACAAATTCTTTATCCTTCTTTTTTGCCAATTCTTCAGCTTTCACCATAAGAAGAGTGCTCACTAACTGGTACGCTATCACTTCTTTGCTGCTTAAATCATTTAAGCAGCGCTTCATCCACATCACTCCATTCAGGCTTTCACAATTGCTTTATTCTCGACCCGTTTTGTTCAAATTCATCAATAATTTTGTTTTATTTTTCTATATCGTTTGTACTCTAGAATTCACCAAACAAAATTCGCGCCATACATAAGTTTTTGTTCTTCCATTTTCTATTTCACAAATCACTTTAACTTTCTCTTCAATGCTTAAAACTTTTCTTTTCATTGCCATGTTTTCACCACTACAATTCTCTGGGTGTAGGCAAAGAAAAAAATAGAACACTATAAGGTCAGCAGAAAATGTGAGGTCCTGTTAGATGAGATTCTAGGAAAGACATGCAGGAAAGGGAAGGAAAGCAGTAAACAACCAGTTGCTTCCCCTTCCACTATTAATACAGTCCCAACCCACACCCTTCTTTCCGCATTCCTTTAGTACAGTACTGTCAGTAAGTATGTACATACAGTATTATGAGAAAGTGAGGGTGTGCAGACACATAGAATTTTCCAACACGACAACCCGATATCAGAGAAAGTCAGTAACGAAAATGTCGTTACATACGAGGTTGGTGCATTTGTGCATGTCGTAGTAGGCAAGGTATACAAACTGTTGCTTTATGAGGGTTTAGTTCATACCATTGGATATTTGATGCAATAGACAAGATGTCGCAAAAACGAATGTTGCTATAACCAAGTTCTAATATATATATATATATATATATATATATATATATATATATATATATATATATATATATATATATATATATATAATATATCACTTCACTCACATCTTCTTCTATTTGCAAGAACAAATTTCTTGATGTCTCTTTTCCTATGTTCGATCTTAAAATCAGGATAATATTTGTAGGTTGACGGAAGACCACATTCCATGCTGTATGGTTAACCCTCACAACTGGAACTATCCATTGAAAGACGAATCAGCAACACTGACCTCGCAGGTGGATGATGATGTAGTTTTACCCCAGTTCTGCAGTAACACTGACCTCACTGTTGAATGGTGTTGTGGAGAATCAGTATCACTGACCTTGAAGTTGAATGTTGTCATATAGTTGCAGATGTGACCTCACAGTGAGGTAGTCTCTGCTTCGATGTCAATGGTCTCACACCTAGGGAACAGTGGTGATGTTAGTTGTAATTGACAGTTGTTGGTTCTTATAAGTCCTCGCAACAGGTGTGGTGATTGACATATTTTATGCCTGGTAGATATGGTTTTCAGATGTTGGGTCTAGTATATTATGTGGTTGGCAGATATTATGGTTTGGCAGATATTGCCATGAAGGGTAAATTTATTATGGGAAATGTCGACACGTTATCCGGTTCATCATATCTAGAGACCTGAAAAATCAGCATATTCATTTCAGGACAAGCTAGAATGCATCCTCTCGTGCGTTTGTATCACTCCTGGTATTGGCCAACGACATATCTGTGAAGCCCAGGAAGACTACGAGCCAATAAAGAACAAGCAACAAAATGCTGATCCAATCACGGCATTCCAATGTACTAGCGAGTGGCCAACTCTTAGTAGAAAATTGCTTCATTCTACAAACGATTGTCAAGTCTATGCAAATGGTCATTGAACCCACGAATTTTTCAGATCTCTAGACATGCCATTTTCAATCATTACTTGACAAGGTGACTTTTGTTACACGTCTGGTGTAGAACTCGTTAGCTGCGAACAGAAGAAAATAGGGAATCCATTACCCTTGAATTTTGCATGAGGCAATTCACATGATCTCCGTACAGGATATACTACAACACATTAGGCTCTAACCCCTTCGCTTTATGCATACACTGTTCATTCAAAACAAAGCATGAAGAAAGTTGAGGGAGTATGCCTATAAAATATGTAATGATGCAACCAGCGCATTCATCGTTCATAACTCCTGTATTGCCTTTGTTTCCCTATGGGAATTTTTGCCAAATCAGGGTAAATACACTTGTAGACATCGTGACAGAGAAGTTCATAAATTAAAACATCGGTATTGCAATATAGGCGATGCAAGGCCTGCTAAGTAGATTTCTGCTTTATGTATCTCTAATGGAAGTCGTAAAGGTACAATTAGGATACATGTAAAATGACGACACCAGTGTATAAAGGCTTCTTTAATAAATAGAGAAATTTTCCATTTCATTCAGGAATATATTCTCATCGAGGTTTGGCTTGCCTTGAAAGAAGGTCATCCAATTAGTACTGCCGGCCCATAAGTCATGTCATACTGCGATATGGCTTTGATGTTCCTTTCCCAGTGGACGTTATGCAAAGTATTTTCATAGGCTGTTATTGATCATCAATTTAAAAAAACGATTTCTCGAATGGATTTGCAGTCTGAGCATGTTTCTGAATATTGACCATGATGTACGGATCTATTCACGCCTCCTGCTCAAAGTGCAGTATGCGATCAACAGTGTCGAGTTTGGCTCCATATTACAAAAAGTGCTTCAGTGTTTCACCATGTATAATATAATTCCTCTGCAGCATCGGAGTTAATAGCTATTTCTCAATTTTGCTGTTTGTAGGTATGCCAGATACTATGGCAAGAGGCAAATCCGATAGGGCATCGTGACATTCATTCAGAAAAGACAAATCCACATCCGCGAAAAAAATGTCCGCCCATTACTGTCGATGTTGGCAAAATTGCACATTGAAAACATGTCCAGGTCAACCCACTCTAAATTATCAATAGACAGCTTGCATTTCTTTGTATGACTCTACAGGCCATTTAAGTCGAAACAGCAAATGTACGTGTCTGCTAAACAGGGGTCGCACTTATCTCTTATGTAAATCTTATCTCCCATGTGCCTTTTTGAAACATGGGTAATACCAATACTTCTATAAAAAGCTACTTATCTACATCAATGATCAGCTTCAGCCGCACACCTGTTTAAAGCAAAGGAGCATCCCATGAGAGAGAGAGAGAGAGAGAGAGAGAGAGCTGTTGTGTATCTTATGGGGTCAAGACCATATGCCACCAAACATAGAGTTCTGAAATTCTCAAATATATATACCAACAAATAAGTGTCCACGTATAAATATTGAATCGCATATTATAGCAAATACTGACAATTGAATGCATTCCATGTTGATTAAGCATAAGCATAATCTGAAAAGCTAATGCCTTCGCCTTTTAATATATTATGAGATGCGTCCTTGGCCGGGAGTGAGGTACAGTTCAGACTCTTTATGGACTTAACCAATTCATAAGGAAACACTCCCTTTCTTTGTGCCAAATAAAACTGGGCATTGAATGGAAACTGTGAGCGGGTGAAACTCAACTGAGCAGAAAACCTATTACCTGCCAATATCTCTAGTGATGCACTCATAAAATTAAAAGAATTAATGAATCACAAAATGCAGGTATTGCATACGTCCCTGCAAATTTCTCCCATAGAGAATAAGTTTGGTGATGCATTTGTAGTTTTCCAAGGTCATTCCAAGAACAATGATACCACCCGAATTATATATTACCATGGTTCCGTTGGGTTGTGTGATATGTCTCGGAGCCAATGGCTTCATAAGAAATTCATCAAAATTCTGCATATCATGGAATGCAGCTACAAATTAGTTCTTTTTCTCTCTGAACAATAAATTTAATTGATTACTTGCACGACCTCTGACTGCGCTCGTCAAATGATCGTGGTCGATCACAAAAATTTTGCTGAGTTGGTTATCACAAATATGGCAAATTGTTTGAGCCATAAGCCTAGCACTCTTAGCTATTGTCAATAGCTTCATTGGAACAGTTTTAATGTATATGTCTGCAACCCACAATGTCAATTCTATTAAGTATCAAACGTACTGTACATACAATATTCTCCCACAAAGTCGTGGTATTGTGATAAACTGCAATCGTAACCACACATGGGCAGAATTCTACAATCACATGATACGTGCTTATTTATGGTTGTTGTGCGACTTGTGTCATTATTTGGTAAGCAAGTGGACATGGGTTTCGGATAAGCTTTAGTATAGTAGTACGCAATAAAACCCATTCCTTGTTTAATTCCAGATCCCATTCTTTAATTCCAGATAACTTTATGTCTTCAGATGGGAAAATACACCTCACCTCACAGCATTGTGTTGTTGGCATAAGTCTTGGTGGTTTACCATTTTCTCCTCACTTTTAAAATATTCGAGACAATGCTCGCAAAGAAATTACTTACGATTATTTATTCTCGACTGACAGTTAAGCAGTCGAGACAAACTTTTTATCATTGAAATATATAAGCGTGCGGTAGTGCCACTAGCATGAATGGCTAACATGTTTTCATGGCTATCACATCGCAGAAGAGAAACGCAGATGGGTGCGACAATCCCTTCCTTAGCAATATAAAACAATTCGTCAACAACATTCCTATCTTCGTCTACCCAAGAATAGACATTAACAAAAATACTATTGAGCTCTTCGAACTGTTTGATATCATGTAACACTACAGGAGTCGACAATTCCTTAGTATTCAGAACCCGGTGAGGTTTTGGATACAGATAGGATTTGCTGACATGAGATGTGACAGGAAATAAAGATGCTAGAACGGCATACAGGAAGCACACAACTTCCATGCAATGCACATTAATACAGGTATTCCTATTGACAATGTATTTAGGTAGGATTGTGTGAGATGCCCCTACGGTGAATGGTCTGTATTGCGAAATGTGAACATCCATGTGGAATATCAGTTTCATTTCCCTGTTTCTACTTATCACACAAAACCCAATAATATTCGTAGCAAGGTGAGGGACGATGTTTTACTCGTAAATATCGCCAACATCGGATAAATGGCGGACAATTGTAGCTTTAGTTTAAAAATAAAATGTCTCCTTAGCATTTTCCTCAGTGGCTGTGTTTCTAAAAAAAAACTTTACCCCTATGGAGGCATAAATTTTGAAAGGCCTGGGTGCCTCACCGCTAATTGCCAAAAAATATGCCTTGCATGTTTGAAATAATAAAATAATATCCTGATCTGACTCTAATTTGTCATTATGTATTCCAATGCCCACAATTCTCAGCCCAAACGTTGTATCCAAAAGTACTGGCACAGTCTTGGGACAAAGTTATGTCTGACGTAGACGAATCCGATTCTGAATAGGATTCTGATTTTGATGAATAACATTCTGATTCCGAACTAATGATTTGATGCTTAATTATGGGGGTCCTTGACATCCTAAAATTACCTCTACTCACCAATATCAGCAACAAACCCACTCGTAAAAATATGGATCTGTAACAAACCAAAAGAAGTTTTATAGTAATATAAAACAACAGAAAATTTACCTGAAAACAAAACATACAAAAATTTAAGTGTAACTATTTTATGCTTAATGTTTGTTTAATTTACATTTCTTCTACTAAAGTGTATCTAACCATTCCCTGTAATAAACACCACGCGTATTCCCAACTAATAATGCTAAAAAACTAACTGTAACACCTATATCTAATAATATTTACCCTGAAAAAACTCGAATCCTTAGCAAGGACGCTTCACAATCTATCACTTAACCAACTACTCTACCGAAGTACCTTCAAAATATGACAGTTAATTATAACTTGTTAAAAAAATTTGAATTTAAAGTTAAAAACAAATAATAAATATTTTTAAAAATGCATTTACTTACATTTAAAATTCTTTACACAGTAGATGATGAAACACTATCACCATGCACCAGCAAATTTCACCAGATCTGTAAATACCCGGTTTGCCAGACTGTTGTAGGTTCATCTACCGATAAAGCACTCCCCGCAACAACTGGTGCTGCTAAGGTCTCTAGCGGTGGAGATGATGACAGCTCTGCATTCGGCGAGTGACTGAAAACGGTATCATTTATTGAAGCGTGGAATCCGTCTGTACACAATGATGTCTCTTGAGTAACTGACAGGGGTCGGGGAATTTTACCTCCCTTTGATACTGTGAACCTGGCCCTAATCACCACAGTTAAAAAAGACACACGCAGGTATAAGTTATTTGTTTGAGAGAATAAAAATGCCGACACCGTCCGTTTGGGAGGAAGAAAGCCATCTATCTGTTCGGGGCAAAAGATAACAATTTCATGGGGGAATGACACGGTTGGATGGACCATATTGGGAGGGCTAGTTTTGTCCGCGAGCGGGGCAGGTCAGGTTGTGGAAATAGGATGGGATCCCGGACAGAAACTAGAGGGCTACTAAAATTATTTTCCAAAATATGTTACTAATTTAACTTGAAGCATTTTCGCTATAAAATATTTGGTATATTCGCATACTTTTCATTTAAAAAAGAAAATGTAATATTACTATATTTATATGTAGATTATGTGATTTGTTGCTTATCAAATATAATGTAAGTATATTCAAACGAAACATTACGGGACACAAATTGAATATTACTATTTTTGTTGTAGATTACATGTTCGTGTTACAATTCAATTTTAATGTTAGTATCAACTGCACAATTCCAGCAAATTAAACAACATGCACGTGGCAGGAGAGTTGTTAAGACATAACATGCATTAAAATTATGTTTCCAAGCAATTTATTGTATACCAAATTTACATAAACTTTTGATACCGAACTTTTAACAATACATTACACTTGAAAACACACTTTCACAAAAAAACATTTTTGTTACATTGAGATACACGACACTTTGACAATATGCATTTTTGACAATTCAGTTACTTGCAGAGTTATTACACAATTTCTGTAAATATTTATTTTTAACACATTTGTTACATTTCCTTCTAAATCCTGCCCTTGTGAAATTTCAAAATGTTCATGCTTCCTCATACGTCTGAGTACACGCATCTATAGAAGAGTTCAGAGCATGTAACACAATAATTTTTACTAAGTCTGGGAAAGTATCTTGAATGTGTGTGCACACGTCGTCCACAGACGCAATCAATAAATTATTTAGGGTCATACAATGTACCAGACAATTATTTACTTGAATAATGCATTAATTCATGAATATTATAATTTCCTATCAGAAAATTAGTGTTTCGAAAGTGAAACGAGGATTCACAACTCTCACTGAACTGTCTCAAAATCTCACTAAATCAATACTAATAGTCAACTACAGATTTTCTAGGAGTTACGGAACTGTATGGGTTAGCGGGATGAAAGTTAATCATCATCATCCTTACTGTATGAACGTCAACTCTCGACTGAGACACAACTATTGTTTTTTTCCCCAAACAACGAATCAGTTAAGAATTTAAGAAACATCTAAATAACTTGTTAATATTCATTATGCAATTTAACTTTTCTACATGAAAAATTGAATTCATCACTCTTTCCTCTACCATCCTAAGCTGCTCCAGATAAGACCACAATAAATACCCATTCACTGCTTTAAAATATTTACATCATAATTACATTCTTCAAAATACTGCAAAGTCATTGGATGACCTGGTCTGTAAATAACATGTTCCAAACTGCTATGTTTTGTTACACCTTTAGTTTTAACATTAAATTTTCTCCTACTCATATATGGCTCTACATTTTATAACATAAAAAGTGGAACTGTCACATTTACTACTGCTTGTTAAGATGAAATCAGGACCGTACATGCATCCTTAAATGAAAATGGTAATTTATAACCATGTTCAATGAGAGCATTCTTGCACTTGTTCGCATATGTACTAGGGATGATATTTGAAGATGTCACACACCCATCTATTGCATACAGATGAAAGTAGGGGGTTCCCTTGCTGACTATTAAATGTATGCTTTAATCAGTTACAAGCTTATTTTGTGTTCCTAGAGTCCACACGAGTAATTTCATAGTTGATGTACCCATCGCCACGTTCTTCCACGATCACTTCGTTATAATTTCTCTAATTTAAGTCTTCTAGCACACACTGCAATTCACTGCTGGATCTCAGATGTTGAACAGCTCAATTTTCTAATTATGGTTTCGTCGACCTAAGTTTTCTGTGTGAATCAAAAGTACAGCACCAATGTTTAAAATTCCTACATATTTGTAGTTGCAACACTCCACCATGCAGTTTAAAGTAAACTTGTTTTTATCTTATGTGCAACACCTCATACTCGACAGCTGAGTTAAACCTCTCTATAGCCACATTTACTTAATAAACATCATGAATCGCTCCTGTATTTATACTTCAGTTTCCCCCTCCTCTCGGCTATATTTGTATCCCAATTTCCTCCCTCATCACCAGTCTGTAATAACCACTGTAATGTTAAATTTGAATTTTTACTACATCCTCAGTCGGTCTCTCTCCCTCCTCACCCAATTCCGACAGTAGCAACCATATAAACAATTATTTCAAATTTTTCAACTGCGGAAATGTATCCTGTTGTGTAACCATACATTGCTCCGTCATATTGTTTTGAATATAAATTTACTGCAATACATTCCCTAATGTTTCATTTCCACAGTAAATCATGTCTCATAAGTACACCATAAAAAATGGGATCTTAAGTTTCTTAGAGTATGCAAGATTATCTTTATTTGTGAGTGCACAATGTGGGTGATCATTTTGAGGATTTCTCAGCTTACTCCCACATCAGAAGTTTTTTTAAAACTCTTTTTTCCAATTTTAAATGGGCGAAGAAACATTCCCTTACCAATTGGTTAAACTGTTATAATAATTGCAGACTCTTCAGCCAGGAGAGATCCTAGGAAAGATAGTGCTGGAAAAACCTTCCCTTTGCATTTCCTCGAATTTTTTGGCCTGCGCAATCCCATACCTCTTATCACCTTGGCTCTCATTGCCTTATCTACAACCCAAGCACCAATATTTCCACCTGTGGATACGGTTGTAATTTTTCTAATATTCTCGGCTGTGTCAGCTGAAATTATGTGTGCAATATGCCGTTGTTTTAATTGTTTATTCGAGAATAAGTGATATTGTGCTGCTTACATGCCTTATCTACTGTATTTATTCTTTGGTCCTTACGAGCCAATATTTTCGCAAGTTTAGTACCTGGATCAAAATAATTATATGTTGGTAATGTAACTCAAATGACAATTTATTAATAAATAAGTTTAAAACTCCGCGAACGTTTCTGATGTGTTTAGAATGAGCCATCATTTAAAACTGAATGCAAACCTTTATATAAGTGTATATATCATTATTGCGTTAGAATGTTACGGACTATTAATGTTAAAAAACAAATGACCGAATATCCCAAAATGTAACAAGTTTGAAAACGTAATTGAACAGAAACACGGTATACTGTTACCGTCGAACATACTGTGCATTATAAGTCAACTGTCATCTTGTGGGAAGGCATGTGTCACAGTGTCGTTATTAGAGCATCCAAGTGATTTAAAGTTAAAAAAGGTACATTTGTTTTCAAAAGCATTGCAACAAGACAAGAAAGCAACTATTTTATCATCAGTAGTAGGGTATAGCCGCCTTGGGCACAACGGTATTTTGGATAGGAGCGCAGGAGCCAGCCGACCACCATGTTGCTACGTCACTGTACACCATTTTGATCTTTTATCCCTAAAAATTTCCCTTTTCCCCTTAAAATGTCCCCTTTTCCTTAAAATTCTCCTTCATCCCTCAAAATTTCCCTTTTCCGATATAAAAAAAAAAAAAAGAAAGCCCCCCCAACCCCCGATGTGCATAAAGAAGAGTTTGAAATCCAATTTGCACCCAGTTGAAGAAATTTGGGGGTTTCCTTTCGAACTGCCGGAGCAGTGCCGGCGATATTGTTATTGGCATAGGTTAGGCTATGCAAAATCGATTCAAGGGATCCAGGATCTGAGTTAGACCTTACCATCAGCTATCTTAGTTCTGTCAATAATCTTGTCCAACATTTTGGGTTAAAGCGACCTTCGACCTTGACCTTCGACCTTAACCATAGACCTTGAAAATTCGAAAAATTCCAAAAAATTTACAACATATTGCAAAAAATTATTTAAAAATCTAAAAAAAAATCGAGAAAATTTATCATTCAATTATTCTTAATTATCAAAAATTATTTTAAAAATCTAATAAAATGAATCGTCAGTAAAAATTATTTTTCCCCCGGAACAGGTGGGAGGGGGTAGCGGTCCAAGTGACCTTGGGTCAGGACAAGTGGGATTCAGGACCTTTGAATTTTGACCTTGACGTTTGACCTTGAAAGTAAACAAAAATTAAAAATCCAAAAAAACTCTCAATAATTTTAAAATAGCCCAAAAATGTATTATTAAAAATCAGGTATTAAAAATTATTTAAAAATATTTATAAAATTTTCGAACACTCATAAAACTTGTTTTAAAAATTACATTTCTGAAGGTCCCCCTGCACCAGGCCTAGCAGACGACAGATTTCCTCACCTCCACTCCCCTCAACTATATCCATTCCGACATCTTAATTTTTCGTTCATTTGTTTATACATAAAAGGAGGCCACCATCTTGGTAGGTGACCACCATCTTGGTAGACATCGCCTATCCGCCATATTTGAAGCCATGATCATGACCTTGACCACATAAACTAGAAAACCCTAAATACGAAAGCTCGAGAGTAAATGCATAAAAGTCAAAAAGCATAATATATTACAGACTACTACCACCATGTTAGATGCAGAGTATTTCACCTGTGATGTAATGACCTTGAAAGCGAAATTCAGAAAAATTCATAAAAATCAGCAAGCATAATACATAGCAGACTACTACCACCATGTAAGTTTGAGACTACTTCGATCTTGAGTCCATTACTATGACTGACATTGAAAAAAATCGATAAAAGTGCATAAAAGTCAGCAAGAATAATACTTTACAGACTACAACCAACATGTAAGATGCAGACTTCATCGACCTTGACCTCATAACCTTGAATGATGCTGAAAACAAAATTTTTAGAAAAATCCATAAAAATCAGTAGGGTTAATAAATATCAGACTACTACCGCCATATTAGATGCAGGTAACTTGACCTTGACCCCATGACCTGTAATGACCTCTTAAACATCGACAAAAATCTATGAGAAGAGGAAGAAGCCAGCCGAGACGATCCACCTTCCATGCAGCTGTGGTCAAACTTAACCTCTCAGCTTAACACCTACTGCTTATAATATACGAGTGTGCAACCCCTATTGCATTATGTTGACTTTGAGCCAATAATACTCTACCAATAATGCATTGTGCAGACACCGACCAGCACATCACCGAGTTACCATGTGATTGCAGCTGGCCAATCAAGTGTGATGGTGGTGTTGATTGTGGTGTAAGAAGATTGCTGAAGATTAATCGAAAGATTGGAATTGGGACGGGGATTGGGATTTGGTTTTGTATTGGAATTGGGATTGATATTATTATTGGGAACGGGTAAAATTTACATAGTCCTGCCTCGAAAAGTTGAAAAGCGAAATTTATAATTAATAATCTTGCTTTAAAAAAGTATAAGTCTATGTCCTGGGTATATTTCCTCGCTTCCTGGGTAAACTGAACTTACACTTTGCAATAAAAGTGCCCAGGACTAGAGCAGTCTCCCACCATGTAAATTAAATTGAAAATAATTTAATATTAACAAACTTATACATATTTATATAACTATATATACGAAATTTTTTATAATTATATATAACATAAATACATAATTGTGTATAGTCCTGTTATATATAATAGGATCTGCGTGTCTTTTGGTCAAACGAGTATTTGGGTTTTCTCAGAGTGCTCCCATACTGCGAAGTTTAATTGCGAATATAAAGGACTGCCTTTTGAACTCAACCAACATGGAGCCGTAAAAATTCATCATCGCTAATTGGTTGTCACCAGGGTCGATTCTGCGATCGAGTTTTACCTATGATCAAACAACGCATGTCGGCATGAGAGTACTGTCCGTACGAAGATAGCTTTTCAAGCGACGACGACAAATTGGGAAGCATGGTGGTGGTGTTAAGATGCTACATTGACCAATGAAGAAGCATGGTGGGAGATTGCTCTAGTCCTGGGCACTTTTATTGCAAAGTGTAAACACAGTTAACCCAGGAGGCGATGGAATATACCGAGGGACCTGGATATATAATTTTAAAGCAAGATAATTATATAAAATGTTCGTCTTTAAGCTTTTGTAGGTAGGAGTATATAAAGATTTATTTCAAAATGGAGTGAATTTATTTAACCTGCGACACATACACACACACACACACACACACACACACTGTTCTTGAGACTACAATCAAAATAAGCACCACATTTGGTACTGCAATCCCAATATCGATCCCAATCCCAATACCAGTCCCAACCATTCGACCAATTTTTAGCAATCCTCCACCTCATCCACCAACACCACCTCCACCACCAAACGTGATTGGTCAGCTGCAATCGCATTGGTAACTCGGTAATTGGCTGGTCGGTGTCTGCACGATGTAATAAAGACGCAATACGATTGGTTCAAAGTTAATATGATGCATTAGGGCTTGCACACTAGTATATTATAAGCAGTAGGGGGGTAAACTTATAGGTTTAGTTTTACAGCAGCTGCGTGGAAGGTGGATCGTATCGGCTAACTTCTGCCTCTTCACATAGATTTTTCTCTAGTTTTGGTTTTCAAGATCATTCAAGGTCTTGGGGTCAAGGTCAGGGTCGTATGCATATAATATTGTGGTAGTTATCTGTAATGTATTATGCTTACTGACTTTTACGTATTTTTATGGAGTTTTTTGTTTTCAATGTCACGTGGCTAATGCTGTGGTAGTCTACATCTAATTTTGCGGTAGTGGTCTGTTATGTTTTATGATGGTGGAATTTAATTAATTTTTTCTCCAGTTTTCATTTTTAAGGTCATTCAAGGTCATTGCACCAAGGTCGAAGTAGTCTGCATCTAACATGGCAGCAGTAGTCTGTTAGGTATTATGCTTGCTGACTTTTATGCATATTTTCTCGAGTTTTTGATTTCAAGGTCATTCAAGATTATGGGGTCCAGGTCATGGTCATTGGCTTCCAATATGGCAGATGGGTGATGTCTACCAAGATGGTGATTACCTTCCAAGATAGTGATCGCCTACCAAGATAGTCGTCACCTACCAAGATGGTTGTCGCCTACCAAGAAGGCGGCCTCCAGAAATGTGTGAACAAATGAAGAATGGAAACATCTATATAGCAGAATGAGCACTGATGAGGAGAGTGAGAATGATGGAGTCAGTCGTCTGCTAGGTGTGATGCTGGAGGGAGCTTCCGGAATTTAAGTTTAAAAAGAATTAATATGTTTTAAAACTATTTTTTAAATAAAAAAAAATTTCCTGATTTTTCTGGAGTTTTTGTGAATTTTTTTTGTTTTATTTTTGGATTCTTTGCATTTTCAACATCAAATTTCATAGGTCCTGAGTCCTTATTTCCCTGACCCAAGGTCCCTTGGGTCGCTTATCTCTGTCACCTGTTCCAGGAAACTGTTTTAATAACTTTTAATTATTTTTAGTAATACATTTTTGGAATTTTTGGAATTTTTTGAGGATCTTTTGGAATGTTTGTAATTTTTTTGAATTTTTCAGAATTTCAATGTTAAAGTTCAAGGTAGAAGGTCAATGTCAAAGGTCGCCTGAACCCAAAATGGTGGACAAGATGATTGACAGAACAAAGATAGCTGACAGTTAGGTCTTACTCTAATCCTGGATCCCTTGTACCCTATGCGTATAAAACCAATATGGCCGCCACTGCTCTGACGGTCTTAAGGAAGCCCCCAGATTACTTAAATTGGGTAAAAATTGGATTTCAAGGGCTTCTTTCTGCACATGGGGTGCTTCTACCATTTTGGGGGGCTTCTTTTTTTGAGGGAAAATGAGAATTTTTAAGGAAAAAGGAACAGTTTTAGGGTATTTTAATCGATTTTGATAGTAAAGAGGGATATTTTCAGGAGAAAAGGGAAAACTTGCGTAGGGTGACGTAGCAACATGGCAGCCAGCCGGCTTCTGCGCTTCTATCCTAGATCCCATTTTGCCCATGTCGAGTATACCCTGCTAATATTATCAATTGAAGGAATGCCATTTTTACCTTTCAGTAATAAAAACAAAATTTTA
Source organism: Dryococelus australis (assembly GCA_029891345.1). Taxonomy (NCBI): domain Eukaryota; kingdom Metazoa; phylum Arthropoda; class Insecta; order Phasmatodea; family Phasmatidae; genus Dryococelus; species Dryococelus australis. The sequence continues at coordinate 157,456,190 of CM056994.1, read as the reverse complement.
AACGCGAATGAAGTATTGCCCGATATTTATATTTGATGATGTCTGGAGTGAACCAGAGAAAATTCAAAAGTAATTTAAATTTGTTACACATTCAAAAGTTTACTGTTTTTATCTATCTCTAAGCCCGAATTTCTAAACATTATTTGCATGAAAATTCGAATTTATAATTGTTTTCCGTATAGACAGTTGAAATCTACAGCACATTTACAATTACCATGTTTTAGGGAAAATGTAATTTACATAGTTAAAGGATATAAGTTTAATTGCTGGATATAAATGTACTGTTTCCTTGTAATTATTCCTGAAAATCCTTATATAAGGGTAGATATCGCTGTGGAAATTACAGGTTTATACTACCAGACGAAAAATAATGAGTGGTTCAATGTTTGGACATAGCGGTATAAGACAGAGTCATTGCATCACTTGCTTAAGCAGAAAACGCGATGTGAATTGGAACTTGAACGGATATATTATACCTATTATCAGTGTGCCAATGAAAGGTAATGATGCGTAAAATAAACAATTTGTACAAAACTTAAACACTATTATGATAGACATTTTAAAATCGCAAATGGCTGAATTACGAGATAAGTTAATAAAGCAAAGTGAAGGGAACGAACATGTGTGTAAGAACACGAATTTAATTTCGTAAATTATACCAAATATTCTGGATGCATTGCAAAATATTTAAAGTAAAATATATATTTTTTACATGAATTTGGCCTATGGACTGCAATGAACTTTCTTCCTTCCCAGAACTTCCCTTTTTCTCTCCAGCTGCTCGTCTCTGTTCTTCAGTCCACAATCTCTTGGGTCTTGGTTTCGGTTGGTCTTCCAGAAATCTTGTGTTGTCGATCAGTCGCCTGATGTTATCTCTGTTGTTGGACAATTCTTCTGTTATCCTTCTTTTTTCTGCATCTTTCCTGGTCTCTATCATCCATCATATTGCACATTTCAAGTTTGGGATGTAGTTGAATATTTTCTTAGTGAGTCACCAGAAAATATTTTATTTGGAAGAGAATGAATTTCGAAATTGTGGATATGAGTAAACTAGCAGGAAACCCACATATAGGTTTTCTTACTACAGAAGTAGCGAAGAGGCCTATGCAGAAGTTGTTTATTGATTTTGTTGTACCTTTACCATGTAGCAAATCTGGTCATAACATATTATTGGTATGTATAGATGCTTTTTTCCAAATTTCCGTGGTAAATATTTTTAAGAAAATTTGTTGTGTTGACTACCATACAGGCCCTTCAGGCTAACATTTTTCAAAATGTTGGTTTTCCTTCCTCCACAGTTTCTGACAATGATTCTCAATTTACGTCAAAACCTTTTGAACAAATGTGCTTCTTTTTTGGAATTAAACACACTCCACCTCCCTCGCACGCGGAGCATTTTAACAGAAACTTCCGCTTAGTTCTCATTGCTTGCCATGCGATGGACCAGACAAATTGGTATAGGAGTTTACTTTGGCACTATATGGCATTTAATTATGCTCGGCACAGAGTCCACAATTCAACACCTTTTAAGTTAATTTTCATGTAATTGCCAAACAACCCGTTGTCTAATTTATGGGAATTGAGTGATTTGCTCCCTGATGATGTAAGTAATATAGGGATGTTTTTTTTCAACACTTAGAAATATAAAGGCAGTTCACGAGAGCATGTGTGTAAATAGAAAGTTAAATCGATTTAAGTTAGGCGAGTTAGTGTTGTTGAGAACTAATATTACTAGAAAGGCCATAGATAAGAGAATGGCAAAGTTCTTGTTTCGTTGGGCTGGTCCATATAGGATCCAGCGATTTTTAACTCCTGTGACAGGCATTCTGACTAATCCTAAAACTGGAGCTTGTGTTACGTGCGCATGCATCTCCCATTTAAAGAAATTTATTCCACAAGTTTCAACTTAATTTTTTGACAGTGTTAGGATACTGCAGGCCCTACCTGCCATTTATGGTTTATTTACTTGGAGTACTCTATAATTTTTACCATATGTAAAATTATGTGTTGTACCCTGGCTCGATGTCGGTAGTGGACTGATTACTCACCTGCCAGAATTTTCGTATGGTCTCCTACTTTTGTTTAAGTTTATTCATGTTTTTATAGGCCTAAATCTAAATAAGAATCCATTGTACTTGTACTTAAGAATATTTTTGTGCAAAATGTAAAATATTGTTTTATTGAGGTTATGTATGCATAATAATATTTTTTTTACACTTGTAAATATTACTCTTTGAGGGAAGTTTCGGTCAGTTTTACGATTGCTAGTAATGGGTTATTATATTTGTTTGTTCATTTGCAATAATATGGTGACAGTAGTTTTTTAATAGTGTAATTTGATTATTTATTTGGGAAGCCTCACCCCTCTTTCAGTGTGTATCTTTGTTTTTTTTTTGTGCAACAATAACACAGTCTCTTTCGTTCTCCCTTGCCCTGTGTTTTGCTATGTATCTTGTTTATTGTGCATTTCTATCGCAGAGTTCACCAAAATATTCCCTACCCTTCTGCCCGCTTCACTGAATTACCTGAGAAAAATGTGGTTGTGAACATACCTCCAAGTCCTGCTGAATCTACTGGACCAGTAGCGACTTTAGAATGTGATAATTTATTTAACTGGTTTAGGTAAAGTTAGTTTTTACCTTTGCTCTAATATTTAGAAAAGTGTTTTTTTTTTTTGTAGTTCACCATTGCAGGGGTAGTTCCGTTTTGAGGAAGGGAGTGTTGAGCAATGATATGGCATTCTCTTGCTCACCTAATTTTTTTTTCGGAAATTGCTTTTCTAGCAATTTACCGCCTTGTACAAAGTCGTTTTTATCATCTTTCCTTGTTTCCATTCGAGACACTATATTTTCTTTTTAATTTGTTGCATGTTGGTTAATTCTGGTTGTTACTTCATGTCTAATATTCTTATTATATTTCTATATTATATTGAGTTACCAATGTGATTTGTAAATGCCGCAACATCATTTATATTACCTCTTATTATTTTTTTTATTCCTTTATTAGAGTCTTTTGGAAGATCTCGACTGTACCTCTGTTTCATTGTATACCCGATAGATGCCATACAAGGCATTGTTACAGTGTCATTTCCTTTTCTCGGGGTAATATTTCATATGTATTTTACCTTTTATTTGATTGTTTACCTAAATAATTTAATTTAAACTACCTTTTAAATTTTATAGATATAATACTGTGAATTCCTATTCATGTTTTGGTCACAGCGATATGGTCATTCGATGTATTTATCGATTAGTCATGTTGTGTGTGTACGGAGTTAGCTACAATGCTGGCATTGTGGCCTAACAATTTTGCTTATTCTGTCTTCTTGCCATTATACTGCCATGTTGTGAAGACAAAAATTTGGTGTTGTTGCGGAGTTTTCATATTTCCACAATGAATTAGTTTTTGATGGACCGCCATCGGTAAGTTATTCGACGGAGTTTTTACCCTGATCATTTAACTAATGTTTGTATGTTTGGTAATAGCCCCTTACTTTTCTTTGTGTGTCCAGAGCGAAACTTGTAGTGGCTGAAGGACTGCTGTGCTGACTATGTGAGCCCATCTGTTAACTGCATGGCTGTGCTGTTCCTGGTCCTTAGCTCAATAATGATCCCATTGTGTTGGAGTCCGAATACTTCTACTGAACACTTTTGGTCAGCACGTTCATTATTTTTTTGCATGAAATAGATGATTGCTGTCCTTGGACTGGTTTTCTCGCAACATGGCATCCTGTTGCTTTAGACAAAATTTAACTGTTAAACTTTTTCGAAATTAGCTTTGAGAAAATATGTAACTTCTCAAAACCTCTTCCATTTTCTTCGTTAAACAATATGAAATTGTGCATCAGTGCATAAGTGCGGTAAAATTATGTTTTCTGTTGTGAATATGGTACGAGATACCATCATTTAATGTAACAAAATATAACAATAATAATGTAGGTATGCCAACTTTGAACTTTTTATGCGTGCACCCAATGTTTAATTAATTGATTTCTTTTGGCATTGTCAACATTCTAAGAAATAATTTTTGGAATACTCATTGCTAAAGCAGGTGACAAGCCATAGTTATTAAGATTTTATCTTCTTTTGAGGCATTGGGGTCTCCTGGCCACATCCAAGAAATATGAATAAAAATTAAAAGTAATAATTTTCGAGTAACTTTTTATAATTTTAATTGTAGTACCATTCACTATTTACTGAAAGTGTGAATATTGCAGATGTGTGTTACGTCCAACAACATTTCATTTAAAGGAGCTAAAGTTTGAAATGTTGATATAAAAATATTTACTGCACTAGTGGTGTTGGCACATGGTTCTATACAACATTAAACTCAGTAGCCACTGTTATTAGTTGGGTTCGTCCCATTTTATTTTTGTGAGGCTAATGCTTTAATATGAATGAGGTGTCTGGAAATTGTCAATGATGTATGGTATGGTCTCTGCCCCTTTGTTTAAATATAAATATTTGATTTTGTATCTGAAAAATCGCACTTGTAGCGATTAGCCTTCCATGTTCTCCTCTGGGTACCTTGGAGATTGGATTAGAGACATTCAGGTAGTCGATCTCCCTTCTGGAGATTTATTTATCTGTTCCTCTTTTTTGGAGTTTCTAGTTTTGAGTGCCATGGAGTGGCTCAATTTTTATGTTGCATTGTATAACTACAATGTGATCTTTTTGGCATGACTGAAGTATGCTGGGTTTATGGTTGGTATAGTACCCAGTATTCCTGGTTAACAAGGTTACTCATATTTTGTTTCGTATGTCTGGGGTGTGTTGGTCAGCATTTTATCGGTATGGATTAATGGTATAATCAGGTGGTTTATTTTATGGGTGGTACGATATTGGGGTGGTGTCTGTGGAAATGATATCATGACAGACATGTTGGTGTTATGATATTTGGTATATTTTAGTGGGTGTGGGCAGAGGTATGCTTGAATTTTAGTGGATGATATGAGTGGTGAATATATTTAGCCTGGTGATGTTTGGCAGAGCAGATTGTAATAGTGGTAGGGAAATTTTGGTAAGTCTTGTGTTGGCTGAATGGTTGAGATATGATTGAGTTACAGTGTGTGTTGCATGTGGTCCATTTTTGGAGTCATTTTGGTGTCAAGGGGTTGGTAGTGGAGTAATGTCTCAGTAATTTAGTAACTATGGTGTATTTAGGCAGAACAGATGGAATGGGTGTTAGGTTAAGGGCTTGTCTCAAATATATATATATATACTTGATACACTTTAGTTATGATGGATATTATTATTGGTGTGTTTGATTGCATGGTTGAATTGAGTTTTTCTTTTGTTATAAGTGATGCTGTATTGGATGGTCTGGTATTTGTAAGTAATGATGTTTTGACTAATAGTAAGATTTAAATTTTCTCATCATTCTTGGGTTATCACGGATGGTATCATTGGTATGTGGGGTGATATGTTTTCCAGCATATCTGTCTTGCGATTGTTGACGTATGTAGAATGGTGTGGACAGTATATTTGTTTTCCGATTTTTGGTGTATGTCGAATGGTGTGGCCAGTGTGTGTATGTCAGCGAGTCCTGTAATGCTAAGGCATGCTTGAGTTAATGTGTTTGGTATGGATAGTTAGTGTATTTTGACTGGTTTCAGCCGGCATGGTGGATTGTATATGAAGTTGAATGTGTCACTGGTATGGACCATATGTTTGCTTTGTATGGTCTGTTGGGACGAATGTTTAAGGTATGCTATATTTATTGAGGGGGAGGGGTTTATGGTTCTTAGGTATAAGCAGTGTTGGTTGGTAGAACCGGTAAAATGGTGTTAGTTTATGGGCCGGCCTCAAATTTATAGTTGCTTGGTGCACTTGAGTTATAATGGATATTGAGCTTGGTGTGTTGAGTGGTGTGGTTGATTAGTATGACTGAAGAATTTTTCATTGTTTATAAGAGATAGAGGTATTGGGGTGGTCTGGTACTACTTGTATTTTAATGGTTGTTTGGTTGGTATGTTGTTATAGTTTCTTATATATATATATATATATATATATGGCTGGTCTCGACCATTAGATCAGAAAGTATAAGCAGTAAACAAATTTTTCGTAAGGCCAGTGTGGAATGATTGGTTGAGTTATGCTTGAGTTATAGTAAGAGGTATGAACGATGAGTAAATTTCGTCTGGTGCAGGTTGGTAGAGGATATGGCAGGGATGTTTATGTTTCGCCTGGTCTGAACTCTATAGTTTCTCTAAACTTGTGTTATGGTGGATGTAATATTGAATGTTTAGGTGCCTGCATGCAAGTATATAAGAAGCTGGGTTCAAGTTAGGAAGCTTAGTTTTACAGTGGCTGTCGTGAAACACACTTCATCTCAGCCCTTGTAGGCAACTGGAATATATTATAGAGCCAAAGATTGCTGGTCCATCAATGCCTGAAATTAGCACCGTGGTTTCGATTTCTTCAGATGGGACACCTGCGGTAACAGCACCGCCTTCGACGTCTTCGCCAAGGCTGCTGCTGTTATTTTGAAATATTGGCCTACAGCCACAGTGCAAGTAAGCATGAAAAAACTTATTGTGTAAAGGTACCTTCCTGTGCTATACAGCAATTCATCAAATGCAAGCGACTGTTCAAACACAGCGATAAGCTGAAGAAACATAGCCAGAACTGTAAAGGTCTAGTTTCAGCAGCTAAGAAACGGCCCGTACTAGCTGTTGGTGAAGCCACATCGAACGGATTCTACCTGAAACAATCAGCATTCAAAGGCAATTTAAAGGATTATGTGTTTGAAAATAACTTTGTAGGTACGAATAATATAAGTACACTCATGTACCACATTAATCAAAGGATAATACATAAATTTATAGCATAAGTTAAAGAACGTCCCATAAAATATAATATTATTCTGGAATGAACGTATGGAAAGTCTTAGGCCTTTGGATGAAGCTATCAGTCGCCGAGCATTCAAGACTGCGAATCAAGCACTTTACAATGTTAATATTGTCCCAGGGGCTGTAGAGACCTTGACCGTAGACTGTCTTGAGTTGTGTATAAGCATATTATATTCATTATGTGAAGAGTAAGCATACTGTTTAAAGACACCATGTGAATGGTGTGGGAATGTAAGGATAGTGTTTTTATATTTTTAGTCAGAAGTATGTGTATATATGTAGGCTGTTTAGAAAACATGTGTACAAACTCGGGCATGTGATTTGCGACCGGAAAAGAGGAAGATTAATATAGGACACCCATGGCCCATCTCAAATACTAAGGGCTGTAGAAGCCCCTAAAGTCAGATAGCGGAAAGCATTTACTTGGGATATAAAGCAAAGTACTTGTGTTAAAGGAACAGAAATTTGTATACATATTCATTAAACCAACATATTGGATAAAAGGAATGTATGGTCCGTCGTACACACCCCCATCATGTAAATAATAGGGATTGGCACCCTTTGATTGCATGCAATATTTACACCCTGATATAAGTGATATAAGTAATCTAAGATAACCTTACCTAAACATCTTGTAAGAATTTTTAATATATTTTATTTTCTCGACATCCCCTTAAACAAACTTCTCTTTACCTAACTTCAAGTAACCTAAAATTATACCAAACATTCTGGTAAGAAATCTGAATACATTTTTTTTTATTGCTCTCGAAATCCACTTAACATAACCACTAGTTCAAGTTAAAAAGTCAATTTAGTCTCCTTCAGTGTCCACGTTTCTCGTATGCTTTCCATACGCTTGTATTAACTTGGAATATTTTTAACTTAGTCACACTTTTTGTACCCCATGTCAGGACTTTGAATTTTTGTATTTAGTCATCCTGTGTAGAAACACTGTGACGTACATACCCATTGGTTTTTACTAGTACTCCTTCGTCAGCAGCAGGAGAGCAGAGACGCCCTCATCGATGTTTAGGTTATACATCTCCTCTTCACTCAGCGAGTCAAAGAGTTCATTTGTCGGACGTATGGAACGAACCATTGATATATTTAAACTCACTACACCATCACCCCCTTCATTATATTTAATTTCAAGAGCAGTGGTAGCAAGTCAGCTCCTACGTGGTAACTGGAGTCTGTAAGTGCATTCTGACTGTTTGCACACCTTGACGGTGTCAGATAGTCTATGTCAGCACATAGCATGTCTGCACCTGCTTGGTGTCTGGTAACTGAAGTCTGCATGTGCTTATAAGTCGTTTTCGCACCTGGACGATGTCGGATGATCATATGTGTGGGAATAACTGTGTAATCATTTCTGCACCTGCACAGTGTCAGGTAACTGGAGTCTGTATGTACTTCCCGGCCATTTTCACAAGCTACATAGTGTCGGATGACCACATGCGTAGTAATAGCTGTGTTGACATTTCGGTACCATTGCAGTGTCTGGCTACTAGAGTTAACTAAAGTGAATGAATCAACAGGCTTCCCTTCACCTCCTTCAAGTTATAATCATATTCCCATTGGTTAGTTTGTCAGAGCCAATGAGCAAGCTTCTCTCATTTGCTGCCATTGTCGTTGTCACCTGCTCGCCTTAGAGAATACAGTATATTTCTTGTCGGGGGTTTTAGAAGATGCATGCTTGAAGTCCAAGCAGACATAACATCCTTTCGGCCATTTTGGGATTTGGAAGGGTACGGTCGCATAGCGCCTTGGACAGACGAAACAAGTTGCCGTACCTGCCGAAAGAGTTCCTGCTGACGTATGCACTGTACGAAATGTCGGCTGTATTCAAGTATTTACCGATCTACCTACAGCTGGACGAACATATGAGGGACTGCCTGCCTGGCAGGGAGTGCATGAAAGGTTGCACCACTTCCATTATGGACATTCCTCATTCCTGGAGCTGGTGCAAGATGCGACATCGTGCTGCAGCCACAACCGACACCACATCCTCCATCGACGAAGGGTCCACACAGTGAACAACATGAATGGCTCTGTAGACCTAGCCACCACTGACCTCACGAAGGCAATCACATCAGGTCTCCGACCTCGCACCACCTTCACCTCGACGACATGCGACGAATGGCCTCCAGCACATGAGGGGTCCATAGTAGTCTATAGACTACTATCGCCACCAGCAGCAATTGGTTGACATCTGCTACAACTACTTCTATCACACCACCACGATTTTCGATGGTGATGTACTCCAACTCCTTCGAGTCAGGTATGGTAAAGTGTTGTCCCAACACCATCCTCAGGTTCAAACGAGTGGATTACTGCCTAGGTGAACCACGGTATGAGAATGCTGTAAAAAACATGAAAGCCTATGATGGTGTGAATCATTCCTGCATATACTATGCCCCGGTCTTTGCATACGACCCAAGCATCATGAACGCTAAAAGCAAGTCAAAAGTGTATTTTATGGACAGAATCCAGCGTAAAGTTCAAACATGCACAGCTTTCAACATGAGGCCGGACATGACCCAACCATGCAGCACCTAAGAACTTTTGAAGCTGAACAATGGCGAAACAAGCATCATTTAAGAAGTCATCCAACATAGGGACTACGAAATACGATGAGGGGGTCAGGAAATAGTGCTTCACTCTAGTGAATAATATGATGGCGAGACGCATAGACTCGTACCGGACAAAGAAGTTGACAAGATTCTGTTCCTCGAGCAGACCACGGCTTGTCGCAACCTGCCGTGTGAGATAAAGACAAGCTCACTGTATGAGGATTGGGAAGGACAGTGGTAAATAATAAAGTTATAAAGAAAATTTTTTTTCGACAGAACATCATAGTGTGAATAAACTTATAGTTGTCACAGGCACATGGTGTGTGTCGGTGTGTGTAAATCAAAAAACTCGAGGCAATTTTTCATAAAAAATCTTTGTGTCTTTAAAATTATCTATGTACGATAATTGTAAAAAAATATGTCGCATCATAAATGCAGAAAACAAAAAAATATATATATTAATAAAACTTCTTGGCAATCAGTGTAAACTAATATTGCTTAACATGTATGTAAAAATATAACAAAATAGTTTCATTAAGAAATTACCTCTTATTATATCGTTTGTCATGTATGTACACCATTAATTCACATAAAATGTAATGTAAAAAGTAGTGCTGAATAAAACTTGGTAAACATTTTGGTTTTTCTTCAAACATGAGGAAAAACAAATACAATAAGGTGGCCAGTTATGAGGAAAAAGTATTTTCTCAATAATATATATATATATAATTTAGGTCACTGGAGTTGAGTTTGCGAGCATGTATAGAGAAGCAGGCCATCTGGCTTTGTCAAAGTAAAAATATGTGCGCTTGTGTGGGAAGAGCAATGTGATGGAGAATGTCACACCACCATTTTCAACGCTGGCATAACAACTTGGGAGACTATATGCACCCCACTAATCTGAAACGATGGTACTGCACTGGTGGCAGTAGATGCTGGTATGTCTACATCCCCAGTGACTACACTTACAGCAGTTTCACCATGTGAGCCTTCCATGTTTATCAACACAGAATATGATGATTTTTCTCTGGAAAATAGTAACAGACTATGATATGTCCACTTCATGTGTGTATAAAAATCTTAGTAAAAAACCAATTTCAACTGATGTTTAAATTCTTTTTGTAAAAATGTGAATGAAATTAAAAGAATTTTTTTTTTAAATAACCCATAATTTTTTTTTCAAAAACGTTAAAAGTTTAACCAGCTGGAAATATAGAAATATTTTACACAAACATAAAATTTTTAGAGGATGATAAACGCAAAGTCATTATCACACTTCTCATGATAGATTAATTAAAACAGACTCTCAAAACACCACCAAATTATTCAGCCTGTCAGAGCTAGCTATCTACAACTCAAGATCGTGTATAAGGGCAAGCAAGACTAAAATGAACGCATAGTAAGTTAAAAACACATTTTTATTAAAAAAATATCCAAGTACATATCACCACATAAAAAAAAAACATTTTTAGTCCTACTTCAGAATTTCTTTCTCCTCGATCCAGGAATTGTAACGCTTTGAGTGTCAGAGACGCCCCACATACACACGTCCATTACGTCATTTCAGCACCTTTTCGATCAAATACACATTTGGAAACTTCGTAGGCTGGATATCCGCTGCATAAAATCCTCTAACAATGGGTTCACCTTGTAGGTCCTACAGGTGATACATGCGCGGGTACCAATGCCGTATGCGAAACATCTTGTATAATTCTGCCGACCAGTTGTGACTGAAGACTTTGTGAAAAATGCCACGCTGTTTGGAGATGATCACCGATCTTGGCTTTATGCTTGCACTGGTCCCTCCTCATCGGAATAGCACAAACATATCCACAATTAAGCTATTAGAGTCCGGTGAAAACACTCGACGATGCAAACCTTGAGTCAAGAGTGTACGGAATAGTGATTTATGGTGTACCTTTTCATCAGCGCATCGAAAGTAGCATTAAAATATCCTTTATCTTCGTTGAATGGAAATTTTTGTATGTGCCCTTCGCTCAACACATCCGCCATGGCCTCGGTGACGTCCCGTGCATTCTTCGACTTGAGCAGCCTGGCCAAGACATACTTGAAAAACATATCTATAACGATCAAAATATAGTGGTTGTCATTACTCGCAATAGTTAAATATTGTATTTCGATCAGGTCGGACTGGAAAGTATCGTCCAGCTCTTTCATGATGTAATTTTTCCGAGGGTAATTCCTTCAGGCCGACCTGTGCAATTCGCCGGAAACACATATGTCGTCATCGCACGTCGTAGTCAGCTTCGACGAGTTCTTCAATGACGGATATAATCTCGTTGGGGTGCTATATGTTGTCAACAGACTGCGAAGAGACCAGTAGCTAGAGTCTATAGACGAGTTCGTTCGGATCATCACAATACACGTAGTATATATTGCGTTTGGCGTCGATTTCTGCACCAGCATACCCAATCCAGTAGTTTCGGCCAATAATGGAAACAGTCCTGTGCTAATGAAGTGGGATGTCGGCATAAACACCACCATAAAAATTTACCTCTCGCTCAAGCCTAGCAATCTCGACATGATAAAGATGGCAGGCTGGGGAATGGGAGATGGCTATGAAGTTCCCATCTTCGCAGAAGGCAAGTTCGAGGTGAGTGTGCCACTATCGATGATTCTTGGTTTCGCCGAGAATTATAGGACCATAAAAATTGGAGTCATGCAAGAACTAGTGATAATGCTAGCCACCTCGCATCTCGATGCAGTGTTGGGAGCTGGAGAGATCCCGCAGCCAGTTGCTGTAACCGTGATATATATGGAGTGGTTCGTTCCCACTTGACTCCGAGCACCTGCGAACATGTGAAGCTATTGAACTACATCACGAAAGAAAAAATTCATTGACATAACCTTCAGGAATTGGAATTTTATAACGTATCAGGTCCCGTAATCTGGCATGAGGACCCGCTGGGTTGTGAAGATATCTTTAAGCATGGATAAACCGCAATATATCGTACTGGCATTACAAACGAACAGGCAACACATATGCCGGCAGACAAATCGACCATCGACCACTGCAAAGCCCAGAACGTATAAATATTTTCCAATAATGAAAGTTACCCGTACGTAGATTTGAACACCTCCTTCTATTAAGAGGGATTTATGTTGTCATATTATCTGTTTACACAGTTTAAAGCCTCCTGCTACAGGCGCAAGTCCTACCCTATCGTGATGATTTAAAGATTTCATGGAACGACACCATAACTGGTCTTCGACAGGTCCAAATAAAACGAGCGAGTTTAAAACGGTGTGGTGAACTGTTGTATAGAAATGATTTCCAAAGCAAATGTGCCTACGAATACTGCGGCCTACTGTTTGATTTTGCACTACAGAGTAGTGAGCCGAAACTGCTTTGCGGGACTGGTGATCATGGTGAGCTAAACATATAAAAACGGGATGATCACTGCTTCTCACCTCAGTTTGGATCAGGATGTATCGTACTCTGCAAGGCTTCCAGCGCCAGAGCGGGCACATGCTCAAGGAGATCGCAGTGACCTACGACGACGATGGCAAATCGTGCACATGCTTCTTCTGTCCCCCTTATCAGTGGAAACTCTTTGACAAGAAAATCAAGAAGATGAACATCTGGCTGACCAAGTCCACAGTAAAAAATTTCCGTATACTTACGGAATGTTTTACGGAAATGTACAGTGTATATATGGAAAGGCAATCCTTAATGACGAAAAACGAAGTTAAGTCCGTAAATACAAAATATGAAGTCTCCATATTCGCTTTGGCTTCGAGTTACGGGGACGAACAATGCCGATTCTACACGAAGCTTTCTTTGCCACTGTAACAAGAAAAGTATCGTTTCTGCGGCTATTAAGGTTATCCACACGATTATGACCTATTCGTTCAAACATTAAATAATAACATCAGGCGTCTGTAATCAAATAGAAATGTTATACCACAATTTTCGAGTGAGTGATGTAAGTTAATGGTTAGAGTCGTGAACTGGTGATTTGTTGACTCGTGTTCAAGTCTCGTTTAACTACAAGATATTTTAGCTTTTTAAATATAATTTTTTGTACATGGTAGAACACCCACATAACGAAAATTAAAGACATTTTCACTTTCTCTTCTAAACGGAAAGTACAGAAAACTAACTTGAAAATTAACGGAGAGGTTCCGTGTAATTTACGGAGAGTGCTTTTCTGAAAATCAATGTGTCTGTGATTTTACAGAGAGTTTACGGACACTCTGGATAAATTTTTACCAGTTTTTACCTGTTTTTGAAGGTATGTGGAAGTTTTGCTTCTTTTTTTTCCATTGCTATTGTAGACATGGATTAATTACAGTGACATTTCATAGCGTTTCAAAACGCTCGTGCTATACTGCTCTTGTTGTAAACATAAAGTAGATTTAAAGGAATAAAATTTATTTTATCACATTTCCGAGGTGTGTTCCGAAATAACAGCGCCCAGATAGAAGTATAAGTAATAGCTAAGTGGGAGGACGGGCAGAAGAAACCATCCTGTAACACACTGATATTCACTTCTAAGTTCAAGTAGTCGTCGTGGTGTAATGAATACTGCATCGGCCTACTGTGATAGAAGTCCGCGATTCGCGCCCACTCTCCGGCAAGTATCGCGGATTTTAGAGTTAAGATTTCGGTTATTGTTCATCAGACAGTATAGATAATAAAAATAAACAATATTAATACCCTGTGTATTTTTATATATAATTCTATTATTTCCGTAAAATATACGAAGAATGCGTATATTTTCGTTACGAAGTAAAATTATTAATACGGACATTTCAGTAAAACATTCGATGAATTCGTATATTTACATTATGGAGTCCCCGTATTTTTACGATGATCTCTGGATTCTTTTTTACCTATACTTTCCGTAAATTTACGGTAAAAAATTTTAACAGTGTATCACCACGGACTAGAGTATGGCAAAGGCAAGATTCTAAACCTTCAGGTGGGAAATATGCTGTGCGATGTGCTGATGCAGTATCTGCAACGACTGGTTTACGTGGCAGGGCCCGAGCAGAAGAAATGGCTGAGCGGCCTGTGCAAAAATGATGTTGAAATTATAGATGTGCAGTGCGGATATGGCTGTTCTTCGCTGTACGAGCTGGCAAAACTTTACGACGACCAAAACCGTCACATCTCTGTGACAAGTCAGAACCTGTCTGGACATTCGCATGGAGAAACGCACAGCTGCTGCACAATGGTATGCTTCGTCCTTGGACCGTGAATTGGCAAGTTAGGACTAGACACGAAGTCACCCGAAATGTGCGAGAAATTTAGTTTTCATGTGGTTGCACACCTGTTCATCATCATCATCATATCTCTCTCTCTCTCTCTCTCTCTCTCTATATATATATATATATATATATATATATACAACACACACACACACAAATATATATATATATATTTGTGTGTGTGTGTGTGTGTGGGAACAATCGGTACGCGCATTTAGTTGTCGACAAACAGTTATGCAACTGCAAAGCCTGACTAAGGCAGAATTTAATACAGTTTCATTTCGTAAGATGGTTATCAGCACACCTAACCGAGACCTGCAGTGGTAGCAGCATTCAACATTGGTAATTCGCGCATTATTCAATCGCCTACGAACCAACACAGTTACAAATGAATTATCCGGGACGATAGCCCTGGGCATGGTCTACATGACGCTACAGAAGCAGCTGCCCTGCACCACCGACCAAATCATCGCCTCGGCCCAGCTGCCTGCTACAGTCCACGCACCAGACTGTGCCGTGCAGCTGTCCAAGGCGGGGTACTAACCTTCACAGCATCCTGGGCCCAAGAAGAAGAATGCTGCTAGTCAGACGATCAGACCTCGCCGTGTACAGAGTCGATGCCAGACAGTTGTGATGGTACCCACTACGGATGTCTTTTCCTCCATATCGGGAAACGAACCTGCTTCTACCCGTCGGCGCCATCCAGCAGTTTGTATTCTTAGATATTTGCATGCCAAGCCTACTGCTGGCGCTGTTCCCACCATTGGCGAGGCAAAATCGTGGAATCAACTGTTAAGGGGTAACAAGATCTGCAGTGCTGCTTTGATGAGGTGGATGGTCAACTGGGGACCGATGGACATCGTCATGATCCATAGACTTGCGCTGCTTACCTCAAGAAGCTTATTCTTACAATCATTCGAGAACTACTTAGCCTTGTATGTGACCGTCTTCTTAAATAGAGCTCTACAAAAATTATTTTTTAAGTTATAAATGTGTTTTGTCTGGACTGTGTACTAAATAAATAGTGTATGAGAATATATTTGAGTGATTTTTTTCCTTTCGTTATTTCTTTTCAAAACAATTAATTTTTAATAGTATAAAATAACTCATCAATGTAATTTTTGTAATTATTTAAATTTTTTATTAAATGAATAAATAATACTATATTCTGGGGTCGCTACAGGATTTCCGAGCACAAAAAAGTAGCAGAATTTCTCGGTGTCCTCCTAGCTTTTCTAAAAAATGTACTCTGCAATTATTATCCAAGTATTGTTTTTTTCTGGAAGTAATTATTGATGATGTTCTAAGAATAACTAATACAGACACAATGTAAATTTTCCTACCAAAGTTTCAAACCATGGTATAGTGACACACATGTAAAAATACTTATTCACTTACACACTGTGACAACTGAGGGTGAACTTATTCGCCTGTTAGGTGAATCGTATGGACAATACACCCTCGTGGTGTGTTGTGGTTGTAATTTAATTATTTATTTTCAGAAAAAGCGAAGCGGTGTTCAGATAATATTATAAATTAGAAGATTCACATTAATTAACATGATATTATTTATTATTAACCCGGAACAACTTGGAGTACATCTTATAACATTGAGAATAAAAACATACCAATATTGTTTATAAAATAGAAAAAATCATATAAACAATATAATTGACAAAGAGATATAGATATTTTTATAATAATTGATGTACTTCTACACCTTACTTTCCCGGTTTGTTGTAAAAACATTTAAATTAAGAAAGTATTAAATCTCGATACAGTTTTTTTTTCAGTGTTGGACTACGTAACGGCTTGGTGAAACCATTCACCAATTGATTCAGGGTATCAACACTTCTGATCTTAATTTCTCCCTTTTGAACCTTTTCTCTTACAAAAAAAATGAAGAATTGAAATGTTTTTCGTGCGTTTATGCCACAAAGGATTTTCTGCTAATTTTATAGCAGCATTATTATCGACAAACAATGTAACTTCCTTATAATCAGTCATTTCTTGAAGAAGTCTTTTCACCCATACCATATCTCGTGTCCTCTTAGTGGCAGCAATAGTTTATTCCTCTGTAATATAAATAGAAACAGAACACTGTATTTTGCTAAACTACGAAATGGCACATCCAGAGTAAAAACATATAATGCCAGTAGTAGATCTACCAGTCATCTTATCGCCAGCAAGATCCGCATCGGAGTAACATTCAAGAATTTCTTTTTTTGCAGTCTTTCTTGTAAAAAATTCCAAGTTCTGAAGTCCAATTTAAATAACGAAATATTCGCTTCTCTCTGATAACGCCACTCTCGAAAGGATTCTCATGTGTCCTGGAAGCAATATTGATTGCATAAGAAATGTCCGGTCCTGTGCAAATCATTTAATACATAAGGGTCACCACAGCTTCCCTGTAAGGGAAATCCTTTGTCTTAACGCTTACATTTTCTTTCAATGACTGCATATTCTTGTCTTTCAAAAAAGGCGTACTTAGAGCCCGACTCTCATGCATTTAAAATGTCTCGAAAAGCCTTTTATTGTAAGAAGTTTGACTTACCTTAGAACATTCTTTACTCCTTTTTAATTTCTAACCCGAGGTAATAATCAGCTGGTTTAGTCTTTATTTCGAATTGATGTTTCGATTTTTCTATGAGTGCTAACGCTTATTTGTCTTCTGATGCAGCAATTAACCCGCCGTCAACACACAATGCTGACAATATTTTTTCTGCCATTTTCATCATTGATAAATAGGCAGGGGTCTGCAGTGCTAATTTTAAACCGTAGATCAAGCAGGAATGTGTTTATTTTTTCGTTCTAACAACGTGGAGCCTATTTGAGCCCATACAGGCTTTTATGCAATCTGCACACCTTTTTGGAACTGTCATTGGAACAAAATTGAAGAAAGAGAAGAAGAGGTGATGGATAAAGATAGCTTAGACTCAGAAGTAGAGCATAAAGGCACAAAATGTAAAAGTGTCATAAATCTGAGGAACCAAATTAAAATAAATAAACCTAAATTTATGATGGATTATGTCAACTTGGTTGAGGGGAATGAAATTGTTCCTATGGATTTTCTTAATGGTAAATGTAGATCTATTCCTTTAGTAGCCCATTAAAAATACAGTTGCTACACCAAACTAATAGAGAATCATATTTTAATTTGCAGCAAGCAATAATAATCACTGTCCTAAACATAGTTTGTCTAGCAACTGGGCTAAAAGTTTCGTCAAAATATTCACCTGTCTTCTGTGCAAAACCTTTCAGATCTAACCGCAATTTATACCAGTCAAGACTCCCATCAGGTTTATACTTCTTAGTTAATACACATATTGAAGCTATAGCTCTTTGTTATAAGCCAAATCGCAGAGAGTCCAGATTTAATTTTCCTTAAGTAAAGCCATCTATTCTTCCATGGCTCTTCTCCATTGTTCCCCATCCTCACACTCTTTAGCCTCGTGAAAATCCATAGGAACAATTTCATTACCCTCAACCAAGTTGACATAATCCATCATAAATTTAGGTTTATTTATTTTATCTTGGTTACTCAGATTTATGCCACTTTTCCATTTTGTGTATTAATGCTCTACTTCTGAGCTTAAAGCACACTGGTAGCGCGTCTTTATATAGCGAAATACTATGCTCTCGCAACGCGGCATCGCCTGTCCGTGACGTAACTTCCGAAGCTCTGCTCGTACGCTGACACTGCGTTTAGAGTGAATCTGAACTCTGTTGTAAGACGTGTCGTTATAAAATGTTTTCTAACAGGCAAAAATTTTCCTTACGAACAATTCGAGTTTTCTTAAGAACATTCCTACTGTTATAGTTTTTTGGCGAGTTTATTTTATAAAAAAATATGCCAACGCCTTTAACATCTCTTCAGTCCACCACTGTAAAGAAAGTACCCGTTATAATTAATGCTTATTTATGTTTATTACAGAAACTTTTTCATTCCCCCATCAATATTTTCATCAATTTTCAAATTACAAATTGACAGTAAATTGATTTTAAAATTCCAATTAGAAAATGCTTAATAAAAATAAGCACGATATGAAAAATTATTTTTTTCTCTAAGTAAATAAGCATTTATTTTACTCTAAATGAATACAATTTTGTTTGTAATTATTTGAGAAAACAATCTATCAGCATATAGAATATAGATTCTTCTCTGTTTCTCGCGATAATTTATTTTTATTGGAGTTGTAAAAACGTTAACCAAAATAACAATAAAATTATTTATGCAGTTTATTTATTCCTAATTTTTCACAGAACAGGGTGATACAGTACTCACATTCTGGAAGAATAAACGTTTGAGTCCCTTGCTATCCCCAGATCAGTGACAGTGTTTAGCTAGGTATAACTTCCCGAGAACGTAGTCAACACGAGGTTGAGAAATATAATTCGTTGTAAATATTCTGTATACAGGCATTCGCTTTTACGACACAATTGCTTCATGCCTACAAGTGTAATCAGTGGGCGGTTACAGGTTACAAGTTTTTTCATTAAAAATTTTACTAATTTATATTACATAGAATTAATATTATGTATTTTATATATGGCATATGCTTATGAACATGTTCACATTCTGAAAATGTGCAAGCATATAAATCTACAAAAAAATTTGAAACTCTGGTCATTATTCAAATTGCAAACTTCACTCTAATTTATTTATAACGCCATCATTATCAGGACGGGAGTGCAAATAGCAAATAGACTGGGAAATCTGGTCTACTCTGTAATGTAAGGTTTAATTCGTACCCAGTCTGGATGGTTATTATTATACGAAAGCTCATCCAAAGTTCTACCTTTGGCCTCAGGATATATATATATATATATATATATATATATATATATATATATATATATATATATATATATGCGTGTGTGTATGTGTGTTTTTAATTCTCACATCGCGTCTGTTACAATGTGACGGTTATCCCTGCACATCGAACGAAAGCTAAACCGATGGAACCATATGAAGTTGAGAATTTGTTGGCCGTTTGGGACGGCTTACCTTCACTGCGACGGGGGTTCATTTAACGAGCTCCACGCCTTACGTCCAGTGGACGGGCCTGCCGGTCTGCAAGTGTGGGCGCCGTGGGGCCTATGCAGCCTGCGAAAACTTGGACTGCCTTCCGCTCCCTTGTACGTCACCTTGTCCGCGTGATGCCAGCCAGCCAGCCAGCCATGTACCACCTGGGTGCCCTTTCAGGACTTCCGGATATCAACGGAGTGAAGATCATTTGGTAATGTTCTCGATGGTTTTCAATAAAGTATAAATCTTTACCAGGTTTGGGCAGACAGCGTAAGGTATTCACTTAGGAAGGAACTTCTGTTCTCTCAACATTGAAAAAAAAAAAGGGGGGGGGGGTTTGCCGGATGCAATTTTAAATTGAGTGTTATGTTAAGGAAAATATTTATTGTAACCTGCATATAGCTGGAAAGAATTGTAGTTTTGTAAAATGTAATTGTGGGGAAGGTTTTTGTACATATTTTTATATTTTTAATACCTATTTATTCTGACATTGGGGGAAAATCTGTAAATGATTCAATTGATGATACAAAAGCAAAGGCAATGAATAATTCTAACCTTTTCACTGGAACCAACCCCAATCCTTTTTTTGACATCTAGAGTATGAGGGGGGGGGGGGTGGCTCTCAGCTGTTTTCAAACTTAAAACACCTACGTTAAGAAAGCTCTGAACAAAGTCCTCGTCCTGTGTGTATTAACAAACACCGTCATACACAGGTTAGATGTTAGATGAAACTGATCCACTCAGCTTACTTAATACAGAGAAATTTAAAGGGGAAGTAAAGTTAGGAGTTTTGCAAAGTAGCTAAATCGTACAAACTCCCCTGGGTTTGTTCCAGTGGTCGTTAGGGTGACTTTTATTAGCAGTGGTGCGTCAATTCATTCAAAAAATTACTTCTACAGGTATCCGTACATCGTAGATCCAGCGCTTGACTAAGGACGCACTTTACAAGGTTAGTAATATTAATAATAGCGCAAGTTTTCTAAGCTTATTAGCACAGTTCGTGCACTGTTTAGTATTAATGCACAACTCGTACAAATTTTAAACAATCTGTAACTGATAGTTATGGCGTAGGGACCTGTGTTCGAAGACCGAAACTATTAAAATAATATTGATTTTCTCTATGTTTTAGAAAATATCGGACGGCATTTTACAAATGATTGGAGAAAGTATAGGTTTACAGAGCTGTGATGCAAGCTGTTACCTTAGTTGTTTTTCAGACATTGGGAAGTTAACATTGATTTAAAAGCATTCTCTCGCTATATAGCGAAGAAAAATTTTGGATACGAAGGCCTGCCTTTGACCTCAACGATAATGGAGCCCCGACCTGCATCATCGCTAACTGGTTGTTGCCAGTGCAGCACTTAACAGAGTAGTATTTCAATTTTTCACAATCAGTACCACAAACAAGGGTCATTGTGGATTTACGGGTCATATTTCATGGGTCATGGGTTAGTGGGTCATGGGTCATTAACACATTTTGTGTCATTTATGGGTCGTTATGATTATTTATGGGTCGTTATGGGTTGTTATGGATCATTTGTAGGTCGTTATGAGTCATTATGTGTCATGTATGAGTTTTGGTGGTGGTGATGGAATAATTTTTGGGTCATTTAGTGCTATGGTGTAGATGGCATAGCAGAGGGCAGGGATGTTTGTGTTTCGGCTAGTCTGAATGCTATAGTTTCTGTAAACTTAAGTTATTGTGGGTGGAACGTTAAATGTCTCAGTGCCTGCACGCTATTGGTCGATTCACAACTTGGACTTTGTTACTCATCCTGAACTTAGAAGAATTTTATACCTTATATTAAATATGAATTACTTCCTGCTTCTACGTAAGAAATACCACTAAGCTAGGACTTGTTAATATTTACCCCACACTCTTTCTCTCCTATTGACTTACACCATACTTTAATCATACATATCAGATAAACAACCTAACATAACTTAACCTAATCTAACATAATCTAACATAACTTGGCCTAACATAACCTAAAATATTCTATCCATCATGTAGGACTTGTAGTCACCTTCTTTGCCCACTATAGTGGTCATCTATTGTATTAGCTCCACACGCACTTCTGTACGACTTTAATATATTTTTTTACTAAATATCTAATTTCTCATCGATACCTGACATCCGCTTCACTTAACCTAACCACCACACTCTAGTCATCACCAGACGAAGTCATGTATGTCAAAGCATAGAATATTATTTTAATTTTGTTACCTCATGTAGAACATTTTTGTACCCTCTTATTTAATACTGTTTCTGTTTTTGTACATCTCGTCAAGGACTGTTGCATCTTATGCAATTTAAGAAACATTCATGACAAGATTTTTATGAAATAAAAGATTTTTTATAAAAATAATTATTTATTCATACAAAAAATTATATACATGTTTTTAATCATCGTTGGTTATAAACGATGTCAATCTCCAACTGTAACAGAATTTTTTATCATAGTGACTCATTTCACTCTTGCATATCGATTATAAAACATTTGAGTCACATGTTGCCCTCCCCATTTTACCCAAGATTGGGACTGGCAACACTACAATGATATAGTGCGGCAGGGTTAGAATGCTGAAAAATCTCTCTTACAATGCTGAAATATCATTAGGTCAGCATTATTTTTTTAAAATAAATTTAGAATTTAGGGAATGCTAACACAAATATATACATTATACACTATGTCCCAGCAAGTGAATAAATTTTTTAATGTGTTAAAATTATCTAAAAATGATCTACATGATTAGTGCTCACCCTCTAGCCACATTGCTATCTGTTCAGCTGGTGAGTCATAATCACCTGTTGTATGTCAATTTGTTTATTTGCCCTATCTTCTTTCCACCCAGCCAGAGTTTCGGTGTGGCAATGTATTCACTCCATCAATACATACTTGGTACTTATCATCCATCCACACAAGTGCCATCTGAATAAAACTGCTCTTCGCACGAACTTATTGTGTCATTGTTCGACCAAAAGAAAATAATATATAATATCCTCTTCACAATAAAATTAGTAAGCCAGCCCTTAAATAAGTAAAGACACTACAAATATATGCAATAAAGTGAATAATGAAAACATAATAATGTACTGAAGTAATAGGGTTTGGCCGATCCTGGCAGAAGGGAATCGAGCATCGGAGCCGGAGATGGGGGAGCTGCCATGTTGTTACGTCACACGACCGCCATCTTGGATGTCATTAAGCTTTTACCCCTGGCCCATATGACCTTTCACTTTGACCTCGAGGACCATTGACTCTAAAAAACACTAAAAAAACCTAAAATTTAAAAAAAAAAATTCCAAACAAATATTTAAAAAAATTCCGACAATATTTTTATTAAGAATTATGAACTAATAATTAAAAATTTTACTGAAAGGATCCTCAGAAAATTACCCATTTTTTCCACAAAAATTGTACAATCCCCCATTTGCAAAAAGAAGCCCTTGAAAACCCATTTTCGCGCAATTTAAGTAATTCAGGGGCTGCCTTAGGACCGACAGAGCAATGACGGCCATATTGCTTTTATAGGCATTGGGTATGCCAATTCGATACAAGTAATACAGAGTAGGAGTCAGGCCTAAGTATCAGTCATCTTTCATCCATATTGTATGCAGATGACCTTTGACCTTGACCCAGAACCTTTGACCTTGACCTTTGACCTTTTTAATAAAAAAACATAAAAACAAAAAAAATCACAAAATATTTCAAAAAATTATTATTAAAATTTATCAAAACTACGAAAAGAATTATTATTAAAAATATAAAAAAAATATTTACGAAAGTTATATTTCCGAAAGTCTTCCCAGCACTATCAGTTTCTTACCTCTGTTCGACTCCAGCAAATGACTGACTTCCTTGCCCCCCCCCCCACACCCCACAACTATACCCATTCAACTATTTTGATTTTTTCATTCATTGTTTGCTTATACATTACTGGAGGACACCCTCTCGGCCATACTCAGTCAAAAATCTTGGTATGCGACCATAACCTTGGCAGGTGACCACCATCTTGGAAGGCCACCACCATCTTAGTAGACAACACCCATCCACCATATTGAAAGCAAATGACCATGACCTTGACCTCATGACCTTAACTTACCTTGAAAACAATAACTCGAGAAAAAACATAAAAGTCAGTAAGAATAATACATTACAGACTTCCACCACCCTATTAGATGTAGGTTACCTCAATCTTGGCCCCATGACCTTAAATGATCTTGAAAATGAAAACTCAAGAAAAAATACATAAAAGTCAACAAGCACATTACATTACAGGCCACCGCCATTTTAGATCCATATTATATCGACCTTCACCTCATGACCATGAATGACCTTGAAAACCGTAATTTGAGTAAAAGGTTCACTTGGACCTTCCCGAAAAGGGTATTTCCTCTAGTACCGCAAAATTTTATTCTTGGTTTTGATTTTTTTGGAAAAACACATGCAACTGTTGGTTTTGTTGAGAATTCTCTTTCATTTGGTATTGCACCTAACATACGTGTCGGTTTGCATTTTGAGGGATTGATAATTTTTTCTACCATCGAGGCGAGGATGAGCGAGGTATGAACATAATTCCAGGCTTGGAAATTTAAAGGAAGAATTTGAGGATGTGATCATGTACAAAATTGGAATGTGCAACGTCCTGCTGTATCGGTTCTCACTAATTGATGATATTCCCGTTTGTGACCAATATTTCAAGTGCCAGTGCCCTAAACTTTAAGTCTTTAGAGATATTATTAATATACATTTGGAGGCAGGGGTAATAGTACCATTTACATCTGATAACTGCTCGCCAGGATTGTTGGTTTGTAAAAGTGACAGCAACAAATATCATTTGATAGTTAACCATTCGTTAGTCAATTAAAAAATACATAAAGATCCTTTTCCGCTGTCCACGATAGACTGTGCCCTACACCATCTTGGGATGGCTAGAGTGTTTTCAGTACTAGACATTAACAATATTTTCCGCCAGTGCCTGTTGGACCCCACCTGTAGAAAATATACAGCCTTCAGAACTCCATTGAATTAGAAACAATTTATAAGTATACCCATGGAGTCGGACTTTGGTAGCCAGGCCTTGTCTCACATACTTGATCATGTCTTGTCCGAATATAGATATAAAGGTTTTTTTTAATTATATCGATTGTATTATCGTGTACATCGATCATAAGGAATCTCATTTACACTGTTTCAGAAAAGTTTTCGCTAAGAAGCGTGAAGTAGGCCTTACCATCAACCCTGACAAGGTGACTTTCTGTGCCAATACGGTGAAATTTCTTGGTTATGTTTTCTGTGAGGGGTGACCCCTTATCTATCACTTCAGGGAGGTTCAGTTTCCGACGCCCTAGAAATGTTAAAAGTGTACAAAAATTTATCTGAGTAATGGGATATTACTCGTGTTTCATTGCTCGCTATTCCGAACTGGCAGCATCATTAAACTACCTTAAGAATAAGGATGAACCAGTTGTTTGGGGCACTGAGCAGGAGAATGATTTTCATAATAAGAAACCGGTATTATCTCCCCCAGTTATTTATTTGCCCGATTTCTCAAAGCGTTTCGTAGTCCAGGTCGATTCGTCATCCTTGGCTCTAGGAGCCATCCTGAGCCAGAGGACTGAACTTGGTTTAGAGCCTGTAGCCTTTGCTAGCCGGACCTTGATGGAAGGTGAACGTAATTGTGGAATCTACGAAAAGGAGACTTCATTCTGCATCTTTTGCTTAGAGTAATATGCGTCATATATAGAGCACAATGAATGTGATCTGTATACGGATAATCAGTCCTTGAGCTGGGTTCTACACCACACTCAACAGCTGGGAAAACTAGGACGATGGTTGCTGCTCCTCTCGAGGTTCCACTTCAAAGTACATCACGTTCGTGGTGCTAAAAATGAAGACACAGATGCCCTTTCAAGGATGTATGACATGGACTAATTTGATATGGAATGTAGGAAGAGCCCTGAGGATTCATCAACCTCACACAGGGTTTCCTTGAATTTTTTGTTCAGCTACATCAAGCCAAAGCCAAAGATAATTTCTGTTCACATGTGGCCAATGAGATAAAGGCGGGTGAGGATGTTACCTATATAGTGGACAAAGATGTTCTTCAATACACTGGGAAGATGGGCAAGGCTCGTAAGATTGTGGTTCCGCTGCCATTGCAAAATACGGTGATCAGCTATGTTCATGATTCGGTTTTCGGTGGGCATTAGGGCATCAGAAATACCATGCAAAAGATCGCAAATTATATCTCATGACCAAATTTGAGAAGCTGTCTCGTTCGTGCAGTCCTGTGTAGCCTTCCAGAAGTTCAAACATGTGCATAACATGAATTTTTGGCAAAGTATGTGCCAGCTACCTTGATTGCCATGAAACGAAGTTCAGTTGGTCATTTTTTGTCCACTGGTATGTTCTCGTAAAGGGGACATATGCATCCTTATTTTGTTAAACACCTATTCCATGCTTTTAATCTTAACTTCCTTAAGGAACTCGTAGTCATCTACAATAGTGCGGGTACAGTGTTCAGTGCCCCAACCGAGATTTTGACAGATAACGCCCTTCAAAGCTTTTTAGTGATTGTGCTTCCGCTGGGTAATCAAAAATTTCACCTCTAGTCCATATTTCCTTAAAGGGAATCAAGTGGAACGATTCAGAAAGGTGCTTTAAAGGCCTGTTCGATCATATTTTATAACCATAATCATCCCCTTTGGGATATGAGATGTTGCTTTATCAATGTGGGCTTCAATAGTGCCTTGCGTGGATCTACAAGCGTTCCCTCTTTTTTGCCATTTCTTGGACGGTCCTTATCTCATCCATTGCTCAATATTTGGAATATTCCATCTTTTCTCTCTTCTTTGTCCGAGGCTAACTGGGACAGACTGCTGGGTGAGGCCTGCCAGCAGTTAGAGTCTACCATAAAGCTGTAAATGATAGAATAAATGTTTCACTTTCTCCTTCTTCTTTTGTACCAGGTGATCTCATGCTTGTGAAGTCTCTTCGGCTGGCGGACTTGGGCAATTATCTTTCAGGAAAACTTTTCCTTAAATACCAATGGGCCTTATTTGACCAGTAAATACTTAGGGCCCAACTCGGTTAAACTTGTGTTCCCATCGTCTGGTAAACAGTTTCGTAAAGCATATGTTGCACATTTAAATAAATTTGTATCTAAGTCATAGTTGGTATCTTGGCTCCCACCTGTTATATATATTTGTTTGTAATTTTGCGTGCAATTTTTTCCCCTGTACCTTATAATTTCTTGGTTAGTTATATTTATTTACTTTCGTATATAATGTTATGCTTGTTTATTTCATGTTTTGAACCTGTCATCCCCTCAAGCTACGCCGAGGAGGCCCGCTGGACGTCACTTGCTGAGCTTCGTGGTTTCATCTGTCAAGACTCTGCTGCTGGAGTGCACCCTCTGTAACTGTACTATGAGCTCGAAAAGAAACCCGGAATTGGTGTATTGAACTGTTCTACTGTATTTTGTGTATCTTCCCAGGGGAAGAACTGCCCCATGGTCTTCGAGTGAAGAGAAGCACCGAAGAATTGATTGTCTCTTTAATTCTGCCTTGAAATTTGATGTAACATGTATTCTTTGATTTTTTTTTCAGGAGACTTCCTATTTTAATGCGTATCTACCTTCTGCTTCCGTCTTTATGAACTTTCACCGTGTATCAACATTTAGGAAAACTGTGCCAAAGTTACCAGGGCCTAGACTGGAATAAATCATTTGTTTTTCTGCTCTTAAGTGATGGTTGATTTGGGTGGGCGGTTGCAGCAGTGCTGCTATCTGGACCTTAGTTCACCTCGTCGCCACCATCACAGCACGACTTCCGCCTTCTCGGGCTCGAATACCCCTCCTTTCTCCTTGCTGCCCCCTCCCCACCACATACTCGTATTTCGGCTTACGACCAATTTGAAATCATTCTGTCTGTGACCACGATACGAGGTGTGTGGAGCGAGAGTTGCGGGTCCACAGCTGCGGTCCCATTTTATTATTCCTGCCGACGAGCATGTGCCAAGACATGAAGGCTTCGAGAAGTTACAACACTTTCGATGTTCAATGAGCATTAAAGTAATAATAATTCCTTAATATTGCCGTGTTTGGTAATACCATTTTGCGGCCATGTATCATGTATTAAGTTAAATTGATGATGGGAATGTGACAAGCAGTGATTTGGATTGATTCGTTCGGCTGGACATTAAATTCAGTGCATTTTTTATTCAGTAATAGTAGTTTGTTAAATGCAAAATAACCTATAAATTTTGTATTTACTAATTTGTTATGGCTTGCAAGATTAATGTGTGCAACATTTTAAAATTAGGCTTGGCTTGCAATAATTTTTCACTGGTTTCAAGTAGTTCACTGTTAACTGGTTTTCCTATTCGGCTGGCCCGGCCTCCTTAATTTATTAGCTGTTCCACAAGTCGATGCAGTAATATTCTTTTTATTTGTCTTGTTACGTCTGGTTTTTAATTGTGCGTCGCTTTAATGACCCTTAACTAATATACATTTAGGATGCTGGTGCATGAGTTTTTGTGTGGTTTTAATAATAAATTTTAGATTGTCTATTTTAGCAAGGTGCCTTTTAATGGGGCTTAATCGCCTGCGGTGCCTGCCATATTGTATTAATTATATATTAATAAAATGTTGCCTTGTTGCCAGAGGTATTGGACTTAACCTGAAAGATTTCTCTAGTATTTTGTTAAGAACGAGTGTCTGTAGTGACCAAAAGTTGGGAGAAACAGAGTTACGAATTTTACGTAGTTGCGCAGTGGTCAACCCAGAAGTACCTTGTATGATTAGTTAAAAATAATGTTAGAATGTTTGGTCGGTGAGCGACATAATTTAGGTGGTAACACTTGTTAGCCTTTTACATGTATTTAATGTGCTAACCAACCTATATTTTGTGTGATAATTTTGGCTGAGGTAGTCAAGAATAAGTTGCGGACTATGACCTGAAACTTTCTACATGTGTGTATTCATGTTTTTTTTTGGTGTTTCCATCAATTGGTGTGAGACACTGGGGAGAAATTTTTTAAAGGTTTTATGTTAAAATGGCCGCCTCTAGAGTGTTTTCAGTACTATACCTTAACAATAGTTTCCGACAGATACTGCTGGACCCCTCCTGTAGCAAATACATAGCCTTCAGCACTCTGTGAAATCAGTATGAATTCAAGAGAATACCCATGGGGTTGGAATTTTATAGCCTGGCCTTGTCTCGTGTGCTTGATCACATCTTGTCCGAATTTAGATATAAAGTCGTGTTAAATTATATAAACAATATTATCATGTACATCGACGATAGGGAATCTCATTTACACCATTTGAGACAAGTTCTAGGTAAGTTGTGTGAAGTAGGCCTTATCACCAACCCTGACAAGGTGACTCGGTGCCAATAGGGTAAAATTTATTAATTTTGTTTTCTGTGAGGGGCGCCTCCTTAGGGGGCTTCCATAAATTACGTGAGGTGATTTTGGCCATTTTTGACCCTCCTCCCCCCCTAGTGAGATGTCGTGAAATTTGGCTTGACCTCCCCCCCCCCCCCCCAATCAAAGGTGAGATTGTTCAAAATGTGTATTTTCAGTGTAAATACGTTAATCTATGCTTAATTGCGTTGGATTTATTTTTAAACAAATTTGTTCAGTTATTTTTATTTAGGACTAGTTAAGACTAGTATTTAAGACTACTAAGACCGTAGTCTGGAATCACAGTGAAAAAAATCGAACAATAAAATACTTAAATGAGAACTACTAAAATTGGTAAAAGAATATTCATTCTAATTCAGTTCATGGTGACTCATGTATGGTCTCAAGAGTGACTACTGGAACCAACATATCCATGTGATTTTCAGTAAAATCATCTACTCCTTCAACCTCGTTCCGATTTAGCCACTCTAAACCGTTGTCGCTTGCACACAGAAGGTCAGTAGCTCGACGTGTGACAATTCGCGAGGGTCGCACTTTGCACGCCAGTGCAGCTGGTGCACGGTGGACCGCGCGCCGGTGCTCTGCAGCTCTTGTGATGGATGAAAAGTAGATACTGCATGAACTGCAGCATCTCTCTTCTAGATCACGACGTACACTGGGGCAATAGAGGTCATAGGGCATGCCGAAGAAGGCATGCAAAGGTTGAATCGTAAGCAGTGGCGAATCAAGAAGGGAGCAAATGACTTTCCTTCATGCTCTTCAGGGTCTGGGATCATCAGATGTCCATCAACCTGAGTGATAGGGTATGGAGGTGACAGAAAACGGCCGTGAAGAATCATATGCAGAGCACTCCGGCGTGGGCTGTAGCAGCCCCGGTTATTGCATTTCACAACCTAAAATAATAATTATAAACAATTCATTATTTTGACCTCTAAATAAAAATCCATTTGTTAGCGCTCGCGGTCGTTAAAAATTTTCAAAAAAATAAAAAAAAAGCACTCATCAAATCGTAGTAAAAATAAAAGGTAAACTACTGTGAAAATTCATACGGAAAAAAACAATTATTATTAAATGTCAACAAATTACCGCGTACCTGAAGTAAATATTGTCTCTCTCTAACGTGCTCAACGTACCATTTTTCGGATGGCAGGTCTGGGACGTTGGAAGTGTCATTGTTCTGGTCAATGTATTTAGCAACTACTTCGTGTCCATCAATGCACACTGCAGACCATATTTCAGTCAAAATTTCCCTTCCTTTTTGAAATTATCCTTTTCCAGGCTAACGTCTACTGTTCTGCTGTTGGAGTCAAGATGTGTCCCAAAAGAATATCATGGGGAAGAACAACACCCGTTAGCTCCCGGCACCCGTTAGCTCTATTAAAAGCGCTTCTGCCAGGGGCATTAGTCGCAATGAAAATTGCGTCCAGATCATATTTTTTTTAATGCTCTACGGCATGTACGATCACTTTGCGATATCGTGGGTTCTCATCGGGACTGCCATCGCTCGAAATGACGACAGGCTTAACTTTACCGTCTCCGTTCTTCATAAAATTGTAAAAAGGCTCAAGGGTTAAAAGAGTGTCCAACTGTTGAGCGTGACTAGTTGCAGTTGACGAAGAGTTTCACTTCACAAAGAGCATACATGCTCGGAATTAATTTGTGCCTAGAAGCAATTACAAAGTCGTGATCTGGCAGCGACACTTTGTATTCAACATACATTACCAAGGGCGCCTGCTGGTTTGCCGCTATGAGCCCTATGGGAACACGGGCTATATCATCCTGAGATAAAAAATTCACGGAGTGAGGACCAAATACTGAGGCTACTGTCTCCAGCGACCTTATGGAGACCACACAAAAGTATTGGTCTTGGTGTGCTTTATGATGATCAGCTTCAGGACAGCTCAGCTTCACTGGGACAGTCACTACGTGGCGCTTAGCCTCGCGCGCATCTGTTCGTCTAGGTAGCAGTCTAATGTAAGTAGCACTTCGTGAGATATTGAACCCCAGCTCAATTAGTTTATCAGTAAGCTCTGAAAGTGTATGGACAGTGCTATCTCACAGCGACGCCGCTCCTCAGCAGATGCACCAAACATAGCTAAATCAACTACTGCTTTCAGCAATTCAGACTGCTCTTATTCTAGACGTGGATGTCCAGGGCCAGCACGAGGCGTTAACGACTTCGCCGCATCGGGATTTTTCGAACATAATTCAATTATTTTTTGCTTCTTATTTTCCCTGATTTTCATAGCGTACACTCTCTGTTTTTCCTTAAGCTTGAGCTTCTTTTCATAACCATCGATTTCCCGCCGCAACTTACGTGCTTTCTTGTGTTCGATGCTGTCAGCAACAAGAGACTTTTTGCATCTTTCTGTCAAATCCAGCTCCTCACGCAGTTTAGCAATCTTTTCCTTCATAATATCTTGAGCCGGAGTGGGACGCATAGCGGATGGTGTGGAGTTCGATGTGACTTCATCCTCATCGTCGCTGACCACAAGAGGCTGAATTTTCCGTTTCGGAGCACCTGTGGAGCGAATAACGTTTTGATTTAAACAGATAAAAAAGTAAGAAAACGTCACGCAGACATAGGAAGGCGAATACTAACCCGCAAGTTGAGAGTCGTCGTCGTCTTGATCCCTTGACTGCTGATGAGTAGTCCCATCCTGATCCGCAGATTCCGTGTTTTGAACATTCTGAGCGCTCGTCTCAGCCTGACCTGCGCATTCCACGTTTTGAAGACTCCGAGCGCTCGTCCCAGCCTGAGCCGAAGCATCGTTGGAGGTATTAGTGTTTCCCTGGAATCAGAACATCGCGATGAAGACATGAAACTGATAAATTATGAAAATAGTTCGTTTTAGTAATTTTGTGTGAGGCAAATATAGCGTTAAATAAACTAATAGCGCTCTTCATTAAATGCGTCCAAAATATTACATTGCACTTTTGTTACATTAGAGTGCGTGATGTACATAACATTTACATCAAAAAAGAAAGGAAAAAAATACATCTAAATAATTGGCTTGAGTATTTCCCCTCCGTATCGCGATCTCTAGATGTCGTGTGTATAAATAGGAAGAAAAGTGTTTAGCCTACCTTATTAAGGAATGCCAGAGTAGTCCGGGCTTTCTCTCCGCCGCTTCTCTGAGGAGCTGTTCAATGTCATGCTGAACGTGCAGCACCAAGTCTTCCTTTTTTGGGAACCTCTGTTTTGCTGCGTTCCATTACTTTGTAACTTCTTCCTGGCAACACTTGTTTGTCTTGTAGACGTGTCTTTTCACGTATGCTTCATAATAATTATGATATAAACTAATTTTAAATAAATGACAGCGTTGACTGAGCCGTTGAGTAACTAAACATGTACGGGCGTAAACACAACAGGTCGAGACCTGTCCAAGCGTCGCTGTCACGCGGCTCGTACGTCGCAGCGTTCGTCGAATCGCGCGTTCGGCTAGCCGGTGGCTAAACAATCTAGGGGCTACTGTGTTACTTTGTGGCGTTCGCATAACCACGATAAATATTGTTGTGTAGAATTTAGTCATATTTTAGTATAGAAACGCGTTTTACTCAATTTAACCCAGTTTTCTCGCGATTTAGCACTGTTTCTTGCGAAAAAAAATTACGTGATACTTGCTAGGACCCCCCCCCCCCTCACCGGAACGTGAGATTGGGTGAGATTCGGCTCAACCCCCTCCCCTTATCGATTCCTACAGGATGGTTCCAATTTTGAATTTCCCACTACCTAGAAATGTTAAAAATTGTAAAGAAATTTATCAGAGTAATGGGATATTACTCGCGTTTCATTGATCGCTATTCCGAACTAGTGGCACCATTTAACTACCTCATGAAGAACGATGATCCAGTTGTTTGGGGCACCGGGCACCGAGCAGTAAAGTGATTTTCAAAATCAGAGGCAGTTATTGTCATCTCTGCCGGTTTTTAATATGGCTGTTTTCTCGAAGCGTTTCGTGGTCCAGGTCGATGCATTATCCATGGCCTTAGGAGCCATCCTGAGCCAGAGGACTGAACTTGGTTTATCTTGTACCCTTCGCTAGCCGGACCTTGACTGAAGGTGAACGCAATATTGGAATCTACGAAAAGGAGACTTTTGCCTGCATCTTTGGCTTAGAGGAATTCATGTCATACATATAGCACGATGAATGCGATCTATATACGGATAATCAGGTCTTTAAATGGGTTCTTAACCACACTCAACAGCTGGGAAAACTATGATGATGAGTGTTGTGCCTCTCGATGTTCCGCTTCAAAGTACATCACGTTCTTCGTGCTGAAAATCAAGTGGCAGATGCCCTTTCGAGGATGTATGATACTGAAGAATTTGAGGTGGTATGTAGGGAGATTCCTGAGGCTTCCATTAACCTCACACAGGGTTTCCGTGAATTTTTTTGTTAAGCTGTGTTAAGCCGAAGCCAGATATGATTTCCGTTTATGTGTGGTCAAGGAGGTAAAGGCGGGTAAGGATGTTAGCTATATCGTGGCAAGGATGCTCTTCATTAAACCAGGAAGACGGGCAAGTCTCGTAATATTGTGGTTCAACTGTCTTTGCAAAATACGGTGATCAGCTATTTTCATGATTTGGTTTTCGGTGGGCATCAGGGCATCGGTAATAACTTCCAAAAGATCGCAAAATACTTCTCATGGGAGAACTTAAGAAACTGTATGCCTTCGTGCGGTCCCGTGAAGCCTGCCAGAAGTGCAAACAGTTGCAGAACATGAACTTTTTGCACAGTATATGTCAGCTACCAGAATTGCCATGGGAAACAGTCCATTTGGATATTTTTGGTCCACTTGTCCGTTCTCGTAAAAAGAACATATGCATCCTTATTTTGTTAAACACCAATTCCAAGCTTGTAACCTTACTTCCCCTAAGCAACATGAAGTTATCTACGATAGTGCGGGTATTTTGCGAGGAAGTGTGGAAAGTGTTCAGTGCCCCAGCCGAGATATAGACAGATAACACTAGGTACTTCCCTCCAAAGCTTTTTAGTGATATGTGCTTCCGCTGGGTAAGCAAACATTTCACCTCCAGTCCATATTTCCCTAAACGGAATCAAGTGGAACGATTCAAAAAGGTATTAAAGGCCTGTTTGACCATCTTTCATAACCATAATCATCCCCTTTGGGATGCAGATTTTGTCTTCCTCAATGTGGGCTTAAATAGTGGCTTGCATAGCTCTACAGGCTTTCCCCTGTCTTTGCCATTTCTTGGGCGGTCCTTGACTCATCTATCGCTTAATATTTGGAATATTCCCTCTTTTCCCTCACATTTGTCCGAGGCTAACCATGACAGGCAGCTGGGCGAGGTCTGCCAGCGGATTGAGTCTGCCAAAAAAGCTGTAAATTATAGACTAAATGTTTCACTTTCTCCTTCTTCTTTTGTGCCGGGTGATCTCGTGCTCATGAAGTCTTTCCGTCTGGCAGACTTGGCCAATTATCTTTCAGAGTGGAGCCTACGATGGGAGACTTCCCGACTTAGACTATCTGATACCATGCATACCATACAAACACAGCTCTTCCCATGCACATACTGACTCCAGTTATCTGGCACCGTGCAGGTGCAGACCTGCTAACACTGCTCGTATCATGCAAGCATACATATTTTTACTTTGACAATGTCAACCTGCTGCCTGTCTATGCATGCACGCAAACACAAATGCAACTTCCAAAATCGAAGGATGGATGACCAAAACAAAATAAATATCTGGAATGAAAAAAAAATGGAAATAGAGAAATTTAATAAAAATATATATACAAAAAATTAAAAATACTTATTGCATGGATAGTCTAAAAATATTATGTAAATAATAACATAATAGAAATTTTACACATTGCAATTTAAAATTTGTTACTGTGAAGTAACCTACTTCCAAAGCATAATATAAAAGGTACTTTTAAACAAAATGACATAAGTTGCAGTTTACGAATACTACCCTGAGATTTGGTTTTATCAAAATAGATTAATGCGATTGAAACATTTACTTTTTCAATAACACTTAATCGGGAAGTTAAAAGAGAGGAATGGATAAGAATGTTTCCAGAAATTTGAGAGGGATGTTTGATTCAAAATCAAGCATTTCCTTTCTGAGCAGTAAAATATGATTACATTGTAAAAGCTGTATTTAAAATTCAGCACCACTCTTTAACCCTACAACAAAAGTATATATTCTCCTTCAATTAAATATTTGCAAAGCATGTTTTATTCGCAAACAGCGTGGAGGATATTTAGTTCACGAAGAATGTGGACAGGCTTACAATTCTTACAAGCAGTTATTGTTTAACATATGGTTTAAGATTTAACGGGGTTAATTTTCTGCGATTGTGAAGAAAACATGCAGTGGTGGCTGTGCATCTGTATAATAATTTTTCACATCCATCTTACTGGTTGTACCTATGTCAGCTCCAAATAAGACAGTTTCTTAGCAATTCAAGGTTTTCTTTTTAAAAAATAATTAATTAGTAGAAAATATTTTGATGTGACTTTAACATGAAATAATTTTCGTCGACCTCCACTCTTATTTTCCGATGAGAGGTTGTTGCTGACATTATAGAGAACTGCCTGAAATGAGAGGTAGAAGGTCATACAAGAAGTTCGGAAACTACCTGTCGAAATTCAAACCACAGCATCTGTGGGCGAACAGTAACAAGAAACTCTATTCACAAAATCTTCGGCCATTTAGTATGTTTAAAATTAAGTTGAATTTTGACAAACGACGGCGGGTGTCTACAGCCGCATGTACCTGCCTGCACGACAAGTTGCACGACACAACGGCGAACGGCGGTGGCACAACGCGCGGCCAGCGCATGTACATAGGCAAC
The DNA here is from genome assembly GCA_029891345.1 of Dryococelus australis. Lineage (NCBI taxonomy): Eukaryota > Metazoa > Arthropoda > Insecta > Phasmatodea > Phasmatidae > Dryococelus > Dryococelus australis. Next base: position 157,420,241 of record CM056994.1, on the reverse strand, counting down.
GTTGATTCGCACGCTCAGCTACATCTGCGATGACGCCTGTGTGTGGGACAGTGACAACCCTTCGACCGACAGGTGGCACCGAGTGCCGTGTGCAACACCACCCGTGGATCAGTTCGCCTTTGTGTTATGCAACTTGTTCTTCACGCAGGTACATACGGCTGTGAAAAGCCGGCGTCATTTGCCGAAATTAAACTTCAATTTAAACATTCTAAATGGCCTTTCCGGACATTTCATGACTAGGGTTTCTTGTATCTGTTTGACTACAGACGCTGTGGTTTGAATTTCGACTGGTAGTTTCCGAACATATTGTATATAGCCATAGTGAGAGAGCGGTGCATGTGATAGGGATAGGAGGCATTGCTCGATCAATCCTACAGTTTTAAGCTCAGTGCTGTCCTCAGAGCAATGTTTTTATGCTATCTCTCTCTGTTCACTATATCGCCTTTTGTATGTTAGAGAATTTCTGAAAAGAAAACTTTTGTCAATACATTCCTGGCATTGTGAAATCATTGTCTGTTCGTAGATACCTTGAAGGAACTATCAAATGCGAGAAAAGAATCATACTCGCTCATAAACTTGAAAATAAGAGACGAATTTCCCAAAATCTTATATTTGTTAAACTTTCTAATTAAAAATGCATTTCGATATTATTCCAGTACTTTTAGAACTCCCTCTCTGGGTCTAGTTGCAAATAATTATCCACTCTATAAAGTGCACATCTAAACACACGAATTTACTGAATAGCACATCTACACCAATGAATTTATTAATGAAAAGGAGAATAGCTAAAGTTAAAAAATACATGCTGAGTTCTAAATAACAATAAATCTCCACCGCCAAATCAGAAATCATGAGTTTAAAGAGAAAAAAAAACACACTATAATACACATGTGACATAAATCGTTTCAACAAACCGTCCCGAATATGAAATGCATTACAAACTTTTGGCTATCTTAAAACGTTTCTTCACTATAAATGCAGAACTGCACTGAAATATTAAATAGGGCTTATATGTTGTATGAAGATAGCTGGGCACTTTATACTGTTTATTTATTTTCACCTTTCAGCCCTTTCCGCATCAATTCAGTTGATTGTATTTTACCATGATTTAAAAAACTGCTCAATCAACAGCAAACAGCCGATCTTAACACAAACACTGACAATTTGATGGGTTCGTAATTCATTAGAAATATTTTAGACACTCTAATAGGAAAAACGACACATTTAAAAGCAGATTATAAAGCCCGTCGTACCGTAAGAAATTTGCGGCTACGCCAGTTCACTATTCGTATAAGATTAAAAAAACACAAATAGAGTATTGTGGCACGTGAACAAAGTTGAATGTGTTGGGAATACATTTTATGTAACTGAAATAATATATACTTACCCAAAGTTATCTTCCAACACTTTTTGCCAAACCATAAATTGTTTATTTAAAAAAAATTTTATTCATGGATGAGATTATAAAAATTTTATATAAAGAACTCTGCAATAATCGTAGAATTAAAGAACAGTTGTACCTTACTTTCAGGAGAACTGTATGGAAACCTTTCTGCCTTCCGTTACGTAAATAAAACGACGAGATTTTAACGGCAGTACTAAACAAGGAAAATTATGTGATATGTGCATTCAGAAATTGCATTCTTCATTTTAATGGTTTTTGGCAGTAATAATGCAAATATGTAAAATTATAGCCGTTTTAACATATCTGAAAACGGCCGGTATCCAAGGAAAGGATGCCGCATTAAATACTTGCTGTTTCTTGGCTATTAATGTCTGAAGATTATTTAGTTAGAAAATGTTGGAGAAAAAGTAATAACACTTTCTCTCGGAAACAAAATTACATCAAAGTTTGTACGACTTGAACATTACTGTCAATACAAATAAAACAAAGCTTTATTAAAATTAATTTTTTCAAATCGCTTGATTTCCGTGCCTAAACTAATTGGCAAGAGAGAAAATTGTTTCAAATAATGTGTTTTTTACATTGCAAAAAATAACAATTTTACAACAGTGGTATGGTAATGAGAAGTCTGGGACAATGTACTTTTAATGTGAGTTGTGGCTGTGGCTGAAAGCCACCTACTCAGTATCGACTCGGACCAGCTTGGCATTCTTCGGCTCGATTCAGGGGTTGCTCGGAAGCTGTCGACTCGGGTTTGTCAAACGTACTCGTAGGTACTCGGCAGTTATGTCCACTAATTATTCAAGCACATGTTTGTTTCTGGTAGCCATATTAGTTTCATAGGCATAATGTTTGTCAAATCGTTAATCTGTGTTCATTATCTGCTTAAAAAAACATTTAATTATATATTATTTAATTTGTTATATTGTCCTCAAATTATACATAGAGTATTGTGGAAACATGCAAAAGTCTCACTTCTACATTTTCAGTCCCATCTCTTGAAAACTGATTAATGCATGATGTCAGAATCTGAAAATTATTCATAAGCTCGAATGTTTTGTTAAGGTATAGTTATGTAACTCAGATTTTTTTAATGTATGTGTAATGAATAAACAAAGCCAATCATACTAATAGCAAACACTTGAACGAGTATGTTATAATTATGGTGTAAATTATCATTTAACAACAGTTTTATAGGCTTAATTGACATTAATTTAAATGCCAATACTGCCATGCCCTGGTGACTTGGAATGTATAAGGGTGATAAAAAGTCTTATCTTTTCTGCTCTTCTTGACCATCAATCTAGCAATTGCTCCATCATTACATCAATCTCTACCAATCTTTCCATCAATCTTTAGCAATCGCCCTTCCCCTCATCAACCTTTGCAGCCATATTTCAATATTTCCACCAATCTTTCACAATCAGCACCACAATAAGCACCGGAATCAACACGACAATCAGCTCCACAATCGCAATCAGCACCACAATATGTACCGAAATAATTTTATTTTTTCGTCAATATTTCCATCAATTTACAATCTTTACATCAAGCAGCACCGCAGTTATCACCGTGCACTCCGCAATCGGCTCCGCAAGCTCAGCAATCGGCTCCGCACACTCCGCAATCAGCTCTACACACTCTGCAATCGGTTCCGCACACTACGCAATCGGCTCTGCACGCTCCGCAATCGGCTCCGCACACTCCACAATCGGCTGTGCACGCTCTGCAATTGACTCTGCACACTCCGCAACCGGCTCCACACGCTCTGAAATCGGTTCCGTATACTCCGCAATGCCTCTGCATGTTCCGCAATCAATAGTCAGTCTGTAACAGTCAGTCTGTAGGAGTCATCTGTAGGAGTCATTCAGCAGGAGTCAGTTGTTTGCTTTAAGTGTGACCATTAGTGCAAGCTGAGTGAAGATAATGCGAAGACGAAATACATTTTCGCATAAAGAAAAATCTATTCACTGGCAGGGAAGCAGCTAGCAAGTCGGTAACAAGTGATTTTTTTTCAACTCGTTGGATATGGCCCTTCCTGGGCTAGCCATAATGCACATAGTTTACTATTTAAAACCTTTTTTTTATGGTAACTTGTTTGTGATATTTTCTTTTAACATTATATTGTTACAAAATTGACTTTGGACTAAGAGGATAAATAATTTTTTTTTTTTAACTTTGGGTTGTTTCACTTTTGGCATGTTTGTTTATATTCGTGACGGACATAACATATATTTTGTTACAGTTAAAATTTGAAATGCGAAATATTCCAAGACTTGTAACCTAGCATGGAGCAGTTATGAATGGAAGATGCAAAATATTCTATACATCATGTTATCATGTGCGCAGATTTGATTTGGTTTAAATGGTGCTTGGAATTTGTGTGACGAGGGATTTATTTTTCAAGGAATGTTCTCCATTTGTTACCATCAGCATGTCCTGTTTGCCCCACCAGTATGTTCTGTCTTTTTTCATCAATAAGTATGGTAATGTGTGTATATTTTTTCATCCTACAGACTGAGTACTACAGACAGACTACCAAAGACTAACTCCTGCAGACTGACTCGTACAGATTCATTCCTACAGAATGACACCTACAGACTGACTCCTGATTGCGGAGCATGCGGATACGATTGCAGAGCATGCGGACCGACTGTGAAGAGTGTGATTCTGATTACGGTGCTGAAAGCGATTGTGGAAGTGATTTTGGTGCCAATTGTGGTGCTGAATGAGAAAGAATGGCGAGTATAATTGCTAAAGTTTGTTGGAAAGATTGATAGATTGATAGAAAGATTGCGAATGATTGATGGAAAGATTGCTAAAGATTGATGGAAATATTGGGCGATTTACGGATTGATGGTCAAGAAGAGTAGGAAAGATAAGACTGTTTATAACCCTCGTACATTCCAAGTCTCCTGGGAATGGCGGTATTGACATTTTAACTAACGCCAATTAAGTCTGCAAAAGTGTTGGTAAATGATTATATATATACCATGATAACAACATATTTATGCATGTGGCCACTATTAGTGTGATAGGTTACGCTTTTTCATATATATATATACACACCTATACATTAAAAGAAATCTGAATATCATACTGTACCTGAAAAAAACAGTTGATGTAGTGAATAATTTGCAGAGTCTGACATTGTGTATTAATCAGTCTTCAAGAAAAGTGACTGCAAATGAAGTTGTAAGACATTTACATGTTTCCACAGTATTCTTTATATAATTTCAGCACAATAAAAAGTATACAATTAAAAATAATTATTTTAAACAGGTAATTAATGTATATATACAATGCGAAAAACCCTATGGATTTAAAACGAACATGGCTACCAGAAACAAACATTAGCTTAATTAATTAGTGGGAATAACTGCCGAGCATCTTCAGGTACGTTCTACAAACCCCAGTTGATAGCTTCCGAGCTCCACCTGAGTCGAGTCGAAGATTGCCGAGCTCGTCTGTGTCGATCCTTAGTAGGCGGCTCTCAGCCACAGCCACAGCCACACGGCTCCCATTTAAAATACATTCTCGTAGATTAACAGTTACCCTGCTACATACAAAAGTTCACAAAACCTTCTACCTGTGGGATTTCGTATGTTTTGGCGTTATAATAAAGTGACAATGATGTTTACAAACGTTGTAATATATGTGATAAATGAGAAAAAAATTAATCATATAAAATTGTTTCAGTGTGGTAATGTAATATATAATGTTGTCATTGCAACACCAGTCACGCATTGTTCTCAGGCGAAATGCGGTAAGCTGTAGCCTATGTAGGAGGCTGGGTCGGCACGAGGAGCACTGCGAAAGCAGAATCTATCTGCAAAAAACTGCAAGTAAGGTAGTATTAACTAGGTGTGGATGACTGACGCAGAAGGATGGCCATCGGATGACTACCATAACTCTGCCCACACCAAGTTATCGGCGGATAGGAATGAATTAGAACATACTAACAGGAGGAGGACGAGATGAGTGGTCTGGACATCCGAACCAGGAGAGGAATCAGCGACGCGTGAAGGAGACAAGACGGCAGGGCTCCGATCTCCGGCGCTTTAGAAGTGAGCTGCTCAGGGGAAAGAGAGCAATTCCTGTGCTGTCGATCCCTTACCTGATCCCTTAGACTTGTAATAGTGTTACGTTGCAATTGAAAAGTATTCGTAGTCGTAATAACTATTTTTAATCAGTTTCCCTCCTGTCTTACTTTAAGTTGGAGTGCCACCTTAAGTTACATCCACAACAAGTGACGGAGGCACCAATCCTTCCTGTTACTTAAGCAACTAAAGCGAAATGCTTTCTACTTCTGCCTACCCAGGGAATTGCTCTCGAACTATTGATGTGAGAATTTATGGAGCAGTAGTGCTTAGTTGTTAACAGCAGCCTTCGTATTACATAGCTTTGCGAAATAACTTGGCTTATTTCTACCTTACCAGCATGCACTTTTTCATGACAAAGCATAGTAAAGACACTGGCAAACTAAGGAGCTTGTTTTACCCTTTGACTGCAAACCCTGGATAAATAAATACCACACAATAGGTATAAAAAACTATTTTACATCACAGCACTTCCACACACATTCAGGGCACAGGAACAGTCCACAATACACACCTTTAACAGACATGTAACAAGAAAATATTTACATAAATTACCACACAGTGATATAGTACAGCTATCACACGAATATTAGCTACCCAACACTTTCGCTACAACGGATACATATTATAACAATCAGGAAACACCCACAGGCAAAAACATCTACACCTCTTTTATTAACATATACTTGTTCGTGCATTCTGAGGATCAATCCTTTAGGCTATAATATGGCGGAGGCACAACCCATGCATATAGTAATTCAGCAGCCATTTCCTGTAGAAAAATAATCTCATCCCAGAAGAGGATATTTATGAATTTCTAGACAGTTTTGAAAAAGTCAGTGAAGTTAACGAATGGGGCGACTTGGGAGCTAAACACACATACATCAAGACGTGGTATATACCACAGACCCAAGACAACTAACTAGGAAACATGTTACACAAGGACTTTCTTATGTTTTTGCTTCAAGGGAAAATAGAACATGTATGAGGCATTGACGTATTCCAAAAGACAGGGACCACACACGAACCTGCGGTTCTACATGTACAGGAAATTTGATATGTGGAACAAAAGGTCAAACCGAACATGTATTAGGAAGACATTATGGAGATTTTGTGGGATTCACTTACACCTTCCTTTGTAGACAAATTATTTGCAATTGACAAGAGTACCTTACTGGAAATGGAGACCAATTTGAAACAAATAGATGAAGGCATGCAAAATACAAACAAAACATTCACAACCGCATACAGCATCACAAAGCAATTTAAAATGAGTTAAAAGCATTAAAATAATAAATTAGCAAATTGAAACTTAACAACGTAGAAAATCTAACAGAGAAACTTGTTCAGAGGTAAATACACACACATCAGACAGTCAAAGCTATAAGTATTATAATAACAAGCAGTATTCAGTCACTCATCTAAACACTTCAAAAAGAACCTACGAAAAAACATGCATCAGGTGTTATAACCCATGGCAACATACAGCTCAACTACACTGTAAGGCAAACGAAATGTATTACATGTCATATCGGACATTTTCAACACTCATACTCCTATGGAATAATATACTATCATTTCCATTTGCTAATATGTGTATACCTCACATGTATAGAAATTTTCAACAGGCCCCTTTCACAACTCACACAGCACACAATATTCCAGGCCAACTTAATAAAAAATAACTTGTTTCACAGGGTGCAAATTTCCTCCACTCACCCTACACCACACAGGCATCACAAGGATGGAAGAAACCCTCATATTCATAAGTAACGTCCAGGAACTGCAACCCTGAAAACACTTGTTTTTCTCTAGTACCAATACAATATACCTCACAGCGTGTCTCAAATTTAGAAACGAGGAAACGAAAATGCATTACCAAAAACAGAGAAACATATGGTACACCCAAAAAGGCTCTGGAATACAGCCGGTGGAAAAACACAGTTCACTCGCTTAAGAAAAACTTTCAAATGAAACAGCCCAAATAAGAAAAAAAAACTGTACCACCATAGAAAGGGAAATAGGAGCCATTAAATACTTTTGTGTCCACTCCCTCAATATTTGTTTGGCCGTAATTTTATAGTGGAAATGGACCACGCTTCACTTAGGTATTTCAACTCAAGGGTAGAACATAATATACGCATTCAAAAAGTTGCAGATTTTCATTTCTAAAACCGAATTGTTAAGGGGACAGCAAATACCATAGCTGACGCACATTCCTGCTTACCATATACACATGGCTATATTTCTCATACCCCAGTATTAAAGTTACTCAGTCTACAGATAGCCTTGATAAAATTATGGCAGTAGTACTCTTTCATGACCTATAAAAGACAGATGAAATATGAGCTACTAAAGGCTATTCGTGATAAAGTGAGCACATTTGAAAGCCCTCTCATTCGAATTATAGTCAATAAATATATTTTATTTTAGCCTTAGACCTTAAATTCCCAGTGCGATGGAATGTACTCTCTGTGTTTACTACATATATTGAAACATTGATATGAAAATGTGGTTGAGGGATACAAAATGGATGAAAGGAAAAAGTAACTAGGGCCACAAAAGTGCTCACTTTACCATGAACAACCTATATAAGAGAAAATATCACCAATAGAAAGAACATTGCCAATTAATTACTGATATGGCGGACAAAAACCAAAAAACTACCTCCTCCACTTGTTCACATACTGAAATAATTATTGTTCAGAGAAAAATATGATTATTTTCAAATCAACATTAAGGTACTATCCGCACACAATACCCAATCATAACTAATCACATTTAATCAGCCAATAGAAAATATTACATTATTTTTCAGAACACTAATATAATCTTAAAATATATTATCCCATTATAACAAGCCCACTCAATGAACATATAATAGAATTGGATGACAAGATATTTTTATTTCCCTTAAAACATCCACCTTCACACACTTCGCCGTTTCAGGGAGTGTTTGCTACAGACCCACATATATAAAATATCATAATAGCTTCGCTTGACCCTTTCAAGGCCTCTCCAACAGACAGAAAAGAATCAATGGATATGGTATTACAATGAGCGGGGAAGTATATTACAAGATACTCATGCCAGCAGGCAAAAAACATGTCAAATTAGTCCCAAAATATTGTGTTCCGTACATTATCGCTGCTCATGACGATGCCCGTCTCAGCAGACGACACTGTGGGGTTTTCAAAATAATCCAAAATATAAACTAAGTCTCTTTTAGGGAAAATATGAACAAAGATATATAAGAATTTGTCCGCATATTATAAATTTGCCAGAAAACCAAACCTGTCGATTTTTAACAAGTTCACCTCCAACTAATGGACCAACTTCCTACATTTACAATGTGGAGATTACATGCAAAAGGACCTCTGCCTCAGACCGAATTTCGTAACATATATATTTTAGTTTTCACTTAGTTTACAACTAGATTAGTTGTTGCTAAAGTTGTCCCATCCATTAATTCTAAATCATGTACAGAATTTAAAAATGTATTATTTTACAATTTGGTTGTCCAAAATTATTCTCACAGGTCACAGAAATTCAATAAAATATGAACTTGTTACACCGCTGCTTGCAGACCTCTAAATAAAAAGGCTTCAAATTATTGCTTATGTGCCTCAAATAAATGGCCTATACGAGTCTATGAGCAAAATTATAGGCAACACCTTACAAATTATGCCGCTGAATGCCTGCATCAATGGAACAAATATTTAAATTTCATTGTATTCAACTATAATAAAACCCCAAATACTGCCTCAAAATATTCTCCCTTTTATCTGGTACATGGTGTACATGCAACACTTCCCGCTCAAGTAGTGTTAAACAAAGCACACCTACGCACCCCTGACTGGCTACAAATCAAGAGAATCCGTGGGTGTTGATAAAAAATGTCCACCACAAAGATTTCGTATCCTTTCGTACCCACAATGTAATAGAACCAAATACTGTACTGGTAGTATTGAAATCTAGGGAGAATCTATCAAATATGTTGTCAGTAGAGCTACTCATAGGTTCTGAGCTCAAAATGCAATTGCACATGTACCATGCAAAAATGCACATCCCTTTTTGGACATATTTTAAACACTATTTAGTAACCAATCAAGTGCCACAATTTATATACATAAGTTATATACAGTTCTTCGTAACTGGTGATTCACCACCCTTGCTGGTGAATGATTGTCCCAGAGTTGAAGACAGCATTGAAGTATTTTTGGTGGACAGACCAACACAGCAGAAGTTGGTATCAGTGGTGGTGGTGCTTTTACCCGCACATCAGATATTGGTGTTAAATAGACCCACACAGCAGATTCTGAAGTTTTATTGGTGTTTTACAGATGTTGGTGTCATGGCAGAAAGACCCACACTGCAGATCTTGGTTGTGATGGATAGACCCACACAACTAATGTTAGTGTTGGTGGTGGAAAGAGCCACACTGCAGATGTGTGTGGTGGTGGAAAGAGCCACACTGCAGATGTGTGTGGTGGTAGAAAGACCCACACTCCAGATGTTGGTGGTGATGGATAAACCCATACAGCAGATGCCGATGTTGGTTGTGGAAAGACCCTCACAGCAGATGTTGAAGTGAAGGATAGACACACACAGCAGATGTAAATGTCGGTGATGGTTGTAGGTATTGGAAGTGGTTGAAGCAGGTGGCGATGTTTGTCTGTCGGTTGATGAAATGATCGGTAAAGGTGATGGTTGAGGCAGTTGGTTTTGGTTGACAATTAATGATAGAGGTGGTGGCTGGTGGTTTGTGATGCTTCGCAGATGGTACTTCTGACAGAGGTGGTTGTCTTGTTCGACAGGCGTTGGTGAGTAGGTAATAAATTATTTTAGAATTCTATAGTGTCCCAAAGGTAATGTCATCATTTTATCAGGTCCAACGCACCATTTGTCATCACTACTCGATAACGCCACTTCAGTTATATGTTCGATGAAGACCTCATGGTAATGTGAACCGAAGTGAAATTGGGTCCCAATAACCTGTGAATTCTGATTGAGGTAATCCACATAATCCATGTACTGGAGGTATTGTAACACATTGGGCTTAACCCCCATTGGTTTTATTCACACACTGTTCATTCAAAACAATATACAAATAAAGTTTATGGCTTATGACTACAAAGTGTGTGATAGTGCAACCACCACATTCATACTTCATAACTCATGTAACACATTTGTTCACTAATGGTAACTTTTACAGATTATCTGGCACATAGTTAGACATGTCAAATCTTGTAGTAAAATCTAGGGAAATACTCTTGTAAACATCAAAAAATTAATTTTAAAAAATCAAAGAGTCAGTTTTTCAATATAAGAGATGCAAGACCTACTAAGGAAATTTCTGTGGTATGTAATTTTAATAGAAATTAAAGAAGTAAAATTCAGAGAAGTCTAAAATGGCAACACCAGTGCATAAAGGCTTGTTTAATTTACCAGAGTCCTTTTTCATTTCTATAAAGGCCTAGTTTTCATCGAGCATTTTTCGTACCTTGAATATAAATCACCCAATCAATTCTGCCGCCCTTTAAACTGTACCATACAGCGATATGACATGTACGTCCCTTTCCTGGCGGACATTCTGTAAATTCTTTCCATATACTGAATTGTTCATTAGATTCAAAACCGATTTTTCGCATGCTTTTGTAGCCTTAACATGTTTCTGAATGTTAAAACTGATATACAGAGCCATCCACACTGCCTGCTCAAATAGCAGAATGCGATGAACAGCTTCGAGTTATCTCTATGCCTCACATTGTGCTTCAGAATTTCCCTGTAAATAACATGATTCTTCCGCAACAAAAGAATTAAAAGTTATATATCAGTAGTTTTATTCGGAGGTACGAGAGATACTGGGTCAAGTAGAAGACCAGCTAGGGTATTGTGACACACATCTGGAAAAGTCAAATCTGCTTTGTGGAAAAAATTGTGTCACAATTATTGCCCATGTTGTCAAAATTCCACTTCGAAAACACATCTGACTCAACCTACTCGAGATTCCCAATCTGTAGGTTAAATTTTACTGTGTGACTGAATAGCCATTTATGTAAAAGTAACATATATTTCCATCTGCCCCACTAGGATCGTACTTTTCTCCCATATAAATATTATTGGCTTCCACATGCCTTTTGGAAACCTGGTTAATACCACCACGGTTCCCATGCTCAGTAATAATGTACATATCTGCATCTGTCAATGACTCCAGATGCACATCTGTTTTTATCAAAAATGCATTCCATGAGAGAGAAAAAAGGGGAGGGACTGTGACATCCAGAGCACGGTCCAGTCAGTATCCTGCCAAACATATGATCCTGGAATTATCAAATACATCAGCCAACTAACATGCGACCACACGTAAATATTAGATTCTATACTCTAGTAAATTTTGACAATGAAACACATCCCACGTGGAATTGGCATGAGCACAGTCTGCATCGTTAATGTCTTTGCCTTTCACTGTATGAAATGCATTCTCGGGTAGGAGTAAATTATAGTTCATACTCTCCATCGGCTTAACAAAGTCATAAGGAAACACTACCTTTCTTTGTGCTAAATCAAACTGTACATTGTCTGGATAATGTGAGTGTGTGATACTCAACTGGGCAAAAGACAAACTAGCTGCTAATGTCTCCAGAGATGTGCTCATGAATTTAAAAGAGGCAATGAAGTGCAACTGCACGAACACGAAATCTCTCCCATAGGGAATAATTTAGATGGTGCACTTATAATTTTTCATGACCATCCCAATCACCTTGGTTTTACCTGAATTTTCTATTACCATGGTTCCATCGAGTTGTGAAATGGGTCTCTCAGTTAATGGCTTCATAAGAAAGTGGGCATCATAATTCAGCAGATTAGGGAATGCAGCAAGATGTTTTTTTGTTTGAACATTAAATTGCATTGCACTGTGGCTGTCAAATGTTCGTGATCGATCACAAAAACTTTGCCGAGCGGCTTGTTACAAATGTGATAACTTGTTTGAGCCATAAGCCCAGTTCTCTTGACTATCGTTAGTGACTTCATTGGAACAGTTACACTGTATAGGACCGCAACCCACTTTGTCAATTCAACTAATTTATCAGCCATTCTTTACATACAATATTCACCCACAAACTCGTGGTTCTGTAACAAGGATGAATCATAAGCACACACGAGCAGAATACTACAAGCTTATGGTACATGCTTATTGATGGTTGTTGTGCTGCTACTATCATTGTTAGTTAAGCAAGTGGACATGGGTTTAAGATAAGCATCAGTATCACAGTATGGAACAAAACATAGTCTTTGCTGATTGGCAGTTTTTAAATGTAAGGTACTTTTCTTTCTCAGTTGGGAAAGTATACACACCACAGAGCATCGTATTGTTGGCATAAATCAGTGTGGTTTGCAAGTTTCTCTTCACTTACAAAGCACAAGAGACAAAGATAGTAAAAAAATATTTTGTTCCGACATTCGCTTAACTGACTGTGAAGCAGACATGATATACTTTTAATAGTTACAAAATGTAATTGGGCAGTATTACACTATCACGAATGGCCAGCATGTTTACATGGCGCTCATGATGCACGAGAGGTATGCATATGGGTACAAGTAATCATTCCTTAGTGTTATCAAATGATTAGTCAACACTATTACTATCTTTGTCATCCACAGAAAATACATTAATATAAATGGCATTCAGATCCTCGAAGTGCTTGATTTAATTCAACACTACAGGAGACGACAATTCCTTCATATTCAGAACCTCATAAGGTTTTGGATATGAAGAAGATCGGTAGGCATACTTTGAGATAGGAGATGAAGATGCTACTGCCGTGTACAGGAAGCACTGGTCTACCAATCACTGCACATTAATGCAGGCCTGCTGATTAGCAATGAATTTGGGTAGGTTCGTGTGAGATGCACATACGGTGAATGGTCTGTATTCCGAAATGTGTATGACCATTTGCAATGTCAGCTACATTCCCCAGCCACTGCCTCTTGCAGAAAACTCACTAAGTTGGATGGTGTGATGAGGAACTATGTTTTCCTCGTAAATTTGGCCGACATCTTGCGAATGGAGGACAACAATGGTTTACTGCAAAAATATAAAGTCTCTCTAGTGTTTTCCTCAGCTAGCATGTCCTTAAAAAATTTAATTACTATTGAGGGATAAATTATGAAAGGTCTGGATGCCTCATCGTTAATGGCCAAGACTGATGCTTTGCATTTTTGTTTAATGTAACTCAGCAAACTGAGTCCGTTTCAAGAAGTCTTAGTCCAAACACCGTATCCAAAATGTATGGCAAGTCAAGCGACAAAGATATGGTGGACGTCGACGAATCGGAACTTGAATACGATTCCGATCTGGACGACAAACCAGGATAATTTTTTATTCAGATTACGGCCCAGAAGAACTATCCGATCCAGAACTAACACGACGATGCTTACTACTTGAAAGGCCGGTCATATTAATAAATAATCTCTACTCACGAAAGCAACTACCCAAATACGACAATGTCTGAAACAAAAGAGAAAATATTATATATACATGAAAGAATATGTGGAAATGTATGTGCATGTGTTCATGTGTGTGCATGTGTGAATATTAGTGGGTGAGTGGTTGCATTGTGTGGTGTGTGTGTTAACCTTGCAAATTCCCCCGATAGGTTATAACAAGTCAGAACAATTATAAAAAAGTAAAATCATGTCAAAACATGTCCATAAAAGATAAAGTCCCAAATGGTGTAGAAAACAATGTCAAAGTTCAAGTAAATATTGCAGTCAAAGAAATTGTCATAAATTGTTAAAGTACCCATAAATGGTAAAGTGTAGAAAAAAATTATAGTTCTCCATAAAATTTAAAGTCTACAAGATATCCGAAAATGTTCAAGTTCATAACACATCAAAAATATTAAAGTTCACAAAAGTGAAAAATCGAAAATTTTTAGGTCCACATAAGTGAAAATTAAAGAAAATCAAAGTTCACAAGATATCAAAAAATTTAGAAGTTCATAAGATGTGAACAACAATTTTACTCTACAAGACGTCAAAAAGAATGAAATTATACGTCAGTGAAACTTAAATAAAATTATAAAGTCCGCAACAGGTAGGGGTTCACAAAATTTAAAAAATGTTTAATGTCCAAAATATGTCTGAAAATATTAAAGTCCAAATAAATTTTAAATTCTACAAAATATTCAAAAAAAATTAAGTGCACATAATAGAAATTTCGAAACAAAATTAATGTCCACATAAGTGAAACTCCCAAAAAAAGTTAAAGTTCACTCAAGTTAAACATTAAAAAAAAAAGTGAAGGTCCCTAAATGTCAAAAAATATTATAGTCCAGAAAAATGTTTTGTCTATTTCGAGTTTGAAGAAAATTAATGTACTTACATGTCCAAAACTTTGCGAGCTATGTGTATCTTTCAATGGTGAGAGAGCGACCGAGATCGGATTAGTTTACTACGAGCAGACCGAACCTTCCACTTCGGTAGTTGGTGGGCGAATGATAAACATCTGGGATGTGCAGTATCCTTTTATACTCGGCAGGTTACTGTGGTTTACTCGAGAATGGAATGTGGGCAAAGCTGGACTGTGGATGCGGCCTGCCCAGATATATGTTTGTAACTATAATTCTGAATGTTACTACATATTAATTGTATTAGAAAAGTATATGTAGATCATATGAACAGCATGTGTTACCAAATATATGTAATAAACAAATTGCAATATTTAGCACATATCACACATTTCAATTTATTATTACCGTTTGTTAACCACTTTTTTAATTAGAGCACTTCTATGTCTTACAAACCACATTATGTCATGCCAATCTCTTCTTAGTCTTACAAACCACATTTTTAAGTGTTAATCATGTATTCGTAACCAGGTTTGTTTAATCTGTGTGTTACAATTTTGAAATGTAACAATCCAAATTGCAGCATTTTGCGAATGTAATCAACCAATTTTCTAGATGGCAAATGTCACACTGTTTTGTTTCCTGTTACCATTTCCAGGAAGAAAATGTCACACATTTCAATTCGATTTATGTTACTTTTGTAGGTTACTTTTTTGTGGTACATCTCAGTTATAATATCACTATCAGCATGCATGTGGGAAGGGAACTGAAAATAAAACACTAAAGGGGGCTTTCAAGCTAGGTATTTATTATATTTTCAAATTACAAGACATACAGGTTGGTATAAATAGTTTCTCTTAAATATTTTGGTTACAGTAAACATGTTGATTACAGTTCAGTATAATATTTTTACATAATACTTTGGCATAACATTTTGACATAACACTTTGACATAACAGACTGTTCGCAAAGTCAGTGAACAATGTTTTAATATATTTCCTTACAGTTCCGGGCATATTCTGTCCTTGCAATGTTTCAAAATGTGCATGTTTTAAATATTTCATCTAAAATTTATGGTGCCAACTTTCAAATAACCATTTTTCTTTCTTTCCCAAACAATATCTGAACAAGTTGGTAAGTTTACAATGACATTTTTTAATGCAAATACATCACTCTATACATGTACAATTGCAAGCATTAGCTACCATCTTAAATTGGGTACATTGAGTGCAAGATATTTGCAAAAACAATTATTTATATACATGATATTGGCCATCTTGTATAACACAAGATGCAGATGACCATCTTGGATTTATCGATCATGTAGGGACATGGTTAGCTTATTAACATTCTGCACTCCCACATACCACAGGGAGATATCAGTAGGCGATTGTCACTAGGTACTTTCGTAATATGCTACGCGTTATCGTATATTTGCGTTCAGATTATAGGATTGGTGTAATACTTTCTCTGTAACTTGTACTATATTTGTTTGTAGGCTATATATTTAGTTTTTTCATTCAACTTGAGACTCCCACACTAGTTTATTTGACATACAATGAAATTCTTTTATCAGGTCGCATGTTAAACATAGGAGAGTTGACCTGGTTATAAACATCCCATTCGTTATAAGTGTACTCTTGCATAACTAAGGTGAAGTTCGAATGCTCTTTCCCGACACAGAGCTGGATTTGCAAAGGACTAGTTTTGTCTACCCTGAACCAGATTTTTCTGTAACCCAGCAATACAGTCAGGACCTCGACTTCTGTGTTAAAACTCTCCATCGCCAGTTATACTGAATTAATCTCGGGAATAGCACCGGTATGTATACAACAATATTTCCCCCTCCTCCTCTTCCTGAATAACAATTTAGTTGTTATTTTTGTATTTTCAACTGTAACTGCCTTGGTTTCCCTCACTCCAGTCCGTCATCCCGACCTTTTAAATATTAATTATGTAATTTTACCAACGGTGATGAACAGAGATTTATATCCAAACCTTTAATGTAACATTTGAAGGTTGGGCACTTGTACTCTTTCGGCGAATCTGTAATTTTCACCCTACACACTTGATAAAATCCTTTTTTCTCATTGCCACACACGCATACGTACTCGTATTTAAATTAAGTGCTGCATATATCCGGTAGATCTTCGTGCTCAACACTTACACCCGTCCATATTAGTCCGTGATGTTTTTCGTAACCCATGTGTTCGTTATTTTATAGTTCCGACTTAGGTGTTTTCAGTCAAAGAACTGTTTGAAACCGGAAATTGTGGTAATGTTATTTAAATCGGAAAAGGCTAACCCCTTAATAATAAAACTGTATGGAGCATGAAAGCTTGCATGTTACAGAATATCTTTACTCGATGGTAGTTCGTCACCTACTTATTCATGATAGCACCTTAAACCAACTTATCTAGAACATTATAGCAAACTAACCTGTCGTGTATGAATAATGCGTAAACTTGTGTATTTAAGGGTATAGGTGTGTTTGCGATTAATTCGATTCTCGAGCCTATAATGTTATTGGTTACAGTATAAGTGTGTTTACTAATATCAAATAAGAATAAAGGTGATCTATTCTTAAATGATTCAGGATCTAGGATCGGTGAGCTGTCCTTTCCGTATTATGTTACTTGAAAATTGTTATACATATTGTAGCATACAATGTACTCGACATTCCCGAAGTGCGTATTAAAATCTGAATAGGGGTAGTCTTAATTGTTTTAAATATAGTTTAATATTTCTCATATTGCATTGATCGAACAATTTAGACAATTTTTATGGTTTCTTTGGAAACAAATAATTTATGTCTTGCTTCTTCATTTGGGAAACTGGATTTCACATTCTAGATGATTTTATTGGAGGATTGTTTTGCGGGCAACATCTCCAGACTCCACGATTTGAATACAAGGTGTAGATTCTTGCCTTTCTCAATGAACTTAAGAAACTTTATTTGTTCATGTGTATTAATCTCGATATGCGGCATTAAACATTCTACAATACTTAATTCAATTGTTTCACCCTCTTCTTCATTGACTGCATTACGTATAGTGTTTATTTGCATAATACTAAATAGTATAATTAACTCCTGTTTACAGTTTACTTTTACCAGAAGGAAAATTTAAGTACTTGTGTTTTCAATTATCTTATATCCTGGAGCGTCAGCACACATGAATTCTTGCAACGTGTTTGTCGGTTTTCCATTCCAATACAAACTGCCTACGATATTCGCATTTACATGGCACACATTAACTTGCAGTGCGTTAAAAAATAATTATTATTTCTGGTGAAACCAAAGATACTTTGTGAAGCTGTTAAATTAAGAAATAAGAAAATAAATATAACATTCTTCACTTGATTATACATCAAACACACACACTCGCAAGCAACCAAATTGATGTAAGAGAAAAATCCACCAAATACAGAAATAGGAAATAATAGTTCAGCAATGAACTTAACATAATACACTTCATACACCTAACAGTGCTACATATTTATTATTACGATTCGAATGTATATTAAAACGTGAAAAAAATTGTGTTGTGTTCATCTGCAACCTTCAGAGGCAGTATATATGTTTGCACAGCAAATATCTAAGCATTAAACAAATTAAAGCCTAGTCCTCTAATATAATTTTTAAACTTACTGAGTACGCGTCATAATATCAGAGCTAAATACCGATTCTAAAATATTTCACAGTTCATTATGAACCTGCAGAGATAAATACACATGTTGGCAATGTTTCAACTCAGACATACCAGTGTGTCATATAGACACAAGAACGATAAATTTTTGAATGGTTAGAAGCGAGAGCTAAATCACCCAATATCGACATTCAATTTTGCGGCAAACTTTGTGCACCTCCATCATGTCCAGAAAGAGTTCTCATGTTTGCTAGCATTCTTGCGCTCTATCATCCCCTCGTGGTGCCACGAAGAAATAATATCTCTTATTATGCAGGTACATAAGCAATAGATTCGAAAAAAAAAATATAAATACTCATGTTTAGGTACATGAGGTTTATTACCCATGCAATATTAAAAAAGTATCCAGCTGCAGGAGTGATATCTTAGGTCAGAAAGCCTACAGCAATCTGTGTAATTATGAGTATTTGGATAAATCATTTTTATTCTTCTCGCTGATACACACCCTGTCATTCCTCAAAAATTTTAAAACGTAAAACTGACTACTATTTTTTATTTGGACAGTTTAGAAATTACAAAATCATTACAAGCCTGTACGATATTATTATTCTAAAAATCATATATAAGACTGCCTCAAAAACATTCCTTGTTCCTCAAAGAACAGTCTTTATGACTAAAAAAAAATTCATTCCTCAGTTCGGTTGTTTGTCAAACCAAATTCAGCTGATTTAAACATCCTGAGAGAGTTTCTAGTACTTCAGATTAAAACATATTACCCTCGGGCGTGTTCTCATAAAATTTTTACCTAAAGTAGACACTTTCATTCGATTTTATACACCTTTGAAATAATTAGTGTTCAGAAAAGCAGTAAGGAAAGGTTCAATAAATTATAAATCCCATACGTTTATTATCTTACATTTTCCATACATACAGTCTATACAGTTCTCTGGTGTTTGCTGACAAGAAATAGTACACGATGATTTCATTAGATGTAGCCCCATTCCTTAACTACACTAATGATTGAGAATATCTCCTTACAATTCAAGCCAATTAAATGTCTTATTCTAACAACAAGTTCATTTGGGTCTTCAGGAAAATGTAGTCAACATTCTTATCATCCTCTGCATTGTTCAAAGCACTTTTTTTAGCAAGCTGATAGGAAAATTTGTGGGAACTTCTAGAGAATCATTGCTGTTTTCCCCGTCAACACTGTCTTCATGATCGTATCGTGTGTTCATTAATTAAACAGCAAGCGGCCCTCCGTTTTTGTATAAATTAGACACTATCGTAGCAGAACAAAATTTTCCATATATTTCCAATTTTTGTTTATTACACATATTTTTGTGTGTTGTTTTTAACGACGTGTTTTCTTCCACATTTTATATGCGTGTTGTATTTGAGAAACTGTTTTCTGCAAAGTTTAATTACAGTAATGGGGACACAATTTTTCGACAAACTAATTTCTTCCAAAATTATAAATGCGTCACGAAATCTTTTCTTTATCTGGATGCACTCTTTTCATTCGTTTTAAGAGTGTAATGTTTTAAAACCAGCCATTCTTATTGTTTGATTTAAAAAAAATAAAAGCTATTTGTATTCGTTTTAATTATGTGAATTTTTTTACTCAGCATTTCTTATTGTTTTATTTTAAACGCTTATTACTTTGGTAAATGACTTCCGTTAGTTTTTTCTTGCTTAGTCAATGTTTAGTTTGCCAACTTTATTATTTTTCAGTGTGTTTGTAAATCGTTCAGGAAATCCATTGCACATATACCTTGTACATCGTAGAGGTAGCTTTTGTTTTAAAATTAGATTTCATAATAAATAAATTACTTTACAACATGCGTTTTTAATAAAACAACCACGATTCTTTTTATATATTTTTTATATTACTGATTAAATAAATTTTCATATTGGTTTTACCACATATCGGTGGGTTGGTATTAAATTTGCTACATAGCCATAAAATTCAATGATTTTTCTTACACATACGAAATATAGGCCTACACAATCTTATGCACATAACACAGTAATTATTTAAGACATGAGTGACTTACATAATAGGTTACAATATTTGGATTATAACGAACCATTGGATTTATACATGAGTGATTTACATAGTGGGTTACATTTGATATATAACAAATCAGTTAATATATATATATGAGTGAGTTACATAGTAGGTTACAATCGTTGGTTGTATGCATATAACAAACCAATGAATTAAGTCATGTGTAAGTTACTTTTTCAAGGTTTGCATAGTATGTTAAAATAATATCGGTATTTACATAACATTTTTCCTGTTATAATATTCGCATAGTACATTTATCTTACAGTATATACACAACATGTTTTCTGTTATAATAGTTACATAGTTTATATGTCTTACAAAGTTTTCTCGTTGACAGGATGGAGGATTTTACACATAGGCTGGATTTTGGTCTTTGGATAAACATATCTGCATTATTTACATAGTCCAGCTTAAATTGATCTGAAAGTTTTTGGGGAAAATCTAGCACCTCGAAGCAGTTTTTGCCTATAAACGGAGCACAAAATCCATGCACATGGTGTATCCATTGTCGGTAAACGACCAAGTACGTATTTCTTAATACATCTGTAATGATGTTTACCATCACATTATTCTCTATACTTGATGATCTTAGAGTCCCCAGGCATGACATAAGGTGATGCTAGCTTCGAAGAACAGAGATGAACTGCGCAATTACCATCCTCTTACATGAAGCTGGATACTACAATGTAAAAAAATGTG
Organism: Dryococelus australis; assembly: GCA_029891345.1. Classification (NCBI taxonomy): domain Eukaryota; kingdom Metazoa; phylum Arthropoda; class Insecta; order Phasmatodea; family Phasmatidae; genus Dryococelus; species Dryococelus australis. Next base: position 157,398,966 of record CM056994.1, on the reverse strand, counting down.
TAATTTTACACGAATGTATGTGGCAGCAAAATCTCCACAAATGTTCGTGTATTTTAACACGTGCATGTGTACATGTACTTTTACTGTGTGTCCCATGTGTTTTTATAAATACAATTCCAGTGTAATTTTACTATAATTTTTATTCTTTTTACTAATCATTATGTTCAAGTTCACGTACTCTGTATGGGTCATTTTGCTTTTTTTGTTACCAATATCAACGCACATAATGTAAATTTACTCAAACTTTCTTAGTGAAATTTTATCATTACTGTCAGTATTTAATACTATTCATCACATTAAATCACAAATACTTTGTACATGTTATTTTACAATACTTGCTACTAATTTTCTGTCACACATCATTACATCAATTACACATTAACACAATCATTGTTATGGTATTTTACTACTCCAGTTACTGTTTAATGTTCACCATATAACTAATTACATGTACACTGTAGGTGTAATATTACCATACCAGTTTGTAATTTTAAGTTATTATAATGTTAAATAACATGCACTCCGAGCATACAATTTGACTATGTAAATTTACACAAACATCACAAGTGTAATTTCACTACTGTGCATGTGTATTTTCTCACTAACAAAAAAGTAAAATCGCGAATTCACTGCAATTGTAATTACAAAATTTCTGTACATAAACCGAGTTATAAAAAGTTATCTCCAAAATGTACATAACGATTGACTTCAGATATAGAATAAGTAGCTATATACAAAAGCCAGCATATACGATCAGTAGAAGTTAAGATTTCCTTTTGAACACAAAAGGAGTTCGAAGTAGTTCTACTCCCTACCGTTAGATCACATGGTTTTTTTTTAGCAAATACTTGTAGTTATATTTAAATTCACAGGAACATTAGTGTAAAATTACAAATAAAGAACTCGTTTTAGGAAATTACACAAAAATGTAAAGTTACCATAAATTTGCATGTGTAAATTTTCGCACGTCCTTTCGAATCTGTAATTTTACACCCTTGTTAATGTCAATATACCAATACATTTGTGTTTTTTTTTTACTGTGAGATAGTACTACATTTTGAGTGAAATAGGAAAACATGTAGTCTAGTTTTACACTGATGTATGTTTTAATACAACATTAGCATGGTTGTAAAAACACACAAGCTTAGGGTTTTACTGCTTGCATTAGTGTTTAGGACAAGCAGTCGTGCTCATCCTCCATTCAAGCCATCTTGCGACACTACTGCCCTCTCATGGCACACAAGCTGCTAACGCGTGCCCGAGCACAAAAACCGCACAAGTTACATATCACGAATACCACTACATCAGAAGTTTTTTTTTTGTTTTTAAACATTCCGCCCACCAAAAAAGAACATTTTTCTTCCAATTGTCCTAATGTACACGATTTAATATATGTATTTAAAAAAACACCAAACAAAAGTAAGAGTCAGAAATCTCACACAGTTCACCATTATTCTTCACGAAAAGGGCAGATTTTTGTGACTGGTCTGATAAAGTAGCCTTGAGGTTTTCTTGGTGACACGACATGCACTATCCCAACCTGCCCAGGGTGAACTCCAGTCACACGTGCTGTCATCCACTTCAGTGGAGGCAAGTCTGGCTCTTTCAGCAGCACCAGTGACGTCCACTTGTTTCTTTGCTGGAGTGTGTGTAGATACTCATTACTTCACTGATTCCACACCCTCTGCTGGAACTGAGTGATTAGCTCCCACCGGTCAAGATGGTTCTGAGGAATTTCTGACAAGTCGTGATCTGGCAGAGCTACCTAAGCATCACCCACTAGGAAATGTCCCAGGGTGAGAACATCATACTCTCGAGGATCCTCCGACAAAGCACATAATGGTCGAGAGTTCAGTACTGCAGATATATGTGCAAATAGAGTTCCCAGCTCTTAAAGGTAAGCAGCTGTTTCCCACCACACGTTTCAGGTGTTGTTTTACACTCTTAATCGCTGACTCCCAGAGGCCACCAAAGTGGGGACTGGCAGGGGGACTGAACCACCACGTTATCCCTCTGTGACTGGCCTCACTGATAATTTGTTGCTGGCTTTCTCCACAGAAGAGGCTTTTGTACGCTTCTTCCAGGTAGTTTCTGGCACTCACCAGGTTGGTTCCATTGTCTGAGGATATCTCTGATGGAAGCCCTCGAATGGGTACAAAGCGCTTCAGTTCAGCAAGGAATGCTGCTGCAGAGAGGTTGGTCACGAGCTCCAGCTGCACAGCCTTGGTCACCATGCAGATAAACAAACACAGATAAACCTTTTGGGTAGTCTTCCTTCCCGCTCTAACTGGGGTAGCAAGGAATGGGCCCCCAAAGTCAATTCCAACATTGCAAAATGCTCTACCCTGAGCAAATCGCGAGGCAGGGAGCGTGCCCATCAGTGGGGCTGATGAAGCTACACTCACTTTAATACATGCGACACAGTTGTGAAGGAGCTTACGAATCAAAGTGCGAGCAGAAATTATCCAGTATTCTTGACGTGTCAGGTACAGTGCGGTTTATGGACCTGTGTGCAGGTCATGACAATGCATTATAATCAATTCGAACAGTCTGCTTTGCTTTGTAAGTAGAATGTGGTGCTTACTTTCTTCAGTCAAAGGTGTATTATGCAGCGTGCCACTCACCCTGACAACACCCAGCGTATGCCTAACACTTTCACTGAATCAGGACAACAAAACATACGAGATGAGTTCTCAGATTCATGTCGATGGTCATCCAACAGCTCCTCATGGTTGGAGCACCACTTATGCAGGGTGCAGAGGGCTTTAAAAGGCCAAGAAGCGAGCCCATACATGACTGTGTTCAACTCGTACATGCTAACTGGGTCGTCCACTGAATTCCTCCAAAGAATACACTAGTACTTCCTATCAATGGGATCAACAACTATTTGTCTAAACCTCTTGCATACATCTGCAGTCACACCAAATGGAAATGTTCGGAAGCCCAAAACGATATCAAAATTTTCATTCTGTAATTTCGGCCCAGAAAGTAGAAGATCATTCAGTGATTGTCCATTTGTGGTCTTGCAGGATGCATCTAAAACCACCCTCACTTTTGTGGAAACACTTTCCTCCTTGACTACTGCTTGGTGAGGAATAAAGTATGCTGGCTGAGCAAAATCACTTGTAGTAAGGGATACTTGATAGCTGGCATGTGTGGGTATTAACTGTCCAATACATGTCATGTGACCCAAGTTTTCATACTCCTCCATGAAGTCTCGGTAGTGCTTCTTCAGCTCTGGCGTCTTTGCAAGTCTACATTCTAGTCCACCAAGTCTACGCACTGCTGTCGAAGCTGAGTTACCCAAATTACACATGGATGATCTGAATGGAAGTCTAAGGACAAATCTACCATATTCGTCACATTTGTGGGTACTTAAGAAGTGATTTTCACACTGTTGGGCCTCGCTTGACAGAAAATTCACCGATGGAACTTCTTCTACCTCCCAAAACTTCTGAGGGGCCACATCAAGAGATGCATCCACTTGTACAAATAAGGAAACTGACTCGCCTTTACTTGCGCATGGAGCATTACCAGCAACTACCCAACCAAATGCTATATGAAATGCATGTGGTTTTTCTTCCATCTTGCGGCCAGTCATCATATCAGATACTACATCTGCTGCAAGCAACATGTCAATGCAACCAGGGGAGGCGAATTCGGGATCGGCTAAGGGAATATTTTTAAGATATAAAAGGTTTTTTTATATCAATTTCCGCTGAAGGCAAATTACCAGTAATGTTATTGAGAATAATTGCTCAAGTTGTAAGATGCAACTCTCGCATGTGAAGCGAGGCAATCTCACATACTACAGCCCCTCTCGAGTCTGTCCTAGTATGCCCTATGCCAGAAATGTTCACCCCTTCCTGATGTTGTTTAAGTCCCAAGCATTTGACACATCCTTCAGTTATGAATGATGACTGCGATGCACTATCCAATTATGCACGCATAACCTAGTATTTTCCACTACTGTCTTTAACATTGATGCGAGCAGTCTTAAGCAAAACAGTAGTCAGAAAACCATCCTCCTCTGAAAGACATGAGGAACTAATTGCGACAGTGCTACTATTACCTTCCTCTTCTTGATCTGTCTCATCAGAACTTTTATCTCGTGACAAGTGAATCGAGGTGTGATGTGTGCGTTGACACTGCTGACAGCGAAACTTTGAATAGCAATTTACAGCTGCATGTCCTGCTCGCAGGCAGTTAAAGCATAACTTGTGGGTTAGTATTCACTCCCTTCTCTCATCTGATGGCTTTGAAAGAAATGTCTGGCATTTGTGTAGGGCATGAGCTGCACCACGAATTGGGCAAAACATCTGCTTATCTGTATTGTCCCATACTGAAATAAGGGTTGTTTTTGATTCTGCTGACTGGCTAGTGTTTTCATTGCTCATTGGCCGAAATTTGTTCCAGGAGGAAAATTTCCTCTGAGAGGGTGGACTCTTAAGGAGTAGCGAGTAGGAGGTTGATCGTCTGCAGCAAGCTGAACATGCTCCACAGCTCTAGCCTTCCGTTCCAAAAACTCTAGTAGCTTAGAATACGATGGCACATCCTCTTCGTGGGACAGTTCAAATGCCTGCCTGAGTGGTGCATCCAACTTCTCGAGCAATATATTTAGCAGCAGGAAAACCCACTGAACCACTAGAAATTTCTGAGCCTCCAGCGCACTACAATTTTCTTCCACTACTGTAAAAAACTTGGTTAACCCACCTTATTTCTTACTGTCAACCTTTTGTAGATGCAAGATCTTCTGGATATGTAGTGTTGCTGCGATTCTCAAACTTTTGAACCTCTTCTATAATATTTTCCAAATTACCGCTTTCGGTAACCGGTATATTGTGTACCTACTCTCTGGCCTCCCCTTGTAAACATCCCAACAAGTAATGAATTTTCTGAACTTGGTTAAGGTGTGGAGCTTGACCAACAATTGAATTGAATAACTCTGCGAAGCCTATCCACTCAGCTCTATTGCTACTGAATACTGGCAATGGTAGAGGTGGTAGCACTGCTGGCGGGATTCCTAAACTTTGTGAACAATCACTGTGGGTCGTGTAGCCACAAGTGGTCTTCTTCAGTTTACTATGCACCTTTTATAGTTCATGGAAAACTGTCTCGTATGTTGCAAACTGTTCCTTGTACTCACTTAACAAACTCGGATCTTCTTGAGGTGGCTGGGCGCATGTAGCAAAAAAAAAAAAAATCGCCAGTAGTTCATCTCTCTTCAACATAACCTCTTCGAAGACCAACTCGAAGTCTTCCACTTTCGATTCATCTTTCCTAGATGCTTCGTACAGTTCTCTGGCCTTGTCTGCCTGGGCTAGCAGATAATTGAAAATTACAAATTGTAGCTCAGGCGATGATGCAGCCGCCATTTTATTTAAATATGTGACTAAGTGTATATACAACAAACAAGTTGCACTAATACACAAAGAGCACTGTATAAAACGGCAGAATAATCATGTGCTCGTACGTGAACGAGAAACTTCGATTAAAAATTCCTCTGACTGGCAGAGATCGTTATTGCAGCGTGTTTATTTACATCGAGTATAGGCGCGATGTGCCGTAAACAAAACCCGACATTAACAGTAGAAACGTTCCCGTTTGCTGTCACTGAACCATTAGAAGGTGTATACTGCACTTCTAGCATATATTTAAGCAAACAAAACTAAATCTCCCGTAATTAATCCTGCCCGGAGGACCAAAAATGTTTGGGACAAGCAGTCGTGCTCATCCTCCATTCGTGCCATCTTGCGATACTACTGCCTCTAGTGGCAAAGAGGCTGCTAACGCGTGCCTGAGTACAAAAACGGTACAAGTCATATATCACGAATACCACCACTTAAGAAGATTTGTTTTGTTTGTAAACAACTAGTGTATTTTACAAATACTTTTGCAATTGTAATTTTACACCCTTTTAAATGTCAATATACCAGTACATTTGTGTCTTTTTAAAGTAAGATTGTATTACCTTTTGAATGAAATAGAACGATATGTACTTTTACACCGATGTACGTGTTTCAATACCACATTGGCATAGTTGAAAAATACACAGAATTGTGTTTTAATAGTTCATGTTCGTGGATTTTTACACGTACTTTTAAATTTGAAAATCTACAACACTCTTATTGTTAATATACCAATAGCTGTGTTTTTTTATAATATAATTGCACTATGTTTTAAATAAAGTTGTACATTGCTGTAAAATTAAAAGTACTGTACTGGTATTTACAAATTTCACTCAGAAAATGCAAAATTACCAATAGGTTGTACATATATTTTTACACTTCTTTTTTACAATGTAGCCTGGAAGTTTTGTATGGTGAAAACTCATTCCACTGTAGACAGAAATGTACGTTCTCATTACACATTTCAAATTATATCGAACTTTGATTATCACCTCACTCATTTTAAAAGTAATACCATATGCACACATTGTAAGACTTCACGCACATAGTCATAGCATATGCTGGGGTTGTATATTATGCATGTTTTCGATTTGGTGCTAGTGGTATCAGGCAACAGGAACTATTCATATACCTCGTAGTCTTCAGAGATTTCCCTACTGCTTACATATTAGTAAGTCTTTTTTTTTTTTTACCCACTCTACCCGGAATCACTTGCAATATCAACACCGCGTGTGAGTTCTACTTTTTGTTTCATCCTGCGCCATAAACAATCCCTTTGTATGTGTGGATGGTTGACATCATTTGTATATGCTGGTAGTTCTAGGGGACAATCTGTACACTCAAGATACTGGTTAATATCCTGATCGGCTCTCAAGTGAGCAGGTAAAGAATTATAAGCAAACTTGATTTCGTTTGCAGCGAAATAGATAGTAAAATCTTTGGGCAAGTGGTGTCCAATAGTAACGAAGACTTGCACCGGCCGTAAGCAAGAATAGTTCTGTATATATCGTTACAAATAGCACTGCACGCATTACAGTATCTGGTGTGTTCCATCGTACCTGAACATGTCACGCAGTGTGAAAAAAAAAAAGGATATGTCAGGTTGTGTGAAAATAAAATATTAGGGCTTACACTTCCAAATGCACTTTATTAACTCAACAAGGAACATCTATTTACATACAAGCAGGAGACAAGTATATACGCCAAAGAGGTAGTAGTATGAATTTTAAACATTGAATATAAACAACACTCCCCCACAATATTTAAATCCAAATAACTCACAAAATTTGATTAAAGGAAATTCCAAAGCAAAAACACATTAAAAGCGATAATAAATATCACTAAAAATTCATGCTAATAAGTCTCTTAATTGTTCGCAGTTCACCTGATGAAAGGCCCTTGGTGAAGACAGCTGCTGCTTGCTTCTCAGATGTAACATTGTCAACTTCGATTCTGTTCTCTTCAACCATTTGCCGAATTAAATTTAATCTGATCTCAATGTGTTTTGAGTATTCGTGAAAAACTGAATTTTTGATTAACTTAATGGTCCATCATTAACGTTGGAATATTATCTTTATCAATAGCATTGACCTTTTTCAGCAATCTATCGAGCCAAACGAGTGACTTAACTACTTCACTTGTGGCTATATACTCCACTTTGATAAATGATATAGCCACACATTTTTGTAGCTTCATCCTCCATAGAACAGGTCCACCACTGAACTTCATTAGGATGCCACTGGTAGATCTTCGAGATTTTTTCTCTCCCACATGGTCTGCGTTGCTATAGGCTTCTATGGATTTATTATTAGTCTTCTCAAATTTGGTTCCTTCGGAAATCGTCCCCTTCATATAACGCAGTTTCCTTTCGACAAGACAGGTCGGCTTATCTGGAACTCGGGATGCGACATTAACTGGATAAGCTAAATCTGGTTGGGTCCCTGCAACCAAATAGTTCAAACTTCTGACTATCTCCCTATAGGTTTTAACATTCTCAGCTAAAAGTGAATTACCTGGGGTCCAACCAGGTTCAATTGGCAGAGAAAGAGGGTTACAGTCCCTCATACCAAATTTTCTTAGCACCATCTCAGCATAAGCAGATTGATTTATTTCAATTGAAGTAGCTGTCCTCTTGATTTGTAGACCCAAATAATAATCAACTTCACTGCAGGTTAATTCAAAATGGAAACCCAATTTATTAATCATGTCCATAACAGACTTGAGAGATCCTATCATCATACCATCGTCCACATGGAAAAATATGATTAGATTTTTACTGTAAATCATACATGGGTTAGCAGTGCTCTCCTTTAGACCATTATCCTTGAGAAAATCAGTCAAGCATTTATACCAACATTTGGAAGCTTGTTTGAGGCTATATAAACTTCTCTGTAACTTGCACAGATGCCGAGTCTTATCTCCATAACCTCTGGGTTGCCTCATATACACATATTCTTCAAGCATTCCATTTAAAAAGGCTATCTTGACATCAATTTGTTTTAATACCCAATCACATTGAAGAGCGCATTCAATCAGAGCCCTCATAGTTTCAAGATGAACAACTGGATTGAAGGTGTCAAAGTAGTCAAGACCTTCACGTTGGCTAAATCCCTTCGCAACTAGACTTGATTCTGTGAATTGGTTTTAATATCATAAACCCATCGGTTTTCAATAATTCTGTATTTAGTTGGAGGAGTTACTAATTGCCGTATCTTATTCTTCAAAAGAGAATTAATCTCCCCCTCCATCGCCTTCTTCCAATTGGGAGCATTTTTATATATAATGGCATCTCCATATTTGTCTGGTACTACTTCTTTTGAAAATAAACTTAAAGCACGTTAATGTGCAGGTTTTCTTATTCCTGTCCTGTCCATCAAAGAATATATTCTTTCTACATGATGATATTCGATATTTTTCTTGATTAGCTTCATGAATCTGATCTTCATCATCACCTGTTCCTTCATATTGTGACAGGCAGCACCACGTCACTGCACTTTTATGAATGAGTATAAACTTACAACTAAGAAAAAAACTCTTAATATTAATGGGGTGGACCACGTCGCACACACCCTCGAACAAGTAAAAATAATTATGAACTAACAAGCGGACCTTGTCGCCGTTCACCCATTCGAAAAATACTCACTGTGTTTGTTGCCTGATAATATGTGCGGCGTACTGTCCGATACGCACGAACATTTTCACATGTTGATTTTGAGGTTTAGAAACCTCCGATGTGACTTGAAACTCTAATATAACTCGCCTGAAATGTTCTCTACAGGTTCGCGTCACTTATAAAAGACTTTGAAAAACCGGGGCAGCCGAAAAAATAACTGATGATCTCCGTGCATATTTTCCAGTGAGGCAGCAACCAGACCTGGCAGAGAAGCGTATAGCGGACTGATGTTTCAGCGATTCGTCACCGGATCGCAGCACCGTCGAGGACCAGTGCGAAGAACAGCCTACCAGGGTGCTCTGCTCCAAACAGTGACGTTTGGTTACGGTATTTCCAGAAACTTGGTCAAGAGGTCGGAAGATGAGGGAAAGCAGTAATATTATTGGAGTTAAATTTTCAATTCATGAGACCCCTAATGGAAGTCGGTGTTTGCTGCATCGGTAACCATATTTTGTAACGTCAAACGCTGTTGGTTTTGATTAGCTTGATCCCTCCCAGGAGTAATTGAAAGCCCAGCGATTTCTTGGAAATGGGGATTTTTGAGGGGAAATTAATTTGATTGGTAGTGCAGTAGAGCGGACCTGTGTATTTAATGTCTGTGCACGCTGCAATTGGGGTCATTTAAGCGGCCTCGAGGGGGCAAACTTCGCCCAGAGATACCAGAGATAAGAAGCATTCTTATTTGATACACACATGTAGGCTCCTCAAGCGACCTGGTCCTTTACGTCACTTTGATGTTAGGCGAAGGCCATGCTGGCCAGAAATTTCTAAAGTATTTTTAAAGTTTTGCAAAACGTTGGCTTTTTTGCCAAAAATCCTTCTGTAACCAGGGGTTTTGTAAACCTATAAGGAGAATAGTGACCATGTTTTAACCAAGAAGTTAGTTGGTTGTAACTGCTCGTAACTACTTGTAACAACTTGTAACCACTTGTAACCGAGACTATTTGTAACCAAAGTTAATAATTGTGGTCTTAGTTTTGTAACAAAGTAGGAGAGATGCGAGACTCTGTATTTCTGATTGGCAAATATTTTTAAGAGAAAAATTTACGAAGTTTAGGGCTTCTACAAAAATCACGTTTACTCGCGGGAGTTAAGGCTGGAATTGCTTAGCAGTTGCTCTAATCCACTTGGGATCGTGAGTAGATATGCAGTAAACAGTGAGGTTACCAGGCTTACTTAGTGATGACCAGGAATGGGTTACCAAAATGGTTAGTTCCTGGTGTAGGAACTAAAAAATTATTTAATGATATCAAGAATAAATGTAGGTGCGACCGGAATAATGCCATCATTTTGTAATGATGGTAATTCGGGTCCACTTGCCCAATATATTTTGTGATGGCCTTTATTTTTACTCATTAAGATGGCCAGAAAAGGGTATAAACGTAACCTGTAAGAAAAAATTTCAAGTATTAGCTGAATAACAGCGGATTTACTTGGTACCTGGAGTATCTGGTTGCATTTTACTCTATATTTTGGCAACGTGTCATTTTATGTAAATTATTTAATATCTTTGTTATATGGGAGAGGAAAATAATGTTCACTTTTCAAAATGTAATGTAAGAATAATAACAAATGGAAGTTTTTTTTCCATCTGTAAGAAATATGAAAGAATTGAACAAAAAATCAAAATGAAAATTACCACACATCTTTGTTTCTGTTATAAATCGTTTATAACTATCAACATACAATTACACTGCACAGAAAAATGGTTCTTGTATGGCTTATGCCATTTGTTTTGTTCTGATAGTTTTGCTAGGTTTTATGCAAATCCTGCCTTGCCACGCCGTTTGTTTAGGATGCAGAAAGGTCAGAATCTTCATTAGTTGATTCTTCATCATCTTGATTTGCCAATACACAACTTTCACAAAAAATTATGATCGATTTTAACCTCAATTCCGTTATCCTTTAGAAATAATTGGACATGCCTACTATTTTGATATCCAAATCTTTGATGTCATTCTTGCAAAGAGTCATATTGTTCAGAAATAACGCAAGCCTTCTCGGAGGGGTAAATGACTTTGACTGCCAGACAGTAGAGATTATCTTCACGGTTTGAAACAGCAATAGCCATAACTCTCTTATCCTTAGAAAACGTCCCAATTTTTTCATTGTTGTTTATAAACTGGTCTATATCTTTCCGTCCTGCTTTACGGACAGAAAATAAATTACATGTAGCGTCTGGGCAGTATCATACATCTTCAAATTATTTAACTGACCAGCTGTGACCATTAAGAGTTTTAACATTTATTCGTCCGGACCCAATAGCATCAATTTGAACTCCTTGGTGGGCACAAGACATCTTCTTAGAGAAATTAAAGTAAGAAAAAGTAACATACCAATCTCGTCTCTTGGTGATGTGATGAGATGCCCCACTATTAATCAGCCATTCATCACATTCAAGAACATCTAACTTGATATTAGAGCGGTACAACATTGTAGAATGTTTATCATTATTAGCACTCGTTAGACTTATGACCTTAATTTTTACACCTGTTACAAACTGTACCAACTCTACGAGTTTTTGAAAGATGGCCAACCTTGCCGCATGAATAACATTTTCTGTGCTTATCATGATTTTCATATTTCTTTGGGATGAAAAAGGATTTATGGATCTTCTTTCGATTCTTAATTTACATCTTGGATAACATAGCTATAGCATCCACAGGTTCTTCCCTGTCTCTAATATGTATTTCATAATTCAAGAGTCGCTCCTGTAACACGGCCCAGGTTTTTTCGTGAGCAGTCAGGTCATGCCAAGTAAATAAACATTGTCATAATCTCTAGGTAGTGTCTGTAACAGTCTAGCACACAATTCCCATTCGTCTATTGGTTTATTTAATACAATATCCTTAATCTAGATATCATCAAATTTGGCTATATACCCTTGAACAAAACCAGATGGGTCCCATCCAATGTTGTGAAATTAATGCCTTAACAAGTCACTGTTTTCCTCCGACTGTACATCATATATTTGATGGAGTTAAGTCCAAACCTCCTTAGCGCAATCACACCCAGCCCCTCTTAATAATGGTTTTGTGTCAAGGGCCAAAATAATTATTTGCTTAGCTTTATCATTTATCTTTATCCATTTATCCAATTGAGCTTTTTATAACCCTCTACTCCTTGTTTAGGTTTTACTGCACTTCCATTAAGAACTTCATATAAAACATCACATTCTAAACAGGTCTTCATTATTATTCTCCAAGTTGAATAAGTACCTTCTCCAGTAAGTTTTTCTATCTTATTTTCTTCAGCAATCGTCAAAATATAAGTCCACAATCAATAAGCTACAAAGCTAGCAAGGCAGAATTCCTTTGTTCACAAACTTGAAGAACTCGTCAAAAATATGCGTCAAATCGTCTAAGTTCCCAATTAAAAACACAAACCACGGACCTCTGCTACCATGTCAGGTAGTGTGAAAATAAAGAATATGTCAGGTGATGAGAAAATAAAGGATACGTCAGGCAATGTGAAAATAAAATAGTACACTTCCAAATGCGATTTACTAACTCAACAAGGAACGTCTATTTACATACACGCAGGGGACTAGTAAATACTCCAAAGAGGTAGTAGTATGAATTTTAAACATTGAATATAAACAACAGAATAGTTACAGCCTTCCATGCTGATGGTGTAGATTCAAGCTTTTCGTGGTGACTGCGAAGATCACTGGTAGGTGATAGCTGGGCCTTGCCTTGGGGTCGGTGTGTTGACCACTTCTACACGAAACTCACGCTGGCTGGCTGATGGCTGGTCTGATGCCTTGGCTGAGTAGTTTGGTTAGACTCTCGCCAACGATAGTTGCCAGGTTATAACGTAACAGACTGGCTGCGAGGTGACGTCAATCTCTTCCAAAGTTGAACTGCATAATTTTTAAATTTGTTCCCTCCTTTTTTATTTGCTTAATACCTCCATGATGGCAGTCAAACACATGTGAGAAAATAGAGCTCACGCGACTATTCTGTCGAATGCATTCCAAGTCTATCGAAGGTGGCAGTCGAACGCAGGTAGTGGTGGCTTGCCGACAGTCGAATGCACGCGACTAATTACTCAGACGCGCTGTGAAAAAGGGTTTGATATTATCGTTTGGATTGCATTCACGCGGTGGCTGTCATATGGAGTGGACGTAAGGGCACGTAGTTAGGCAGGTGCGCTGTTTGCGCAAGTGGGTAATAATAAAATTAAATATATTTTTTATTAAATGTGTAGCTATACAAATGGAAACTGAGATAGTGATAGCATCATTGGTACTTACTATGCATATGTTTACTTGTGTACTTGCTAATTGCACACTGCAAATGCACCCTCCCCCCTCACTCGACACCTGACCTGCTGCAGTCGCGGAGTGCATAATCCGAGATCTGTTAGTCGACATGGTCACATCGAAGAGGCAGCACTTGTAAGAATGCATTTCCCCCTTCCCTAGCTATTAGTTGTGATGCAGCTGTTTTATCTCTGACACCAGTCTGATAGAGAAAATACAAATGCCAATTATTCGACAATTGGCATAATGGGAAATATTAAAAAAGAAATTACGATTGCCTTTCAATCGCGAGAGAGATTATGTTACATTTACACACAACAAGCGTTTGTAGTATTAGACGATAATTCTCGGGCCATATACAAACTTCAGAAAACAAAAGAACACGAGTTCGCAATTTACCACATTCCACAGATTTTACGACCCACCAGTAAACTGAACTGCATCAAATCGGCTATTCAGACAGAAGCTACAAGGTCAACTTAAGGAGATTGTACGTTTGAGTGGATCTTGGATTCTGAACTGAAAGTAATTTAAATCTTCCCACACCAATATTTAATTTCTAATGCACTGCCTATGCTAAATGTCAGCTGCTGCAGCCGTTCGGAGACATCTCTAGGCAATACAGACATCCAGAGTTATAGACGACATGGAGTACTCCACATCCTCAGTGACATCACTAATCAGCTACCATTAAAACTCCAGCTATAGTACGACGATTTTGCGCTACTCTGGGAAATGTCCGACTTTCCTGTAGCACAACGTATTTCTAACCGCCCACTCCGAATAGATAACCTTTTAGTGAATTCGTTGATCCAGCCCCCTCCACTTCATCTTGCAGGATTACAGCTGCAACCGGACGTGATACAGCCCACACAGCAAGCACCTACCTCGCCAAACCGTCGTCTACACAGCCGCGACACACTCTTCCTACAATTGTCAGCAATTAATGTATAACGTTTTTGCCTCCAAAAATTAGTATAATAACCTTTTCTCATTCTTGTCATCAAACATAGTGTACAGCAGTACTGCATGAATGAGATCTTGAAACCTTCATTTCACACCCCATTCATATAAACCTGAAAAACTAGACAGCTGCCGGCACATACTTTAATATATTCCATTGTGAATTTTTAATACATACAGTTATATAAATATGTGTATCTTCTCTGCGCAACTCCGCAGTTCCGTAGGATGCATGCACGCACACAATGTACATGTAGAGTACGTCATTTTTAATTTTGTTACATTGCTCAAATTGTACGACCTAATTAAAACAAGCGATGGTCATTAAAACAATGATTGAGACTACATATGTATTTGAAAAAAAAAACTGTGACTTATCTGCAAGACTGATTTATTACGGGGCTATAGCTCTACATACAAATAGAATCAGTTGTACAAATAGTATCCATTAATTAACTTAAGAGGGATTTTATGGATAAATAGTAGTATCTACATCTTGTTTAATAAAAATAAAATATTCAATTCAATAGTACATCAATTAAGTGTTCATATTAAGTAAGTAGAAATTACGCATTCATAGTAAGAGTAGCATTGTTATGTCAGATCTGACAGAACCCTTAAGTTTTAGATAGGAAAATTTCAACATTGTAGACGCTCAAATCAAAGTATGAGTATTTTCAATGCTTGTAATTAATGACAGTGTATATAACAGTAGTGTTGTCATCATTTTATTTGTCCATATATATATATATATATATATATAGTAAAAGTATTTTATACTGCTCGTTGTTTGTAGGAAAATTTCAACCATAAAGATGCTTAAATCAATTTATGAATATTATCAAGGCTTGAAATGGATGAAAGTGTATACTGCAGTAGTAATGTCAGCATTGTATTGTCCATATATGTATGTATGTGTCGTAAAATATTGTATAATGCTCATTTTAATTTCTGGTATATGTAAGCCATTTCACGTTTACTACAGAGGGGCTACATAAATTTCAAAATCAATTCACTGTGTCATTAGGATGCTATTATGTAAACAATTTTTTGAAACAATTTTTTTCGCAAGATTTATACACACCTAATGTATGGTATGTGCATACGTTAACTCCAGGATTCCTTTCTCTTCTAGATCCATGACGCCCCTAACCTTCTACCTATTCTCTCTAACCCCACTCAACCTACTCGCTGCAACAACAGGGTGACACAACGAGTCGCCGACCACAGCCAGCCCTACCTACTCTTGCCGAAGGTGTTGACCAGACCTAATTCCCACGTCGACTGGAAGAAGACACTCCCGTCCATTTTACATGCCTTTGGTACTTCTATACTTTCTCTATGCTCTCGGCACCGCCGGAACGAGGATAACCGAGGCGGTTGCCGCCAATTAACACTTCACAGTGCCCAGCAAGCTATTCGCCTGCTATACGGATATTCCTTGCACACATATCACGGACTGGCTGGATTGTGTTACCTTGCAGCCTGACTAACATTTTAAAAGGGGGTTGTGTTTCAACTAACCCTTCCTATGCCTTAGATAGTGTCTGACGATCTCAGAGAAGTAGTTTCCAAATTCCACCAAAAGCTACAAAACTTACAGTTATTGCTCTTAGAAAGAATACACGACAAGAATGACCTTCGAGAAATAGGTAACGATTTTGAACAGACAGAAGAAGTGTTTTTAACGGTAGTAGAGCTTCGAATATAAACAGACTCATTACATTATTAACCACTCTATCTTCTATAACCTACCCTTCACTCGAAATTGTGACATCTCGTCTCACTAATTTCAGGGTAGTTGGTAGGATTGGAACATAAGCCACGCATTGTTCTCGGGCGAAATGCGGTAAGCTGTAGCCTATGTAGGAGGCTGGGTCGGCACGAGGAGCACTGCGAAAGCAGAATCTATCTGCAAAAAACTGCAAGTAAGGTAGTATTAACTAGGTGTGGATGGCTGACGCAGAAGGATGGTCATCGGCTGACTACCATAACTCCGCCCACGCCAAGCTAAAGGCGGATAGGAATGAGTTAGAACATACTAACAGGAGGAGGACGAGATGAGTGGTCTGGGCATTCGAACCAGGAGAGGAATCAGCGACGCGTGAAGGACACAAGACGGCAGGGCTCCGATCTCCGGCGCTTTAGAAGTGAGCTGTTCAGGGGAAAGAGAGCAATTCCTGTGCTGTCGATCCCTTACCTGATCCCTTAGACTTGTAATAGTGTTACTTTGCTATTGAAAAGTATTCGTAGTCGTAATAACTATTTTAAATCAGTTTCCCTCCTGTCTTACTTTAAGTTGGGGTGTCTCCTTAAGTTGCATCCACAACAATATGTGCTAAGCTGTCTAAGTGAATTTAAAATTGAACCCATACCATGCTTTAAAACATTAACATATTATAGTGAACATTTAGTAAAAAAAAAATATTAAAGACAGTGAGCTAAATGGCGCGGTTCAGCATCATAACAATTTAAAATAAAAACCAAGTTTATACATGGTAAATTATCGTTTAGTAAATGAGTGAAAACTATACAAGTTTCATTTTCAATATTTTATTTTAAGCGCGACACAGAATTGAGAGGCTGTTACCGTCCGTTATGCAGCAATGTTCCGTCGACGTGTTATTGGCGTTCGTACAATCATAACTTCTTAAGAGCGTGGTTTATCGTTTACGAGCAAATTGTGTCAACCACAGGCACCAGGCGATGAGCTGCGCGCATGTTTGGATAGCTGTAAACGGCAAGGATGAACAACTGGGAATGCCGTAAACCAGGCCTGTATTCGCTGTAATTTTTTTAACCCGAGTAAAGGAGAGATATCTTTGTCGATGCGAAACAGCGTCGCCAAGGGGAAGAAAATTTTTTTGAACTTGTAGGCCAGTTTCATGATTTCCCCTCGACATAAGATGCTATTTCCCTCGCTACGCCCAAACCTTTCCTCCCCCTTCAGCAGCCCTTTCCACGTTACCACCCCCCCCCCCTTTTCCAATCCATTTACCCATGCTGTAAACATCACTCGTAGTTTATGTCCACGACACGAATTTTATGGATTTCGGACTTCAGCTCTCAGCGGGATGAACAACGTAGCGCATACTCTAAGAGTAGTGCGTACGACATTACTGTTTCGCTGGCACCTCACCATTTATGATCGACTAGGAGATTGTCTTTCACTAGAAACAACTTCTCTTTGTTTTCCCAGTTCTTCCAGGCGAGGCCGGTATCGGACTGTAATACCGCCTGGTTTGGCGGATCGCATCGCATCGGGTTTTTACGTCGCTATGTTGTGCACGCAAAAACTAGCTACAACCGACTTCTGGTTACAGCATCTTAACAGCTTACTAACCCGGTCCTCAAAATTCTGAGTCTTGCTTTAGGAGTCTCAGAAGAAGTGACTGGTTTAATTTCTATGCACAACAGTTAAACCCCGATTGTTCCTGTAAGTATTGGATTTTGAAAAGCAGTAAGTCAGAGTCAAAATATATTATAAATGAATATAATTATTTATTTCATCTGGAGATACCAGTGAACGTAAAAGTAAGTCACTCATCCGCTTTCCTTCCGTTTTAACGTAGCAGGGGTTGATTTAGCATTTCAACTGAGGAAAAATGTAGTTCCTTTACCAACTAATGATGTGAACAGGTATCTATACGGCGGTACAAACAACAGAATTTGACGTCATTACGGAGAGAAATATGTACTCGTACAGGATCTGAGTGAACCTTAGTATTACCTTAGGTTGAGTTAAGGATGTCTAATGTTTCTAATTTTGGCTGACGTTTAGAATCGCTGCTTTTTATAGTCGACAGCCGACAGCGAAGTCCTTAGAGGTAAAGCAAGTAACTCAGCTAAGCGGGAATAGGGAAGGAATTCACCATGGCCTGCATTAAGAAACTATCGCACTTTTCTCAGCACTGTAAAAAAAATTCGGGTAAAACTACTGTAAAGAAGTGACCTTACAGTTTTTTGTGTATCTTCCTGTTTATTTCAGTTTATAATCACGTGAGGCAACGCCAATTTATTTAATAGAAAATAATATTATTTATTTTTTATATCCTAGATAATCTTAAGTAAATTTATCTTGTTTACAATTTTAAGTCAGTAGTTTGAAATCAAACCATGTAGATGCAGCGACAGAGTCGATGAGAGGTTTTACAGAATTATTATTATTTTTTTCCTCTATGCTTAAAACTTGACTTGTAAGGGAGTTTTAACCCAATTGACACTTATCTAAGGCGATTTTATCATTGTTATAAGCCAGAGAAATATGTTTTAGGCTTGGTAAGAAAAGAAGGAATAGAATGATTTAACGTGACATAATGGCGATGGGACGTCGCTAGCTGAAGGTCCGAGTGGAGACGTCGGCTACTGCAACTGGATTTCCAAATTCCAAGTTGAAAGGTCCACATCGCGCAGTCCAGGAGAGGTCATTTATGGGAACGAGTTCGCCTTCACTAGGATAAAGGTTCCTGATGTCGGGAGTGATGTCCTTCTACACATTCCTGTCATGAAAGAAAGTACCAGACTTAAGCTAATAGCGTCACCCGATATTATTCAGCTATCAGTCATAGTTAAAAATATTAAATGGAATTGGCCATTAATGTGTTATAAACTTAATACAAATTCAATTGAAAAATCATTATTCATTTATCACAGGGTATTTTATCCAGGTACCCACATAAGGTAATTTTAAAGAGCCGGTGTTAATCTCAACTGGAAATTTAAGCTGGATAATTAATATTATGAAGATGAAAAAAATATATTGATATATATTGTAGAACTGAGTCAGAAATTTATCGACTCTCGTTTTCTCAGTAATTGCATTCTTAGTTTTAGTACCTATGCAGGAGGCATATGAAACATTCAATTTCAGAGTATGAGAATCAACTGGAGTACGAATTCTGACAATAGTACTATTACAATTTTCATTCTTTTGCAGAATCGAAATTTTATATATTTGTGTAGGATATTATAGCTAGGTTGGCATTCTAACCTATTGTATTGTTGTAATTGCCAAATTAACTTTGTTGGGGTTCTGTATATTTTATTTTGAGAAGAGAAAAGAAACAGTGACGGGCTGGGGGCATTAGTTTAACACCATTCGTGAGATGGCATTGTTTTGATGTTCTTACATGTGCGTGCGTGTGTGACATTTTGAGTTCCATATTGTTTTGATGTAGCAATGGAAAATTTTGAGCTTATAGGAATAACATTTAAGTTATTGTAAATTCGAAAATTTAACATGAATGAGAAAACAAAACGCGATACACACAACGCTGTTCGTATTAGTTTAGATACACAAATTCACACACACACACACATATTTTGTCCGAAGTTAAACTTACACTCGTTGAATTTATGATATAGAGAAATAAACAAATATTAGTCACGCACTACAAAAGTGTTGAAAGTCTGGCTTTTTCAGGCCACGTTCATTTCAATATATATAGTAACGGTTTACAAAACATGCAAACTTAATGTTTATAAAATTCGAAACAACTTGAACACTTTTTTTATGCTAATCTTTGCTTATTCACGTTTCTTTTCACTAGCATAAATTAATTTATTTGCAGAATCATTCAATAAAATCAACATGGCGCACGTTTCCTGAAATCAGCAAACTTAAACTTAGATACGTAAATTATATTCGTGTCGCTAAATTGCGGACCACAGTTAAGGAAAAGGGTGGAAAGAGAATTTTTTAGAATCGGTAAACATGTGCCGATTAATAATACATTTCATTCAAGAAAACGCACTACAATGGTACCTACAAGCAACTATGCTTAAAGAAGAAAATAAATTTTTTTAACTGTCGATAAAATATTTCGACAAATATACCTGTAAAACACGATGATAAAAAAAACACACACACACAACGGCTTTCACTGGGCTGGAAACTGGATACATGGCTAGTCGTTGGCTAGAAACATTTACAGTTCGTACGTGTTGACTTGAGTAGTAGGACTGGGAGGGGACTGGGGGGCTTTCATCCCTCTTTTGATTAATCGGATTAACACTTTGATATCAAATTTATTGAAAGGGTTAATACTTAATCCGATCTTCATCCGATCAAAAATTTTTAATCATATTTTAATCCGATGGGGTTAGTTCTTAATCCGATAAATGTGATCAAATAAGTTTGATGAAAAAGTTTGCTCAAATTTATTTGATGGATGTTTTATATGCGTATAGTTCTTTACTTTCTTTCTTTCTTTTTTGGGGTGGGGAGCAGCTTTGGTTAATGTTGTAAGAACGACAGCTAGCACTCGACTGAGGTGTGATGTGTTGTTGGCAGGGTATATATATATATATATATATATATATATATATATATATATATATATATATATGCTGAGTTTTGTACAAGAATGACATAAGTGATAATTTTTTTGGGTTGGTAGTGATATTGCTCGTAGATGGTGGTGGGAGATAGGCAATTTTTTGTAATAGTTAATAAAAAGGTTGAGAAAACGACATATAGTTAACACACGAGATAAATTAATCAAAAAAAATATTTCAAACGAACACAACTACGTGAATAACCTGGTGTCGACAAGTGCTAACTGACTAAGCGATCACAATTACATTAGTCTCCAGTATGAAATTAATTAACGAAGGTAAAATGTCCCTATCGATATATATATATATATATTAAACGGTAACGAACATTAGTACGTGACTATTACTAAAGGAATTACGGATCCCAGCTATCCTGTTTTTAAAACAATTAAATCGCGCAAGCACCTCTCCCAAACATGTCTATCCAGCTGCGAACTCAGTGAAGCAATGACTGCAGTGAATGACGCGCGGAATCTTATAAGCTCGGCCAACGTCTGTGATGTTAGTCAAGGAATGCGATATCTGGCAGGCAAATACTCTGAAATTGCAAACTCGTTTAATGCCTATCCTTATAACTTAAAGATGGGATAAAGTACACGTTAAAATACAGAAACTTAATAAGAAATGATTTGAATACACTACGCCTACAACAGACAACGATTTATTTGAATACACTACAACTTTTCACAATGTGTAACAATTTAGCGCTTCCAGTTAATACGGACAAATAAATATTTCCAAATTGGCATTTTGAATTTAAGGATTTTAAACAGACACATTTAAGATACACATACCATAAATTATATTTAAACACATCTGCTCTCTGTGGAGTCTGATATATGAATCAGTTGAGCGTGGAACTTGCGTCGAGTTGTAAGATGTGTTGAGAACAAACAGAACATGCATGTGCGTAGGCCTACATTTGATTATAGACTGAGCTGAAAAACTGAAAATGAACAATTTATGTCACTAATAAATAAAAATATCCTATTTACGAATGATAGAACCTATATCCCTACCAAGCTACTATTAAAGAAGAAAAATTTAATCACGTCTTCCTGAATGTTAACCAGATTTTGAATGCAAATTTCACTATTGTAAGCAAAATTCACTTATAACACAAATTTCCGTTGAAGTGTAGGGACACTCGGATGCCGTGAACAATTCCTTAATCCCGCAAAGCTTAATCATGTAACACTATAAAAATGTAGTATGTATTATATGAAATTCGCAAACATCTACTAAGAAAAAATTATTTAAATAATGGACATATTACATATTTTTCGTTAAGTCTGTGAAATTTACCGCACTTGGTAACACAAGCGCGAGTAGGAAATCGTATAAACTTTCGTAGATAGATCTTAGAAATGGGGTATACACGATAAATGCTTATAAAATATTTATAATAATGGACTTGCTATATCTGCTTCACAACAAAATGGTTTTTCCCGATCAACAAAAATGTATAAAAAATTGTTATATTAAAACGAAAGGTGAAGCCCGCTCGCCGCTGACCCTTCTGCCATCGCACAGAAAACCCCTAAGAGTGCAGGTCCAGTGATGTGAGAATAGCTGGTTCAGGTGAGAGAGCAATGTATACGACTATCCTGAACAATTGTTTACGAAGAACTAACATTGCGCTGCCCAGTGAGAAGTGTGCACATCTGTTCTGCCTGCAGCTGCCCTCCCCCACCACCAAAAACCAGACCATGTCCAAAGCCCAAACATACCTCCACCCCAGAGTGCATTTACGGCTTGAAGGACCCTGCCCTGTCCATGCACCATGCTATTGATCCAGCACCGCAGAAACTTGTCTAGCACCACGAATCCCCTTCCCCTACACCACCAGCCCAGAGGGTGTTTTCGTCCAAAAACGAGACATACTGTTCAAGGCCATGCACCCCTGCTAACGATCCAATGCCACTGTCTGCAAAACCGGCCCAAGGCCAAGCACCACCAGCCCAGAACGAGTTTTTCGGATATCTCGAGAGCTGCCCTGTCCAAGCACCCCGCCCTCGCTGTCGATTCAAGGTCATGCAACACCAGCCCAAACCGTGTTTTCGGCTATCTGGAGAGCTGCCTGCCTTCTTCAGCCAGGCAGGTTAGAAAGTGTGTCTTTGGTTCGCAACGTCGGGAACTGTCCAACTCCCAAACACCCCCTCAGGCCATCCAATTTGGAACTGACCTCGGTTAACTCCCATCCGCCCTCTTCCTGACAAACTTTTACCTTTGGTTCAGTGCCGACGAATCGTAAAATCTGTTTCTCCAACCTAGAGCCTGGTATATTCCCAGCGAAATAACATTTTCGCAAGTCCCAATGATGAAATTTTATTTCCCTGAGGCTAAATTTTACCCAATATTGTAATCCTCCAATATAATCCCCAGATTTAACATTCCAAGAAAAAACTTTATATTTTAATGCAATAAATTTTATCGTGTTTCCCAGCAAACTTTGTGCTGTTTTCCAGCAGACTTAAAATAAATTGTAAGTTTACACTGTTCCATGTTTAATTTCATACCAACACAAATACAAGAGATATTCCCACTCTCTAAATTTTTTTAAATAATGAAAAACACGTATCATTAAACTTCAGTAATACACAATATAAGCTTTTTTCAACCATTGAAAACTTGCAGTGAACAAACTCACATTAAAACCAAAATGTCTAAAAAATTAAGGGAAATAGTGAAATTACATATTCAAACTGTTTTTCTTTTATTTGTGTGCATTTTTACGTGTATATTTCTCCATAATTTCCCAATATAGGATTTCTACTATAAAATGTATATATTTTAAATAACTTTATTTTCAAATAGTACTTTTTCGACATTATCTTACTGAAATAGCACTTATCCAGCCTAAAATGACTCCTATCGAAGCTGAAATATATTAAATTTCGCGATTTTTTTACTGATCTTCATAATAGTCCAAATTTTAGGAAATTTAAAGGAAATTGGCAGCCATTTTGAATCCGTTTACTATATAAGGAGGGATATTTTTTTTTCAGTGTTAAGTTGTCCACTTGCAAGCTCACTTTGTGTGTGTATGTGTGTGTGCATTACATTTGCAATAGTGAGACTTACGTGTCTACACAGAGAAGGATGCTAGAGGTTTACTACAACAACATGCGTCCACGCCAAGAATGATGCAAGGTGTCCACTACAACGGCTACATCAACTTCAGGCATCCACTACAACTCCAGATTCCCACTACATCATCTACATCAGCAACACAGTATCTACAGAGGATATCATCTCTGCATCAGCCCGCAGCAGGCACAATGCATCAAGGTCACTGCTGTGACAATTGTGATATGGAATGTGTTGAAGTATTCAATGCCATTTAAGCACATGGGAAAGCAAAAATGTTATTGAGTTTAGACAGTTCCCAATTGCGAGTGCTGCCAAAAGTATTTATTAGTTCTTTTGTGGGGCATAAAATAAAACTATTATAGCCATTCCCTGCTGAACATTTACAAGCTGATAAGGATATTGTGTCCTATTTTATATGCGAAGTGTGTCCTCACGGCATGCCTGCCTTTGCTAATGATGATAACCTACACCATATGCGGAAGAATTGTATGTCCAGAAGAATGGAACACCTAAATGAAGCTAGAATTATTCCAGTAGTAGTAATGGACGATTTCTGAGTTTATGAAATGGATTCCGAGGTGCGAACTGTGCTATTATAAATAAAATGAGTTGAAAGATAAAAAAAATAGTTCAGTATTTGAGAGTGTAAAAAGAAATAACATAAAAATGATGTGCTACATGCGGTGTTTCGAAAACTACCAAAACAAAATCCTTTCTAAATAAGGAGCTTGCTATTTCTTGTGCAACTGATGCTAATAACTCTAATGCACTATGCTTTAAATCTCCCAGACCTTAGCTTACTTTAAAACCTCAAGTTAAAATGATAGTTGGAACAGACTTACGAGATACCTGACAAAAAATGGTATTCTGGTTCATAGCTTACAAAGAGCCTTTTCAATATGCAAATGATACGCTCCTCAAAGACTATCCTGTATATGTGCTTGGAAAAATGCAGAAGGAAATTTAAAAAAGTTTAACTGACGTTGAAGTGATAAATATTAGAAGATATCAGGACTGTTCGAGTATTAATTCAATAGTCAAATGCTATAATACGAATCACTGTGAGAAAAAAGTGTTCTGTTCACCATGCAAAAACCGAAGCTTTAGAGAATATTTGTACAAGCATCCTAATACATACAAAGATATTAATTTAGAAAATATGGAAAAATTCAACCCAGAGAAGATGTACTCCATTATTACTCAAGGATACAAGAAAGTATGGTTCCAATCTCTATACAACATATACTTCCAAACACAGCCTGACAGTGAACTGCCCTGTTCTTCTTGGGATGTGTGTTGAAATTACCAAAGAACTAGGTTTTCATCAAATAAAATATAAATCGAGTAGACAGTTTTACGACAGCCCCACCTTATGGACTGAAACATGTAAGAGCACATCACGCAAATGCAAGGCAGTAGCAGGATTCAAAGATCGCCTTGTGGGATGTGGGACAGTGATGTTTGGAACAGTAATGTTTGTGTCCATAAATTTGATTTAACCAAGTTAAAGTAAAAAAATAATACGACCTCAAATTGGAAGAAAATTTAACTACATAAAGAGAGAGCATGATACACCAGAGCTTCAGTTACGATGGAGAGGTTCGACTCAGCAGTTCCTTATGCTGGTGTTACTCCAGGATACAGGGGAGTGTGGTTTCGAATTGAGGACTAAGATAGTCAGCTACAGATACAGATGTTCAATGGAGATGAACACTGGTCATTCTAGGTAATTAGACTTGATTATACTTTAAAAGTTTTTGGCATATGTTATGGGCAAAATTCTTGTCCTTTATATGATTTATGTCCTGACAGCAAGCTACCTTGAAATGACGGTCAACTAGAATTTGAAGCACAAAGTGGATACATCATTGAATGTATGTACTACAAGAAAGTCAAATACATAAAGCAGAAGGAATATAGTTGGTGCTCTCTTACTACAGTTTGGACAGAACAATGTAACAACAAGTAACATTTTATGTACATTGGTAACCAAGAATTCACTTCTCCCTGTGGCATGTATAATTGTAAAGTTTGGCTCAGGAAGAACAGTTAAATAACATCAACCCAAACTATATAAAGGCGAGTGTTCAGTATTAAATTGTCAATCATAACTAGAATCTTTGACCCTACAGACATATACAAAGTCCTGCAAATAGGATACAGAAGAGTTTTCTTCAAACCATACGACAGTATTCTACAAGTTCAAGTCTGCAGCGATATATAACATTGGTGCTACACTTTAAATAACAGTATCGGCATTCACTTTGGTGAAGGAATAGCATGCAACGATTTTTCTGTGAGATAACTTCGTCCCAACAGTGACTTACCAACAACACTAGAAAATTTGATGTTTGCCAATCTTAGCGAGGAGATAGAAGAGGAGTGTGGATGTGGAGTTATAGCCTACCACCTCACCAGACCTCATCAGGGAATCACCATTAGTTGGAAGGAGACCTGCAATGGGGAGATTCACAACTTTATTTTAGAACAAGGAGTATTAGTTTTCGCATCCATGTGTAATTTATATTAATGTGGAGGGGCTGTTGCAGAATAATGTTCTCACTTAAATACAAGTATGCCTATAACAATAGTTTTTATTCTGTAACTTATAGCTTAGCATATTCACATTATGTTGTTAAGAAAATTTGTTAGACACATTAATTTCAAATGTACATATTTCTCTCAACCCTTGACACCACATAGTAAACCAAATAGTTATGATTCCCCTTTACTAACTGCAATAGTTCTAAATGCCTTGAAAACAAGTACAGACCTCATACAGTAGATCTAAAGTGTAAGCTTAAGGGCGAACACATTGTAACATCATATTGTAAGGAAGAAAAATGTGTGAAACATCTCATTTACAATACAGACAATGTTTTACCCTATCAGTATTTCGAAGAAAGTGATAATAATCTTAATTACTTTATATCATGATAGAAAAAACAAGTTTAGTTACATGGCTAATACTAGGTGTGATACATCAAAATGTTATGTGCAAGGAGCAATAAAATTAGCAAAAATAAAATTTAGCCCTTAAACACATTTCAACTTGCAAATATAGAGAATGAATTGTTCAATACATATATATTATTTCTTGCTAATTGTTCCCAGTCAGGTGTGGATAGCAAACAAGTCACATGATATATCTTCATCCTTTAAATCATTATGTCACCCTATAGTGTACCCAACTTCTCCACAGAGACTTATGATATTATATTTATTTTTAAAGTATTTGATATTCATCTAAGAGGTGAAAAGATACATGAATTGATACAATACAGTGATAATTCTAAATGTCCCATGTCTGTTATGACTGCAACTATACCTCTTCCATCTAGTATTGAAGATGTACACTCACATTGTGTTTAAGCATACCCAGATTTGGTTGAAAGAATTATTTTACATGCTCTTAATTGTAAATAAATTTGTGTACAAACAGCCCAATGCCTGTAAATGGGTGGTTGGGTCAATTGCCTGCTCTGTGCTGAGTAGGTACCCGCTTGTGATGTATCATACAGCCCTGGACTGAGCGTGCAGAGCATGAGCCAAATACAAAGGGAAAAAACTTGTCATTACAACCAAACTATTAAAGATAATGGCACGAAACTTTTAGTGGTTGGGAAGAAACATTATTGGACACTTATCGGAGGTCTTGTTTCATTTTATCTGATGCACTCCTCTCACAATAAAATTAATTATCGTATTGTTTGGTGTGCTTGTGTTATTGTTGTTATTGTCCGTGGCCTGCCAGTCAGCTCCTCATCAGTTCCCTGTCACCTGGTCACTCTCTCTCCTGTGGGATGCCGTCCTCGACCCCAGGCAGACATCAACCTTATGGGCAGCTCTCTTCTCGCTTGTACCCACAACACTTGAAACAATATTTCAAGTTGTTGGCAACTTTTGTTTAACTTCTACTCCCAGAATCTGAGATCTTTCATGTTACCATTGACAATGATGTTTTATTCTCAAGATATTTCCTTATTCATATTTTAAATGCTTATGTTATCACTAGTTGATTCTGTTCATGATAATCTTTTTCAATGACAACCACCAAAGAAGTGAAATCATTCTTATAGGATTCATATTGACATTTCATTTTAACAACAGAACAATAAGTTTATGTTGTCCATTTCGACTGTCTCATTATACATCTGCTGAGTATGAATATGCAAAAGCAATATGATTAATGCACTATTATACAAAACATTGTTATTCCATTCACTTTCTAGCCTGCAAAGTTATCCATCAAACCACCAGTCTTATTTATACTTCTATATCTGTCAGTGTGGTATGCACCCTTTTTCTCTTGCTACTTCAACACTCTTCCACCATGTATTACATCAACTCCTTGAAAACTCTATAGATGGGAGACAGTCGAGATTCTCTTTGTCCTGTATGTTTGTAGACATAAGAAAGTTCATGTAGTGCACACATCTAAAGGAACTCTTTCGATAGGTATGCAAGTTGAGTTTATTTGTCGAGTACTGAAAGTAAGCTAAGCTTTACATATGCCACAATACATATGACAATTTACTGACTGCTAAAAACTTGCTATCATATTCACTGAACCCTCACAATGAGAGAAAGAAGTTCGGAATATTTATTTTGTCTACATATACTGATTTTATAGGTCTGAAGTTATACACATAACTCTCAAGTCACTCGAAGTCAGTCAGAGAAAGAGAGCTCTTACTCGAACGACAGATGAACTGTGAATGTGCCAGAGAGAGATTGTGCATATATATATTTATATATATATAACCTCACTTTCCACCCACTACAATTTGATTCGAACCCATGCTCCTCGTAGAAGGATCCGGAACTTAAATCCAGCTAGTTAGACAGCTGAACCAACCTGACAATTTCAGAAAAAGTTTTAATAATGATCTTTGTTATCCATAACTTATGATTTATCAAAATTTCGATCCAAATCTACTGCTTAAATTAAAAACATTTTCGAAATTTTTTATTAAATTTTAAATTTTCACAAAATTTCAGAATTCCTTCACGGTATTGGAGCACTCTGAGAAAATGGAAATACACGTTCATGCAAGAAGAAAACATGCCATATGCAATTATTTGCATTTCTATATTATATACTTATATACAAATATATAACTATATTATATATAATTATATTTAAATATTCATTTCTTATATATATTTCATATACTGCTATCTTATATATAGCATTTTTTCTTCTGGGGTAAAAATTTTGGTTGATGCAATTTTGAGATAAACTAATACGACGCAATTTACGTAATGCCACTGAATCCCGTGAGTACTGATAGGAAGTGAGAACGCGTAATCGAAGACTGTCAGCAGGCTCGCGAACATTAAAGATGTAACCCTCACTATTCCTCGCAATGCGACTGGGCGACATTTATTAGAGAAACCTGTACTCTTGAATAAGATGATGAGGCGAGAGCTCATTGCGAGCATGCCATAACCGTCACCCAAGAACTGCCCAACCTTCTTAAAATTAAAAGTGTCAAAATGCAAGTAGCGCCAAGGCGATGCTAACCCCGAGAACTTATGCCAACATAGAAAATTTCCACGTGTATTTTGTTTAGAGGTCACATACCTGTCGAACCCCTTGATAACATAGGCAGAAAAGTAAACTATATTTTTCTTTTCAGTAACGTGAAAACCCTCGTGTGAACGTAAGTGAGTTGTCAATGCGAGTCATTTGTGTTAACCATAATTTTCCTTAAAGAGGAAAAGCCCGTAAGTATTAGACTTAGTTGTGAGTAGAAAAAATGTAAGCATAGAGTAAACCCTGTTAAGTTGAGTTGTATGTGTTAGCTTTGTGAGATAACAAACGTATATGTCACGTAGTATGCCACCAGAACGGCAAAAGTATAATTCCCGCTCAGATGAAATATATAATCTCTATGTATTGGGAAACCAGAGAAAGTTATTTTCTCTCACCCGTAGACAACGCCTAGATAAAGAGTGACCATGTTAAAGTAGTTGTGCTAACCTAGTATATGATGTTGAGAGTAATCTCATACCCGTGTGTGCCTGTTTTTAAACTTGATTTAGGAAGTAAGTTTTGCACACTACGTAACCTCAAAAGGAGGAGATTTATAAATATTGTAAGTTAGGCGTAGTTTACCCAACATAGAGAAAGCCTCTCACTCTGTACATAACATAAAATTAGATAGAGAAATGTTTTTAGGTTTACCTAGTTATTGTTCTTTGTTTGTGAGAAGTAGAGAACTCCCCCTCCCCCCCAAACAGAACACATAAATTTCACGCTAGTGTGTAGTCAAGTAATTCAAACCAGTGCCAATAAGTTTTTGTCAGCCTGTGTCTGTAGTTCAGAAAACTAGAGAAATGCAAATTACTTATATGTACCCTAGCCTGTAAGAATTGAAAAAGAATAAGTAACCTATGTTTGTCACTATCATGTATTACAAAAGACAATGATGAAATGATGTAACCTATGTTAAGAGTGTCATGTGCAGCAAATCGCTTGAAACTTAACCGTAAGAAGTCTCGTACAAATGTTACGCACAAATTTTAAACACTCAGTGTAGTGTTATAATGCGTGTGCTTTTTAAAAGAGTTGCTCCTTGAGTTCTAGCTCTTTTCTGTTTGAGAAAACCCCCAGAGTAGTGTAGGGCGTAATAAGAATTTTGTTTTCTTAAAAGCTCTCACTTTTTCACACGTAAATGTTTTACCGTGTGACAGCGCTGACTGAAAACCAGAACATTTAAATTCGCCCCGCAGGACAACGGTAAACTTCCCGAATTGTTAATCCTTGCGAGCCGGATTATTTTATAAATTTCGTCAGCTACACTTTTATTCCCGAGGATAGAGATAAAAATGTAAACTCCTTAAAAATAACTTGTGCAAGCAACTTATTCAACAACCCTCTTTTTAAAATAATTTCCCTTGCTCTACTTGGTATGTTGACTGCCCTCGAACTAGGAAGGTATAGGTTCGATAAAGAAAACGACTTGTTCCCGCACACGTTCCCTTCCAAAACTATGCTCCTTGGCTGGGAAGAAACTATGGGAAGACAGAGCTAAGAAGCAGACGAGATTGCGCCCCGCACCCACAACTGAACCAATTTGCAACCAAGAGAGAAGGAGATAGACGAGGAGGACGAAGGAAGAGGCCTTTACCCCACTGATAGTAAACAGCTGTCGCGTGACCCAGAGTAGGGCTCGCTTAACCCTACAACTTGCGGCGCTAGAGCACAGAAGAGGCGCATGCTAGAGATGCAACCGCAGTACCGCGACAGAGGCAACTGCCCCACATCAGGAAGCAAAAGTGGTTTCATTCAAGATGGGTCTACGTCGCTTCAGGGGATGGACGATTGATGCATGCCAACATGCTGCGCAGCACGCTTGCGCACTCTATGGGTGACTTCTCCCCATTACGAGCCAGCGTGGCGAGAGCTCGGGGTAAGTCATAAACAGTGACAGAAGTACTTTCACGTGCCGACAAAGAAACTCCACGTGTTAAACAGCCTCGGACATAAAGACGATTAACGTTATTAATTATGAAATGTACAGCCCCCCAGAACCCGGCATGTATTCGCCACTCTTTCAAATAAATAAACAATTTCTTCTGAAAGAGTTTTCAATGATCCTGAGTGGAAAAGGTGTATTAGGGATTTCCCGCCGCCTCGGGATATTAAGGTTATTGCCCGTTTTGTTGGTATGGCGCAGTTTTTTTTAAAATTAATTCCTAAACTTGCACAAAAGGTTGAAACACTTAATCTGTTACGTAGGAAATCAGTACCATTTGAATGGGGAGAGGAACAACAAACGGCTTCTAATATCCTTAAAAATTATATCATGAACCCGCCCATTCTTCGGATTGCCAGACTTTTTCAAAGAGTTTATATTGCAAACTGATGCTTCCAGCTCAGCTGTAGCAGCTGCCTTGTGTCAGGAATTTTATGGCATTAGGGATCCAGTTTCTTTCACAACCTGTATAGTTGCTCGAGTTATGATGCAAATTCAACCGAACCGGGCCTCGAACATTGACTAATAGCAATCGCAAATAAAAACACTCATCGTTGCTTGGATGAACTGAATAAATTCGTCCTATTGCATCGGTGGAATATACATTTGGGTAACCTGGAACTGGTTTTCCTTGTTTCCGTCGTTGAAATTTATTTGAGGATTGATTCCAAGTATAATATTTTGGCATTTCGGAGTATAGCAGTGTTCGGCGAAATCATCATTCTGACACATTAAAAAAAAAACTGGTCAAGGTTGTAGATGGTGGTTGAACAGCTCGTTGTAATTCATTCTGTGCCGTAAAATATACTCTTTGGCCATTTTCTAAGTGTATGGCTAAGTGAACAACAGTGGGGTGTCTTTCATGAATAGAAAAAGAAAAAATGTGCCAAATTGCCTCATTACTGCTAACATAGCGGGGGCCGCTATGTTAGCAGTAATGGTATTGGGTATTTTCGTCCTTGGAAATTTCTGCACCAACTCCAATCACAGCCATGTCACTTCCTATGGTTACATATTTACAAATGTATTTGATAGATTTCACGGAATGGCCATATTCAACATTGATATGCGCCTTGAAAGTCTTTGACAGGATTGGTAAATATGTAACAATCCAAGATTATCAATTTCAATGTCTTGTTGATTCACTTTGACAATTGTTGATCTTCCGTTGTCTGCAGTCGATCGACAACGATACAATGGATAACCATCATTTCCGGTAATTGTTTCTGCTGCTAATACCCATGGATAATGCTTCGAACATTTACCATCCACCATACACGGTGAATTTTGATTAAGTGTTCCACAGGGACCATGAATCATGTTTTAATAACTACCTCATGAAACCTGGATCTACTTGTATATCAGGGATTTCAGCTGATATACAACTTCATCAACTTCATTTGGTCTTATCTTCTGAACCAACCAAATCAGAACATGTGCATGAGGCAAACCATGTTTCTTCCACTCCACAGAATACATCCACCAGCACGTCTCGTCAAACATGCTATGTTTCACTATGAAATCCATTAAAGATTTCAACTTTTGTTTGAAGACTCTTGCCGTAATGTTATGGCGATCAATGGGTGATTGGCCAGGGAATACCTCAAGTTTGATTTCTATCCACTGCGGATTGCACGTGAATGTGATAAATAAATCTGCTGTACCATAATGACGAACATACGACATGGCATCTTGAGCATATTCATGCATATGTCGAGTACTTCCGATGTATGTTGCTGGAAGAATTGTCATCCGGCCGAGATTCTCTGCATTACCATCAGTATTAATCGTATTTCGAAGGTGAATATACTCTTCAGAACAGAGTTTGGTCTGGTTCAACCTGATGAATGTCAATCGCTCTGTTTCAATTTTGACATACCTATCAACAGCATATTGTTGGTGAAACAATTGCCGACATTTCAAGATGTGATTGTCTTCATTTTCACGAACCATCAGGCGGTATGAATAGTAGTTCATTGAACTGACTTTTTTGTTGGTTTTGGCACCTGTAAATAAATCATTGTTTTAATAACAGTGATTGAATTTGCATATAATACATATAGTAGCTGATACAAAATCTCCATTGCTAAACCTAATTTTAAATTACCTGTAAGGGGATTTATCATCTTGATTGAGAAGTGATAACCATCTTCACCTTGCCAAAATATGATGGGATATTGTAGCGCATCATATGAGCGGTGTGTTTGATACACACGCTGTAACTGCTCATTCCGACTATGTAAAACAATATCACGGGCTTCCAAATTTTCTCCAACTATAACAATGGCAACTTCATCAATTGTAGGTGCATTGAAACATCTTGCATGTTGGCCCACAGGAGTTTTATCAGCTCTGATTACAATTTTGTGATTATCAGATTGCATGAGATCCCATGCAGTTTTGAACAATCTAATCAACTGATTGTGTTGATGAAAGAAAGTTTGTAATTCTTCTACAATAGACCTCTTCACTGAACTATTGTGTGCACAACGCAGATCAATTGCTTGTGTTGAATTGCCCATGAAATAAATTTGCAGGAATTTGTAGTTGCCATCTGACACCGGCAACAGTGAACATGCTCGGTGATATATTTGGCCTTGTAAATGTAAATTAAAAAGACAGGTTTATTACTTTTGTTAGAAAAACTATAAAATGAAATAAACAATATAATACGGGGGGTAAGTCTGTTTGTTATATGTTACCTTAAAAGTTGGCATGAAAATGTCCCGAACTACATTTGTTGCCCCAAATGAATTCATTTGGAAGCAGTTGTTATATTTTTGGATATTTGTAAGGAATTGTATGTAATCCGTTCCTGTTACTGAAACCAATGAGTACAATGGCTCTGGTGGCGGAACCAATGGCACTAATTTCACTTTGCCATTTGCACAACACAATCCAGCGGCTTCATTTTTGTATTTCAATGCCTTACAATGTGGGCAAACTGAGTTCATAGATCCAATAGCAACGCATTGGAAGGCACTGTAGTCAATTTAAACATCGTAACTGAAAGCAGCTCGGTTCAAACTTGCAAGATTATTAGCTGAATGACGCGCTGCACGGGTTTGTGATATCCGAATCCTTTCAATTTCATTTCGCTCTTCACGTTGCTGTGCAGTCCGATTAGACTGAAAATTAATTTGGTTTCTAGCATTTCGAGTTCTTCGACTCAAATTGCTCCACCCGCGTCTTATAGGCGGCATGAGTCTTGAACTGAGTATAAACGGAAACACACACAAAATAAACCAATCAACCAAAGATAAATCGAGGAACTTGTTTGTCGATTGAGAAGCAAATATTTAAAAACAATCAAGAAAATAATTGAGAATCTATTGAAAAAACTATCAAAGACAAACTGTTTAAAGTAGAAAGAAATAGTGTCAAATTTAAGGATGCATTCAAGTGGTTTATAGTAATTTTAAGGTTGCGTTCATAATTATAAAGTTACTAATTAAATTTTAAATGTTTTTTCTTTATATTATGGTTTGGTACTCTTTTGTTTTATTTGAATAAAACAAAACAGTAAGACAATGAATCAAAAGTCGATTTTAGGGTGTCTAATATCGATTCACTTCGTCGATCCATTGCTCAAATCTATCTTTACGACTCCAAAAATTCGATTCTTCGATTAATCTATCTCAGATCACCCATCCCTAGAATTGACAGCTAGGAACAGCTTGAATGGAAAAAGAAAAATGTGATTTTTAATTTTTTCAGTGCAATTTTTCAAATTTTTCTCCTCATAAGAACCTTCCACGGACTTCAACGAATATTTGAAGAAAAGAAATTAGCCGAATTGGTCCAGCCATTCTAGAGTTTTGCGCTTATCAACACATTTAGCCATTCATTTTTATTTATATAGATGGATGATGAGGCGCTTCGGATGTAAATGTATACTACTACCTTCCTATTGC
Organism: Dryococelus australis; assembly: GCA_029891345.1. Taxonomy (NCBI): domain Eukaryota; kingdom Metazoa; phylum Arthropoda; class Insecta; order Phasmatodea; family Phasmatidae; genus Dryococelus; species Dryococelus australis. Next base: position 157,363,831 of record CM056994.1, on the reverse strand, counting down.
ATAAAAACTTCAAAAATGTTTTTTTTTAATTTCCTCATATTATTGTTTGTTTGTATTATCCATCAAAAGGTTAGCTTATGCAGAAAATAACTAATCACCACATTTTTTGTAAGCATGTGAGAACTTGTTAGCCATTCACAACACAGTCTTCCTAGAATAGAAACAAAACAGAGGTTCCTTGGATATATTCAGACTTGTTAGAATTTGCATCGAGTGGCTTTGTGTGATGTTGTGCATGCGATGGGATTCACATTACACTGGTTTCGGGTATAATCTAAAGATATATGCAATATCAGGTCATTCGAGAGCTTTCTCTCTTAGGAAGAGAATGTGTACCTAGTTGGTGTTTATGCAATGTGTAGATTATGTAAGTGTGATAATATTCATTGCTGATAACGCAATATGTATATTACACAAGTGTACGTATATTAAATGCTGACTACACAAATGTGTATTTAGTGAATATTCATTTCACTATTACATAATTTTATTACATAATAAACTTATATAATCTAATCACATACCTCACTATACTAGTGTATTACCCTTCCCAACCTCCTCCTCATTTGTGAAGCAGCACCTGTAGGGATAACATCTCAGTCTCTCTACAGCAGGCAAACAGTCAATATGTGTCACTTGGTATGCGATTACCCTCGATGGGGACCCGAAACAGGGACTCCCACCTCCCCTCACCACTTCCCTTTCTAACATAGTCATTACACAATTAAAAATAATTTTCTATTTTTTTGCTTTGAGGATGAGTCGAACCAAGGTCCGAAACATTTAACATATACCCCTTACCCAAATTTAGTTTTTATACGATTAAAAATAAATTATTTTACCTTCGCCAGGTAACGAAAAAAAGTCTGTAACCTTAACCCTAGACCCCACCAATTCTTAGTCACTATACAAAAAAAATTCTTTTTTTGCCCTCAGGGGGACACAAAAAGAGGTCCAACACCTTTAACCTATTCAGCCTATTACCTGGCTGCAATCCAATATGGTGGTGGGGTTGAAAAGCATCGATATATTCAATCTGACTTCTGTTGAGTGTTTTCTGTCCTAGGGTACAGACATATTTAATACAAATACTAATTATGCAATTACATAATTTTTAATTACGTTGTATGGGAATCGAACCCGATATAAATCCACCTACCCATCTGGCAGCTCTCCAGACCATGATGCCTGCCAAAACAAATCCTGAAATCTTCATTAGTGCCTAAGAGATGAGGGGGCGATGAATAGGGTGAAGCGCATGTGCAAGTGCATTCCCTCTTCCCTCCAACCCCCACATATGTGATCCAACACCCCATGAAGTAAAATAGCATTTATCTATAGCCACCGACGAGACAACATGTGTGATTGCACAAGTGTGTAAATATGCATTTAACCCTCCCCTATGCAAATGCATCTCCCTCCCCACACCACCTCATTTGTGAACCGACACCCTACAGAGCAACACGTCGATCATTCTCCAGCTGTCGAATGGTTAACATGTTTAATTAATAACTGTGCCAGTGCACAATTATGCTTTATTGTCCTTGACATGACTCAAGCCGAACATTATTCCGGGCATCAAAGCTCCCACTCTGTCAGCATCTCATCCGACATTACCCCACCAGACAGGGCATTAGACTTGTGGTGGTCTTGGGTGGTTTTGCAATTTTTAGTACCCTCCTCAGCAAATAGTCAATCACAGCTAACTTTCCTGGAGAAGGGGGAAGGGAATGGAGGGTTAACCCGATAGTGATGGAGGGGTAACCCTTCCACCAATCACAGTACATCTCTCAGAGGAGTGGGCCGGGGAGCAGGAAGTGGTGTAGCACCTTGGCCAATCTCAACACATGCTAAGGGGAGGGTGGAGCGGGTAGAGGGGGTAACCTTACAGATTGGAGGGGGTGAGGAGGGGGAACACAACGCGAACTAAAATTTATAAAAAATATCACATTTACCACCTTTGCACTTTATATAGTAGAACACCCACGCTTCCCTACGTACGAATGTATGTAGATAGAAGATACCTTTTGTATCATACTAAGAACTTACACGATGCGCGACTCAGCTCGCTTTATATACCTGCAGAGCCCGAGATGTTATGTGGCTAATAGCCAGTCACAAGGGAGCAATATAGTGTCATCAACTGTAGCGAACATTCTAAAATACGAATTTAAGGAAAGTCTAGCACGAAACTACAGAATATAACAACTATACCATAAAGTGAGTAATGAAAAATTTCAGGAATTAAATTGTGGAATTAACTTGTGGCATGAACATAGCGATTGTCGTTCCGCACAGTTTTATATGCAATATGTCGTCGGGAATTTGAAAAATTAACTCGAACGAAAATTTAATATTCCAGACTTGACATACAATTTGCCTACAAAACTGACATGGCCTCATGCTCGTATAACCAGATGGGTATGCATATGATGTTAGTGATAGTAATTGCTACGCACTGTCGGATATATTCGTCAATCCAACCGAATAATGCTGACCATGTCCGAGTCGATCCTAGGAACATCTCAGCCGTACAGCTGCACAGTTCACCATCTAAAATACATTGAATTTTGCTCACCATTTATACACTACATAACACAAGACCTTTTCCTTAGTGTATTGTACCGACACCTACACAAGTGAATTGCATTTTAACCCAAAAATGAACCTCTGCATGTCGTTCATGGAAACCCCCATCCTCCTTGACCTACAGAGTACTACTATCTTGTTTTGAGAAATGTAATGAATTTTTACATAATTTAATGTCTGACAATAGACTCATTCGTGTAATGACAGACACCGCAGAACATGCCGCTACACTCGAAACAATCATCGACTTTCGAGACGAGAAGAAGATTTGACCAAGAACGAGAAGATGAACCCGGAATTCCCGGGAAAGGATCTTTGTATTTTTGTAACAAGTAATTGAAAAAAAAAAAAAAAAAATTTCAAAAATACTTATATACTCTGTCATATTTCTTTATTATTATTATTTGTATTTTGTTTAATCGCAATATGTTAATTAATCTTTACGACAACTTCTAATAGTTGACATTTATGTTGTTGGACACATGCAAAATTTATGATGTGCATTAAAAAAATTATATTTTAAAACCAATTATATAACATTATTGTACTTATATACACACTGATTTATATTCCCCAGAGAACTACAAATAATTAAAAAATTAATTATATATTTTTTTTAATTGCTACCACAAATTCATTGTGAGGAGACAGGAAGAGGATGTTTCTGGAATTAATATAATATCTTTTAGCGGGGGAGGGGGTGAACGAAAACATAACTCTGGATGCAGTGGAGTCTCGTTAGGGCAAGTAAGGCAAGCAGTGCTTGCCCATACAGTTAGCTGTGAATGTTATATTTAAAATAAATATTGAATTCTAACTTATATTTACTTTAAGGTAACTTTTCACTCATGTGGTACACATTTTAATCGGGAAACAATACTGTACATCATAAGAAAACAACTCGGCTAGCGAAACCAAGATGTTTGAAAGCGCTGTAAGTAATAAGTAGACAGTCGCAATGGTTTCCCGGCCGATGGAGGGGTGGCATGGTAGTAAGACCGCCCGTGGAGGGGCGGGAGCTTATGGCTGCGTCAGCCTGTATTAAAAGCTACGACAGTAGTGCTTTCTTCACCGAACTGAAGCGCATATAGCCGAAGCTGGCTAAAGCCGCGGGCACTTGGCTTGGTGTAGTTTACAGTAACTATATCGATGCGTGGGCAAATTCGCACGCACAACACGATTAGTATTGTTTTTATTTAATTCATTTTTGGTGCTGAGAATATTATAAATATTCATGCGCGATGTATACCCTACATAAAAATCATAAAATTATCGTGCGAGACTGAGAACCGAATAAATAGAATGAATGCAACAGAAAAATGTGGATTTAAGTGAAGTAAAAATGTATCAAAAATTGTATTTTGCAAAGTAAATTCCGTTTAAAGAACTTTAATTTTGTTTATTTCAGACAGTTAGTAACATTTCAAAAATAAAAATATATCATTTTCAAATGGAATTCGAACCCGGGACCTTGTAACTAGAAGTCCACTGTGCTAACCACAGGTATTACATTCACTCACACCGAGTCGAACGATTAAATATTGTATTTATAACATTTTTTTCCTTTATGAATTTTATATTCCTTTGTTTGTATTGACCGTTTTTTATACATTTAAAAGTGATTATGTAGCAAGTCGGGCTGCAAGCAAGCGAATATTTATAAACAGGCGAATATAATTCGTGATACATTAAGGCAAGGCTCGTGAAATTAAATTATGGAAGCACCATTTCTGTCTCCAGGAATGTATGTTTAAGCCTTATATAATGATAATAATTTTTTTAAGACAACTATGTCAATTACAAAGTATATATTTTAACATAACTTAAAATGTTTATTTTAAGTTATGCTTAAATTTTCTGTAGCGTACAGCAAAGATATCTCTCAACTTAATTTCAATCTCCTATATTCAGGATTAAAACTAAGCAACGTCAATTATTTACTATCTCAACTATTTTTCTTAGGCATAACTTTCCTACTCGGATTTTATTCAGTGGTATGTGCATTGAAAAGAGAAGTCCGGTGGTATTCACAACTTAATACTTATGTCTTAAAAATTTTTAATTATTAAGATATATTTAAATATGAAATAAAAATTTATTAAAATAATTTTATTATTACATTGCGATCGTGTCAGCCTTGATAAGACGGGTCTTGTGATATATTACACTCACACACACATATATGCCGTATATATATATATATATATATATATATATGTGTGTGTGTGTGTGTGTGTGTGTGTGTGTGTGTGTGTGTGTGGCAGAATATAACTCCAGCGAAGAATTTAAGACTTTTTCATTTATAAATTTATGTACTTCAGACTACAAACAGAATCCTTAAATTTTCCCATGCTATTCACATAGTATGTTTACAGCAGCACATAATCAACATAAACTTAATATACATAACTCAAGATAGCCAATTCTAGCAAGCACCTAACCAGAACCCTTGGCCATATATTCTTCTCGACAAATTTTACGACTGCCACAGTCAAAGTTCTCCAAACACGAACCCAGCATTTTATATACTGCAAGCAGGCACCTTAACATTTGAAGTTCCAAGTTCCACCCAATGTTAGTCATGCATGTTATTTGTTCTACCAACCATCACCAAACCTACATAGGCCAGCAATAAGTCTTTCTTTTAAAGTTTATCATCTTAAGTATATATATAAGAAATTATATAATACTTTATTACAATCCCAGACATATTTTTCAGAATGTAATCTATTTATTATTCAGATTCAAACTTATGTTATTTGAGTATTTTATTTATATAAAGAAGCTTGGATACACACACTGATATTACCAAATAATTGACTTACTGGTCATACTTTCTTCTCTACTGGTCGACACCAGTCAAAATATACTGACTGCCAATTATCCATTATTTAACCCAATGTCATACCATGTCACTCAAAATCCAATCTCCTATTACCAAAGAAAAACTAAATTCAACCGCACCACCCAATACAACAAGGTGTATTGGGTGGTACGGTTGAATTTGCATCATAACTCGAGCAACTATACAGCTGAGGACAGCACATAACATAACATATTTTCTACTTGTTCTACAAATCAACACCACTTATACCTACCGACCATACCAGCTAAGCATCCAGCCCCTCTTATACTAAATGTACATCCCATCAAACCATTCTGCTCTAACAAAAACTAATCACCCAATTAAACAATTCTTATCACACAATCGAAGCTACACTTTTGTCCTGCAAAAATAACCACATGTGATCAGGTCATACCAATCAACATAACATCTATACCGATCATACAAGAAAACTAACTGTACAACCAAGTCATAACTGTGTGTGTTTCAACCCATTTTAGGACTTTGAATATATATTATTTCTCTTGACAGCCACTTAACCTAACCACCAGTTCATTTAGTCATCCACTTTTATTGTATGCACTCCAGATACTTGTGTAGGACTTAGAAAGAATTTTGATATTGTTTAGAACACTGAATATTTTTTACTTAATCACAACCATTGTACCCCAAGTCAGGACTTTTTGAAAGACATGTTAACCTAACCTCACACAAACTAACCTAACCACCACCCTCTATAGTCATGTATGTAAGAAATTGGAATAATTTTATTTCATTTCAACAAATTTTGGTTTATTTTTTTAAATATTATGGACAGGTGTAAATATGGAGCTATAGAGCTATGGAACTATAGAGCCATGGAGCGAGTCATTTTGGAGTCATTTTGAGGCCAGCACGACGTTTAGCACTGAAGGCACCATACTTAGTACTGCAGGCACTGCACTTCGCACTGCAGGCTATGCACTAAGCAATGCAGACACCACACTTAGTACTGCAGGCACCGCACTAAGCACTGCAGGCACCGCACTTAGCGCTGCAGGCAATGTATTTAGATCCTTCATAGATTCTAATGTGTCAACTCAGGTATATAACAAAAAGTAGAAACGAATTTTATTTGATACAATTATGCAAATAGTAACACCACCCACACCACCATCACCACCACCACCACAACCACCCATACCATCTGCTCTACAAAACCATCATCAAACTAAGAATACTCATACTTTCCACTAAATTCAAACATACCTCAACACACCACCCCTAAAATACACCAAAATCACAAGTCCAAAATGTTTGTAATACCATCAGACACCAACAAATTATATACTAGTCACTAGACCAACATACCAACCTTTATAACCCAAGTCATACAAGGCCAACAAACATTCCATCACCTATAATTTAAAAAAACTTGATTCAACAATACCACCCATACTATCTACTCTAGCAATGTTCATTAGACTAAATATATGCACCACTTATACTAGAATTCAAGCATACTTCAGCTCATACTGACCTTACCCAAAAAAATCGCAAGTCCACCATGTTTGTCATAGCATCAGTCACCAGCCAAAATATCATACAACCTGATTATATCATCCATACCAATAAAATTTCTGACCACCACATCTCACACATACGAAAGAAAATTTGAGGAACCTTGCAGACAAGTAGTACTGGGTACTATACTTCAGTCATATAACACAGATCATGTCGTATATGCAACATGACAACTACTCATTTCATACCACCCCTACACAACCCAAAAACATCACCAACCAAAACATACAAGGTGACAACCCTCCAGCATATCTGACTATAATATAAATCACTCTATCAACCATTAAAGCAGTTAGTTATGACAGCCATCTTTATTAATAGCTTCTCTTATGTAACTGATCACGTAACATACCTCCAGCATACTTAAAAACCATGCCGATATTCTAATGCTACTGAGTACCAAAACATATATAATACCTTTCACCATGACATTAGCTTGCCTTAGCCAGGCAATGTCTGAAGCCATACAACCCATCATACAAACACACTATACCATAATATATCAATTAACCAACACAGCAGATAACCTTACCAAACAAAAAACATACAGCCAAAACCATATAACTCACTATAACCAAGCATGCCTTATTTATGCTGTTAACAATACAGACCATATCAACGGCAACATATAAGAACGTTGATCAATAATAATAAACAACTATGTAGACTACCATTTAAGCCCATCTTACTTTGCAAGTTACACACATAAACAAGCCATACCAGCTGCCAAACCATTCAAATATTCCAACCATGCGATCATAAGATCAATACTACTAATTTGAACATCTACGACATCCATACAGTTTTAATTCCAAAAATATCATCCAATCATGCTAACCAAAAATACCAGCTAAACGTTCTGCCCCTCTCATACAAACTAAACATCTAATTTAACCATTACATACTAAGAAACTAATCACACAATAAACCATCCTCCCCACGCCAACGAATCTGCACTGCAGCCATACTGCTAAAAAAAAATGGATCAGGTTATACCAGTCAACATAATGGTTATACCAACCATATAAGAAAACTAACTGTACAACAAAGTCATGCCGAGATGTAATACAACTAAGATGTACTAGTTATTAAAAAAACAAGCCATATAGTCGGCCCACACCAGCAGACAATACCAAAGTGATACACCATACATTTCAGCCAATCCAAGAGACCATTCGAACCAACAAACATCCTAGTCAGAATAACAAACAAAATATTTTACCAAAACAAGCTCCCTATAACAGCCCTGCAGAGAGGCCATACAATATAAATATTATAAAAGCACCTCTACTAATGATGAGCCTACATACAATTCATATTACTATCAGACTGGCCAACATAATATTCAAGCCATATATTTCGACCTTATATAATATTAACCATCACGCCTGTCACCAAACGTCCTGCCATCCTGTTTAACAGTCATATGCATATCACACTGAGAGACAAAGCTATTCCATCATAATATACTCCCTCCTTCCACCAACCCAATCTACTGCTATGTTTCAATCATACATTTAAGACTTCACTACTACCATACTGATAGGTTATACAAACAAGACACATATCCAAACCAGTCAACCAATGAACATACCCAGGTCATCATATTAGAATGTTATAAAAAACAAGACAGATTGCACTTACATCTCTAGCAAATCTCTCGAGAGGTTAGATCTCTCGAACGGTAGACGCGAGTACGACCGACCGACATGCAAAAAGATGAAGGCAAAGGGTAGGGGACAGCGAGACTAGTTCCAACATTTAGCTAGGGGACATGCGTATCGACGACAAGACATTTGTTCCCCACCACCTGACAAGATCACATTCACCTAATATGACAGACTGCGAGGCTATCCACATATCCCTTGCGAATAGCAACTTTACCACTCGCTACAGAACATATCTACTAAGCTATCGCGTAGCATAAAATATGCACAGATCTCGTCCATCACACACAACCCGATGCAAACGTCTCAGCAGACAAATGTCTGTCACTGGTCGTTTTTTTTTTTGTGAATGATTCATGCGTACAAACAATTCAAGGGTAAAAAGTAAATACTTATTTTACTAATCTTTCCACACACACAGAGTGAAGTAAATACCTACACCTTCAATGCTTGCTACCAGTCTGTTTTACCTAAACACACCAGTAATTTATACATTTCGTTAACATAGTAACATACAAGGGAAGATTATATCATATCTAAAATCCAGCCATGGGTAAAAAAACAAGTCCATAGTGGTTGTAATGCATTTATCTTTAAAAAATATTTATGCAAAACTTTTTAAATATCAAATATCCCCATATACATTTTACACACAAGAAATAAACAACATATGTATCTTAGTTGTATATCACGCTAAAGCAAATAATATATTTCTACACATCTTCGGAAGGACATAATTTAGAACTTTCGCACTAACCAGTCAGCTAGTAAGCATTTTATGGAAGACACTAGCATGAGCCTATAGGAGTTGTGTCATTTGGTAGGAAAATTGTTTTCCTAAATACCTACCTAACTTCACATAACCTTACACATCCAACAACAACACCACAGCATCCCTATAACAACAACCACCAAAACTACCAACTCCACCACCACCACCGCCTTAATAGACTCAGAAATGTCAACTTCAGGTTTACAAAAAAAATAGTAAAAACAAATTTAAACTGATACAGTTATACAAGTAGTTTCCAACAACACCACCACCACCACAATTCAATCAAATCCAACTTCTTCTTATACCATCCACCAAGCCGAGGGACACCAGTCAAAATACACTGACCAGCCATAACAAACACTAACACAAGCATATGTTATCATTACATGCAAACATACTGTCCATACCATTTGACATACAGCAGCAATCACAAGACATATATATTGTACTACATATCACCCAACATACCATCCATCTTAAACCAAGAATACCAAGCACGTTTTATAATCCAGACAAACCCATAATCTAACTTCCATACCATCTGCTCTACTGTCACCAGACTATATATACTCATACCTCTTAATATAAGTGCAACATACCACAGCCCGCACTGGCCTTACAAAAAGAAATAAGTCCAACGTGTTTATCATACCACCAGACACCAGTTAAATATCGTACCACCCATAAATAAACTAGGTGATTATACCAGCCGTCGAGAGACTAAAATATACTCACCTCTCATACTGTCCACTAGCATCCAAGCATATCTCAGCCCACACATTCTAAAATATACCAAAAAAAATATCACAAATTTAGCATGTTTGTCACACCATCAGACACCAGCTAAATATAAACTGGTTAGTACACAACCAATCCAACCTTTATAACAGTCATAGCAAGCCAAACAACATGTCTTCACCTATAACAAAAAAAAATTAATTTGAACCATATTACCCGTACAATCTGCTCTACCAGACATCATCCGGCTAAATAAACACACTATCTATTAGAATTCAAGGAGACCTCAGCCCACATTGACATTACCAAAAAAACCTACAGACCAGCATGTGTGTCATACCTTCTTACACCAGGCAAATATCATACCAGGCATTAATATAAATCACTCTATGAACACCCCCTACCAATAAAAATGCTGACGTTTACACCTCAGACGTACAAAACCCAATAAGAGTAACCCTGCAGACCAAGAGTACTGAGTACTTTACCAACAGTAACCACAGTATATATCAGTCATGCCACACAGATCATATTTATATGCAACATAAACACTACTCATTTCACAGCTGATTCGTCATCCACTAACACCACCAACCAAAACATTTAGGTGACAACAATCCAGCATACCATTGATGTCTTCTTTAGCAGAGTACACGGTCATAGTAAATGATTCCACAGCCAACGGTCACTTCTACCATGGTCTTTGGCGAAATTACACCCATTCTTACATGATGCAAGATTAAGGTACTGTTTTCACAACAGAACAATAAGTGTATGTTATCCAGTTTAACTATCTCACTATAGGCAGGCTGAGTATTAATATGTAAAAAACCAATATGAATGATTCAGTGTTATACGAAGAATAATCAACCTGTTCATTATTTAAGCTGCGAATTCATCCATCAAACAACCATTCGTATTGGGTACACATTTCTATTTCTCTTGTAAACCCATTTTATTTCATGTCATCCATATATCAGAGGGAGTGGTTTAGGTAGGTATTTAAGTTCAGTTACTGTGTCGAGTGCTGTAAGTGATTTAATATGTAACATTTTCATATGTAACATTAGCTGCTAATAATCATCTGACTGCTAGAGCAATAAACCATCATTTTCACTATACCTTAACGAGGAGAAAAATGCATTTTGGATTATTTGAAGCGACAACACATACGCTGCTTTCATATGGCTAAAAACGATGTAGCTAAGTCTGAAATCACTTGAACTCAGTCAGAGAAAGAGAGCTCTTACTAGGACAACAGACGAACTACGAATGAGACCAACTCGACTGTCTTCAATATATGTCTGCAAATTAATTACATTCCCAGGATTCGAACCAGAGCTGCCCTTACAAGAAACTAGAATTTAACCCCAAAATATTAGACTGCTCGACCACCTGAGAAGCTCAGAAAAAGTTTATATAATAAAAACTCTTAACATTATCCTTGGACGGTGTCATCGGTCATAACCTTACTTACAATCTGTTCAAAATGTACCGTTCAAAACAAAAATAAACATAATTTATTAGCAAAATTTTAAATACGCAGAAATCATAAAACATTCGCGATTGGTAGCACTCTGAAAAAACCCAAAAATACAAGTTCCCCCGGAAGAAAACATGCTATGTATATATATATATATATATATATATATATATATATATATATATATATACAGCCCTCTAAAATATAATTTTGTATATACCTATCTTATATATATAGCCCTCTAAAATATAATTTTGTATATACCTATCTTATATATATTCTAAACTATATACTGCTTTGTCATATATATTACTATTGTATATGAATATATACAGTTTTAATATATACATTACTATTGTATATAGAATATTATATATATGAGATAGTAATATATCGTTCTCAATCTATCGTTCAAAACAAAAAGAAACATAATTATTTACCAAAATTTTATATACTCAGAAAAATCATAAAACATTCGCGATTGGTAGCACCTGAGAAAACCCAAAAATACACGTTCACCCGGAAGAAAATATGTTATATATATATATATATATAGCCATATCTAAAATAAAATGTTGTATTTACCTGTCATATATATATATATATATATATATATATATATATATATATATATATATATATATATATATATATAAAGCTATATCCTACTACCTCATATATATTACTTTTGTTTATGGATATATACAATTGTAATATATATATATATATATATTAATATTGTATATACATAATAGTAGCATATATATGATATAGAAATATATCGTTCAAAATCTATAGTTCAAAACAAAAAGAAACATAATTTTTTACCATATATATACGTTCACCCAGAAGAAAACACGTAGTAGGAATATATGGGTATTCTCAGAGCGCTACCAATCACGAAAGTTTTATGATTTTCTGCTTTCATAAAATTTTCGTTAAAGTTATGATTCTTTTTGTTTTGAACGATATATTTTGAACATACTGTAAGTAAGGTTATGATCCTATGACACCAACCAACGATTATGTTAATGGCTTTTATTATATAAACTTTTCCGAACAGTCTAAAACATTGTATTTTATTCTAGTTTCTTGTAAGGGTAGCTCGGGTTCGAGTCCTGGGCAATGTAATTAATTTTCGGACATATATATTGAAGACAATCGAGTTGGTCTCATTCGCAGTTCGTCTGTCGTTCGAGTAAGAGTTCTCTTTCTCTGACTGAGCTCGAGTGACTTGAGACATAGCTACATTTTTTCAGACATATGAAATCAGCGTGTGTGTCGTCGCTTCAAATAATCCAAAACTTATTTCTCTCATCATGCCGGTATAGTGAAAATGATGGTTTGTGGTTCTAGCAGTCAGATAATTATTATCAGTTAATGTGACATATGGAATGCTTAAATCACTTGCAGCACTCGACACAGTTACTGGACTTGCATACCTACCTATATAAACCATTCCTTCTGATGTATGGATGACATGAAATAAAATGGGTGTACAAGAGAAATAGAAAGGTATAGCCAACATTGAAAGATGTATAAGTGTAAAGACGAATGGCTGTTTGATGGATGAATTCGCAGGTTAAATAATGAATAGGTCAATTATCCTTCGTATAACACTGAATCAATCATATTATTTTTTACATATTCATACTCAACCTACCTTTAGTGAAATAGTTAAACTAGATAACATACACTAATTGTTCTGTTGCGAAAACAGAACATAAGCTTGCATCATGTGAGAATTTATGTAATTTAGCAAATGGCTATGGCAGAAGGTATCGTTGCGAGAGGAACCATCTACTATGACCGTCTACTCTGCTAAAGATGACATCAATGGTATGCTGGAGGGTTGTAACTTTAAATATTTTGGTTGGTGGGGTTAATGGATGACGTAGAGGTAGTATGAAATGAGCAGTTTTTATGTTGTATATACATTGTGATCTGTGTGGCATGACTAAATTATACTGGGGTTATGGTTGGCATAGTACTCTATACTCTTGGATTGCAGAGTTACTCATATTTGGTTTTGTACGTCTGATGTGTAGTTGTCAGCATTTTTATTGGTATGTGGGGTTGATAGACTGTTTTATATAAATGTCTGGTATGATATTGGTATGAAATTTGGCTGATGTCTGATGGTATGACTAACATGCTGGACTTGTGATTATTTTTGGTAATGTCAGTGTGGACTGAGGTCTGCTTGAATTCTAGTGAATTTAATTTAATCTAGTTTATTTAGTCTGATGACGCTTGGAAGAGCAGAAGGTATGAGTGGTATGGCAAAATCGGGTTTTTTTTGTTATAGGGGAATGTATGTTGGTTGGCCTGGTATGACTTGTGTTATAAAGGTTGGTATGGTTGTATAGTAAATAGTATATATTTAGCTGGTGTCTGATGGTATGACAAACATGTTTTTACTTGTGATTTTTTTGTATATTTTAGAATGTGTGGGCTAAGTTATGCGTGAATTCTTGTGGACAGTATGAGTGGCGAATATAATTTAGTCTGATGATGGTTGATATAATCATCTAGTTTATTTATAGGTGGTATGATATTTAACTTGTGATGTTTTTTGTAAGGCCAGTGTGGGATGTGGTATGCTTGACTTATGTTAAGAGGTATGAGTATATTTAGTCTGGTGATGGTTAATAGAGCAGATGGTATGGATGTTAGGTTATGGATTGGTCTGGAATATAAAGGGTGCTTGATATTCTTGAGTTAACATGGATGGTTTGCTGGTGATATGAATTCCAATATATTTGTCTTGTTATTGCTGGTGTATGTAGAGTAGTGTGGGCAGTATGTATGCGTGTAATACTAAGGTATGCTTGAGATAAAAATGTTTAGTATTGGTCGTCAGTGTATTTTGCCTGGTGTAGTTCGGCTTAGTGGGTGTTATGAGAAAAAGTTGGATTGGATTTGATTGTGGTTGTGGTGATGGAAACACTACTAGCATAGCTGTATCAGTTAAAATTTGTTTTGACTATTTTTGTATACCTGAAGTTGACATATCTGAGTCTATTAGGGCAGTGGTGGTGGTGGTGGGATTGGTGGTTTTAGTGGTGGTGGTGGTGGATGTGGTGTTGGATATGTTAGGTTAAGTAATGTAGGGATTTAGAAAGCAATTTTCCTACCAACCGACAAAACTCCTATAGGCTGACATTAGTGTCTTCGATAAAATGCTTCCTAGCTGAATCGTTAGTACGAATGTTCATTACTACTTCCTTCCGAATATGTGTATAAATACATTATTTACCTTTGTGTGATATACAACTAAGGTTTATATGTTGTTTATGTCTTGTTTGTAAGATATATATGGATATACTTATTATTTAAAGAGTTTTGTTAAATTTTTTTTTTTAAACGAAATGCATTATAACCACTATGATATTGTTATTACTGATGGCTGGATTTTAATTAGGTAAACCAGTCTGATAGCATGCAATGAATTTTTAGGTATATACTTTACTCTGTGTGTGTGGAAAGTTTAGTAAAATGGACATTTACTTGTTACCCTTGAATTGTTGGTATCCATGAGTCATTAACAAAAAAAACTATCAGTGACGGGTATTTGTCTGCTGAGACGTTTGTATCGGGTTGTGTGTGATGGACGAGATATATGTATGTTTTATGTTACGTGATAGCTTAGTAGATATGTTCTGTAGGGAGTGGTAAAGTTGCTATTCGCAAGGGATATGTGGATAGCCTCGCAGTCTGTCATATTAGGTGAATGTGATCTTGTCAGGTGGTGGGGAACAAATGTCTTGTCGTCGATACGCATGTCCCCTAGCTAAATGTTGGAACTAGTCTCGCTGTCCCCTACCCTTTGCCTTCATCTTTTTGCATGTCGGTCGGTCGTACTCGCGTCTACCGTTCGAGAGATCTAACCTCTCGTGATATTGGATAGCGATGTAAGTGCAGTCCGTCTTGTTGTTTTTATACTATTCTAATGTGTTGACCTGGATATCTTCATTGGTTGACTGGTTTGGAGGTGTGTATTGCTTGTATGACCTATCAGTTTTGTAGTAGTGAAGTCTTAAATGTATGATTGCAACACACCAGTAGATTGGGTTGATGGAAGGAGGGAGTATATTTTGAGGGAATAGCTTTGTCTCTCAGTGTGATGTGCCTATATGGCTGTTAAACAGGAGAGCAAGAAGTGCGATGACAGGTGTGATGGTTAGTATTATAGAAGGTCAAAATATATGGCTTGAATTTCATGTTGGTCAGTCTGGTAATAATATGAATTGTATGTAGGCTCATCATTATTAGAGGAGCTTTTATAATATTTATAATGTATGGCCTCTCTGCAATGTTGTTATAGGTAGCTTGTTTTGGTAAAACGTTTTATTATTGTACATGACTAGAATTATTTTTTGGTTTGTATGGTCTCTTGGGATGGTCGAAATGGATGGAATAATACGATGGTATTGTCTGCCTGTAGGGGCTTTCTGTATGGTTTGGTTTTTTTTATAGTTGAGGCATCATAATGGTATATCCTCTAGGTATGATTTGGTTGTTTTGTTAGTTTGCTTGTAATTAGTTTCTTATAACGAAATGGTTAAATTAGATGTTTAGTTTATACGAGAGGGGCAAAATGGTTGGTTAGGATGATTGGATTGTATTTTTGGAATTAAAACACTATGGATGTTGTAGATGGTTAAATTAGCAATATTTATCTTGTGATATCATGGTTGTAACATTTGATAAGTTCGGCAGCTGGTATGGCTTGTTTATATGTGTAAATGGCAAAGTTATATGGGCTGAAATCGTAGTCTATAGGGTTGTCTATTATTATTGATCAGTGAGGTTGAGGTACGGTGGTTTGATATGCTCTGCATCATTAACATCATGAATAAGGTATGTTTAGGTTGCAATGATTGATATTGTTTGTGTTGTATGTTTTTGGTTTGCATGGTTATCTGTCGAGGTGGTTCATTGATATAATCAAATGGTATAGTATGTTAGTATGCTGGGTTGCTTGGCTTTCGATATTGCGGGGCTGAGGCAAGATAATGTCATGGTGAAAGGTATTATATCTGTTTTGGTACTTAGTAATATTAGGTTAATAAAAATATTGCTTTTAAATATATATGTGTGTTTATATATATATATATATATATATATATATATATATATATATATATATATATATATATATATATATATATATATATATATATATATATATACGAATTTAAAGATGTAATATTCCATACACGAGAATGTATACAAAAATCATTTGTAAAGTACCTTCCCCAGGCAGGAAATTGAAAAACATATTCAATTTTCCATATTTATTTTTGAAAAGCAATATTTTTTCTAAATAATTTTCGAAACTTACCAGGCAACATACCTCCATATATATATATATATATATATATATATATATATTATATATATATATATACACACATACATACATACACGCACTGACGATTTACACACTTTAACAGGCGATGAAGAAGCTATATAGACAACGGAGTCGAACATGAATAAGTTATTATCAGTGGAACAAATGTAACTAATCGAACAAGTTAGAGTAATCAGTGAAGCAAATGCGACTAATCGAATGAGAGAGACAAGAGAGAATGGAAATAGAGAAAGTGAATGTGAGAAAAGAGAAAGGAAAGAGAGAATGTGAATGTGAAACAACAGAGAAAGGAAAGAGAATGAAACCACAAAAAATGGGAGGATTCCAAGAAAAACTATGGACTCAATAGAGAGAAAGAGCGATGCAAAAGATTGAAAGAAAGATTGACAAGAGTGGAGAGAAGGAGACAAGATGAAAAGGAAAGAGAGAAAGCGAATGTGAGAGACAAAAGAGGAAGGATATAGAGAAGGAAAGGAAGAGAAAGAGATAAACGAAACAGCAAAAAAAATGGAGGTTTCCGAGAAAACATATGAACTAATGGAGATACAAAAGAGAAAGAGATGGAATTAGATAAAGAGAGAAAAAAGACAGACAAAAGATAGAATGAGAGACAAGAGAGACAGGGAGGGAGACAAGAGATATAATGAGAGAGAGCGAATGTGTGAGACGAGAGAGAAAGATAATGAAATGAAATAACAAAAAATTGGAGGACTCCGAAAAAATCTATGGACTGATAGAGAGACAAGATAGAAAGCTATGGAATGAGAGTGAGAGAGAAACGAAAGAGTGACAAGTGACAAGGAGACAGAATAAGAGAGTGGGGGAGAAAGATATTGAATGAGGGACGCAAGATATAAGGAGAAATAAGAGATAAATAGAGAGTGAGAGAGGCTAAGATGATACAACATGAGAAAACAAGGCATTATGGTAGCATGACATCACAATCGTATGCGCCTTGAAATGACGAGTCCGGTAATATATAACACTTAATAGTTATGTCTTTAAAATTTTTAAACATAAAAATATATTTAAATATAAAATTAATTTATTAAAACTTATTAAAGAAAAAATTATTAATATAATTTTATTATGTGAAACCCTCATTATGTGGCTGAGTTTCGGATATTTCAGCCACATTAAGGATTTACGTCAGCCGCAATGAGGATTGGTGATTTTTATGCAAAAAGGGAAATTTTAAGGCATTTTTGGGCTAAAACGCACGAAACTGTGCGAAAATGAGTAATTAAAAATAACGGGAAATTCCAACATGGCGGCCGGTGTCTCGTACCTCATCCCGATCCTATTTATCCACGAATGAACTATATCCTACTTTTGGCGAAATATTCAGTCGGTGGGCAAGAAATTGTGTCCACGGACCGGGAACAAGAGATTTATGTCCTTAATATTACCCGGTGACTTCAATGGTGTTGGGCAAAATCGAATGAAAACCATTCGAATAGTCGACTGTTGCAATGTAGTCTAAATTTCATTTTAAAGTTTTTCTTCTCCACAACAGATGGCACTAGGTGAACTACAATATTTTTAATAATCTTTCACGGTCATAAGTAAGTTATACACATTTTTTTGTCATTTTGCACAAATATTAAAATTTTTCTTTTACCTTTTTGTTTTATACGCAGTTTATGTGGAATATTGTACTTAAGTGAAGCAAAATTCCACACAACATTCACTTTGTTAAATGAAGAATTACTTGTTTCACTCATGCTTTGTTTATTCGTTTCATTCATAATAAAGTTCACACACATATATATATATATATATATATATATATATATATATATATATTATATATATATATATATATATATATATATGTGTGTGAACTTTATTATATATATATATATATATATATATATATATATAATATATATATATATATCCTCCTCGAAGTGAATGTTTCATTCGAATGTCAAGGAAGTGAATGGTAGCTACTTCAATAAATCGGCTACTAAAAACAAATTATAGCAATTTTTAGTTTTGTTACTATTCGTGGATTGCATAAAGCTTTCAACTCATAAAAATACTTCAGAAAATTTATATATTATGGAAATGAGAACAGATTTCGAATACAAACTAAATAACACAAAAAGGCATCCTGTATCAATTCCCAAGGTTTATGACAGCTCCAGAATACACATTAAGACAAAAAAATTTATCAAGAAATTTAACTGGCACCTGCTTTCAAATACTAATGTTACAACTTCTTGTGAACAAAAATGTCATAACTTCAGCCAAGTACGTCACTAATTTACTCGATTTAAGAGAATGCTTTCGAACTCTTAATTTCCGGCAGCATTGACATTCAATCCTTTAGTTCATGGCGCGAACGGTGAAAAAACCGAATATTTGGAATCCGAAAGATATATTCAGTTTCAGACGTGATTATTCGAATAAATTCCATTACGAGAATAATTTGATTTTGCCCATTACGACTTCATAAACAACCGCTGCATTTAAGTAGCTATGAGGTGGCTCCACATCGATCACAAAATAATAGTGTTTGAGATTACGTTTCGACTTAAACCACTACAGCTGTGTCGATTGAAGACTCGATTTCGTGGACGTTCGATTATTCAGAGATGGAAATACTACATTCTAATCAGTACTAAACGTAATTTACTTGACACTGCAAAAGGAAATATAGCATTTTATTGTGGACCATGAATACCCCTGAAAATAAGACGTATTGTGCGAACATCGTTTTTAAAACCAAATTCTCCTTGGATATCACAGTATTGAAAGAGCCAGTGAGTAGAAGGGGCGGACCGGTCCTGGATTAAATCGGTTCCCTACTGCGAGGATACATGCCCTATAAAATGACAGGAATTGGTGTAACTGTGTGGCACGGGAGAGAGTGTTGGGAAGTGAGGCAGCAAACTCTCTACTATCTCTCTTCTCCACCAGCTATCTACTCTGTATGCCTAGCTCCTACACCACCCCACCCCACACCACACATTAGTGGGAGCAGGGGTGTTCTGAATCACTTGACCTTTGACCTTGACCTAGATATGGACAAAATCATGATGTACTGGCCTACTTTTGTCGGATTAATAGATTAAATTATTTCATGTGGATTAATTTGTGGCTAATCCGATATATCGGACTAAAAAATTATCCCTTATAAACTTTCTTTGAAATTGTTAATTGTTTAAGTGGTGTAAAGTGTCATAGGGGTTATTTTGTGAGAGTAGCATAGGTCTTCACCCATGGACGTCCCACAGGCGACTGAGCATTGAGGTGTGTGGGCATTAGCATATATGTGTTGACATTGTTGCAAAAGTGTCATAAGTTTCATTTGGGGCAAGAGTCGGCTAAGTCTCAATTGATGTCTGTCGTCGGCAGAGTTAGAGTGTGTACTGATATTGGACTAGGCAAGGGGAACGAGGGGATGTCGGAAGTGTCAGTGATCCATCGTCATCAGAAGCATAGTGCGAAATGAAGTCGGTGGGTGTATGAGGCTAGAGGAGAGGAAAGGTAATGAGGGTACAGGTTCATTGTTGGTGAAGTCTGAGAATGGATTATAAATTATATTTAAACATGCACAAAATAAGATTTCTGCCCTGCCCTGTCCTGTATAGCTTTTGTCGCTACCAATATAAATTTACTAACCACACACAAGATGACACAATTTAATTACACCAAACAAATATGATACACAAGCAAGGAATAAAACATAAAAATAAGTTAATACCATTACACTAAACACTGATGATGCACAGGCAGCATAACAAAACTACTTAACACAAGCAACAAATAAAATAGAAATTAAATATTAACCATTCAAAAAGTCAGATCACCACCCCGCCATGTTTCCCTATCAATATAAACATTTTAAAAACCCCTTTGAATGATCCCATGCAACACAACTTATGTTTAAGCCTAGTGCGCCAATCCAACCGGCAGCAATATGACCAGCTCTCACTCCAATGCTAGCGACTCTGTTACACATTCAACTCGCTTCACCCTCATTGGCTCTGACTTCAGTGCTAGGTGATACATTTCCCACTATTATATGTTCCATTTAATAAATGTACGAAATTAATTTCTTGTGTGGACACGCACAAGTATTAATGCTGTTACTGTGATTTTTGCAGTTGAGTGAAATGAGCTCAGAGTGTCTGAAATGCCCAGTTTCTTCAGTGACAATTGCCCAGGCCGACTCCTCATGCATAGCTGAACGGACCTTTTACAGCTGCCTGCAGTAGAGAGTGCTCTGTCCTCTGTCTCACTCAATCTCTTGCTTGTTATCAACTACCATGTCCTCTTGAGGACATTGACTAGCCCGTTGAAAATTAAATATATATCATCTCAACTGCTATTCAAACTGAATTAAAACACAACTAATTTAACTATCAGAATTCCAGGACAAATAAAGTAATATAGCATTACAAGTAAATAAATATTTTTTATCACAAACAATGTGACAATTCAATTAAACCCCAGAAATGTACAACCAGGCGCACCAAGACCCAACTGAAACACTATCAATTACGTACACAGAAATCCAACCTGAGAAATGGATTACAAAAGAAATATAGCTTTACAAGCAAATAAATATAATTCATCACAAACAACAGGACAAATTAATTAAAAATTCAGAAGTGTATTCCGAGAAACTAACAATCACAGTAACACTAACAAATTAAAAACATGAATTGCCATGTAAACACGATTTACCAGAAACATTAAAAATAATTAAAAAACAATACAATTAGCAATTAAGTGCAGCGAATTATCACCTAAACATGATAAATACAAACAACAATTGAATTGCATTTATGACAGAATTAACAATTACATACAACAAACTACCAATTAAAAATATCAATCACAAATACTGATAGAATTACAATTACAACACAAATAGTAAACACACAACAAATTTACAATTAAACAAATCAATTGCAAACACCAATTTAATATAACGCGATTATTTATAATGCACAACAAACAAGAAATTTAACAAACAAATCACAAATATCTACACAAATTCAAGAATGCGGAGTCAGACATTTATTACAGAAGTATTATGAGAAATTACACAATAAGTGTAGGTCCTAACCATACCACTAACGATAAGTTTATTAAATGGAAACACCCATTATGTTTCAGTGTTTTATTAAGTAATATAATTTGCAAACATTGTCTTACAGTCTTTCAATAGTTCGATTCTTCACAAATGTACATATTCCCCAACCTTAAACTTTTTTCTCTCATTGACTATCTTGGGATTATTATAAACGGTTTTCATCAATCTATTATCTGTAACCTTTTCGGGTGACATTTTCATAGTTCGGTGGTATCTTGAATTATAAAATTTCAAGATTTCAGGCAAAATGTCCACCCACTTGTAAGTCCCATGCAAAGCGAAATGTTTATATATTAGATGTTTTTACCATTTGTTGAATCTCTCGACTACAGCTGATTTTATTTCAGAACATGTTACATAGTGATTAATCCCATATTCTGTCATCAGTTTCTAAAAATAACTATTAAATAACCCCGTTCCTGTGTCAGTGTAGAGCAGTTTTGGGATTCTTTCTTCTAAACCGTTTTCATTGCAGTGGTAACTTTTTTTTCCAGTCTTGTTCTTCACAGGTACACCCCATGCGTATTTTGAATAAACATCTATCAGGAATAACATATACTAGTTTGGATTATTGTATTTCGAAAGCAAAATCATTGCACACAAGTCGGCTTCAAACAAATCATCCATTATCAGAGTAATAACGCTTCTTCTAGGAAACCTTCTTCTTACAGGAGCATGTAGTTCTTGAGTAATCTTAGTAAACTTAATTACCAATTTACCCTTCTTCAGTAAGCTCTTCAATACTAGACACAATTTTGTTTGTATGTGAATTTTCCCAGATTGTTTCAAAGTGTTGAGAAGTTTTAATCTGTTCACCAATTCATTAGAATTGTTCCAATATACTGGAGAAAACCGATCGCCAACTTCATCTTTATATATTTCACTTCCAACAATATTGGCAATAAAATGAAGTTTTGGGCGATATTTATCTCCTGAATGATTATTTGCATTCGTACACTTTACAAGTTCCTTATATTTCTCCAGATCGGTGTATGAGTGTCCATTTGGAAAGTTTTTGAACAATTATTCAAAAAATATTTTACTTGCAATAGTTACATAATCTCCTACTTGAATTTTTTTTCAGGTAAGAACTTAAGTATATAATCTCCAAGACACAATATGTGGCCATGTCAATGCCATGTCAATGTTGTATCATGCACTGGCAAAGAATGATTTATATTTAAGTAATGTCGTGTAAATGATTTAATTTTCTTCTTTAACTGTTCTTCTGATTTAATTTACATCGGTGTATTAATATACATAGTTAATGCAGAATATTTTATATGCATTCTATTTTGTAATATGTTTAAATATTTCTTTGTTTCAAACTTCCCATTCCATTCATGATCATTTAGCTTGCAAATATTTCTCCTTTACAGCAGATATGACGTTATGTAATTCCCTGGTGGAGTTAGACATTTCTTTCATAGGTTTACATTAACATTCCAATATTTGTATACAAATTTAAGTGTTGGTTTTCTACCTGCTACACTATGTCGATTATTCCAGATGTTTTCAATCTTATTGACTTTACTTAAAACTACATCTAATTTACTTAAAGTTCGAGCTCTCAACTCATTCATTACAAGAATTACTCGTGTTTTCAAATCATAATTTTTCTTTTTCATTTCTGTTTACATAAATAACCCCGACGTTTTCTTTATCAATTCAACACTCATATATTGTGACATCTCTTCTATCCATGTTCCAAGTTGTACTACAATACTAGTGGTTACCAATTTCTTAATTACATTATTTAAACATTCTAAATGTCTGCATGTTCTAGTTTCCAAATTCTGCAGTGCAGTCCATACATTAGCTAATATTTCCGAAATGTAACTAATATTCATAATCACTTGTGTTATACTTTCAATTAAATTTACTCATTTATCTTGTATGTTGGTCGATTGTGATTTAAATATGTTTATTGCAATAGTGTTTAAGTCTTACAAATAGAGTTTATTTACCACATCACTGTCATTCACAGCCATACCTACATTATGTAACATATGTCCATTCAAATCACAATTCCCATTGCGATTGTTGATTAAACAGATATTGTAATGACTAAATATTATATCGCTATGTTCAAACTTTGAAATACTCATTAGTATTCCTCTGGAAGTATAAAACTTTGAAATATACATTGATATCTCTCTTTATATAGTACAAGTGCAGGTATAATTACCAGAAAAGTGTACTTGACTTTCCCAGAGTTAAATTACATATCATTAAACTTTGTCTATCAGGTATTTCGTATAATATGATCATAGTAAATATATAGAACATTCTAACTGTCGATTTTAAATTGTATAAATTTTTGTATTATCACAATAATTATGTTTGGCAACACGTGTGTAACTTTGGTACAAATAAAAAACAATCAACATTTGAATGTCTACCAAAATTAAAGTGTTGGTGCAGTTCACACCAAACATCGTCAAGTCAAACATAAATATGTAATTGGGTAATGCTTCATTCGGAGGAAAAATATCATCTTTATTAGTAAAAGGGAAATTTTGGATTCTTTCAATTGATGATGAAATGTATGCTAATCATTTATATTTGTCTTGTATTATTTTTTTAGAAAAATAAATACATTTTCAAACTTAAGACGATTCGAATGTTCCAACATTGATATAATAATAGAAGTTTATCCACATGAAGAAGGAGCACTTATTAAACAACACACACACACACACACACACACACACACACACATATATATAGAGCAGTAAAAGAATTCAATGTTTCTGTTCAATTAAGTTTTCTTTTGTAGAATAAATTACTGGTAGGTGCACACTTTGTTTAACAAACTTTATAATTTGTACACAAGTTGTAATGTAATGTACTGAGGTAAAACTATAAATGACAGCACATATATTACTTTGTATTCAGTTAAAAACAATGGCTTGTACTAAACGTATAAAAAAGTCATGGAGTATTGTACACACTGATGAATAATTTACAACTAGAATTGCATTTACCGAAATACAATTATTGTGGCTGAGGAAATAAACTAGCAAAAGATCTGGCATAGTTTATTATCAGACAACTATTTAAAACACAGGCATAGAGCAGATACGATTTTAGCTGATGAAACAGATAATATAAGGAAGAATCCATCAGCAGTTGGCCCAGGTGGTGGGGAGCTATTTCACTTGTGATTTATCGGATTAATGTTTTGATATCAAATTGATTGAAATGGTTAATCCTTAATCCGATTGTAATCTGATCAAAAAATTTTATCTGATTTTAATCCAATCAAAATTTATATGGATAAATACTTAATCCATTCTAAATCCGATCCAAGTTATTTTTATAAATTATGGAATTTTGTGTGAATTGATAAGTTGGTGTAATAGTCTGCTAAGGGACAAATTTATTGTTTTTTTTTTTGGGTGGGGGTTGTGAGCAGCTGTGGTACATCCTCACCCTTGGAGTTCTGGCGCCGTACTGAGGTGTGACGTGATGGGAACAGGGTATTTATATGTTGAGTTTTGTGCAAGAGTGGCCTAAGTATTAATTTTTTGGGTTTTAGCGATATAGGAAATTTTCGGTAATAGTAATCAAACAGGCAGTGAAAACGACGTATAATAAACGCACTAGAGAAATTTTGGAGTGTACTACCTATCAATGTAAATAAATAACACAAGAAAGAAGTATAAAGAACACAACTATGTGAATAACTTGGTATCGACTAGTGCTAAACGATCACAACAAAGTGAGTCTCTTGTATAAAATGAATAAACGAAACAAAAAGTCCCTCTAAATATATACATTAAACTAAAGTCTTCCTAAACACATTAACAAAAGAATTTAAAACATGGACAAATTACACTACCTCACATGATTTTAAAACGTGTCCGTCCACCTGTGAGCTGGTGAGAAACTTTTTCAAATGGAATCCACACATTAAGATAAATTTATGGAAAACATTTAACAGTAAGAGATTTTAATCTACGTCCATTCACTCGGGAGATCGCAGCAGTACAGACTTGGATATGCCACTTACGTAGAGTTATAAACTGAACAAGGTGTTGAGAGCAAACAGAACCTGTGTGTGCCGGCCTACTTTTGATTATAGACTGAGCTGAAAAACACGTAATGAAATCTCACAAACACTCTCCCAAAACACGCCTGGTCGTCTCAATGTATGACATGCACCATCTTATCAGCTTTTAGATATGTGGAACTTGCCTCCGAAATGAAATTACGTCTCAAATCAACGAAAATATCCTGTTTACGAACTACAGAAGTTATTTCCCTACCAAGCTACGATTAACAACTTGGTTAGACTACGTCCTACAACAGACAACGAAATTATAATTAAAAAATTAATATTTCTGCAAATCGGTGTTGGAATATGCATTTGCAAAGTTTTTAAACAATAATTCAAACAATCCGTGACTCAAACCAGTTATGTCATCTACGCTACTACTTCCATCCACATCCACAGGTGAAAAGTTTTACGCTTGGGCTGTAAACAAAGTAATGCGTGCAAAAGTGAAAAGCAGCACAGGAGTAAAATGCAAGACAAAACAACAATCCAAGGAAGGTGAAATTTTACCATTTATATTTCCAATATTTTTAGTTCTTGGAAATTTAATGGGTGGAGTTTCAGCTCTTGCTAAAACAGCTAAATGAAGTGGGAAACATATGTATCTTATACCATATAAAGTTGGACAAGGATGAAAAAACTCCAAACATGATAAGAAGTGTAGAAAGTATTAAATCGTCTTCCAAAATGTGCACTCTCAAACAAATACATTCTTGTATTTGTAAAGGAACTGGATATTCCATATTTCTAAGGTGTGTATATGAGAGATGATTTACCAAAGAAACCAAACCTTTGTGTATTTATGATTGTTAATATAGATTGGAAACAAAATAACAGAACCAATTGAGTTGCATTAATTAAAAACATAAATTGATCATTGTATTATGACAGTTTCGGAGACTTACGTCCCACATTTGAAATACATAACTATTTTTAAAAAAACATCCAACTGAAATACAATTTACAATAACGAACTATCTCCCAATACTGCCAATTGTGGCAATTTATGTTTACGCTATCTGACTATAAATAGTATACATAGGTACGCCTTGTATTAAAACCTATTAGAAATATGTTAATTATGTTGATATTAAATGGTAAGCTAACTCGTTGCAATTATTCTCTGTGTATTTTCCAGCTTTGTAGTTAGATGGCGAGTGGCAAATAAGCCTAAATGAATTCGTCACTTACAACAGCATACCAAATATTGATATACACAACCAATAATTTACATTTATCATTGGTGAAAGAAATATCGGATTGTGATACCAGTGGACATGACGAACTAGAATATTTGGAAACATTCTTTAAGTCTGCATTACGTAAAACTGTATATTTCCGAATATATGTAAATCCAAATACTTTAAATAGTATACTGCACAGGTATGTCGATTTCGATTTCACGGAAAAAAATTCAATTGCAAATATGTTACAGTATGAATTGATATTGTATCTCGCTAATAAATTGCACGAATCATCATACGGTTTATATTTTTACCAGTTAATGTATGTTGTGTAAATATTAATATTGTAGGATGTTCATATTTTAATGAAAACCAACAAACACAATATATGAATTAATGAGTGCAGTGGCTCCATGATACAAAATAATTGAAAAGCCAAGCACTTTAATCTATCTTCCAGTAATAGTTAATATTATTGATGAAATAGTCGTTACAATTGTAGATCAAAATAGTAAACTTATTAATTTTAGAAACAAGGAAATTACCCTGCAATTACATTTAAAGAAACGTACATAAATAATTCCATTCTGTGAGCATTACAATCAAAAGTAGTATTGTGTAAAAAAGTCAATACCCATTTAAAGTTGGTGGTTCAGTTAAAAAATTACATTTCTAAGAAAACAAATATAAAAATACGTAAACTGAATCGTAAAACCATTACTTAAAATAAGAACAATGTGAGGTTAAAATGGGGCATTGATTTGTTTTTTAAGGGACTTTGGATATACAGTTAGTAGAAAGGGAAGACATACTTAATGTTGAACAAGCCATAAGTTTTGAAGACGCAATCACAGATACAGAAATACATGTACAATTGAGTCCTGCTAATCCAGTCTACATGGGACTGGACCCTGTCATGATCACCGAAAAAGCGGATTAAATATAATTTGACATAAAATGCATGTAATTCGAGCTTTAGATGGGCAAAACTATGAAAATCGATGGGTTTTATTCCCCTAAATATAACAGCTTAATTTTAGTTATAATACTACTCTATATGTAGACCTAAGTTTTTAACCTACGAACTGATGTAGGATTAACAAAACAAAACATATCTGTGATTAAAATTCAAAATTTATTGATTGTACAGTACAAAGAAAACCACAATACATTACTGTTACTAATTAAGAATTTTAAATAAGAGATGTCATTTTCTTCCATTTCGGCACAAACCTTCCAACTTTTGAAAAACTTGAACGAATTCATCATCATCATTGCAGTTCGTTGATTTGCGTTTTGTTCCTGGTTTTCTTGTGGGATGCTAGGCCACAGTTTTTTCCAGCCTCTTTTGAAGAGTTGATGGCTTAATTTCTTTCCATGCTTCTGTGGCCAAATGAATGACAGTCTTTATTGTCACTTTTTAAAGAAAATCCAGTAAGTTAGCTGACAGGTCCGCTTCTTGTTGTTCTAAAAGAGACAAGATCAACTTTCCTCTGTATTGATGTTTTGTTGCTTCAATCGCACCTTGGTCCATTAGTTGAATAAAAGCTATGACGTTCGGCGGCAGGAATTTCACAAAAATATCCCTATATCGCAATTATTCTTCGGTAGGGTGGCATGGTGTATTGTCTATGAAATACGCAGTTTTTTCTGGGAGATTTTTTCTTTCAAGAACTTCTTTGTTGAAGGCACAAGTTTTTCAAAAAACTAATCTTTAAAATTTGTCCATTCATCCACTCAGATATTTGTAATTTTTACTGGGCTGGGAGAACATTATGATTAAAATTTTTAAGGGCCCTGGACTTGGCCGATTTCCCAATCACCAGAAGTGAAAGTTTAAATCTCCAGAAGCATTACTGCAATTAATTAAATTCACCGGTTCTTTCTTTACCTTATGACATTTAACTACAGAATCTATTTTTGAGGCTAATGTCTCTTTTGGAAGCATTCTGTAATTTAAACCCATTTCTTTGGCAACAAACATTTTACAAGGATGTAAGTTTTCATTCCTAACAAACTTCTCAAATTTAACTTTGAAATCTTCACTGGCAATATTATCACCAGCTAAATTCCACCACTTACACAGAGTTCACGAACGCCATGTCGATCCTTCCATCAAGACAACCACCCCACACTGGCAGCAAAAGCAGGGTCCCCTTCTAATTTTTCATTCAATTTGAGCGCTATTGCTTGCAATGTTACGCCCGATAGCGGGATATCCTGTCCACATTGTTGGCGAAACCAAACGTACAAAGCCTCGTCTAAAGTTCGATTTTTTGGTTTTTTTCTAACATGCTTCTGTTGCCTAAACTGTCTTTGCTAACTGTTTTGGCACAAATATCTTCAATTTATTTCCACTTTTTTTCAGTCAGAAACAGTTTGTTTTCCCACTCCTAAATCATTTGCGATTTTAGTTAGTTATTCTCCTGCATCAATAAGGAAACAAAGCTTGGAGTTTTTGATCCATTGTCACATTCACTTTCTTCCAATTAGTTGCTATTTCAACACACAAACACACGCACTGAACAGTACGTAAAAACAACAAAACACAGCCATAACGAACTCTCGATTAGGACAGTAGGTGTTTCAACTGACAACTGAAGCGAAGGAAACAAAAGAATACAAAAGAGACTTTCTAAGAACAGCTGTAGGGAGTGAGTCATACACACAGTACCTGGAAAATAGGATGCACGCACTGACTTCTATGTCTCCACTTTCTCATTTTAGCCAACCGGCGATGTCGAAAATTAGTAAATCCTGTTTTTTTGACTACATATATATATTTTTTAAGTCCCGTCAGGATTAACCGGATATGCAGATGAGCGGGGTCCAGATTAGCAGGACTCTACTGTATATATACTGTTCTAAGCAGGTCTGTAAAAGTTTCAAGAGGAAATAAGGTGTACTAAACAAAACCATGACATTTATGCATGACTGTCGAAATAAAGTTTAAGGTTCAGAGGGACAATTAAATACAGTCGATGCAACTAATACAGTAACAACAGGAATGGTGAGAAAAGGAATACTTCATTTAATAGACAGAATTTCATATCTGCTTAACGGTGTTGAAATCGACCAAATACAAGATGTTGGAATTACTTCCACGATGAAAAAAATATCTCTTGCAAACCACAAACGAAGTTTATAGAAGCCTTATGGCAGGTTTAAACCACTCTAACAATTACAAACTGTATATAAACCCAGGCAGGAAATACGAAGCTGTAAAACCGATATAAATTGTACTTCGATTCACTGAAGACTATAGACATGTTATAGTAAATGCTGAACAAGAATTAGTTATTCTATTCTATAATACACACTTGAATGCTATATGTGACATGGCCAATTATGAGAAAGGTGAAACATTTTAACTGAGCAGTGTTAAATGGTTAAGTCCATAAATTGAAATTAACACACGTAAATGCATAAAATTCCTAACGTATATTGAAAAATGGAACAACCCAGACCTTGCATTCAGGTCATAGTGCTTGGAGATGTTTCCATCACTACTAGTAACAGAAGAAGATGTATGGAATTTTAAATCAAGTTTTTCAAATGAAAAACCATGATATGAGATATGTTTTCAAACAAACCATCTAAACAATTAAGGAGCGGACAGACCAGTGTTTGACCATATAATACGAAACATTAAACTTTACTTAAACAGCCAAGCCTATCCCTGTACAGATTTCAATATAAACTTTGGAAATACCGAATACCTTATTTACTGTAATTTGGATATGAAGTTTCAGGAAACATATTATAATCAAAATAGTGCACCATTTATAGAACCCGAATCATTGAAGCTGAGAGGACCACTATTCGTATTTGGCGTTAGCAAACAAAATTACAGAATTCGCAATAATGTTGTTGATTCATGAATTGAAATAATTGCAAACACACCCATTCCACCAAATACTCAAGCTTACTAATTCATCATACATAATAGATTAGTAAGCAATAATGTTAGAGATGAGTTAAGGTACTGACGTGAATCAGAAGATAATGAACCACAGTTGAGACAAGATGGTCTGCAATGTGCAAGGTTATCAGACTCCTGACGCATACATCATTAAAGAATTGGCTATTACAGATACTGTTCGACTGGAAACACCTAAATAAAAAATACAAGAAGACAAATACATTGATTACCAAAAATCGCCATGGTTTAGCATGGGAGAGTAGGTGTATAGTGTAAGAGAATGTAGAAGTTATTTGTAAGAACTACTTAAAAAACTGTGAGATATAAGTGTGTGGACTTGATCAAAAAAGGATTTTAGAGAGTATGTGGAACGGAAAAATAACAGACATTCAGAAACACTACAACTGTACTTCATTCAAAACGCTATGTCAAACATATTTATACAAATTGCCACTCTTCTCGGCAGGCAAAACTCTAACATAATGTTGAAATGATCATTGATGGCTAACTGGGGTCAAGTGAAATATAATAGTCCGCCAGTGTCTCCAATCGATAATATACTATTAATAGAACAGTGGTTGGCACTACATGCAGTGAGGGAAGATTATGGATAAACGAGTGTAATTTAGTTAGTATAAGTAATTTTCTTTGCAGATCTATATAGTTTAAAGATGAAAGAAGATGATGACAAAGTTACTTACTTGTGTATATAGAAATCAGGTGTAAATTGAATATTAGTAAATTGATTGAACATTGGAGTAAACCATTTTGAGCATGACTAGGAAAGTAATAGTATTCTTAGCATTACTCATATATTCCTACTGTAAACATGTGTTTCTTCTATCCAGTTAATCGGTACATCTCTGTCACACCAGGAAACTCTTTTTGGCATAGCGGAATATTACATCAGTTTGTAGAAACATGTGATGGATTGTTTCATTTCAAAAATAACCCTTGCCTGTTAGAGGGTGAAGCAAATACTGATCTAATATCATGTCCAGACCTGAGAAAATGTCCTATCATATGTTTCCGACTACAAGATTACCAGCAAGCATTGTATTCGCACTTTCATATAACTTTTCCTGAATTACCAGACTGTAAAATATTACACGCACCAAAAACACGAAAACTGCTAACAATGAAACAGATGAGAAGACTACAAGTATGTGTATTGCAACTTGCCAAGGAGAGAATCGAGATGTTAAGGTGAAGAAATTATATAAGAAGGGTTTTGCAAACACCCAGTGATGATAAAACATTATGTACTCTGTAACAAAATTGTAACAAAATAAATAGTTTGAAGCTACTTTAGTGTTTTACTGACTTCCCGAGTGTAAGAATTATAATTAAAGTATAGTTTGTAGTATACATTTTCACATATAAATAACTCTGACAACGAAATTAATTAGAAATGTACATTTAATATATTCTAGCATTCAGACAGGCGGAATCACTCTGTGCATGCACCGCTGAGCATTACCATGGCGACAGCCAGCCAAGGCTGTCCCACACTGAGGAAGTGGGGCACTTTCCCCGCCCACTTCGCATATGCCGCCATCACGGCATTGCTAGTGTTTTGTTATTCTCCACAGCTGGGCTACCACTACTGGTGACTTATCTCACACATTCTGGCATTTGTTACGTCACTGCGGAGCCTGACATTCACCGAGAGACCACTACTCCCCTGCTATATACACTAATTGTTTACTTTTTTCAGATATTACCTGGTTTAAGAATTGTTTTCACTGAAGTTCATATTTCACTTTTACTGCAAACAGTTAGCGTTCCAATTCCCTCCTACATGATGTCACGGCTGTTTTAGAGAGCATTCTTTTTGACTATGCTTTCACATAGTTAAAACATACACCTAAAGGTCTGCACTTAAGATATTAAATTTTTATGCGTTCATTTAGCAAGCCTTCTAGCAGGCTCACTTAACTTGCCTATGTGTTTTTATGAAACAACGGTGCTATTATATTATATTTTCTCTTATTTTTATGTAGCTTCACGTTCTTCCTTGTGTGTACTGTTTGTGTTTTTTTCCTCAACGATTTTCAGGTGGTTTTCTAATAATGCTTACAGGGCCTCCCCAACATCGTCAACTGATTAAGATATATTGCCTGATATAACGTTATTCAATTCAGAATAATTTTACACATTCCTATATCTCAGTCAGGCTATGTTGTCCCCATTATGACCTGCGTTTATTAAAGTGTGTTTTCCATACATTCATGCCACTCAGCATGGCATTTTGGTGAGTATATAAGCTATGTTATTGTATTTAATTTATATGAGTCTTATATTGTCCAGAAGATCATCATTTATAATTCAGTTCATTTTGTAGTTAAGGTGTTCTGCATCCTAGCATTATAAGTAATATTACAGTAACTGAGCTTAGGCCTAGAGTTTTTTATTCTTACAAAACTTCAGCTACATGTATGCACAAGAAGTGTTAGTATGACAATATATTTGAGTCATTGCAGTTCAAACTGCTTTTAGACTTGTACAATGATTTCAGTGTAAGTGACATATTTTGTAATGAGGAATGAGGTAACCCCTCCTGGTTACAGTGTTATTTTATTCCTTTAATCTTTCTGTAATGAAAAACATGTCGAGTATTGTCCTTAACATAGTGCTGATATCAAGTTCTTATACCCTTAACCAAAAGGCCACTACTTACATATATGTATATATATATGAGTTCAGATAGCATGCCTCCT
Organism: Dryococelus australis; assembly: GCA_029891345.1. NCBI lineage: Eukaryota > Metazoa > Arthropoda > Insecta > Phasmatodea > Phasmatidae > Dryococelus > Dryococelus australis. The sequence continues at coordinate 157,329,798 of CM056994.1, read as the reverse complement.
GGCATTATGTATGTTTAAAAGTACTTGTTACTTAGGCCTACGGGCCTTTAGTTGCTACTTACCAGTTACAGTAAATGTTATATTTATTTGCTTGCAAATATTTCAGCAATTATGCGCAGTATTACGGTCGGGAATTTGACATTCTATTCCTGCCTAGAGAGCAGTAGCAACTCAGTACATAGTATTTTTCAAGAGAGGATTTATTTATTTCGATGTCATGTGTATCTACTCCTAATGGACAATTAGGTTTACTTGCTTTATACCTATTAAGAGGACATACATGCTTGTTATTTACTGTGCTGGTATCTCAGGCCTAAAGTTATATATAGTTATATATTTATTCAATTACAAGCATCATGGCATTCCCAGTTTAAAAATATGACTATTCTAGATAATTGCACTTCCAAATGATATTATCACATGTTGGTATTACAACTAATTACTTCTCAATCACATTGTCTGATGAGATTGTTTGTGTGTGGTGAACTTACCTTATTTATATCCAGAAATTCACAATATCTGTCACAAGTATGGCATTTTATTTCTAATTTGTGAACAATTATTAGAGGAGTACTCCGCCCTTTATTCTCCATTCTCCATATCTGCATATTTTATTCTGTTATGATGTTCAATAAAATTAATTATGAAAACTACACTTGCAAGTAAGATGTTTGTAACTATGTTATAGTGTATAGATTAAGTGTGATATTCTCAACTTAAAATATTTTAAAAGTACTTTTTCATACTAAGTTATATATTTTTATTTTATTGTTAATATCGTCATAGGGTATAATACTGTAATTGTCGCCCCATGCAAGTATTAATTCAACTGAACCATTGTGGTAAAATGCCTTATATATCTCTCAATGCAATCACATACAAGTGAAAGACACTTCTGAAAATGTTACGGTGCTACGATCTTTACTACAAAAACAGTACTACATAATAACGCATAATAATAGTGCTTTCACAATATTCCGTGTGCTTCAACAAACTTTACACTCCTGTGAGGGTGTCATACACGTGCAAATCAGTGGATAATGAGAGAAATAAACTTTCACCACCATACACAGGGCTACCACCTACCGAATATAAACTTTCTCACAATGGTGCATGTGCCTAACGTTTTTCAGTTTTCTGTATTTTCACATGTTTTATGTTACATCTCAAAGTGTTTACTAGTTTATGAGAAACGTATATTTTTATAAAACCAAGTTCTATCGAACTTACGTAGACGTAAGTTACAAATACCACTGAATGTGTGATGTGTGATATATATATATATATATATATATATATATATATATATATATATATATATATATATATATACATATATATATATATATATATATATATATATATATAATATATATATATATATATATATGTGTGTGTGTGTGTGTGTGTGTGTGTGCGTATATATATATATATGTTAAACGTTTAATTTTAAAATGTGTGTAACTCACACTGTACGTCTATGTATACTTAACTGGACTAGGTAGACATAATCTTCCCAATATTCTCGAGTGTACTATGTAGACAATAATCACTGTACACAAAGCACGCCTCGCACGTTTCACATAACACTGTGTTGTCGACAGTTGAGCATGCATCTGCCACAGCCAACTGCTCAAACTTAAATTGTGTTGTGCACATCATTCGTGTGACCAACCTTTTCTCTTGTGTCTTTTCACAAATTAAACCTACTTTATTACTGCCTTACTACAGACAACCGTGGCACATATTAGTGAATTTTAAAATGTAACTTTCAGCCAGACGACCGTGCCTTTTAACCTTGTTCACTTTTATTTGTAATCCTTCTGACACGTTGTCAAGCGTTCACTAAACGTGTAAACGACCCACCCACCCTTCTACCCGTGCCCACTGCCTAGCCATTGGGAGAATTTTGTTTTACTTAATTATTAATTGTGTTCGTTGGACACATTACCCTCCCCTCTACCCTTATGTGTCACTTACAATATGTACAGAAGTTGTACTTTTAACATGGCTAGCGACACACCTTGTATTACTGAATTTCATATTAAAATTACCCCGCCTTGCCTTTTGTGCCATAAAATAATGTAAACCTAACTTATATATTGTTCAACAGAACCTCGTGAATCATTAAATTTTTTATCTTGTTTTCGACAGTGGCTCCCATTCCAATTGCTCCCTTGATACAGTGCTTAAGTCCTCCGGGTATACCACCCTGCACGACGTTCTCCACTGCCTTGAGCTCCTCGGCCTCCCCAACACGGATGTACCCCAGGATATTTGTGCCTCTCCCACTCACACCCTATACTATATTATCCAACCTTGTTCTCTTCAACAGCCGTAACGGCTGTCTCGAGGGGGGGGGGGGGTAGTGTAGCGATAACCTGGCATTGTTATATCGCCTAAGGTCGTGCGGGGTATAGCTAGTGGCCGAGCGCAGGTGTTTAATGCCCCAGTTGGCCCACACATAAAAACGCTCCCTCATGGTGGTATCCCTAACCTCTCCCCTCCAGATAGCACCACGACTCAACGATGTGTGGTAGTGAGTGATATCGTTCGCTGAAGACGAAGGCAGCAGACGACCCTAGGCCCAGAGGATCTCTGAGGCCTACCTGATCTACAGACTTTGGGTGACCATAAATGTTTGCGGTAGGGAGCCATTCTCATAACTAGTCATCGTACCTCTCCCGTTGTGTAATAATAAATGCGGCAAAGTTAGGGAATTAGCTGCGATAATATTGTGAATATCGAAATACTACGGTTTCTGTAAACTTCAGTAATGTAATTGTATTGCCATCGTTGTGTATGTGTAAATGTATTCTGTTCTATACTTAAATTTGCTGCTTTAAATAATATTTTATATAATCTATCTGCCTTATTTAGCCACCATCGTGAGTACCCCCGTGACACCCCTTACCACCTATTAAAGTAAACAGAGGTAATTAGGAAACTGGAAGAAGGGCAAGTGTTACAATATGTAAGGTGAAATGCATAAAACCTAACTTATTGCGATCACTCCATTATGAGGAGTATCAAGAAAGCCTCGATTGTAGTACTAGGGTACTGGGGATCCAATATAAGTTCAGTTCGTGTGGTCACGAAGTTTACACCGAATGTGTCACCAAAGTGGTTTTATCGGGTTTAGACGATACACGCTTCATTGAGTCAGATGGAGTATCGACTTTATCTTGTGGTCACCACCATATCGCAGAATAAGTCATTTCCCCGGTCCTTAACTCAATGCAAAAACCCCAACTGCCAGTCTGCAACTGCTACACCAATGATTAGTAGCAACACCGATGAGCGGCGTCAACTTCACAGCTGCCTGCAACTGCCTGTCGTCAGTCTACAAGATTCTTCAGCATGAATGCTTCTCATCTGTATTGAACCAATGACCTCTCTCCGCTTGAGACAACAAGCCTACCCACTAAACTGATCACAGCGTCATGCACCTTTACACCTGGAAGACTCCGCTGCTACCTGTTTACCTGACTGAAAGGCATGGCGACAACTTACAGCTGCCCTATTTTCGATGAGATGTTAACATTCTAGAACATCTGTCTTCAATTGCTTCGAACTAACAATTACTCTCTGTTCGTGTCCGTTACATTACCCCCGTGGTCCTCTGCACGACCGCCTACCTGCACATCACGCTATCTGCAAGGGATAACAGCGACTTTGTAAACAACATTAACTTCAATATAAATTGTCACTGTACATCGGGGGACATTCCAGACTACATCGTGTCTTGGAAGTTTCAAAGTATTGTCTTATTGTCACGCTACATCCCGCCTCCGCCTTGGATTCCCCTACATATGTTGGTGTGTGATACGTGTGTGCTTCGCAACTCAAATATATCCCAGATGTAGGAAACGAACATCCTTACTGCAACAGAAATTTAAAGAGAGATGCCTCTAGAGATATTTTAAATTTCCATGTGGAAAACCATAGATGTTGTAGTGGTTACAAGACAACTATCTCATAGTGAAATAACACTATTTACAAACAGCGTCTGACTCATATTGAGCTGCTGATATTAGGCTGGGCAACCTACTGCCTATGTGGAAAGTAACAGGATACAACCACATTATATTTCCCAAGTAGTACATGGTATGGCTCTCTGTGTAAAAGAATCCGGAGGTAAAGCTTCCCTTCACTCGGATCTCGGGGAAAGGAATACATTGAGAGGAAATACTAATGAAAGAAGGGAAGAAAAAAGGAAGGCAAGATAAGGATCGGAACATGGAATTTATGCATGCTATTGCAAGCAGGAAAGCTAAAAAATGCAAAACAGGAGATGAAAAAGAAAAGATTAGATGCACTTGGCATGTGTGAAATAATATGGGGAGGGAACAGAGAGATAGAACGTGGAGATTACAAGCTTTTCGACTCAGGAGAAGATAAGAGTGGTGGAAATGGTGTGGGAATACTGACAGGGCAAAAACTGAAAATAAGGTAGTGAAGGTGAAATATATTGATGGAAAATTGATGATACGGCTGTAATGTTGTTCGAAAGACGTGATATTAATATAGTTATATATGCCAACTAGCCAGCACAAAGGTGAAGGGGTGGAAAAATACTATGTAAAGATTGAAGAACTTATTGAGCAAGAGAATAAAAATGCCTGTATCGTTATTATGGGGAACTGGAATGCAGTAGTGGGTGAAGGAAAAAAAAAGATATAGTACAAAAATTTGGATTAGGGGTAAGAAATGTGAGGGGTGAAAGACTAATTAACTTTCTGCAAATAAAACTCGCTAGTGGTGGGCAACACACTATTTGAAAATCACAAAAGGAGACGTTATACATGGGTCTCTCGTTTGAATAGAGAAAGGTACTAGCTGGACTACATCCTTATACAAAAAGGTATAGGAACTGCATGAAGAATGTCAAAGCTTTCCCAGGAGCAGACATAAATTCAGATTACAATCTCATAGAGGGAGAAATACAAGTAAAGTTGATGAAAGTGGAGAGAGGTAAAGCAAGGGAAATATTAAACTTAGAGACACTCAAGGAGGCAAGTAAGGCTTCGGAGATGGGAGACAGGTTTATGGAAAAATGCCAAAGAGGCAGATATGAAAAATGTACAAATGAAAAATGGATAAAACTGAGGGAAGGACTCATGACATCTGCCAAAGAAGTTCTAGGAATTAGAGAGTTCAAAAGTATCAGGAAAGAATGGATAACGGAAAACATGTTGAAAAAGATGGAAGAATGGAGAAAGTGGAATAATGCAGGAAATGAAGAAGGAAAAAAGAGGTATAGGAAACTGAATAATGAATTAAGAAAAAAAACTGAACAAGCAAGAAAAAGATAGATACAAGAGGAATATGAGGAAGTAGAGAAAATGGAGAAAGAGGGAAAGTATGAAATGATGTACAGAATGGCTAGGGAGATAGCATTTGAAGGCAAAAGAAGGAAGTATAACATGGAAATAGAAAAAGTGGATGGCACATTAGCCAAAGAACTACATGAGAGGTTGACTAAATGGCAAGAATATATAGAATGACTGTATAAGGCAGATGGAACACCAAGTGAAAGTATGATTGTAGAGGAGGTACAGGTGGTAGAGGATAGAAAGGGGTATGGCATCTTGGAAGCAGAAGTAGAAAAGTCACTGAAGGAGATGAAGAATCGAAAGGCTGTGTGGAATCGATACTTTGCCAGCAGAAGTGTTGAAGATTTAGGAAACAGGGGAAGAAGGAAGATAGTCTACCTATGTAATGAGATATATGTCTAAGGGGAATGGCCGGATGACTTTCTGTGCAATGGTAATTATACAAATTGAAAAAAAAGAATACCAATAAATGTTAAGAGCATAGGACTATTAGTCTAATTTCTCATACAGCTAAAATATTGTTAAGAGTGTTCAATAGAAGACTATATGGGAAGTTAGATAGATGGATTGGAGAGGAACAGTTTGGATTTAGAAGTGGAAAAGGAACAAGAGATGCTATAGGCCTGTTAAGAATCATAAGGGAAATATATATTGAAAATGGTAAAGAAATTTATGCTGTCCTTATTGACATGGAAAAAAACTTTCCACAGAGTACAATGGAACAAGCTGATGGACATCTTGAAGAAGAAAGGAGTAGATTGGAAGGAGAAAAGACTAGTACAGAATCTATATTTACAACAGAAAAAAAGAATAAAGATTGGAACTGAAATGTCGGAAGAAAGCAGAATTTTAGCAGAATGCTGTTTGCTCTACCCCTTGTTGTTCAATTTATACCTGGAGGAAATTATTGGGAAATGCTTAGATGGAAGAAGAGGAGTACGTATTGGCGAGAAGAGAATATAATGTATAAGATTTGCCGATGATATGGTTTTATTAGCAGAAAGGGAAAGAACTATAACTAAAATACTAAAAAACTGAATGAAACTTGTGAGGAGTATGGAATGAGAATCAAGACATCAAAAACAAATAGTATGGTATTCAGTAAAGGAAGGCAACTGGCAAATATTAAGATAGGACAAGTTAATACCAGCCAAGTAATAGCATTCAAATATCTAGGAAGTACGATAACTGAGGACTTGAAATGTCATCAGGAGGTGAAGACTCATATTGCATTAGCGAAGGAAGAGTTCAACAGGATGAGGATATTGCTATGCAGAAAACTAGATAAAGCACTGAGGAAAAGACTTGGCAAGTATTTAGTATGGAGTGTGGCACTCTATGGGGCAGAGACGTGGACACTGAGACATGAGGACGAAAAAAGGCTAGGCTAGAAGCATTCGAGATGTGGATGTGGAGGAGAATGGAGAGGATAATCTGGGTGGAAAGAGTGAGTAATGAAGACATGCTGGAAAGAGTTGATGAGAGGAGAAAACTGCTGAAAGTCATAAGAGCAAGGAATAAGAACTGGATGGGAGACTCGTTGAGACGGGAGTGCTTGCTAACAGATGCTATGGAAGGAATAGTTTGTGGAAAAAGATTGAAAGGAATATATATATATATATGACTTCTTAACTCTGAACTTTTATTAACGCAATGTGTGTGAGAGAGAGACAGAGTGAAGGAGTGAAAGTTGACTGGACAGCTCTCAAATGTAGGTATGTGGGACTAACAGTAAAATTATGATTACCTCAAGGGAGAAACATTGTCTACTGAATCTGTTCGATAACTTTAGCCCCGCGTACTCTTTAGTATTACACTTAATTCAAACAATTAAGACATCAAACTTTATTCAAATTTAATAAAATTATTTTTAATTAGTTTCCAAACACAGTGACAGCAGTCATGCTTGTATGTGTAAAAATTATGAACAGAAATTAAGTTCGTACATGAATTAAACAAAATGTGTATTAGTGGGAAATGTGTGACTAATGCTGATTTGAGAGCAACAAGGCAAGGCCCGGTCGGATAGCTGCGGCCTGGCATGTGATGCGCTATTGAGAGCTGATGAGAAAGATTAGTAAATGTGTATGATTAGTAAATGTGATGTTAAGATGTTAATATTGATAGGGAAACAGGGCGGGACAGTAAACTGCCTTTGTGCATGGTTAATATTTTATTTATATTTAATTTGAGGTGCATAGTTGAAATGTTATGTCTCATTGCCTGTGCCTCATAGGTGTTAAGTGTAATTGTATTGACTTGTTTTTATGCTTTAGTGGTATTTGGTCATAATTTGACGTCACAGGATTTATAATTATTTCATGTTTCGGTGATATTTCCTATATTTGAATATTTTAAAATATTGATTTATTACATTTCTCTAAATCTGCACATCCCACTTCAGTCGATAGCCATTTCACCTATGTACAGCTCAGTCTTCTTTCAGACAGCAACCAAGGCAGATATGTGGCTGCTCCGACACCCTTTCCCGCCCCTCACCCAACCTCTCAGTACATTCCTCCACTGACCTCACAAGTGACCAGACCTGTCTTGGTGCTCTTCTGATGCTACCGACATTCCCTCCTTTCCCTCGTTCATTCACCAACCTCATTACATACTCTAACTCTGCCAATGATGGACATAAATGGAGCCTTATACCACTATTGGCCTAAATGTCCCTTATGCCGCTCTTGTACCAAGGTCGACACATATATTCTGCTGCCCACACACCTAATAGCTCAATCGCCTGCCAGATGTCCAATGGTGAAGACCTATGGTGCTCTCCCAAAATAACTCCCATGACATTTAACACTGATTAAACAATTAACAATTTAAAAACAATAAAGGATTTATAAATTAACACTTAATCCGATAAATCGGATTAGCCATAAATTAACAGACATGAGATAATAAATCGATTAATCCGACAAAAAAGTAGGTCAGTAGGTCAAGTTCAAAGGCCACGTGATCCAGAACACCCTTAATACCACTACTGTATGGTGTAGGGTGGGGTGGTGGTGGAGCTAGGCATACGGAGTAGATAGCTGGTAGAGAAGAGAGAGCGGAGAGTTTGCCACCTCGCTTCCCCGACACTCTCTCGACCGTTACACAGTTACACCCATCCCTATGTCGTTTTAGAGGGCAGGTAGTCTTGCAGGAGGGCAGCGGTTCAAAATGAGAATCTAGCTGGACAAAATTATTCTAGTAGGAAAATATAAAATTAATATAATTTATTTATTTTATAAATGCAATTCAATTCAAAACACATGAAAATGAGAGGAACTGGTGTAGTTTAACAAACGGTAGTTACTAGTTAACAATAGGAAATATACTCCCACTAAATGAAATTATTTCTAAAACAATAAAAAAATATTCAACATAAAGTTATTTATTTTTAATATACATGACAATTAGATCCGAATTTTAAACCAAATTTTAAATGATTAATTCTTTTCATTTTTATATGTGACGAAAACATATCAAAATATAGAAAAATGGACAAGATTTTTTAATGTGATACAGAAATTCTCTTCTTGTAATATTAACAATTTTCATTCCTTTAATTCAATTATTATTTGTACGGCTAAAACCTTGGAACTTTTACATTAATGCGTCATTTCTTTAAATCCATTAAAATTTTTGTTGGTCAATAAAGTACGAAATGGCTGAATTATAGCTGTGATAATTAATGTAATCGATTTTTCTTGTTGAAACTGAATGGTTGCAAAGTACCTGCTAACCTAAGATGCTGTATTTTAATTATTATTAATTAAAACTTGAAGGTATTTCATCTTACCTACATTTTCATTTCATAAACATTTCATTTGTAAAATGTTAAAGTTTCCTCTAAATTTAGCTTTTTTAGTCTAAACACTCATTCGCAACTGTTGCACTGTTATTCTGTGTCGGATGCAGATCTTCCTGCAATTTCAGAATGGGAACTTCCTGGAGCTGATGGATATTTGAGCAATCTGAACACTTCAGATCCCAATCTCCCCTGCTTACATTGTGGAATTGTTCTATAGTTGGAAATTACAGGGTCGGAGGTAATGAGCAGCATGTGGAACAAATCATCCTTATTATTTTCTCTTGAAAATTGGCGAGTATGGCTCTCTCGAAACCTCTTGCAGTCTTTATTCCAGGCTTCCTGTGCCTCTTCTAATAGCTGTCCAATAGGCAACAATGCATGTTCTATGAGTTCTGATCCGTGTATTAGTAGCTTGTGAACGCCAGCTGGCATGCACTGGTACAATTCAGTGTACAATGTTGCAGTTTATTTGGCATATGCATCAAAAGCAGTTGTTTTAATGCTATAACCACTTGAAATGGCTTGAAATGGCACTGAAGATTGTTCCAAAATGTTTAATTAATTCTTCATTTATGCCGGTGCTACTTGAAGAAGTTGATGCATCCATGAAAAAACGTCTTGCTGTATTGCTATCGTTACTGGTGCCGCTCCAGGTTTTGGCATATCAACCAATAAACCTAATTTAAACCGAAACCTACGTAAGATTTCGTCTCTACTTTTCTTTACTTTGTCTTTGTCTTCTTCGCCCCTTATTTGCCATCTCTTTACGTCTTGTCGGTATGCAATGTGAAGAAGACACCAAATACAGCGAATCCAAGCATGGAGTGTAGGCAGCCCAAATTCGTAATTAGAAACATCATGAGGTTTTTCCCGAAGAAACTAGAAGTATATTGCTAATTTCTTTGGGATTAGCTCCACACACCAAGCAGCTCTTAAATGGGCACACCAGAAATGGATCTTCAAACTTTACCATCCACCAAAGTCATTATTAACTTGTGTTCTACCTGCAAACTGCTTCCCTTCAACTTCAATTTTCACTGCCGATAAAAGTTTTATTTGTTCGTTAATACTATTTTTTCCCCTTACATGCAATGCTTTCGTTTCTTTCACAACACCAGTTTGATAGTCTGCAATACCTTGTTGACAAAGGCCGTTGATTTTTCCATAAGATTATTTTACTTTTTCCAAAAGATAACGAAAGTTGCAGTGGAACTATTGATACCGCAAACAGTTTAGAATCCTTTTGGGTTTTAGCTCTTTCGGCAAATTTCTGTTTATAAGTGCTATGGCCTGAACTCCTATCACATCCCCATTTGTAAATCGTTCTAAGTGAGGTTTAATTTGCAATATTATCACAAGTAATTGTTTCTGACTATACATTTGCAAGTCTCTTAATTGTGTGATCCAATAACGCCTGTACCCGCACTTCACCAGAATTTTCTGTTATTTTCACAGAAGCTTCATTCGGGTAGCATTTTTCTTGTCAACTAGAACAGCATGGTATGGTGGGTAAATGTTGACAAATCTAGCCTTTGCTTGGGACTGAATTAAGGTGTACTGGTGCTTAGTTAACTTCCCATCTACATACAGTGCTAGTACTTCATCAGGTATGTAAGAAATGCATATATTACTAGGCGATCGAAATTATTTCTTTACTTAGTTGCTCTTTTTGGAGAATACGTTGCCACAGCTTTAAACAATTCAGCAGCATCCCTTCTTCCTTGAGATTGTAGTCTGGTTGTAGTAGCAAAATATAGCTCTTTGCTTGTTGTGGTCCCGAGCAATGACTGAACTCTCCGTTTTTTTACTTTTCCACTGCTTTCTTCAAATTTATTGGTTGGACGGCCTACACTAGAAGAAACACGTTCCGCCGTTTTTCGCGAACTCGAATGAAAACTACTAATAGCTTCCAGAAAGTCAATGTTTTCCTCCAGCCATGAATGGTTTTTCGCCAAAAATCTGTTTAATGTCCTATGGCTTGCACGCCACCTTGTGTCCACATGCTTACGAAATAGACTCACTTTACGTTGTATACCTTGTCGGACACTTTCTGTACAGTCTTCTATATTCAACCAAGTTAACGGACAATTTGACATATGTTTTTTTTTGGTCAGTTTTGTCACGCACTCTCTTCCACATATCAAAAAGGGTTTTCCGAGGCACCACAAAGGCTGAAACAAAATGACGTAATTATTAGGGTGGCAGATAGTAGCAGCTGTTATAAGCATTTATGTAAAGTATATTCATCAGGGAATGAGAGAAAGTAAAGTTTAAGGCGGCGCTCCACTGACTTCTTTTTGAATCTCTCATCAAATTTGATCAACCATTAATTTTGTGTTACTTGAACACTATACAATTCGCAATGTTGCAAATTAAAATAATACTGAATTTCGCAGTATTTTATGGGCAATTTATAATGTACATAGCTTAATTTGAAGTATCCATAGCTGTGAAAACACTCCGTAGATGCACACTTTGGAACTGACGTGCTCGTTTCAGAGACCCTTACACAACTGATTCCCACGAGGGAGCTGCTTATCGCGAGAGGTGTGATTTCGAGGCTGCTGATTTAGCAAGCCAGTACCCGGAAGTCATTTATAATTTCGAAATGGTGTGCTGGGCGGCTTGGGTGATAACTTTAGATAGGAAGAGGCGTTTTTTAAAACATCCTCAGAAATTAATTTTGTCCAGGTAGATTTCCATTTTGAACCACTGTAAGGGCCCCGATGTAAACAGGAGGATCGGTCCGGCCCTACTACCCTAGTGAATATGAGCTACCAAAGTCGATATCAATGAAGTGCGTCTTTCTGATAGAAAATATAAATAAATCGTTTAGAAAAGACCTTCCTCATATAGTGGTGCTGGCAGGCAGGCAGGAAGTGCTTGTACTCAGCGTGCGCACTCAAGCCCTGTGCGGCGACGGGAGCAATGGCTAGCGTGCGTGGCTTGGAACGCACACACTGCCAGCTCCGTATCGACCAAACCCCGGCCGGGGGGCGAATCTCCTGGCGGCACGGGTTCGCGCACGTGAGAGACATACCACTTCCCCCTTCCCAGCTTGCCAGTCATCGTTCCGCGACAAAAACAACCGAAGAAGCCAAACCCCTGCACGAGCCACTGCAAGTGGCAGTTACACCGAGCCTTCCATCATCCTGTAGCCAACTCTATCGATGAGTTTACGCCACTTTATGTATTCGTGCTTGCTAAAGAAAATGTTCCACTATTAGCCAATAAAATTTGTGTACTTAAAGCGACATTTTGGTTAGTTTCCCACCTGCCACCTACGTGTATTCCTGTAGCTTAGAAACATGTTTCAATAAAGTTACGATCAGCTTTGTCCGTGAAGACGTCAAAATATTCTTTATAATTTATACACAACGTATTCAGCCACTGGCCGGTTTGCAAATCTGTTTTTCATCTTACAGACTATTAATTACAAATATTAATGTTAAAATAATTATATTACAAATTATTAGAACCGTTGTAGGCCTTGCTTAGTAATATTTTAACTGCTAGATCGATTCAAAGCAAGAACTAACTGATAAATAGCTGGAATAAAGATAAGGATACTAACGACCTTCATTAGCACACACAGTTAACACAAACTGACAGTAATAAATATCTTACTAAGGTAACTCATTTCTCCCAAAACAACTCCTTAAATGTCGCGGGTCTCAAAACGCCCTCCGGGTCTAACTTCTGATTAATATTTGGAGCACTTCGCTACTGTGGCTATTACTTTGTCCTTGAAAACATATCTGATATATAGTTTTTTTTCAGAATAAAAATAATATTTATTGTAACCACAAATGAGCACTATTGACAATCTGTCGTTTGACATAATAAAACATATTTCAATTAGAGAAAGTCAACAAGCTTGTCATTGGCTAATGACCAGCTATATAATAACGAATACTGCAGTGAAGTAAAATAATACTGTTTTTTGTGGTGTGGACCAGTTGAACAGTGGTGTACGGTAGTACAGATATCAACCAAACCGGTGTTTCTGCACTGGTCGATATAGAGGATTGTCACTCGTAACTTATCTTGATAACCGGTAAATGCTTGAACACCTCACAAGTCTCGAGTACTTTATCCACTTAATATGCTTAACAACTTTCACTTCATGTAACGTTTGTTTTTTGGGCAACATCTTCCTTCTCACAACACATCTAAAAGAATCCTGCACTCAGATTACTTTGAGAAAAAATAACTGGCTCTATCTATTAGCTACCTAGGTGAGAAAGTTATAGAAAAAATTATGTTCAGTCACTCACGACTATAGAAAGGCCCAGGAATTGGCGATTTAAAGTAGTACTAGGATAGACTTTATACACTCGTAGTTTCTTGTCAACTTCGTGATAGAGCCATTATTTTTCCTGAAAAGTCCTACAGTACTGTGAACTAATAGCACACACCTGGAGAGAGACCTAGTGAATCATGTACAGCATATGAAGCGCATGTAATAAAATTATCAGCCAACGAACAAACGACACGACGCCTGGGGTGTATACAGAACTGTAGAGTTTTGCCTGGCCGAAAAATTAATTCGCGGTATACCCGCGTCTCTCCCCATAACTTAAAAGACAACGGTGCACTTAAAAAACCCCATAAATTTGTTTGATGCTTGAATACATGTAAACATATAAGATGTTTTTTAAAAATTAATTTCTAAATTTAAACTGCGGCATATATGGTCTAATATAAACAAAAAAGCAATGTACCAAAATAATCAAAAATTCATCAAGTATTTGAAAATTTAAGTTGATGTTAGCAAAAGAGCGCCGGGATTCCTCTACTTCACGTACCTGCACGCACATGAAGTTGCATACCACGAAGGCGAACGTAGCTGACGCGCCATGCGGCGATCGCCTGAACATAGGCCACTATGAAAAGATGTACAGAACATACATTATCAATACTGCTGTTTTTGTGGTATTGAAAATTAAATTAAATCACATATGTTAGCCATTACTTCTCAATTACTAATCCCTTAATTGTTCATGTAGTTTTACACATGTGTAGACTACTAATAAGCAACCACTAGCGGTGCCCAAGTACCTCGAGTTTATGTTGTCCTATGTTCAGGCGCTCTCTACTTAAACATCAACTGAGTTACTCTGAGAATAGTTTTTATACATATCTACTTGCATTTTCTCCATACACTTTGACTTTCTTTCTATAATAGTCAAGTATCTTCATAATGTTACCATAGCCCTACTAGAAATGATTCTTCTTGTAATGTAATGCACATGAGTTTCAACAATTTTGTAATTATATTAAGTATTTGTATTATTGACGGTCCAGTCGTTAGAGACCATTGGACTCTGACATCTTAGCAATGCGATTTTTCCTCTGAAATCTGTTAGTAGAGAATATTTTGTTTGCATGTTGCGTTCCGGCAAGGAATAGGTTATAAATTGGCAAACATCCTAGGACCTCTATGATATGTTGTCTCCTCCGTAGTCGTTCCTATAAAATGGTAATTTTTTTCTTCTCAACTGTTACGTGTTAGAAAGCAACAATCGCATTGGAACTAATACAAAGTGAGAAAGTTTGGAATCATATTATGTGTACTTCGTCACCCCAAAAATTTAAATGCATCCTCTTAAAGGGAAGGCATAGCGACAAAACTACTAAATTCAAGATGAGATTGCTCAATCACACTTCCATATCTCGCCCTTTCCTGTCCCGGATTCGTTAGAGAGAGTACCAGCATCATACCGATTTCAATTCCTGACGTGGCACTCTTTTTCACGTTACCCTTTTCCTGTGAAAACACCTGACATCCTAGTTAAGTGGAACAATATAGTGACCATTCCTATAGTATTTTACAAGTAGACCTTGGCTGGTTACAGACCTCACTATGCACTAATGATCAACATAATTTTAAATGCGAAAATCTGAATCTGGTACACCTTACATTTACATCAAACAATATAGCTAATTCACTTATTGTCCAAAATGTTTATCATTTACAAGTACTTATGTTATTAAATATGCCAATATAAAACACAGAAAGAAGCAGCCACGACACTTCAGATGGTTTTTCTCTTTTTTGTTAACTGTCCATACAAAATTTTATTTTAGCAACACGAAAACTTAAAGGTTACCACTTTTAATTAATGGGCCCAAAAATATTTCATTTTGTGAAATCAGTAAATTTATTCCTTTTCCAGGCCATTAAAAATAATTCAAAGTGCAACAAAAATTCAGGTATGAATATAGGAACTATACATAAGCTTAATTAAGTATTTTGTTGATGTTACGGTTTTCAAGCAGATTGATAATTAAGAATTTCATACATAGAAAATCAATTGTGGCTTACTACTTTCACATAAAACAATTGAATGTCCTTTTCAAGACCTTTTACTTAAGGACTGTTATCAGGCCTTTGTATAACTTTACTGGAGAGAGATTCTTCCCACGCAGCGTTAAGAGTATTGCTAAAATACAATTCATTATGATAAAGAGAGTTTTTTTCAAGTGCACGCGACTTCCGTTTCAAATTGCTCATGCCAATTTGCTACAGCTTAACATAAAATAGAGTATTTCAGACATTGACTGAGATTACTTCCGATTTTACTGTCCCTATACTTCATTGATTTGTCCACAGTACACATAACATCAACACGAATCTGCCCAGCGATCAAGTCAGTCCTTGCATTCCAGCGCCGCTCCATCCTAGGGTCTAATTTCATGTCATGTTCAGGGATGAAGGGCTTCTACGCGTCCGAGCTGAAAAGCCCGTCACTCGAAGGCTGATGCCTCACCCTGGGTCCACCCCCATACGCATTTATTAATTTATTATTATAGGACGTGTGCGCAGAGTGTGATAAGACAAAGGCTGAGAGAGAGAGAAGGGTGGACTGTAAAGCACTGTGTACGACAGAGATAGTGATAGAGCACAGTGGCGAATGGGTGATGAATCTGTAGTAGCCTCGACAGTGGGGGCATAGTGATGCGTACTTCACAGTCTCTCGCCGGATCAATGGCGACCCACATTTTAAAACCCCCTCCTGCTATGTCATCCCTACCACGACTCCGCCCCACCCACACAGCTACACATCCCGGCTGGTTTATGAATGAGTGGGCGCAGCACTCGCTGCACAGTTGTGCCACTGCCATTCGTCAGCAAGTACTCCTCGCCCGTCAAATTCTGATAGTGAAAATAATTATACTGCAGCTACTAATATTTACGAATAACACTAGAATACTAAAGTAAACTATAAAAAAATATTTGTAATAGACTTTATGGTGTGAAAGGAATTTCAAATTAGTTAAAATTACGAGGTCTCATATTTCACACAGTAAGAATATTATAATTACCTATATCTAAAAAAATTATGGGACAATAATGTGAGGTGAAAATCATTTTAAGGGAAGCCTTCAAGTAGGAGTAATTAACAACACATGTAGATAACTTACAAATGAAAGGATTCTACAGGGTATCTTTCGAGGCAGTAATCAGTAAATGTTTGGAAATAATTATTTTTTCTTTTACTGTTAATGTTTAATATTTACTTGTATTTATCTAATGTTTATTGGAATTCATTTAAAAATTGTAGTCCCAAAAATTACTACCATCAAATAAAACAAATGTGTCTCGAGTGGATTAAATTGCAGTTAGTGACATACAAATTAAATGCACGTGCGACGGTCTTGAATACGAACTGAAATATGCAACATTATAAAGTACTGTTGTGAATACACACATATGCACATTGTACTCGCTGTTTCTAACCACTAGGAACGTCCAAAAGAATAATAGCCTTGCGTAGGTACTCCAGTAGGACACTTGCCAACCCCATGATACATAATAAAAGAAAGTGCCTAGATTTGTTTGTAATTGCAAAACAGACCTACCCTAAGAAAGTAACCTGCAATCGTAACAGTCCATCATATGTTACAGGCAAAAATGCGGAAGTTGGCATGAACACAGAGATTAGAGACCAACGTGAAGCTCAGCAAGTGCCATAGAAGAGACACTATTGCATACAAAATTTCCAAATAAAAAGAAAATAATAATTAATTGTGGCATCCCAATGTGGAGTCTTGAGAAGTCCAGTATAAAAGTTAAATTTCTGCTGAGATTTGAGGAATTATTGCCTGTGCGCAAATTTGTGTTTTCAGTGGATACAAACTAAACAACCAATGCAATGTGCGGCCACTCTATAAATTGGCTACTTTCTATTCGACTCCCAATTTTCATATGTACATCAGAAACACATTCTTTCGTAAGTATATTCAGAATTCCAATTAGCTGCCATTAATTTTATTAGTCTTATGTGTATATCTACGAGCAGTACACATTATATTGCAGTGTAAACTAAAATAACAAATAGAGTATACTATGTATGAATAGTGTATATATATATATAGTTATATATATATATATATATATATATATATATATATATATATATATATATATACATACATATATGTATTCGTTATCAGCCTGACTGTGCAAAACTTTATTCCTATATCTTAAAACATTTCTCAGTATTACTGAGTAACTGCACTTACAACTATAACCACAGAGCTATGCAATATTACTTTTCACTTTAACATGAAAGACTGATTCGGAAAAATTTAATTTTGGCATGGCAGAGTAATGAAAAACTGCGATAGTATATGCTCCACTCTTGACATGCTGAACTCCATAAATAATGCGACGAGCTTCCAGGGGAATTCACCCAATAAATTAGAACAAAAATTTTAAATCTAACAGCCTTCTGATTATAGTGTCTGCTTATATCGCCATGTATTACACACCTACGCCGATTGTCAAATGAATCACTTCGAATAAATTCACTTATCTTGAACTTAATATCAGTCTTTATTCGAGTCTAATCATGGAAAATTATGTTAGTAGTTATGGAGAATATAGTCTTACACAATCCGACAAGATTAAATACAAACATTAATTTTTGTTATATTACATTATATTCAATATAAAATGTATTAGCATGCGTAAAATCTACTTCCACCGCCATACAAAGGCAACAATTGTGTGATAAATCTGATTTATGAACTGTGGAAATTCTCTCTCATGAACATTAGAAGGGATAATAAAAATAAAAAAATTATTACATTTTGACCTTGCAGTGCAATGGTTGTGTAAGAATAGTGATAAGGTGATATCCAATTTTCATCAGAGTATGCTTTCTGACCTATAGGCAAGGATTAAGTTATAACTATCTCTAACAAACAATTCCTACAGCCATGCTTCATCCAAGACTTGAATGCTGATCCCCAATGCACCAAAAACTGACACGCAACCAAATAAATTGTTGAGATCAGCCTAAAAGATACGATCTGCTACTGCACAATCATTATAGTATTTATGCACAACTGGCTGGTCATGAGCATAATGTAAGTACAAGGGGCTGCGATCTCCAAGTTACAAAGGGATGCTGCCATGTCCAAAAGGGTTAAATTGATTGAAAGGGTTAATATTAGTGAAATATTTAATTAGGGAAAGGGTTAATTAATTAGTGAAAGTGTGATTTTAATTGCAAATTGGTGTTGAAAGGGTTACATTTTTATTGGTAATTGTTGTTGAAAGGGTGCTGTCATAAGGGTGATATTAGCAGAGAGTACTTTATATGCACACTCTGGCGTCAGGAAGCTGACTGAGTTGAGGAAGGGTGCGTGGGCAGCATGTGTGTGTTAACCTTGGCGTAAGAGTGTAATTTTGGGGCAAAAGTGAGCTAAGGTTAATTATTTTATATTTTCCATTCGACGACTGATATGGATGGGGCATTGTTGAAGTTTGAGGTTATGTTGGCGGGCAAAGTACGTCTACATGGTCGGGCTGTTGGAGGAAGACTGAGTTTGTGAGTATGGTGAGGGGGTTGGAGGGGAGGCTGTGTGAGCTAGAAGTACTACTATGTTATAAAAATTGGTATTTCGAGTAATGTTGGTTAGAATAACTAAATATAAAATTCATTACAAAAATTATATAAATGCAACATTATGAAATTTTGTGAATTGCCTTTAACAATCACAATTCAATAGGAAGAAAATAGCAACAAACTAAAGAAATGTCACATCCTAAATACAGTTTATAAGTCCTTAAAAAAGAGTGATATCTCAAATACCTTCAAACCAAGCTATTCTAGTAAATGTAACATGAATAGCCAGAAACGAATTCCGACGAACTAACTATCAGTATAACTTTAATGAAGTAAAAACACAAACATGACATAAACTTATTTCCACGCAACAAATTAAAAACCACTTACTTTGACACCAATCCCCTATAGCAATTAAACAACTACACATAACCTAGATATCCAGGTGTCTAAAACCCCCTTATTAATGCCCTCCCACACAATACACACACACGAAACAACTACTACACCACTACACAGATCTCCATGTGTCTTAAAACACCCCCTAACATAATCCCCCCTCCCAACAAAAATTAGATAGGAAACAAATACCACTCCATAACACAGACCCCCAAGTGTCTAAAATCCCCACCCCCCCCCAACAACCCAATTTAAAACACCACCCAACACAAAATCACACATAAACATGAGCAATTAGAAATACCCACTGAATTACACACATGCAAAGATGTGACAAATTAGCAATTATAAACACAATATATAAGTAGGAATTCCATCAAATCAAACAAAATGAATTATCCTCTAAATGTGAATTACATCTCGATTAAAAACACAAAATACAATAGTTCGGCAGTATCTCAAATTATAAAATTGAAGTATTTCAGGCAAAATGGTCACCCGATTGAAAGTCCTCTTTCATGTGAAATGTTTGTATATTAACTGTTTCAAACCCTTGTTGAACCTCTTGGCTACAGGTGCTTTAATTTCAGAATATGTTACATAATGATTAATCACATATCCAGTCATTCGTTTCTGGAAATAAATGATAAAGAACTTGCTCCCTTTATCGGTTTGGAGTGATTTTGGGGTTCTTTCTTCCAAGATGGTATTCATTGAAGCAGTAACTCTTTTTCCCAGTCTTGTTCTTCACACGTATACCCCAGGCATATTTTTAATAAATGTCTATTATGTATAAATTATACTTATATCCATTATTGTATTTCGAAAGCAATGTCATTTCACACAAATCAGCTCGAAGAAGATCTTTTAACAAAATGGTTTTCATTGCTATGGTAACTTATTTCCCAGTCTTGTTCTTTACTTGTATACGCGAAGCCTATTTTCAATAAACATTTATTAGAGTTACATTATTCTTATATCCATTATATTTCGAAAGCGATGTCATTTTACACAAATAAGCTTGAAGAAGATCTGTTAAACAATGAGTAATAACTCTTCTTCAGGGAAATGTTATCCTTTCAGGAGCATGAAGTTCTTTAGAAATCTTACTGAACTTCATTAGTAATATAACCTTCTTCAGTCAACTCTTCAATAATAGAAACAATATTGTTTGTGAATTATTCCCAGAATCTCTCGAAGCGACAAGATGTTTTAATACATTTACCAATTCATTAGGATTGCTCCAATATTCAAGAGAAAACCGACCACCAACTTCATCTTTATATATTCTAATTACAACCATTTAATTTAATAAATATATTTTCGGATGATTTTCATCACCTAAACAGTTATTTTCATTTGTACAACGAATAAGTTCTTTATATTTCTCCAAATTGGTATCGGAATATCCATTTGGAATGTTTTTAAATACTAATTCAAACAATCCTTCACTGACATTACTTACATAATCACCTACTTGAATTCTATTATCAGGCAATAAATTAATTACTAAGTCTTCCAGGAACAATGTTTCCATGCTGATATACACCAAATGTCATATAGCACATAGGGGAAGGATGCTTTGAAGCTAAATAATGCTGTATTAAATAAGAAAGATTTGCTTTTTCTTATTTAAAGTTTCCTCAAATTTAATATCAATGGTGCTTTATTAGATATTATTTATACAGAATGTCATGTATCGATTCTACTTGTAAAAGGTTTTAATATATCTTCATTTAAAACATCCTGTTCCATTCATGTTTGTTTAGCTTATAAATACTTTTCCTTTACAGCAGATATAACTTTATGTAGTTCCGAAGCAGAATCAGGCATTTTGTTATTAGGTTACATTAATGTTCCAATATTTAATATATATTTATATATAATGTAATGTGAGGGTGTTCTAGTGGGTGGAATAGGTCGACTACCTGCTACACTATGTCGAGTAGTTTGAGCTTTTTCAATCTTATTGGTTTTACTTACAACTGCAACTAATTTTACCTATAGTTTTAACATTCACATCATTAATAATAAGAAGTAGTTGTAAATACAAATCATCATTTTGCTTCTCCATTTCTGCTTTCATTACTAAACCTGATGTTCTATTGATTAGTTCAATAATCATATATTGTTACATCTTTTCCATTTATCTTTCAAGATGTTTTGTAATAGTAGACAATACCAATTCATTGATTACTTTTTTTAAAGTACTAAACATTCGTGTATTCTGGGTTCTCTATTTTGCAGTGCACTCATCACATTCACCAATGTTTCAAAATGTGAGTAATATTCATAGACACTTTTGTATTACTTTCAATTATCTTTACTAATTTCTCTTGTATATTGGTCTGTTACAATTTGTATATGTATGGCATAATGGTGTTTACATTTTCCACATAGAATTTTCTTCCAGCACCACTGTCTTTCACAAACATACATACATTAATTTATATCTGTATGTTCAAATCACAATTTCTCTTGCAATTTGTGGTTAAACCGATATTATAGTGATTGTGTTTTATATGCTATGTCCAAACTTTGACGTAAATATTTTTATTTGTCTGGAAGTAAAAGACTTGAATCCAGACCAGTATCTACCTTTATATATGGAAACACTAGTATAATAACTAGAAAACCATACTTGTTTTGAAAACAGTAAAAACATTTATCTTTATACTTTGTGAATTTCATACCACCCAATGCATTTTCATTGCAAATATGTTGTATATTCATATTGCCCATTTTAACCACAATTGACATAATGGCATTATCACACAAATTATATTTTAAGAATGTGGGTATCTTTGTGATAGAGAAAATAATTAACATTTGAATGTCTAAAAAAAACTAAAATACTGTTGTATTTCCATCCATGGTTCGCACAAAATTTCGTCAAATATAAATATGGAATTGGGTAATGCTTCAATCTGAGGTACAATATCTTCTTTATTAGTAGTAGGAAATATTGAAATCCTTTAATTAATGAACCAATGGTCATTAATCATGGATATTTACATTGTATTGTTTAAGAAAACACATATATGTTTTCTAACTTCAGATCATTCCAATGTTCCAACATCAATATAATAACATGTTTTTTCCACATGTAGAAGGACTGCTTATTACACAGTGTATATTTAAAGTTAATAGAATGCCATGTTTATGTTCAATAATGTATTCTTTTGTATTTACAATTATCAGAAGAAGCAAGTTTTATTTTACAACTTTAATTTCTTCACAGTGTAATGTATCATACTAACTTAAGACTATAAATACAAACCTATATATAGGTTCGCGTTCAGTTGACAATAATGACTCGTACTTAATGCATCAAAAACGGATGTGGAGTATTGAACACATTTATTAATAAACTACAATTATATTTTCATGCACCAAAATACCATTATTGTGGCCCTGTAATTAAACCTGCAAAAGTCTGGCATGAAACGATCACAGAGTAAACTCTTTGGAGTACACTTGTAAAGAGCACAATATAGTTTATGCTTAAACAAATTATTTGAAAGGGAGACATAGCAGATACGATTCTAGCCGATAAAACAGCAAATATAAGGAAGAAACCATCCACATTAACAGGTGAACAGTTCGGTGCTTGAGTTGCAAATGAAGTAATGCGATCAAAAGTAAAAAATGAGATGGGTGTAAAACACAATGCAAAAAGACAAACAAAGAAAGGGGAAATATTACCAATAATATTTCCAGCATTATCAGCCCTTGGAGTTTTGATGGGAGGCATTTCAGTTGTTGCTTAATCAACTAAATCAAGTGTCAAAGGAATGTATCTTAAACAATATAATGTCGGACAAGTTTTGGTGATTAATATCCCCCTATTCAAATATGCATCTACTTCAAAAACACACAATTAAGATACAATTACAAAATGGAACTGCAAAATAAAATTAATTGTATACATTTATGTTTACAGTTTCTGACTATAAATGGGCTATATATGTAGATGTAGAAATAAACCAATTTGTAATATGTCAATTACATTGATAAAAATTGAAAACTTTTCGCAATTGCATCTGGTACATTTCCCAGCTTTAGATTTAGATGTAAATTGACAAATAAGCCTAATCGAATTCGTCACATACAACAGTATATCAAACACCGATATGCACAATAAATCATTTACATTTACCATTGGCGAAAAAAAAACACAATTTTTATACCAGTGGGATTGTAAAAAAATAAGATGGTTTGGAAACATTTGTTAAAGCAGCATTACATAAAAATGTTAATGTATGTCATATAAATGTTATTATCATGTGTGGTGGTTCATATTTGAATGGAATACCAACAAATACAATATATGAATTCACATACGTGGTTGCTCTAGGATATAAAATAATTGAAAAAGCTGAGTACTTAGATCTATCCTCCAGTATAGTTAATCATGTTGATGAAATAGTTGATATAATTGTCAATCAAGATGGTAAACTTATTAATTTTAGAAATGAAAAAAATTTCATTTGGTTACATATTAAAAAAGATATATAAACAGTTGCTTTTCAAGTGCACTGCAATCATAATATCTATTGTGTATAATAGTCAATACGGATGCAAAATAGGCAGTTCGTTTAAGAAATATACTTTGAAGAAAGTACCTATAAAGAGACATAACCACAATCATAAAATGATCACTTCAAATAAGAACCCCATGAGGTTAACATGGGGCAACAAATAGATTTTAAAGGAATTATCTTTATACTTTATAGATTTTAAAGGAATTAGGATATATGGTTAATAGAAATGGAAGACACACTTAATGTTGAAGAACCAAGAAGTTATGAAGATGCAATCACCAATATGGAAATACATGTGTGTGAACCTTTCAAAACAGGTCCATAAACATTTCCATCAAAAATAAAGACTTCTATATAAAATCATGACATTTATACACAACCATTGAAGTTCAGTTTAAGATTAGTGATGTTGGTATTACTTCCATGATAAAGAAATATTTCTCACAAATTGTGAACTATCTTTATACAGAGCTTATGACTGGGTGCAGCAATGCTAACAATTATAAACTACAAATAAATCTAGGTGGAAAATACGAAGTTGTTATACCATTAAGTTCACTACTGGGATTCCCAGAATACTATAAACATGTCACATTAAATGCTAAACCAGAGTTAGTTATTCTATTCGGTAATATGCATTTGAATGCTATATACAACACAGTTAATAACAAGGAAGGTGTAATATTTGAATTACACAGTCGTTTAATGGCTGATACCCCCAAATAAAAATTAACACTTGTGAATGTGTAAAGTTCTTAAAGTATATGGGAAAATGGAAGAACCAAGGAACTGCATTCAGGTCATGGGCTTTAGAAATGTTTCCCACACTACCAACATCCAGATAGTTGTGTGTAATATTAAATCAAGTTTTTTGTCCAACAAACCACATTATGTTGTCATTTCTCTTCAAGCAAACCATGAAAATAATTTAAAAGCAGTTAAATCATTACTCGATAATTGAAATATAAAAAACATTAAACTCTACCTAAACAGTCAAGCCTATCCCTATACAGATTTAAGTAGAAACTTTGGCAATGGGGAATTCCTTACTTGTTACAATATGTACAGGATGTTTTAGGGAACATATTATAACAGAATTAGCTCACCTATCCTAGAACCCAAAGCATTTAAGAAAAGAGAAGCTTTATTTGTGTTTTATGTAAGCAAACAAAATGACACTATTAGCAATAAAGTTATTGATTCATGAATTGAAATACTTGCAAACACACCTATTCCAAAAAATACTCAAGCTTATACTTTGATCATACACAATAGTTGGCAAGCTATAATTTAAGAGATAAATTTGTGAAGAGACTGATGTGAGTCAGTATACGATTAAACATGGTATTAATGAAATGTTCTACAGTATGAAAGGGTTTCAATCTCCAGATAGGTTTAAATTTAAGGAATTGGCTATTACTAACATGGAATACCATACAACCATTTTTAACTTCAAACCACATTTGGTCTGGAAATATCTGTGTCCAAAGTACAAGAAAACAAATAAATGGGTTTCCAAACATCAACATGATTTGCAATTGGAGAGTGGATGTATTAACTATGAGAATATAGAGGATATCTGCAAAAAACTCTTAAAAAAAACTATGAGATATATATGTGTGGATTCGAGCAAAAACATAATTTAGAAAGTGTCAGGAATGCACAAGTAATGGATATTAAAAAAGATTACAACTCTCCTCTGTAACAAACAATCATGCAAAATATATGGATATAAATCTACATTTATTTGTGCAGAAGAAAACTCTAAATTAATGAAAAATTTGTCATTGATGACTGATTGGAGTAAAGTGTGTGAAGGTGATGCGCCTCCTGAGTCTGCAGTGGATGCTATATGATTAATATGGCACTATTTGGGATGAGAGAAGATTGCGGAGTAACATGTATAATTTAGTACAAAAGTACTAGGTTTGTGCAGAGCAATACAATTTTAAATATGAAGCAAGATGCAAACAAGGTCATGTGCTAGTTCATACACGAATAAAAGTGTAAATTGAATACTAGCCAGTTATTTGCACACTGGAGTTAACCATTTAGGAGATGTCTGGGAAAGAAACAGTCTTAGTAATACTTAGACATTCCTACTTTAAACATATCCAACCAAATGGTATTTACATTTTTGTAATGCATGGAAACTCAAGTGTGGACTTCTCTAGTTTGTGTAGTGGAATATTGCATCAGTTTGGAGAGACTTGCAATGGATTGTTCAATTTCCAAAATATCTAATATCCAGTAGAGGGTGTAAAATGAAATGGTTTATTAGCTTGTTCTAATATGAAAAAAATGATGGAATACACATCTATTATCGATGAAGTGTATTCACACTTTACCTGATTTACCAGAATGTACAATATTACACAAAAATGTTAACAGCCAAACAGATGAGAAGACTGCAAGAATGTATATTGTCAAGGAGAAGATATGATGTAAAACTTATTAATATAATCACCTAATGATGACAAAATATACACTGTAATAAAATATAATGAATTAAATGGTTTGTAAATATGTTTGTGTTTTACTGACTTACAGAATGAATGAATTGAAATTAAAGTATAAATTGTAATATTCACATATAAATAGTTCTGACAATGAAATGTTACATAAACTTTGGATATGTGCATTTAACAATCCAATCTAAATGTATTTAAACACAAATGCTAACATTTTTATGCTGGATATAGATTAAATGTAACATTAGTAGTTTGAAAGCTACATATTACATAAAACCTCGTGAAAGTACATTTTAGGATTCATATGTATTGTGTTTAAAACTAATAAAATAATCGAATTTACAATTCCTAGAAACTAATCTATTGATAGCATTTACAATTCCTAGAATTAGACATTGTTGACTATAAAAGGTGTGTAACTTGCAATTTCATTCTAGACATGGAATAGCATTGCAGCAATTATGCCTTTGCTATGTTGCTTCTGCAGTAAACCATGCTCTGCAGAACTTACGACGACACAAAAGAACGACCTGTGGAATGAAAACTTCAAGAATACAGTTTCAGTGTAAATTCTGCCAGAGGCAGTTTTCTCAGAGCAATATTTTAAAGATATATTATACATTTGGCAACACTGCTCCACAATCAGATACACATGCTCTGCAGTCAGCTACGAAGTTAGATCTGCACTTAGCTCCATATGCTCAACAGTCAGCTCCACACTTAGCTCCACATGCTCCGCAGTCAGCTCCGCAGACAGCAACACAGCCAGTACCACAACCTATACCACAATTATCATTTCCTTCTCCACCTACTGCATTTCCTTCATCTGCTCCAAAACATCAATACATTTATTCAGTGAAGAATTTATTGCCTGAACTGCAGTATGAGTTAATGTCCACGGCATTTGCTAGGAGGTTAATTGAGGCACGAATAGTTAATGACCAAACTAGTACTGATGCAGATTTTTTTAACAATTTTTTTCAAGGTGCAGAGTCACTCTGTTAATGTTGACTACGGCATCACCCATACCAATAAAGCTTAATGTAACTGTATCGTGTAAGTTTCTGAAAACCTTCATGGCAGAGGCTGGAGCTACAGAGACCTTGTACTTTCAGAGCTCTTCCCATCCTGCATTCAACAGATGTTGGTGAACTTCATGCCTTACCTAACCTCTAGACTTCAATATTTTAGTGTGAGAGGTAGCAGTTGGGCCTTACTGCTTATATTAAATATGAAAATTAATATTTCACAATATAAGCCCTTCGCCACCGGTGTCGCACTCACTAAGTTAGCCACTAAGAAAGTATGAAGTTAATCTGTCAATGATAGTTAGGTAAAAAAATAACTGATGTGTAACTTTTTTAGACACCATATACTTTGGTAAAAACATTTGCTTTATAGCTTTTCAAACATCCTAGAGTTTGGTAAAAAATATATTATGTCTAACTTTTTTAGGCATCCTATATTTTGTTAAAAATATTTGCTATGTAGATTTTCAATCATTCTATAGTTTGGTAAAAATATATATTGTGAACTTGCACTCTAGTGTGCTGTAAATATAAGTATTTTATTTCTTTTGAAATAAATAAGTTTGAAAAAAGTACTGCTTTGTGTCTACCTGTTTACTTCCTACTAAAAACTAAGTAATAGTGTGAGAAAACACATGCATTGGTTAACCAAATAAGTGAAAGAGAGAATTTTTTTTAAAATTATGTTACAATTTCACCATTTGTGTAAAGAGTAAAAATTTTAGGTTTTTATAAACAAAAAATATAATACTTCTTGAACTCTTAAAGGAATAGAATATTTTGGAGTAAGTAATAACTTGCTGTTTCACAGCAAAGTTAGTATTTTTTCATCTCGTTACTAATGTAAATAAAAGTTTGAAAATATACGAGAAAACCCAACTCGGGGAATGAGCATTCGGTTCAAGCCTAAAGATTTTTTATGAGAAAGTGAATTTCAAAATATTTCGTTACTCATCTCAGTAGTTAAGAACAGTAGTATTATATTATAAATAAAAGTATTTGCATATAAGCTAGTGTCTCCATTAACCTATTAAAAATTAATATAATTTCTTAAGTGACAGATTATTAATTTTAATTCATTCTGAGAACATAAAAGAAAATTATGGGATTACATTTAATGTTATATTCTGACTTGTAAAGTATAATATTTAAGTTACATCATTTTCTGCTTACTTTTTTCGTAGTACAGTTTTTTATAACCGAGCCCTTCAGTTTCGAAACAGCTTGCACCTCCGTGCTGCGAGAGCGCAGGCAACTTTTTTATCTAGCCCTGTTTGAAGAGCACCCTCTCTCCGAGGTCAGGCAACTGCCTCCTCGAGGCCACACCCTGAAACGAGTGTCTGTAGGAGATGGGAACAGTAAGTTTCGAGCCTGCCATGTCTGCATTCCACTCTTGTACTTCGAACGGTTGTGATGGCGATACAATTTATATAATTTAGCTAAATTATTTCGTTGAACTACTGTAATATACATTCAAAAAAACACAGATTCAGTTCCGTTCGCCTACAAATTTCTATTAAATTAACATTGACGATCTTCAACAGTGGTTAACTTCGACATAATTGCCTATCATCAGCATTCGAAAATCATCAACTTCTTTAAGGATGCATTATTCTAGGAGATTCCGATACAACTTCTTCTGCGAAGGCTTGTCGTCACTCTACAGCATTCGACCAATATCGCCAGCCACCAGCTTTGAACCAATGACCTGTCTCTGGTCGAAAGTTCAATCTTACCTCCTGTCCATCAACACCACCCACTCAGCCCGTTGCTAGCTATTCGCTTGTCGGCAATGGATACCAGCAACTTACGGCATCGTGAGTTGATCCATTGCTGTGAGGTCTCAATAATGTGCTTGTTTACAATAGCTGAAACTCCACTTTACGAGAATCTGGTAACCATATCTGTTACCAGAACGTATCGTCACTCTACGAGATTCGCTACTACGTGGCTTTCCCTGCTTTAAAGCGACTACATCATCATTAAAGCTTTCATTAAAGTGTAAATACAGTGAACCATCGATTAAAATGAGTGAGCATTTTTCCTGCTTATGTTATAAAACAAGTGAAAATTAAACCTATTATCTGTGTGACGATAGAAAACATCGATCAATTAATAATATATTTTGGTCCTAAAAAAGCCCAATACATTGAATTATTAGTGTTTTGTTAAATCAAAAACAAGTAAGTAATTAATAATTTAGGAAACGAATTAATTTGTGTTTGTATAATCTTATTTTTTCCTCCCTAATATTCTGCTATTTTGAGTTGTCTATGTTAATTTAAATTTGAAGATTAACATTTGTTAGGTAGGCGTAATGAATTTTAACTACATCAGATTGTGATAAAATTTCAATATTACGACTACTTTCTGTACGAAAATTACACATCCTTGTATTCATTCCATAAAAACGAGACTAATGATTTCGGAGACATTTATTAATTTTTAAACTATTTTAAAGGCTAAAATGAGTAACACAATTATGTTCCCTTAATACGAAGTTATTTATTTTCTGTGTAGTGAGGTTATGTGTTAAAATAAACATTTTCTACACTGTAAGGTTATGTGGTAAAATTGGAAGTATAGTTAATTGGAAGTTACTGTTATAATTTATCTACTGAAGAAGAATAATCGTCTTACGAAAATAACTTAATAAATGTTACATATTTAACACCTTCCATTATTCTATGCTATACTTGGGCTAAAAACCAAGATTAAATTGAATACATTTTGTTGTTCAGGACATTTCTACGTTAAATCTATTAAAATCTGCCACCTTTCCTTCACTTTCCCTTTGTTAAAAATATTCATCCCCAGATACACAACTAGATTGAAAAATATCTGTAACACGAAAGAGAAAAATTTAGTTCAACCTAGCTTACTATTACTGTCTTTAGATAATGTTTTGTAAACACATTCGTGGATTTTTTAAAAACCAGTAATTAAAGTAATATTTTGTTTTGTTACGTTGTCGACTTCATGCAGAGTCATAAACGGTCGTATAGCTTGGAGTGGGGACCGTCTGTTAGTCTACGCTGTTAGATTGCGCCTCGTGTTAAACGACTGTTAGGTCTAAACATCGTTTTGAACCATGCAGATATTTTCATCGGCAGTGAAACAGTGGGTTCATGATGGCGATAACAGTTACCAATGAAACCTAGAATAAGCAGGCAAGAGCGGTAAAACATTTATCATGAAGAATATATTTTTTACAGAACAGGAGAGATAACACATTAGTAAGAATCACTGTATTTTATTGTTTTAATATGCGTTTATCTACTTAGTACTCACAAAGCAAGTTTTTGTTCGCTAAATTACCTGGATTTGTTACAGAATAAGGGAAAACTCAAACTAAAAAATCAATATTCCACCCACAGGATATTTACATCTAAACAAACGAATTATTATAATAATAATTATAATAATTATTAATGTTTAATTTCACCGAATAGCATTAACGATGAATTACTTAATATTAATAACTTCAATGAGTAACTATTTCAGATAAAAATGTATATTTTTTTAAAATAGAAACAAAACCTTTTACTGAACACTGTCAAATAACATGTGAAAGTCATATACGAGTGTTTGGGGATTACAACAAGGGGAAAACACATTTATTCTTGGTTCAGTCACAAAACATTTTTTACAGAGAACAATTTCAAACTTACTGAAAAGAGCATGGCCAGGTTATTATTCTTAACAAAGTTTACTAAACACGTTTATTATTTAATTAATATACGTGAGAAGATGAACTATTTGGGTGGGAACACAACAGGGTTAAAATGTAATTTTCTATCACTCGCCCACAGAGAGTTTTTAAAATACAAATAGAGGGAACATATTAGTTTATAAGTTTTTCTACAGCAGTGATTGAACGAGTCAGTGAGTCTTCAAGATGATGTCCTGCTGTCGCTTGAACTACGAGCTGCTTTACACGAAGTCTGTGTATCACAGAGCTATGGTACAATATACATTTTACACATAATTAAAAATCAGTATATTTTTTTTAATGGTACTGTATCTAAACAAATATTTGAGAGAACTCTCTGAACAGTTTTACGTCGTAAAATTACCTTCAAAATTATTACATAAACCTGAAAGAACTGTGGAAATGGGAGAACCTTGAGAAAGTCTATTTAAAATGTGAGAGATATGTTGTCGACCCGGTAAGGGGATAAAAACCGTTTCGCCTTGGTTAGCAGGTCATCATTGGGCTTTACCTCTAAGGAATTCCTTTCTTAATGTTTATACTTGTTTAATGCAATGAGGATATACATCAAAGTAAAAATTTGTTAAAGAAATTATGTATATGTATATTTTTATTAAATCAGACTTTAATTATTTCTCAGTGTGAAGCAGGATACTTAACACCGAACACAAAGACGTTAACATATTTTTTTTAAAACCCGTATAGGTTTGCACACTGAGGTGTTGTTAAGGGTGAATAGCGTAATATTTACTAACAATATATATGTTTTACAAAAAGACATGCGTTTTGGTGAATTTACCTTGTGCGGGGTTAGGCGTAATAATATTCGTTACTATACTTCCTAGCTACTGTAAAAGTTTTGGGGTGAAATTTTGGAAGGTAGGTGTAATAAATACAAGATTCAAATTGTGTACCATTCTGTGAAATAGGTGTGAATCCATAACGTTTTTATTAATGTTAGTTGGGAGACAGATTTTTTTTTGGAATATGTATAACATATTTTACAATAGTTGAAAGTAATTTTTTTTGCGGTATTTAATTACGTAACATTTTAAGAATGGCAGTTAAGATCGTAACTTTTTATTTTATTTTAGATAGTAAAGCGTTGTTTACGCTTCAATTAACATGACAACGGTGTGTTGAGAGCCATTTTACAAATCCGGAAAAATAATACAAATTGATCTTCTCTGGATTGTGTTGTTAACATTGAGTGTTTGGACAATTATTGTAAAATAAATTCCATGAACACTATACTTGGGGCTTGATATAAACAAATATTTGAATTCTTAACGGAAGTGCGTGGGTAAACACCGCCCTAAGCAAACTTGGTAGGAGAGAGATGACTGGTAACGATTCCTTACGTGCTCTGGCGACAGAGCCGAGAACTGATCAGATGAGTCTCTTTGGGAATGCGAGTTGGATAGGTCGAAACACATGCGAGAATATGTTATCCGCTCATAGGGACTTTTACATTTAAATACAGGTAGCGTGTTATAAAAAATGGAAAGTAAATGTGAAAGTAATATATTGGAACGATACTTAAGAAAAAATTAGACCATGTAGGAAGTGCTTCATTATAAATGGAGTTAATAATAAAATGTGGTTTGAAATACGTAATTTGTAAATTAGTGTATTATAAAGTCCGTTTTAATGTCAGTTAGGAAGTGATCTTTGAATTGTTTCAAAATGGTTTGTTCGCCAAAGGTTTTTGGTCTAAAGCGGATGGTGGCAGAGAGAGGGTAGAGAGGGTGATAGAACTCGTTCTGGCGAGAGCGATGGGCATTGTTCAGATACGTCGACTTGGATGTTAGAAGTGGTTTTCGGCGCAGAGAGCTTCGGATAAATCTACCCTTCTACAAAACTGTTTTTTAACACAGCTTATTTTAATTGCGCTCAAGTAAAAAATTGTAAATTCAATTAGTATATTTATTAATTTTCAAATAACTTTTTATACAACGAATCACGTAATTGAGTGTTTCGGTTTCTATGTGCGTGAAGCATCGCGGCTGGAGAGGCTAGCTACGGTATATAGCCGGGACTCCGTCCTGTCCGGGGTGAGAGATTGTTTTTCTCGTTCGCATCGCGCTAGGCTTAAAACTAATGTTGTATTGCGTGTACAGTTTGCATTTAATTGTAACGCAAGTGATCGTAGTATGTTACTGTTGAAGGGGGGAGGGGCAACGATAGTATGCAATAACATAGCTTTGTGCGGACTTAATATTTTTAATCGAGTTGCCGCGTGTGATTAAGTATTATCTTTACTTTGGGTGACGTGCGTTTAATGTAATTGCGGCTAAATAGCTTTGCTTGTGTTATGAGTAAGTTAATTACGTGTTTTTGAAAAAATAATTAAATATGATTCTCATGCTAAATAGGATGGAGATGTAAAGAGACTTTGTGCGTCGTTAATTTGTATTGTATTTAAACCATGCGGATAGGTTTCAGTGGAAATGGGGTATTTTTATGGTCTTTTTTTGGCTTCGTTCATTTTTTTTCTTGGTTCATAGTTGTCTTGTAATTCAATAGGTAAATGTATTTGATCGTGTTTAAGTGTGATTCCGTTTTCATTCGTGTTTTGTTAAGTT
This sequence comes from Dryococelus australis, assembly GCA_029891345.1. Lineage (NCBI taxonomy): Eukaryota > Metazoa > Arthropoda > Insecta > Phasmatodea > Phasmatidae > Dryococelus > Dryococelus australis. The sequence goes on along the minus strand of CM056994.1, from coordinate 157,296,055 downwards.
TTATGTGTAATTCAATTCTTATTTGTGATTAATCGTTATTCGGTGGTAATTAGTTTCGTTTGATTTGATGGAATTCGTATTCGTATTTTGTGTTGTTCGTTGTTAATTTGTTACGTGTTTGTATGTGTGTAATTCAATTGGTGTTTGTAATTGATCATTTTTCAGTGTGATTTCTTGTTGGGAGATAATTGAAATGGCGGGTTTTAGACACCTGGAGATCTGTGTTGCGGTGTAGTATTTGTTTTGTGTTTGTGTATTGTGTGGGAGGGAATTAATTAGTAGGGTTTTAGACCTGGATATCTGGGTTGTGTGTAGTTGTTTAATTGTGATAGGGGATTAGTACGTCAGTGAAAGTAGTTTTTAATGTGTCGTGTCGAAATGAGCTTATGTCGCGTTCGTGTTTTTACTTCATTAAAGTTACACTGAAAGTTAGTTCGTCGGAAATCGTTTCTGGCTACTATTCATGTAACATTTCCTAAAATCACTCGGTTTGAAGGTATTTGAGATGTCATTCCGTTTTAAAGACGTTTAATTGGGATGTGACATTTCTCTCGTTCGTTGCTATTTTCTTGGAATTGTGTTTGTTAAAGGTAATTGACAATATTTTATAATGTTGCGTTGATATAATTTTTTCTAATCAACATTACTCAAAATACTAATTAATATAACATAGTGTTACATCCAACTCGACACACCCTCCGTTCCAGCCCCCTCACTCTACCCACCAACTCAATCTTCCTCTATCTGCCCGACCGTACGGACGTACCTCGCCAGCCAAAATAACACCAAACTCCAGCGATCCCCCTTTCAAATCACTCTTCAAATAAAAATATACAAAGAAATTAGACTTAGCACACTTTTGCCCCCAAAATGTCACTTATGCCACTCTTACACCAAGGTCAACACACTTATGCTGCCCACACACTCTTTCTCCACTCAGTCGGCTGTCTGGTGCGCGAGGGTACACACAGAATATTCTCCGCCAATATCACCAGTAAGATATATTTTACCCTTTTAAAAACCAATTACCAATAACAATAACCCTTTAACTTATTAACCCTTCCACTAATGAACTATTTCACCAATTAACAAATTAACCCTTTCGACACTTTACCGTTTGCATTAATTTAACCCTTAGGGCACCAATTTAACCTTTTGGGAACGCCGGCGTCACTTTGTATCTCGGAGCCCGCCACGCCTACTACTAACGTATCTGCTAGGGTACAATATGTACCCATAATATATATTACATATGTACAGAGTAAGCCTGTGATTGCAATGACTTTACCTAACAATTAACAAGCAGTGTGAAACACGTTTACGAGTACGTAAAATGTGTTTATGTGGGTTTTCTCTACAACACTGACTGACTTAATCGCTTGAGCATTATTTAGCAACTGAATTTGGAAAAGAGGGCATTGTCGCTTACGTTCACAAATATGTGTGTGTGTGTGTGTGTGTGTGTGTGTTATATATATATATATATATATATATATATATATATATATATCAGCAAGATGACGGAAGAGTGATAGCTGACACTAAAACGATTAGGGTCTTTGTTATATATTACTTACAATTTTCATATATCTTTGTTGAGCTATGAGTTTTCAAAAAATCTGAATTGCTTGCACATGTATTAAGTCACCTTTCTTGAAATGCCAGTCGCTCTTTTGATAGATAGTGCAGATTTATGAAGTATTGTATTAATAAGATGGCATGTCTCGTGAGTGGCAAAAAGAGCCCAGTGTTGCAGCCACCAATATCGTCTCAGATTTGGCAATGTACCACCGCACGCCTTGGCGTCGCCACCAGTAAGGGTCTTTGCAAACGTCCTCGGTGCCCATTGCGCTTTAATAAACAAGAAGCACTCAGTTGCATCTCAGCAAGTGCTCTGACCATCTATTCCTCTATATTTATTGCACTCGAATTGACGTGAAACTGTACCCTTACAATCAGGCACATGCTAAATAAAACGGGGTAAAAATTTCCAAAGTTTGTCAGCAGCACAAACGCCATAAAGCCACAAGGATTTGCTATTGATGCAAAAATTTTCCATTTTCACATTTTTAACCCTTTATAGGGATACTGGGGCAATGCTGGTTATGTGTTCCCTACATAAAGATACTTGCTACCAACCCTCAGAACGGTATATACCCGGCTAGGAAGAAAAGAATATAGTGCCTTTGTATACTGCATTAAAAGCGACGAAATACGTTCAGAAACATAAACATTTTTATGGAAAGAGTCAAAACATGGATAAATTCTTCTCGCAATTGAAAAGCTGATTTTAGTTTCATTTTGGCAGGAAAACATATTCGAAACTAGGTTGTTAAAAATCATTTTTTTAATTACATGGTTCTTTAAATTTATACACGAAATTTTTTAGAAGTATAAAACATATAATTGTGAACACAGTAAAATAAACATATTTTATGATGATCACTGAAAATTTCTTGTACTTCCACTGCAACAAAACACATTTTTGCGTACTTTTGTAGCCATCGCATGGTGTTCTCTGGTGGGGGTTAGCCTCGTAGTAGGGTCTCTGGCAGTTAGGTCGTATAGGGGTGGGATTAGGGCACACAACAACCAAGGTAGCGACGGAGAAGCTTCTCTACTGGGCTACATTTTGTCAGGCAGAGGCGCGCTGTACGGTTGTTGAGTAATCTTTACTCAGTGGTGAGGTTCCTACCTCGGGCGGCCAATCGGGTTTTTAGTTCTCCACCCATTGCTTCCTTCCTGCTCACCACTCAGTTTTACTCCATAGTTTACGTGCGACCCAGTACTGCATGAGGTAGACACAATATTATAATAAACACATCAAGTACACTAATGCGTAATATACAATACGAACATAAAAAAGTAAGTCTGTTTCACTGGAATTATTTATGCACAGCATGCACAATGTCTCTTATCATACTCAAACTTTACTACATGGCTAATACATTTTCCCAGTAATAGAGCTTTTTGAACCATTGCGATCCAGAAGTGAGTAATATTTATTGTGACAGTTACTTTATTTTTGCGTGTCTCATCTCATAATCTGTACTCAGTATTGTTTTACTATGGTATTTAGAAGCCTAAATAGGAAACACGTTACAAAAAAAATTTGTGCAAAACAACACAATAGAAAATTATTTTGAAATTTCGACATTTCATAAACATAACACAAATTAAAAATATAGGTCTATAGACATATGTTTAAATTAAAGATTGCATCTTGCACATGTTGTGGATATGTTTACAGTTCAGGAATTTATGTTTGTTCAAACTTTGTATAAAGGCAAACTAGTACATTTAGTGTTAATATTTTAGTACTTTACTTTTCTATTCAGTCAGTATTTTACCCAACGTGTATGGATGTTTTCATTTACTTTATGCAGTCTAGTTCAATAAATGGTATGCATATCAGAGTATTTCACTTATAATATATACCTCAGCTTGTAAATACATTATATGTGTTCTCGTATAATGTTGGCGACCTTAATTTATTATGTGAATTGTCAGCAAAAAGACATTAGAATTTAAAAGTCTTACTATTGTCATGAGCTATTACTAAATAAGTCACAATGTAGAAAATTTATTTAATCATGGCACAAAAACACGCAAAAACTAAGCAATTTAAGATTTGAAAATAAATTAATTTTTGTCACACCTAAACTCCAGCCTACCTACTGATGGTAATAATTTTAATATTGTGGATGTAAAGATTCCTTTCCTCCCTAGCAGAATGATTATGCCGGTTCTGGCGTAAGGGACACATGGAGGAAGAGCCAGGAGCCAACCGGCTGCAATCTTGAAATTTCCCTCTTTTCATTTAAAATTTCCCATTTTCCCTGAAATTCGATAAAATTTCCCTAAAACCTTCACTTTTCCTACAAAAAACTCACGTTTTTCCCAGAGCAGAAGAGGAGGATTCATGACTCTGGCGTGGTGCATTCGTGACTCCAAGCCAGGGCAAGTGGACCGGTGAGGACCAGACGATATAACCATGGTGGTCATCTCGATGTTATAGGCATAGGGTATGCCAAATCGATACAAGGGATCCAGGATCGGAGTCAGACCTAACCATCAGCCATATTGGTTCGGTCAGCCATCTTAGCCTCAATTTTGGGTGCAGGTGACATTCACCTTGACCCTGGGACATTGAATGTCCTTGTACCCAAAATATTCCCAAAAAATTAAAAAGTTCTAAAAAATTTATATACATTTTATAAAAAGTATTCATAATTATTTCAAACCTTATATTTCATGAGGTACCCCTTCACCCATACCCAATCCACCATCTTGGTAGGTGCGACCATCTTCCATATTGGTAGGCTCTTTCACATTCATTCGATTGCCATCTTAATATGTGCGATAAGCAGCCATGTTGGTCGGTGCAGTCCGCCATCTTCGTAGGCTTTACAGCTGCCATGTTAGTTTTTTATATTGGCATTTTTTTAGGAAGTTGTCTCTCACCTTCGCTCTACTGCAATATTGTATTTCATATGTTTTCATCACCTAGGCAGTGCTTGTGTATTCATTCACCCACCAGATGACAGCCATATATGTTTCTGTTTTTCCTTAGTATACGTGATGCTGTCGCATCGTTCATATTGGATTACATTTTCAACAATAAAGGTGATGTTAATTTTTCGATTTTGCCACCTGCAATTCATGTGTACCAACGCAATTCATGTGTGCCGAATTGTGACATTAACCATTCCTTCAAAGTATGTAACATGCAATTTTTAATTTTTATATTTTATTCTTAAATTTGAGTGTTTTGTTGATTTAAATAATTTTTACATGAAGTACAAGGCTTTTGTAAAATAAATAAAATGCAGCTTATTTTTTTTGCATAAAACTTATCATAAACGTAATAAAATATACACATTTATTAATTACATTCTTCAGTTTTCACCACTCGATGTCCACTTCAGCGACTCAGGAATCGAAGTGGGCAGGGAAACCCGACCACTTTACATCAACCCTTCTGTTACATTGTTTCAGCACCTTCTCGAACAATTATACATCTGGAAACTTTGAAGGCTGGATTTCCTCTGTGTAGAAACCACCATAGATGAGAAAAATTATTCAGATACTTGAGAAAGTACATCCTCAGTGCATAGTTCCTTATACACCGCTCATTAAAGAGTTCGGGGCTCCAATTTGCAATGAACACTCTCGAAGATGACTTTATGTCGCCAATCTTAGCTTTAGGCTTGTGTGGATCACTCATTTTCATGTTAGTGCACAAGTTTTGCAGCGGGGAGTCATCCTTAAATTCTTCGCGCTTCATGCGAGTGGTCGAATGTACTGTAGAATTGTACTCGTGGACGAGTTTCGGCAGTAGTTTCAGCCAATTGTGGCTCCCATTCATAGTAAAATGCCCCAACATTTTGCTCTTCAGAGTCCGGTTGAATCTCTAGAGGATAAAAGCTTTGAGAATGCTGTATGTGGAATAATGATTTATGTTATGTCTTTTCATCATGGTCTTAAACTTTGTATTGGGGAATTCCTTGCCCTAGTCGGTTTGTAAATTAGTCGGGATCCTACTTTGCGCAATACATCTGCCATGGCTTCGGAGAGGTCGCATGCATTCTTTGACTTGACAGGTCTGGCCCAGGCCAATTTGCTATATGCATTGATGAATGTCAACATGTATTTGTAGACCTTGTTGACCGAAGCATACGGTACCTGTTCGACGATGTTTGCTTAAAACAGGACATTAATACCACAAATCACGACCTGCCGTGGCGGCAGTTGTGCCTTGCGACTACATACAGTTCGTGGGCAATGCCCAATCGACTCACTGTAATAGCCTCTCCCCTTCAGCTCTTTGATTATTGAAACTATATTGTTAGTGTAGCAGTAATTTCTAACTCTTTGAGAAGGAAGCAGTTGTTGAAGCCTATCGACCAGCTCTTTCAGGTCATCCCAGAATACATAGTCAATGTTCTTGTCACTGTGTGTATTCTTCAGATCTTTGCTGCTTTTCAGTGCTGAACTACCGAAGAGGTCTGTGAGAGTGTCGATTTTTTCGTGATCTTTGTCCTTATATACACCTGTCTCAGGATAGTTATCTTAGAGAAAAGTCTTGTATTCCTACAGGTGGGATTCTGTAAACTCCCTGAGGTCCTTTCAAAATAGAAGTTCATATACTCCAGGGGTTCCCCGTGTCTTGTAATTGCCAACTCGGATGATCCCAACTGGTAGAAATTATTTCATTGGCACTGAGGAACAATTTATCATTATGCTTGTATACGCCGTACATTGTATCATTATTGCGAGATGAGTACGATCGCAAGGTATCAACAAACGAGAGCATTAGGTTTCATGACTCTCACCCATACTTTTTTATTGTGTGGCAAATCCGTATCCGAAGTATCATCCCGATCTGTCTGTATATCATCATGTTTTCGTTTCGTGAACGGCTCAACTGTATCGACAATTTTAGTGTCACAGCTACAGGTGCTCCATTGCTCTTCCTGAGTACATCGAGATGAAGAGTAAAAGCCTTAAAAATTATTTCATTTATAAGGGCATGTGAAATTTTCTCTCTCTTGGCGAGCATATACTTTGAGCGAACATACTGAATCTTCCGATGTAAGTCGCTGGCAATGTCCATCATCATACTGAATAAAAGATTTTACTGTTGCTCTCTTTTATAGGTTTAGTTTTGGGTCGCCGCCAAAATATTTTCAATCTGGCCTAGGTGTTTGCTACAAATATCCAATATCTACCTGCTGTAATTTTAATTATCAGTTTTCATTGCGAGGTGGGAAATCGAGGAAGTGAATGTTCATGTCATATATCATTCCAGGTTTTTCAGATTCTGATAATTTTGTGCAGATACAACATTCAGCCTCTCCATAATTTGACTTTCAACATTCGTCATGTGCTCCTCCATGGCCACTATATCGCAGTAGATCTCCATCTTGACATGTTCCATATTTGCCCTGAGCTCGGTCACATAGTTCTGAAATAATATGTTTTTTTTTTCGGCCAGCATTCTGCGCAGATCCGAGATGATGCCATTACCAGTTTCGAGGACGAAACGTTTAGTAGCAGCACTGTTCTATTTACAATGTATTGAAGAAAACTTCATGTGCAGAAAATAAACTAAGCAGGGCTTTCAGAAGTGCTCAGGTCTATATTACGGTGTATAGTAATGCAGAGAGTTTCAGTGAAGAGAATTGTAATATTAATTTACAGTAGTGTTTCACTGATTCCGTTTATAAAGTTTAATTAAAAATAACCAAACAAATCATTGGAGTGGTTTCTTGCTGAAATCTTCTAACACATTGCTACTTCTTTGAATGTCACAGCGAATGTTTAGAAATAAAAGCCTATTAAAACGAATATATACCGTCGAGTTACACAAGTATGAGTTAAGGTGTTGTAAGCTAGAGAATAATTACTCATGGGTTGCTTTTGAATGGCAACAATATTAAAACACGAACTGAAATTCGTGACTATTGAAATAAGGAGGTCTGAACCACACTGAGGCTTTGTAGTTCGCCAGTGGCTTCCTGCTTACTGTTGATGCATCTGTCAAATGATAAGTTCTTTTAATATTTCTTCATCATCAGCAGTTGATTTCGATGCAAATTTTGGAAGCAGATACATCAAGCCAGAAGATACATACTGAAATATTTTTTTGCAAAAGGAACGTATATAGTGTTTTGGAAGTAGTCTTCAGTAGACTAAATCATTTCCGAGTATATGTTGACTCTGTATGTATGCCTTGGAGCAACGGTATCAACTAATATCCTCAAAATTTTTGTCAACTCCCAACATTTTTGTCAACTCTGTTTTGCGACAGTGGTTCCATGGGTTAGGGCTTTAAGAGGATAAAGTTTTTTTTCTAACAAGTTTAGGTACATTTTATTTAATATTAGGGATACTAAAATCTTTAGGATACTAACATTTCTTGCATTGTAACTTTTCTACCGACGTATGACAACATCATTGGTTTTGTATGACTTGTCTGTAGTTGTATAGACTGGAACTGTTTTAATAATATTATATGTGTAATCTACTACTTGTATTAAAATGATGTGGTGCTCATTAAAATCTTAAAAGTACGATTCCTGAAATTCTTAAAAAAAAAAAAAAAAAAAAAATGAATTTATAATAATTAATCTGACCAAAATTAAAAAATATAAACGAGGCAATTAAATGTTTAAATTCATCATCTCAGTTGTTATTTATATGAAGACTATTAGAATAATTATTGCAGAAAGCATAATTTATGTACTTAACTTTGGTTAGTGTGGAAAGGTAAAAATGAGAAGAGGGGACATGACCAAAAGTTATCCATGCCACTTAAAGGAATTTATTTTTAAATTTATTTATTCTTGTAGCTTTATATCTTGTTGGTAGTTACAGACAGATACTATAGTAACGAACCATACCATCATTTACCAAGAGAGATTCTGAGAAACCATATAAGACCGACGTTGGGATGGCCTGACAATCTATGTATTATGTGTGCTGCAAAACCTAGAGGATCAAAAATTCATTCGAGAGATTCTTGTAGGCGCAGACCGGACACTCTGCATGTATAAGTCCATTCACAGTTCCTTCGGATGTTTTGAAACAAATCTCTGAGAAATCACTCTAGAAATAACACATATTTTTAGAAACATTGTTTTTAATAACTAGTATGCCACAAATATATAACACTGTGATAACTTTGAAGTATTGTATTCTTGACTAAATAAAACTTGAACATTGTATGTCTATAACTTGTAATATTTATTTGATATTCAATACGAATTCAAAACATAGAGCAGCGATTTGTTGACAACCGCTAGTAAGAAATAGTTCACAGTCGAAATATTGTTTTGACCAACACTTATGGTATGCTATTTGTAAACTAATCGTTGCTTATTGAAATATCAAGTTTTTTTTCGTAGAAGTATTGGAAACATATGTTATTGTGTTAATATGATGGTTTTATTTGACTGTGTCCATTGCCAACCATGAGACTCAATAAACATTCAGAGACTCAGTAGATCAAACATTCATAATAACATGAACTCGCAATCGCCATTAAACTACAAAAAAAAATTATTTAATTGTTTTAGTTAAAATTATCAGCACATATTATGGTGCGTTGGCCCTAGTGATGCGTAGTTTTTTTTTTTTTTTTCGTCCGAGGAAGAAATTAGAATAGGTGGAGCAGAGTCGTTCTCTCTCTCTCTACGCTCCGTCTCTCTCTATCTTCTCTCTCTCGGGAAATTTCACACCGTAAGTAGTAGCAGAAATTATACATGTTTTTAATTTTAGTGCACTTCATACTTATTACAGCAAAAATTATGACATTTGAATGTGAAATTTAAAACTGAAACGAGCTTTTAATTTCTGAATATTTATTATAACATATTTAGATGTGAATGTGGGACGGTTACAGATCCGAAGTTGGCAGAAGTAGCGACTGGCGACACGGCATGGCGTTTTGCTTTATGCTCAATGAAGGGCTATGTCCTTCCTGCGAAAAATATTAAATATTACCACATCAATTTTACACACGTTGTGTATACATTGTGTACCTAGGCAAGTTACAATGTTGTGATAAATCTATGTTTCCATCACAGAAATAAATATAATGTAACATGTGTCGTGACCGCTGCATGCGAAAGAGCCTTTATGTTATGCTGGACTGGTGTGTATGTGATTGCAAAAATTGGATGTACGAAATTTATACATTTTAATGGTGTTTGGTAATGACGAAATTAATTATTTGAAAGTCACGTCTGGTAATTTATCACAACTTTGTAACTTTTCCAAGTTGTTTGAAACATAATTATGTAATGTGCTTACATTTCTGTGATTTGAATGTTGGTCACAATTCTAACAAAATACTAAGCCCAGCCAGATAATTTTAATAAATAACTAAATAAACCTACTAAAAACTAAGAAAATGTGCAAAGAAATATGAGTTCAGTAAAAGTTACGGTAAGCTTATTTATGTGCACGTTCACCACTATTTTTTAAGCTTGTCATTGCTACGTACAAAAAATATGCGACACGAGTTGCGTGCTTGAATATACTGTACTTTCTTTGGACTGGTTACTCCTTCGTTATAATATTTATTCCAACTTAGTACGTTCTGTTAAATAAATAACCCAACACATATCAATAACAAGAGGTAAACTACTACAGTTATTTCCCCCAGAGTTTTAACAGGTTTAAACACAGTCGCGGAAAAATATTAACTTTTATTACGTGTATGTGATATGTCGTTTGTAACATATATGTTAACAATGTAAAATAGTAACCATAAAAACTATCGTCAATACAGTCATTGTTAATGTGTCATAAAGCAGGCTTAAGATTATTATGCACATAGGCCTAAATTGTGAACATTCATACGAAATGGTTTATGAAATAAGGCAGAATTCTTTGAACAGCAGAAAACGGCAAACAAAGCATTTGGCAGTTAAAACATTGCAGTCATATGTCAGCGTTAATGTTTGCATGTAGCGGAAGGATACATAACCGGTTACCAAAAGTATAACTTTATTAGGATTTCAGAAAAGCGTGAAGTAAATGTGAACGACCTATGGCAGACAGTTGCACAATTCGTTTCCGTGATGTTACTCCGGCCCGTCCCGTGGACGAATGACTCACAGATGGAGGGAGGGTAAGCCGAGTATATCCCTTCCTCGTGTTTTACAACTTCATAACGTGCTCTACGTTGACCATGCTTCAACAGTGAAACTCCTCCCAGACTAGTCGTATTTTGTGCTGTTTGCCCCCCAAATTATGTTCCCGGTTCTCTCTTCAGTCAAACCTCATTTCTTACATGATGCTCCACAGCCTTCATGTACTATATAGTTAAACATAGCACTAGAGTTAGCATTAACTCCTACGATTTCGCCTTAAGCTTTCGTCTCAATGTTTAATTAAAGTACCCAAGTAACAACATACGTTGGCCCAACAGTTGGCATTTGATTGGAAAGGTTGGCAAAATGTTGGGTTAGAAAACATATATGAATACAACATTGGCCCAATGTAATATGCCAACCCAAAAATTTTAATCCAAGAATTTAAATGAGATATGTCAAAAAACATAAAGCACATCCTTACTACAACAAAAAATGTCACGACATAATGCAACAGAAATTTTTGAAAAATTTAAACCTGTTGACTAAATGTTGCACATAAAGTTGGTACACATACTATTGGTAATGTGTATGCGTATTTATGTTGGGCCAACATTGTAAAACCAACATTTTGTGCAAAGTTAGGGAATATATAATATTAATTAAAACAATTTTCCTTCTTGCACTTTATGAAAAGTAAATGTTTCTCAAGATAGTGCCAATTATTCCTTGAATTATGTGTAGTTGGTTTTACGTCGAGACAATGTTCGAAACCAAACAGTTGGCGATCGGTACTTTTATTTCAGTTGGGCCAACATTGTAACACTAACATATTTCCAACAAGGCTCAATAAAATTTTTGGAATAAAAAACCAATTTTTTATTGTTTCTTCAAAATCTAGGTTTTTAAATTCATAAATGTTTTTGTTTCAAATGTAATTTGATGGTCGAGGTAGGCTAAGTGTTGGCAATACGTTGATAGATATACTGTTAGTAATTGGTATTAATTTTTAAGTTGGGCCAACACTTTACAACCAACTCTTTAATATCGAAGTTAGGTAATTGTTCTTCTTAATGAAAACCATGCATATTTCCTGTATTCTGTGAGTTGTAAATGTTGTTCACAATACTGACCAATTTTCTATCAGATATGTTCAGTTGGTTATATGTTGGAACAATGTTGGGAACCAAATGGTTGGTGTTTGGTCATTTTTCTTTAGTTGGCCCAACGTTGTGTAACTAATATAATTTAAACAAAGCTCCATAAAAATTTTGGGAAAAGGAAAAAATTAACTCTCCATGTTTACTTAAACATTTGGTTTTTTAATACATAAACGAATATTGTATTTGAAATATATTTTGATAGTTATAGTTGCCTGATTGTTGGCAAAAGGTTGCTAAATATACAAAAACATTTGTCGGTTCAAACTTGGGTTAATATCTGGATCTGGTATTGGGCCAACTTTGGAAAACATTTATTGGTCCAACATCAAAATGTCACCCAGGGCAATGTTGACCCAATGTGTATTTTTGTGTTGGCTGCCAACTTAAATATGAAGCTCAAACTAATTTATTGGGGCACAACAACCCAGTACTGAATACTTGATGCAAGCAGCAAATGAATCATGTCTTGCATGCTACGATTTAGTATATCATTGGAAGTAGTTGGATCAAAGAGTAATCACACAGCAGACGCTACCTACGTCAACGGCCTCAATGGTCCCGATGCATTGGTCGTAATCAAACAGTAACGATACAACAGACACTCCACTCGACCACATGTGCTCAATAACAATAGACAACAGTGGGTACGCGTTCATGTGCCATTGACTTGGGCGAACATTCGTCAGCTTCGTTTGTAAGATATTTTAATTTATTTTGACTAATTAGTACATTTAGTATGGATTTATGTGGATTGAAAATATTGGTTGTGCTCTGCTCATAGCCAAAGAAATTGGGGGTTCTTTGCCCCATAAAAGAGAGCATTGCATAGGGGGGATTCACCCCCGCTTCCCCTAGGAGTCGGCCCCAATGCGCCTAACTCCATCGTGCACCAGGTGAACACAAGTTTACTTGTACACAAAATCGTGGGATCGAGTTCCTAGTAAGAAATGAGTAATGTGTTAGAGCTGTAATCACAATCCCATTCCTTAGTAAACCGAAGTATATAAAAGCTGGACTTCCTATCCGAAAACAATAACTTTTTAAATATATCTAAACATGTCGTAACTTGACCGCGATTGTTAAGGCATGCTCATGTTGCAAGAACAACGAGCTAGTGATGGTTGGACACCAACCCCAGGAAAGGCTCATGTAAATGGTGAATACATAACCAGGAAGACCTGCTGCTAGTCTTTCTGTGCTGGCTGTACAAAATGAGATGGAAACCTGTATTTAACATTCTTTGAGATTTCAAGTTCCTCTGAAAGCTACAAATGCACCAAGGTAGTGGGTACTATCCCGTGTAACAAAAAAAAAAAAAACTAGAAACTTGGAAATGCACGAGCAAATCAGGAATTATCAGATAATAAAAAACCACAAAATCATAAAATCCAAAAAATCTAAATAATTGAAACATGTGAATGTGAAAAACACAAAGCGTAACATCGCACTGTCAAAACTGACTATATATTTACGGACAGTTCAATGGAAGTGTACATTTAAAGTACACAAATACAATCCACATGGATGAGAAACGGAGCTGATTTCTGTAAATACAAAATACGGAATATCTCTGTACTTTCTATAGCTTCGGGTTTCGGGAACAAACAATGTCGAGTCCACACGAAGCTTTCTTCGCCACTTTAACCTGATCACTATTGTATCTACTGCTGTGAGCCTCACCAGGCATAAGGTTGCCAGGCCGAGCTTACTGCTAGAAGGATGTCAGCCATAGCGACAGTAGTTGTGGCAACAGTCGGGGAATGGTTTCCTAAACAAGGTCAGGTGGTAAGGTATAAATAGTGCGAGACTTGGAGGATAGAGGCCATATTTGTTCCTGCTGAAGCAGAGGGGCCACCTGAGACTTCAGCACCGAGAGGACCCCTAGCCTAGTGATCTGGGGTTCATCACCAAGGAAGAGCTGCTGTCGAGATGAGCCTGTGTATCCACCTTCATGCTAATGGGTAAATATCACCCCTGTTAGAGAATCTAGAGTATTATGAGACGGAGGCGAGTGAGGCATAAATCAATCACTTTTAGAGAAATATTAATATTCTCTTATTGGAGTCACAGTGTAGCCTATTGAATAAGTTAGATCTCTTGCAATAAACCAGTAATATAAAGTTTTGTTCACTGCTTAAGTGTATCATTATTGGCATCAATAAAACATGGTGTTTTGGATATAAATGCTTTTGCCATATTGGAATATGCTAACCACTAAAAGTTAATCCATGACCTATTAACTGAAGTGGGGTCACAGCATTTGGGGGAAGTGCCTCAAGCTTCCAATCATTCGCAAAGCCTAGCTTGTAAAGTTAAAATAAAGTCTTTATAAAGATATAAACTCAAATTGATATCCCCAGTAGAAATTGCAATACCAGTTCTAACAATAGTAGTAAACAAGGGTAACATTGACAGCCCAACAGTTCATTAAATAGCACAGAAAGTTTTGCATTGTACAATTCAGGGTGAGCATATTGTGGTCACTGAACAAGCACATGGTCAACCTTGCCATGACAGCAAAACACAACCGTATGGAGACATCCATTGTATTGCAGGACATAGCGAGTGTATGTGAGCTTCTGCTTTTAAAATTTTAATGAATCCCTTATAATGGAACAGCCATTCGGATCCGCATCGCTTTTGCAAATGCTATTCTCCACAGTAAATTGCATGTGCCAAGTAGAGAAAAATACACTCTCGACCAAAATGTATTCGGGCACCGATGAAGTTAGGTAATTCAGTACATCACTTGATTTGTGTGGCCGCCATATGCTGCAAGCCGGTGTATAACCAGTTGGCAAGGCAATGGCACGAGGCGCACAGCTATCAGACTTCGATAAGTGCATGATTGTGGGCTGCCATCTCAGTGCGCTGTCTAGCCAGGCGATTGCACGGAAGGTAAACTGGCCCCAAATCAATGTTCACATTCGTCCTGCATAAGTGGAAGTTCGTTGGGCATTGTGCGAATACTTCACATTCTAGGCGACCTCCAATCTTTACCGACAGAAATTGCAGAACCCTGAAACATGAATTTGTCAAAAACAGTGCACAACCCAAGGCTACCATCCGGCAGGAATTTCATGAAGTAACAGTAGTGCCGGTTTCCATTGAAACATTGCATATAGAGGCCCACTGACTTGGATATTTCGGAAGAGCAGCTGCACATAACCCTCTTTTATCATGACAAGCAATAAAGCTCGGCGACTCAGGTGGTGTTTGGACCATCGCATCAGTGGAAATCGGCTCTGCGTAGTGGTGAGTCGAGATTTACATTATTCTGGTCCAATGGACATGTATGGGTGTGGCGTCTACCCGGGAAATGGCTTCTACTGAAGTGTATAGTGCCAACTAGAAAATTCGGTGGTGGTGGAGTGATGGTGTGGGGCTGTTTCATGGCCTTCGGCATAGGACTGCTGGTGTTTGTCCATGGTAGCATGAACACAGAGGCCTATTGTAACGTACTGGATAGTGAAATGCTCCCAACTTTGTGGAATTTTTATAGAATGAACCCATGTTACTTCCAGGAGGACAACGCCAGGTGTCATGATTCAAGGGCTACTATGCAGTGGTATGCTGACAACAATGTTCGCCGATTGGACTGGCCTGCCCAGAGCCCCAACCTGAACCCTATATAACATCTTTGGGACGAATTGGATAGACAAGTGAAGGCTCGTCAGACATGGCAAAAATCCATTGCTCAACTCATGGAATAGTTGCAAGAGGAATGGGGCGTATCCCTGTGGAAATCCTGCAGTCACTCATAGAGAGCATACTAGACAGGCTGGCTGCTGTTATAGCTGCAAGAGGTGGCCCTACGAGATTTTAATGGTCTGCAATCACCAAGCAAACATTGTGGACAGGTGCCCAAATACTTTTTCGTCGATAGTCTATTTATTTTCTTACACAGTGTGTGCATGTTAGTTCATAAGTCTACACTGAATTATAGCACCCAAGCATATGAACACACAGAACACAGACATGAGTGAACAAGGAAAATCTGCTGCAAAAGGAATAAGAAAATTGGCTAAAATAATGTAATTTAATTTCAGCAAAGCTACGCACGCATTACTAGCACAAGCTAAAGAAAATGATAAGGCCAGCATATATATTGATAATGAGCACCCCTCATGTACACAACAGAATGAAGCACTAGATTATTCATTCCATTACCACCTGCAAAACATGTTACACAACATAGAAAACAAAAACACATATGAGGCAAGCACAAGTGGAGATCTTAGACCACCCCCTCTCAAAACCCTCCAAGCAATAGAACAATTCATAATTTAAATGCCTAACACTTATACTGACACCATAGAACACCATTATATTAATATAATGGACACCACAGCTCAAACTCAAGAATCTCCTAACACAACAAAGATCACTGTTAAACCACCAGAAAAAATTCCCACATTCACAGGTGAAAATAACGAAAATGTGGAGGAATTTTTGGAAATTTGCAATACCGCCAGCGAAATAAATGGCTGCACTGACATTGAAAATCATAAACTCCTAAAGTTTTACTTGCAAGGAACAACCAAAAGGGCTTACGAAAATGTTTATTACACAAATGCAGAGCACATTTCCTGGCAACAAACTGAAAATAAACTATTGCAAACATTTAAAAACTTAACACAAAGGAGAACTACAGACACATCCTACACACAAAGGAACAACAACCAGGCGAAAGTTGCCAGGCTCATATAGAAGATTTAAACTTCTACAAATACCAATGTGAACCAAAGTTGCTAGAGCCCGAATTCATCAAAATCATTTCGAACTCTTTCTCACCAACATTCGCCGACAAACTCGTACCTTTTAAGAACAACACAATTGAGCAAATTTTATACAACAGTAAAAAACATTGAGTTAGGGATATACTGGTGCAACCAGGTTATTGAATTAAACTCACTAATTTCAGAACACACCAAACTCCAAGAGGCAATTGCAATGTTGAATAAACTAATTCAAAAAGTCACAAACTCAGACAAACATACCACAAATTCACCGGGAAATGAGGGTAAAAAAACAAAATACATTCCAACACAAATACAGAAACTCCACCCAAAGAATAATAATAATTAGATCAGGTTAGTCCAGCCCACATCATTTGAAAGGATACAGAGTAACAAACACTACAGAAACCCAGCCAGCCAAGGTCATTATAAATATTCCAAACACAGTCAGGCAGGCCCCTTAAGGGCACAAAACAGATGTCATGTACATATACAGGGAGAAGTAAGTAGATCAAATTACAGATAAAGGCATGTCCACCTACAGAAATATAGAAACAAAAGTTGCAAAGGTTAATTGACACATGCAATGTTTTGTTCAAGAAATGGGTGCCACAACGATCATATGACAAAATAACACAATTTAACATCAAAAGTGAAATTTTTTCCAACCAACTCCATGAACAAAAACAAACAACAAAGGCATAAACAACAAAACATCATACAAAAGTGACACACCTGGTGTCCAGTTTTGGGAACAGAAATTCAGGTCAGGGAAACCCATCGACAAGACCAGAGGAATCGCAGGGACCTCCAGGTGACAACATACAAGGAGGACATACATGCTAAAGAGGTGAATGATGAGACTAAGCAATGTGAAGTCTGCAAAACCACAATGAGCGAAAGGACCGCACAGCCTTAATAGACCCATGCAGACAGACAGCAATGACATGGTGCACTATTTGTATACAGGACTCCACGCCGCCCATAGTACGTTGTTTCCTAATCAAACAACAGAACTCCACATGGACACTGGCAAATGTTATTGCAGGTTTAAACACAGGTTTGCGATTGGCCAAATCAGAATAAAGTTACAGCATGCAGGAAACAATAACAGTAAACAAACAGCCCAGATAGTAAACACCAACATGGAAAAGTGTGGCGATGATGAAAGGTGAGCACACAACCTGAGCCATGACGAGTTCCACAAACTGCATGGTTAAAAACACCGCACCTCATCATGCAAGGACAAGAGTCGCCAACAATTGATACAATCATCAACACTGTGCATCCTTGTCCGCATCCGCTGAAGAGAATAGAGGACACGTATTGATACAGAGTGCTCCAGGTCTTGCATAGCTACAACACTCATTACTAATAAACAATGTGTGCCAGTTACTAAAATATTCTCATTAATACGAGTTACCCAAGAAATCGAACCTCCTCAATTTAAAACTACTTTAAATGTGAGCATAATAGGGCACACATTTAAACAAGACTTTCTTTGATTGACAATTTGAACCTTGATATCATACTCTGAGAAAACTTCATAAATAAATATGACATTGTGCCGATCCTCAACAAAAAACATTACGTTCATTATAATATTTGATAAAAATAGATTATTAGAAGTCCCTTTCAACATCGCAACCATTAAGTAGCACACATGCCATACAATGGAATACTACATAAACAAAATCGAATGCATAGAAATGGGAATACTTTATGTAAAACTAGGAACCATCAAGAACAAACTATCCCACCAACAAAATCAAGCCCTACAAGAATCACTACTCACATATGAGGATAGGTTTGTGAGCTCTATAACAGAATTAACTGAACTGAAAAATTATGAAATTAAATTGGAACTAGCAACAGATAAGCTTGTACATATAAGACCTTACAGAATTAATCCTAAGGTTAAGGGAGTAAGTACTAACACAAATACAATAAATGGTGAATGGAGGAATAGTTATGCTATTTGAATCTCCATATACTGCATAGAGACTACTTATCAATAATGCCAAGGTACGATCAGATTTCTGACAGATTATAAATTACAAAATCAATATCTCAAAAAAGTCCAATATCTGGTAACATGCACCAAAGACATAAATAACACACTATAAAACTCCAAATACATCAGCTCCATTGATATGTTCAGCGGATTTTATGCTATACCAGTCAGAAAGGAGGACCACAAGAAACTCACATATTCTGTCGATGGGGTTGGACTTTACCAATATGCCTGTATGCCAATGGAGCTCGTAACCTCCTGTACTATTTTTTAAATTTTGTAGAAATCATGCTCGTTACTTTATGGTGGAATACACAGTAGCCTAAATCGACTGAATTTTTATAGTTGGAAATTGCTTCCAAGAACATGTGCAAAATATAAAAGGTAATGAATAGATTGCAAAAATTTAATGCTAAAATATAATATTAACAAAAAATCTCCTTCGCACAAGAAGAAATAAACATTCACAGGCATTGCATAACACCAACAGGCATTCGGACATACCCAGAAAAATTCGAAAACATCGAGAACATGATTCCACTCAATAACATTAAAAAACTATGGAAGTTCCTTGTCCTCGCATAATACCTGTGTAGATACATACAAAACTACACTGCAAAGCAGAACCCCTCATTTAACTTATTAAAGCTAACATCCCATTTAAATTGAAAAATAAATAACATGTAGCATTCAACAAACTAAAAGCAGCTATTCTTAACTCTCCAATTCTAGGAAATTTAACGAAAACCAACATTCTATTCTAGCCTGCGATGCATTGCAAATGGCAATAGGCCAGGTAATTATAACAGAAATTCCAGTTACAAAAGAGCAAGAATTTATAACATTTGTATCGAAAAAAAATGTTCTATTAACGGGGCACGCTGGTCAGCAGCAGAGAAAGAGAGAGAGAGCTAGGAGCAGTCAAGTCCTTTTTTTTAGATATTTCCAGCAATATTTATACGGAAAAATAGAACCATAGAAATGGATCACTCGTGCTTACAATGCCTCAAAACCATGGCAGAACACAATATTCGAATCCAAAAGAAGGCCATGTACTAGCATAATATGACTTCCAACCTAAAATAGTAAACGATAAATTAAATCTACTCACTGATGCAATGAGTAGGTAGCCCACCACAGCAAAGGCTGGCACCACTACCATCCAAATTAACAATACTTCATACAAAATTTAAAAAAAAAACTAAGCTGTATTCCATCTTATAAGGCACTAGCAGAAGCTCTATTCCAGAATACACAAATACACGAGGAAATTATGGAAACCATTGCAAGTTTTGTAACCAATAACTGGACAGATATAAATAACTCTATGAAAAATGAGCTCCAGTCAACTGAAAAAGCACATGAAGCGAATATGATAGTTAATGAGGAATAATTGCCACTACAGGTAATAGCCAAAATAATAACAACACTTTATCAAGTAAACATCGAAATTGCAATGGAAAACCCAGATAATAAAATCAAAGAAACTTGTGTGCACCCACTCCTCAATTGCAAAATTATTTTAAAACCACACAATAACACACAATACTATTTCCCTCATTTATCAATACAAACAGAATTACATTAAAATCGAAGATGACTCCCACTTACTCATAGCACAAATTACCAATAACACCTCACCAATTTTAGATGAGTACACGAACGACCCCCATTTACAAAAACTTAAGATTGAACTAAATATCCTGACAGGGCAGATGCAAAGAATCGGAGACTAGTGTGTCGATACGCCATAGCAGGCAATTGCGAAATTTACACTAAACTACACATGCCCACCGGCGAAAGAAACTAACAGTTGTACCTAAATACTACGTGAATGAAATTATCACTGCACACCATGATGCCCTTCTCTGTGGCAGACACTTCAAACAATATAAAACATTACAAAAGACCAAAAATGCATATTATTGGGACACAATTGACAAAGATATAATAAAACTATTTCAAAAACTGCCCCGTGAGTCAAAAGATAAACCCATCAAACCAGAAATGGGTCACATGAGTAATCTGCCGAACTAGGGCAGTAATCAGCAATGCAGCTTCATCCTTGGTGCTGCTAGGCTGGGAAAACACTCAGTCACGCATGATAAGGCAGGTAACTATTTGGTAGTTATTAGGGCCGCTGTTACACACAAATGAAAAGTAAAATAACATCAGGCCGACAGTAAAAATTACATTTAAAAAAAGCCCTAACACAAATGTAAAGTTGTCACTTTCCCGACGACGGCAAAAGAAGGAGACTACATACCATTTCAAGAGTGGGAACAACTATTAGAACATGTGGCTGCTAGATTGCACGAGAAAAAACGGAGAAGGCAGAAGTGGGCGCGCTCCGAAACATTCACGAGTATGGGCGATTTCGAAAAAAACGTTTTACAAAGATATGATAACAATATATTATTTTCACCAATTAACACAAACATATACCATAATAAAAGAATACTTCATGTTAGAAATAAAGTTTATATCACCCACACTTACATTTCTTAATATATTTATAACATGACAAAATGACATGTCGACTGGAAGAAAAGAAGAATAACAAACCATTTTTGTAACATAAATCCAGGTCGAGCCAATTACTGTTTAGTAAAAAGTATATTTTACTTTAAAAATCCAACAGAATATGTTAAATAATACAAATCAAGTAACAAATATGAACCTAACTGACAGGATGGTTGGCAAAATTAAAAACCCAAACACCATTAGGTTTTGAGAATACAAAGTGTTCAAGAACAATTATATAACAGTTTCAGAAATTAATTACACAAAGTGCGTAATATTAAAGGGACTCACATCATAATTCCATTAAAATTGAATATTATATCAATAATTGAAGGTAACAAAAGGAGAACATTAATGAAATTATTACGAACTGAGATTACAAAGTACAAAAATATAAATCACTACATGATGGCAGGGAGATTTGCCCCAAGCTAAACAACACAAAATAATTCCCAGAAAGGAAACACAAATTACAAATGGTAGAACACAGAAGCGAGTGCCACAAACGGCACACGGTTAACGTCGAAGGAGATTAATAAACCTGTATATTTTATTATTTGTGTGATAAATTTTATTTAAAAAAGATATGCTGTGATTTATTTTTAAAACATCTCCCCATTATATACTAACATATATGAAATATTTTTAATAAAAATACTCGCTTTTAAGAATTAAAAATAAATATTCCAATTTAAGTACTTTGCAGGAATGGTCAATGTCACCATTTGGTACAAGCCGATAGCAGGAATTGATCCCAAAAGTTTAAATATGAATGTACAATTCCAACTATATCACAGTTTTATTAATCAAGATACATATTTATACTTACATTTTCTTGTTACAAACTACGACAGTTCCTTAACACTGGCAAGTTCTTAAAACATAGAGTCACTAGACGACCAAACATTACCATTAATTAGTTTACAAATCACCCTAAATACCTATAATGTTGCAGAAACAAAGCAGAATAATGCCTGCATGATGGCAATAAATCACAAACAATAACTGCAACGTCGTGGAAGAAAAAAGATAGCAAACTTCCAAAAGCCGCTTACTTTCGCTTGCACTCTCATATCTATGCCAAATCATTTAATATCATGAATAATTCAGGATTGTAATTATTACACTCCTAAAGGTTAACACCTTAAAAGCCTATGGTCTCATGGCTTAAAAAAGCATTCTAAAATGGTAGGTTTCACAAGATTTGCATGCTCGCAAAAATTTAATTTCATTGAGTCAAGTTCATACCTCATCCAACTACCTGCCTTAAGCAATCCTCCTTATGAAATAGTGACACTAATTGATGTTTCTCAATATCAGGAATGTATAAATTACCATTTAACAGCCAATGACAGACATCGAATAACATTTAACAATATTTTACATTACCAAAGCGAGGTTCACACATGAACTCGCCATCTCAAGTTTTGCATGGTATTGCGTTTAATAACGAACTATTCCTTTTACACTAGGTACCAGAAAAAGGCGAGTTTGACGCAAAAATCATTCAAAATACAAAGGTAGCCTGCATTTACGTTTCTGAACGAAGTGGCAATCGAGAACATCGACCCAATAAAGTATCACGTTCATTAAAACCAGCACATGACTAATTAAAGCTGCATAAACTACTAAAACTGACAGCACGGCCACTAGTTATAATTAAAACTGTAGCCCTCCAAAGCGTGCCATCGTAGAAATAAATTACAAACACACATAAAAATCTGAATAATTATTAAAAGGCAAGAGGCAGGATTGCTTCATGCCGAACTGACACTCAAACAGGGAAGCAAATTAACAGCCAATGTTAAACGGATTAACTGATGAAACTACTGAATACTCATCAAAAACCGGAAACTTAAATATATAACTAAGCTATCAAGACCACTACTTTAAACACCTACCCCAGGAATCAAAGCCCCAGCTAACATGAATGCCCTTAAATAATGCACGGGTGCATTCTCCGCTCACCCATTTGCCTCTCCTCATCGTCGTGCCACACTTTCACTATAATAAATATTCAAGATTGAAAATTAATAACATCCACAATTTAGTTACTCTTGAATTCGGTGTGCTGCCCCCTGAACAAAATCATGGCTCAGAGTCATCGTACATTGACGGCTAAGATAAATTATGATAGTCGTCAGATGGGATGAATGGCCAGGCGATGATATGCCATGTTCCTGTCGAGGGCGAAGTCACCCATGGTTGGGAGAATCGGTGGCTGCTGGGCGATCGACGATTACAATGATGAAGGAGAGAATGAACCCGAGCTGGGACTACGAAAATATTTGCACTGGCCACTACCCTCCCTACTACATGTGATGTCGGCGAGCAAGGAGGCAGTGTGCGGAAAGAAAGGGGCAAGGTGAGCGGAACCGAATGGCCAGAAGCGAGCTAGTGCGGTGCCTCTGTCGAGTGTTCGTTATTAGAACTAGAAGTAGGGCAGGCGCACTGATTCAGTATCATATCCGATACTTCTTATGTGTTGAGAATAGAATCCATAATGGATGGTGCTCTCAGTGCAATGCATACTTTAAACACATAAACAAATATGGCTGTCACCTGGTCATATATAGGTGATATAAACATATGAAATCTAATATGGTAGTCGGACGAAGGTGAAATACAAACTATAAAACAAATGACAAAAAAACATGAAGGACTGCACCTAGCAAGATGGCCGCCGCCTCCCAACATGGCAGCCTCCAGTAGCATATATAAAGAAATGAAGAACAAAAAACAAATATGGTGGCCTCCAGTAACATTTAAACAAAAATGGCTGCTTCCAGTAGCATGTAAAACATTACAAACAAAAAAATTTAAATTGCGGAATGTGTAATGGTGAGGGGAGTGGAGCGAGGCATCAGTCGTCTGCTGGAGTCGAACAGAGTGAGTAATTGTTGCCTCATGGCGGGGGGGGGGGGGGGTGGATTGTCCAGAAATTTTAGTTTTTTAAATAAATTTAGTTATAAAATTTTTAGAGGGAAATTTTAAGGGAAAAAGGGAAATTTTGAGGGAAAATATGAAATTGTTAGGGAATATTGCCACCGACAAATATGGTGGCCTTCAGTAACATACATAAGGTTTTTTAGAAATAGTTTTTAAACAATTTTTAATAAAAAAATCTTAATGGGAAAAGGAAAATTTTGAGGCGAAACAGGGAAAGTTTTAGGAAAAATGGCAACTGGGAAAATTTTCTTTTTAATTTTTTAAAATATGATTATGTAAACAATATATTTTGAAAAGGATTTTTAAAATTTTTAAAACAATTATTAATTAGATATTTAATAAAACATTTCTTGTAAATTTTTTAACAATATTATGCATTTTAAAGGATTGTTTAGTTAAGTTATTCGAAAAAAAAATTTATATTTTTTATAATATTTTTGCATTAATTTTTGTTTTTAAGGTCAGGGGTAACCATGGTCAATGTCAAGGTCAAGGGTCAGAATTCAAGGTCGATATCAATGTCATCCACAATGGCGGGTGGGTAACATAACAACATGGTGTCCAGACGAATCCTATTCCTACTCCCCAATCCCTTACACCAGAGTCGGCTAAACCCTACTACTGGTCATGGTAAAGGTAGTCTGCATCTAATATTGTTATAGTAGTCTGTGATGTATTATGCTTGCTGATTTTATGTTTTTCTCGAATTTTTGTTTTCAGGTCATTCAAGTTCATGAGGTGAAGTTCGAGTTCGTATATATGTAATATGGTGGCAGTAGTCTGTAATTTTATATGCTTGCTGACTTTTTTTTCGAGTTTGCTTCAAGGTCATTTTAAGGGAATGCAGTCAAGGTCAGGGTCGTATGCATCTAATATGGTGGTAGTAGTATGTAATTTAATATCTTTGGTGATTTTTCTGTCTTTTTTTCCGAGTTTTTTGTTTTCGAGGTCATTCAAGGTCATGGGGTCACTGTCAAGTTCATGGATCAAGGGTCAAGGGACAAAGGTTAAAGTTCACTTACTAATGGGCACTGGTTTTCAAGATGGTGGACAGGTGATTTCTAGCAAGATGGTAGTTGCCTACCAATATTGTGGTCGCCTACCAAGAGGGTTGACTGGGTATGGCGAGGCGGTAAAGGCCAGCCGACTTACTTGTTTGGTGTTGGAAGGTGTGGGGGGAAACCTCGGGGAATTAAAATTTGTTTATCATTTTTTAATAATTTGTGTCAGTTTTTCACAATACATTTTTCAGAAATATTTAAATAAATTTAGTAATACATTTTTTATAATTTTAATTTTACATTTTTTGGGGATTTTTTTGGAATTTTTTAAAAATTTTCTGATTTTCACAGTAAAAGATTAAGGTCAATGATCATGGGTCAAGGCCGAAAGTCATCTGCATACAATATGGTAGCAAGATGGCTGACAACGAAGATAGCTGATGGTTATGTCTGACTCGGATCATGGATCCTTGTATCGGTTTTGCATACCCTATGCCTATAGAACCAATATGGCTGCCACTGCTCTGTCGGTCCTAAGAAAGCCCTCAAATTACTCAAATTGACTGAAAATCGGATTTCAACAGCTTCCTACTGCACATGAGGGGCTTATTTTTTAGGTGTTTTTAAGAAAAAATGGAAGCTTTTAAGGAAAAACGGGACTTTTAAGGGTATTAGAGTAGATTTTGAGGGGGGAAAAGGAAATTTTGAGGGAAAAAGATGGCGAACGGTGTCGTAACAACATGGCGGTGGCCAGCTCCTGCACTCCTGTCCCAGGTCTCATTGGCGGTCAATCCCCATTTCCCTACTATTGTGGTAGTGGAATTATTCTGCAGCATCATTACAAATATCTGGATGTTTTTTCACTTCTGCGATAGCCAGTTCTACGTCTAACACGTCTTCACATTCAGTTCCGCCATGTCGCTGCTGTGGCAAAATACTGCACGTGTGCACTGGTAGATTGACTCCAATGTAATAGAGGACTAAGGTTGCCTCTTGTTGCCGCTGCGGTGCCGCCACGTTCCTGTGGAGAACGGTGGCTAAAACTGCACGCTCACTGCACGCATGGTACGGCAGCGGCTCCAAAGCTAAGAGTGCACAAGCCAAGCCTTTGTGGAATGCATATGCGGTGTCGCACCGGCGCTGCGCGGACATTGTCCGCACGTGTGCACCGGGCCTTCAAAACGCATAGGGCCACACAATGTAGCACTTGTGATCAAATGCTGCAGACTGAACACACAGTTTTCACGCGCGCGTGAAGGCGTTTGTTATGGTTTAGCCAGGAGGAACACAGCTGGTTGTATTGAACACGCTCACGTCTCAACATGTACCCAGAATAGACGAGCGCCTCCACCTGCCAGCGCGTATTCAAGGAAGTTTTCTTCCATGCTGCGTGGGGCAATATCACCCAGTCGCTCATCATGTTTGACAAAGAGAAATTTATCTTTGAAACTAAAAAAAAAAAGGCTTTAGAAACTACCTACTAATTCATGGTAGCATAAAATAAATCAATGTGCTTATTACTGGTGAACACCGAATTTAAATGGAATACTGAAGTAGAGAGAGAGAGAGAGAGAGAGTCATGGTATATAAGATTAATACAACCACCCATGACAATATATATATATATATTTTTTTTTTTTCAGTTTTATTAAACAAAGTACAGGAAAACCATGTGTGTAATGTCAATTTCGCTGCTTTCTGTCAGGCTCCTGTGTGTACTTTATATGGTATTCTACATGTTGTGCTTAAACCGCAGTTATTGCCCGCTTGTCTATTTTAACTTCTCACCAGATAAACTACCGTGTGCCCCCCGCCGCGATATTAACACCCTTATGTTCTATCGCTAAGTGTAAATATATGAAGATAACTTACACAACTAAGCAGAGAGAGGGATAATCCTGCATCAGTGCTGTAAAAACCCTCCCGATAGTACTATTATAGGCTGTTCACGGTAAAGTGAGCACTTTTTAAGGCCCTTCCATTAGGCTTTAACCACTAATAAATATATCTTATTGTAGCATCAGGCGTTACCTTTTGAGGGTGGTGAAATGTATACACTGTTTTTATTCGCCATAAAGCAATGTTTATATTAAAAATCAGCAGGAAGATAGAAATAGGATGAAGGGAAAATTTTAGAAGGGTCTTAAAAATTGCTCACTTTACCCTGAACAGCCTATACTCATGCTTTAATAGAAAATGTTAGCGGAGAAAGATACGCGGGAACTGTGCATGCTCAAGATTATTTACCTTGGTTGGGGGGGGGGGGGGTTACGAAAGCAAGTAGAGGGGGCAGCGGAATTTCCTTTCATTATTTGGTACTGGTGTAACTATTGATGCAAACACATTACTCTAGTGAGGGTAACCCGCCCAGTTGACACAGGACAAGTTTTATACTTCAAAGAAACGAAGTTATTCCATAGCCGCCGTAGACCATGGTTTGGATTTCCCGACTGTTAACACATCTGTAAAATTACAGAATCATTGCTTAAAAAAAAACTGACTCGCCATAAATTTTACGCTACTATCTGTGAATTAATTAAACCTTTCTCTAAATTTGGTACTTAGATTTCTGTACTTCCAGTTAAAAAACAGAGATTACGAAATAATTTATATTTTTCGATGTATGTTTCACCGTGTATAAAAAAAGAAAAAAATAATACATAAGCCATGGAGCGAGATTTTAACACATATTAATATTTCGGGCTTCTTCGGGTTTACCACACATCTACGACTTTCTTTTAACACTGCAAGGAATAAAAATTTTATTTTATTTTGCAAGGGGACATCCTAAATTTTTTCCATTTCTAGTTATATTTTTGAGTTTTTTAATGGTTACTAAGTGAAACGATATTGGTGTCTCATTACAGTGCGCTCTTGAGAGGGATTGTCTAGAGGTTGCAGGGTGGGTGTGGCTGCTGAAGTGGCATGCGATAAAGCAGTGGCACAATCTCCTCATAGTGCAGTTGTGGATACAGTTCCTGGTAATAGACCCCGGCGTGGGTTCTGTAGAGCTGTTGAACTGCAGCAATTATGAACATTTGCAGCACCAGGAGCACCGTGCTGCTGGCTGTTGTTACCATGTTGCACGGTTTTTACTCATGAAATAATAGGCTGATTTTAATTCCTTATATTGGCGAGCTTAATACTTCTGGTATTTAAGCAAGGATCACACGATGCAAGATGAGTACCAATCTTGTGCGAGATGCCGACCTTGCATGAGAATTTCTTGCACAAGTTCTTGTGCAAGGCACATCTTGCACAAAATGAGGAGATAGAGAAGGTCTTATTTTTCTTGTGCAAGGCAATGCAAGTTGCGATCCTATTGGTCCTTGTATGCTAGTCATGTGATCTGTTGTAAACTCAACCATAGAGGAAAATAAAATCATAATCTGAGGTGTGTGAAGAGGAATACAGGGAAATGAAACGTTGTTGGAAAATAACTTTAAACTATGGCTTGAAGTTTAGACAGTTCACTGAGAATAAAATAATAACAATTATATATTGGAGGGATAGCTTCGAAACAAATACCTTGTTGAGGTAGGCAACTTCATATTTTGTATTATGATACCTTGGTTGTATGTTACTCACCAGGGCTATCAACTAATTTTGATGTGAGACAGTAGTAATCTTATTTATCTGCATGCGATCTTGTGCATGCAATTTAGTTGGCATTCTCGTAAGAAATGTTTCGTACGAAATATTGCACGAAATGTATCTTGCATTGTGTGATCCCTGCTTTACGGTCTCGATTCTGTTATCGCCCCATTTGTGAATTTCGATAGAAATCTTAGAGGGCCACAGTATGTCATGGATCATATATGGGCCATGATATTCAAAGATAAGAGCCTTTTTTCTCTTTCGACTCTTGACCCATATACACTGACCCATTTTAAGGCTATTGGCTGTAAATTTCGCATCGAGTATTTGCTTTTGTTTGTGTTATGATGTGATTAGGTTTATTTTTGCTTGTTTATGATTATGTTTTAGTAGCTCACACCACTTGTCCCTACATTCGGAGTATTCCTGCGAAATGACATGGGAGGGCTTTACAGCCTCCACACCATGGAGGAGGCAGAACGGGCTACATTTAGTGCTGTGGTTGATGGAATTATAGTTACAAATTGTGTAGCAGATGCATTAGTCCCAATCAGTGGGATATCATTAGCGCACACCGTCTGTTTTGTGAAAGTATTTTGTTAACATGTTCCTTAAGCCCATTACAAGCAGGATTGTACACCATAGTTTGTGTTTTTTTATTTGTATCTTCTTTAACATTTTTGTCATTCCAAAATCCCAAAATGGGTTTTCGCAGCGACTAACTTCTTCCAGGGCATCAATTTTTTTTGTATTTGGCATGTGAATGCTGAAGATCATGGCCAATATGGCCGATTCACTTTAACAATGTAGTATGCTTCAATTTAGTATTACCTCTCTTTTGTAAACTGAAAAAAATTTAACTCTAAAAGTTGATCTCCGAAATCTTCACTAGTTTAACCCTCGTTCTACAACTTTTGGCTTTATGAATACAAAAAAAATAAATAAACTAAAATAAATATTATGGTTACTCGCCATCATTTCTCTCATGTTGTAATTTAACTTAACTGTGGGTGAAATGTTTTTGTTGTTAAACAAATAGATAATTGGGATCCTGACATAACCTTAATTAAATAGTTAAATGTATTGATATTATTTAAGATTAAAAATAGCATAAAGAAAGTAATGTATTACACAACTATTAATTTTCGTGGAGTGTTGTTAAAGTTTGTGTATTCAGAGTTTATACCACCAGAACAACAATTGTGTTTTGTATACCTGAAATGTTTAAAATAATTTAATATTGGTTAAACCTTTGTTATTAATGACTATGTCAATTTGATTTACTATTGAACCATATTACTTTTGAACTTTCTGATTTCAATTGTAGTGCATGTGATGATGAGTAGCAGTTCGACCATGATGTTTAAACTTTTGTAGTAATGCACACTAACTGCATCTAAATCCATGGAGCTTCCTGTTTGTGGTGTCTTTGGGTGCTGGAATCACTGCAGCTCTTATATGCTGTGAGTGAGTTGGCCCAAATTACCGCCACAACTGCTCGATGTCCACCTCGACGACCCATGTATTGCAGCGGGCAGGGAAACTCTGGCACTTGAAGTACGCTCCTTCAATTATGGCGTTTCAGCACCTTCTCGAACATTGAAGCTGGTGATGATCAATCGACTTATCGAATGTAGCCCGCCTCTTTAAGTTATTCGATGGTTGAAACTATCTCGTTCCTGTGGGAGTAACTACCAAAACTTTCCGAAGCAAGCAGTAGCTGCAGTCTATCCACCAGCTCGTTCGTGTCGTCCCAGAATACATAGTTGATGGTCTTGCCATCGTCTATCTTCTTCAGACATTCGTCGCTTTTAATTTCTAGGCTGCTGAAGAGGTCTGCTAGAATGTCTAGAATGTCGATTTTTTTGTGATCTTGGTCATTATAAACACTGATCTAAGGATCGTTATTTTGGTAATGTGCATGAGTGAGTAACAGCAAAGTCTTGTATTCCACGAGGTCGAATTCAGTAAAGTCCCTGGGCTGCTTGCGAAATAGAAGTTCGTATAGTCCGGGTGTTCCACGTGTCGTGTAGTTACCAACTTGGATGCTCCCACCTGGTATAAACTCTATTTCATTAGCAACGAGGAACCATTTATCATTATGCCTCTATATGTGCAGTACGTCGTATCATTATTACGATATATGTACGATCATAGGTACGGCCAAACTAAAGCATTAGATTTCAGGGCTCTCTTCCGTACTTTCTTTTTGAGTGGCAAATCCGCATCCGAACCATCATCCTGATCTGACTCTATTTCATCATGCTTTTGCTTCTTCAATGGCTTAGCAGTATTGTTGAATTCAGTCTCAATTTCTATGGTGCTCCAGCGCTCTCCCTGAGTACATCGAAACAATGAGTAATGGGCTAAAAAATTTCTTTGTTTATATGGTTACATGAAATTTTAGCTCTCTTCACGAGCTAATAATTTGATCGCACAGACTGAATCGCCCGATGTAGTTCGCTGGCATTGTCCGCCATCATACTGAATAAAAATATACACTGTCGCACTCTTTTATAGGTTAAGTCATGAGTCTCCACCAAAATATTTTCGCTCTTGCCCAGACATTCGCTGCAAATATCCAATATGTCCCTGCGTAATTTTGAATATCTGTTCTCGTGGTGAAGCGGGAAATTTGAGGTATCGAATGTATATGTCATGCATCCTTCAATATTTTTCATATTCTCTTCATTTCGTGTAGATGCTACATTCAATCTGTCGATAATTTGCCTTTGAACACTCGTCATGTGCTCGTCCATAGCCACCATATTGCGGTCGATCTCCGTCTTCACAAACTACATCTTCGCTCCATGCTCGGACAGGTAGTTTCGAAAGAAGCGTTTTGTTCTGCCAATATACTGCGCAATTCCGAAATAATGTCACTACCAGTTTCGAGGGCGAAATGTATAGTAGCAGCATCCCCAGATCGTTCGGGTTCACCAATGTTTCGAATTATTCTTCTACCAGCAATACAGGTTCCATCATCTCCTGATACGAGACAACCGCCATCAGTTTCTTTATGATGGAGTATCTTGAGGCTACTCTGCCCGAAATTTGGTATGTTGTAAGTCATTATCGACGGCCGACGATGAACTGATCGAACCAACGCCTGCACCTTCTATTATACAGGGGCAAGTCCTTTACGATCGACAAAAATCTGTATTTCTCTTCCCAGTACAAATAACACATATGTTTGAAATCTGATAGCGTCGTGTCCGTATTTACATGATCGTCATAAACATGTCGCCAATTCGTGTCGTCCATGCGAAGTAGCACCAACATGTTTACGTTGTCACGAAGCCTCTGTTTTGGTATGCGCAAATAAGTCCGGCCGAGGAACACAGTTCAGGTTCGCATGCCGTCCCATGTTAAAGTATTCTTGAATACAAGCTTGTTTCTCGCAGGCAATGTTATTGAAGACATATATCGAGTTTCGCAGTGCTTCGTTCGGAGTACGACTTCTTCGTTATCACTGTATGGGAAATAACCCATGCCTTCCATGGTCTGCAGTACACATGCCACTCACCGGTATTTTCGTTGCTGGAGCGATTTTGAATATAGGTACACATTCTCGAACAGAAGTCTGTTCTCTTCTTTCAGCAGACTCAGTAGGACGCATACTTTCCCACAATATGATGGTCCCGCAATGAAGCACTTCAATGTATTTGAAAATAGGCTTCCATGCCACGATTCGTTGAAGATAGCTTTATCTTCAGCATGAATGCATATGGGTAGAGTAACATCTTGCTTGATAATACATATGTTACCACTACAATCTTCTGGAGCAGATGGAGCATATGGAGCTGATGGAACAGATGGAGCTGATGAAGCAGATGGAGCAAATTGGAGCACATTGAGCAGTTGGAGCAGGTGGAGCAAATGGAGCAGGTGCAGCCGATTGTAGTTGCAGAGAACAATTGCTACATGTTTTAGAACGTGTCTTTAATGCATCGCTCTGAGAAATCTGCCTCTGACAGATATCGAACTGATACTGCATTCTTGAGGTTTTCATTCTGCATGTCGTAATTTCCTGTCGTCGTAAATTCCACAGAGCTGTAAATTCTTAACCGCAGAAGCGACACAGCATTTGCCACATTGCATCTATACTGTTCCAAGTCTAGAATGATACTGAAACGATAATGTATAAAAGGAGCATGTTTTTACTGTCCTCGCTCAGTTCACCGCGATGTCTCGAAGATGTAAGACTATAGCTGGACGTGGGATCGTCGATACGCTGTTCAACAATCTACCATTCGATCTGCACATTCCCGGATACAGATTCTGCGGGCCAGGAACCAAGCTAGCTAAAAGGCTGTCATGCAACGAAACAGGCATAAATGTCCTGATGAGGCGTGCAAGCAGTATGACATCGCATATTCACAGCACAAGGATATGCAAGCCAGACACCACACAGACAAGATACTTGCACAGAAGGCGGACGAAATAAGAAAATCATCACATGCCGGGCTCGGAGAAAAAAATTGCAGGGTAAGGTGTTTCCAACATGATGAATGCCAAAGTGAAAATGGACACGGATGATAAGAGCAAAAGAAAGGCACAAGCGAAAAGAAAAGCAGTTTCAAAAATGATAAATGCCTGCAAGGCTAAGAAAATATCTACGGGCGAATTTTTCCATTACTGTTGCTTGCACTCGGGCCCTCGGAGGTCTAATCGGAGCTACGGGTGGTATCGTCCGAGTCATCAACACATCATCGAACGAACAGAAGCAGTTATCCAAGGCCCAAAGTCATAATGCGAATATGGAAACTATCGCCATGTGTAAAAAAAACGGCAAAGGCCCCTACCTAATGCCATACCCAGAAGGAGGAGGAGGTATGCAAAAGCGATGCAGCAGGATGAAACAATAATTAAAACACTACCGAAACGAGCACTCACGAATGTGGATTTGGAACTGTTTGCACGCAAATTGAAAACATCTCATTTTCGTGGATTGTGTATAAGAGGCGATCTGCCTGCTAAACCCAAGAGAGAAGAATGCGCCATAATTACTCTGGATACGACAGCAGAGCCCGGCACGCACTTGGCAGGCTACTTAAAAAAGTGTACAAACACGCAGATTGTTATAATAGCTTTGGGAATTTGCGTCCTCCGCCCGAATTTTGCAAGTATTTGAAATATGTAAAAATAACATACTGTTACGAAACGGAGGAGCTGCCTGACACATGGAACCGCGGACAGTTGTGCCTTCACTTCCTGGTTCGCTAGTACAAGTAATTG
The DNA here is from genome assembly GCA_029891345.1 of Dryococelus australis. Taxonomy (NCBI): domain Eukaryota; kingdom Metazoa; phylum Arthropoda; class Insecta; order Phasmatodea; family Phasmatidae; genus Dryococelus; species Dryococelus australis. The sequence goes on along the minus strand of CM056994.1, from coordinate 157,262,230 downwards.
TATAAAAGGGCTATACACTGTAAGTATGCCACCAGTCATGTCAATAATACTTACCTGGATGTATCGTAGCTCCGAGCTGCAGGTGGTAAATTTCTGCCACTCCACCTGGAGGGGGAATGGAGCATAGGCCTGGTCAATTTTCAAACTTGCAAAGCGATACCGAACACTAATTAAAAAAACTACAAGCTGAACCTCGTAAAAAGTGGTAATGTTTCCCATGAAGTTTCACTGCCCATAGGCTCTAATGAAATAGACGACATTGCAAGGTACATAGAAGATTCGCTGCCCTCCGACACAGAATTCGAACTACTTGGGAGTCCCAATTCTCTGAAGAGTGTTATTAGATGCAAAGAAGATATCGACATTACGAAACAGTATACTATCGGACCTATGCTGGGGTTCGAAGCCAGAGTGTACAAAGCTGGTAAAACACCCGTGCCATCGCAGCCAGCAAACATTTTGCCAGTCAATGTGATACGAATAACCTGCAATTTGGCGAGGGGCACATATCTCAACGCCAGGCCGAGTAATACACTGCACGAATTTTCTCCTGTGGTCCCTACAGTTTATAAACAGGTTGTGGCACCACAAAGTATCCTTTACATTCTGGTCGTCGCGAAGTGAGCACACCACAAGGTCGTGACAGTCGTCAACTGGCATGGAGAGTTGGTGAACTTTCGAAACGAACAAATCACCCTATGTCTACATTTCGGAAGATGGGTATAAGATTTTAGCCAACCAGAAGCTATACAAGAATGTGTAGTACAAAACCTACCATCAGTGCGTCACAGTTCTCCAAGGAGTTAACACGTGCTAGAGAGATTATCCTCAGCAGACTCGGCTACAAGGTCGATCGCCATGAAAAATTTTCTAAACTACGAAGAGCAACTTTTTTTGAAGACAGCATAACGAAGGTGGAAGTCATGCATACCAACCATTCCTGATCGGGTCGTACACACTAACATCGAAAATTTCGATAGCCATCCAACACCAAGAAATCTGCATTCTTCCTTGTCAATCTTTCCTGCGAATCACGAGGACTCTGACGAAAGAAGAAGGGGCCCAATCCAGCGTCCGCGAAAATAACGAGCAATGGAATTCATCACCTGATTGATCGCATCGCGTACTTTTTCAACGGTTCCGAGGTGGCCCTATCGCGAAATGCTGGTATAACCTCAACGATCAAAAATTATCTTTCGCTCATGCCGAATGAGCTGCCTGTAGTCAAGATAGCAGGCTGGGTAATCGAAGATGGCTACAGTGTTGCCAATTATGTTGAAGGCAGGTTCGAAGTATGTGTTTTGCTCTCCATGCTATTAGGATTTGACGAAGACTACAAACGAATTATCTTCCATTCGAAGCAGGAGCTGGTGACAATGCTCGCCAATGCGCATTTGGATGCTGTGTTTTATGTAGGAGAAAACCTGGAGGCAGTGGACTAGAGCCTACCGTCTAGCATCTAAAGCCTTCCTACCTGCCTGTGTGTGATGTCTCAATGCCTGTATGTGATTGATCAGCTGCAATTATGTGGCAACTCGGTGATTGGGTGGTCCGTGTCTGCACAATGTATACATGGTGTAATACGATTGGTTCAAAGTCAATATGTTGTCACAGGGTTTGCATATTGTCGTGGTGTGGGCAATCCATTGCTTTGGCGCTTGTGTGAATGCACCACCTCACATAAAAAGAGAAGGAGGTCGTTTAGACGAGGCACAGCTGCGCAACCAGGACACGAGCAGCGGACGTAACAACATTTGGGAATGTTATTAAACGCAACGTATATTTAAGGTCAGAGAGTGTCGAGCTTGGAGTCTTACCTCACCAAGTAGACGACTGGACAAGATGGACAAGCAGATGATGTTCGATCCACCGTGGTCGCAATAGCATTCAGCCTTCGGCAACTCTACGGGTAAAGGCGTTCCAGAAAGGTCATCGAATTGACACATTATAGCTAGTTACGTGGCCATAATATAACAGATAATATAAAAATGCAGCGATAAAGAGTTTCTTAAAGTAACATGTTCCCCCAGCGCAATATAATGTATTCACTTATAATATAGAGTGTTGTATTAATTTATATTGCAACAGCTAAATGATGTTTTAATTAAATGACGAAATGATTCAATTTAGTGTTCATCTCTGAGTTACGCCTAACCCCGATTTGTACATTTAAAGATAAACTATATAATAATCTACAACAGAATGGTATAAAATCATAACATTGGTGGAGGTGACTTACTTTTCCACCCTCTTAGCAGAGTGAGAATTTATTATAAAATTAAATTCCCCTTAAGTAATATTTTATATTTTGAAATATTTAATTGAGTTACAAAGAATAAATTGTTGCGAGGGATATGTAGAAAACACCTCCCCCAACTATCTTAGGCAATCCGCTCCCACTTACGCATAATAGATATTGCTATTTAATACCACTACAGGTAGATAATGAATATTGTAAGAAATATGCATAATATTTAAAACGTGGTTACCTTTCAGGATAAAGAGAAATAGTTAACCTAATAATTAAAACTTTTGTGCGGCGGAGGGACTAGTAAATGTAATAGAATAAGGTAAGCTGTAGTGTTTTACAAAATTAAATACTACCATTTGGATGATAATGTGAACTGAACTACGAAGTTACAATAATAAGGGAATATATATAATTATATAAAGTGAATTAGTGATATGCATTAACTTTTAAACTAATTTATGAAGATATTTTAATGGCAGGTAGCAGTTAAGCCAGCCATATGTTCAGTTCATGAGCAGTCCGAATGGAAGGCCCAGTGACAACACCGCAGTAACGTGGTATTTGCAATTCAGCAGTGTCCTGACAAAGTAGGCAGTCCCAAGTGCCAAGAGAGCACACCGGCGTGGACATGTGTCATGGCAGATACAGTGCAATAATTCATGCATTTCCCTTAGTCACATATCACCTTCGTTCATTACATCTGTAAGCATATCGGATACATTTAGATCGGAAAGCAGCCAGGCCTTGACGGAACAGTGATCTGGAATTTAGCCAATTCCGCGGTTCGATCTCACGCTAGAGACTTGACTCACCAGCCCGCAGAGGTGTACAGATTCTCGACTTGGCAGCGTAAGCGAGGTTATTGTGTGTAACGATAAGGATTTTAATAAGGAAATGAGTCATAGTGCACGAGTCACATCCATTTCACCTGTGAGCAGGCAAACTCACTTACACATGATAGATTGAAGTATCTTGCCCAGGATGTCAAATATAAATGCTTTGTTTTGCACACGACCATAAAACAAATTAAGCTTTTGTCGGGAAGCTGACCCGAAAATATAATGGTCTGCATTAATGCGCCATTTACCTGTAGAAGAAATCGAGACTGTATAAGGGCGTATGGGATTAGGCAGACTTTTGTACTCTGGGGTGCAATGAATATATGAGACAGTAATTGTGCGGTATATCACGACAGTACGACAGTGCTGCAAACTCCAACCTCCTTGGAAAAGCACTTGAAAGTAGAAACACTCCAGTGTACAAAGAACATTTTAAGTGATGAATAATCATAAACGGTTATAAGAAATTGAAGTAAGTTAGTAGAGTAATATATATTAAATATATAAACTAAAACATTATGAGTATATATGAATACCATTAAGCAATAACTGCAAATTACTAGCATAATGAATTAAAGTAGTCCTCCCTGCGTACACACAGAGAACATGAAGGTATAACATAAATCTAACATAGAAAAATAGAATTCCAGTAATAGAATAACGGAAGCATAATGTAATAAGAGAGAAATATTTCAAATTTGCATAAGTTTATATGTAGAAACAAGAACATTGCCTGGGGAAGCAATTAAGTAATTAAACAGATAATAAATACAAGACATATAGGATATATGCAAGAATGATTAAAAAAAAGTAGAAGTGCGACAAGTAGATATAATTAGCGAATTCAAGGGGTAAAATAGAAAAATGTCATACGTTTTTAATAAGGAAAATATTTTGATCATAATTATGATATATATTATATCAGGGTATAAGTATTTAAATAAATTTAACTGTCTGCATGCTTCAATTAAGAAATGTATAAGTATAATAGAAATTTCATGCTGCAAGAAATACAATTTAGTGTTAGAGCAAGTCAATTTTTTTATAAAATATTTAAATTCTAATAAAAAGTAAAATGATTCTACATTTATATGCATTTCATTAGAGAGAAAAATGAGTGAATTTCTTTACGGCATAAATCGTGCTATATATTTAAGTACTTTTAAATTGAACGAGAAAATCAGAATTTAAGTGAGTGCAACATATTTTTTCACTGTGGCAAACGAGCTGCACGAAAGCCATAGTAGAGGCCGTCCAAGACTGCAAGCAGCAGCGACCCACATATATGTTTATGGTTGCATCCGCACGACACTGCACCGGGGGGTTCCCATCAGCATATCTGCATTTCCAGCGTACAACGCGTGTTGACGCAGTACGTAACAGCGAGCCGCTGTGTTGATGTTATTACAAGCGTGTTTGGATACGTGCTGAAAAAATAAACACTGTTTGTTACAGTTAGGGTGACTGCTGAAAAGGCGTTTTATACACTTAATGCGAATTATGTTAATATGGATCGGGAAAAAATTGCCCAGGAGTTCTACGAATCTCGCGAGAGATTGGGAATGGGCCATTAAGGCGGTTTAGCCAGCCAACCAGATCAGTGTATTCTGCGCACAACCGCAGGAGATAAATTTCAGGCTCAATCGGGGATAAATCCCGAATGATAGTGAGAGCCTAAGAAAATATGTATATATATATATATATATATATAATATATATATATATATATATATATATATATATATATATATATATATATATATTCCTTCCTTCGTGTTGTCGAGGAGTCTACCACCGGACAGAATAGGGTGAAACGTGACAGATGAGAGGGCGTAAAAACTTTGCTGTGGGTCAACCCGAATCACACAGCATAGCACAACTGTTTCACAGGGGAACGTTGCATATTCCAGAACTTCTGAGGCTAGTAAAGTTATTGAATTTACCCTAAATACAATATTTTAGAGTGTCGCTTAAGTGTAGTCAAAGTTAAGTCGCAAGTAAAAACAGTCAGCAAAAAATTATAATTTGAGTAAATAATAAGGGGGAGAGACATTAAAATGCACATGTGTTAAAACCAATAAATCCATATTTGTGTTAATTAAAGTATTATAGAGTTAGTTAAATAAATGAAATTTAAGTATATTTGTCGCGCATTAGTTTTATATGTGAGAAATACTATAGAATAATTAAGCAAACTTAATTCAATATCAAATGTTAAATATTTGTTTTTAAAATTAATTAATTGGGTAGATAATAAAACTCGGATGCACGCAGGCCAGTTAAGGAGGTAGATCAGTCAATAAATGTAGCATTTAATAATGCAAAGAATTAATAGAAGTACCAGTTAATAATAATGTAGAATAATTAATATAGCAGGGCATTTACTAAAGGATATTGAAAAATAAAAGAGCACATCGTAACATTACGTCAGTTAATGGATACTGATCAGTTAATAATATAGAGCAGTAAATAAAAGAATATTTCAGAATAAATAGCAGATTATTATGGAGATAAGTTAATAAAAAAGTACACGTTATTAAAAATGCAGAGCACATAAAAGACAGTTAAGAAAATAGTAGTTATATAAGTAATTTAATACTATGATATAAGCACAAGATATTCAGATATTGTGAAAGTGTTTCAGAAAGGCCACTCACACAGCAGCACAGAGAACACAACGATGTCATGGAGAGACATCATGCGCTACATCACAGAACAGTGTGCCAATTGCAGCAGCAGAGTGACGTCAGATAATGTCACAGCGATGCACTAGAGCAGCACAGCGGGGTGCAACAAGCAGCACATGGTGCATGCTATGCCCTTATTTATTTCAGCATGAGGTAACTAATTCCAATTGCCACACCTCACAAACGTATTTCTACATGCACCGTTCCCGGACGGAACACAATAGCATGAAGAAAAATACACAAGAAACATATATATGACACACAAGCGCAAGTAACTTATTTACATAATATTGCTGCAATTTAAACAAGAATGTAAAGAATTTTAAACTTCAGAAAAACCAAACAAAGTGTTAGGAAATTAGTTAAAATCATTAATTGTGTACGAAAATAATTGTGTTGGCCATTTAAATTAACACAGTGTAAAGATAATTTAAAAAATATCAAGTAGGAGTATTCTCATTGCACAGTATTCATTTACTGTGAGTGCATTAGCAGCAAATATAATGACTTTAATTAATACATTTTATAGAAACAGTGTATTATATGAGCAAAAATGTATATACATTGTAATTTCAGGGTGTTATATTAATAACACAAATGAGCTTGTAAAAATACATTGTAAATAAAAAGTTATTTAATATTAGAGAATATTCACTCACAGAAAAAAAAATTATTGAGGTTATAAACAGAATATTTTGTACAACCATACAGTGACACTCTTTTCATATAAGGTTCAGGTTGCAAAGCTTACACAAGAATTAATACTTTTCAGTAATGTTTATATTACATAACTTTTAACATATAATTATATATTAAAATAAGATAAAATCTCTTCAATCCTTCTCAAAGTACCGAGACGTGATGGCGAATACGATTTGAAATAATTTGACTTTAACATTTGAGTAAACGTAAATAATTAGAATAAATTACGTTTAGATACGTCAATCCTTCTAATCCCAAATTAAAAATTTGCCACAAAATCTAAATGTCTAAATATGATTTTCCTTTTCAAATACGAAATGTCTAATTGTAAGTACACAAAGTTAATTGTTAGCAACATTTAAACAAATATTATAAATATTTTTCACTTTTATACACAATTAATACAATTGCAATGGGAGGAGCATTTAATAGTGTTCAATTATAAAAGTATTAACTCATAATGTAAAAATTGCCTGCGAATTTGAAAACTTTAAAATTTATTATTAAAATAAATTTTACAATGACCAAGTCACATCAAATATAGGTAGGATTACGACCTCGAGGGAGGCTGACACGTGCGGTACCGCCATCGTGGAGCCAGCCGCGGAAACTACAAGGAAGAATGTACACCCCTTACACAAAACAAGTCCACGGCCAGGAGCACGGCCAAGTATGTTCATTCCGCAGGATACGCAAAACAAGCAGTAGTAAATCAGACCCCAAGGCCGACTACACATTTCCATCATGGCACAGCCACAGTCAAGAGAGAAGGCAGGGCAGCCCCTTAACCCAGTTTTCCTTGCTTCGACATAAATCCCTTCCCGTTCACTCCTACTCTATTAAAGAGACTACTACCAACCTTATTCCTGCTGCCAAGAAGCAGACGAGGACATCCAGGAACGTTCTAGCTACAATGCCGCTTCATGGAACTGAGTACATTTCTAAATTAAACCACATTACAATCCACAAGATTAGGGCAGCTCTATTATCAGAAAAGGAGGGCACTGTTTTTGTGTGGGCAAGCCATTGCATTGTCGCTTGTTCGAACGCACCATCTCACATCAAAAGAAAGTGTGGTCGCAGAGGCGAGGTGCCGCCGCGCAAACCAGGACACGAGTATTGGAATTTGTAAAAAAACAGTTCGGATAATTATTTAACACAAGGTATATTTAAGGGCAGAACGTTGAACTCGGAGTCTTACCTCACCAAGCAGACGACGTTACTAGATAGACTAACAGATGGGGTTCGAGCTATCGTGATCGCAATAGCATTCAGCCTTCGGCAACTCTAAAGGTAAAGCTGTTCCAGAAGGGTCGTCGAATGGACACACTATAACTAGTTACGTGGCCATAATATAACAGATAATATAATAATGCAGATACAGAGAGTAGCTTAAGGGGACTATGTAGCTGCGAGTCCAAGGTCAAGAAGCGAGGGAGCGATACGGGCGACAGTAACCCTCACGCCTAGCTCCTCATCGCTCCTACGCGCAAGGCGTGCAGTGTTATCTTCGTAACGCGGTACTGTGCAAATTAGATCTGAACCTGTGGGTTTTTATTACACGCGATTAAAGACCACAGATTGTACTACGACTGTACCGTTCTATTTTTCTCTTGCCGCTTAAGGAAACTACATAGGCAAGCATTAAAAATGCTATATTTGACCTCTTTCGCGAATTTTTTTCTTCATCAATACAGTTCATATGATAAAAGTAAAACGATAGAGACATAAACAATATATTTTTTTAAATCCTTTCTCATAATAATTCGTTATTTCCAGATCTTTTATTTACCGAAATACGCGTTTACGTGTAAACAACAATTTCACAGAAAATGTTTCTGTACATAGTCCCCTTAAAGCAACGCGCTCCCCCGGCACAATACAAAGTATTCGATATAATGCAGTGTGTTGTATTAATATATTTTGTAACAGCCATATTATATTTTTAATTAAATGGCGAAATGATTTAATATAGTGTGCCCCTGATTTAATTTAGTGTGCCCCTCTGAGTTACGCACAACCCCAACTTGTACGTTGAAAGATAAACTTTATATAAAAACCTACAATATAATTTTATAAAACGTAATAATATGCGCATATTATAAGCAGTGGGGAGGTGAGCTGGAAGTCTTAATTTCACAATAGCTGCCGTGAAAAAGACATTGTCTTGGCTAGCTTCTTCATCCACGCATCTAAGTCTTTTTCTGCATCTGCGATGTCTTCGTGCACTTCCGAGCTAATGATACCTACGGCAGTGTCATTGACTTCTTCGGGAGTTATACCTCCAGTGCTGTCGACTTCTTCAGGCATGGCGCCGACAGCTCCATCGAGTTCTTCGGGTGCGTCATCTACGGCGGTGCAGCCATCGACTACTTCAGGCATGCCGCCGACAGCACCATCGACTTCTTCGGGTGGTACACCTGCAGCAGTAAAGCCATCGATGGCTTCGACAAGGCTTCATTGCTGCTACTGTGACTAGATATTTGCCTACTGCCATGGTGCGAGGAAGCGCGTAATAAATACTTATGTGAAGGGTCCTTCCTGTGTTATGCAACAATGTGTTAAATGCAAATGTCTGTTCAAATGAGGCGATAAGCTGAAGAGACATATCAAGAACTGTAAAGACATAGTTCGTTCACCTAAGAAACGTCTTGTACTAACTATTGGTGATACAACATAGAATGGATTCTACCTAAAAAAAAAAAAAATCAGCATTCAATGGCATTTTAAAAGATTATGTAATTGGAAATAACTTTGCTGGTACAAAAGATATATGTACATGCCTAGACAACGTGAAGCAAAGGATAATCAATCAATTAACTGGGAAGTCGAAGAATGCCCCATAAAGATTAATGTTTGGTTGCAGTGTACCTATGAAAATCCTCAAACTCTTGATGAAGGAATCAGCCCGCGGGCATTCAAGACTACTAATCAAGCATTGTACATTGTTGATAGCGTTCCGAGGGCTCTAAAGGTCTTGAAAGAAAAACTTCGTCGTGAAGAAGAATATATGGAAATGTGTCCTAGTGGAATGCTTGTTGATGTAGACTTTCTTGAACTGCATATAAGCAGATCATATTCGCTACAAGAACAGTGAGTTTATTGCTGGAAATGCCGTACATGAATGCGTGGAAACTATATAGAGATTCTGTTTTTATGCCTGTAGTCTGATGTACATTAAAAAAATATATGTTTTTATTGAATAAACGAAAGTGTTATAATTTCTCGTTAGTGTCGATGTACCTTCTCCTAGTATGCCTACTGTCCCTGATATAGAGAATATTAAGGTCTTCATTTTCAGATCTTTCACTACAAGCCGATACTGCAAGGGAGCTCAATAAAAAACATGATGAGTCAAATTATAATATTATTACTTAAATATTTGCTGTAAGAGCTTATTACTAAATGCTCATAAACAATGATTTGGTAACAGGGGTATATGTTGAAATGAAGAGTTCAAAAAATGAGAGTCGGTTAATATTGTAATACATTCTAAGCAGGTTGGATGCATCAGACTTGGAGCGAGGAGGGCATAGGTCGAGGCAGGCCTGACGAACAAGAGCGGTGTGGAAAGAGGTGTTGGCCAGCAGGCAGGAGGAACAGTGAGGGAGGTGGGGTGGTCGGCGCTTTTCATGACGTTTAAGGCAGGGGCAGCAGTGTATGGTTCATCAAGGGAAGGGGTCCAATGTAATACGTTCCTCGATTTGTATGAAGGTTTAGTTACTTTTCTCGGTTTTATAATAATTACTAGGATGTGGCTTGGGGGTGGGGGTGTTTATTAGGGTGGTGCGGTGAGTTCAGGGTTAACCTGGTATGTCCCTCGAATTTTTTATTATTTTTCTTGATTTTTTGTTTTCAAGGTCATTCAAGGTCATGGGGTCAAGGTCGAGGTCACCTGTATTCACTATGGTGGTTGCAGTTTGTAATTTCTGCATCCAATATGGTGGTGGTTGTCAGTTATGTATAATGCTTGTTGACTGGGTATTGGAGACAAATTTAATCGGTCTAGGGAGGTGAGGCGGGAAGCACAGGAAATTTAATTTTTTTAATGTTTAGGTCTTTGTTGTGTAAACATAGACGTTTCCTCTGAAGGTTACAGGTGACTACAACTTAAAATACTAGGGTTTTTCAACTCGGAATATCGCTTCGATTCGTAAATATAAATATGTAGCTCTGTTCAGGGCATGTAGTATTAAGTTCGTTGCTAGGCGGATTTTTTTCTATTTCTGTAATGGAGGGGGGGGGGGGTCTGTTTAATCTTACCTTACTATTTTTTTCATATATGTGTTTCTGTGTGTGTATGTTTGGCGTATGAGCTAGTGGCGAATGTACCTACATAATTTTTTTCTTATTTCTTAGTTTCACTTAATCACAAAGTATCTTTGGTTTCACCGGAACTAATAAATAATTTCACATTTTATATTTTTATACGAAAAAATAAACAAAGGTACTGTTCACATCAGACCTTTTTTAAAATGTGTAATAGAATTAATTTTCTAGCATTCGAAAGGGATTAACGTAGCTCTACTATTTCATGGTCTCCGCAATGCACTGGCTGCAATATACTCTAATTTTTTGCACTTTTGAAGTCATTCATTATTTGTCTTGTTGAGGTTGAAGGGTGGTGCATTAGAGTTGCATGTGCGTGTCTTTGCTTGAATTCGTATTATGGTATAATACTGCATGGCACACTATCATCTCAGGAATAAAACTGTGTTTTAGGTTGCGTAATTCATAAAGGCTGAATACTATTGACACCTGCTGGATTAGAGGTTATACATATACATACAAATGTTCGCATGCCACTTTTCATTCTGCTAAAGTCAAGTAGCGGGGTAGCAGGACTCTGGAGGGGGAGGGTGGTTTTTTTTCCCCGTGGATCTGATATATTTCTTAATGGAGGGAGCGCCCGGAAATGTATGAAAATACAGAAATTTTGTTTACTGAAGGTAACTGTTTTTTACGATTTTGTAGTTGTGGTGGGTGTACCTTTACTCTAGTGACTCCTCACGGTATATGATTTTTTTCCCCGCACAACTTACTGTACGTAAATTATTTGCATGTATAAAGAGTTTTATATGTGGGCACTGGGAGCTAGAAGTATCTTTGTTTGTGTAGTAACCATTATGATATTTTCTTACTGCCTGCATTAACTAACGTACGGATTTTAAACTTGGGTTGGTCAAACATATTTCAGCGTTGGGCCTGAAAATTTTTTTATCGTCGGTGGCGTGTATACTTCTGTATCCTTCTGCGAATGTTTATTCGTTGGTGGCTCTACAATTTTTTGTCGATGGGATGTATAATTCTGTACCTGTGCGGAGCATTTTTTCTGTATTTATTAATATTATTCATCAATGGTGGGGGGGGTATACTTCTGCAAATTTGGAAAAAATTTTTAGCATTAGTCCTGAAATTTGGTTTGTATTTTATCTTGTAAGGGGCTTCGAACAAAACACTTTTCATTGCGTCTGTATTATTGTGTGCCTGTGTGGGGATTTCTTTCTGTATTTATTAATATTTGGCATCGCTGTTTCTGTCATCGCTGGTCCATACTTAGCCCATCGTTTATCCTGAATATTTTTTCATTGCCGGTGATCTGTACACTTCTGCTTCTTAACACTGAATAACCTTATCTAGGATAATTTGCTTCTTTTCTAATGTTTTATAGTGTTCTACTTATACCTTTCGAGAGATGATAATTTATTTTCTTATTTCAGCAAACTTACTTTTAGCCTGTACGTGTATATACCTTATCATATTTATATAGAGGTATCCTTGGTGGTGCAGGGGTTTTCTGTACGTTATAAATATTGTGCGGTGGTTTTAACATCAAGATGTCCGGCCAGTATTGTACCGGGGATAGGCCTACCAGGTATTGAAATTGGTCCTACTGTTAGTGTGTCCTTACTTATTCTCGAATGGACTACAATTCCCCGGCGTGTTACATGATAAATGCATATGCAATCGCTGTGTGTTTGAAACATATATAAATGTATTCTAGAAGTTATGTTTCACGTGTGAAATATTCAAGCCTTGATAGCTGTCTTTGGAACATAGTTGTCTCTCCGGTGGCCGGCGGGTCGGGTGGCTGGCCTCTGCGGTTCGCACCTGTGCTTCTGGTCAGGTGTTCTGCGAAAAATGCCGACATTGCGAATACCTGCTGCCGTCCAAGTCTAGAGACGACAATTACGCCAGCCTGCCTTGAGTTGCACATACTTCCTTCGTTTTATAAATTCATTTACCATCGTGCACGTAATATATATGTTTGTGGCGGCCAGAGTCTCTCATTTACTTTACACTCTGCCTGCACTAACTTTGCCGACAGTGTGTTTTATTTACACCCATATATAGCTTTTTAAAATACTTTCCTTACCAAGAGTGTTATTTTTAACATTGATTTAAAACATATTTCATTACCAACATTGACTTAAGGTAAAAAATTAATTTGTTGCATACATTGCAATATTGTTCTGCATTATACAAAGCTTCTTCTCCGCGTCTGTATTACACACATGCAATGTGATTTTTTTCGTAATCTTTTGTTTACGTGTACTACGAATTATCATAAGCCCTGAGCCTCAGTGCTTGGGCATTGCATTACGCATAGAAATAGTTCATATTTTGTCCTCTGTAGCTTTGTGGCGTCTTTCTCTACCAGCTGCCTGCACAGCGGGTAGCCGCGATACCTGTGTAAGTCCACGGTGATCGTTCTGGCGGGGCACAGACTGCACATAGTCGACTCTTGGTTGTAAACGTACAAAGGTTATCAGGGAATTATGGCTTCTTCCAACACTTCGCCAATGTCTCCGTACGGGATATTTCCATCGTTCCTCCTTAGTTTGTGCATCTGTAGGTTGTATGACTGTTGTGTGGTGCGGTCGAGGTGCTTCCATTGACATGGTGGTAAAAACATAAAAACTTTGGTTTGCTCGTCGTCGTCGCTATAAGAGATAGCAATCTGCTTGATGATGTGCGAGTCCAGCGCGTGAAACCCTTAGATGCTACTAGGCACTTTTTACACAGACACTATAAATTTTTTTACATAATCATTTCACACTGTGTTCTGGGTTTGCTTCCTTTTTGACAGGTAGTGCTTGCCAGTAGACAACTTGCACGGGGTCTTCCACGGGGAGGATGGGAGTCGTCAGAACGTCTCCTGCAGGTATGGCTTGTGCGTAGAAACATTACAAAGGGGACGGGCGTCACAGACGAAGCATAAAATAATATCCTGTTTTTGAGGGCGGTGGAATGAGCAAGGGGTAGGATAGGATAATATAATATGTTGTTCGATTTTATTTTATTTTTTTCGCGGCTTTTGTTATCAAGTTTATTCATAGTTATAGGGTCAAAGTCAAAGTCGTCTGCATCCAATATGTTGGCAGTAGTTTGTAATGTAATATGCTTGACTTTTATGTATTTTTTCTCAAATTTTTGTTTTCCAGGTCATTCAAGGTCATGCGGTCGAGGAAAAGGTAGTCTGCAATCTAATATGGTGTTAGTAGTCTGTAATGTACTATGCTTGCTGACGTTATGTCTTATTTGCTAGAGTTTTTGTTTTCAAGTTCATTCAAGGTTACTGGAATCAAGGTTAAAGTAGTCTGCATCTAATATGGTGGTTGTAGTCTATAATAAATTATGTTTGCTGACATTTATGTATTTTCTTCAATTTTTATATTTAAGGTAATTCAAGTTCATGGGTTCAAGGTCAGGATCGTATGCATGTAATATGGCGGTAGTTGTCTGTAATGTAATATGCTCGGTGACTTTTATGCATTTTTCCTCGAGTTGTTATTTTGAAGGTCATTCAAACGTTATGGGGTCAATGTCTGAGTCATACGCCTATATGTTGGAAGTAGTGTGTAATGTAATATGCTTGCTGAATGTTATGTATTTTCTCGAGTTTTTGTTTTCAAGGTCATGGGTTAGGGGTCTCGAGTCAAAGGTCAAAGTTCAACTGCTAATGTGAACTGGCTTTCAAGATGGTTGACAGATAGTGTCTACCAATATGGTGGTTTCCTACATATCTGGCGGTCGCCTGCCAATATGATCGACTGTGTATGGGCGAAGGGGTTGAGCCAGCTGACTGATTTGTTCCGTGAGGGATTGTGTGAGGTACCTCGAGGAATGAAATTTTTAAAATTATTTTTTGTATCTTTTAAAATGATTTAATAAAAACTTTTCAGTAATTTTTTAATAATTTAAATAATAAAATTATACCAATTTTTAAATATTTTTTAATAATAAATTTGTTCGGATTTTTTGGAATTTTTTGAATTTTTCTGATTTTGAAAGTCAAAGGTCAAGGGCAGACTTCATGGTCAAGGTCGAAGTCATCTGCATACGATATGGAAGCAAGATGGCTGACAACCAAGATAGCTGATGATTCGGTCTGACTCCGATCCTGAATCCTTGTATCGATTTAGCATACCCTATGCCTATGAAACCAATATGGCTGCCACTGTTCCGTCAGATTTAAGGGAGCCCTCAAAATATTTAAATTATTGGAAAAAAGGATTCCAAGTACTTCCTACAGCACGTGAGGGGCTTCTACCATTTTTGGGGGCTTCTATCACTTGTGAGGGGAAAAGCAAGAATTTTTTAGGGGTTTAAAAAAGAGGGAAAATTTTAGGGAAATTGGGAATTTTTTGGGGAAAAAAACGTAAGTTGAAGGGTATTTGGATCGATTTTGAGAGAAAAAAGGGAAATTTTGTGGGGAAAATATGGCGGATGGTGACGTAACAACACGACGGTCGGCTCCTGCGCTCCTGTTCCAGGTGTCGTTCGCCGTCAATCCCAATTTCCTTACTACTGATCGCAGTAATAAACAAAGTGCATGGAATGATATCTGTCTTAGTGATGGCTTCGATGAAAAGGTCAATGAGAAAACCCACATTTGTGAGTAAATTGTTTATGTGCATAATATAAATGGTATGAATAAGAATTAAATATGAATATATCAAAATGTGATGTAAAAATGGAGCAAGCAAAGTTCACAACAATGTAGGTGTTGTAGACCACACATTTCACAACGATGCAAAAATCAATACAGTTTATTTACCTGATTGTAAATCTTTTTCTATGATAATGAGAGAAAACATGATGAACAATGTGTATATTGATACCAACATGTAACATTAAAGTAAACATAAAATACATACCAGTAAACGCAAATCATCTAACATTTGTCTTTCTGCAAGTTGCCAGGTTACAATTTACAGTTTTATAGAGTTAAGTAAATGACCACGTTACAAAGTTGTATGCACAAAACTATCGGTATGTAGAGTTAGAATTCAGTATTTAGCACGTTCAATTAAGTAGTGACCACTAAACACTAGCTACAAATACTAGTATACATCAGAACAAGTAATATGCAAATATGAGCAAGGTTTTGCGCACTTAAGTGATTACAACTACAGTTTACTAGACCGTTATATTCATATATAGTTACTATTGCATACCTTTAAAACAGTTGCTCGGGTATAGTAACAATTGTAAAGTTATAGTTAATCCATTGTATTTATATGATTTTTTACATAAAATAAGTATTTAAACATTGTAATATATTCAATAGTTTGCAATTTTTTACTTCTAAAGTGTCGCTATGAGCGATGGACAAATTAATTACATTGTTTCAGTTGAAACATACTAAACTAGTGACTCCGCCCGGCTTTGCCTGGGTACAATTTAGTTTTACAGCGATACACTAGTAAATAAATTGGAAAAAGACAATTACAATATGATATGATAATAAATCAATTTAACTACTACTACATATATAATACATACATACATGTCACGCCTGGCTCCCAAAGGGGTAGGCAGAGATTATGGACATGCATTTATCACGATCCTGACACACATACCTCCTTCGCTTTATCCACATTCATACATCTCTAATGTAACAATATTATATGATAGTGGTTTACAAAATTTCTTTCCATACAGAATTTACCGTTTTGCCTCCGACTGCCAGCACAAAAAGATTTCTGTTTGACGAGGCACGCGAAAGGGCTACGTATAGTTGTCCGTGTGAAAAACATGCTCCCTTCAAATCCGCTCCACCCACATTATTTATTTGACCCTGTGCCTTATTTATAGTCATAACAAAACTAAGTTTTATTGGAAATTGGATTCCATTTAAAATTAAAAGCCAAATTTGAGGGAATCATTTGTATTCTGTGTATTAAAACAGTTACTCCAGTACCGCAGCCAGTCCTTCAATTAGATAACTTTTAAAACTTTTTATTTCTAATCGAGTTCCATTGCATAATTTCGGTAGAGTTAAGTTTCTTCACTGTCGAATACTGTATCTATTGAGTAATAGACTTGTGTTTGCGCATTCAATTTTTCGAGCATTGATTCATTAATTTTTGCGACTTGTTCGTTAGTAGACGCTAATATCGCTCTTTTTTTAAACAAAGAGTGTCTTATTTTAAAGGTAGTGTATTTCGGGGTATACGTTTTTCACCGGTTGTTGGTAGTCGGCGACTAAAACACATATATCACTATTGAGAGAAATTTTTTCCATGATCAATTGGAAGAGCTTCATTTCCGACTTTCAGTAGCAGGTCAGCAAACATGCTGTTATTTTCTGAAGACATAAGTAATCTCATGATTGTATTCAGTGCTAGTTTTGTTAATTTGGGACAAAGATATGATCTTTTTAATGATGCATTTACTTCATCAGCTCTAGTTTCTCTCGCCACCACCGGCAATATTTGACAGAAATCTCCTGAGAATAAAACCATGCAACCACACATAGGTATATTTGTAGTTCTTAAATCACGCATGGTCCTCTCCGCATCTTTGACGGAGGTTTTACGCGACATAGTAGCCTCACCCCAAACTATAAATGAACAGTTCTGTATTAGTTAATGAAGTATTTCGTTGTTTTTGAATGTGGTATACGCTTGCACCATCATCAAAAACGTTCAGATGAAGATTAAATATCGCATGTGCAGTTCTTCCTCCTTTTAAAAGTGTTGCTGCTAGGCCAGATGATGCTACGGCAAGGGTAACATTACCGCTAGTCTAACTTTAGTGAGAAGCAAATTAATTAAGAAAGTTTTATCTGTGCCACCTGGAGCCTCGAGAAAAAGCATTTTGCCTTCTTTGTTTGTTATAGATAAGAGCAGGGCATAATAAACTTCAGTCTGATCGGAGTTCAGTCTTGGTTCTTTCTGTTTGAGGATTAGTAAAAGCCAAGATTGATCATACGAAGTCTCCATCATTAATTCAGCATTGCTAAGGTCTCAATTAGCGTTAACGGGTAAAGGAAGATCAAAATATGTAATGGATTTGCCTGCTAGAGTTTCTACTGTTTTATTTACTTCAATTAACGCTTCATCAAACACGTCAAATATGTTCTGGTTATAATTAAAATCTGATAAAAATCACGCCCTCAGTAGTCCATGTATTATATAGACACACATTCCCGATGAGTATTCCAAAGACTCAACAGGTCAATGATTTGGCAGAATGGTATAAGGATGGAAAATAAATATCTAAGCGATCCTGCTGAACTGCATAGTGCAACTTCCGACAGTGTGCTCTCCCAGCGAGTGTCGTCTTCTAGTAAACCCAAAGCTTTGCAAGCAGCTTGGAATGGTGTCGTAAATGACCTCCTTCCACAGTTTAGATGGTCAAAATAAGTGGTACTTTTAACCACGTGCAATTACATTCTTAAGTGAAATTACTCGCTATTATTGGGAACGATAACGTACACTCTACCAAGCAAATCTGTTTTTTTAACGCCTTTGTAGACCTCGACCGCCACACCTTGTTTCCTTCGTTGAAATCTCCTATTATTTTGATTCCGGGTATAATAGGCGTGTACTTCGCCATAAGTGAGCTTTTCAGCAAAGTCGTCCTCTGAGCACAATTTTAAACAATGCCGTTAATGTCGTGTCACGGGGTTACTTAAAATATCACTGACATCGTTTTCGATGAAGTAAACACGTTATCTATTTTCTAAATGGACCGCTAACTGTTGTAATGGTGTTTGTCAACACGTACAAGACGAGGTCCTTGTCTCAACTGCTTCCTGAATGTAGGTGTTTCAAGATGTAAAACAGCTGAGAGCCTCCCAACAATCTCAAAAAAGGGATTTGAGTTGGTTCCAGTAAAAAGTTGAGAAAATTATTCGTTGCCTTGGTTTCTGTATCAAAATATAACCATTTACATAGTTTTTCAGCAAAATTTTACAATTCATAAACGTTATATTAAAATATAGTTTTCCCACTGATTACATTTAGTATAAAAAAATATCAAAATAATTATGATTAGAACTTCCCCAAAATCTACATTTTTAGTAGATTATATCTCTTTCCGGCTATATGCAGGATACATATAATTATTTTGCTTTAAACCATACTCAACTAAAATGACAGCCAGCAACCCCCCCCCCTCGACCCTTTCAAATGTTGACGGAACAGCAGTTCTTGCCCAAGGGAAAACCCTGTGGTGTCTCCACGAATCTGGGCGAGACACTTGTATTTATATTTTATTTTAAATCATCTAGAACATTACAAAATTATCTTCACTCCGTCGATATCTGAAGTCGTGGAAGGGCACCCTGGTGGTACGTGACTGGCTGGCAGGCGTTACGTGGTGACGTACGAGGGAGGAGAATGTAGTCATTGTTTCGTGGGCGGCAGCAGCCCCGCGGCGCCCATACTTGCAGACCAACAGGCCCGCCCAGCGGACGTGAGGCGTGGAGCTCGTCAAACACACCCCCGTCGTAGCTAAGGTAAGCCAACCCAAACGGCCAACATTTTCTCAACTTCATATGGCACCGTCGGTTTTGACTTTCGTTCGATGTGCAGAGGTAACCGTCACATTCCTCCTCCCCTGAAGAGAAACCCACGAAGTCTGTATCGCACACGCGTCCAGAACACAAGGCGTAGACTGGCCAGGCCCTTACCCCAGGCTCCTTTCCACATGGGACACGGGTCACGTTGTTAGGAGCAACCATAAAACAGACAAGCACCAGGACTCACTTGACGAAGACGTACAACAAATCATAACTCTTTTTTAAATTAAACTTTGGGTAGGGTTGCTTAAAATTTTGAACCATTTTTCATTTTTGCATTTACATATAAAATCTCTAATTCTTCACTCATTAGATATATACACAGGTATACTTAGTAAATATTTATGACGCAGTACTTCACTCATTATATACAGGTTTACATTGAAATATTTATGACTTTACATATTCGTACATTTGCACCTATGTACTCATTTAACTTGACATATTTGTACATGTTTTACCTATGTACTCATTTAACTTTTAAGTAGAGTAGACTTGCTTACAAAACGACTCTCTCTCTCTCGTTTAAATTTTCCTTCGAACACACTGGAAAATTTTAATATCTTTATAAAAATACAATAATCTAAAGATCTTAGGATGTTTAATAAAACAGTTTTACATCCTTTAATGAAGACAGTGTGGATTTCACAAAAGGGAATGGTGGGGTCAGCCCTTTTATGTTGTGGGTACGTGATATTTTTTACATTGGGAGATAAGAATCTTTTCGTATTTGTTCGGAGAATGTGGATCTTCGATCAATACTGTCATAGGGGAAAGGAACCTCACTATCTGAAACGGCCCTCGCCATTTCACAGCCAACTTAGCACTAAAATAATAAATTTTTGAACTGACGTGATGAGCCTCTACTAAAATTAAATCACTGGGTTTCAAGGTTACATCTTTGTAAACTACGTTACTTTTTTGTTCCATTTTCTGCCGATACACAATTAAATTGCATGTCACATCCGCCCATATTTCTTCCAGTTTTTTTATTATACGCGTTTCGCAAACAATTACCGTGGAGTGACCACACATTTATTAAAGGGTTCAATCTCCGCCCCAAAACCACTTCAGCTGGTGCACTATGAATCAAATTATTGAAACACATAAACAAGAGGTATCATACGCCATGTGTGACGTTACGTATATGACTGAAAACTGCGTAAGGCAATCTTAATGTTGCAGTTAATACGTTCTACTAAATTTGCCTGTGGATGGTACGGGGCAGTTTTGAACGATTTTTACTCCCCATATAAAATTCAAATCTCTGAATTCTTGCGACGAAAAATACGTAGCGTTATCTGTTACTACATATACGGGTGCGCCGAAAACACTATACAACCGTTACATTGCAAACTTTAGAGATTTCAACTACCATTATAGTGCGTAGCGGGAAAAATAGACAAAATTTGCTGAAACTCTTTATTTTTACTAGAACATAGACAAAACCCGATGTACTCCGGGGCAAAGTACCCATGACGTCTAAATACACACGTTCCCACGGATACGTGGCTACCGTACCCTCATACAAGCCTTCTGGTTTTTGGTTCTTCGGTTTAATGTGTGGCACGCGTCACAACCCTTTACCCAGTTTTCAAGGTCGGTGCGAACTCCTGGCCACGTAAAACTTTCTAACGCGCGACAGATAGTTTTATCACGCACTACGTATCCTGCATAATAAGATTCGTGGTAATATTTGAACAACATCGCCCTCAAATTTTCAGGTACAAAACCTTGAAATTTTCCTGTCTCATCCATGCACCTAGAAAACCTTTATGGATATCATACGGCGAAGTACCATTCTTAATTTCAGACAAAATCTGCTTACTTTCCTGATCAGCAATTTTGTTATTCTTTAATGTCAGTAAACACACTTGGGAATTTTTGTAACGTATTCAGTTCTGAATCGTCTGTGTTTCCTATTACTGGCCTTGACAGCTGACTATCGACGCTCGCTGCACTCCCTACAGGAGCTCCATTTTTCACGTGCTCGTCGCCTTGCTCAAACTCTTCGGCGCAATACATGCGTGACAACGCGTCTGCTACCGAATTATTGACCCCGCGAATGTGTTACACATTAAATTTGAAACGGGCCATTCTTACCAGCCAACGTGCTAACCTGCCTGCAGGCTTTTGCGATTTTAATAACCATCTGAGCACTTGATTGTCCGTGTACAACGTGAACGGTGCGTGATCCAAATAATCTGCAAACTTTTCCATAGCCCAAATACAACATAAGCATTCTTTTTCATAAATAGTAAATTTACGTTCTTCTTGAGCCAATAATTTACTAGCATACGCTATCGGTACAAAATGGCCATCAATCTTTTGATTTAAACACGCTCCTATTGCTATAGAACTGGCATCGCAGTGCAAAAATAACTCATAGGAAAAATTCGGTAAAAGCAAAACGGGAGGATTTGATAACACATAGTTCAATTTTTTAACAGCATTTTCCTGGTTTTCGTTCCACTGAAAAGGCAATTTTTTCTTTCTAATTTATTTAACGGCTCTGCAAGATCGGAAAAATTCGGAATAAAGTTTCTATAAAATACTACCATACCTAAAAATATTTTCACTCCTCTTACATTTTTAGGCTGCGGGAAATTTGCGACTGATTTTACTTTTTCCAGATCGGTTCGCAAACTTCCTTCGGAAATTAGGAATCCCAAATAACGCACGTGTTGTTGTACCCAACTTATCTTTTCCGGATTCACCGTGAGTTCGGCGTTACGCAACGCGTCTAATACTAGCCGCAAGTATTGAAGATGTTCCTCTAACGTATTACTGTATATGAACACGTCATTTATGTATGTGAATACAAACTCATATAGATATTTTCCTAATATGTGAGTTAACACTCTAGACATACATTGGGGTCCGGAATTTACTCCCATCGGTAAACGTGTCCACTGGTAAAAACCCCACGGTGTACAAAACGTTAACGGTGACCTGCTGTTGGGATGTAGCTCACACTGTCAGAATGCCAAATTTAAATCCAAAATAGTGAAATACTTTGCCTTGTGCAAATGTTGAAATACCATTTCTATGACGGGTACCGGATAGGAATCTAAATGTAATTTTTTATTTATTTTACTGTAATCACAGATAATTCTAAACTGTCCCAGAGTTTTCTTAGAAATTAGAAAACACGGGCTTGCGTACGCACTTTTGGAACTTTCCACGATTCCCTGCTCTTAGAATTCTCTGATCAAATTTTTAAATATTTTAATATTGGGTGCGGACACACGATACGGCACGCACACTACAGGCCCATTGTCGTTTAGTATTAATTCTACTGGAATATCTTTACAATGCCCTAACTTTGACGTAAGTACATCTTTATATTCAATTTTAAGCTGTTCTGACGCTTTCGTTGCCTCTTCAGAATGCTGAAGCAACTGAATTGTACGGAAATGAGAATGCTTTACTTGCAAATTTACTACCGTTTTGGGGGAAAAAAACTAAATTGTAATTCCTTCTTTGCTACCTCAACGCATGCGAGCGTACTACCCAAGAAATCGATACCTAAAATCACGTCATATGACAAATGTTCAAAAATATGGGACGCTACTTTCCATGAAAAATGTTCTATTTTCACTTTCATCACAGCTATTATGTTTGACGTTATCAAACCTCCGTCGGCTAAGGGAAATACCACTGACTCTACCCATTTTAACTGCACAGCTCCAAGCGGCATGATTTTGTTCAAGGTCTCTTGCCTTATGAGTGTCACTGAAGCACCCGAGCCAACCAAGCCTGTCATCGTCAAGTTTGCAATCACAAGCTGCGCGTACAGTAACACAATTTTTGTTTCGTAGATTTGTGTTTGTGACGGCCCCTATTCCTGCAGGTTTTTCCTTAAACGGACAGTTGAATTTAAAATGCCCAGGATTACCGCATCTGAAACAAATAATATATTTTACAGTTTTACGACCTTCAAACATAGCAACACTTTCTGAATTTACTTTAATGTCTGACTGGCTCCCGTTTTCAAGCGGCTTTTCCTTCCCGTCACTATCCGTTTTCTCATACACATTTTCCCGCCAGATTATTATTGGTAAAACAAAGTTGACATTTTTGTTTTAACTTTTCCTGCACGGAATTTTCTTCGCCTTTTTGCGTTTTATAAAAACATTTTGCCGTCTGATGATTAGTACGAGAACAGATTTGGCATTGCCATTTAGATGTTACAACTTAAGGCTCTCTTTGCTTACAATCACCAATAGTTAATTCCATTTAAACTACTAAAACTTATAATTTATTTAACGTTTTCGGCTTTGAAGAAAATGTAAAATATTTACTATTTTCCTGCAACATATTCAAAAACAGTATTTCCACCAAATCAGCTCCCACACACGACAAACCTACCACTTCTACCCATCTAATAGTCTTACTGACGAACTGCTGCATTTACTTATTGGGAATTTGAAATCTTTCCAACATTTTCATACGTTGTTGCGCGATAGCTACTGATGAACTCGTCTGTCTCAACATTGCCTGACTAAACTCACTAAATGGCATACGTTCATAGATCGCCTGCCCCACTACATTTTGCAAAGGCTCTGACACTTTGAACATTATAGCGGCATATAAAAGCACGATTTCACAAATATGTAAATACGCGATTCTAGCCATTTGCACCAAAAGATTTACAGCTGACTTTATATTCTGGCGGTGAAGTACCTCTATATTTTCCACCAAGTGAGGTGGCAAATATTTGAGACTTTTAAAGACGCTAACTGCGTTGGACCACACCCGCTTGTTTAGTAGCTAAGTCGCCTTTCCTCACCAGCTCTCTCATATACTGTCGGAGGGTATCTACTCCATCGTCCCGACTGAACGACACACCTGCGTCGACCAAATTATTCTGGAGGGCGTCTTTCCTGAGTCACTGTATCCACTATGTGCGGATACCTGTAGAAGTTATTTTGTGGATGAGTTTATGCACCGCTACTAATAAAAGTCACTCTCACGACCAGTGGAACAAACCGAAGGGAGCTCATACTATTTCGTAACTTTACAAAATTCCGTACCTGATTTTCCCCTGCATTGAGGAAGTAGAGTGGCGCAGATTTTTCTATTATGTATGTGACGGTGTTTGCCAACATATACAAGACGAGGTCCTTGTCTCAACTGCTTCCTGAATGTAGGTGTTTTAAGCTGGAAAACAGCTCAGAGCCCCCCAATGATGTCAAAAAAGGGATTTCGGTTGATTCCAGTGAAAAGGTTTGAAAATTATTCGTTGCCTTGGTTTTCATATCAAAATATAACTATTTACATAGTTTTTCCGCAACATTTTACAATCAATAAACGTAATATAAAAATATAGTTTTGCCACTGATTACATTTAGTATAAAAAAGGTATCAAAAATTATTCTGTTCAAAACTTCCCCCAAAATCTACATTTTTACAGCTATAGGCAGGTTACATATTTTACTTTTTTTGCTTTAAACCATACTTAACTAAAATGGCAGAATCCCCCCTCCCCCTTCACCTCCTTTAAATGTTGACGGAACAGCAGTTCCTGCCCAAGTGAAAACCCTGTGCTGTCTCCACGAATCTGGCGAGACACATACCATTTATATTTTATTTGAAATCATCGAGAACATTACAAAATTATCTCCACTCCATCGATATCCAGAAGTGCTGGAAGGGCACCCTCGTGGTACGTGACTAGCTGGAAGGCGTCACGTAGTCTAGGTATATATTTGATCAGGTCAAATTTTGTTTTTCAGCCATAACAGAATGTGGACGTGCAGTAGACCATGTTTATGTTATTCGACAGTATGCATGTAGCATCGAGATGATCCAAATATTTGGGCTTTGATTATTATGAACAATATTTTTTAAATTTTCAATTGAAACACTCAGTTTACTACGTCGTATATATCTTGAGGTGTTGCAGTGTGATGAATATTTTTCTAAATTTCAGGGCAGTTAGGATTACATGTGAACGTTATTAATAGGTCTCGTTTGTCATAGTTTCTAACGTAGGTCATGGCATCTTGGTTTTTTTTTGTGTAAATACATAGGTCCACCTATGAATGATGACAACAGTATCATTAAATGACCTATTTCATCACCATGTTCATTTCCCCAAAAAGCATCTAGCAAACGAACGTAATTTTCAGGGCGTAAATTTGTTTCGTTATAGCGAATGTAGGATATTCGTTATGATTCAATTTAAGCGTACTGATCAACTAAATACTGGTTCGTTAACATGCCAAATCTGAGTATTATATTCAATAAATTTTCCCTTACCATTATACGATTGTCTTTATAGTTCATAGATGAAACTGTTTTGCGTAACTGTTCCCCGGTATTCGGGTCGACTTGAAAAATATTTATTGAATATCTATCTTCACCTATATAAAATTTTAAAAGATACTGTAAAGCATCGTATGATTGGTGAATTTCTGATATTCTTTGCAGAGTATTGTTAAATAGTTAAGCCAAATTCTACCTAACTCGTTGAAGCGGCGTTGTAGTGGCCATGATTTTCACCATCAGTTAACTTATCGGCGTGGAAATCTGGCACCTTTATTGAATCCCACTCAACTGAGGTTTTAAAAAATTAATATAATTATTATGGGTGTTAACATGTCTTGCAACGGTCTGATCTATGCATTGTCTAGAGATTGTCGAGCGATAGAACATCGAGAAGAAGGTTGTGTTTCAGTATCTGCAATAAAATATATCTGCAGGAATTCGTGGTCATCAGGCCGAAATGGAAAGGGGCTTGTGGCCAAATGATATACCTGCCCCTGTACCTTAAATGTTAGCATCTGAAATGAGTTGACATAGAGAAGTATGTGATTTAAAAATTATTTACTTTTGGGATGGACACCAGTTAGAAGCAAATGTTTATGTTCTGGAGGTTCACAGATATCAACTACATTTTTTTTTTCCTGTAAGCAACACATTTCTTTTGATTCGTCTTTCCATTTTAGGTCAGATCAACGTGGACAGACAACGGTCGTTCTGTAATAGATCAGCAAATACTAATTTTTATGTCTACCACGACTGATATGCAAATGAACCATTTGTGGTTTGGAACTGTCTGACATTTAATTTTACTTATTATTTATGATCTTTATTTTAATTTTAACCCTCTTGAACACTTTTTATAATTTTGATATTTATTTCATAATTTTTCATGTGTGAGTTAATTTAGGAACCACCATTAATTTTCTATAAATTTTGTTACTCTAGGTTAAGAGAGTATCTTATTGTGAGTAATAGAGACTTAACTATGTTATGTTAATTGTTTGTCAACTGTAAATTTTTATGTTTCAGAACTTTTAATTTTAATTTTTAGTGTAATTTATTTTCTCTTGTTTTAAATTTTAACTAATTTTCATGGATTGGTCTTACTTGTATTTGTGTGACCGGATATAGCAGAGCTCATGTTAGAAGGACGTTAGGAAGTAGCCATGAGTTAAGGGGCTTCTGGGTACGGACCTATTAGTCATGGACGGTTTTTATCGCCGGGATTTTTATGAGATAATATACCCGGCATTAATATAAAAGTCGTAGTTTATTTTGGTACTAGAAGTGAGTTTAATTATTGGCTAACCAAGTAAGCTTGAGAAGAGGGCTTGTGTTACGCGTTACAGCTACATTTTATTAGCGGAAGCTGACGATGACAGCGAGCAGCACGACGCCGAGGCGCCATAATGTCAGCATATGCGACAGTATGCTAATTAAGGTGACACTACCCCGTTTTTACAACTTTTATCAATTGAGCTCAGCATACGTAAGTTTAACTGAAGGGCGCACTTTCAATACACGTCACAGTAATTCAGTTCATTTGGGCTCTAATGTAATCTGATTTCTAACAAACGCCTTTTCAGAAGGTTTTTATTTTTCAGCTTTAATTTTTTTTTGAGTAATTATTTTTGTTCGAATGGTGGTAGTATTTTAATTTTATTACCTACTTGCAGACTAGAGTTTAATTTCTTATTTATTTTTTCCTTCTTAAAGATTTTTACACGATTAATTTTAATTTTTTTTAATTTAGTTAATAATTTTTTAACAGCAGTTATTTCTTTTTCTTTCTATGTTCACTGATATAGATTTTTTCATAATTAAAAGAGTTACATTTTATGAGTTGTTAATATATTTCAAGTTACAGAGTTTGTGTATTTTGAGTGCTAGTGCCTTACATGTATGTATCTAGATTTTCTGAGACTACAGAAGCAGGATTGGAGTGTAAGTACATTAGTAAGTGCTATACACACCCTTAAACCCCCTGAATTCACACACATGCAGTCCCAGTCTAGTCTGCTTTTCTCACACATCCAACATGAATAATTGCATACCATATCTAAGAATTCCTGAATTTTTTTCCTAATTTCACTATAATGGCGCCCATTCGTGGTGCTTTTAAGTGTTAACTTTAATTTATTCCCATATTTTCCCAAATGCACAACAGTGGCGCAACAACGTGAGGGCTTCGTTAAACGTGACAGTTTATCATGGACACTAACATCAGCAACACACACTTCTAATTCTACGAAAGCATAAACAAGGAAGACAGTACAGTACACGATACAAGTGCAGGTGGTAGCAGACAACCCACAACACTTACACCTGAAAATGTCTCAACCACATCACAGCCACCTTTGGCTATTTCAAGAAGTTTGCAAGACCTGTATGAGCTCACGTCACTACAGTTTGAACAGTTAAAGGTTGATAATGTACAATTAAAACATGACATACGACAGTTTCAGGCTGACACTCGGCAATTTCAGGCTGACACTCAGAGGATTTTTTCCGATTTAAGAGCTGACACTCAACAGACGATAGCTGACAATCAGAGATAGTTTGCAGAATCAAAGGCTGTTTTCCATGATAACACAGAGCAAATCATAGCTGATTGTCAGGGGTTAAACAGGATTTAAATAACTTGAGAAAAGCTATTGATAGCCATCTACAGTGCACAAGAGAGGCAAAAAACTCCAGAAACTAGCACAGAAGAAATATAAACCCCAAATGTCCCAGACACAGATGTCACTTAATCACATCAATAATCGGACGTCGTACAAGGAGAAAACGATGAAAATGATGCAGACACATCAACACCTACAGATTCACTTGAACACAACAGCAGTACATTATTGGAACAAGTGACTGGAGCAGTCGTGGTATGGAACTACGATGAAGTGATCGAAGAAAGTCATGTTTCCAAACACAATCAACATTCTGTCAAAACTGTACAATGACACGTCTGAAACTACCACACACAACTGCACACACCCCATACAAACCGAGAGTGTTTCAAAAACGCCAATCAAGAGGCAGACATCGAGATGTCGCCGACGTGAAAGCAAAGAGAAAAATATTTTCTACATTTCTTTCTCCAAGGTCAAGTACAAGGAAATCTAAAAAGCATTTTTAACACAAGGGGAAAAAAAAAAAAACACACACACACACAAGACTGGAGAAAAGAGGAGACAAGAAAAGGAAGAAACATTTCGAGGGACGCACCTCAGAAATCTAAATTTTTCAAAATTTTGTTTTGAAACAGAACTAAGCCGCAGGGCGACGTATGCAGACGCAAAGAGTTTTTGACACTGTAGGGACATATAACCAAGTGTGGAAGAATGCTCCGACGCCACGCAAGATGCCAAATGTTTGTTGTAGGCAATAACACAGGTTTAGAGTCTTACAAAATTGTATGAAGTTTATCTTGAGTAAGACTGTCGCGAGCAAGTTGCTACCTAGACTGTTGCAAGCTGATACACATTTTAAAGAGCACAGTACGCTGATTACTCAAGAAGAACTTTTGGATTTTGTAAAAAGGAAATTGTATTTTCAGCAGAATAGAGGAGAAGTCTCGAGTGAATAAGTTTAACGTGGGTGATTAAGTGCTGAAGAAAACAAGTCACTTAAGTTCCGCTGCAGAGCAAGTAACCAAGAAACTATATATTGTTTTCTCAACGGATCTTTTCGAGTGACTGAAGTTGTTCAGGAGAACTGCTACATTTTGTTTACTTTGGATGGCGAGTTTTTAGGGCGATAGCATATTACCCAACTTAAACAGTTTAAAGTTCCGTTGGCTAATAATTACATTTTATGCAGAATTTTATTTTTGGAATTTTAATGTGTGAAGTGCAAAGTTTTCTTCTTTGAAGAGAGAAATATACTGTATGCTTTACAAGGATTTATGCGACGGATAGCATCATTTAAAAGGTATAATGGGTTGCAGCCTAGATGCTAATATACTGTGAATTATTGTGATGACTTAATATAATTATGGTTATTATTTATTGAGTTATGGTTTCTTCTGAAGTTATTGCCAGATATGATTTATATATTTGTGTGTGTGGGATCAGTTTATTACCCCTACACATCTTCATGTCGTTTATTCAGTAAGGTATTCTTTATTTGTGAGCTAAAGGACCTGAAAGTGTCCTAACACGCCGTTTGTGCATCCTACCGGAGTATTAATTGCTACTTCGAAAAATTGTTTTGTAAACACGCCACACATTTATAGATGATTACATTTTGTTTTGTCGTTATTGTGAGACAGAGCACGAGTCACCAGGTTACATGCACGCCCTAACATGTTGATTTACATAAATATTGTTTACACTGGAAAGTTTGCCACTCACCTGCTCAAACACTTACCTAGTATGAGTATATCCTTATATTTATTATATTTATTTTGTGGAAGAAAAATTAGAGGGAGGTATTTTTTTTTATTTCATGAGTGATATTTTTCTTTTTGGGTATAGTTATCTTCCAGAAATGCGAAGTGCTTTGAAACCTAATTGACTTATTCACTTTTCACTTTAATATATTTTTCACTTCACTTCTCACGGTGATTTTCACCAACTGTATATATTTTGATACTTTGTAAATGAGTGTAAATAAGTTATATTTTCTGTTTTTCTTCATGTGAATTGTAAACATGTTTTGTAAGGAGAAGTTGTCCCATATAACAGACGTTCTTGAAGAGACTTCGTGTTTAGGTCATCTTTGTGAGTCATGTGATATTTGATTTGTCGTTAGGGAAATCAAGAATTATAAAATGATTCTCAAACCCCATTCCTATATATTGTCGTTTAGTGTACAAGAAGAACATGAAGATGTTTGGTTAAGCCGGGAGGCTGGAACAACTAATTTTTCAAGTTTGAAGTTAATAGTATTTTCCTTATGGCACTCATAATGCGTAATTTATTTTATTTTATTTGATTGTTAAAGGAGTAGAAATAAGTTGAGGTAAGGCATGGCCTACCAACATTTCATTATTGTGTTTATGTCTTATGTATATGTTGTAAATAGTAATATGTGTGCAATTCCTGATTTTTTATTATTAAAATTATTCTCTGCTTTGTTGAACGAGTATAATGTGAAATAAGACAGTGTACGTGATGAGGTCACGATTTAAATTAACAGTCTTCCTAGAGCCTGGAACACTCGTTGAAGGATGTAAACACAAGTTCTGTATACACATTTCAAAAAGTTAACGAGTCAGATGAAACAGTCTGTTTTAAAACGTCACAGTTTTTCACTAGGTTAAACTTTGAACACTTTAAGATCACAGTTTTTGCAGTCAATGAAGCTTTAAGCGGAAACATACACTGTAAACAAACCTTTATCCTTACATGAGAAATATCCATTGAACTGGCAAGAGACGTTGTTAGCACGACGAGCTTCAGAGTTAATTTTCACGTACCAGTGCAGTGACGACCGTTATAATCCCACATTGATCCAAAACTCCATTACGTGTGCTACGGGGTTTTTATAATGAAAGTGCGGTTTAAACGTTTCTAAACGTTTATTTCAACGATTTTATGGGACTCGAAACGCGCAAGACCGACGAGCGGAGTCAGTGATCTTGAACTAAAGGATATAACATCGCGTCGTTACTGAGAGAGTAGCAAGTGGATTGTCTGTCCACATCAGGTGATCACGAGTGAAATCCTACCAGGACAGCGCTACTTGGGCTACACACAACTTCAACTATACGCAAGGAGACGGCGTAAAAATAACAGTAAAAAGGAGTTTAAAAAGAGATTGTTACTATTGTATTTTTATTTTCTATAGTCTCGAATAAAAATATTTATGTTTCCTTTTCATTATGCACAGATGTTTGAAATTTAACATATATAAAATGCGTTTTATTTCAGCGTTAGTATGAGGAATTGTTACTTGAAGAGATGTATGTACGTATATAATTTTTTAGGAATGAGAAATTGAATTTTTTTATGGTTGGACTGATTGTAAGTGATATTGTCAACGAGTTATACAGTGAACATAGAGACGGTGACTGAGTGATTACAGCGCTCTTAGCGGAAGTCATCGGCAAACTGTCACGCCATTTTCATTTCGGGCAACATGTTGTTAGCTGATGCTTATTGTCATGTTGTTACAGTGAATGAGACGTGATAAGTTTTTGAATATTAATATACTGTTACGTGTGTTTCGTTAACAACTGCGTGTTAAGTGGCGTTGCTGTGTGTGTGTAAGTGATTCCAAATATTTGATGTTCATTATTTATACGATTCAACTGTGAACTGTTTTTATGACGAAGTTAACTATTTATATTGTTACGACGGTATTTTTGCGATTTTTGAGGGGTTTCAGTTTTTTTTTTAAGATCTCTTTTTTTTTTTGCTATGGTACCCTTAATTTTTCGGGAGGCTTTCTATTTCTTGTCATAAAAACCATTATATAATTTGAGTAATTTTTGTAGGATTTTGGCCATTTTCAATTATAGCGTTTTGGTTAGGAATATTCCTATTTTTTGTTCAGATTGTTCCTAGGCATCGTTCAGTTTTTTGTAATTTTGAGGTTAGATTTGCCCTTCTCTTTATTTTTCCAGATACGAATCCTTTCTGTTTGGTGTTTTGGGTAATTATTTGATAATTTTAATTTGTAAATTTTTAATTTGGATTTTGGAATCTAATTTTGCTTTTGTTTTGGTGTTAAGGTCTAGTATTTTTCCTTTATCTTAGAAGTCGTGTTTGTTTTGAATTTTTAATTGGTACTACCATTTTTGATAAATTACTTTTAGAAACTTTTCTAGGCAGGGTCCTTAATTGGTTTTTATTGGAAGCAGTTTATAATTCGTCTCATCCCTTTTATGTTTTGTGGAAATTTCAGTCTAGTAACTTTGTCATGTTTAGGATGGAATTCAATAATTCTAGAAAGGGATTTGGGATGTCAGAATGGTTAGGTCATGTCCTTTTGTCATCTTGGGAATCTTAGCCTTGCAGCCGATAGTTCCGGAGCTGCTACAAGAGTTATTTGCCGATAGTATCGAGCTGAAGTCAGCCTCAGCATTTTTGGTACCGGCCGCAGCTGTGCGTGTTTGCCTTCACCGCTGCGATGGCAAAGTAGCATCCATCATTATCCCGGATTTTTTTTGTGTCCTACCGCGGTGGTTTGGAACTGTTTTCCGAGCTGCGCGTGAGTCGAAAAGTTCCTGGAGTGATCAGCCAACGTCGACGTTTTGAAGTAGGCAGCTGTGTTTTTGTGTGCCTTAGCAGTGAAGTGGGGAGGAGTAGTGCTGCGGTCCTCGAACAAAATATATACAGCTAAGGGGACAACGGAGTGACCTCGTGCTGAGTTTTTGCTTTGTAGATAGTCGCACGTGTACGAGAAGGGCCATGATTGGCTAAAAGATCGAGTGACGTATGCGGTGACGCGAGGCGCTGTTGTATGGTTGGAGTCCAACTGTGGAGGGAGGTCAGGTTTTAGGAGACGTAGTAGAGTTTGGAGGGGGACAGATGAATTCAATTAACTGATTAATTCAATTAACTTCACCTCTCTCTTTTATGCTGTACAGGCAGGGAAAAGGAGAGTAAAACACAGCTATGGAAAGAGCTCCCAGGCGCTATCCTGGGAATACTGTAAAGTAATGTTTGCTCCGCAGCATTTCATATTTTTGTAGGGGGGTGGGGGTTAGCTTCTCCTCGCCTCCACAATCTAACTCACAACTGTCTGGGTGGCCAAGGTCCCTCACAAGGGACCGATCCACCCCCGCACTGAGGGAGTAGCGTCCCAGTGATGTAAAACCGGCGATGGAGGGGGACACACGGGAGACACGGACGCAGTCAGTCAGTCGGTCAGTTGAGCGAAGTCGTCGGAAGCCGAGGAGGCGCAGTCGGTGCGGAGTAAGAAGGCGGGAGGAGCCTTCAAGGACCGACATCATGTAGACGATAAAACATAAGTACTCTGGAACATGTAGTTATAGTTTGACTCGTAGGGACTCCAGTTAGGCGGCATCCTGTGGAAAATTTAATTTTAAGAACATTAAGGGCTAACAGCTAATTAAGTCTAAGGTTAATTGGTAAGAAATAATAGTCGGAGAGAAGTACTGAGTTTTTCTTTTTAATAATTGATTGATTTCTTAGGTCGACTCCGACGAGAGAGAGAGAGAGAGAGAGAGAGAGAGAGAGAGAGAGAGTTCCTGTTTGTTCGGTAGGTCAGGAGTTTGTTACCAGTACAATAGTATCGAGAGTTTTTATTTTATAGGTGTGAATAGACGTCTTCCTCCCATCATAAATTTGTGTCCAGTTGCAGTAACATTGTTGATAAAGAAAAGCCTATGACGGCATAATGTAAGAATATATTAAGAAATAGTTATTTATTGTGCCGGTAGAAAATTAAACAAGTTCTTAAAAAAACATTTGTGACTTAGTATGATAGTTGTAAATAACAAAGTAAGACCATTCAGGTACAGTTAAGATGTTTTCAAATGATTAATGGCACAGAATTACAATGAGTTTAAGGCCATCCATGATTTATAGTAATAGTGATTTTATTGTACGTTTTTAAATTTTGGTTATTTAAATTAATTTTTGAGTTGGCCTAAAGAAATATTGAATTATTAATGGATTTGCAAGTTGTTGTTGAGGAATAGATTCCTATTTAACTATTTGTGCAGTACAACCAACTCGGAATGCTATTAGTGCATTTGTTTACTTAATTAAATGTAATTTTTAACATGAATATATATAAAATTATGGTTGTGCTTTAAATTTTTATGTGAAAGAATGTTAACAGTTTGATTATAAAAGGAAACTGCTTTTTATCTAAATTCCTTCTAATTTCATACCAAAGTGTACTATCACAGTACGTTTGTTTATATGTCTCATAAAAACTTTTATTTTTCTGTAAATGTAATTTATTGGTTGTTCAAATTAAATTCAAACATTTTTGGAATACATCCTCTTTTATTTTTAATTTTACATCGTCAGGGATTACCTGTCTAAGATCGCGCATGACCTCTTTCTTGCATGCAGTGAAAGTGCGTTTCAGCTCTACCTAAATTTGACGAAATTATTAAGTTTTGGGTTTCAAAGCCGCCCGTGTTGAAAAAGTGGCTTGTGGTGGAACACCCATAGCAGAATTTGATACAGACCTGTAATTGCAACAGATGATAATACAGAAGTTTTCAGAAATTGTTAGGGAGGAGATGTAGAATGGTTATCTTCGATTTTTATGCAGTGTTGAGTAGATGATGAGGTGCAGCTGAAAAGGAGCTCTGGTGTATTGGTTAATGTGAATTTGAGAGAGAGAGACAGAGTACCTCAACTTGCGATGTTGACCCCTACAAGAGAATTTAGGGGTTTAGTAGTTATTTTTAGTTAGTAATTGAGAGTTTCCCTACATCTCCCTCCACTACGAGTTTTGAAACTGTTTCAGTCATTTTATTTATTTTTGTCTTGAACATGTTAAACTAGTTAAACGAGTGGTTAAAGAATAAACCAATACAAAATTAAGATTGAGATCAATCGATTGATTAACAAGATTAAATAAGTAATGAATGATAAATAATTCCCCTAATAACGAACTTCCCTTACTCCCCATTTTTCTCTCCATTTATCCTATTCCCATTTATCCCATTTTTCCTTCTTCCCCTTTTCCGTTCTTCTTTCTTTCCTTAGTAAACGTTAAGATGCAACAACAACGTCTAATAATTTAGAAGAAAAAATAATAACAATTTAAACCTTAAATAAGATATATCAACACATCATCAAACGAGGTAAAAAAGTAATTATAAAAGATTTTATAGGATCAAAAAACTAGCTGAAAAAAAAATTGAAAGAATGGTCAAAAAAGGATTTTATAAATCCAGAAAACTAATAGTAGGCTGAAAAAAGTTAAAAGAATTTCCTCTGAAATTCCCCCTTTTTCCCCCTTCCCAGTTTCCACCTTTTCACAATATCCACATATGTTTATTTATCACAATGTTGTACCTTTGCCCTAGGTGTATCAAACACAGTCGTGTTACGTGATCCCAACAAAATACTAAGCCCAGCACGATAAATTTCAATAAACCTAATAAACCGTAAGTAGCAATACATAGAAATATGAGTGGAATAAAAGTTACCGTAGGCTTATTTGTGAGCATGTTCACCGCTGTGTTGAAAGTTTGAATGACAAAAAATAAGCAACACGAGTTGCGTGCTTGAATTTAATGTGCCTTTGTCGTTGGACTGATTGTTACTTCGTTCTAATATTTATTCCAACTGAGGCCGTCTTTTTAAGGAAATAACTCAACAAATATCAACAAGAAAATAATAAATGCTACAGTTATTTACCTCGCAGTTGTAACAGTGTTAAACACAGTCTCTGCAAAATATTGACGTGTATTAAGTGTAATGTGATATGTCATGGAAAAGAAATATGTTAATTAGAAATAACCGTAAAAACTATCGTTAATTCAGGCATTTATAAAACGTCATAAAGCTGGCATAAATAATTTTAGAGGCCTAAACTGTGAATATTCGTACGGTATGGTTTCTGAAATAGGTCTATGATAAAGTTTTGATCAGGGAAATTGTGGGGTAAAATGAGTGGAAAATGTGTACTTCATAATAATATTTACACATGGAAATATATTAATTGCCAAAAAGACAATACCAAACCAATACAAACACCTAAATTGGTAGTGGGGAGGACAATGAAGATCAGGGAAAATGTGTGGTAAAAAAATACAAAATATGTACATTTTCATTATAATCTTTAACCGCTCAATTTTTCTACTGTTCATAGCCCTTCGATCAGGTGAAATATTGATGCGCCTCATAAAATCTGTGTTCTGTATTAATAATAAAGTGGATTTATACCATTTTCCAATATTTTTTTTTAAAAAAAGCCCGTTTGCTTTACATAAACTTCGACGATATGTT
This sequence comes from Dryococelus australis, assembly GCA_029891345.1. NCBI lineage: Eukaryota > Metazoa > Arthropoda > Insecta > Phasmatodea > Phasmatidae > Dryococelus > Dryococelus australis. The sequence goes on along the minus strand of CM056994.1, from coordinate 157,225,784 downwards.
TACATGTACTGGAACCTGCTTTCCGTGAGCACCCACAAAATACAATTTCTACATCGGTCTCAATACACGAAAATAATTATTTTGATTACGACGTCAATCCACAAACTTTGTGGTTTGATGCCAGACTGAGGTAGTGTGTAAATTATTTGCATTGCAATTAGAGCCGAAACACCACAGCCCATTGCACATTTAATATTTCCAAACACTCAATTAAAGGGATACATAATCGCTTACATGCTCCCATGCATAGGCTTACACACTGCAATCTCAAACATGCAGGGTGGTTTGATATTAACACAATTCTTCACAAAAATTACATTCACAACCCTATACTATACAACTTCCCTGCGGTTTGTTTTATGCCATTTTATAACCTTGCAAAGCGAAATCCGCGAATTACACTTTATTTCCAGCCAGCAAGTGCGTGGATATGTCCAATTGTATTTTATTTTCCGATTATTTTGGGTACGTATGCATGTTATTCCTTACTGCTACACCCTACCACGGACCTTTGTTTTGACTGAAATGAAAACGGTGGACAGAGGTTCAAGTGGCCTCAATCTGGAAACGCTTCCGCCACTCTATGTTTACTATATAGCTAGTGGAATGTTATGTTATGATTTTTTTTTTTTTTTGTTGTTTCCTCAGCTCATTGTATTGTTTATTCTTATGTTATGTGCTTCCTAAATGAGTGTTACTAATAATCTTGTTGCAAAGTATGTTAATTATGCCCGTTTTCAGTACTTTTGTTGCACTGCAGTAGTTAAAAAGAGACATTCTGTGATATATTTGCACACACTCATTTTTCTGTCTACCAGGACTGATATGCAAATACACCATATGTTGTTTTAAACTGTCCGAAATTTAATTTTATATACTTTTTATGATCTTTATTTTAATTTTAACCCTCTTGAACACTTTTTATAATTTTGATATTTATTTCATAATTTTTCATGTGTGAGTTAACTTAGGAACTACCATTCGTTTTATATTATTTTTGTTACTCTAGGTTAAGAGAGTATCATATTCTGAGTAATTGTGACTTAACTATGTTGTGTTAATTGTTTGTCACTTGTAAACTTTTATGATTCAGAACTAATTATTTAAATTTTTATCGTAATTAATTTTCTTTGGTTTGAAAGTTTTATTGATTTTTATGGGTTGGTCTAAGTTGTATTTATGTGACCAGATATAGCTGAGCCCATGTTAGTAAGGACGTTTAAGGGGCTTCTGGGTACAGACATATTGGTCCTGGATGCTTTTTATCGCAAGGATTTTTATGAGGTAAAATCCCCGCCATCAACCTAAATTAGATAGTTTATTTTGGTACCCCAAGTGTGTTTAATTAATAGCTAGCCAAGTCATTTTGAGAAGAGCGCTTGAGTCAAGCATTTAAGTTTGATAATATTAGTGGTAGCTGACGACGACGGCGAACAGCACGACGCCGAGGCGCCATGATGACAGCATGTGCAGCAGTCAGTATGCTAAGGTAACGCTACCCCGGTTTAAGGTCATAGACTGTGAACCAGTCTCATCTATTCACTGAATTTTGATCATCCATATTTGGAGCTTTAAGAAGCTATAATTTTAATGAAGATGGAATTCTGATTAACTTAGTATTTGACTGTGACATAAGCCCAGTGGTCCGAGGTTTAACGACCGAGTTAGTGTTAGGGGAAACTATAAACTTGACTTGAGAATATTTTAAAGAGGGCTTTAAATTTGGGTTTCCCCGAGAACATTTACCCTTTAGAAGTTATTTTAATTTTTCAAGTTAATTTGGGAAAGCGTTGGTTTTGACTTACAACTTTTATAAATGGAGCTCAGCATACGTAAGGTTAACTGAACGGCACTCTTTCAATTCACGTGACAGTTACACAGTTCATTTGGAATCTAATCTAATCTGATTTCTAACAAGCAGCATTTCATAATTTTTTTTTCAACTTTAATTTTATTTTTTTGTGAGTAATTATTTTAGTTTGAATGGTGGTGGTATTTTAATTTTATTACAAACTTGCATACTTGCATTCTAGAGTTTTATTACTTATTCATTTTTTCCATCTTAAACAGTTTCACAAGATTTTTTTTAAGTTTAATTTTTTAATTTTATATCAATAATTTTTAAAAGCAGTTATTTTCCTATCTTTCTATGTTCAGTGATCCAGATCTTTTCATAACTAAAAGAGTGAAACTTTATGAGGTGCTCATGTATTTCATAGTACAGAGTTTGTATATGTTGAGTGCTAGTGCCTTACATGCATGTGTCTTGGTTTCCTGAGACTACAGAATCCGGATTGTAGTGTATGTTCATTGGAAAATGCTATACACACCCTTGAACACCCTGAATACACACATACAGTCCCAGTCCACTCTCTATCTTTCCCACAGATCAAACAACCTACATTTTCATATTACAACCCCCAATTTCCCAATCTTTCACAATACTAACCAAGGTAACTCCAGACTCATTTTTATAATTTATGGAAGAATCAAAATTCATTCCAGAACACTATTTATTTGGCCATAAGCGAGAAGAATTTGCTCTATGTGATCACATAGCTCGTTCCCTGTTTCTCGGATTAACGTGTCAGGTCATATCTGCGAGAAGCCGATTGTTTCGTTCTACAGATTACTCATTTTGCCTCTGTGAAGCGTGCCTACTTCGATCTAAAGAAAGACGTGTACTGTGTTCAATAGAATTTTCTCTTTGCCTCTGTGAATTATATCTATTACGATCTAAAGATACGTATTGCGTTCAGCAGCTGTCTCCCTTTCCCTTTGCAAAATATTCCTTCCTCGGTTAATAGTCAACCTATATTTTCTTTCTTGTTCAATATCATTTGCCTGTGAAAAACACAATCTTTTACCGTTTAACGTACTACGACCTATATTTGATTTAAGCCTTGGCATTTTTTTTTAAACCTACACACAATGACAAGATAAAATAATACAAATAGAAATAATATACCTACATTATAAATAGTAATTACCTACCTATGCAAATAAGTAAGTAAACGACCTATTTGTACACAACAAAGAAAGTTTATATTGCTCTGACCAATAACATTAGTTTAATCTTAACTTTACATCCAACCTATTTAACATTTACATGTACCGAAAACAAAACGGAATAAATAAATATTTGGAATAAAATAAAACAAAACAACCAAGTCCCTCTTAACCTATAGTTATCGCGCCACAACATAGCAGTAAAACCTACATCCAACTCCGTAAATTGGTCCACGAGATTAGTGTAGTAATAAAGACAGACAGACGTGCGCCATGGACTTACTTTTTTGGTATGTATTGATGACTAATTACGAAAGTACCACTTGAAACACGGCCTCAAAGTGGACAGTCCTAAGCACACAATGTTAGTATTAGGGGCGAGCCGGTTCTACCCCACTTTTGATTAATCGGATTAACCCTTTGGTATCAAATTGATATCAAAAGTGTGAACCCTAAGCTCGAACTCAATCCGATAAAAATTGTTGATCTGATTCTAATTCCATCCAAAGAATCGTTAATCCTTAGTACGATCTTAATCCGATCGATTTTATGGGTAATTTTGATCAGATAAAATGGTATGAAACTTTTATAGATTCACCCCATAAAATTGAATTAATCAATCATAAGTTTCTGTGTGATAAGTGTATAATTTAGTTACAGAAAAGGTGTGCTAAGGCTCTTTATTTATTTTTCTTATATTTTGGGGTGGGGAGCAGCTCTAATACATCCTCACCCTTGGAGCTCTGGTGTCGTATTAAAGTGTGGTGTGTTGAGGACAGGGTATATATGTGGTGAGTTTTGTGCAAATGTCTCGTAAGTGTTTTTTGGGTAACCTAATGTATTTGCAATGAAATTTTCTTCCATGAAACTGATATCGACGTTCTATACATCACACTAGTTAACATATTTGGATTTCCACATAATCATAAATGTACATTTTCAGGAAATGTTGCTTTAATGAGCATTTCTAAATCACACAACTCGTAATATCCTGCTGGTATCACAATCTTGTAGTATTTTTTTCACCAATGTTGACCGTAAATTTTAGGTTATGCATATCAATGTTTGTTATACTGCTGTAAGTAACGAGTTCTATTATACTTATTTACCATTCTCCAACTCACTCCAATGCAGGGAAATATACCACCTGTAATTGTGAAGAATTTCCACTTAATATCAACATAATTGACTTATAACTAAATGGTTTTCCTAATAAATTGACTAATATATCCTATTTATAGTCAAAATCTTAAACATAAATTGCCACAACTGATTGTATTTGTTAATTGTTATGTTTTGTAATTGTATCTTTATAGCATGTTTTTCAAATAATTACATATTTCAATTGGAGGACATATACCACTGAAACTGTTGTAATACAGTGAATGATTCGTGTTTTTAATTAATGCATCCAAATGTGGTACTTCATTTTTCAAATATAAATTAACAATCATACATTCACGAAGATTTGGTTTCTTTGGTAAATCGTCTCTCATATACACTCCTTGGAAATCAGTAATATGCAGTTTCTCAACAAATACATTAACAACTTTGTTTGTTAATGCACATTTAGGAAGACTATTTAGGACTTTCTGCATTTTTTATGCATTTTGGGTTTTTTTTGTTTTTGTCTAAATTTGCAGGGTTTCAAACACTTTCCTTTACCTTTTGATTTAACTGCTCTACTAATTGCCGAAACTCCTCAGAGGATTGATCCAAGTACTATTAATACTGAAAATAAGAGCAGAATGATTCCTCCTTTCTTTGTTTTTCATTGGTTTTTTTTTTTACCCCATGTCATTTTTAACATTTGTGTGCAATACTTTATCAAAAACCCAGGCGCCTAGCTGTTCACCTGTCATTGTAGATGGATTCTTCCTTATATTTGCTGCTTTATCGTCTAGAATTGTATCCACTGTATGTCTTTCTTTCAAATTGTTTGTTCGATCAAAAACTATATCATGTTCTTTATAATCGCTATCCAGAGAGCTTATTCGTTGATAATTCTGCACCAGACATTTGGTAAATTTAGTACCTGGCCTGCAATAATTGTATTTTGGTAAATGCAATTTAAATGGTAATTAATAATTCAATGTACTCAATACACTGCCTCCTTTCTTGATATGTTTAGTATGAATCATTATATTCAACTGAACACAAACCTATATATAGACTTGAATTTATAGTTTTTGCATTAGTATCTTACATAATACTGTCTTATTATGTAGAAATGGAGGTTATTAAAGAAATGTACATCTGCGAGTAATTTTAAATACAAAATAAAATGTAACTGATCAAAAATGGCATTCTTTTACCATCAAATATACCATGTATATTAAGTGGTCCTTCTTCATGTAGAAAAACTTGTGTTATTATGTCACTGATGGAACATCCAAAAGTACTTAAATTTGATAACATATGTGTTTTCCAAAACAATACAAAAGAAATATCAACGATTAGCTACCCTTTTGTCATTAATTGAAGGAGTTAGATATTTCTCTTTTACTAATAAAGAATACGTAGAATCTCCGAATGAAGCATTACCCAATTCTGTATTAATTTTTGACGATGTTTGGTATAAACGCAGGGTGAAATACAGCAATATTTTAGTTTGGTCGACACTGCATGGTAATGCAAATATGGCAAGTGTGTTTAAAACATATAATGTGAATCTGCAACATATTTACAATGATCATGTTTAAGGCGATATGACCTTTACAAAGTTTAAAGATATGTCTTTACTTTTGGAAATACCACTATGGTATTGTAGTGATTATACCAACGTTTCACCTATATAAAGGCAGATATATGTCTGGTTTTGACAGGTTTTTATTTCCAGACAAAGAACTGTGTGTAACTCAAAGTTTAGGAATAGTGGTATAAACTATAATAATCATAGTATCTGTTTAACCAAAAATCGCGATGGGAACTGTGATTTGAACGGACGTATATTATGTAACATGGGTCTGGCTGTGAAAGATACTGATGCAGTAGATAAATGTTATGTGAAAGATTTAAACACCATTACGCTAAACATATTTAAATTGCAATCAAACTATACTCAATGGAAATTTATAAAGTATTTGATTTAAATGATAATGTTTATAAAAACACGAGCATATTTGCAAACATTTTAAACAATATTCAGAATGATTTGCAGATTAATGAATTTAGAATAGGTGAATGTTCAAATAGTTTCAGTAAGAACTTTAATCACGGGACAATGCATGATAATTTAAGAGATGTAATTAATGAAGTAATAAGCACTACTATTACAAAACTACTTGAAACATGATTGGAACAAATAATGCAGTATGCAAGTGCTGAAATGATTAATAAAACATTTGGATTAGTTACGCAAACAGATCTGAGAAAATGAAATGATTTGGAAACACAAATAAAATATTTTATGAGATGATTTGAGAGCTAAGACTATGCCTAAATTATATGTTGTTTTATGTAAAGTCGATAAGAATGAAAAAAACCTTAACTATTCGACCTGCTGCAACAGTTAAAAAAACCAACTATTTAATTAATATATAAATAGTTTGAATTTAACGCAATATAATCAAAACATGTCTGCTTCTGCTTCGGAATTACACAACATTATATCTGCAGTCAAGGTGAAAGATTTTCAAGATGAGCGAGCCCAAATGAAACTGGATGGTTTAAACAATGATAAATTTTAACCTGTTATGAGTAGAATGGATACATCGCATTCAGTGTTGAATAAGCCTAAAGAAACAGCTTTACAAATTTAATCGGCAGATGACCCTAAAAACAATGACGAACATAAAACAAAGTCTTTCTTATTTAACATGTTGTTATTTAGCTTTAAAACATACTTCACGTCTTCACAATACAACTCTTCCTGGTTATCGACAAGAAATCATCTGGTTCCTTGGAGATTCAGTAATAAATTTTTGCCTGATAATAAAATTTTAAAAAAAGGCGATTACATAACTAATGCATGTCAAGGATTGTTTGAATTATTTTTTAAAACTTTCCAAATGGATATTCCGACACCGATTTGCAGAAATATGAAGAACTTGTGCGTCGTACAAACACAAATTATCATTTAGGAGATGGAAAAAAAACCCAAAACCACATTTAATAGGAGATATAGTCGGAATTGGCATATATAAAGATGAAATTGACAACCACTTTTCACCTGTATATTGGAACAATTCTAATGAATTGCCGGATAAGTTAAATTACTCATAGTTTCGAGAGAATCTGGTAATAATTCAAATATGAACGAAATTGTTTTTATTATTGAAGAGCTGAAATGAGATGGTTATATTACCACTGAATGTTAGTAATATTTCTAAAGAGATTCACGCCCCTACAAGGATTAGATATCCCAGAAGAAGTGTTATTACTAAAGGGTTAAATGATTATTTTGAAGCCGATTTGTGTGAAATGACATTACTTCCCAAATACAATAAATAATACAATAATATCTTAACCATAATAGATGTTTATTTGAAATATGGTTGGGGTACACATTGGGAAACATATTAGTGATGCAATGAAGATCATTTTGAATGAGAGAAAGTCAAATTCGCTCCAAACCGACAAATGATCCGAATTTTTTTCTTTGCTGTTCAGGAAACAAATGGCAAATTTTGTTATTAATCACTACACAACATATTCGAAACTTAAAGTAAGTGTTGTGGAACAATAAAATTAATCGATTGAGCAGTAAATATATAAACATTTCACATCGAAAGGGACTTACAAATGGACTCATGTTGTGCATAAAATAGTTAAATTTTATAATTCCAGATATCATAAAACTATCAAGATGGCTCCCAGAGAAGTTACGTATAATAATTTAACGAAACCCATTTGTAATAATGTTATAGTCATCGAAAAGAGTAAACAAAAGTTCAAAGTGGGCCAATATATACATATCTCGACACAGAAAGGAATCTTAGAGAAATAATTTATGGTTAATTGGTCTTATGAAATATTTGATATTATTTCAATTAGGCAAGCACATCACAGAGTGTATTACATAGAAACCTATTATGGAGAGCCCATAAAAGGCATTTTGATAAACCATAAACTTAAAAAATGTTATTTCTCCAAATGAATATTTGATTGATAAAATCATTATAAGGAAAAATAATATCCTTGGTTCGATGGATGGTACGATTCGTGGGTTAAGAATCAAGATGTTAGTATTTGTAATACATTGTAAAATTATGATAGTAAATAAAATATTTAAAATCATATTTGATGTCTTATTTTATTAATTAAACCTCTGGATGGGGTTTGGATGTGTAATTAATCCACTTGTTGATTCGAATAATGGTTGAGCAGCAATCCAATGTACTTAAATCCTATAATTATACATCTTTTTAAAAAAACATTAAAAATAATCGCAACTTATTTCTTAACTTAGATTTTTTTCTAAAAAGAATTATATGTAGGGAGAGTGTAAAGTTTTCCATACTCAGTGTCTATAAAAAAAGCAAAGAGAATATTGATCCTGTATTAGTGATTGGATAAAATGCTGTAGAGAGAGCATAGAAGAAAAAGTGAGACATGACTAAATAAAGAAATCTCGATGTTCAATGTGTTTTAATAACATCGTTTTCATTTAGTTTCTCTTAAAATTCGGAATGGGTTTATACAAGCATACACACAAGTTTTGGTTTCGCTGTTAGAAAAAGAAATGTTAATATTTCATTTCCTTTATAGCATTAATTTTGGTAATAGTAACAATGGAAGAAATTAAATAACTTTTCAGAAAAATTTCTTCAAAGATTTATAAAAAATTTCACTTTGCTATAAGAGATTTCATTTAATACAGGTACAAAAAATTGTTTTTCATGATAGCAAAAGTTATTTGGAAATGATAATAGCATTTTCATAAATACAGTTACGTATCTACTGCTATTATTTTCAATAATAGTTATTACTGTTAAGGGACTAATTTTTCAGCTAAATTTATTAAATATTTATTCGATGGAAATAAACATTCAAACAAAAGAGACTAGAAATGCCAAAATTTTCCAAACATCCAATGGCAAGGATGCTGACCTGCTCCAGGTATGACAAGGCAGGGGAATGGGATGGCAGGGGGAATAAATACTCCTATCACGGAAATGGACAGGGATGATTTTTCGGCGTGTCTAAAATTACTGTGGTAAAGCGTAGTTTTGCAAAGAGCTCACTGCTTCAGGGGAGTTCAAAATTTGTGGTCCAAGGTAAAGTAGGTAGACAAGCATCTAGCCTTGATGTGGACAAAGATGCTTTCTGTGCTGGGGGTATAGGGGAGGCATCTCTCATCTCGGAAAACACACTCTCTGGAATAGGGTGGAGTCAGGGAGGGGGTGTGTGGCCTTGGACAGGACAGTGGTCTGTCTAACAGAAAACGTGTTTTGATTTGGATGTGGCAAGGGGTAAGGGATAGGGTGACACATCGCCGAGACAATCACTCCCGAAGCAAACTGAAGACACCTTCTGGAGGGGAGGAGGAAGTGGATGGGGGTTGCAGGCAGGACTGATTTTACACTTCTCGCTGACTGGTGTCAGGGTAGTTTGCTGTCAACCCTCGCCCTGGATATGCCAGGTGCGGCTCTCTGGTGGCCTGCAGCAGTGGCGGCTGCTGAGGGAGGGCTATGAGGTGCAGCCTCCCTTATAAATCTCAGAAAACAGGCCTCTACTTATCTGCTACTCAGCAAATAATACTGTGTACGAATATGAAGGTTATTTCGCAGCCAGTGTTTTTGAGATGGACGATACTCTTGTCACAAGAGAAATGTTTTTGGAAATGTTGAGTGGTGGGGCTATTGATTCTTCACCTGTAACAATGGTCTATGGGTGCTATGGGAGGGAGGGATGACTTCAGAGGTCTCTTTTCAGCCATTCACATGCTGTAAATCAGAGAGAGCAGGGCACACATCTGCTCCAACACAAAAATTCTTTCCTTGAACTTGACAAGGCAACCAATACTGAAACTTCGAATTACCCTGTTTAACAGTATTTGTTCTACAGTTATACACTAAATGTTTTGTAGGCACACTTTCACACTCCGCTCTTTTGCAGTTGTTAAACACATTTCATAACAATGCTTGTATTTATTTCGAATAGTCTTTTTTTATAGGTATCGTTCAAACTCGCGTGAGCTTCAAATATAGTGTATAATAATCTGAATAAGTCTGTCTTTAACGGTGGGCCACGAGCAACAGTCAGAAGCAGGGTTGAATTGTTGTTACTGTCGTGTTGTGTAATCGTTAAGCCTAATGATCTTAGATGGACTGTCAATGGGGTAAAAGAGTTGAAACATTTGGGAGACAAGTTAAAATACATCAAACCCATTTACAATATATAAAAAAAGGTATACAATTTTCACTGATTGGTAAGGTGAATATTCATTGCCAGTTAGATAACGCATACTGGTTGATGAATATATTTTGTTTACAAATACATTAATTAAGATATGCCACTTTCATCCTCTAACTTAAATCTGACAGTCATTTCGTATGTGCTGTATGAAAAGTATAAATGGTTTTTAAAAATATTTGTGTTAGAATGTTTAAGTTATCACCATTAGTATAGTAGAACTAGTATTATTATCATCTTATCTCTTGTTGTCTCGCATTATGTACCAAACCTTCTAGGTACTGGTTGGAAGGCATATTACTTACATAAACTTAAAATGAACAAATACCTGTGCTAGTGATTAGCTCTTATCCAGTGGCCACAGTATGTTGAACATTACAAGCAATGACAAATTTTTCTAAAAACAAGAACTTATTACTGTGCCTATTTAAGAAATGTAATTTGTAATGATCTGAGTTAGGACTGCCACAACCCTCCGGGTTTCAAAAGTCACCAGCTACCACTAGGATGAAGAGAGTTGAGGCAAATCATGTGCTTTACTGTTAGTCACGATTCTCTTTAAGCCAATATTGTGCACACGTTATTTTAAAATATTTTTAAAATTGTTTATCATGTAAACCCCGTTTCTATGATCGGTCTTAGAAAGTTAATATGATTTTCTACTCGCATTTGTGTTACCAACTGTGGTAAATTTCACCTGGTTAAAAGAAAAATAGTACATCTGTTGTTTTAAATAGTTTTTCTTAGAGGAAGTTTGTAAATTTCGTAAAATATATACTATGTTTCTATAAAGTGTTACAGGATTATGCTTTGCAGGATTAAGGTTTTTTTTCATGCCATCTGAGTCTCCTACGCTTCAACAGAAATTTGTGTTGAATGTGAATTATTCTTACAATAGTGAAGTTTGCCTAAAAAATCTGCATAATGTTCAGGAAAACGTGTATAAATTTTCCTGTGTAAATAGTAGCTTGGTAGGTAAATAGGTTCTGTCATTTGTAAACAATATATTTTTATTGATTTTGACAAATTGTTCATTTCCGACTTATTCAGCTCAGTCTATAATCAATTGTAGGCCAGTGCACACACAGCTACTGTTTTCTCTCAACACAGCTTATAACTCGGCATATGTGGTATATCCAAGTCAGTGTTGTAGAGACCTCTCGAACGAATGGACGTATATTAACATCACTGACCATTAAATTTTTTACTAAATTTTAGTAAATTAATTAATTTTAACAAGTGGATTCCATTTCAAAAGTTCCTTACCGGCCTCACAGGTGGGCCGACGTGTTTTAAAATCATGTAAGCTATGTGTAATTTGTAAGTGTTTTCAAATCCCTTGTTAATGTGTTTAGGAAGACTGTCATTTAATTTATAGGTACATTTTTACTTTGTTAATTTATTTCATATTCGAGACTCGTGTAATTGTAATTGTTTCGCACTTTTCGACACCAGGTTTTTCACGTAGTTGTGTTCATATGAGATTCATATATCCATTAATTTCTCTTGTGTGTAACATCACCACTTTAATTGCATTCGTCGTATATTTAATTCTTTTGTCATTACTAACATACACAATGTAAATAATATATTTCAAAGTTGCCTATATCCCAACAGAGTCTAGATAAATATCCTATGCCAACACGAAAAACACTTATGGCACTCTTGCACAAAACTCACCACATAATACCCTATCCCCAACACGCCACACTCAGTACGATGCCAGAGCTCCAAGGGTAAGGACGTATCAGAGCTGCTCCCCACCCCAAAAAATGAGAAATAATAAAGTGCCGTAGCATATCTTTACACTAAACTATACACTTGCCACACAACAATGTTTGATTGATTGATTCAATTAAATTAATTTGATGAATTAATCAAAGTTTCATAACTTTTTATCCAACCAAAACTACCCAGAAAAAAAACTGATCTGATTAATATTTAATTAAGTATTAACGAAAAATTTTTGATCGGATTAAAATTGAAATAGCTGTTTTTCATCGAGTAAAGGTCGGGTTAATGACTTTTGATATCAAAGGGTTAATCCGATTAATCGAAAGTGAGGTAAAACCGGCCCGCTCGTACTACTAATGTTATACGTAACTATAAGTAAAAAGTGTTTAAAACCAGTTTTTGTTTTCATACAGCAAATCGATTATTCATAAACAACCAAAATAATAGGTTTGCACATAAAATAGGTTACATAAATATCTCATATTATTTCTCTTTGTGTAAGTACAAGGCAATTAAAGGTGAATAAAAGTAATGTAAAATAAGGTGCTTGTTTATATAAATAAATATGAGCTACTAACTCTGTAAATGAGAAATTTACATGCAAGTTTGTTGCCAGGGTACACTACCAACATTAGAATCAATATAATCGGCAAAATAATTTCTTATTAGGCTTCAATGAACGTGTCCTCTAGAGGAGCCTACGTTATATGTGACATCAGTTAATCCTTGCACACTCAGTGCATTTGGAAGTTATATCCTTCTCTCTCTAACTCCTACAAAACTGTGGAGAATGCAACATGTTTTAATAATCATATTAGTGAAATCCAAATTCACATTTGTGGCCTTGTGAAAACTTGCTATTTGTATGAGAGAATGCCAAGCGTTATTTCCACATACATTAACTGCGAGCCCTTTATAATCTATAATTATCTATTCTTTATTTGTCAGACATAACTTTATCACTGTAAGGTCACATTACAATACTTGAAAGGGAAATGCCTCATCACCAACAAACACGTAAGGCATTTTCGGACCTTCAGTTCCTGGAAGAGGTTTGCTGCTGGGAATATTGAGTAATGAACTTTGAAGCTTTCTGTAACAGGAAGAACATATTCTTTGATTTGATCTTGTCACTTATTATTCCTAACAGCTCATGAAATGACGTGACACTCCTGCGGAAGTAACTGAAAAATTTAAATGCATTTTCCTGTAGGTCTGAAAAACTTGTTGCAAATCTGCCTTTATATAGTCGTGCATCAGCAAAGCACCCATTGTCGTCTGTGTTTCTCTAAAAAACTATTGTGCACTAAGTACGCAAGTATGTGTTTTCGTCTATATACATCCATCTTCTTTGCCAGCTTCGTCCAGACTGTGCGGTATTTGTCCGTTGCGTGTGAATGCGTTTTTGCGGCAAGGTTGCGGTCCTGCAGCAGCTCCGCCGCGGTCTATGTCCGCACGTGTGCACCGGACCTAACGCTCATATTTTAGCCCTTAAAGAAGGAAGCTATAGGGTGCCCAAATCCTCTTTGCCCTTATGCATACCTCCTTGCATATATCCCTTCCCCTCTAGGCGTATACTTCGGGGCTTAATCCTGAGATGCACGTAAGTCCCGTCCCTACCTCGAACGCATATTTAACACTTAAGGATACAGAACAGAACAGAACATATTAAAATGGCACCAGTACCCAGCTGCAGGCCATAACTGGTCTTAGTAACTAGAATTTAAAATACATTTGGGAAAGTAGTCGTAACATAGAATTTGTCGCCTTATAAAAATTATAAACAACTTAAATTTTAAAATTACAGATGCTTAAAATCACATTTTATTCAAATCTAAAATAAAAAATAAAATAAAATGTTACGTTATATAGTGTTTTAAAATGTCAAAAGTTAAAATTCCTCTGCCTCCACACTTGAACCCTCACCTCGCCATTCTCTCCGGTGACAGAGGGGCCGACGGTTGTTGTCGTTTTCGTGAGGTGTACGTCGTATGTTTGATGTCTGTGTCTGTGTTGTGATGGTGACAGTGTAATGTTTGTGTAGGGTGTTGTATAGTGTAGGTGTTGTTTCTTTAGTTTACTAGTTTTTGTGTGTATCTTTAATATTGATGTCTTTGTGAGTCGGACGACATCAATATATATTACGAGATTATATTATTATTTACAATGATATATGATGTATCGTTAGTGAGGGCTCAAGAGGAACATTTATTCATTTAGTTTCGGAAATTATACTAATAACAATGATTATTTTGGTAGGTATTACTTTGATTAGTGATTACCTTTTAATAAGGAGAATAATTCTAGTATGATAGAGAAACAATGACCAGGCGTACTGCATCCAAACACCGTTTCTCGCGACGACGCGACGCGGTGCGGCAATGGCGCCTCGCGCCAATCACGACTGCTCCCACGCCACCGACTTGACGAATAATTGAATCACCGAGCTACCGAGCAATCCTTTCCCTCCCCAATCTTTATACTCCTCCGGATCCCGAGATTGATAGCATTAATTTTCCATTGCGCTGCAAACTTGGAAATGGAGCGCGAATAAATGAACTGATGGAGGAAGGGGCAGCCGCTGAATTAGCACTTGCCACTCGCACGCCGCTCCTTTTTATTTTATTTAGCTGAGCATGAGCATGCGCATTGGTACCTCGTCGGGTATGCTGACACACAACTGCGCGCCCTGTCTTGTTGGAGTGTGTAGTTAGAGTGTAGTTCAAAGTCTATACATAGTAACTGACTACTTTTCTGACGCTCTGCTACAGTTCCACCTTCACGCTGTTCCTCCGTCTCGTGGTAACAAAGCCTAGCAAAGTATAACAAATTATACCAAAGGTGCGCATTCGTACGTACTCACATGAACAATATATTTATGAGAACTAGTAATTTCAAGGCATATTAAACACACTATGTTATCGTTATTTTTTTCATATACGTTATCAATTAAATCTCTTTAAATTTTATAATTCAATTGATAACTTACATGAATTCAATATCAGTTTAATCAAAAGTAAGATATATTTACAAACTATATTTGTCTTGCTGTAAAGTTTTGGGAAACAAATAAACATTTTCAAACTTCAGTCCATTTTGACCAATAGCGACATAAAAACACATATCTTCCCACAACATGATGGACTGCTTATCATACACTGAATGTTTGATAGTGACACAATTCCCTGTTTATGTTCAATGATATTTACACAATTTATATGGTGCTTCTTGCAAGCCTCGTCCAGAGCAATGATGCCTTGATCATTTAGTGCCAATCTTTTAGCAAGTTTCGTACCTGAATGGCAGTAGTTTTATATTAAGCAGATGTAACTCGAATGGCAGTTTTTTAATCAGTGTGTTTTAAAACTCCTTGACTGTACACAATGCATCAAAAGAGGTTGGTAAGCCATTATTAATAGTAACCTACTCTAAACCATCAGTTTCATTTCCATTAACATACAATCATTGGGCCATAAATGGCATGTCAAATGTCTTGGTGCCAACAGTTAACCACAGCAAGGCCAGTTGTGTAGACCCATAAGTTTTCTGAACGAGAAGTAATCGAGCAAACCCGTCAGTAAAACCACAGTCGTCCAACTGTCTCTCATATGTGTGCGAAACACAATAGTGAAGTGCCATGAATAGCCAAAAAATGGATAAGCTAAATGCTGCCAGTGCTGGAATACAGTTGGCAAGCTATTTATGGATCATTAGCGGGATACCCACTCTCAGCCATCAGTTTAATTTCAATCAACATATAATTAACGCGCCATTGATGGCATGTCAAGTGTCGTGGTCATCAATAACCGTGCCATTTGTGTAAACCCATAATTATTCAGTGCCAGCAGTCATCCAGCAGTGCCAGCAGTAAAATCACAGTCGGCCGACTGTGGCTTGCTACATGGGAGGCATGTGCATCATAGGTAAAGTTATGAGAGCAAAAGTAAAATGAGCCACGAGGGTAAAACAAATAGTCAAAAGGAAGAAAAAAGGTGGCCTTCCACATATTCTAATTTCCAGCATTAGCAGCCCTCGGAGTTCTCCTTAGCAGAGCTTCGGCTCTTAGAAGAGCAGTTAAATTGAGTGAAAAAGGCATGTATCTTAAACCATATAAAGTCGGAAAAGGAAAAAAAACTCAAAATTCTAGAAGAAACACTTAAGGTCTTAAATAAACTTCCTAATTGTTCACTTACTAATAAAGATAATATTTAATTTAGAAGATAACTTAACTTTCCGCATTTTCACTAAGTGGTAATGACAGATTATTTGCCATGAAAAGCAAACATTAACAAATTTATTTTTGTTACTTTTATTCAAAAAGAAATGAAAGAAAATATCGGGTTGCATCAATAAAAACCAGAAAGCTATCAATGTACTACAACAATTTTAGCGATTTAAGACTTCCATTAGAAGGAACACACATCAAATAGAATTACGGTCGTGAGCAATTACCAAACACATATAATTCTGGACATTTATGTTTAAGGTTCCTGGCTATCAATAAAATACAAACATTGTGAAACCTGTTAGGAAAATATTAATTACACTGGTTGTAAGTGGTAACTCGTTGCAAATGAGTTTGGTATATTTTCCAGCTTTGTAATTAGATTTGTCATTCGCAAATAAGATTAATTGAATTTGTAACTTATATTAATATTCTGAATATGGATAGGCATAACTAATCATTCCCATTAATTAAAGGCATTGAGAAACATAAAGTTTCTATATAGGTTGGTTCATATGAACTCAAAGACTTGGCAAACTTTATAAAGTCTAGTGTGCCTGTAAACTTTATGTTCCTATTATGTGGTAATCCAAATACATTAATATATCTAATTAATAGCAATATAGATATTAATTTCATGCAAAATGATTCAATTGCAAGTATGTTAGGTTACAAAAACAAGATTTATCCTGCGAATCAAAAACACGAATCATCTAACCAAGTTAACATTCTAGCAGTTAATGTATGTCGCTTAAATGTGAATATTGTAAGCAGGTCGTATTTGAATGGAAAACTTACAAACACATTACATGAATTAACATGTTCCATCACTCCAGGATATAAGATAATTCGAAAACCAAGTACTTTAATTTATCTTCCAGAAATATTAAATAACATAGATGAATTAGTTATTATGATAGCTTATCAAAGTGGTAAGCTAATAAATTTTAGGAACGAGGAAGTTACAGTAATATTACATTTAAAGAAAACAAAAGGTATAAAAATACTTGCATTCTGTGCATTACAAACAAACATGGGTATTGTATACAGAACACAATATGCTCCCCAAATACATAAAGTAGTCAGTTCAGTTAAGACCAAGAAAACATCTATAAAAAGACGTACAAAATAAACACAAGTGATCAGTTCAATTAAGCACCCTGTGCGATTAACACAAGGTAACAAATTGTTTATTAAAGAACTATGATATAAAGTTAACCATGATGAAAATCAAACTTAATTCAGAGAAACCTGTTCTTTATGAAGATGCTATAACTAACATCGAGATACATGTTTACGAACCGTTCCGAGCAGTCCCATATATTTTCCCCTCAGAAATATGCATTCATGATATATATATATATATATATATATATATATATATATATATATA
This sequence comes from Dryococelus australis, assembly GCA_029891345.1. NCBI lineage: Eukaryota > Metazoa > Arthropoda > Insecta > Phasmatodea > Phasmatidae > Dryococelus > Dryococelus australis. The sequence goes on along the minus strand of CM056994.1, from coordinate 157,208,067 downwards.
TATATATATATATATATAATATTTTATATATATATATATATATATATAATATATATATATTATAATGAATTCTAAGGCAGCGTATATATATATATATATATATATATATATATATATATATTATACGCTGCCTTAGAAATCAACTGCAGTTCAGAAGAAAATTCACAATTACAGTTAATGGGACTAACCCAATAAGCATGAGTATAGTTAGAATGGTATACTGCATTTGATAGACAGAATTAAGTACTTACATAATGGGGTTTAAGTTGTTCAAACACGAGATGTAGGCATCACTTCCACAATAAAAAACTACCTCTTGCAAAGTATATCCACCATATCCGGGTGGGCCACCCTGACCATTATAGACTACGAATAAATACCAGCAGGAAATACAAAGTAGTTATTGCACTAAGTATGGCACTTGGGTTCGCCGAAGAAGAGGGTGTATCTTTTGAACTTAGGAGTTTAGAATGATTAATGCCACATGTATAAATTAACATTCTTGAATTCTTCATTGACCGCATCGCATATAGAGTTCATGTGTATGTCACTGAATATAGAAACTAACACTTGTTTGGTGTTCACTATTATGCATTTATAATCTTCGGAGGAAGTGAAGTTAAGAATGTTCTAGTTTTCAGTATAGATAACTGTAAAAATATGCCTGTTGTGCTGGTGTTCGACCCAGTGGGTCAAGGGCGAAGAAGTGGTGGAATTATACATTCACTAATGTCTCTCTCTTGTTTTCGTATTTGTTTAAAGACAGTTTCTACTGGAAACCCTAATGCATATTTGCGGTTAATATTAAAGTACAAATTTATTTCAAAGATTTCTAACCTTAAAATATTACTTTTCGTGGGTTCCTTACATTTGAAAGTTGTACGGAAAAGTTGCGAAAAATTGTTAAGTCTACAGATCGAGTTAAAATGAATCGTCTCGACTAAATTTCGAAATAGTGAAACAATAGTGAAGGATATAGAGCCTACAGCTGCTTTGCAATATGGAAAGCAAAGGATCATAGTCGAATGACAACACTGGAAGCTGTAGAGAACAGACGTTATTGTTGTTTCTGAGTGTGTATGTGATTCGGCAGGGCGAGTTAAAACTTATTCCGGCAAGCGTACTTCCCGCATTGTGACGGTTATTATCTGTGAGCATGTGTCCGTGCAGGGGGTAGAAGGAAGAGCGATATGGCCATGCACTTGTGTGTGGTTGAACATCCCAGTGTTCTCCCCTTGTTGTTCCGGTACACAATCTCCCGCTCCCACCACCAAGCCCCTGGCAACTCCAGCTCTTGGTGTCATCGCCTGCACCGCATCAAGTCGTGGTGATGGTGATAAGCGAGCAAAGGGTCTGGTCTTCTGCCTTACAGCCGAGTAGATCATATGCCAGAGGTAAAAATATTTCTGCAACTAAATTTCACAGCAGCAGAGAAAACATTGACTGTGTAAACATACGTTTCCAAGAGTCCCCGATAAAATTTTCTCTCCAAATATATTCGTGGAAAATGTTATGGCAATAAAACTGAAGTTATATAATAGACGTAACAGGGGTTTAATTAAATTAACTCTATAAATTGGTACAATAATTGTAGGCTGTTGGTGAAGGAAGACCAAGTTATGTTAAGCCACTCAAATACAGTATATATTTTGTATAGGCTGACAGTTATGATAGGAAGCGACAAGCGGCACGTAGAATTGAAGCTGCATTTTGACGGTTGTTATTCTAGGTGTGTGTCCACAGATGTACCCCGTTAAAGACGCTTCCAAGCCTGTTTCTTGGTGGTGTAGTTGTCCCGAATACTTTGCTGCGGAAGGGGAGATCCGCTAATGCTTCGGTTATATGTGGCTTGAATACTTCCTCTGGTCTGAATACCAAGGTGTCACTGCAGTTCGCTTGGCTTTTCCACGTTGACTGATTCATAACATTATGAAATGAACCCTAATATGTGAACGAAAGTTCCTTTCCAATTTTAGCTGGGAGTACTAATCCCGTCCACGGCAATTAGCGATGTTCCATACACAGGAGAACTGTATAATTTTATATTTGGCTATGGGGTTACCAGATGTGTTCAAATTTATCATAAGAGTGTAGAAAGTGCAGTTCTATTGTGCGAAAATCAAATTCTTAACTTCCTATAAATCTCGTACGTTTGCGCACAAAAGAACATGCAAAATACAGGTTTACACTTCAACGCGTTATCGTCCGGAATAAAAGGAAAGCAATATCAATTGCAATTATTAACATCGTCTTGATGAAACATCACACGGACGTTTATCGCGCTAACATATTATAGCATTAACATCCATATATGTACATATATATGTTCGTTACTGAACCAGGATGCTGGGCCAACAAACAAGTGCATACATATTACATGCCACAACAATGATGCTGATATTATGATCCCGGATATAGTACCAAACATTATTCTGAAATTGCGTTCCTGCCACCTTAACTTGAAAAGTAAGAAATTCTGCACTCGACTGATACTGTACTGTACGTAAGCATATACGATGTGTCTACATAAAACACAATATCTTTCTTTCGAAACGAATTAATAGAGAATGGAAAATTTTTGTAATCATGATACAGTCACTGCATTAATTTGTTTCAAACTTGCGTGTTTAATAACTTAATTATCGTATGTTAAAATTAATGTTTTACGAACGTATGGAAAAACAAAGACAGCATTAACATTTCAGCTGGCAGTTTATCCCAAATATTAAATAATGAATCGTGATATGATTATAAACACGATATATATCTTTACATACATTTCCTAAGATACATTCATTGCCAAGAAGTCTTAGTTTTGACTTCTTATTTCCATTGTCGAAATGATTTCAAAGTAAAGAATTCTGATATCAATTAATTAATATTTATAAATATTTACCAGAAACATTATTTCCCGTTTACATAATAGGATAACGAACGGGAAAATCCCCCAAACATGGAAAATACGGGCCAGAATCGGGCCGGTAAATGCTAACCGACAAATTCCGGCTAGCCGATACTGGCCCGATATCATATTCCGGAATCGGCCCGATGCAAATATGGACAGGCGGCCAACCGACAACGTCGGGCCTGCAATGGCTGGATGTCGTTACGATGCCGGACCTGTGATGATTGGTGTCGTTACGATGCCGGACCTACTACTGGATGTCGCTACGATGCCAGACCTGCGAGGGCTGTATGTCGTTACTATGCCGGGCCTGCGGTGGCTGGAGGTTGCTACGATGCCGAGCCTGCGACGGATGGATGTCGGTACGATGCGGGGCCTGCGAAGCTGGATGTCGTTACGATGCCGGGCCTGGGATGGCTGGAGGGGTTGCTACGATGCCGGGCCTACGATGGATGCACATTGTTACGATGCCGGGCCTGCGACGTATGGATGTCACTAAGATCCCTGGCCTGCGATGGCTGGATGTTGTTTTGATGTCAGGCCTGCAGCGGCATGGTGTCCGGAAATGACTTAACGATTTAAGTTATAGTATTTGTTATTTCCTCTTTACATATATTTATTTCATTTACTTTTCAATACATTATACGATAAGAAAATCTTTTACTTGCCGAGTGGGAGATTCGAACCTAAACCCCTTGAGATGCCAGTCCAGCAAGCTAACCTTCCAAATATATCATGACACAAATTACTATAAGGAATGTAAAAATTCCATAACAATATAAAAATAATTTTAAATCATGGATTATTTAAAAACTATTTATTCAGAGACTTGTAAACAAAATAGTCTTTATTAGTTTCCAATATATCTGTCCGGTAATAATTGTACAAATAAAAAAGTTTCAAAGAAAACAAATTTCATGGGCTACCATGTGACACATATATATAACGAAAAAAAAAAACATGATAATGGTTAACACACAGTCTCAAAAAAAATACATCATGCCATTAACAGTTAGCTTACATCTTACATATTCCAAACACTTTCCAACAGATTATCGGGAAAAAGACATCAGATAAATTATAAATATCTCTAATGTGATAAAGAGCCTTGTATCACAATCGTTACTGTGCCGTAATATATAAGATGTTGGCCAGCTTACCGAAAAGACAAACATGATGTATTGGAATCGGCCCAGAATATTATTTGAGGTATTGGTGACATGTTGGCTGTGAAATATCACTGCGACATAGTTTGGTTATATCCATCCATTATCCTAAATTATAGAATGAACCATTGTCTTTTCTCTAATGGCAAACATTCTGTCTAAAAAAAATACATCATGCTGTTAACAGCTAGCTAACATCTTGGCTATTCTAAACAATTTCCAAAAGTTTGTTGGCAAAATGACATATTTAGGGAATACCGGGGCAAGTTGGCGATGATAAGAGTTGACCATCTAAAAAAAAAGTAATTTTTGAGGAAAATTATTCCTCTTTGCATATATTGTTAGAATTGGCTTTTATTGTATTGTGCCTAGGTGGATATATATTTTTATTTTAATACAAACATATTTATTTTGGAATATTAATTTTAAAAAATGACCCGGTACCGAGGCACGATGACTTTGACCATGGGGTAAGATTACATTTCTGAGAAAAATTGAATAAATTTTTATTCTTTGGAAGTATAAGACAGTACACTAATAAATTAATTATTGTTATGAATTTTGTCTTAAATAGTTAACAATGAAATGGTTATTGAGTTGAACATTTTAGTTCATTGTCCCTATAACTCAAAATCAGTGTTTTACGTTAACAAAAATCACACACAAATTGTCCTCCTTCAAAGTCTGAGCAGTCTTCGTGCCACCACATGTGGCATTTGCAACACTCTATCCAGTCTTCTGTTGGAGGGTCAACATAGATCTCATCACACACAGGGCACTGCACTAAATGCCTACTTTGTTTTGAGGTTTGAGCTAACATCATGGGTGTCAATCGTTCGGGCTTCTTAGTTTTTTTTTTACAGGAATCAAGATTCAATTTCTTAGTAAAATTCTTTTTTTTTTTTTTTTTTTTTTTTTTTTGCATCCCCAGTCTCTTGTCTTTGTTGCTTTAAGCATTCTTGTTCCACCTTCTGTGCCTCTTTCTGAACCAACATCTCTTTCATAGGTGTTCTTGTTATGACATTTGCACATTGTGAATGACTTTTCCGTTGCGATGCACATGGTCTTTCTTTAGGCAATGGTTTGAAATCGACAATACTTCGGCACGGTTTTGACTTAACAGAAACAGCATTTCCTGAAGGTCCTGGTTTTTCATATTGCTCTGCATCATGTTCATCAGGAGATTCATGAGGAGTTTCTGTGCGTTGGCCTCTAGGTGCTGCAGTCCGAGCAGTAACATTTTCACTTTTGGCATTGTCTGTAGTAAGACAATGATCTGTGGTTTTTGCTGCAGCAAAATCATGCACGTTAAACATAAGGGGATCATGAGGCTCGATTTCACATTCTTTGAAACCGTTAACTGCTTTACCGACCGTAGCCGCTTTGAAATAAGCAATGCTCAATAGCTCACTAACATATTTGTCAGTAATGGCTTTCCCTGGATGAGTGACCAATAAATTGTCACAAGCTTGGCTGTAATAGGTCTTTGAGGGCCCAAAAGGGGAAACGTCGAGCGGTTGAAGACGATGGGTAGTGTGGGGTAGAAATCCAACCATGATTATATGGCTTTCCCTGGTAAAGTTGATAGCCTCCAGTGTTATGTGTGTTTTACGATTGTCAACAAGCAACAGAACAGTGGATTCACTGGTAGGTTTCACATGACGATTGAAATGTTTCAAAAACAACACAAATATTTCTCCATTGCTCCACCTCTTATCACTTCGATGCCCAACAGTTCCTGGTGGGGCTCTTTACACAAGTTGAGGCAGCATCCGTTTTATCGCATAAACCAGGAAAAGGAAGCAAGTAATATCCAAGGCGTTAACGCAACAAATTGTAGTAACATTCCTGCATCTCTCTGCTGATTCGATTTTGGAAACTCTCTTAGTTCCTGTGGATGAAATGACCTTTGGTGACCTATTAGGCACAGTGGACAATCCAGATTCATCTGCATTGTAAATGGCCGATTCAGGAAATGATTTTTTTTTCCCTGCAATTCTTTCAAAATTAGGAAAAAACCTATCAACACTTGACTTGTTAAAGCCCATTGCTCAGGTAATGGATGTAGCCTCTGGTTTCCGTAAACTCAATTTAAATTTTTTATGAAACTAGCCATCCTCACCTGCTATTCTCGTCTCTTTGTTGAACAGATGCAAAATCTCACATTGTTCTGCAAAATCAAATACTAATATTCTGCATTGCAGCTTCGTCATTCCAAATACATTTTCTCCATTGTTGTTATATAGTTGTTCAAATCTTCTAGTTACTGTTCACTGAATACCTCTCGAAATCTTCCACCATGAATCGGCATTTCCTATAACAAAAAAAAATATCACCTAACTTAAGCCTAGGTAACAGTAATTTAATTTCGGTCTACCTTGTTATAATATGAGGGCCTATAGGGACTGCATAAGTAAGACACAAAGCAACACACACACACAAGCACACACAACATCACAAAGAGACACACAGATAGGTAGTCCTATAAAATAAGAACAACAATTCTTACATTATCATTTGTATTCGAACGGCAACGAAGTGTTGCTTTAGGAATATAATTATTTGCTGCTCCCAAGCAGCTCATTCTTCCCTCTTTGACCTCTAACCTAGCAGCAGCCATATCATTTCTATCCAATTCCCCTCTAGAGGACAATTTTTTTTATAATTCCGCACCATGTCTGAAACATAATGTGACAGAAATAATTAAATTATGCAAAGGGCAGAGTTAGAATATTTTCTTCAGGGCAATGTTATGAAACAGTTTTTGGATCTTGTAGCTCAAGGAAATCTCACAAAATAAATAAAAATGCATATAAACACCAAAAAGAAAACAGAGCACAAAATACTTAGGGCAAGATGACGATGTCGTCAACTTGCTCCAGTTATCTTACCCAGATCAGTAATCTTGAACGTCTTTGATTTTTGTGGTAAGATTAAAACGAATAATATATCAATCAATAGTGGTTATGAAGAGCATGTTGTCTAAGATTGTCATGTATAGCAAAGAATAACCTAATATCTTACCTGTTAGTCCACGAAATCTTATTTTGATTGTCTTGAATATTACATCACAACAGACAAAATACACGAACATCATCTAACAAAAAACGAAATAGCGGCAGCGGCCTCACTCTGTAGGTTTTTAGTGTCCAGCCATGTGGAGCGCTAGTAGTATCTGTAAGATGGTGCTACATGGTGGTATGAACTAAAACTGAGTCATTCGTTTTATTGCCCCGCCTGTCAACTTGCCCCGGTCTCCCTTATATCTTTATTTTGATGAAGAACCTTGTCTCGAAAACGTTACTGGGCTGGAATAAATAAGATGATGGCCAGCTTACCGAAAAGACAAATATGATATATCGGAATCGGCCCTGAATATTATTTGAGCTATTGGTGTCAGGTTGGCTGTGAGATATCTTGCCGACATAATTTGGGTGATATCCATATGTTATCCTAAAATAAATACAATGCATCATTGTGGTTTTTTTCTAACAGCAAACATTCTATCTCAAAAAAGACATCATACCGTAAGAGCTAGTTAACATCTTGCCTATTCAAAACACTTCCCAAAAGCTTGTCCGCAAAAGTACATCATATTTATACCTTTATTGTGATAAAGAGCCTTGTCTCGAAAACGTTACTGGGTCGGAATAAATAAGACGATGGCCAGTTTACTGAAAAACTAAGATGCTGTATGGGAATTGGCTCAGAAACATTTTTATGATGCTTGCAACATGTTTTCTCTGCGATATCATGACGACATATTTTCGGTGATATCCATCCGTTATCCTAAATAATACACCGCGTCTTTATCTTTATCTTAGCTAGCAATCTGCCTCAAAAAAAAGACATTACGCCGTGTCAGACGGCTATCCTTTAATTACAGGTTGTGTTTGCTGTTTATTTTAAAGGTTTTAAGGTTTTTATTTGTACCATTATGAATTATTACCCAACGCTAATTATTATTAATTATAAGTTTTTATAATTTGTAAGCATTCAACATTTATTGTAAAATAAATGCAATTGTTTATGTAAAGGGGTGTTACTTTGACTAGTGGTCAAAGTATCCCAAGAGATGAAAGTAAACAATACCGGTTTCAGTTTGCGTATGATAGTATGATAATGTTTGTCGTTTATATGTTTACAGCAATATTATGACGAGGAAACATATTAAGACTCCCCACAAGTACAATATATAATAGTTCGACACCAGATATCCTCAACGCAACAATCACTGAAGTGGAGTTGGGAACGTTTTCCACCGTCAAAGGAGAGATGACTAAAATTATTAATGGACCTGTATGAAGAAGTAAAGGGTTGTGACGATGAAACATTTATTAAAAGTATTGTATCTGGTCTCAGAAAGAGTGGAATATGGTCCCTGGTGAAGTTTTGGAGATATCATCCCAGAGAGGCAGTTCATATCTGGAAGAAATAATGCTCAAAGTATCTGGTGCAGAACTGGAAACGCTACACTGTATGAGTCATCGTAATATTGGGAGTACACGCCCGAATATATGCTATACCAGGAAAAGGATTGGAGTAGCTGACATTGTTGAGTGAGTGAAGAGATTTGGAAGGTTTGAGAGCCGATGAGGGTGAAGCAAGATGAGTATGGAGCGGCGCAAGAATGAAGGTGCAGGAGAAACTGGAAATATCCGAGGAAATGCGCTGACCAGCAGTTAGGTGTCGGCACGATTCCCAATTGAAAAAAGCCGGGAGTGATCTGGCAGGAGATTGAACCCTTTTCACCTTATTATAAGGCTAGCAGGCTAACCGCTCAGCCACCTTTGCCCCGCCATTTCAAAAATTTTGGAAATAAGAAAATTTTTAAGAGCAGAATATTAAAAATAACGGTGTATAACGATGGTACGTATATGCCATTTATGGTATCTCCATTGAATTGTAATTACAGAATTATTTTCTCACTAGTACGAATGTCAAATCGTAATTTGTTTAAACGAAATTTACCAACGAAGAAGCCGACCTATAAGCAGATATCAGGAAAATTCGTGTGTATATTGAGCGTCAGGTAAGATTTCAAAGTCTTACAAGTTGGTGTTACATTACTGTCGGGATGAAATTAATTTGCTCTCCTTGCAGCGCTCTCTATAGTTAGATAACACTCCCGCAGGAGAGAAGGACTGAATCATACGCAACTCAGTTTAGATACTAAATTCGTTTTAGTTAGTGCAGCAGCTAGTGAATAAATGACAACGGCTCGAGTATTCGCACAAGTGCGAAATATGGCCAATAAGTAGAGGACCGGTAATAACATGAGTTTATTTGACGGCTAGACTAGAATGTACTCATCTCTATACACCGCGAGCAGTTTATGAAGATCACTATAACCTGTGTACTAGGTTGTCGCGTTGCATTAATTTAGAGGCCCGCACTCCTAACAGAAAAATACATGGTAATTTGCGGGTCAATACGCTAAGGCCTATGACCTCTGCGCTTTCCATGGGAAATTATGAGGATGACGGAAATACGAACATAGATAAACAAAAACTTGGGTAATATAAGTACTGTATCTTAATACTGGAAATTGGAAAAATTAGATTTATTTATTGTCTTATAGCATTTAGTACTTATCAGCACATCGTGGCAGACACTGAGGCAGGCATGGCACTGCGATTAGAGGAGGTAAGCGCCATGGAGTGACGCGTTCCCTCCTTCCTCGCGCATCTCATTATCTTCGAACCAACTCCCGGCCATACAGCTAGAGTAATTGCACTTAACTGGGACTCAAACTCGTACTGCTCTCTTTCAGCTGCATGTACCTGTTTAAATCAACTGTGCTGAATATTACCATATTTATTATGAATAGTCTGTTCTAATGACTGTTTCAAATAATTGCCGAACATAATTTTTAAAACGATAAAACGACTAATATGTGTTGTTGAAGTAAATAGAGACAAACAGATTAAACATGTTAACACTGAAAGATGAGTAGAAGAAACATAACTTAACATTCCGCTAGAAGTAAGATAGTTTGCAATTTAAGTAAAAAACAATGTAACAATATGCCTAAGACATTAAGAAAAAGGTACTGTTCATTAGTAAGTGGATTCAAACTATATTCCACGTTCTTTTAAGTATAAAATTTGAGAATAAAAATTACAATAAAAGAAAACAGTATATGTATGTATAACGGTGCATTATATAATGCATTTATAATTAATATGTATTTATGTCACAATGTTCTTCACGTTATTTTTCTCTTCATCTAGGGCGTTAAGTCTGTTCAGCCAAGCTTTTCATTCTAATATATATCAGTTTTCTTAACAAAGCGCAAAGCACGTGATCAATGCCTTTGGAAAATTGTAGTTGGTATTGTGATATGTTATATACGTTAAATATGTAAGGAAGACCTTATCTTTATGTTCAAAAATTTTCCACGAAAAAAAAAAAAAAAAACCTGAATGTAACGTCAGTGATACGTGTTGTGAGAACATGCAACTATGTTCTTCAAATAATATTAGACACAAAGGAAAATAATGTTAATAATTAAAATAAAATTAATACGTCGTACATTTAATGGAGAGTACTGTTAAGTTTATTTTTTTAATAAACGAAACATTTCATACTAAGAGAATATATTTACAGTGTAGTGAATTTGGGAAAATTTGGCGTGTAAGTAATCATAACGATTTCTTTTTCCATTATACACTACTTTTAATGATCTCACATATTCGAGGTAGGTATATTAAACATAGCTACTGATATAATATATATTATATGTGTTTGCAATGCGGTATAATTTGATTTTTTAAAGAACTTTCGCCTTTGTAAATCTTATGCAAGAACTGCTGTGAACTGTACGCAGTGTAAGAAACATTTCATAATAGAATACAACATTTCTCTCTTACAATTCTACTCAGGTAAACCAGGTTCGATTCCTGGCGGAATAAGCCCAGATTTTCGCATGTAGGAAACGAGGCTGGTGTTGACGTTGGCTGGCGGGTTTTCTTGAGGTTATCCCATGCATCCTCACCGGCTTCCAAGACCTCGATGATAAGCGCCAACCAAAACCTTACATCTCGACGTTCTCAATCTGCCAATTATCCTTTGTGGAGAATGCGGTAACTTTGCATTAGCAAAGTCACATAGGTACGTCTCAGTATGGCACGTTTCTTTCATCAAGTAATAACTACCCAGGCCGCGCGCTCTGTGTTGTGCCATTTGCATTGACACATCTTTCATTTTTTATATATTGGTTATTATTTATTTAATAAGCTCTTAATTATTTACTGATTCACGAGAAATGATTAGTTTAATTAAAACGTGCTCCAGTTATATTTATTTGATATGTTCATGCAATTCAAAATGTAAAACATTGAGAATCTATTCAAAATTTTTTACTGTTAGCCCTACTCTTGTTAACTTGAACAGGCAAATTATTTGCTGCCAATTAAAAAAATGTTCCTGTTTGATATGCACTGAGAGAACGATTTGTTTCACAAAACCAATTATATTTGTTTGCATGATGTTTGTTTCAGGCAAATGATATTTTGCTGGCACAACCAAGCCTCAGTTGCTCCAAATAAATGAAATTATTTCACGAAACCAAATAATTTATTTAAAACATCTTTATTTTTGCCAATCAAATATTAGGTAGTTTCAGTATGTAAACCAAATATTTGGTGGGTACAAACAAATCGTTACAATAAGTCAACAAAATTATATGTTTAATTACGCGTGGTATACCTTGAACAAACTAAATATTTGAAGCGACCAAATATATTGTTTGCAAAACAAAACCATTTGTTTGATATCCGTTTTCCATTTTGTTGGCTGCAAACGTTCGCCATTTGTATTTTTGAGGACCGTGTGCGCGTGGTGGAGAATGGAGGTTATAAAAATTGAGTGTGGCTGATGAGGCGAGAATAAACTTTTTGCAAGATTGGAGATTCGCTTATCTAATAAAAGTCTTTGCAGGTAAGTTAACTGATTATACATTGCGGGTTTTGTAAATTTTGTTAATTATGGTTTAGTTCGCGACATTATGCTGTAGAGCATAGCCGATGCAATACGAATTTAGGCCTACATAAAAAAATTATAACCTACTGGAGGTTCTTAAAAATAGCTTACATATATTCAATATCGAAGTGCTGTTTCACATGTAATAATAGAATTTAAGAATACGTTAACCTATTACGATACACACATTTTACTATATACACATCAATCATAAACAGCGCGGGAAAAATAAATGTCGGTAATTTCAGCAACCTGCTTGAAATACGGTAATCAATTCAAGTTGATATCAGTTCATTAAGTGCCAATTGGAAGAACGCCTCTAATAATTAGTAATTTGTAAGTATTGGAACGTGGATAACAAAATTGTGTTTTACATACAGCATCCCTATTGTCGCGTGTTCAAATATTGTATGCACGTGTAAATTTTATTTGCACTCGCAAAATTTTGGTAGTGTTAATAATACGGGAATATTTTACGCCAGGCGTATAGCAGTTTCGTAGAGGTATTTGTACGAAACTTGTAAAATGAGGCAGTGGCTCATAATAAATATGTGTTCGTAATCTCAAAACTGAAAAAGTAGATAAACACTATTCCCACAATTCCGTATATGTGCGGCATGCTTGGTAATAATTAGGTAGGCCTACTGTAAAATTCAAATAAAGATACACAGTGAACACATAAATTTAATAATTCTAATATTTTTTGGGGAATCTCGAGCTTCATGTGACTGCTACAGGAACATTCGCCCAAATAGGTAGGCCCTACAGCAATTAATTTTTTCAACTTGTTCTTTACATCATGGTTAAAATTAATGTTACGGGCCCCAACTTTCTGAGCATGGGAATTCTAAAGGATTCCAGCATTAATCTGTATTTTTGGTGAATCACAGTGGTCCATTGCTAAATTTTGCATTTTATTTTGGATTCAAATGGGCCAAAATAACAGCACATTTTCATTTCCCACAAGAGATTGTGGACTGAATGGTGTAAATTGTATGTACGTATTGTGATCACAATTATTTGAGCACTTCTGAAAGCCATGTTTGAAATCTACTTTCAACCACTTGTGCTTGTTTTCACCATGAAAACATTTACAAGAATTTAGCTATATAACTAACTAGCCAACTTTCCCCTAAACAATAATTTTTAAGATATGATTTTTTGAGGTACTCGATGGTTCACAGTGGAACTATAAGGTACATGCTATGTGACTGAGAATTTAACACTCCAAAAGCAGTGAGTAACAGCAGATATAAAATAGACCATAGTTGAAGCACAATAAGTCTACGGTGAACAATTATTGCAAAATTAACCTTCGTTGACGAAATATCGCCAAGTAACCTAACACAGTTCACAGCTGTAAAAATAAATAAATATTCATTTTCCTCAACACGAGCCAATCGCCCATGAAATCTATAATTTATTCAAATAATGTGCAAAAAAGGAAGTACAAATACTTATTACGTGTAATTTCATGTAAGGCCTATACTGACGTGTTATAAAAATAAAAGTTATTTCAAGTAAGGTAATGAAAGGAGCAAGTAAAGAACTATAGTATATTAGTGGTTCCTTCCCACTCTTTGAAACTAACCTTTAAAAATTCACCTCATGTTTAACGTGTTTGGTTATTTCCTATGTCATTTATCACAATCGTTTTATATTTGTGTTACCATAAATTCCCTTATTTCCGTTAGATTGAACTTTTACTTACATTTCATCTATAAATTACATTTCATTTATAATTAATATGAATAAAAACAGGGAGAAAATAGGTGTGTTAGTAATACCTAGTAATAAATAGTTCTTACCCAGAATATTATTAGACTGAGCGCACACGAATGCGGTGCATTGTTCCTTTGGTGTAATTTTCTAGACTCAATTAAGCTTTATTGGCATTAGATGGACGGTGGATTATCCTGGAAGTACAAATTTAGCACGTGGCTGTGCTTCAGCAAAGTTGGAAGGAACCTTGAATTGACTATAGTCAAACAGTATTACGTTAAAAATATTACTGATTTATTGTAACGACACTTTAATGCAAACTTTTCTACGGTCTGAGCACTGTGCTCGTCTGTGCTGTCCTATTTGGGTTGTCCTAGGTATTTCTGTTTCTCCGTTTGATTATTTATTATGCAATTTTGTTTGTTGGTTTAGGTTTTCTATTTTGTTATTAATCTGACAAAATTCATTAAGGGATTTATTATATGTTTTATATTTATCCCTTGACTACAGCTACTCTCATTTTTCAGTTCTTGTTTTGTGTCTCACAGTTCATTTTCTTGGACTACATAAGCAATGGCGTGTGTATAGAATATTTCGTTTAATTATTCACAAACATTGCAATAATCTTCCAAACAACTCAGGAAAGTGATATTTTTTCCTCGCAAAGGAAAAGTATGCATAACCACTACGAGAAATGCATTTTTAACTGGAGGACACTGAGGCTGGTATCCTTATTTACCCTGCTAGCTATTCCAAACTACTCGCATATGAGAGGTGGTCACCTTATACATGACTCGCACATTAATTGTGAATTAAAAACAATTTGTCACTTTTCTGTGCATCGTTTGTATGCCACAGTGGTTCTACAAAATATCTGTAGAACCTCGTTAATACAAACCTGAAGGAACCATAATTCTGGCACTTCGTAATAACAGATTTCATATTGAACAAACTAAAGCATAAAATACTCGCTAACATTAGTACAAATTGCTGCATGCATTTCACTATGTACCCAAACCAGTGGTGGTTGGTGACTTTTGAAACTGAGAGGGCTGTGGCGATCGTAACTCAGATCATTATAAATAGCGTTTTTTTTAACAGGCCATTAATTAATAAATTACGTACTACAGGCTTATGAAGTGTAGCTCATGTAGCTAAATACAAAATTAAATGTGGTCTGTGGTTGTTTAAAGAAAAATGCATCATCGCTTGATTTGTAATGGCCAACATACTATGGCCACTGGTTCAGATATAATCACTAGCACAGGTATTTGTTCGTTTTAAGTTTGTGTAGGTTATATGACTTCCGACCAGTACCTATGTGGTAAGATGATAATACTGATTCTACTATACTAATCGTGATGATAACTTAAATATAGTAAAACATATTTTTAAAACCCAATGCCATTTTATATAAAGTACATACAAAATGCTTGTTAAATTTAGATTATAGGATGAAATTGGCATTTCTTAATTAATATATTTGTAAACAATATAATTTATTCAACCGGTACGCGTTATATAACTGGCAATGAATATTAACCTTACCAATCACAGAAAATTTGATGGCATTTTTTATATGTTGTGAACATGATTTATGTCTTTCAACTTTGTCACCCAAGTATTTCAAACCTTGTACCCCATTGACAGTCCACACAAAATCATAAGGTTTCAAAAAAAAAAAAAAACAATTATTTCTAACGTTACACCTGCATAGCCACTCCGCGAAATTCTACTTACACTGAATTTTCGTGTATTCGAAACACTGCGTTTACCACCTTGGCTTTGTTGTTTTGTTATATTTTACTGCGGCTTTGTTGGTTCCAAATTCTTAAGCTATAGTTTACTCTCGTAATTTTAAATCTTTGCCGTAATGAGGTTTTAAATGCTACTCACAGAATTATCCCTTACTTACAAGTTTACACAACATACATTAAAAACAATTCAAACCTGCTTCTTTCCGATGCTCTAGGCTCATCAATAACAACAAACTTATTCAGAATATAACACACTATATTTGAAGCTCATGCGAGTTTTAACGATATCTGTAAATAAAAACTATTCGAAATAAATATAAGTATTGTAAAGAAATGAGTTTAACAACTGCAAAAGAGCGGTGCGCGAAATTGTGCCTACAAAAGATGTGGTGTATAACACAGTACAACACATTCTGTCAAACAGTGGAATTCGAAGTTTCAGTTTTGGTAGCCTTGTCAAGTTCCAGGAAACCGTTTTTATGTGAGAGCAGGGGCACGCCCTGCTCTCTCTCTGATTTACAGCATGTGACTGGCTGAAAAGTGACGAGCCCCTGAAGTATCCCCTCCCTCCCAGTAGCTCCCTATCCTTCTGTTATGGCCGTCTCTCTTTACTCGCTCCACCCACTTCAGGGTGAAGAATCTGCCGCCCCACCACTCGACAGTTCCAAAAACATTTATCTCGGGACAAGAGTCTCGTCCATTTCAAAAACATTGGCTGCGAAATAATCTCTGTATTCGTATGCAGTAATATTTGCTGAGTAGCAGATAAATATAATCCTGTGTTCTGAGATTTAATTATGAGGGCTGCGCTCCGCAGCTCTCCCTCAGCAGCCGCCACTGCATAATACCAGAAATGAAGTCACTAGTTTGTAAAAATATTATTTACATTAGGTTGTGCAAGGGTTTTTTTTATCCAAGGTCAATTGATTTAATATTCTGGATGTTCATTTCAGTGGGTTATCAACTTTTTGGCTATTCAATTTTATTTCACTTCCCAGTTTTTTTTTTTTCACTTATTTATTTTATATCCCGATTACTGTGTGGTGTAAATTTTATTTAATTTCGTGATTTTTGTACAAGGTATCTTTATTTTACAGTGATATTCTTGTGTAACCTAATATTACTTCTAGGCATCCTATTTTTGGCGAAACGAAATGCATAATACAATCTGTCGAAATATTTTGTCAAAGTAGATACAGGTGAACACACTTCATAGTCACTTCACAGACGATCATCAGTTTTGTTCGTATAGGACCTTACTTCACACACACACAAACACTTTTCCACATAACCATACACATTCATAAAAGTTGTAATTGTTTTATAGTGTCAGAAAAACGGTTTAGTTGCACATAAACAAGAATTTTTTTCACCCTGAACCTATAAGAAAGAAACAGCATTTGTTTATTGCAGACAGTTACATGTTACCAACCAATTTCATTCAACTTTTAGTTATGCAATGACATAAATGTTGCCGATTTGGTCTTTTTCAAAAAATTTGAATCTAATTCTTGCTCATAACATAGCCCACGCTGGGTAAATTTCAGTTTGATAAGCTTTTCTAAAACTGTCTGTCATTGATGATCTGAACACCGTCCTATTTTTCTTAGCACGAGAAAATATTCTTTCGCACTCAGCATTGCTATGTGGAATAGAAAGAATTGCAAGCATTGCTCGAGAAAGTCTGTCATACTTCAAAGTACCATTTACATTTTTCATCTTCCCAACCATTGACCACTGAGTGTCTATTCTAGAATATTTTGACAGTTCTTCTGTAATGTTTTCTATTTGAAAACAGCAAAACTGTGCTTCCAGTGTTTCTATTTCTGAATCTAAATCCAGTTCTTTATCATTACTCAAGATACAGGGAAATTATTCGACAAAAAACCTTAAATTTGATAAATAATCAGCACTAACTGAATTAATATCTGTCACTTCAGCATGTGACAACATATCACTTTTCGAGGGAAATTTGTAAAACAAGTACTCACATGCTGATGAATAGTGTTTCCTGACAGAGGAAAAAAACATATTTCTGTTTTTTTATGGAGCTTTTCCAGCTACCTGCAATCTGCACTGCCAACCACCAAATCCATATCCGATTTCTGATTATTTTTGTTGTGGTAGTCAACATCTAAAACACAGGATGATTTTAACTGTCGAGGCAATGAGAAACCTAGAAATTAAATTTCTGATAAATTGAGCAACACTGACTTTAGAAAATGAATACATAATGTTCAGCAGATTACAAAAGAATGTATGATTTTTCAAACACAGGAATTATTCTGAAGAAACAAACACAATGTTTTGCTCAGATCACACGACAGGAACATGAAAATTCTTTCTTCTCTAGATAAAAATTCTTTTTCACATTTTCTGACAGGTTTCTTTGTATTCTTTCGTCTGAGTTGAGATATTTCACATCCCTTGTTTTTTATTTATTCACATTGCTGACAACGAATTATAGCTGTTGCTTCTTTGATGATTTAGGCTTTACATCATGACCAGTTTTATGTACACCTATATCAGATTCAGAATTCTGGAAGCCAGACTGAGTATCCTTCAATTTGGGAATTTCATAGCTCTGTAGGAACCCAGTTCTCTCGCTAGTGAGTGCAGATTTAGTTTCATCCATGAAAAAACTTGTTAAGGGCTACCATTGTTCAATTAAACTACCTAAACACTTACCCAATGACAACCAGCGCGTGCATACATGTTTTATGATTTTTTTTGTGTCTGTATCGTGCAGTTTTTGGAACTCTTTCACTTTCTCTTTCCGCTTCTCACTTTCCTCTAAATAATAGAAAATATCCATCAACATCTCATCCACTTTCACTGGAAGAAAAGCAGCACCTTTTCCTGCCACTAAATTTACTAGCTGACATGGACAGCCAATAACAACTAAATTGGGAATTTCTCGTTTCAGAACACTGGCCACTCCACTTTTTTGTCCTGACATCACAGGGGCATTATCAGCACCTAGGGCTAAACAGTTAGAATAAGGAATTCCATTTTCTTTTATGTTCTGAAGAAGGAGGTTGCCAATATTTAAGCCAGTTGAATCGCCATCCAAAACAGGCACATACGAAAAACGGCTTTCAATTTATGATTTTTCTTGATTATGAAAGGTAACTGCTATTGGATAGATTTTCGCAAAACTCTGATTTCTCCCATCCGTAGAAACTGAAAAAGGTACAGGTTTTAAAATTTGGACAGCCGATGCGTGAGTTTTAGTTTCCATTTCACCCACAATGACAGTAGTTTTGGTTCTTGCACAGCTGTACTTCTTCGCGATATTGCTGTCTGGAAACATTTTCCTGAACAATTGACCAGTATAGTCAGCACATCTCATAAGGCAAATCGTTGTCCACAATAAATAATATAAACAACAGTTCGACGCGAGTAACGCGATTATCACCAGCGGCACATATAAAACTCAGTTTCTTGTTGGATTCTCTGCACCTGACATTATCAAGATGTTTCTTACTTTGTGAATACTTAAAAATCGTTTCGGCCTGCATGCGCAAGCGAAAAATCACAACGGCACGTGGCACAAAACGCAAAGCTTTTCCTTTTTCGCGAAGCGATAATATGCAGAAACTCTTTTGAATAGGCCCAGTTAAATGTTGTTTTGTAGTGTTTCTTACTAGTAGTCTGTTCAGACATCATAAGCCCTATAAACACAGTCTACAGAAAATTCACACCATAGTCTAACCTCAGCAGTCTCGCGCGAAACATTACATAAATAATAACGGACAACACAAGTACGAAACATTCAAACGCCAAAAACAATAGAGTACGCAAGTCGAAGCTGACCGATCTCGAAACACGGCACATGGCGATGACAAAAGCACATTTGATTACACAGACAACGCCAACCGCAACAAGAAGAATTGATTTTTTCGCACGAGTGAAGCTGAAATCGATCTCTCTGCGATTAATCGTCGATCCATCGACTCAGGCACACCTTAAACCATTTAGGTGAAAGTAATCGCAAATAATTGTGAGGATAGGATTGTGAGCGATATCCAAAAATAGTGAGTCTCGCGCCTAAATAGTGAGAGTACGTACGTATGGAATATGCATAAAGTGGTTGTAAATTTAATAAACAAATTAGTTTTACTTTCTTTCACTTCTACTACAAGCTAGCTTATGAATTGTATCATGCGTAATCTTGGTTTATTCAATCACTAGAGAATATTTTAAATCTTAGAGACAAATTTCGTTACTTTACGCAAAATTCTTATTTGGTTTATTTTCTTGGCAGAATTATTTTTTATTTCTGATACAGCAAGCATTGACGTAGTGTAAAATGTGATTTTGGGTGCCAGCTTGAGGTTTTGCAAATGAAATATCTTAATTTATTATTTAAACTCCTGTAGCAGTTCTCAGCGAGTTGCTATATTGTATTATCTATTTTCTTTTTGTGACTGATTCTGGTCTTGAGATAGCTAGTATTCCCCTGTAATTTTATTTTTCACGTGACATCTTTGTACTCTTTCTATATAGTATTTGATAAATATTTCTATTGCACAGAAAAGCATCCATAAAGAATGTATGTATTGGTACTATCAATATAAGGGCAATAATTACGTGAAAGTAATAGGGGTGGGCGAAGCTGGAAATTGCATTTCGAAGCAAATTTTTAAAATATTCACGACTTCTAATCGAATATCTAATCGAAGGGTTTTGTTGACAAGTACCCCAGTAGTTATTTTTGTACCTTTTTTTTTTTTTTTTTTTTAATTTGGTATCTAAACAGTGTGATTCAATCTAATACAGTTATATTACTTTGTGTGAGCTAACGTTGTGGAGTGTCAAGTTTATTTAAATTTTGTTTGATCACCATTTTTATCTTCTACAAATATGCATGGTAACTGTTCCATTTCATGTAAGTGGGATAAATTAGGACATTTCTATAAATGTAATGCGGCCACAATATATCCTTCTAACACAGCTGTTTTGTCACTGAAGAAAAAGACGTTTTTGTAAACAAATATTTGAGTCCAATGCACACTTACATTTTCCTCTTTCCTCGTGTTTCCAGACAGCAGGCATTGAAAGACTGACGTTTGCTTACTTCCGTCCAGTAATTAATGTAGGTTATTACAGCCAGGTTGACATTCCAACCTGTTTTATATTTGTAATTGCCAAGTTAACTTTGCTGAGGTTATGTTTATTTTATTTCAAGGGAAAAAAAATAAACAGAAAATGGGGAGTTTAATGCATTTTTTTTTTGATGGAGAAGTGGAAAATTTTTCTCGTTAGAAATAAAATTTAATTATTGTAACTTCGAAAATTTTAACTTTAATGAAAAAAACAAAACCCGAAATATATATATATATATATATATATATATATATATATATATATATATATATATATATATATATTCTATATATATCTATATATATATATATATATATATATATATATATATATATATATATATATTATACACACACACACGAGTGTAAGGTAAACTTCAGTCAAAGTGTGTGTCTATATATATATATATATACACACACACACACACACACACACACACACACACCTTACACTTGTTGAATTTACGATACAGAAAATAAATATTATTCACACATTACAAACGTGTTCAAAGTGCGGCTTTTGCAGGCCATGTGCATTTTAATAATTATAGTAACAGTAAACAAATACATTATTTACAAAACACGTAAACTTACTGTTTGTAAGATTCGCAACCCCTTGAACACGTGTTTTTCTAACGTAATCCTTGCAAATTTACTTCACTAAAATTACGTTTGTTCGTCACTAGTATTAACTATTTATTTGCAGAATCATTCAGTAAAATCAACACTGCACTGGTTTTCTGAAACCAACAAACTTAAACTAAGATACATTAATTTTATTGTTGTCGTTAAGGAAAATGGTGGAACGAGCAGTTATGAAATCGAATTGAAGTTACCTTCGAATCCCAGCTTCAAATGGTGACGCACCATGAATATCTGGTAACATCGAACCTTACGAAAAAGTTACTAGTGGCACATGTTGGAGCGAAAACTACGCAGTACTGAGTGCATCTGATATTCATGGCGAATGTACATAATTTTTTTGTCGAAGATCCGATAAATTTGAGACTCGGAGCGAGTGGGCGATTCTGGGAGGCAAGTTTACGTCATTCAAAAATCAAATCATTCCAATGTAGCATAAATACTCTCAGACTATTGTAAGAACACCTACCCATTGTAGTATAAAACGTATCAGATTAATGGCAACAGTGCTTGAGATTTTATCTAAGAGCCGATTAACTTTCTTCTCAGAACGACTTGATGGTTCTGGGAGACAAGTTTATGGCCTTGTAAAATCAAATAAATCCAATGTAGCTTAAATATTCACATACTATTGTAAGAAAAGTTACACATTGTAGCACAAAACGTATCAGATTCATGGCGATTGTAATCCAGATTTTGTCTAAGAGGCGATAAACTTGTGACTCAGAACGAGTTAGCGAATCTGGGAAGCAAGTTTAGGGCCTTAAATTACCCATCAAAGAGAAGAATTCACACATTATTGTAATAACAGCTACTCAGTGTATTACAGACTGTATCAGATTTATGACAAATGTAATTTTTCAAAAGACTAAGTAAAGGGACAATACTATGTAGTAGCCTCATAGCTACCTCCTCCCACGACCACTGTGCAGGCAGTTAGGGGGGTGGGGGGACATTTAATAGAAATCAGGGCTTGCTGGGGCAACTTGGCAGGTTGTTAAAACAACTCGAGCTGGGCTCAGAAGTTGCTGTTTTATGGGTACGGTATTTATCGGCTAGCAGGAATAATTACCAATTCAACAATTATTTTTAAGATAATGGGACATGTGCAGGTTTTACTCAACACATTTCCTGGAGAATGGAAAAGTCGCTATTGATTTTTTGCGGTAATGTTGGCAGCGACAGATTGAAGCTGGGATACGAAGCTAACTACACTTCAGTGTTTTTCCGAAGCGGTTAACACGTCCGATTAATATCATATTTCACTCAAGAGAATGCACTACAATGGTATGCTTGACGAAAGCAAATAAAAAAATAATTAACCAAAAAATAATTAACTACCGATAAAATATTCTGACAACTCCAACAAGATACTCGTATAAACACGATGCATTAAGGGACTGTTGGACATGAGGGAAATAAACATACAAGGTTACAGATTCGTGCTGAATGAAGTTTGGCAAGATATATTAAAATGTTTCATGATAAAATTTTGTGACAATTCTCTTTTATATTGTGAGCAAAATTACACACTGGCAATTATTGTAAACCAAAATGCAGTTAGGACAAATTTTTGGGCATATTGTTGAGTTGTGGTTATGTTTTCATGATTCACTAGCCCTGGGTGTGGCATTTGTCAAATAAAAACTTTGATGTTATTAAACCCACAATGTCTTCTGCTTTAATGGTGAAGAATAATAAATCGTTTAAGTTGCCCAAAAGTACTTTTTTGTTTCAAAGTTCAAAGTAAAAATTTTTATTTCGAATACGAAGCTGAATATTCAGAATATTCAAATCGAATTTCATATTTTCGAAGCTTCGCCCACCCCTAAGAAGTAATTTGAATTTTTTCATGTATTTGCATAGAGGAAAAGTAACAGGATACCTGAAAATGTCAGGGAAATTGCTGTAAGGATACTGCTAGCCGCCCTGGTGTCATACAAAACAAAAATTGGAAAATGACAGTGAACTACAGAATCACGAGTGCTGATGTCACTGTGTGAATTGTATGTGGTAATGTGACCCCAATTTAGGGTAATATGATAAAAGAAATTATACTGTTTCCTCAAATAGTATAGGGATGTGTGAAGAAAAAGTATTTATATAAATTTCAGTATGGTTAAGATATGCCATGTAAAATATGCGTTATATAATTATGCATAGTAATGTTAAGGTGTCCGAAGTTATTTTATATGTTGTGCAGTCATGTTTGCAACTAACATGGCAAAATAAGCGCACTGTTGATTTTACATTAACTCGTGCAATAAAGAATGTGTTAGTAAATTCCAATGTTTTATTGTCCCAATAATTCTTCCATAAGAGCACTGTATTAAATTTCCACTTAACATTTTTGTATTCTCGCATTTACCATAAAAAATTTTCACTTTTAACAATAGAAATTTTCTCCCAAAAACGTTTAATTATTTTCACAATAAAAAGTATTGCAGGTATTTTAATTGAATTATTTCCACATAATATACAGAAAGATATAAATTCCTATTTACTTTGGGTGTATAGAGCCACCATTGCAATTCCTTAGATAGGAATACATGTTTTCTGTGAAAATACTTACGTAATTTCGTCAGTTTTTATGTGATTTCAGTGTAGTATTCTTCACTACTTCTACAATTTTGTACAACATTTTGGTGATGTTTAAAATATAATTCTAATATTTCAAATGCTAAGTACGTTGACAGTTCATTTTCCTTCAGAAAAATATTACATGGTGTCTGTCAACCGGGAATTGTACATAGAGTGTAGCGCACCCAACATTAATACCATAACAAAGGCTTTCTTGTAGCAGTGGCGTGTGGTGATGTTGTATTGTAGGTAAGCTAAGGGAGGATCGTTACACACACACACACACACATACACACACAACACACTGTGTGAATGCAAGCAAACATGCACGTTATAGTATTTAATAATAAAATATAAAATTTTAATCTGTTCAGTCATATACTTTATGCGGTGCAAAACGCTAAACATTACTACAAGCTACTATAATTAAAATTAATTACATTACAAAATGCAAATAAAAATTATAATTGGTTTAAACATGTGCCACATTTACCGTATGCAAGAATTTGGGACAATATAGACATTTAACTTGAATAGATTACTTCATTACAGATCAGTTACAACATTTATTTGCAAGAATGCCCGATTCTTCTTTCTTTGAGGTGCCACGTAGAGTGTTCTGATCCATTCCGGGCAGCGTACATACGCTGCGGGACTCAGCTTACTTTTCAGACGTGGTATTCACATGCAGAACATTGCAGAGGAATCCACTTTGTAATTCATCAAAAATAAAACATGTTCATAAAAGTGTTATTGCCAATGCATGTTACCCATTTAGCAGCGCTTTGAACTAAATAAAAATGTATTTATTGCATACAACTAGCCTCGTTTGTAAATAAATCACCGGCGCGCGCAAAGCTAGGGTCAGCTGTTCTGCTGGCAGTGGACCTTGGCCGAACGTTCCCGATCAGCTCGCGAAGCTACAAGATTCCCTTGCAACGCTCACATTGCCATGACAACTGGACAAGTTGAAGAGAAAACATGAAATAAAAGAAACATGAACCCAAGAAATCGGGGAAATAAAACATTTAGCTTTATGTGCCCAAAGTAGTGTAGAGTGGGAGTCCACCCACACGAAAATAAAATGTGAAATGTCTGGTACTTAAAAATCCAACAGTAGGGCCGGGTAAGTAGTGCTTACCTAGTATCTGTTTAATACATGCCGCTGTCTTGTTGCTGCACCAGATATTGGTGGAAATGATAGCTCATTGATTTTCTTTTTTAAAGTTCGGGGAGTATGCATTGTTCACGTAACTATTAGGGCACAGAATAAATACCGAGGTATTACAAGTGCTAGCTTGTAAATATTGTAAAGAAAACAAGAACTTTTTTGTGTTGGCGTATCTGTTACAGCTATTCTTTTGGATTGTTCCATTCCAGACTTCAAATGACAGTATTTTGCATGTGTGAAGTTAAGATTGTTTGTTGCAAGATTTCATACTAATGTGATTATTTTTTGTCTTAGTTTCTTTTTGCATTTCGAAAGTGCATCAGTATGATTAAGACTAGCACAAAATATTCCTTATTTGCGAGTTCTCAGAAGTAAACAAAAGAACACAGTTGTACACTGGGATTAGGTGTGTATTTATCATTGTTCGGGATTGTAAATTATTATATTGATTACAGTGCTGTTAAATTTGTGTATAATTTACGTTGATGATGTTACAGCAGTCGTGCCTGGGCTGTTAGTTTTAAATAATTTTGGCAAACAGAATTTACATCTAACTGAAAGATAAATAACAGAAACGATAATGTCACTTTATTCCTAAGTAGGTTTGACTATCATATGAATAAATCCAACCAATACTAATTCAATGGCATATATATATTGTAAATTTATATAACATAACCCTAATTCCATTACTCATGTTGCACTCACATTCAATAGTAACCTAGCTGCCTTGGGGAATTTCTTGCTTGTAGTGTTTTTAAGTGAAATTATAAATTGATCTGAATTTGTGACTTTAAGTTCATGCTCTTATTTATTTGTATCCACTTTCAGCTTCAAAGCAAAAAGTTATTAAAATAATGCTACTGGAAAATTTAAATGTGGGCAAATATTCCATATCCTAATTTTTTTATTTATTTTTTGGTTTGATTGTGCAGCGAATTTGTTATAATGAATAACTTTCTAAAAGTCACATTCGCACAACCCTATTAATTTTCAATCTTTTTGAACTTTAGAAGTGAAGTAAACTATTAGGTGAATAAAAAGTTCAGAAATTATTAGAATTTTTTTTTCTTGAAAACTGTTAAAAATATTACTGTTGTGTGTATAAGAAATAAATCATTGCAGATTGCAAGCATGCCCTGCGAGCGACGTTGCTCTCATACTTTGTGCCACCAATTTCTCTAGTAATGGGAGAAAAGAATTACTGGAAGCCTTCAATTAAACAAATACCAGTAAGGGATGATTGTCCATGTGAAAGTGAGTAGCTTTTAATACATTAATGCACTGTCTATACAGCAGAAGTTTCTGGTCTATCAAATATTGCAGTTTATACGTTTTTCATATTTCAGTTGGCATAGAACCCAGGATTCAGAGGAAAAGGAGTAAGATGCAGGAACTAAACCTAGCAGTTCAACAATTTGTAACCGTCCAAGAACCTGCCGTTGAAGATATCCAAGTAGTGTATGTGTCTGTGGACAAACTACTGTACAAGGTTGACAGTGTCCTCAAAGGAATTTGGTATTTGTTTCAAATGTATTCCTTTTTTTTTCCGAGTACCCACCTGAATGGGAACGTTTGTGGTTGATTGTCCAGCTTGCTATTTATAATATTTCCACCAAGTGGCAGAAAGTGATTCCCCTTGTAACGACAACACTCGGTACAATAAAAACACTATTCGCAACTGGCCATGAATTGTTTGGTAGGGGCGATTCAAGTCTCGGTAATGTAATTAACAAAATGGGTCATTGTTAATAACTACGCTTTACTTCGCGCCATTCTGAGTGGCCGCGGATTACCCATATATGTAACAGCGACAATGATGGAGATCGAACAAGATTTAAAACCTCTTCCCACTCCACAGCATTAACTCAAATACAATAACTCATGTAATTTAATAATGTATACGAACTAGTGGTGTGCGGGATCCCGAACTTTGAGAAAAATTTCGGGAATCTGTAACGATTTTCTCGTCGGGTGGGAAATTCTTCTCGATATGTTCGGGAAAATGTTATGTTCACGTTTGTTCCATATAAAATACAAGTCAGGTTTCGCGCGAGAAGTTTTGTATCTACACTTTACATACGCAATTATGACGTGATGAATAAAATATAGTCGAGCAAATTTCGATTTTTCCGCTTATTCATAGATTTCAAAAGTTCGTTGCATAGGCTTAAATTTTTTTTTCATCATATATTATGTAACGTTAAAACTACTAAAACTGGTTGTAAACTTGCACTATTATGAAGTTACGAGCAATATCTATAAATTGCAAGTAACGATTACTGGTTGATGTGGGACGCGAGTTCCGATATACTATATACATAACCTAAACATTCAAGCCAAAATAAGGAGCTTTCACGGTTGTCAGTATATACATGCCAGTACGTACATTTGCATACTGGCAGTGATGTGTATTTGTCTTGGACTTGTTTAAACTATTCGGACATGTCATCGCCTCTTCACGTTGAGACTGCTCGCACGTTCGTGCGGAAATGTCAGAAACTACGTGACAACAGAAAAATGCGGTGCATGTTGTGAATATATATATATATATATATATATATATATATATATATATATATATATATTATATAGTATAATATTTGTGGTGTGTGTTTTTTACGACAACTTCTATGGTTATGCATAACAACACGTGATCATATAAACATTTACTATGTATTTTTGTGCCATGGTTCTGTAACTTGAGATCTTACGAGTTTAAGATTTGCAGCATAGCTTTAGCCGAGAATGAGGAATTAATAGGAGCATTTGTGGGCGCGTATTATTCACAGGAGAGAAATGGAAAGGCCGGCCAGAAATATTGTTGTACACTAGTTGCTTGGCAGAGCAGCCATAGAACAGGCGTGTGTTGTTTTGAACGAAAACTAATCCACACAAATATGCCACTATAATGTCCTTTTTTGGTTGTTATATACTTTGAGTACATATTGTACAGTAGAAAAATTGCAGGAATATAGAAAGTCTTGCACCTCGGTAACCTGAGGTTATGTTTATCTGTTCAGCTTCTTTCAATTGCACAAGTATTCATATCACACCAATAGACTTGAGTTATTGCGATCACATCATTGGAAGATTGTAAACAAATTAGGGCAGTTGTTAAGGGATTTGTTGCATTTATTTATCGTATGTAAATAGGATACGTACCTTACCACCTGTTTGAGATACACACATTGAAAACAAAAGAAATAAAAATACATTTCAATGGGGTTTGTAATAATTTGGAAACGCGGATTGCAATTGTAATGTTATTTGTAAGCATACACCTGGGGAATATTCTGCAAGCGTCTACAAAACGCTTAGAATTGTATTTATGATTTGAAGCACATTCATTACCCTGACAATTATTTGCAAATACAACAGAACGAGATTTGTTAATACTTAGTAACTTTTAAAACTTGCAAGCTTTATAACCACAAAATGCACACGTTAAATTTCACATCAGAAATACAATATGGTGACTGTCATAAGTATGCAAGTAAGTCCAGCAAGCGTACAATTTCAAGTGCTTGCTATGTAAGAGCATGTGTATATTATACTGGGAATTCGGACAGTGCTAGTATATACACGGTGATGTCACTTCCGGGGACATGTATGCACAATAATGGATTGCTTGAGAGTCTAGAAACAGCCTATGCTAGTGCACGATTAATGTTTTAATTCGACACTAAATGTTTAACTATTTTACGTAGATCTAACATTGTATTTTTAATATGGGTTTGACGAGAAGTATTCGTAGCACGCCAACAAATTGCCATTGTTTTTCGTTCGGAATTTCTTTTAATTATGTTGTGCTAACTCATCGCCCAGCTGTAGATAAAACTCCAAACATAGCAAATTTCTTATGAGAAAAATATCATTAATTTGCATAGCTACTTTTCATTTCGTTATCGATATAGGACTTAGCTTTGTTAGCATACGGGTACGGTATGTTGCATTCTTAACTTGCCCGATGCAACTTGGCTGATTGCAGTTGCACTACGTAATTTGAAGTGTGCGTGTTCACAAACGTTAACTTCCACTACAAGTTGATTGAATAAGTTTGTTTCAATATATTTTTATCGAAACATTTTGCCCCAATTATCTATTGATAATAAATTTCCCCTCAGTGGTATTTCCTTTGTAATATCAATTTCTCTCAGTTTTGGTACTCTAAAAGAGTCTTCTTAAACTCGCTAAAGCCTTTCCCATGGCTGTTTCGTTTGCTCGTTCCTGGCTCGACTGGATGGATGCTGCAGCGTTGGCAAGATATTGTATTTCACGTCCTTCACTGGCCCCTTCCACATTCCGTTTCTGGCGTGGTTGTGTGGGCAGAGTCTTCGTGCAATAATGTGCTTGGCGCCTGATTACACATAAAAACGTACTTCGATCACATGAAAGTTAGCCAGTTTCGCTAACGCGTGCATTGGTTTTGGTCACTTTGGTACTCCTGTTGCCATGTAGCGGCGATGTTGGAACTATTTGGGCAGGCTGTTTTGATTTCGATGCGCCGTTGTTTCTGGCCACAACCTAACCTTCTCCCCACCTTCTCAACACTTTGTGTCCTTGACTTGTCAGCACCATGTCGGATATTCTGCGTGTGCTGGCCGGGATGGTGTTTCCGGGGACTTGAGGTCCCGTTAGTGTCGTCTCACCCACAATCACATAGTGTAGTGAAGCCAAGTTGTAGAATGGTGTGCTAATTTATTTATTTATTTGATTTTGGTTTCGGAGTTCTTCACCTACAGCATATACGGATATTCTTTGTTCTCCCTCCTTGGTGAATGATATTTTTTATTTTATCTATCACCCCCCTCTCTTTATTAGTAATTGTCATTTAGGGTTTAACTAATTTTTTTAATCACTTTTCTAGAGAGGGTGCACGTACGTGTGTACGGTGTACAAAATGCATGGAATGTGCGTTATCCATCATTTGGCCAATTTGCCATAATTCACGTTAACTACAAGTAAAGCGATGGCATAACCTGCTCGATATGTTCCTACTTTCGTGTTGCGGCGATGCCCGGCCGTAATCTCAAGTATTTATCTCGTCTGTTGTCTGTTGAGTGCTTCTACGTTCGTTTAATCTCGCAGCTAAGTCACCGAAACCAGTAATGCGGCATTTGTCTCTTTCCATGAATCAATCTAATAAACAAAAACTATATAAATGTTAGTGAAAATAAAGTGAACTCATGCACATTTGATTGCTCTCTTTATTTGCGACATTTATTATTTTTGGAAACAATGTTTTATTTCATACTGGTCATTTAGCTCATTATTATCAAGTGCAAATATTTATTTTGACTTTATTATAGGGCTACAGTTTGGTAGTGTACCGTACTTAAATGTTAGGTAATTCAATATAAGTTTCAATTTATGATTTTAATTTAATATTCAGAGTTATGTAAGGGTACCCATTTTGTAATAAGGTTTTATACTGCCAGCAGTTTATATATTTGATACTATCTGTAATCATTTAACTGAAATTGGTATATTTTACATGCCTATGCAACCGAATATATATATATATATATATATATATATATATATATATATATATATATATATATATATATATATATATATATAAACAAAGAAAATATAACAAATACCTAAGGATATTATTTTAGCACACCACAAAATCCAAGTGTTTTAATTTTCACTAATTTCCTCTGGGCTTTTCTATAACCATTTTTTTTTAATGTGTGTGTTCTTTTAATCGTCAGTTATTTAAACTCGCTTTTGTTACAATGTGCATGCACCCAGCAAATCTAATTATTTAGCTGTTATATTGTACTGCTTCCTTGTCACTTCATTCAGTTATTGTTTGTTTGGGCAGTCCTTTTGATTTGGGTACATATGAGTTTTAATACCACGTAATTTTGCTTTATTAGTGGTTTGTTTATTATTTGTGTTTGTACCAAGAGCTGAGCCCGTTCTTTAAAATGAAGTTGATTCTTTAAATTAGTTAAGTGTCACTTAATGTTCGCACATGCGTAACAAATCGAATGAAAATAATCCTGTTAAATTGAATATATTTTTATTAATAATGCTTAAACTTGCAACAGTTAGAGGTTCTCGGTGTATAATTTTTTTATAAATAAAGGGAAACACATTGGATACATTTATATTTAATAAAACAATCATTATTTTGTTAAAGTATTTAATTTAAATATTATGTTAAATGCATTTGCTAATAACATACCTATTACCCTTGCTTAAAATATAATGGTACTATACAACATGAGCATAATTTACTATATTATACAGTTACATTTGTTTACAACAGTATT
The DNA here is from genome assembly GCA_029891345.1 of Dryococelus australis. Lineage (NCBI taxonomy): Eukaryota > Metazoa > Arthropoda > Insecta > Phasmatodea > Phasmatidae > Dryococelus > Dryococelus australis. The sequence continues at coordinate 157,176,743 of CM056994.1, read as the reverse complement.
TTTACATGTGATGCTTTGTTCCATATGATACACACGAAATCATTTTACAATCAAATTCTTTTTACTTTAAATATAAGAGAGCTGCTGGGGGCATGCTGCATTCAGCTGGATGGCTGTAACGCATGCACGTATTCCATCAGTACTGGGTGTTCGTTTGCAAGCGCTACGCCCTTGAGTTAAAGTAATATGAAAAGCAATGTTAATTCAGAGCAAGTGGGACGAACATGGGGTTACATGAATAAGCATGTCATACTATAAAAAACTTTTATTATATATATATATCTTTCTCCTACAATTTATGCTTATTCGTGTAACCATCTGTGCAGCACAGATGGTTACACGAATAAGCATAAGTGGGGGACGAGAAAGAGAAACTAACGTCAAATTTATGAAATGGCACTTTTGCCACTCTTCCTCCTTGATGGTTTAATATAGTCGTTCCTATATCTCATATAAAATAGAGATTCAAGTTCCCAGCTACCTGGCTCGTTTTGCAGAGTAAATTATTTTCTTCATTCACAAAAATCCGGAATGTAAACCTATAGATGTATAAAATCGGTAGGCGCACCAGCATAGCCTACTTCTGAAATTGGTGTGAAACGTTTCTCCCATCATCACAAGGTGGTTGTAATTGGTCCACGACTGCCCGAATACAAGTTGCTAACGTCTCTTGTCTTGTCCTCCCGAAGAGGCTTGTATGGTGGTAGGGAAGAAGAGAAGGCCAAATATATATGCACACCTACACAACCATATTAATTTCTTCATTGCAAAATTAAAGGAAAATATCAAAATACAATGAAACAGTGCAAAAACAGACTATAACGTTCTTACTTGCATTAAATCAGTACTAACTTAATTATAAGCTATTCGTAGTGAAGTGAGCAGTTTTTAAGGCCCTGCCAAATTTTTCCCATCAGCAACCATTATCAAAAGTAAAAGTATAATGCTGCAATAAAATACATTTACTATAATTCAATGCCTGTTGGGAGAGCCTTAAAAAGTGTTCACTCTAACATAAATAACCTATATCCTGGTTGTCTTCACAAGTGGTGTCTGTGTTGGTTGAATAAAGCGTTGTATACACGATCAGAAAGCAATAAGTCTGTAGCACAGCAAAACGGGGCACTGAAGACAAAGAGAGAGAGAGAGAGAGAGAGAGAGAGAGAGAGAGAGAGAGAGGAATGTGCTCTTTACTGACGTGCTATGTGTATGTGTTTGACCACATCATTATGTGAGGTGCATATAACATATGTAGTGTGGATCTAGGAGCGTTGGCGCTATTTCCTGTTTGCGGAAAAGTCCAGATTCAGTCTCCATAGTGACTCTGGCGTGTTTTCCTATGGTGTGAACAGGAGAGTAGGTACTGATTGCTAACTTCATTGAAGAGGATCATTATGAAATTCGCAGCATTGTCGTCTGGAGCGGGATCGTGTTGAGCTCACGTGCATGACATATTTTCGTGTGTTGATTGCACCGATTAAGAATGTTCATGCGCTACACTGTAAATTTTTTTGTAACCGGAACTGATAAGTGCTTGTATGATTACAGAATGTTGTTAATTCACAATTATTATTATTAAATCCAGAGTGTTTGCTCATATGCAAGAATAGCGTTCGTATGAATAACGAAACAAGTTGTTGTTACAAATATACAGTAAACAGTTAGTGACATTACTGTGTGTCACTCATAACTCGTGCAAATTCCACACGTTCCATGAATAACCAAACTGGCTTGAGGAAGTTGCAATTTAAGCAATTTAACAGTTAGAAGAATGTTACTGTGGTGCCTGACAACAAGAAAGTGGCAAATTTAATTACGACTTTTATAAATATTAGATATATTTTAATTTCGTAGATTGTAAAGTCTCATCATTAAAGAAGTAGAAACAGTAGTACGAAAATGGCAGTTCACGCAATCGGCGATTGGGGATGTGGTGCTGTGGCACCATAACCGCCATCTTGGATTATGTCACAAAGTAGTTTTCCCTTTTATCCCTCCTAATTTCCCTTTTTCCCTCCCACTCTGTAATTCCTGGTGGCCATCTTAGTTCCCCTACTTCATGCTCTTGCAATTCATGTGGGAGGTTTTTCTAGGTGCTCGCGAAGGCCATTATTTTATCATTCCTTCTTACTGAATGTGCTCACTTCATACTCTTGCATTCTGCATGGAGGGGTGTTCTCCATGCTATCCCACTCGACTACCCATCCAGCATCCAGTGTCTATCTGGTTTTGTCACAGTCCTCATGATCTCCTTTATTTTCTCATGCTCTCTCATTCCTTCCTACCGAATGTCTCCCCCTCGTGGTCTTGCATTCTGAGGTTTACTCAATTCCATTCCACTTGGCTCTCCATCCAGCATCCAGTGTCATAGGGTTTCCTCAGAGTCCTCCTGATCACCTTTATTGTCTCACACACTCTCATTCCATTCTACTGGATGTCTCCACTTCATGCTCTTGTGTTCCTTATGGATGGTTCCCCTCCATGCTATCCCTCCCGAATCCACCCAATTCCCCACCGGGATGGCAGCACCTGCCATCCTGGTGCAGAACTCCCCTTTCCCACAGTCACCTTCCTACCACTTGTCCATTCTCGCTTATTCCCCCATGCCCTGCCCCTCCCTTCTTCACTCCATACACACAAGTGCTTCCTACAGTGTGAAAATAAATGTAGAAAATTATAATTAAGGACGATGGCTAAATGCTGAATGGATTGCACAGTGGGCGTTCACATGCTGGCCTAAGGAGAGGTGGAGTATAGACTCACACATGAACTCGCCCATGTGCGCTGACTGGAACATAGCCGTCACAATGGGAAGTGTAGGACACTTAAAACAGTAGTCGCACGGAAACCACAGCCATATTAAAATACGTCATCCTATAACATAAACAAAATTACATAACCTATAAGATGAACGAAACTACCAGTAAAAAAAATAGAAACACTTACCTGTCTACGATGGCAACAGCGACGACAGCGACGATGCCAATGGCAAGCCCACTACAGGTGTAGATGCTGCCGAGGTGCATGCCAGACACCCAGCCGACAGTCAGTCAGACAGTGCGTCCATTTTTGTCATCACGATCACCGCCACCTCCCCCCGATCAGTCAGTTTTCGTTCTCATAGTCACCTCCGATGTCCTCTTCACCATCATCTTCTTCATCAACATCAACATCGTCTTTGTCATTGTCATCTCTGGTGTTAATAACATCCCGACTAGCTTCAACGCCAACCGCAAAGCACACCAGAAGTTTGTAAGACTGCACAACATGTTACCTTCATCGCTAGCTGCCTTAGCAGTAGGTAGCTCAGCTCGATTTGCGATGAGCGTGTTCGGCAAAGCAGTTACCATTAAGTGGGTAGCATGTAGTTCCGCATTATGGCTGACATGAACAACGGTGGCCTACCGCTGCAACTTCACGACCTCCAACAGCATCTGGGTATGTTTTTCGATTCCGTGTGTTAATGCCCGGACCTCGGCGGCTGGAACATTGTGGATGCCAACTCTGTTGTCGCCGGCAAATGTTGTCATCGCTGAGATCGGCGAGATCAACGATGTCACCATGTAGATGGCGCCATTGATGCCAACTCCCCCCTCCAGGAGGACCGCGAATGTGTCCGCCTAGAATGAAACAAATGACATTGGCGCCTCCAGCAGCATTCCCATGACGGCTGTGGTGTGTGACACATTCCACCGTGGGGCGAGAGGAGACCGTAACCATGACCATGGCAGATAGCCTCCTCAAAGCAATGGTGAGAGGAAATCCTCAACTGTCCTTTGCTACTGTTTTGCACAGCCTCAATCAACAGCCAATCACAGCAAATCTCTCAGTGGCAGGAGGGGTGGAGGGGTAACCCCATCCTCTGCAAACAGTCATTAACAACACACCTTTTAGTGGTGGTTGGAGGGAAGTGTGTGGGGAAGCAGGTGGAGAGGGTGCCCATACAAGCTGGAGGGGGAGTTGGGTACAACCTAACCTCAAATTTATGAATCAGTGCTTGTACCACTCTTGCTCCTTGATTTTCAAACTACTTATATGGCTCTTACTACTTATGTGGCGTGACAAATTTTTCTACCCCATGGCCAGTGGCTGTAGCGCCAGTGTAGTGATTACGCATATTAGCGATATTTCGGATACTATTCCACAGTCGCTTCCAGGTGGTATACTGAACAAGGGCTTACAAATAAATACGGTCCTATACCAATTTATTTGTAGTTATATATATATATTATGAACATAGATCCTACCTTTTCGGTTTAAAATTTGCAGTCCTTCTTACAACTTAGCGGTGGGAGTATCTTACTTGACTACCCGATTAGATAATATAAGTGTGCATAAATCCTTCCAGTGCTTATCATCTTTTCCCCCTAAATTAATTAGGCCGTACGGCATGTTTCAGCCCAGGAGTCCATCATCTCGGCCTTCCTGGAACTCGTCTTCCTGTTGCCTCATACTTACGGTGTTTCGGAAAATTATTTCCTTACATTCTATTAGTAAATGCAGTCCGTTATTTTTAAATATAATTAATGTGTGACAAATTGTGCTGAACCACCAATTCTATAGTAATATTAATTTTTTTTACGTTATCCAGCCTCTTCTTAGGTGCTAGTAAATTGCCTCAGTAAAATAAACTTGATTTTTTCTTGAGTGTACGATCATAGGGAATCCAGTTCGAAAGAAAATTCCCCACTTGCGAGGTATATAACACATTTTACAAAATTACCAAGTAAAGTTCGCATTATGTGCTTCTCGGACTGCCAGACCTGGCAAACTTTACAATTTGAAAAGGTGAAGCCGATGCTCGTTTTTAGCATCACTATCGTCTTTTTCGTGTTCAAGAGTTATAAATATAATATAAGTTTTGTGAGGCATAACACCAAATACGTCGATTAGTTTATACCTCCATCTCGAAAACCTTTCGAAATGTTAATGGAATCGTGCTGAAGGATCCCGCTTCCATGGTAGCAAATGTATAATTTTTTTAGTCTCTTTCTTTCCGACGGTTTTTTCCGAGTGCTCCCTAGATTTCATCTCTTTATTTTATTTATTTATCTTTCTTTACTTTTCTCCCTTCCTTTCTCTCTTTATCTTTCTTTCCTTTGTCCCCCATTCGTTTGTCATTTATATCTAAAATCTGTCGCATGCGCTCACTTCTTCCATCTTGTTTTTTTTCGTTTGTCATGTGTTTACATGTTACTGGAAGCGGCCATATTTTGTTACATTTATATGTATGGTTTCCATCTTAGGTTTTCAGTTGTGTCCCACCTTTGTTCGATTAGTCGCATTTGCTCCACTGTGTTAGCAACAAAACACTTTATTTAATGGTTTAGTTGAATTGCAAGAATCTATAACGATTTTTCTATTTTAAAGTTTTCGTAATCATGGCGAATTTGGTGTACATGCTGCATGTTGCATATTACATTGAATCTGTCACATAAAACCGCAGGCAAATTTTCAGAACCGTTGACTTCATCACATGAGTGGACATTGAGTCTACAGTAGTACGATTATCTTCGAATCTGGGACAACAGGATCTGTGATGGGAGCTCGGAGCTGTTCATGCTGTGTCATTATGGTCCCTCGGGGGTCCATTTCTCCCTAAAATTTCCCCTTTTCCCTACAAAATCTCCCTTGCCGCTCAAAAGAGCACCGAGCCTAACAGCTGCAAAAACGATCCCCCGAAAGGCAACTTTCGATCCATTGGAAGTATTTGGGAGGCTCGCTTTTCGAGGGCAAAGCAGTGGCGGATATATTCGTTTTATAGGCATAAGGTAAGCCAAGACGTTACACAGGGCACAGAGTCCGGAGTCAAAATAACCATCAGCCATCTTGGTACTGTCAGCCATATTATCCGCCATTCTGAATACAGGTGAACTTAACCATTGACTTTGATGCCACAATTGTGGCATTGGATGACCTAGAAAACAAAAATTCGAGAAAAAATTAAAAATTGAATTAATCCAAAAAAGTGAGCAAGCTTATTGCATTACTGAGTACTAACGCCATCATGGATCCAGGTGACCTTGCCCATTGACCCTGACCTCAGTGATTATTGATCTTGAACCCAAAAAGTCCCAAAATAAACAAAAATATCCTAAAAATGAATTTAAAAAGCATTTCTTAATTATACAATATACATAAATATTGAAAAATAATTTAAAAACGCAATCAAAATATTTTTAAAACTGTATTAAAATGTATAAAAATCCCAAAATAATGTTCAAAAAGTTCCAAAAAATCACCCAAAAAAAAAACCTCTACTCTATACTCAAGACTTGAGGCTCAAGAAAATGTGACGTCTGACAAATTTACATTTTCATTGACAGTGATATTGGCATAGACTAGATTTTTTATATTTCAATACATGTTTATAATAACGTGCTTATATTTTAATGTTTGGTTGATCCATAATATATTTTATTTTATAATTTGCGTTGTGATGTGATGTCATATTATTGGTTATGTTTAACATATGTTGGCAGCTATGCATGACATCAATAATACAGAGGGGATGTTGAATATACTTAAGCAATAAGTACTATACCAGCTATGATAATTTAAAATAGGAATTTTCTGTAATAACATAATAATAGTAAATGAACCAGGTCTCCATCTTGTTTTACTAAGACTTCATATAGGATATCCAGCGATGCAGACTGGAGTTTGTAATCCGTCTACTTAATATCCAGCAAACACGGAAAATACAGGCCAGAATTAGATCATTAAAATTTAACCGACAAACTCTGGCCAGCCAGTGCCGGCCCGCTGTCTTATGCCGGAAGCGGCCCGATGGAAATATGGATTAGCGGCTGACTGTTTGCTGACAGTGTCAAAAATACACTGTACCGCTACCAGCAGGATACAAAAAGTATTCCGGTCCAACATACACAAAACGTATGGGCCAGAATCGTTTCGGTAGATAATAGCCAACAAGCTCCGGCCAACCGATACCGGCCCGCTGTATTATGCTGGAAGCGGCCCGATGGAAATATGGACTAGCGGCTAACTGTTGGCCGACAGTGTTGGGCCTGCGATGGTTCGATGTCTTTACGATGCCGGGCTTGCGATGGCTGGATGTCGCTACTATGCGGGCCTGCGGTGGCTGGATGTTATTAAGACGCCTTGGTCTGCGATGGCTGGATATCGTTATGATGCCGGGCCTGTGTTGGCTTGATGTCGTTACAATGCCGTGCCTGCGTCTTATGGATATTGCTACGATTCCGGGCCTGAGACGGCTGGATATTGTTACAATGGCAGGCCTGCGACTGCTGAATGTCGTTACAATGCCGGGCCTGCAGTGGCATGATGCCCAGAAATAAGTAGTATAGCCATGAATAAAAACCTTATCTTTTCGATTTAAAATCTTAGTAATTGTTATTTTATATTTACAGTTAATTATTTCATTTTCTCCTCAACCGATTATATCATATGTAAATATTTTGCTTGCCGAGTGTGGGATTCAAACCTAAGACCCTTGAGTTGCAGTCCTGTATGCTAACCTATAAACCACGGGGTAAGTTGCTAATAATCTCCAGTAATTTTAAATATATCATGACACAAATGATTATAAAGAATTGTTTAATGCCATGACAATATAACAAATAATTTAAATACACTGATTATTTAAAAACTATTTCTTCAAAGGTTTGCAAACAAAATAATTTTTGTTAGTTTTTAATATATCTGTCGGATGGTTGTACGAATGAAAAATATTCCAAAGTAAACAAATGCCATGGGCTGCTCTGTGAAACATATAATCACGAAAAAACATGCTAACTGTTATCACAGGGTCTTAAAAAAGACATCATGCCATTAACATCTTGGCTATACAAAACACTTTCCAAAAGTTTGTCGGCAAAAAGGCATCATATTTATATCTTTATTGTGATAAACAGCCTTGTCTCGAAAATGTTACTGGGCCGGAATAAATAAGATAATGGCCGGCTTACCGAAAAGACAAAGTTGCTCTATGAAAATCGGCCCAGAAATATTTTTAAGATGCTTGCAACATGTTTGCTCTGCGATATCATGCCGACATATTTTCGGTGATATCTAACTGTTATCTAAAAAAAATACAGTGGGCCATTGTCTTTTTTCTAACGGCAAACATCCTGTCTCAAAAAAGACATTGTGCCGTTAACAGCTAGCTAACACCTTGCCTATTCAAAACACTTTCCAAAAGTTTGTCGGCGAAAATTCATAACATTTATATCTTTATTGTAATAGAGAGCTTTGTCTCGAAAATTTTAACGGGCCCGACTAAATAGGATAATGGCCAGCTTACCGAAAAGACAAAGATGCTGTATGGGAATCGGCCTAGAAACATTTTTAAGATGCTTGCGACATGTTTGCTACGAGATATCATGCTGCCATATTTTCGGTGATATCCATCTGTTATCCTAAAACTTACAGCAGACCATCGTCTTTTTCTAACGACAAAAATTCTGTCTCAGAAAAGTCATCATGCCGTTAACAGCTAGCTAACATCTTGCGTATTCAAAACACTTGATGGCAAGGTAGTGGAGGAAAGTAGTGTTCTTTAAGGTTGGGAGCGGGACAGGTAAATGTTCCGTAGATTCTCATCAACTCTTCTACTTTTAGATTACAGGCACCAGGTTTTTTAAATGAAATACCAACTAGCTAGGTAGAGCAGACACTTCTCCTCTCCGGGTCGTGTGCCGACGACCTACGGGCGTTGTCCTCCCGGTGCTCCGACCGTCGTGATTAATACAAAAACAGTTATGTTACTGAAACCCTGCGCAGTGAGATTTTGGGGCGGCTCACACAGCCATAATTAGTTGTACGTACAAATTCCCGAAGGCGACATAGAACTTACGTAAAAACTTAAGCCTTCCCAGACGATGCTATTCCACGGGAAAGGGGGAGTGGAGAATCTTGGTCAGCTGCGAAGTAAACAAAGGCTCCGGTAAATTACTGTATATTTCTGTAAAGTGATTAGTGAACAAAGATGATGAAGAGCCGTCCAAGAGCGCGAAATGTGACCCCATCGGTCAGCACGTCCAACTCCTCGACACACCACGGTATCACAAACTGACCCGCGCAGCATGGCGGCTGAGGATTGGCGTGCAGGACAAGCATGCGGAATATTTTCTTACACTCTCAAACTCCAGAAAACACATCCATGTTACTTTAAATGCTACAAAACTTACAAAAACAATTACCCTTGGCACAGGAACATTTTAACTGACATACTACAGTGTATGAAACAAAATGTGGATGAAAAGCTGAAAAATAAAATTAATGAAAAATACAAAACACTGTTATTAAGGCCCGCGGGGGCATCAAAATATTAGAGGACTACTTGATTGGCAGTTTCGTGAACGGGCGTTCTTGAGCATTTCTTAACTAAGCTTGATTACACTTAGGCCCAAATTTGCAGTGTCTCCTTTTAAGACATGTGCGTATGGGAGCACGTGACTTGCTCAACACTTGCACTTTCCTGCTCATTTCACGAGCGTTCTCTTTGGCCCCTGCAGCTGCAGTCGTAACTGATGTCTTCGCGGTTCGGCCGCTGCAGTGCACTCTCCAACCGGTGCACACGAGCGCCCGGTAGAGTGATGCTAGATACAGCGGCTGCCGGCGACGCGGGCAAACTGGCTAGGGGGAAGCGGATGGCATCAAATGCCCTCTCCCCTTGCGCGACGCCGATGCAGCCGGCGACTCACTCGCAGGAAGATCATATCCTCTGCTCCCTGCCTCGAGGACGCAGCATGTAGGCCTCCCTACGTGCTGACAGTCAGCTGATCCTTGGCTGCTGTGTGTGAACCTTCACTTTCCGGAACGCTGTGAATCGACTGCAGGTGGTACATTCCAGTGCAGGCGCTCTTCACCTCTTGGGACATTGGAAAGGTAGCGGGCTGGCCAAACCACCACTCTCGCTGTCCTAACTGCTTACCTCTACACTCTCTTCACTGATGCACTCGTGTAGTGTTCTGTTGCGACCCTGTAATAGCATTCCAGTAGGTCGGGTCCTGACCCGAAGCTCTGGTGTGTAGTCTTCATGCAGGCTTACAGGAGTTGTCGCCAGGGTGGGATCTGGTTCTTCCCCTTCCCTGTCCTCTTCTGGTAGTACCGGTGCTGTTTCCAGCTTTTCTTGTTCGACGGTATGGCTCGATGACTCATTCCCGTCGGACTTGTCGACGTTGGCTACTGGGCTTACCCCTGTCGGCACCTCTGTGTCGGATGGCTCTTGACTTCCTGCGTTCTCTGCTGGTTCTTGAGACACTGCTTCACCTCCCGTCGATGGGCGGTCACCAGGGGGGTCATCTGCGTCATCACCGTCATGGGACTATTGGTGGTCGTTGCTTCTCGCTGATGGTTCCGGCTCCTCTTGCTCTATGTACACCTCGAGAGTTCCTTCTACCCTCATCCCTGCATCGCCGCCATCCCTCTCAGATGTGGCGACCTGCTCGTTCGCGGCGCTGGCATGGCACAGATCCCTGGTGAACTCCGTGTCGTTCAGAATCGATGCCCCACCTGCACTAGTTGATCTGAACCCTCCTTCAGGTCCTGGACCACTTTCCGCTTCACTGTCTCTCCTGACGTGCTCGTCCTGAGCGTGGCCGTCCTGACCGATTTGGGGCTCGTCCTCATTGTTCTCGGGAGGGCTCTTAGCCGCTGCCCTAATGCCGTCACAGTGGATCCTCAGAGTCTTGCGGCCCATCCTGACCAGGTATGTGGTCGGGCCCAAGGTTTTTACCACTCGATGAGGCCCTGTCCAGCGTTGTGCGAGTCCCGCGCAAAAGTTCTTGCGGGCCGCGGACTGCGAATGAGCTCGGACGTATACGGCCTGTCCTAACGTTAGTGCTGTTGGTGGTCGTTTGGTTTCTGGCAACCAGCGACTCGCATATCTCACCTGCCGATCTCGTTGTGTGCTTCTCGTCTCATGCATGCGCTACTTGTTTCTGTCTCGCTACTCTCTCTCTCTCTCTCTCTCTCTCTCTCTCTCTCTCTCTCTCTCGTGGACGATTTATCTCGCTCGGCAGTGTTATATTTCTTCCTAGCAGGACTTGTGCCGTGGTTAGTCCGGTCGCGACATTTACTAATCGCCTGAGAGTGAAGATTGCGGCGGGCAGGTGTTCGGCCCAGCTGTTATGGTGCTCACCCACACGGAGCCGGAGTTGCGCCTTCAACTCCTGGTTGTACCTCTCCGTGTGGTTCGAGCGGGTATAGTAAATAGCAGGTTTTTATGTGCCGCACTCCCCAGTTCGTATAAAGTTCACGTCGTCTTTTCCCGATAAATTGGGATCCGTTGTTCGTAAATAACTCTCGGATATTCCCAGCTTGTGAAAAATTCTGTTTCCATGCATTTCGCAATCTGCCCGGTCCTAGCACTGTTTACCGGGTAAGCTTCGATCCATCTCGAAAAGCTGTATATTTCTAATAATACTAATCGCCTTCCGCTGCCTGACTTCGGATAAGGCCTTATGAGATCTAAACAGACCATTTCAAATGATAATTTAGGCTGCCTTGACTGTTGTTTTTAATTTCCGCCAGACCGCTGGGATTTGAACAAATTACATTTGTTGCATCTGCGTACCCAATTTCTAACATAATGAGTGACACTGAGCCAGAAAAACTGTTCCAAAATGTTTTTAACTGTCTGCTCGGCTCCCGAGTGTCCTGCCGTTACGCTCCCATGAGCTTGTCCAAGCACTTTTTCCCTGTGACTAGGTGGTACATACAGTCTCCATTTTGTATGGTCTTGCTGTGAGTACGTCTCAATACGCCCTTCTACACATCTCCATCGGTCCACGTGTTCTTTTTCACATCGCTCTTTCTTCTCTCTCACAAACTCACAAGTTTCCTGCGCTATCACTACGTCGCGGTAAAATTCTGCTATCAGTTGGTCATTCTCTCTTAAAGTTAACCTGTTTACGTTTGCCTCCGTAACCGATTCTGAAGTAACTAGATTGGGGGGGAGGGGGTTAATACCTCATCCCTTTTAACATTGTCTGTGACCTTTACTTTCTCTTCTTGTGCCCGTGAAAACATGTCCGCTATCTCTTTCTCCTTTGCCGTTACGTGTTCGATAACAAAATCGTAAGCTTGCAGCAAAAGTGCCTATCTCGTAACTTTGCTACTGGCTTCCCACATGTTGAGACATACTAGGCAGCGATTATCGGTTCGCAACGTGAACCTACGCTATTTTACGCAGGGCCTATACTTTCGCATCACCCATATCACGGCAAGACATTCTCTTTTATTGACGTCATATCTGCGTTCCGTACTTTCCAATTTCGCAATAGCGAAGTCGATTACCCTTCTCTCACCTGTATCGCCCCTCCTGGCTAGCATCGGTCTGCAAGTACAGGTGGCTTGTTGGATCGTACCGCGCTAGAGTGGGGCATTCTCGGAATTTATCTTTGATCGGCAAAAAGGCTGTTTCCTGTTCGTTGCCCCACACGTAACGCTTTTGTGGTGATAGCAGGTCCGTGAGGGGTGCGGTGATGACTGCAAAATCCTGTACGTGTTTACGTAACCAATTGATTAGGCCGAAGAATTTATGTAGATGTTTACGTGTACGTGGTGGTGCCTATTTCTCAATAAGCACCGGCTGTTAGGGGTTCGGTCGGTTTCCTTGCTCGTTCACCATATGGCCTAGAAACTCTAGATCGCTCTTGCCAAGTCAGCATTTCTTAACGGCACACATTAATAAATTTATTTCCAATATCTCGAATACAAATATCCGCTGCTCTTATTCTGCTGTCTCTGATGCGGGTTTCCCGGTCAGTCGGCATGCCAATGGAACAGCCATCCTGGGCAATATCGACACGGTATCGGAGGCGGTCTCGTACAGTCTCGCTGAACGGACCGGTTCGCGTCACGGTACGAATTCACATTTTACATCTTCTCGCCACCTCGTGAATGGGGTTGAAAACTGCTCACTTGGTAAACTCGCGGCTGTTCTGATCATCGCAGTTGAAAGTTCTGCCTGTTTATTCTGTTGTTATCGCCACAGATGTTCCCGAAGTAGTGGGGTAGTTGGTGCGGCCGGGCGCCTCCCGATTCGCATCGCAGACCACTCATGTTTCGTTCGAGGATAATGGTGGTACGCATGATCTCTGCGAGGCTGTTGTTTAGTAGTGGAATTAAGGCTGGTCTGTACTCTGGTAGCGCTGCGTCTGATATCACTTCGAGGACTTCCCGTTCACTCAATCCAGGACGGAATCTTTGTATCAGGTGTGTTTCCCTATTGACGAATGCTGTTAACATTTCGCCCTCCTGTTGTTCCTGGAGCGTGAGTTTGCTTTGAGCTTGGATTGAGATTAACGTAACTCCGAAGCGGCACTGAAACGCGTGAATGAACTCTCTCCAACTGAGTCTGTTATGGTCCATCGATCGCCACCATTGCCGTGCGTCTCATTCTAACAGCTTCCAAACACATCTGGGCCATCCATCTTCCGATACCCCGTATCTTTGCAGCCAACTCATGCAATCTTGTATAAAAGGCGGATGGATCCTCATTCAGTTGGCCGGAAAAGGTTGGCAGTGTCTGGAACCTCGTAGACGTTGGTCTAAATTTTACGTCAGTGCGATTAGTAACACAGGGCGTAGCCATTGTGGCTCTGTTAGGAAAAGCCGTTGAGGTAGGCAACTGGTTTTGTATTGCTGGCAATACTGCTGGAAAATGTGGACTGTAAATAGGCGGGGAATAATACGGTTGCAGGTGCGGAACATAGGGTATACTAGGTATTAGCGGTAAAGATTGGAACTGGGGGTAGTTACAGGCAGTGGTTGTGACTCGGGTACTATCGCCCTGGGTGATACCGCGGATGTGTTCTGAACATCGGGTAATTAAGCAGGTGTGGCTTCCTCTTTGACCGCGCAGTCTCCACACTTGAACTTTTCCTCACTGTTTGTCTGCCATTCTGTCTCCGTTTGACACTGTACGTGGACCCTAATGTTGCATTTGTCACAGCTGCTTTTTCTTCCGTCAGATTTCCCCGTACATTCATTATGGTCGGACATGTTTATTCTTTCCAACTCACCAAAGTACGTGTCCCAATTATACGTATCGTGCTTGTGGGGTAAGGTTTGTGCATAGTGCACTACTTGGAAGAAAACATTAGCTCATTAATTGTTTGAAACTCGTGTCCGTTCAAACACTCCATATGATAACGGTTACTACACAGTTGACATTTTAATAAGAATGTTTACCGACCTGGGCAGAGCAGGTCATGGCACCAGTTTGTTGTTTGGTTGTCCAAAATGTCAATTTTGAAGTTAGTTTCCACAGTTCACTGCTCACTCGCTCTTCTCTTTCACGGTTGTTCCGGATGCGGATGCTTGTGCTGGATTGCCGGGCACACTTATATTACATAGTGTCACGCCCGTATTCGGCAATAAAATCCTACGGACAGAGAAACTCGACGGAGTCATTACTGGTCCGGCCAGACATCGTGTTGTTGTGATAGTCCACGTGGTCGCAAGAGAATTTGCGTGGATGTGCGGCATGCAGTAGCACGGTCGGGAGCGGGCAACGCTCGGCATGGCACGGGTACCATCAATGCACGACTGTCCTGCTCGGCGCAGCGCAAGGCATGGTCAATGCTCGCCAGGCGCACACAGCTGTTCGGCACAGGAGCGGATGGTGTGAGAGGGAGGCGATTTTCTTTTCCTTCTTCTCTGGTTTTTTTTCCACCTTCGTCCTCCTCGAGCACGCGCGATGTGGACAGAGGGGAAGGAATTGCAGTCCCTTTGTCTGCTCAGTGCCTGGGTGGCGTGAGCTGGCGGACGTTACGGTGCACCAAGATGGCCCTACCCCTTGTCCTTCTGCTTTCTCCCTTGCGGTGGTAGTAATGGCGGTGTCCTTGTGGATTCCCCGCACTTTTCCCTTGCGCCATGTGTGTAGACTTCCTGTCATCCCCGGCATCGCGACGGGGTCCCACGGGTCCAGATGTACACAGGAAATGTTGTTTACTCCTCCTCGACGTTGGCGCAAGTTAGGGAAAGCGGGAAAGGGCAGCTTCTGATTATAGAAAATTGTGGAAAATTTTGAAAAAATTTCAATGGTGTCTTGGAAAGGAATTTTGGCATAGGACACAAAGTGGTGTTCATTAAGGTTGGAAGCAGGACAGGTAAATGTTCCGTAGATTCTCACCAACTCTTCTACTAGTAGATGACGGGCGCCAGGTATTTTAAGTGAAGTACCAAATAGCTAGCTTAGAGCAGGCTCTTCTCCTCTCCAGGTCGTGTCCCGACGACCTACGAGCGGTGTCTTCCCGGTGCTCCGACCTTCGTGATTAATGCAAAAACAATTATGTTACTGAAGCCCTGCGCAGTGAGATCTTGGAGTGGCTTACACACCCATAATTAGTTGTACATAGATAAAAACGCTGAAAGATAATACAAAACACTCATACATAACCCTTAATGATTGGCGGGAAAGATGGGGACCAGTGCCCATATAGCGCGTAGGCAACCCGAATGGGAACGCATACCATTTTGTGTTGAATCATTGGGTTTTATAAATAGCTCCTCAAGGAAGCAAACCTAACCCGAAGGCGACAAAGAATTTACGAGAGAACTCAAGCCTTCCCAGGCGATACTATTGTACGAGAAGGGAGGAGAGGAGAATCTTGGGCGGCTGCGAAGTAAATAAATGAATAGTTATATAATCAGCATGTTAAAGAATTTAAGAACTTAAATGGGAAATAGACCTGTGTTAATATTTAGTGAAATTAAGTAATAAGTGCAAAAACATTGTGTTCCCCAAGTTATATTATTCATCGACACAATGATATATTGTATACACATTAATGTATAATTGTTTTCTTTCAATTCAATATTAAGAACAATATGAATTAAATTTTCACAGCATACGATAAAACAAATAATGTCTAAAGCTTAATACCAATACTAACTTGTAGTATTCCAAAAATACCTGAACACTACCTTACATCCATTCCATTACATCATATTGGTTATACCAAAACACTTCTGCTCATACCATTCAGGACAACAAAACAATCATATAAGCATTCCTATGAAATATTCTAGCGAATTTCTTTGATAAAACATTTCATTATGCAATAGCAAAAAACCAACACACATTCAAATAATACCAACACTTATGCAGTTTACCATAGTCAACAATCCGATCTTAACAAAATCTCTTTCCAATTGACCATATCACCAAACCAGCAATTCAAATGTTCCAGCAGAAAAAAAAACATTCTTGCCATCAATACTCGCAGACCGTATCATTCCACACCGGCCAATTAGACAGACCATAACATAATTTAATAACAAGAATACTACCATAACACACTGTCAGAACATACCAGTTATCCAACCAAATATTCAAAATATTGACCAGCGACATTATCACGCCATACCATCCATTTGCAAAGAAACATTACAAGCAAAATCAAAATACTAACATACCATACAGACAAGATATATTAAACCTCGATGCATACATTACGACTAACACCCATCGAAAAAATGTGTAACTCATGATATCTTAGTTCATATCATACTCACTGCGGGGGGGGGGGGGGGGAAATACCAAACATCAATTTCTACATATTCTGCCAGACAAACATCCTAACTTGTAATACCTCAAATACCTGAACAGAACATAAAACAGTCAATATCTACAATCTATTCAATTAGGCCATATCGGTTATACCAAGCACTTTCCTTCATACCATCCATGACAACAAAACAACCATAACAGCATTTATATTTAATATTCCAGAGAATTACTCACGTAAACCATCTCTTCATCATTATCATCATCATCACCATCATCATCATCATGCAGTCTTGTACTTCATCTTCAGTCAGATACGATCTCAAACACCCAATATAGTTCAAAACAATTGCTACGAAGGTGGTTAACATATCCCATCTCACATTTGTTAATAGAGGTTTCCCTTCATTTATTCACATATGACTCTTTACCTGAAAAATAATTTCATCAAAAAGTCTCGATGTTTCGTTTATAATTACCATTTAAATTACCAGAGAAGTCCATCTCAATAGCTACACCATCACATAAATACATACATTTAATGTGGACGATGTCAGATAGTCTAAGGAAAAGTTGTTCACAGTAAAGTGAACACTTTTGAAATCAATCTTAGAAAAAATACAATGTTCACACCTGCATGTATTTTAACGGGTGCACTGAGTGGCATGCGCCCAGTAAATTTGGTAACGATGGAGAGAAAGTAGTTTCATATCTTAACGTCAAATAAAAAGTGTTTGCTAACTATTTGTGATAACTGAAATTATTCCTTTCGCTGCCTTTTTTAAAAATGCATTCAGCATAAAAATGAGCACATTTTAAAAATATTCCACTTTTATAATTATTTCAAATTTCACTTGACTTACGCATGAATAAAGTGATGAGCCACATTGAAACGTTAATTTTTCATAAAGCGGAAGAATACACAAAGTGCGTACAAGTAGTTCTTAAGCAGGGCTTTCGAAAGTGCTCATTTTACCGTGAACAGCCAATAAGCACATAGCATTTCTGTACCTGCACGGTGTCAGTTGATGATAAAGTAAATAAAAACAATAGTATACCATACACTTTATCTTTATTTCACACACGTATCAAAAATACATTGTATTACTTACATAGGCCCTACTCTCAAACATATTCTCTATTCAAGAAAAACATTTATGTTTTATGTTAATATTATAGTACACATCTTATTGTGAGCAGTCAAGGTACGCTTATTCGCATATATCGCATTGCAGTTAACACATATGTAGGTAATGTGGCTGATGGCAAATGGACAGTTACTATATTCATGTTGTCTGATGCTAAACCTAGTCGCGAATGTCTTGTTGCAATAATTGCACTCGCTTCCCGATGATCGACAAACAGTAACCTTGCATTCCTTATGTCAATATAGAATATCACTACGAGTAAATACAACATCGCACTTATCAGAGTGGAAGGACTTGTATGCAGGACTGAACAAGTTATGAGTACTTTCATGTGAACACACATTCCCACTTAAGCTAAAAGTATTTCCACAGTAACCACATTGAGACCATAATATTTGTAGCGACTCTTCAGAAACCCTTGCTGTCGGTGTAACAGATGGTATGTCTTCAACCATTGATGTCATATTTAGCAGAGTACACGGTCATGGATGATGATTCCTATCGTGACAATCCCTTCCACCACGGTCGTTGGGGAAATTACATCCGTTCTTACGTGATGCAAACTTATACACTGTTTTCACAACAGAACAATTAGTGTATGTTGTCCATTTCAACTATCTCACTATAGGCCTGCTTAGTATGAATATGTAAAAAGGTATATGGTTTATGCAGTGTTATACGAAGGGTAATCAACCTGTTCATTATCTAACCTATAAATTCATCCATCAAACAACCAATCATCTGAACACTTATACATTTTTTAATGTTGGATACACCTTTTCTTTTTCTCTTGTAAACCCATTTTATTTAATGCCGTGCTTACATCAGAAGGAATTATTTAGGTAGTTAGGTATGCGAGTTCAGTAACTGTGTCGCGTGCTGCAAGTGATTTAAGCTTTCCATATGTCACTAGGTGATAAATATTATCTGACTGCTATAACAACAAACCATAATTTTCACTATACCTCCACGATGAGAGAAAGTCAATTTAGAATATTTGTAGCGATGACACACACGCTTCTTTTATATGTTAAAAATGATGTAGCTAAGTCTCAAGTCACTCGAACTCAGTCAGAGAAAGAGAACTCTTACTTTACTGACAGATGATATGTGAATGAGATTATCTCGACTGTCTCAATACATGTCTGAAAATTAAATGCATTACCCAGGATTTGAACCCATGCCATTATAAGAAATTACAGCTTAAATCCGACCTCTTAGGTTGTTCGACAACCTGACAAGTTCAGAAAACGTCTGTATAATGAAAACTCTTAATATTATCGTTGGATGATGCTATAGGATCTTTAACTTACTTACTTACCATCTGTTCAAAATCTACCATTAAAAAAGAGGAAACATACTTTTTTACCAAAAGTGCTCATAACTGCTCATACGCAGTAAAAAAATTGTAAAATCTTCGCGATTGGGAGCACTCTGAAAAATCCCTATGACACGTTCACCAAGAAGAAAACACGCTATTTGTATTCTCCTATCTTATATAATTATTTATATTCCTACCTTATAGATAATTATATAAATTCCTATCCTATATACGTATTAATATTCCGGTGTCGTACGAAATTCCCCGAGACTTCACTTTTAAGGAATCGCTTATAAGTAACTACCATTTTTTTGCTGTTTAAAGAAGAAGTATATAAAGTAACAAATTTATGTTGTATAGATGTATGAATAAACTTCTTCAATCCCTTTTTGTGCGACACTCAATAAAATGTTAATGAAAAAAGTATACAAAGGAATGAAAACTGAATAACTCGTTTATGTCTGAATTACTATTTACCGCATTTTATAACTTTCATAAGAAAATTACCATTCAGAATATCTTAACACGTTTCGGAAGAGACAAAATAAACCTAAAATTTTATCACAATACAGTTAAGGTTCTGAACTATTCTAAGTAAGTGCAGGTTAAATTCCAGCAGAACACAACGGTGCACCTTTGGTATGAAGTGTATTTGAGCAGGTATGTAGCAAAGTTAAGAATAAAAGTCAGAATTCTGTCTATGGTACATATGCTTCAATGTGTAGACTTTTTAATGCAATCACACTTTATGGTTTTATTTTTTCCGGACAATTTTGGTACATCATATTACACGCTATGTAGTCAATGGTAGTAGACATCCACAATTTCATCCACTAATGTAGTAGTTACTATTTTTGTGAGTTTAAAAATAGCTAACAACACGCTTAATAGCAGCCTAATGTTTTATGTAGTAAATTAAATAAAACTAATAATCAATTAATGAGATATTTCACAAAACTACGAGGAAAATTAAGAACAGTCAAATTTATAAGAACAGTAACTGTCATGTCCCGCGGACAGACTATCAGGTGCCGTTCGAATATGGCTTATGAGGTGACTTAAATTTTGCTGTCACATTATTCAGTATTTATTTTGTCCTTATTTTAACGTCCGTAGCATACTGTCAGTATGCTGCCATCTCGGATTGCCATTTTTTAAACCAGTGTCATATTTTCATGCTCTCCCAATTCGAAGGTTTGGACTGAGTGCTCCTACTTTATTCTCTCATTCTCTTTATTTCCTTCTCGTGTCTTCTTTCCTTTCTTTCTCTTCCATTCGTTCGTCATTTGTTTACATTTACATGGAGGCCACCATCTTGGTTTTTCGTTTGTCATTTGTTACTGGAGGCCGCCATCTTTGTTTATGTGTTACCGACATTAGTTCTGGCACTGGCTGCTAGGAGTGGTGATATCTTAGTTCTAGAGTTGGCTGCTAGGTGGTGCGCCAGTCGCTCGAGTAGTCGATTACTCCCCTTTGTTCGACTGCCATATTGGTTCTGGAGTAGGTCGCTAGGGGCGCTGCTTTATTGTAGAACTGAAAATATCACCTGGAATGGCACAGGACCGAGCTGCCGGACCTTGAGTTGCCAGAATAACGTCTTAGACTACTCGGCTATCGCGACACGCACTGGTATAAGAGTTTTTAGTAAATATATAGCTTGGAGACGAATAAATAATGCCTTGTCTCTTATTTAAGACAATACTTATTTGTTTCTTAATATTTAGATTTTTTTTTATTTAACTTCTAAGGTTTTTGTTTACATATAATACATTTCTAAATGTATTTTTCAGGTATTTATTTTATATGATTATGATTTAACGTATATAATATTAGGTTATGTTATTTTTTAATCGTATTTTTCATGAATTTTTTTTATTTTTTAGGTTAAACTTACATATAAATGATTAAAATTTTACTTATATACTTCTCAAGTATTTTATTTTTTTATTTTTTAAGTATTGTCTAATTATACGATTTATTTCACTTTTACAAACAAGTGTATCGAGAGATGTGTCTACAAATTCGTACTTATTAGTTAGATAAGATTATGTCGACAGAAAAATATTATTTTGTTACTATATCGAGCGCCGTATTGTTTTTTATATATAAAAACGCATAAGTAAATATATACCAAATGTTATATGTTTATTTTCCGACTTGTGTGTTTTCCAGTCGAATGCTAAAGGAACATTATTAACATCGATTATTCAGACTTTTTCAATTACTTTTCACTATCCCAGAATTAGATATACCAGCAATAAGTTTTCTTTGAATAAGACTTAATTTATTATTAAGTATTTTGACCTGCCCAGACATCATTATTTTATAGGGACTTTGTAAACTATGTTGAATATGGATTATTTCCTACCCCTATGCTAGAACTTGTAATTTTTTTTACATACACATACCTATTGACATCACCGTAAAATAACTTCACTCGACCTAACTTCACCTAACTTAGATAACTTTACCTAAACATATTTTAAGAAATCTGAATATATTTTATTTTATTTATCTCAACATTCTCTTAACCTAACTTAACGTAACCTATCTTCACCTTAACTAAACTAGTCATAGAGCTTAGTTGTCAGCCATCTTGAAGGAACCATTGCTAGATTTAAACACACCACGCCATTATCTAATTAATTTTATTAGTGGGGCAGTTGACCTTGCCAATGTCAAGTGCAGTGGTAGCGAGTCTGCATCCGCATGGTAACTGGAGTCTGTACGTGCTTCCTGGCCATTTTCACAATTTACATAGTGTCAGATGAACACATGCGTGAAAATGGCTGCAATCTTATTCCTGCACATGTGCGATATCTGGTAACTGGAGTTAACTAAAGAGAATGAGTCAGCAGGCTTCCCTCCACCTCCACCTCCTTCCAGTCTTCCTTATTTTCCCATTGACTGGGTTATGAGAGTCAATCAGGCACCTTCGCCTACCCCATCCGTTACACTCATACACCAGCACATACTATGCCTTAGGACCCAGTCGTACACCTGTTGTTGCCATCAGCGTCATCACCCGCTTAATTTAAAGTATGCGGTTTATTTCTTGTCCAGAGTTTTATAACATTCATGCTTGTTGTCCGAGTAGTCATAAAATCCATTCGGCCAGTTTGGCATTCAGAAGAGTATGCTCACTTTGTGCCTTGAACAAATGGGACGAGTTGCAGTACCTGCATAAAGAGTTCCGTATTACATACCCACCATACGAAATTGCGGCTGTATTCAACTCCTTACCGATCTGCCTATAGCTGGACGAAGACATACGTGACTGCCTGCCCTGCAAGAAGTACTTCAAGGGCTGCACCACTTCCATTCTGCACGCTGCTTATTCCCGGAGCTGGTGCAAGACGCGACATCGTGCAGCAGCAGCCACTGCCGACATCAACACCTCCATTGACGAAGGTCTCCACAAAGTGAACCACATAAACAGTTCCAAACACCAAGAGACCACTGACCTCCTGCAGGTGATCACATCAGGTTACCCACCCAGCATCACCTTCACCTCGAAGAAATGCGACGATTGGCTTCCAGCACATGTGGGGTCCATGCAGACTATACTATTACAACCAGTAGCAGTTGGTTGTCGCCTGCCACAACTACTCCCATCATACCACCACCACGATCTTCGTTGGTGTTTTACACCATCTCCTTCGAGTCAGGTATGGTGAAGTGTTATCCCAACACCATCCCTGGGTTCCGACAAGTGGAGTACTGGCTATAGGTGACCTGCCGTATGAGGATGCTGTGAAAAAATAGAAGCCTGTGATGGTTTGTAATTCTACCTATACTATGTCCTGGTGCCTGCGTACAACCCAAGTATCATGAAGACTGAAGGGAAGTCAAAAGTGTATTTAATGGACAGAATCCAGTGCGATGGTGAAACCTACACAGTCTACAACATGAGGTCGGACATAACCATGCCATGCATTTCCGACGAACTTTTGGAGCTGAACAATGGTGAAACAATAATCAGTAAAGAAAGGATTCAGTGTAGGGACTACGAAATATGACGAGGGTGGTGGGGGGAAGGAATGGGGCTTCACTTCAGTGAAAAATGTGATGGTGATATGCATAGACTCCTACTGAACAAAGAAACTGGTCCGATTCTGTTCGTCGAGCGGACCATGATTTGTTACAGCCTGCCGTGCGAGGCAAAGACAAGCTCACCGGATGAGGACTGGGAAGGACAGTGCTAAATAATAAAGTTATAACTAAACACTCTTTCGAACAAAGAAACGTAGTGTGAATAAACT
This sequence comes from Dryococelus australis, assembly GCA_029891345.1. Lineage (NCBI taxonomy): Eukaryota > Metazoa > Arthropoda > Insecta > Phasmatodea > Phasmatidae > Dryococelus > Dryococelus australis. The sequence continues at coordinate 157,153,511 of CM056994.1, read as the reverse complement.
TACAGTTGTCTTAGCCACCTGATGTGTGTCTGTGTGTTAAAAACATTAAACAGTGGGGATTTTTTACATAAAAAATCTTAGTGTTTAAAAATTGTCTATGTATGAGTAATGCAAAACATGTCACAAGATAAATGCAGGAAACAAAAAAAAATTAAGAAAACTTTTTGTCTGTCGATGTGAACTTATAATGATTAATATTCTTGTGCAAATATAATAGAAGAGTTCAATGAACAAAATATGTGTTTAATTAAAAATTATGTTACCTCTAATGTTATTGTTTGTCATGTACACAATCAATTCCGAGAAAAGGAAATGTAAAGTGTAGCGGTAAAAAAACTTGGTAAATATTTTAGTTGTTTTTTTTTTTCGAAATGGAGAAAAGAAACAAATACAATGAGGTGACAAATTATGAAGAAAAAAAATACTTTCTGAATAAAAAAATATGTATACAATAGATGAGTTTGCGAGCTTGAATGGACAAGCAGGTCAGTTGACCTAGTAAAAGTAAAAATATCTGTGCTCACTGGGGAAGAGCAGTGTGATGGAGAACACCACACCACCATTTTGAACCATGGCAGAACTTGGGAGACTATGTGCACCATACCAACCTGAAACAATGGTACAGCACTGGTAGTAATAGATGCTGGTAGTGACTCCATCTCAAGTGACTACGCTAGCAGCAGATCCACCCTGTGAGCCTTTAATGTTTATCCACAGAGCAGATGGTTCTGTTTTCTTCAAAATAGTAATAGACTCTGATATGTCGACTTCAAGTATACGAAAAAAATGTAAAAACAAATTTTAACTGATGCATTAAGTTTCTTTTCATAAAAATTTGGGAAAATGTAGAAAATTATTTTTTTAAATAACCCATATGTATATTCGAAAGTATTAAAAGTTTAACTAGCCAGTCATATTGATAGTTTTCATTTTAATATAAAAAATTTAGAGATTGATAAACACAAAAGTAATTACTACACTTCTCAAGATGGACTAAAATAGACTCTCAAAGCACCACAATCCAAGATTGTTTATGAGGGCAGGCGAGAACAAAATGAATGCAAAGTAAGGTAAAGAAACAGTTTTATTGATTAAAAAATCCAATATATATAGTACCACTTTAAAAAAAAAACACATTGATAAGACCTAATTCAGAATGTCGTTCTCGTCGACCCACAAGTCGTCACGCTTCGAGTGTCCGAGCCACCTCATGTACACAAGCACATTACATCATTTAAACTCCTTTTCAACCAAATACAGATCTGGAAACATCGTAGGCTGGATCTCCTCTGCATAAAAGTCCTCCGACGATGAGTTCGCCTCGTAGGTCCTACAGGTAATTCATGTGCGGGTAGCAATGTCGTATGCAACCATCTTGTATAATTGTCGACCAGTTGTCGTGGAAGCCTTTGTGGAAAATGTCACGTTTGGAGATGTGCACCGTCACCTATCTTGGCCTTAGGCTTGCACAGGTCCCTCCTCGTCAGAACAGCATAAACAGACCGAAGCAGGGAGTCGTCCTCAACATCTTCGGGTTGCATGTGGGTAGTAGAATGAACAGTAAAATTATTATACTCTCCAACAAGTTTCCTTTCGCAGTGAAATGTCTCTACCATCTGGCTAAAATGGTCCGGTGAAAATGCTCGACGATGCCAGCCTTGAGTCCAGAGTAATTGTAATAGTGATTTATACTATACACTTTTATCAGTGTATGGAAAGTAGCATTAAAATATTCTTTACCATTGTCGATGTGGAGATTTCTAGGTATTGTCCTTCGCTTAACACATCCGCCATGGTCTCGTTGACGTCACGTGCATTCTTCGACTTGAGCCATCTGGCCCAGACATACTTGGAAAAAGTTCATATTACTATTAAAATGTAGTGGTGGCCTTTATACGCATGAGCAAAGTCTCGCGTTTCGATAATGTCTCATTGGAAAGTATCGTCCAGCCCTTTCATGATGAACTGTCTCCGAGGCCGACCTTTATTTCGTCATCGCACGATGTAGCCTGCTTCGACAAGTACTTCGATGATGGATATAATCACGTTGGCATGCGATAGGTTGCCAGCAGACTGCGAAGTGACAAGTAGCCATAGTCTATCGACGAGTTCATTCGGATCATCCCAATATACATTGTCTACCTTGCGTTTTGCGTCGATCTTCTGTCGCAGCCGACCCGATCCAATAGCTTCTGCCAATCATGGAAACAGTCCTGATGTTATGTCGAATTTTTCGTGGGTCATGTCCTAAAATCGTCACGTTGAGGGGTTATTGTTCGCATAAAGAGCATTACTGGACTGTAGCCGACGATGCGACTTGAGCAAATCTGGTTCGGTGTAGTGTCCCGGATGCCTACGAAACAAAAGTTCGCACAGATATGTGCCATTTTCACCTTTCGCTTGCCAATCTGCATCACATCTCCTGGAAAAAACGTCACTTCCTTGTTTCCGAGATACCGTTTTTCGTCGCGGTGTCGCAGGCCATATATCTTGTCGCTGTTCCGATCAGAGTAGGAAGCGATGTAGTGCCCGACCAGTGTGCCTACCTCAAGTTCACGCTCTCATACTCGTTTCCATTCCTGTGCATGCAACAGATCGATCATGGGCAAATCATCTTCATCGCTAGTGATGCAACCATCTGATTCGGTAAATTCCAGGCTTCTTTTCCATTTATATGTCAAGGTTGGTCCTTCCATATTATTTTCATGTTTGATATCCGGCAGATGCAAAGCTTCCTCCTGGTGTCGTCGACCAAGTACGTCGAGATGGCTGGTTATTGGCTTGTAAGCCTCTCCCTTTCGATTCTCAAGAGCCAATTTACAACTTTTCGGGAGTAGATATTTTTTGCAAACAGCTTTGATGGCTTGCTGCAGGTCAGTTATTACTTCGGTTCAGTACGTCATCATCTATAGAATGGAATAAACACACAACTACACAGATATATAAACAAATTAACTTTCGCATTGTGAAAAGTAAATTTTCGTTCCTTTCCAGCACCTTCTTGCTATGCCTCACAACATCGGTTTTGGCAGCCAGTTTGGATGTTAACATATTTTGAAGAGTCTTCAATTCTTCCTGTCTCTGTGCATTCGACACACTGATCAGGTCTATTATCCGTGCCATCACGCCCCCTATGTGCTGGTCGATAGCTACCAAATCTTCCACCGCTTCATATTTCACGCTCTCAATCTTTTGCCCAAGAAGCAACTGACCCCTGAGAACATCGCCGAGGTGAATGTCTGTTAGCATATTTCTATCAACATCATCAGAGCATAGCCCATGTCAAAACTGGGAAATTTTATTGTGACTCATGGTCAGTGTGATACTATAAAATGATCGAAGCCATGCTGTACCTACCATTATATAGAGGCCAGTCTTTTACGATCACCAAAAATCTGTACTCCTCATTCCAGCATAAGGCACACATTTATTTGAATTCTGCAAATATCATGATCCATATTTACGTGTTCATAATACGCATGCCGCAAGTTTATATCGTCCATGCGAAAGAGCCCCAAAACATAAACATTACATGAAGCAGTTGCTTGGTTATGTGCAAATAAGTATGACCGAGGTACACACAGTCAACATACACATGCCATCCCATGCTAAAGTACTCTTAAATACAAGTATGTTTTTCATAGGCAATGTTATCAAAGAAAAATATCGAGTTTGTCAGTGCTTCGCTTGGCGACACGATGATTCCCTTATCGCTGCATTGGAAATAACACAAGCCTTCCATGGCCTGCAGTACTCGTGCCAGTCATTAGTATTTTGGTTGATGGAGTTATTTGGATTACAGGTACACATTTTCGAACCGAAGGTCACTCTCTTCTTCCAGCAGGCTGAGTAGGACACATGTCTTACTACAGCCCGATGGTCCTGCGATGATGCAGCACACAGTATTCGGAAATAGGCTTCCATGTCACAATTCGTGGGAAATTGCTTCATCTTCAGCATGAGTGCATACGGGTAGAGTAACATCTTGCTTGACAATCCATATGTTACCACTACAATCTTGTATGGGTGGTGTTGATTGCAGTGCCTGCAGTGGTTAGCGCAGTGCCTTCGGTGCTAAGTGTGGTGCATTCTGTGCTAAATGTGGTGCCTTTGCTGCTAAATGCAGAGTCTTCTGTGCTAAGTGCTGTGCCTCCAGTGCAAAGTGCAGTACCTGTGGTGATAATTGCAGTTGCAATAAACCAGTGCTACACATTTTAGTATGCCTCTTCAAAATATAACTCCGTGTAAACAGCTTCTGGTTAATTTTGCACTGAAATGACATTTATTTTGCAGGTAGTTATTTCATGTCGATGAACACTGCGCCTAGCTGTGAATGCTTTACTGCATACGCTGCAAAGTGGATGCATTGTTAGCAATTTATGTCTGTACTGTTCCAAGTATAGCATGATACTGAAACGAAAACGTATAAAAGTTGTGTATTTATAAATTGTAGGTCAGTTTAATTCAATGTGTTGTTAGGTTCAGACGTCGAAATCCTCCCATGGTAATATCAATATGCTGATCAACAGTCTCAAGTTCAAGTTGCACATTCCCGGATACAGGTTCTGTGGGCCAGGAACCAAGCTAACCAAAAGGTTGGCACACGGTGATACGGGCATCAATGCGGTGGACGAGGCGTGCAAGTTGCACTAGGATCTGCAAATCAGGCACCATGCGGACAAGATACTTGCACAGAAGGTCGATGAGGTAAGAAATTCGCCAGATATAGGACTTGGTGGAAAAATAGCAGTGTGGGGTGCTTCAGTGCGATGAAAGCCAGGGTGGAAATGGGCATGGGGGCGAAGAAAGTAAGACGAATTTTCAAGAGGAGAGGGAACAAAAATACGGGTGGATTCCTTCCTGCCTTGATATACCTGCAATCGTGCTCTGTGCGGTATCGTCGGAGCCATAACGGATATCGTTAGTACGGTGAAATAGGCCTTGACGAACATAAACAATTCAAGGAAAACCATTGCCACAACCATAAACTGGAAGTTATTGCCATGGGTAAAAAAAAAAAAAACGGCCAAGGACTATACATAGGACAGTCCTATCGAGGAGGAGGTGCGAGAAAGAAAAAGGGCTGCAGCAGGAGAAGGCATTAGTGAAATCTTCCGAATTGATTGCTCACGAACCTGGATATGTAACCGTATGCACAAAAATTTAAGACAGCTAATTTTAGAGGAGTGTTCATGCGAGATGCTTTGCCTGCTAAACCACGTCTTCTAAATGCGCCACGTGTCTTATCAAAAAACCACCTCTCTGAGTAGGCAACTGTGTGTCTCGGATTTTTCTGTTACGCTAATTAAATAGGCTTAGTGGACGCGATATTTTCACACCAACACCCACCACAGAAATCCGAGTCCTGCTTTCTGCATGCTGAAAAAAAGGTAGACTTTGTCGATGAGAGAGTAGTATCCCTGCTTCCTCTACGAAAACAATACAAGTTCTGAACTCATGACGCAATTTAGTCCGGCGGCAGCTTTTCCGTCGCATCCATTTATGTTTTGTCATATTAAGGACAGGCGGCCATGTTCCACCAGAGTTCCTTATTTCAAAGCAGTTTTTTGACCACAGATTCGCATTGACATACTTGTTTCCCATTGTATCTGAACGTCTTACTGCAGAAAGTAGAGACAAAAACTGCATAAAACTGGTTTAAAGCAATTTGTTTTCATGCACCAATTTTTATTTATTAAATATAAGAATACTTGTTCAATGTATACAATTAAAAGCCTTTTATGATGCATAGGGAAAGGTAGGAAATTTTTTTTCGGTTCTGGACATGTTTCGTTTCTGCAGTAAATTGGATTTTTAAATGAATTGTTGGGATTTAAAAATATAATGTTACATATAAACATATTTTAATGTAATACATATTGTTTGTTACGTATTTCAGAATAATATTTGACGTTTAGGAGTGCTGAATTACACAGTTACCTTCATGTTCATCACGAGACGCCATTGTTACAGGCCACGATGTGATTGGATTCCAAAACTGCAGTTTGTCCTGAGGGATATAGACCAACTTTTTCCTGATGTCATATATTTTATTGTTATTTATAGGCAATACAGATGTGTAGGCTTTCTTTGAAAGGAGTTCCAAGTGTTGTACAGCATTTCTTATCCTAAAAGTCTCCATTGTCAAGCCAGTAATGTCCATGTTGCCCGTAACGCTATTCGGAGTTTCTGCTGAAAAGGTCATCTCAGGGTATTTTGAAATTGTGAAAAACGTTGTTAGGTGTCCAGGAACAGCTTTATCATACGAATCATCGCTCAGGCGTTGCCAGACCTCTGCTATCGTGCGGACACGTTTCCTTCCTGTGGTAAATGATCCGTTGACCCACTCAAAAAACAGTAATCGTCCAAAAAAGGAAATGTGTAAATGTTGGGACTAGTTGCCTTTCTGCAGTTAGAGGTTCATTGTATTGTCATTTCAAGAGAGGAAACCAAAGTACCGCGTAAACATCGCTACTAGCTCCAGAAACTCTGTTCTTGTACAGTGAGAGTAATATTTGTTTAAGACAGCTTATCTTGCAGAGTATGTAGCTGAATAGACAAATATTTAAATTTTAAGATATCTAGTTTGGTTATCTGACGAAATACACATTTTACTTGACAAAACCCATGCGTTGGGTTACCAAACTGTCTTGAAAAAAACGGTTGAATAATTTATTCTCATTTGTTTGGTCATGTACACGCAAGTAATTTACTGACCTAAAAAACCCAACCTTATCATTTCTCTCATCGTTATTGCGATCAGAAGAAATGCCACCCAAGAGTAAGATTCTATAGAATATTTGCCATGTTTTAACATATAGTACTCAGGGGATAGAATTCGACATGTTAACACAGATACGCTTGAACAGCTTTGCTCCCACCAATCGAAGTAAAGTAAGCTACTGCATCTCTGCCGCATCTGAAATACACACATAAAGTTATGGATGCTTCACTTTAATTTTGCTGGTTTATCTAGAGTTGCAGAAGTCTTCAAACACTGTAAATATTTGGAAATATTCACCAAACTGTAATTTCTCAAATGTGATTAACGGTTTATCCAAAGAAATTACGTGAAATCACAACAGTATTGCATTGTCATATTGGATACTCGGTTTTTTGTTGTTCACTTGTATTCTATATTATAGCAGAGAGATGATGTGTAAAACAGTCGAGAATGTCAACAATGATGTGAGGAACGATGTCGTTGTCGTAAGATCCCAAACAGACTCTCGCACTTAAGGCGAACATCTGGCTGACGTGGTTTACAAAGATCGGTGCACGACGCACGTACAGTAGGACGCATGAGTCTGCCACCAGGCCGATACTTCTCGTGAGTGAATGTTCGTTTTGGCTTTCTTAATAACACTATCACAAATAACACGGTTAATATCTGAAGTAGCACAAGTGCTTTGAGATGTTTGAACACTACGCAGAGTATAACTTATTTTTAATGCTACTAGGAATGTATTCAAGTTAGTCAAAGCAATTTATTCACATACACGGGTGTATGCAGGAAATTGAACCCATAAATGAAGGCGTTTATCAGTGCTGACCGTGCACGTGAGTTTGACAGTTGTTTCAGACGATGTGCGAATCAATGCCAGAGACAAGACAAACAACACTGTGTATATAGCTTTGCCTCATCTTTAAGGCGTTCATCAGTGTTGACAATGCACGCAAGTTTGATGGTGTTTATAGGCGATATGCGAGTCAATGCTGGAGATAAGACAAACACCACTGTACATGTAGGCTTTGCCTCATGTTTAAGGTTCCCTTCCCTTTGGCCCACCTGGCGGGTCTGGCGCATCAACTGCGCTGCACAGTGTTTTAAATACCGGGTTTACTATGGCGAATTGATCAAACTTGCCTCCATTATATTCATCAATTAAAAGACATCATACCCAGAGGGGGACGTAATGTTACTTTAAAATTACCACGCATACTGTAAATATTATTTTGAAAGCCTACAATGTCGCTTAAAACGGCCTTTTTTAAACTGTCGTATCTTATAACATACTAGCCGGACACGAACCAAACTACGATAGGAGTCTGTCCTGAACTTGGGCACAGACTTTTATTCAATAAAATGATAGTATCACCTCTGAAAACCCTATAGGTGCCCACAGCACTACGAGAGCACCGCATTCCAGTTCAGTGCCAGTATAATACCTTCTGCACGATGTGTTACAACACATTGCAAGTCAGTATAAAATTGTCTGCACAATATGTTACAAACACACTGCAAGCCATAATAGTACTGTCTGCACAATGTGATACAAACACACTGCAAGCCAGTTTAATACTGTCTGCACAATGTGTTACTAACACGCTGCCAGCCAGAATAATACTGTATGCTCAATGCAAACACACTGCAAACCAGTATAACTCTGTCTCCACAAACAGTGTTAGCACGTATACGCGTATCTAAACGAACAAATATTCTGGAAATGTGGCTTTTTCTCCATTAAAGGTTAAAAAACAGTTATCTACGGTCACCACATTCACTGTATTCTTATATAATATATTCAAAGAGGAAAAAGAGTGAAAATCATCACAAATATTATTTATAGGACTTTTATTCGCAGTGTACTTTGAGGGAAATAAGAACGATATAACGTGACATCTGTAGTTCCATCGATTCGCTTTCATTACGTGTAATAACACCCTACAGCCACAAATGAAATTAGCAATAAATTTAAGTTGCCATGAATGCATATTGCAGTGTTGGGAGGGTCCACCACAATGCTTTCTTAATAGCAGACGTGACTTTGAGGCATTAAGAAATGTTCGCTAGGATTTGCTGTGAAGTGCAGGAGAAGCAGCGAGGTGTATGTGAGCGGGTAGAGCGCGAGAACAAACCAGGCCGGCACGCGACGAGTGGCGGCTGTGACAATATTGACAAGTAGTCGCGCGCGGCTCCCACAGTTGTGCGTCGTCGCAGCACAAACTAACTCCTGCTCTGTCGCTGTCGCTTTTCTGTCCCGCCCTCTGCGCCTCTTCGTATATTCACACGACTATCGCCCTACTAAATCAAACACAGAGCGATATTCCATTTTGAGACTATCCACATATCAGCATTAACGATGCTATCGGCGCTACTTACGGTATCATCGATTTTGTTGCTGTTATCGATTTAATCCATATCATCGGTGACATCGATATCACCTATGAATATGGTCGTTATTTCCTGTTTTATCGACATTTTCCTGATTATCGTGGCCATGTATACTTGATTTGTTTTATGGTGGTTAGGCAGACATTATCTATGAATACCGATTCCAGAAATAATATTTATATGTTATAATAATCTTCATCATAGGCTGTTCATGGAAATGTGGCACTTTTGAGGCACTAGTTAATTTTCCTATTGAGTCGTTTTTTAAACTTTAACCACCTCTTTGATGTAAATATTGCCATGTAAGTAATACACTGTGTGTATATTCTACCGCACTCTGCAGTTATCAACTAAAACTAAAGTAGAATGCATTTATTGACTATTATATCAAATGAGAGTGCTCTTAAAAGGCTCACTTGACCGTGGATAGCCCATAGGATAAATATCAATAATAGTTTAAACAGTATAAATATAGCCTATTCGCAGTTTCTGCAACACTTTTTGAGTCAAACATTTGAAAATCACGCCATGCATGACATGTTTGGTCGTTACCTAAATATGTAATGTTTCACAAGCGTTTTATATGGGTTTTAACATAATAATACAGTATATGTTATTAAATTGATGTTTTATGAATATTTTATTTATAACTTAAAATGTTTCATTTCTAAATTATGTGAATAAAAACAGGCAGTAAATGGGTGTATTGGTAGTGCATATTAAGAAAAAGTTATTATGCAAAATATCATTACACGGAATGCGCACAAATGAAATGCGTTGTCGCTTTAGTGTAACTTTCTAGACACGATTAAGCTTTGTTTGCATGAGGTGAATGAGTACACTGGAAGTAGAACTCAAGTAGTGCCTCAGAAAAGTTGTATGTAACCACGAATGGACTATACTCCTGATATCAGTATCTCAATTTCAACGTTAACAATATTTCATGTTAGTCATTTGTATAAATATTACAAATAAAATTATCAATAATCAAGCAAATGTAACAATGTAATCAACTCGATGTAGAAGTTATAGAGGTAGAATAGCTGTATAAGTTCTTCACAGTTAATGTTAAATGATAACTTTTGAAATCACATTTGCTGAACGTATTAAATAATAACTGACATCTATAAATGCACAAAAAATTAAAATAAGTTTTTTAGATTTTACCAGCAAATGTTATTTAAGTATGCTTTATATTCATTCATGTATGTTTTATATTCCTTCATTACAGCTGCGATATATTATCTGTTGTATGCTGAGATAGAATCTAAGTCGTCTACATATTGCAACAGTTAGTGCTGCTAACCTGTACTGTTACATTAAATATGGCCCAATCTTTGATACGCCATATATGCAAAATATTAAGCTATCAATCAAAACAAGAGTGTTGCTCATAGTTTATATATAAAAAGTATGATGATATTAACAACTTAATATGTACATATATAAGATAATTACTCATTATACACTTGCCTCAGCTATGAGACTCTTCAAGATGGAGTGCAAGAGTCACTATTAGATCAAATTACGAAAAAATTAAAATCTGCATATTACTCAAAGGTAGAAAAAAAACTCGAGCAACCATTTAATGATGTTTATTATGAAAATATATAAAAAAAACAATTTGAATGAATAACAGAATGGTTACTCCTTGGTCCCTTAGGTTTTCCATACGCAATGCAAAATTAAATGTAATTATATATATTCTGCAAGGACTTTAATGGTTGCATTCTTTATAAGAAAAATGGATTTAATATATAAGATTAGTCAGCCATGTAAACATCCATAAGAAAGGAAAACTCCATTTAAATATCAGGGTTAACTTTCATAAGCATACTAATAATTAGCCCCTTGCAAATGGTTCATGCATTACATTGTTGACGCTGGACTTAGCTGAGGATGAGAAATCATGTAGTTCGTAGCTGGATCTGAAGTCCTCCTCTTGGGATCGAATTCGGTACGCCACAGCTCCCCATCGATTGCAATTCCATGACGGCACGGGCACTCCGACATCTTTCCGTCAGTCAAGGTCCTGGAGTCAACTTCCGATCCAACCACTGAACTAGTGCACCACTGCGCTGACCGTACCTCCGAAGGTGGAACTATTTCACGCGACGTACCTCCTTCAGCATTGGACGGTGATGGCTGGCTAGAAGTTCCTCGGATCTTCGATAACGAAGATCTTGATCCCTTTGAAAGTTGTCGTCGACATATCACCTGCTGATGGCTCAATATTAAGCATTTACTTCTCTCTATTTGCGTATTTCTGTTGCATAAACTGGGTTACATTCATTCATAATGTAAAACTTCTTGGAACTTATTCCTAGCGTTAAATTAATATAATTAAAATGCCCATTAAATCATAGCTGTATGCTTCTTACAGTTGTAAATATCAGAATATCTTTTCGATTCTTCTCAAATTTACAAAAAAAAAAAAAAAAAAAGTTTCTAACAGAAAAACCGGTTGTCCTTACCAACCAGTATTATTTATGTTTTAAAGAGAAAGCAGTCTGGAAAACAAAATATCATAGAGAAACACAGTGTTAAATATCACAAATTTATAACTAAGGAATCTGTTTAAATATTTACTCACCTATTTTACCTTTTGAGCCTTCTAAACTTTACACATATGCTCAACTTGTGACATTCAAATTACTTTGATATATTTCATCAAGTTAAGAAAAAGTGAGTTAAAAAAACCAGGTGTTACATACTGTCTGCCCAAATTTTTTACTAAGGACTAACATTTTATCTGGGAAATTTTTTTATTAATACCTGCAACACCGGTTTTTTATTTAAATGTTTACCTTATATGCTACATAAATATTGGTTATATTCAAATTAAAATTTCCAAGGAGCTACAAATAATTAACATACAACGTTAACACTATAACACAAAATTAATGAAGAAAACAAACACAATTAACAATGTAGCCTTTTGAATAGCTTGGACGAGTCCTTAAATTTCTCTCAAAGTTTTTTTTTTTCATTTTGGATAATTACAGTCAAGAAGTTTCGATTCTTAAAAATAATAAGGGTGGTCACCCACATGCGATAATGACGCAGTTGACGTTACTGTCTCTCACTTTGTCGGGTGACTATGTCGCACAGTGACACTGCTGTTGACATCGTAGCACTGGAGTACTGCTGTGTCTGTGCTGGTTTCGTAGTACTCCCTCTGTAGCATTTGTTAATATCTGTGTAGACCTGTTTAACACATTCAACAAACCAACTATTTTTTTTAGATAACTGCTGTCTTATCACGTAGGAGTACATAATTTATTTTCTCCTTTAGGAACAAAAGTTCACTTGGTGTGACGTAACATGTGGCCTAATTAAACAATAGTGAGTGATTATTACAATCATTAGTACATAAATTTTGTTCTCAGATTACGTTACTTCGCAGTATCTTAATCACAATTCACATTCACTATTTTTTCTCATATTGCACTAAGTCCTGGCGTAACCTTGGCAAACAAGAAGAGTCCCAAACCCACCTACGAATGCCCACTGTGGTTTGATAGGTAAGTGATTAGTGAATCGTTTATTAATGGAATCAAAAATATTTAACATTATATGATTTCAATACGATAGTTACTAAAATGATAGAGCTTCTCAGTTTTCGTCATTTCAAAACAGAGAAAATATCTCGTAGTCCTAATATATAATTTCGTAAAAAAAAACCATAGGTTATTTGTATATAACATATGGTGAAAAAGAAAAAAAAATCTACCACAGCATCAATTAGATGTATGAATAGGGGTAAGGAAGTCTCTCGACCCTCTAAACAAATAACTTCAGAAGACCCTACCACGAAAGGATTTGTTTCATTATTGTAAATTCACATTAGCTAAGACGAAGAATCAAATCTTAATTCATTTCGTTGTCGTTGCCGACAGCAAAGCTGTACCATTTGGACTCAGTGTTCTCCTTGCTGGTTTTACTACTGATGGACTCATTTGACAGGCTTGCCTATTTATTTTCTGTATTAATATTGGTTAATGACCTTTGCCAAACATCGTTACGATCCTTCCGGTTTAGTTTGTACTATTTTGGCAGATTACATGACCTGCGATTCAGATTCTGAAGTAGGTCAAGCATTTAATTATATCACACAATTACTCCTTTATATTGGTCGGAAATGTAAAGTACTATACTACAAAATCTATTACTAAGTCATCAATTCATTACAAGCGTGACGGATTTCTGGCCTTTACTATAAATAAATTATGGTTTCTATTTGTTTTGGTTGGTCTATTAAAGATTACCGTTGCTTACTGTAACCCTGTGGCGCCGCTACCCATGTTGCTGTTATGTGTGACGCGTTGCGGTACACCAATCTTAAGGCTGAAAAGCTGATGTTTTAGTGTATAAGCTTCTGATTGATTGGGTCTTCCCGCCGCGGAGGTGGCAGTGGTATATTGCCAGTATAGAAGTCGCGGCGTCTGTATAGGGGGCATCGTGATCGTTAAGATTGTGCTGCAGTGAGTGGTCTCAAGGTGGGGGAAGGTTAGTGGAAGGGAGGTTAGCATGTATAAACAGTCATGCGCGCCGAGGGTTGGCAGAGACGCGCCCAGCTGACAAGCTGGTTAGAACCAAGGGTAATGCGGAGCCCTCCTTGGTAAGACGAGAGAGTCGTTCGACAATGATAATGTTAAGTATGGCCACGAACTAATTAACCTTCTACGAAGTATTTCTGCGAGTAGGAACTGATAATTTTTCACGAGTGATGTTGGACCTGACAATTTTCTGTGTGTCAGAAGGAACTTAGAGTTCTTCACTCGCGATGGTAACAAGACGTAGTTTCTAGACAAGCGATCGTGGGACATAGTTTTTCAACTCCCAATAGTTGGACATGTACACTTTTCAGAGGAACCGTTCGTAATGAAGATTGTTTGAGAACTTTTCCATCGTCGTAAAAGGAAGTGGACGGGTTTGGAACAGTGGGGATAGAAGGAAGGAAATAACTGAAGGAATTTCGTGGAATTTCTGTTTCGAATGGAACAGGGGGGGGTTTCATTTTTTTTTTTTTTGGAAATGAAAACTTGGATTGGGACTTGGAGTAGGAGAGAGAGAGAGAGAGAAGAGAGAGAGAGAGAGAGAGAGACAGAGAGACAGAGTGTGTGTGTGTGTGTGTGTGTGTGTGTGTGTGGAGGGGGAGGGGGTTGATTAAAGTCTGGAAAAGGAAGTACGGTCCACTTCGGTGGTTATCGTCGGGAGAGTATCCCTGGCCTATTACACACTGATTAGTAGAGTGAATGTCTTGTGGTGAAATTATGGACCGCTTCGGTCCCATACGCTTCCTGTAGGAATATTCCTCGCCACCATATGTTGTTTGGTGTTGTGTTTTGTTGTGTGAGTGGTTGAATAAATGAAGTCTCCGTCCACGTGTGCTGTAACCTGGAATGGTGGGTACAATAATAAATAAAGAACTGTTTAGACCACTCACTACATGCAGGTTGTTTCTGGTGTGAAGTTAAGTCGGGGATGTGTTTCAGTATTGTAGTGTATTGGAATATTGTACAAAGTTTTAGGTATAGCTTTTTAGGGTTATGTCTTATTTTATACTGTGTTAAAGGACGGCAATGGTGCGATATCCGTTTAGTGTGAAACAGTGTGAACAAAGTGCCTGGGAAAAGTTGTAATCAGAGGATTTGGAGTAAGAAAAACTAATATTTTCTACCTCTTTAAAAATCTCAATTGTATGAGATTATGTGGTAGTGTAGTCTATTTTTGTATACTGTTGTTCTTGGTAAACTGAGAAACTGGATAAGTCCTGAAGTGTTGGCAGGATTGTTTAAAATACATACTTAATTATTGTTATTTATTAATAAAATTTAATATAGTTTATCAATGGTGGTTTTGGTGAATAAATGTGAGTCCTCTTTTAAAGGAGTGGCTTTTTATGGTCGTGTTAGTTATCCTTTTTCCCTTCTTGAACACAGTTATTTTGATAGTATCATTTAACACTTTCAACACTGAAGTACTCTGCTATTGGTAAGGTGACATGTTTTGTCATAATAGTTAGTTCTCCTTATGGCTTCATCTTGACGATAGTACGAAGATGGATGCAAGTAGTATGTAATGGTTGGTTGTGATCCTGTGGTTTGATTACCAGGGGACTCAAATTTTCCTGCACTGCTCTGCTTGTGTTCAACTGGCCCCAAGCTGTGTTCATGTTGGGAGGAATATTTGCAGGAGTAAGAGGAGTAAACATAGGAGTGGTTTTTCTGTTGTGAATAATTATGTCTACAGGAAATAGGATTGCAAGGGTTACAACAGCGGACCAATGAACATTTGCTGTCCATGCTGTCAGATGTAGGCATTGCCTACGGGGAGATAGATTCAATTGATGACCTATGAAGATTGGCACATAATATGGTGCGAGGGGGAGATGAACTGAATACTCGGGTGAGACAACCAGAGTTCGGTGATATGGGTGAGCATGCGCCTATTTTGAAGTTACTTAAGCATTCCCCTTCGGATTTACGAAGTAGGCTTCCTAGGTTAAAAAATTTTAATTTGCAGGAAGCTGTAAGTCCTTTCGGTGGACTTAGGGAAGGTGCTTTAATCATAAGGGATGTGATAGAAAGATTATTTATGCTGCCTGCCTCTTTACAATCCCGTATGTATTGCAAGATGCATGGAGTAAAATTATTGAAGGGATTGGGAGGTTGGACATCTTAATGAGGTATTTTTGTCTAGAGTTGCCTCCAAGATTACCTTAAGCCAGAAAAAAATTCGAGATATTTAATTAATCTCAGATGCCAGGAGAGATCATGAAGGAATTTGCATTAGGGATAATGACGTTAGCCAAAATATTATAGAATCCATGTGAGGAGTCATTAATCGAAACGATAATTGATAAGCTAGCTCCACTGTATGCCAATTACTTTATGTCTTGTAGATGGCCATGTATCCTTCAAGAGCTTTTAGATTTAGTATGCCAGGTAGTGATTACCTATGGGGAAGGTATTCAGGTAATAGATAAGTGTGACAAATGATGTAAAAGAAATTATGAAGTAGAGAATTGTTTCGTTTGAAAACAGAAAGATGCGATATATACAGTAAGGGTAAGTGAAGGTTCAGGAAAGATGTAGGATGGTTTGTATTGAGGGAAAGAAGGTTGGGAACAATTTTAAGCAACAAAGCCCAAATTGTCATGAAGAGTACCATATGTTACATGATAGCCTACATAAAAGACTATGTTTTGTATGTAAAGAGAAGGGAAATTTCGCCTGAAATTGTCAGAAAAACTTGGCCCGATGGTATTTTATGTGCGGCTAGGAAGGGCATAGGAAAATTAATAGTCCAGAGCAAGTGACCCCTCATAAAGTAGTGTGTTGTTTGTGTAAGGATGAAGGACATGTCCAACATAATTGTCCAAAATTGGGTCTTGGGTATGACAAATTGTTATATTTGATTTGTTCCGAATTATTCTTTAATTGCTGAACCTCTGAATAGGTTAGAAAGGAAAGGGATTGAGTTTGTGTGGGCATTAGAAGAAAGAAAGGCCTCTCAGTCCCTGAAATATAAATTAATGTCCTCGTCTGTGTTGACTTTGTCTGATTTTGCTAAAACATTTTTCCTTTGTGTGGATGCAAGTGCAATAGCCGTAGGAGCTGTATTAAGTCAGGTAGCAGATGGGTATTTAGCACCCGTAGCGTATGGGGGTTGTTTGCTTACAAAGGTTGAGTGTAAAAAAAATTTCTTAACAAAAATAATGCCTTGTTTGTTTGCATGGAATGGAGAATTTCACCGACTACCGGGAGACTAGCCTATTTAAATTGTTTACCAACACTTAGGCATTAAGTTGGCTGCTCAAATCAGACAAACCAGCTGGTCGTTTGCATAGATGTTTAGTAAGACTCAGTTGGTTTCGGTTTAAGGTTCGCCATGTTTGGGGAACTGAAAATGCTGTACCTGATTCCTTATACCGGATGTTTTGCCCTGAGGAATTTGAAGTAGATGAAAGGTAATGCAGAGTAGAAAGGGAGGATGAAGTCGAGGAAAAGAAGGATAAAGAAAGAATTGGGGCAGAATTAGGCGAAGAAAATTTTGAATGTACAATGATGGAAAATGAGCGAGGTTGTTGAAGAGCGATCTGGTGGAATGGGTGCGAATCTGTAAGGATTGTAAAATGTCAAAGGCCCGAAATTGTAAGACTGTGTGGAAATATGAAAGAAGTGTTGCTAGTTTCCCATGGGAGAGAGTTTGCATTGATTTTGTGGGCCCATTGCCAAAAAGTACAGGTTGTTTGTGTACGTTTAAGCAATACTTGACAGTTTTGCTAAGAATATATTCTTTTTCACTCTGTGTGGCATTAGAATTGCTGAGATATGTAAGGTGTTAGAGTCTAGGTTGCTTGCTGTATTTGCTTCTCCTGCTAACATGATGCGCGATAATGCTACTTATTTTTGTTCTGTGGAAGTCAAAGGCTTGATTTTTAGTTAGGGTGTTAAATTGATTTTTTGCCTCTCCGTGTTATCCCCAAGGAAATGTAGTAGAGAGGTACAATAGCAATTTGAAGGTTTCCTTACGATTTTCCAGTCAGGAACGTATATAAGATGGTATGAGGTTTTAATAGCTATGGGACTTTGCTTCAATAGTGTAGTCAGTGGACCAACCAAATATACTTCAGCTCAAATATTCTTCGGATGGAAACTCCTGCACCCACTGCTGAATGCTTGTGCACTTCATGGGCCAGATTGGGAAACTGTTGACGGTCAAAATGTTGAAAAGATGTGGGAAGGGTTAACACAAAATTTGGAAAAGAATCATAAAACCTTTTTATCCTCTAAGGTTGATTACTTTAATGCCAAGATATCACCTTTATAGACGAGGCCTTATGAAACAATTATGTTTCACTCCTGTAACAATATTATTGCAGGATATGTGAAATCCGCAGAGAGTACAGAAGGAAAATGTTGGTAATTTAAAAAAATACAAACGTTCGTGATGTCTTCGCAGTTTTGAGGCACGAACAACCAGAAGTTTTAAAGTTCACGTAACCATTTATTCAGTAATTGTTACAGTCCTAACTGACAAAGAAATTCGCAGCTCACGTTAGGCGATAAAGAACATTTTACATTTTAGGCATTCATTTCATATTACATTTATTTTAATTTTTTTGCTCAGCAATTAGTTGATAGTTGAATTTCTGATGCACGCAAACATTTCAAGCAAAGTTATACATCAACATAACTAGGAAACATTAATAACCTCTGCTTCCGGGTTTTGAGCCATAGCACAAATTCATCTATAATGTTAAAAGATGAACTGACCTTACATTTCGTAGTACAAAAAATAAGTTCGTGCTGTAAAGTAGCAGTAAAACAGGAAAATGCAATATTTTTAGATCATTGACGAATCCCGTCATTTACCAACGCTTCCTTGAACTTGTTAACGTTGACGTTCGGGGTCACTGGGCAGAAATCTCATAGACCCTAACCCAGGCCCCTGGCCACGCTGGGCGGAAAGCAAGTCCTCCCCAATGATGCACTCTTTCACACCACCGGGTGGACTCTACAGGGTTGCATTCCCAAGGTTAGGCGGTAACTGATACTACACCGGGTGGTATCACCTTACACCGCCGCAAGTAGTTGGCAAGAGGCTACTCCCCCCAAACTACCTCCGCCGCAGCCAGTAGGGGACCGAAGTACCTGGTAGCGCCACCACGCTTGGATCCCAACACGATTTAAGCCTGCCCTACGGCACGCTGTCACTGCAAACCATGCACCGGGCTATTCGTCAATGCTAAGGCGCATAGGTCCCATGACAAAACGGCCATATAGTGATGTTGATGCCCAAGTTTTTCGTAGGTCATAATTTTGAAACGTGACCTAACTCGTATGTGGAGTGTGTTGTTGTGAGAGGAATATGCAAATATGCATCACGTTAGGGTGACGAAAATGTGACCAGACAAGTGTTGTGTGAATATGCAAGTAGGTTTCCACGCTAGGAATCGTATGTGTGTAACAGAGAGAGAGTCCAGGGGAACACTTTTACCCTTTTAGGACGTCTTACACTTGTTTACTTAAAGTTCTGGGCGCTGACATAATGGTAACTTCTCCTTTAAAAGTATACGTTGGACACTGGCACTAAGGACAGTAGGAATACTAAATTACCAGCAATGCTACAAAAAAATCAGTCCATAGGTGAAGCAAAGTATTTAATGAAAAGTGGTCAACTTGGTGCAGTGTATTCAGTTGAAAAATTATATTACCACGAAGCAAAAAGCAGCATTAGAAGTTCACCTTTGCCTGTAGCAAAATTATTATCTCCCTAAGTAATCAGGCAGCTGGCAGCTACAAGTCCTAAACAGTGCTAGATAAAATGTTCTTTAATTATATTCAACTGTAGTTTAAACTTATCACACAACATTGAATTTTTATATTTGCCTGGCTTAACTCCAATTATGTCGATAGAACACATGAAACTTATTATCTGAGGTTGTCTGTGAGATAATTAATAGGAAGTTCTGATTACATGTTCACAGCCTAATTAATCTCAGCTTCACCTCAGGAGCAAAAGTAATGGAATACATGTGCCACATAAGTAGTACGCATACGGCGATTCGAGCACACAGGGATCAAGGAGTGGCTCAGTGGCTCGGCCGCGCACCAGCCACCATGTTAGATTCCGGACTTCCCGCTCTGTCATTCTGGTCATGTAACCACCATGTTAAATTCCGCCATGTTGGTAGCCAGTTTGTCACCAACTTGGAACGTCATTTTTGTAGCCAGTATGCTGCCATTTTGATAACCAGTATGTCGTTTTTTCATGCTCTTGCATTCCGAGTGTTTTCTCCGAGTGCTGACTTTTCTTTCCTGCATTATTTCCTTTCTATAATTTTTTTTCCTTATTTCTCTTTCTTCCTTTATTTCGTTCTCTCTCTTTCTCTTCTTCATCTCCTAGGGTTTTCTCCGAGTGCTCCGATTTTTCTCTTTTGCATTCGTTCATTCTATCTCATTATTTACTTTCTTTTTTCTTTCACTCTATTTTTATCTAACATTCAACTGTCATTTGTTTGCATCGGCTTTTACTGGAGGCTGCCATATTGGTTTTTTCGTTTGTCATTGGAGGTCGCCATATTTGTTTACATTTACATTGAGGCCACCATCATAGTTTTCTAGTTTGTCATCTCTTTCCCACGTTAATTCTGGATTTGGCTGCTAGGAGCCCTGGTGTCGCATTCACTCCATTGATTACTCATCTTTGTTCGACTGCCATCTTGGTTCTGGCTTTGACCACTAGGTAGCGCACCAGTCGTTATATTAGCCGATCTTGCATCAGTCCCATGCGCTCGGCCGCTAAATTGGTTCTGGAATTGGCTGCTAGGGGCGCTGCTTTTTTAGAACTAAAAATACCATATAGAACGGGTGCAGAAACGAACTGCTGGACCTTGAGTCGCCAGACTAACGCCTTACAACACTCGACTATCGCGACATACGCTGGGACAAGAGTTTATATGAAATATATAGCTTAGAGACGAAAAAATTATACCTTGCCTGTTATTAAAGACATTACATTTTTATTTCTTATAGACATTTAAGTATTTTATTTACATATCAATAATTTTGCAAGTTTATTTACATATTAATTTTATGTAGTTATTTATATATTATATAATATTTCTATATAATATTATTTTTAATTATATTTTATAAGTTTTTGTTTAGGTTTAACTTACATATATATTATTTATGAGTTTAACTTATACGCTTTTAAGAGTTAATTATTTTATTTCATTTTTTGTGTATTTTTATTAAACTTTTAAGTGTATCGAGTGGTTGTCTACATATTCGTATTTTTCAAGTAGATAAGAATATGTTGTCAGAAAATATGATTACATGACAATGACCAGTACCATATTGGATTTTTGTAAGCATATATAAAAACTGTTTTATTAAATATATGATAACGGTTATATATTTTGAATGTTGATTATTAGCACTTTTTCGATTTTTATTTATATATGATATTTTTTTTAAATAACCCAGACTTAAGTTGAACCTAGAACATATTTCCCGCCCCTGTTCTAGGACCTGTAAATTGTCTCAAACATACCAACCCATAATCATTTATAACAGTTCAGTATCCACTCCACCTAACCTAATTTCGTCTAACCTAACTTCGTCTAACCTAACTTCACCTAACTTAAGATAATCTTACCTAACTTCACCTTACCTAACATCACCTTACCTTACTTCACCTAACCTAAGATAACCTAACAAATTAACCTAACTACCACACTCTAGTCATCGCCAGACCCCTCTTCTCCTCCCTTCCTTCCAGTCTTACTTAACAGCCATATGTTATGGTACTGAGTACCAAAACAGATATATAGTACCTTTAACCATGACATTAGCTTGCCTCATTCATGCTGTTAAAAATTCAGGTCATATCCACCACCGTACCTCAGACTTACTGATCAATAATAACAGTCAAATATATTGACTACTATTTCAGTCCATCTAATATCACAAGTTACACAAATAAACAAGCCATTCCAGCTGCCGAACCAATCAAATATTCCAGCAATAAGCTCCAATCATGCTATCATAAGATAAATAATTTTAATTTATCCATCTATGACATCTATATCGTCTTAATTCCCAAAAATGCCACCCAATCACACTAACTAACCATACCAGCTAAGCATTCTGCACGTACCATACTAAGTAAACACCCCATCAAACCATTCCGCTTTTACAAACTAATGACACAATAAAAGCATTACCTCACACCATCAAAACTACACTTTTGTAATACTACCAAAATAATCGAACATGTAATCAGGTTATACCAACTTAACAGCTATATCAACCATACGAGCAAACTAACTGTACAACCAAGTCATGCATGTAAGCGTTTCACTTTGTATAAGGCTCTGAATATATTTTATTTGATTTATACCGACATTCGTCTAATGTAACCAACACACACTAGTCATGTACGCAATAACTTAGAATATTCTTTTCTATTTTAAAAATATTAAGTAAATTTTTAAAAAAATATTATCAAAAGGTGTGCCTATGGAGTTATGATGCTATGGAACTATTGAGCTATGGAGCTAATGAGCTATGGATCTATGAAGCTACGGAGCTATGAAGCTATGGAGCTATGGAGTTACGGAGCTATGGAGTAAGTCATTTTGGGGTCATTTTTGAGTCAAAGAGTCAAGGGTCAAGGGTCGAGGGCAAAAGTCAAGTGTCTAAGAATCAATCTGGCTTTAGTTGTCTGCTTTAAGTGCGACTGTTTTCTGGGAGAGCAACGATTATTAGTTACAGTTTGCACTCCCATAAATGTTGATCTAAAACACCACTGAATTAATAAGTATTTCAGCGAAGCAGATATACGTAACACTATGGTTATGTAAATTTTTATTTAATAATTTCCATTATGTTTGTTTTTATTCGCATACAAATTATGATATTCGTCAGATAGATCACTTCTTTTTTGCAGAATATCTACTAAACTTGGTTATTAGCTTATTTATAACCCTATATAGCTAACCAAAGTAAAATATAACAATATGCTGAGCAACAAATTGAATTCCAACGCCATCTTTATACTAATAATTAGACGGATTACAAAATCTGAGTCAGCATCACTGGCTGCCATATATGAAGCCTTAGCGAAACAATATGGTGGCCAGGTCCATTCTCAATAATTACAGGTTCACAGAAAATTCTAATTTTAAATTAACATACCTAGTACAGAACTTATTGCTTAAGTGTATTCAAAAAAAACCCTCTGTATTAATGACATCATGTGCTTGCTGTCAACTTAGATGAACCACCAGCATTGCTAACATGTAACTACACAATGGAAATTATAAAATAAAATGTGCTACATATGAGCATAATTAATGAAACAGAAAAATAAGAATACAGATTAAGATGTTAATAAGCATCTCATAACGTAATTATTGCGTTAAAAAATAAGTACATTAATAAACATGTATTTATGCAAATATTGGTGTATGTCAACACGACTGTCAATGAAATGTCAAATGGCCAAACATCACAATTTGGATAAGGTGTTGGTAGTAGTGTGATATAACCGATTCTAGGGCACTGGATCCTGACGCAGGACCATTACTCTGGCCTCCTCTCTTCTGGAGCCTGGAGCTTATAGAGGGATGGATACTTGTTCAATTGGAACCTGAATAGGGACTAAGTGACTAGCACGGCCAGGTCACTAATCCCACTTTCTCTTTATCTGTCATTCTGGTTGGGTAGTGGAATCTTAAATATGGTTTTCGTCCTCCATATTTGTTTTTTAGTTTGTAATCTGCTAGAGTGTACTACTAGTGGCGGCCATTTTGTGTATTTCCATTTGTAATTTACTTTTCAGCAGCCATTATTTTTCCGATGCCGACTTCTAGAGTGTGCCATGGTACCGATTTAGTTTCCAAATACACCACCGGCCATCTTTGTATCCTGTGCCCCGTGCTAGATGGTACCAGTGTAGGCAGCTAACTTTGATTCTCTCACTGCCTGCTAGGTGGTGCTAGTGTGTTTATTTACTTTTTACCCTCAATATAAGGCAGGCGTGTTATTTGTCATGCGTGAGACTTTCGCCTCTATCGATAGATCTATTTTATTATGACTTTAAAAGTCCTCGGGAGTGGAAATGCCTTGAACTTCTGGCTCTTGTATTGGTAGACACATGCCCTAACAAAATAAGCTAAGAAGTCAAAAACAAAATAATAATATAGAATGTATTATTACTGCTGCAACCTTTGTGATATATTAGCTATACTTATGGTACTAACGGTTGTAACTGACTCATTTTATTTCAAACTCGATAATGGTAGCTATATTAGTTCAGACATTTCCCTCAATATCTTGAAAATCAGGGTACCCAATAGCACATATTAAATTTAAGAGGATTTACACACACACACACATAAACACGCACATATATGCATATGTATATGCCCTATTTAAAGTTGTAGAGTATATTTATTTTGTTCATTTGTTTTATTAATATCAAATTCTTAATTATATATTTTTTTTTAATATTTTTGTTATTTCTTATAGAATATTTCCTTACTATTTGTATGAATTACTATTAGAAAGATTAAAATAAATAGATAGTAAATAAATAAAATTAAATAACTAATTTATTTGAATACCTTAAATACGTTAATGATTTTATTTTAATGATTATATATTTTTTCTTCAGTGGTGGTCTTCTTCACAGGAACAGTCCTCGTCATCGCCTTTGATTTTTTTCACCCACATGGCTGTTAAAAACATGTGCAGCTGTCTGGGTCTTCGGACCAGAGCAATGAAGCATAATTATAAGCATTATTGCAGTTATCTACTTTACTTTAAAATGTATGTTTTGAGTTTAAACATGTGTCCTAAAAAATTTGATTTCAATAAGATGATGCTGCAAAGGTGGCTTACGACACTAAAACCGGAACCAACCATCATAGAAAAAAAATCTTATTCTACCAATACCGGAATAAAGAAAGCAGAAAGCAAGTAAGATTGCAGGTGAATAGATAGAGAAAAATAAAATATAGAGGATTGCTAATTACAATACCACATCCAGTTCCTAGGGGCCTTGGTGGTGTAGTGGTTACACTACACTCTTCCCACCTTAGCAAACCAGGTTCGATTCCCGGCATGGTCGTCCCCTGATTATCGCATATGGGAATCATGCTGGGAGATGCTGCTGGAGAGCGGGTTTTCTCGGAGATATCCCGTTTCCCCTGCCCTTGCATTCTGGTACTGCTACATGCTCACCTCGTCGCCTCTCAAGACCTCGATGTTAAGTGCCGCCCAAACCTCCCAACTGCCTAGTGTGTGTGATAACAACTATCATTTCGCCCTCACAACTTCGGTAAGAAGTGTCTGTAACACCTGGGGCGGAGGCACTCAACTCCAAAATGCGAGTTCACAAACGAAATTATGCGTGCAAGCGAAACAGTACTCGCATCACATGTGAGGTTAAATGCTATACCTAAGTGGTTCACATTGCCGTATTCAGTATAAACAACTCCGTAATTCATTAGCGCAAGGGGGCGAGAAATCGCTTCAGATTTGAAAAACCCAAGGCGAGGAACTGCCTATTTTGCATCCTGACACACATTCACCCAGTGGTGTGTGGTGAACTGTTGCATGGGTAGCTGGTACTTGATCACTGCTGTACATTTTCCGTGCACGCAGCAGGAGCCAGTAACCACCATGCAGCCTAGTGAATCTGAATGCATTCCGACCACTCACGAGCGAGCAGCAAGTAGTGCAAATTGAAATAATGCTGCAGTTTTACCTTTATATTTCAGGAACCATATTATAAGAGTGTGCGAATACTTTAGGTTTATTTGCAATATCCGCCATACTGTTTGACCAATTTCGACCAAACTTGCTATACTGAAATTATCTTTTTTAAGCATCAAAAGTGTCAAACATAGCTTTTTTTGTATGAAATATAGCAAGGTATGTGTCACATGAAAATAAAGTTTGAAAGTGATATACCTCGGGAAGTAATCAAACTATTCTCAACAAATATGGCACTCAAGTAATACTAGGTTATGTAATGTGAGCTGACATGTTTTAGTGGGTCAGAATATTATTTTCAAAATGGCCGTATAATCAATTTAGAATACTATGGTATGCCAAAAAAAACCATTTGACATATTTCAATTTAAAATTCGTATACTGATAATATCTATTACAATCGTTAAATTTGTCTACCCAGAGCCTATTGTCCCCCATTTCGTAAGATAGTGTAATGCGAATTAGTAAAGTTTTGTCATATCTTGGGAAACAACCAACCAATACATTCTTTCCAAATCTGGCAAATAGGTAATACTGTGGTAGGGTATATAAAGTGACAGGCTATGATTTAAGAGAGCCATGTGCTTATTTTCAAAATACTCCCCATATAAACTTTTAAGCATAGCATGCTATATCTACGAAACCCTGCGGCTAGAAAATTTCAACCTAGATTTGCATGCAGACAGTATCCATGCAAGCATCAAATAAACAAAGACATGAAATCATTTCTACACTATTTTGAATAAAGCATCACAAACAAAATTAAATTTTAGTACTGTAATATAACTCTATTTCACATATTTGATTAATTTGTGTGCGTATACCTTCCTTTTTCGAAGGCCTTAAGTTGTGATGCCAAATATGAAATACACTATCGTCCAAAAAGTAATTGGGCACCTGTCCACAATGTTTGCTCGGTGGTTGTCTCGTAGGGCCACCTCTTGTGGCTATAACAGAAGCCACCCTGTCTGGCATGCTCTCTACGAGTGTTTGCAGGTCATCCACGGGGATTCGTCGCCATTCCTCTTCTAGTCATTCCATGAGTTGAGCAATGGATTTTGGCAGTGCCTTACGAGCCCTCACCTGGCGATCCAATTCGTCCCAAAGATGTTCTATAGGGTTGAGGTCGGGGCTCTGTGCAGGCTAGTCCAATCTGCGAACATTGTTGTCGGCGTACCACTGCCCTTGAAACATGGCACCTTCATTGTCATCCTGGAAGTAACTCGGGTCTATTCCGTAAAAACGCCACAATATTGGGAACATTTCATTATCCAGAATGTTACAATAGGCCTCTGTGTTCATGCTACTACGAACAAACTCCAGTTGTCCTACGCCGAAGGCCGTGAACCAGCCCCACACCATCACTCCACCACCACCGAATTTCCTAGTTGGCAATATATACTCCAACAGAAGCCGTTCCCAAGGAAGACGCCACACCCATACACGTCCATCGGACCGGAATAATGTAAGCCTCGACTGATCACTCCAAAGAACCGATTTCCACTGCTCCAGTGTCAAGTTGCGACAGTCGAAACACCACCTGAATCGCCGAGCTTTATTGCATGTGGTGATATGGGGCTTATATGCAGCTGCTCTTCCGAAATATACAAGTCGGTGGGCCTCTGTACGCAATGTTCCAATAGAAACCGATACTCCTGTTGCTGTATGAAACTCCTGTCGGATGGTAGCCATGGGTTGTGCCCTATTTTTGACAATTTCACGTTTCAGGGTTCTGCGATTTCTGTCAATTAAGATAGGAGGTCGCCCAAAACGTGCAGCATTGGCACATTACCCGTCGACCTTCCACTTATGCAGGACGTATGCGACCGTTGGTTTGGGTCAGTTTATCTTCCGTGCAATCGCCCGACTAGACAGCCCACAGAGATGGCAGCCCAGAATCACGCCCTTATCGATGTCCTATAGCTCTGTACCTCGTGCCATCTCCTTGTCAACTGGTTCTACACCGGCCTGCAATGTATGGCGGCCACACAAGTCAACTGACGTACTGAATTACCTATCTTCACGGCTGTCCAATTACTTTTTGGTTGATAGTGTATGTCTTTATTTAATTTCATACAATTTTTACGCGGAGAGAGTGCCTGAATTCGTGAATGCTAATATCGAGGACGAATGAGCTTGTATACTACCACGTTGTCTGACTCAGAAAAGAGCGCCAGCTTAAATTAAGCAAAAATACATTAGGGCCTAACTGAGTTTCTTTTAGCACAGTATAACATTGAACATTGTGACATGTAAATGAACTGTTACCTGTGTTCATATACTATTGTGTGTATAGCTCATGGACCTCCCTCGTGTTTAGTATTCATTATCCGTTTGTTGGCAATATTTGTATATATTTGGTATGAGATAGTAGTGGTTTATTCCTGCAACTCAGGAACACATCTGCCCATTGCCTGGCAGACTCTAGACCCAGATACTCTTGGCGTAGCCAACTACCTTGTAGCACACCATGACAAACAACAGTTTGTCAATTTGCTGAACATTTGTTTTATCATGCGAAGACCCTTAAAATTACCATAGGTTTTTATTTTTTTTTTTCAAATTTAATAGACTGATGTTAGGAGAGCGTTCACATCAAAACTCAAGCAGAAACAAGCGAATGAAAAAGATGTCAGACACAATAAAAATTCCTGCTATTTTTCTTTTATTCAAAAATATTCAAAGTGGTGTAAGACTCAATTATTAATGCTGGAAAATGAGCTAACTGAGCAACCCTGAATGGTAATAGCAAGATGAAAGAATATTTTAACCTATAATGCTGTAAGTGAGTGGCCGAGCGTAACGGTTATTGGTGTATATAAAAGTCTGACGAAAGGCATTTACACTGCAAAAATCCTCTCATTGAACAAAAATATTTTAGTCATAATCTTCTAAAATTAATTTCCTCGACTTGCTCATCTTATTAAAACACATCAAACCTACTTCTCATTGCTTGTTACGGTTTACGTTTGTGCTGGATATTGCTACTTAGCGCCTTGTCACCATGGTATTTTTATTTTAAATTTTGGAACGTGTATCCTTATCATACTTCTAAAATGTATGCAGAATTACTCAAAAAATCTCTAGGAATGTTGAAATAAAAAGGATCACGTAGATAAGATGTAATTAAAGTAAAGTTGGGCTCTAGCAGAATTCACACGAAGCGTAGATACTTGATGTTTACAAGGAGGTAGTTTGATGTAGCCCACGGCGTACAGACGCCTCAGCGTCTAGCTAACTCCTAAAGCTCCTAAATACAGCTGCTGATTGCTGCGGAGGGGTAAGACAGACTACACTTTACCCAAAAACACAAAAATACTTAAAGCTAGCTGTTGTAAACTATAAACACCCTATTAACTAATAATAATCCTTCACTTTGTCCAATTCTGAACGAGCATTCTAGCCTACAATGTTGCTCAGATGGAAGATGCTAGATTATATATATATATATATATATATATATATATATATATATATATATATATATATCCCAATCGAAATATGGACTGGCCTACCCTATGCTATACTCTGATGCCAATAGGGGTGCAGAGTTTAAACTGGCTAGCCAATCAGAAGGCTCACTATATAAAACTAACCGACTCGCTCCGAAACAGACTAAATCCCTAAGACATAGCGTTAAAAGTAGTTTTAAAAAATTACAAAAATATTCCCTGAAGCATTAACAATCAGTCGAGACTATGAAAAATAATTTGTTATAAAATATGAATTAAAGATAAAAAAAAAAAAAAAAGTAAAAATTAGCTAGCTGAATTCATAAAAAAAAATATTGCCATTCGTACATCTAATTATTCAAAATACTAACCATGTTAATATAAACGAAAAACAAATAAATTATATATGTGACAACATACAGAAAATTACAAGTGTTAAATGCAAGCAGTGTTAAATGTGTGGAAAGTACATCAATTAAGTTAGCAAGGTGCAGAAATAGTGAAAAATATGGATGTTACTTAACAGCACCATCTGTTTTTGATCGCGACTAAAGAAGACAAAATATTCACATTTTCAAGAAAATGTTAAAGTTCATATTTTTAAACGCTTCTTAATTTTTAAAATGTTCTTCGAATAAAACATTTATGTGGTAATGTTTTGCCTGTAGGAATAAGGAAATATACATAAATAGCTCTTATGACATGTTCAAAGACAGAAAAGAAAAACATTATACACTTTAGGATAAATCATTACAAGGGAAAAAGTTTTCTTCATTACATTGTTGACATAAGTTTCTTTATTCAGAAGAAAAATTAATTCCTCGCAGCGAGTCAGGGGACAGAAGAAATTTTGTATTATCATCTTTTACTACTTTTACTTTTCCACCTTTTTTAACGCGGTCTGTTTGCAGCAGGAAATGTGAGTGCAGTCCGCACTTCAATGGCATGATTGGCCGTAAGTATTGTCCCACCGTCGAATACTGCCGACGAGAAATGAAGACGTGCCCGTACTTAGAAAGTGCGGCAACGCTCTCCAGTCTCGAGGAAACTGGCATGATGGGTGAATGCATGTCGGTTCTCTCTGTCGAAAACGGCACGTAGATCAACGTCTCACTGGAACTGCGTACAGCTCACAACACCCGTACACCTGTACATAACACTGTACCACTACGTAGGATAACATGTCATCACTTGTGATGCACTGAAAAGTACATCGTTCACATATCCTAAGCTGTTGAGACCCGCAGCTTTCCAGCGAATGTGTGTGGCTATCACATCAGTAGCGTGTGTAGTGAAGTACAGATGTGTAAATTGTTACACCAAGTGTCTGTCTATCACAGCACAATAAATGTTTGGTGTTAAAGAAGCACAAAAAGCAATAGTTTACACTTACGTAATCACTGTATACATTGTTTACACTGTTCAGTAGGGCATACACATATGTATTGGCCCTTCACTTTTATCTTTTATCGAGCACTCCCTACAGATTTAGCTGACCAGTGCTACTACCACGTAGTATACAGTACCAAACATTACACTCGACGAAGAAATAGACACATGAAGAATCAACTATATACATATCACTAAAATATTACTGCCTGATATCATAGGAGTTTCGTGACACATAGGAGTTTCATGACACCATATGCTATATCTCCTTCAAACAACATTGCAAAAACGATGAAACAAAACAACACGTTACAAAAATACACAGTATCAAAAACATTCTTAAGGCTACTATTTACAACACAACAATCACAACATTCAATTATACCAGTGGCTTAATCAAAAGCCGCAGAAGAAACAATACTGACTCAACAGAACATTGGATTTCTCAGAAGTCTTCCGCACCAATTGGATTACTATTCGACAGTCATTACTACCAGAGAAACCACGGTACGTGCTCTTCAATACTAAAGTGTATGCTTGTTTTAAATAAAAGAGCATAGTTGCTTTGTGGTCTGACTAGGACTAGTCCCTTCCTATGCATACTGTTTCAGTTCTGCAGACACTTCGCAGATGACACGACGTCGGTGAGTACAATATCGACCTTGGTAGTGACGTGGTAGGTAGCTTTGTGAATAGTGTGCTAGGTAGTTAGCTCGAAATGTTCCCTATTTAGGTCCCCTGGTACTAGGCAAACTGCATGACTCGAGTGTCGAGTAACTTGCTTCGCTTCAGACGTGCTAGAATTTCGCGCAGCGCTAACAGTTTTTACATAATCTGGCTTAGCCTTCTACGGTGATATGCAGCGCAGGCTTCAAATTAAAATTTTTAGGAGGTAACTACATTAATGACGTGGCTTAAACGAGGGCAACTACTCAGTCGGGTGTGCACAAAACTCGTGGCTCACGTAAAAAAAAATCCTCAGACCAAGTGCTCACTAATTATCAACATTGTAGCCTCTCGCTAGCTTGTGGACAACTGCGGTAACTTCGCTTCGATTCTCACTGCCAAACATTCAGGCACATGCAAGACTCCCCTCTTCACATGTGCGGTATACTCTCAAGTTTACCAGGTTATGTCTGCCCACTACTTCATCCGTTCCTGGGATTATCAATTCATAAAAATTGCGGAATACCTCACGTTTTACTTTAAAATGTCCAGAGTATAAAGGCATTAATTTTCTCATTAACTTATCGTAATGTTTACTCAGTCCAACGACTCGTGTTAGGACAAACTGTCCTGGCTGAAGCTTATGAACTCGAGACTTCTTAGCATATCTGGCGCATTTCTCTGTGGATAAATGTAGTCTCTGCCTTGCCAATTACTTAATTTCTTGTCTTAAATTCTCCGTCTGTTATTCGTCACCTTTTGGTATTCTCGGAGGTTGCAGTAGAACAAAAGGGTCGTAGATCGCAGATTGCTGACGTTTAATGTTTCCCATGGTCAACGATTTGAAAACCTTACACATATTCGTTAAAATTTGTGAAGGAGTGGCAATATTAATATTTTAATTTTCTCTGTGCAAAACCATTTTTGTGAATGTCATTTTTGCGCTCAGCTGTGCAAAAATATTGGCACAATCTTCGACTTACTGTTTTCCATGTAGGACAGTGTTTCGTGGCGCAATGTTTACAGTCACATGTGCGGCGACTGCGAAAAATCTTACGTTTCCTCCGGCGCGTCACACACCAACTTCTGCTCTCTTTGCTCATGTGATCACCAGTGTGACATTCGTGACAAAACTTGAGTTTTCTCCTTTGCCACACGGAGCGATCTTTACTAGTTTCATTTACTTTTCTCTTACTTCGCATCTCAGCTCGTATTCTACGGCGGCCTCTGTCCGTCTCTTGATTCTGTGTTATTTTCATTTTTGGTTCTGTGGATGAGAGCGAGCTTGCGCGGTGCCTCACTTACTTCGCTCACGCAGCTGATAGTTGTGGGAATGTTCTCCGCTACCAGCTGGTTTCAAGAATTCAATGCTGTAGCTGCATCTGGGCGATTTTCAAGGCGATGTATCTATTGTTTCACTTAGCTAAACTGGGTGGTACATGTCTATTTCACCATGTCCAATTTCTCCCGTGGTCCGTTAATTTATCTATGCACGACGTTAACCTCCGTGGCCAGCTGTTGTAAATTTGCAGCTACGTCTTCTCTCAACATAGCGAAATGCGACTGCACGGTTTCCGTTAATTGAGTTTTTATCTACTTTAACTGCATTTCTGATTTCGCCTGCATCTATCATAGCTGTTCTCTCGATTCCGCTTGCATTTCTCCTAGCCGTGCTTCTGATCTTGTTTGCATGACTTGCATGAGCTCAGTGATTTTCTACAACAGAGTTGTCGCTATAGAAGCTGTTTCAGTCGTTCCCGTGCTGGTTACTGCAACTAACGATATTTCCTCGCTAGTGGTGTTTCTGTTTTCAACTACCGGGGGAACCAGGAGCTCTGGTCTAAGTAATTTTCATCGTTACTACTATCTCGACAATGGTATATTCGAGCATACGGTAATTCAATGGGGCAGTTTCTCTTAGGTGATATGTTATGCGTTCACTGCAGCGTGGTTGGAACGGTTTGCTTGCACTTCTAAGCATGAATTACCTCACCTACCTAATTGCAGCTCCAGCTGTCTATCGCCACCTCGTTGGTGTGCAAAATTGATGTAATATAGCTCTATTTCACATATTTATTTAATTTGTGTGCGTATAATCTCATTTTCAAAGTCCTTACGTTGTAATGCCAAATACGAAATATTTCTTTGTTTCATTTCATAGAATTTTATGAGGAGAGAGTGTCGGAATTCATTAATGAAAATATCGAGGGTGAATGAGCTTGTATACTACCACGTTGTCTGACTCGGAAAAGGGCGCCAGCTTAAATTAAGCAGAAAAAACAGTAGGGCCTAACTGAGATGCTTTTAGCACAGTATAACATTAAACATTGTGACATGTAAATGAACTGTTACCTGTGTTCATGTACTATTGTGTGTATAGCTCATGGACCTCCCTCGTGTTTAGTATTCATTATCCGTTTGTTGGCAATATTTGTATATATTTGGTATGAGATAGTAGTGGTTTATTCCTGCAACTCAGGAACACATCTGCCCATTGCCTGGCAGACTCTAGACCCAGATACTCTTGGCGTAGCCAACTACCATGTAAAACACCATGACAAACAACAGTTTGCCAATTTGCTGAACATTTGTTTTATCATGCGAAGACCCTTAAAATTACCATAGGTTTTTTTTTTTTTTTTTTTTTTTCAAATTTAACAGACTGGTGTTAGGAAAGCGTTCAAATCAAAACTCATGCAGAAATAAGCGAATGAAAAAGATGTCAGACACAATAAAAATTCCAACAATTATCTTTTATTCAAAAATATTCAAATTAGTGTAAGACTTAATTATCAATGCTGGAAAATGAGCTAAATGCGCTAGTAAGCTACAGCTAGTAAGATGTAAGGAGAACATTTTAACCTATAATGCTGTTAGGGAGTGGCCGGGCGTAACGGTCATTAGTATGCATAAGTGTCTAACAACGCATGTACACTGAAAAAATCCGCTCACTCAATAAAAATGTTTAAGTCAAAATCTCGTTAAATGAAGAACATCAGCTTTCACAACTTATTTAAACACATTAACCCTTCTTCTCAGTTCATATTATGGCTAAAATTTGTCCCGGATTTTGCTACTTAGCGCTTTGTCATCATGGCGTCTTACTTTTAAATTCTGGAACGTGCATACTTAACGTACTTCTCAAAACTCAAAATTGATGTAAAGTTACTTAAAATAGTTCTAGGAATGTTGAGATAAAAAGGATCAAGTAGATAAGATGTAATTAAACTATATATATATATATATTGTGTGTGTGTGTGTGTGTGTGTGTGTGTGTGTGTATCCCAATCGAAATATGGACTGGCCTACCCTATGCTATACTCTGATGCCAATAGGGGTGCAGAGTTTAAACTTGCTAGCCAATCAGAAGGCTCACTATATAAAACTAACCGACTAGCTCCGAAACAGACTAAATACATAATCCATTGCGTTAAGGGTATCGTAGAAATAAAATTAAAAAATACAAAATATTCCCTGAAGCTTTAACAATCAGTCGAGACCACGAAAAAAGGAATTAATATTAAATATTTATTAAAAGCAGAAGCAGAAATAAAAACTAGCGAACTAAATGAATTTAAACATAAATAGTGCCATTTGTACATCTAATTGTTCAACACTCTAACCAAATTAAAATCAAATTAGCAAAAATAAATTAATGGTATACGTGACATCATACATAAAATTACAAGTATTAAATATAAGCAGTGTTAAACGTGTAGAACATACATATATTATGTTAACGAGGTGGAGAAATATAGTGAAAAATATGCATGTAACAGTGCCATATCTCTGGAAACTATTAATTGATACAACATTCAGGGGAAAAGTTATACATTTGTAGCCCATCTAAATTTATACGACTTAAGGAGGCAGTCACATATTTTCAAAATCACAGCAATGTAAGTACTGTATTTTATGTCAGTGCGCCACATGTCCCAAACAATTTCAACCAGCTTAATATGTAACAGTATCTATGACAACTGTATAATGTGTCAATAAATCTCAATGTTGTTCTCCAGTAATGAAGATACCACCACATGAGAAAATCGAGATTGCCACCAAACATTTCACACTAGTAGTAATACAGTAAACCATGTTTAAAGTGTCCCTGGCGTTATTTACAATATGGCTGTAATATACATTATTTAGGCATCTATCATTTCTATTAAACAATTTCACAAATTTCAATTAAACTTTCTATACTGAGAGCACCCATTAGAAAACTCAAATATTCTTATAGAGATCATATTTTGACGCCTTTTTATAAGAAAATTCCAGATGATAACATGCATAATTTATGCCATATCTCAGGAATCAATCATCGGATTGTCACCAAATTTTTCACACAAGTAGTGCTATAGTGGGCCTGTAAACTAAAATAATTCAAGTTCATCAGACTTTTTATTAAAATAGAGTACCATAAATATTTTGATAAGATATTATATGTATTAAATAATTTTACATATTTCAGTATCTATTAGAAGCATCAGATATGCCTATGCAGAGCTCTTTTTAGGATGCCTTGTACGATAGCACCAAAAGCTTTTATGCCATATCTCGGGAACCAGTCAAGTAATTTCCACCGAATTCTGTACATAAGTAGTGTTGCGGTAGTCCATTAAAACATCATGATTTAAGTGACACACACTTGTTTCAATATTGATGCTCCTGTATATACTTAAAGTTGATAATACTAGTATACAAACAAATTAGACTAATTATTATGGGCGTTAATGTTTCGAATCCTACCTCCGTGATGTAAATGGTTGCATGCCAGAGGTGTTCTTTGTTTGAATCCCAGGTAAGGCACATGTGTATTTGAAACCGTCTCATTATTATTGCATTTGTTTCTGGTGGCATCCCTAATGATATCGTTATCAATGAGATATCAAGACCCTTCTATCAACTTAAATTTTAATAACTTCATCAAATTTATTAGCATCCATGTAAAAGAAAGTTATATTGATAACTTCTTGTGTTATATAACATTACCATTTTCCAAGAGAAGAATTCTATCCGAGTACATTTTTTTTTTGCGGTGAGAGGGGAGATAAATTTATTCTGATTTAACACACTTGGGGCTAGGAACAGCCAGTTTTGCATTCCGGCCTCATTTACCCCAAACCCAGGGAAGATATTTATTTGGAAAATAACCAGCCCCATTCAACTATCCCAAAAATATATATGTTCATCATATCGTTCATACAATTTGTTTGTTGCTATGACTATGTGGTACGGCATTTATTCCATCAGATAACATTATTCGCTTGTTGTCAATCTATAAAAGTTGTATAAATATCATGATGGTGCGACCTGGTATCTTCAACTTCAATGCACACAAATTGCTGTTGTTTCAACACTCTCTTGTAATCTTCGAAAGTAATTTCGAAGTATTTTCTTCAGGCTTCTTTTCGTGATTCCCTTGGTTTTGTTCTTAATCAAGCCTCTACAATTTTAGGTTTATATTTTTGTATGAAACTTCACAAATTCACACATTTTCTCCCCATCACACAAATATTTTAATTTTCAAACAACTTTAATTGTTGGTAGGGGAATAGCAGACTTGAGTTAGGGTTATGCACAAGTGTCAAACTCTGATATGAGTTTGGGTTTTGTGGCCATATCCTCATAAAATTCCTGAGTTTATCTGTTAATGAAATGGTCAGTGCCTTTGTACTCCAGCTCAAAATCGTCTCCATATTTATTCTTCATAATGTTATAATAAAACCTGCCAAGTCTGCATAGTCAGTTGTTCAAATAATGATGATTGCTTTTACATTTTTACCAGAGGTAAATTTTCTATACATATAGTGCAGAATTTGAAATGTATTGATTAGCTATTCGTTTCTTAGCTTCTTGTTCCATGCTTTCCAGATCCCGGTTGTCTTTTCCTTTGATTTTCTATTAATTTTCGAAAAATTGTATTGTTTATTAATTTATAAAAGTACTTTTCGAAAGTGTTATTTGCTGCCATTCATTTCTCGGTATTAAGACCAATATATGGCTTGAAAATGCAAGATTGATTACATCGTTTGGGACAATCTGAACGAGCTTGTTTATATGCTGTGCCTGCTGATCGCTTCTCAAGTTGCAGACAACCATTCGTGCATTAAATAAACAATTTCCTTCATAGAAGAACTCGTCGCTGGCTACAACGTGCAATGGCAAAATATTCAGTTTTAGGAGAACAGCACAGGTCGGCCAGACGAAATTATTCTTTGAGTAAATATCTCATGAAAGGGGTATGCGACACTTTCCAATTCGACCTGATCGAAATGCAAGTCATTGCTCACACTAATAAAGACTATCGATACATTGTGGCCATCAGCGACACATTTTACAAGTATGTGAGTAGTAGTGGTGGGCCGGACCTAATTCACTTTTGATTACTTGTATTATCAATTTGGTTATTTGAATTATCGGTTTGATCAATTTGTGTGATTAATCCGATCAAATAATTGGATTAATGATAAAATTATTTTATTCTGATGAAATTATTCGGATGAAATAAATTAGATGTTTGATCAAAGAAGTTTGATACAATAACTTAGGTCAAATTTCTTTGATGAAAATTTTGTTGTGTGATTATATATTTGGTCTGTGCAAGCGTGCCATAATGGTGATGGGTATTTATTTTTCGATTTTTGGAGAGCAGCAGCAGCATCGATGTTGACACTTGGACGTCTGTCGGTCGACTAAGGTGGGGAGATGTATATATGTATTGTGTTATAGTGTTATAATTTAGAGTTTTGAGGGGTTTAAAATCGTATTGAGGAGGGGTAGGAGCGTGTGGTTGGGATCGGGGCGTAGGAGTCCCTTACCGTTTGCCAACTGGCATGCAACTGAGATGGTGGACGGTTTGTCAGGAGCACCAAGATACGTCCGTCTTGGCTGGTGTCAGACAGTATACTGTATTACGTGTTATGGTTGAATTCTAAATAAATGTTTTAAAATAATGAAGTATAGTATTTCGGCGAAATGAAATATTTAGCAACGTATTTAATGACAATATCTTACAAACCGAACATATTTAATTAAAACGCACATGCATGTAACGAATTACTAGCTAACAAAAATGAAATACTCGTACTATCGAAATGCAACTACCTTCACTCCTCGACTAGTTCAAAAGAAAGGAGTTAATACGTATTGGAGCACTTCACATATCAATAAAAATTATTTATCCGGTTTACGACATACGTAACGAATGAACCAGAAATTCAAAATATTAAGAACTCCCGAAGCTATTTCCTACCAATATATATCAAGGAAATATATTAACACCTAGAACACGCATGTAACAACTCGTAACAAATGAACCACACTCATAGGCATTCATTTAAACACAGGAATGAAATGCCCACAATAATTAGGCACTTACTAACGAATGAACCATGGAACGATGTACCCTGAGTTATACTTAAGACACAA
This sequence comes from Dryococelus australis, assembly GCA_029891345.1. Lineage (NCBI taxonomy): Eukaryota > Metazoa > Arthropoda > Insecta > Phasmatodea > Phasmatidae > Dryococelus > Dryococelus australis. The sequence continues at coordinate 157,115,160 of CM056994.1, read as the reverse complement.
ACACAGCAAAGTAATTAATAAGGCACAAAGATATTTTACAGCCCAAGAATATAGGTGTCATAAAGGAATGAAATGACTTACTAAAAATAATCCGAAATTGAAAATCACTTACCGCCTCAAACAACTAAATAATTGAATACACTAACATCTACGAAATTATTCCACAAACAAAATTGATATTAATATACTATTAATATATGTCAAACAAATACACTATGACCTACAACATACAATATTTGTGGTAGGAAACATAATAATTTTACCGCCCAAGAATCTGGCTGTTATAAAAACTCTTTAGTAAAATCAAATATTATGTTTTAGCCTCATAGACTCTTAGGTCTACAATGCGCATGCAACGTTTGAACTACATGCAATGTTATTTAAATATCCCATATAATTTGTAACAAATCAATAAAATCTCAGAAATGTACATAAATGCGGACCTAAATACTAGCTAATCACGATCAACCCTGGCAAATTCGACTTAAACACAAACAAGGAACGACTTATCCTCAATCACACAGAATGTTTCAAATACGCACATGAAATGTTAACCACGTCCAAAGAAATATTAATTAATGAATCATTTACCTCGCAAACAAGTCAATTCAACTAATCACACACAAAAGCAGACGAAACAAACTACCAAACAACTTACCCCATTTCCACGAAAAACCTATCCACGCGCTTTAAGTAACTAGAAAAAAATTAATTTTTGGAAATTAATAACTCACTTGTAAGATAAACAAAAACTTCATAAACATATTTACGAACGAAGCACATTCAAATTATTATCCACGTACAGTAACAATTTAAGTGTATCTACCTCAAGCAAACGACAGCTCATTGTGTGTCGTACGCCGGCAAACCCGTCCAGACTGCTGCAAGCCACCTATTTTTCATAGGATCGCAGCGGGCCATAACACGTTTTCCGATATTACACATTTATAAAAAACTAGCGAGTACCCGGCATGCGTTGCAATGCCACGCAAAGAAAGAAATTGTTTGTGTTTTAAATCTGTTTATTGAAGTGCTTTTGAATACACAATATTTTTTTGTTTTTCCGTCTGGTACGTACACGAATAAGTCAGAAGGTTTTCCGACCCGTGAGCAGGCCACATACAGCTGTACATGTGAGAAGCATGGATTTTCCAAATTTAGTCCACAGGTGTTTTGTCTGCACTAACTATAACTTTGTAGTTATCAGCTGGCATTTCTTCAAGGGCAGTTCCGAACAATCGACTTAATTAGTTATGTTGATCGAATAAACTTTGTAAAGCAGCGACAATTTCTCGTTTAGTGCCCTTATTGAATCGACAACGTTGATCAATTTGTTTATCAGTGTTTCCCATGAAATAAAATTTGAAGAAATTTGTAATCTGTGTTCAGCAGTGGTAAAAGAGATTCAGCACGATGATAAATTTGTCCTTGCACTTTGAATGTTGGCATGTAATTCTCGCGCACAATATTTGTTGCACCGAACAATGTAATTTGGAAACATTAATTGTACTTGCGTATGTTTGCCAATAAATGTTTCGATCGGCTTGTATCACCTGATACCAACGTTGATAACGGTTCGGCTGGTGAATGTAATTCTAATAATTTCACTTTTCCACTCGCACAGCACATTCCTGGTCATTCATTCTCAAATTTAAGAGCACTGCAATACACGCATAATTTATCCATTTTTCCAATAACCACACTTGGATGAAGACTGTAATCATAATTAGCATCATAATGTAATGCACCAAGATTTAAATCAACGTACAGTGTTCGTCTGGATCGAGCAGCGCCTACTCGAACGGTTTCCAGTCTTGCTTCCCGTTGCTCGACTGTTTCAGACGAACAGGCAGGAGCATTGCGTACTCGAGCGGTTTCCAGTCTTACTTCCCGTTGCTCGTCGGTTTCTGAAGCTCGTGATGCCTTTTTCCTTTTTGCTTGTGGTGTATATCGGCCAATCGCTTTTCGTTTGGGTGGCATATTTGATTTCACAGCGAAAGAAATGTTTTGTGATGATAATTGCAAATTCACAATCAACACCACTTATTAGGTCATACACGAACTGCCGCTAGATTAAATGTCAATCAATAATCAAATCTCTGATCTGTTCCCGTAGATTGTAGATTTGAAACGGAACAAATTGTCATATTTTGATTAGGTATGTCATCTTCATTCATCATCTGACTTTTGTAAGACAATAGCTAGAATAAACTCATTTGTTGAAACAACTCACGTCCCACCTATTGTAAAATGATTGTTCTAATCGCAATCGGATGATTGGCATCGGGTGAATGGTATATATGCATAGATTCACTCATTTGTTGAAACGACTCGTGCTCCACCTATTGTAAAATGGTTTTACCAACTCAGAAACCTTCGCGGGCCTGCGCACAACAACTTATCAAAGTTTCATCGCAATCGGATGAATGGTATAGGAACGCATACGGGATAAGCAAATAAACATATATACACACACACATATATATATATATACACCAATCGAATTTCTTATATGAACACGCCTAAATATTATTTAGTCTCCTATCGCATTGTATGTTATGAAGGAAAGTTTACGAAGATTAAGTATGATCACTGTCCAGTGACCAGCATACAGCCAGTTCGATCTCTGCCACACAACTGGAAGACTGCCGTTAGCTGCATGCGTACGTGAAACTGCTGACCACCTCCACTTTAGCCAGTTTCTTTGTGTGGCTCTTCAACGCTGCTGGCGGGGTTAACAGCCTCAATCCTTTATTGAGGAGACCATTGCAAAAAAAAAAAAAATTGGAACCTCGGGTCCTAACTGTCTTTAGCCCGCTCCCTCCTAGTAAATATAATTTAGCAAATAAATATATACTATAACTACCGGAAACCCAGAATTATGTTCTGAGAAAAATTATATAATTAATGCTTTATTTCCTAAACACGATGAAGTGCGTCCCAACTATTTTTAACACCAAAAAATTATCAATAAATACGAATAATCTCGCACAAGGCAAAAACAATAGATAATTTTATGCGTTTCCAAGATTTATACATTATTTGCGTTTAAAAAATATGTAAGTATCGTTTTTCTAGCGTTATTATTTGAAACACCTTAGACTAATTTTAAAATCAATATATCCAGATATTCAAAGAAAACCGTTTTCCAAAAACCTGTCGCCTTACTCTGATTTAATAAATTAATCTATGTTCCCAATAAATACTCAAAGGTTTAATACATATCTCCACACAAGTTTCGAATATACTGATACTGACCTAAATATCTTATTGCACCATTTACTGATTATATCAGAAATATGTATACATAGACCGATATACGCCTAGTCTGTTTTGAAGTACTACATTTCGGCAATATAATATTAAAGAAAGACCGCGTACCATGTTTCCAGTCTTAAATTAACTCGATAGGATATGTAAAACGGTTAATTAAACGATATTTCAAAAAATTTCTGAAAATACCATATTTTTGCCAAAATCCAAGGAAAACGGCCACCATTTTGGATTCGAGTACTATATAGGAAGGAAATAAATAAATTTTTCTTAGTCTAGAGTGAGCAGTCCCAAAGTTCAGATTGTATACCGTGTCGGGAGTGCATCACCGCAAGTTGTGTATTACATTAATCATCACAAGGTTTGGATTACATCAGTCATCACCGAGACGTACAACAGGATTCAGCATCACCAAGACGTACTTCAAAAATCAACTAAATATACATCTATAGTCGACAGTGGAATCAGGTAATAAGCACGATAGGCACTTCTGCGAGGGTTGCGACCAGAGTGTGTGAATGTTTACACGTAATTTTAGTGTATGTGCGCACCAAAACTTTGTTAAGCCTGGACATTGAAGATGAACTATCAATATTACCAAAAGAAATTATAATTACCTCTGCAGCACACGAAATTCAGTATGTGTATCCTTATCTTTCAGAATAACTTAGGGTGGACCAAGATATTGTTTCATACCTTCCTTGTGACGAATACCTGTACGGCAGTCCCGCTTTCTTTAACGAACCAAATACATTTCATTTGAGGAGATATTGTGTTATGCGCAGCTAGCAGCAAGTAATGGAACTTGTTAGTAATAATCGTCTCAAGTTACCAATGGCCGATTCCGGGATCTATGAAGTCGATTCGGAACCAATAACAGAGATCCTGTAAACATATAGAAATGTCTTCTAAATAGTAAAAAAAAATGTTATGTCATCATTACTTTCAACTCTAATGTAATATCTTTAATAAAGAGAAAAAAGCCTAACCATGATTTGTTACGTGCAAGGATTTGAAAACCCTCACGATAAAACTTTTACTATGAATGAAGTGACCATATCGCATTCCAATGATGATTTTATCACTAAAGTTATAAGCTTTAAACCACCGCACTTGTGGTCTGTTTTAACTCATGAAATGTAAACGATGTTTAGACATCAAACATACAAAGTGCATTACTTGAAATGGGAGTCCAGTGTTTTAGAATATGAAGAGAGATTTAAACATGTGAATGATGCTTTCCTGGAAGACTATCCTGTATATGTACTGGGAAAAATGCAAAAGAATATAATGAAAACGTTAACTAATGCAGAAGTTATAAACACTAGAAGATATTACGAATGTCCAAGTATTAATTCACTTGTGCAATGTTATAATATTCATCAATGTTCAAACAAAATTTTTTTTTACAGTTTAAAAGCGAAAATTAAGGGAATATAAGTACAAATGCTCATAGTTTGTTTAACTTTAACAATATCAGTTTGTTACAGCCTATAGTGAGAAAAGGTATGAATATGGGAACATTTGTAACTCCTACATCAGTTTACCTATGTCACCGAAATGGAGAGGTTCAATCCAAGCAAAGTCTTACTAGAGCATAATATGTGGATATAGGAATGTATAGTTCCAGGGTAATGCCAATATGTGGATACAGGAATATATAGTTCCAGGGTAATGCCAATACACACTACCAAATACAACACTGCAATGGGGAAGTACATTGGAATTTCTCACAAACTAGTGCAGAATATATGTACGAAGAACGGAGTTTGTGCGATAAAAGACAACTGTCCGGTGTTCAACATGCAACCCGATATGGCTGTCATGTACTACAACTGAACGAAGATTCCGTGTTCGATGTGAAGAAGTAACAAAGTGTCCAGAATATAAAAAATTAAGTATAAATTATTGAGGGAACTATACGATACTTCTACAATATGGACAGAAACTTGCAATAATAAGCAACACGTCACTCAAATCCAAGGGAGTAATATACGTCTAGTCACACCTTGTAGGATATGGAAATGTAAGGTATGGCTAGGCAACATTTGTGCCTGCAAATCCGATTTAACAAAGATGTCATTGGGAAAATACTAAACTTGAATAGGATGATACAACTATTCGGTGATACACTCCCAACTAAATGTTGCAAAATTTGCAACTAATTTGAAAATTATGTAACAAGGTCTATATAAAGGAAGGGCCATTTAACAAAATGTCAGTTACGATGGAGAGATTCGAGTCGACAGTCAACTACGCAAATATTACTCCGGGATACAGGAGATTGTGGTTTCGTGAAAAAGATACACCTTTACATATTCAAATGTGTAACGGGGAAGATCATTGGCATTTCTCCTTAATTAGTCCGACATATACTTTAAATGTTTTCGGCGTTTCTTGTGGTCAACAGTGTGCTTTGTATAATCTATATCCTTACAGTAAGTTAACCTGCAGTGTTAATGCACGTCATGCAAGAAAATTAAATACATAATGCAAAAGGATTCCTGTTCTATTCCTACAGTGTGGAGCGAACAATGTGACAACAAGGAATATGCTACCCACATAGGTACCTAAGAATTAACATCTTCCTGTGGTATGTGGGAAAGCAAAGTAGCCAATGAGAAGCAGTGATGTCAAGATGTCAGCCTATAGAAAGGAGTGTGTTTGGTAATAAATTGTCAGTCATGGTTATTCTTTAGACCTTTCGACAGAGTTTTACAAGTTAGATTGTGTAACGATATAGAACATTGGTGCTACATCTTCGATGCTAGTCTCGGAACCAGATTCGGTGAAGGTCTGGCAGGCAACGATTGTGCTGTGAGGTATTTCCGTCCCGACAATGAACTACAATGTACACTAGAATACCTTATGATAGCTAGCCTTAGCAAAGAGGTAGAAGAAGAATGGGGGAATGGAGTAATCGCCAATCAACTAACCAGACCTCATCATGGAACTACTATCCGCTGTAAGGAAACCTGTGATGGAGGCATCACTATTTTATTTTCGAACTAGTAAGTTTAGTGTTCCTGTCTATGTGCAACATTTATGCGTGTGAAGTAGCTAATTCAGAATAATGTTCACGTCGACATGCAAATATTCGTTTAAAGAACACATTTTATATTCTGTATGGTATGAACCACCATATTCACATCTCACTTATAAGGAAATGTGTGAGTCTGATATTCATTTTAAATATTCATATTTTCTTGGATATATGTTAAGATATAATAAACCATGTATTTTTTAAATGTAGTTTAACAGAATTTATTAGTTCAAAATGATCTGTAAATCACCGTAGACAATACATGATTCAGAAAAACCTAATTTTAAGACTGAGGGTGAACATATTGTAACAACATATTGTGGGGAAGAGCAGAGTTTAAAACATGTTATCTACACAGTGAACAATACTAAACCATTTCAGTATTTCGAAGATTGTGAAAAGGTATTCATATGTTTGTTCATGATCACAAGGAGTTTGGTTACTTATTGCTTGCTGGGTGTGTCTCGTCAAAGTGTTATGTGCATCGAGCTATGAAATTAGGAAAATTAAAGTTTATTTCACAGACACTGTTCAAAATAAAACGGTAGACAGGGTTGTTAATAATATGTAAATTGTTAATTAAGAATACATCTCAGTCGAGTATTGGAATGCATACAATCAACAGGTCTTTTCAAGGAGGAAACCATTATGTTACCGTAAAACCAAGGAAGTATAACGTATCCTACTCGTTTTGGTCTAATGGGCTTTTGAGAGAGTTTGCGGAGACTTGTGACAGTATATTTCATTTCTGGGGGTTTACTTTTCGTTAGGGGAAGAAAAAAGTCATGAATTGATTCAATGTACAGACACAACAAAATGTCCTGTGTTCTACATGACTGCAATTACTCCTCTTCCCGCTAGCATTGAAGCCGTCCACTCACTCTATGTTGAAAGATACCCAGACGTAGTTGAATGTGTGGTTTTATATTCACCTAACTGTAATAATGCTTATATTCAAACTGAGAGAAATAAACCAGGACATAGGAAAACACTCCATCCTTGAAAGTACTCTTCAAGAACAGGATATAGATCCAATACTAAGAAAATGTATGAAAACAGTATTTGGCGAGCTGGCACACAGCCTATAAAGTTTTACTTGTATAATATTTGGTATGTATGTTTGAAACATCCTGCATGTTCATTTTGTATATAAATGTGTTTTAAAATGAAGCCATTAGTGTGTTATTGTCTCTTTACCCAAATCCCTTTAAAACAAACTAGTGTGACATGCATTTATAACCTTAAGAAATGAAAAGTAGCAGTGTGAAAATTAACTTAGAAATGAAAATTAATTTACAAACTCAAGTACGATGGACAAAGGTTTTAAAATATAAGAATTCACGACTCTAATTGTACATGTTATAAACAAAATTTTGAGTTCTTTAAATCAAGTATGTCCACAAATTTACCTATGACAACTAGAGTATGTCTCAGGAAAAGTGAGAGTAAAAAGACAGGGGGAAAACTGGAGATCCTCGAGAAACCCTAATAACAAATCCACCGATTCGTTTTTCAAAGCATTGGTTAAAATTACTGATGGTATTAACTTCTTGAATAGTTGGAGACTGTATCCAGAAAATATGTGTGTTGAAACATGAAATATTAAATGATAATTGCCAACACACCATAATTAATTAATAACAAAAAAAAATTACATTCATGTCGCCGACCTCCGTGGCACAATTGGTTGGGTATCGGCTTACTACTCGAAGGTTCCAGATTCGAATCCCAGGTAAGGCATGGATGTTAAAAGTTAGTCTCTAAGCCATTGCCCTTATGAACTTTCAAACATAATTGAATTGATATGGCATTGTTTCATGAAACATATATTATTAGATAGTAAAATATTTGAATTGATGTTACCCAATTCACAGCAGAGATTCGTTTGTGTACGTAAAAGGTTACGAAAAAAGTGACTAAGTGTTTAATTTAAAAAATCTTTCGATTCACCGATTCACAGTATATTAAAAGGTCATATTGAAATACAATTTCAGAACAGAAATTTGTTCATGCACGAAATCGGTAAATAAACACATATTTAAATTAACTGTGACTAACTGTTATTACTGACTAAATACGCATAATTATATTTTAATCACATAACATTTAAAATTTTTAATGTATCCGAATTTGCACGGTAAAGTTCAGAAAACGCATTCATTCGTAAAATAAACCTTTTAATTTCGTAATTTTGTTTTAAATCTTATTAAATTTTTTGAGAAAATTTTATTCCGTTGATAGAATTACATTTTAATATCATTTCAGCACTTATTCCGTTTATATATGGTATAAAAGGGGGAAGGGGGAGGAGCATTGCACCTATAAATACACGACCCTGACATCACCTCACCATTCGTCATCCAACCACCATGGGAGAAGGGCCTCCCTCTCTCGTAGTAAGAGTACCGTAGTCCGACTTCTCTGCATTCGCGCTCACAGTGCTTGCTCCGGGATCGGGTTTCCAGGTTCATTCAGCGCCACCCCCTCCCTCCTCCCACCAAATGCTGCTTGGGGCAAACGTGCTCACTTCTCGCCACCGGAAACCAGTCCTCTCGGACATCGGCCAGTCACGCCGCCGTTTGGGGGTTCCCTTTCACCGGCCAACCACACCATCGGTCAGGGCTTCAAGTATCTGTCCCCCCTCATTGTTGAGGGTCCGGACAGTGGCTGTACTCTCCTCGTGCTATGCCTGGGTGTGCGGCCAGCCACCTCGCTCGCTTCTCTCGTCGCCTGGGTCTGGCCGCCTGGAATTAAAGTCTACCCGCTCAGGTGCCAGTCATACCACGTCATCTTCAGCTACCTCTTTTGGAATTGTGGTAGTAGAAATAGTGTAAGTAAATAGGTTTTTTTTTTAATTGTAATGTATTTTGCTGGGAGTTTTTAACTAAACGTAATTATTTAAAACAAAATTTATATAATGTCATAAAACTTTGCATCGGTATTCATCAGTTTTGAATAAAAAATTTTAAGCTTTTTCTTATCACTTTTCTGGTAACTTCTAAACATTTAACTGTGCTGGTCGGGGTGGGTGCATGACTACGAGTGCGTGAGTGCTTGGGTTAGAGGAAAAAAAGGGAATATTAACCACTCTTTTATAGAGTGTTGAGGGTCAGAATATGCCAGGATTCCACTCTCTAACCATGAATGGTATTAAATTATAATGGATGTGTGCATGTAGATATGATGTCTGAGGGTATGGGTTGTTAGTTACTATAGTTTGTAAGTAGTGTTTGGGAATTTTATTGGGTGGTTTCGTGACTATTAGTATGAGTACATGTGTTTGATAAAAAAAAAAAAAAGGAATACTACCTACTTTTCTATAGTGTGTTAGAGAAGATCAATAACCTATGATTCCAATCTCTAACCACCGATGGTGTTGAATGATGATGGAAGCATATCTGATGTCTGAGGGGGTTAGTTGTTAGTTTGTATAGTTTGCAATTATTAAAAAAAAGAATTTAAGAGTATTGGATCGGGGTGGGTATGTGACTGCTAGTATGAGTGCATGGGTTAGAGAAAAACCGGAATACTACCCACTCTTCTCTAGAGGGTTAGGGGAAGGTCAATGACCTATGATTCCAATCGCTAAACATAAATGGTGTTGAATGATGTATGTAGATCTGATGTCAGAGGGGGTGGGTTTCTACTGTAATATAAAAATAATTAATATTTTTAAATTATTTTTAAGATGATTTTTTAATATTATTTTATTCTTTATTTAATGCAAATATGTGTAACATGAGTGTATTAATACATAGTTATAAATTTTTGGTTAGAGTGAGTTGACTAATTGTAGTAAAGTGTTCCATTGCCAATCGTTGTATTTTTGTTTTTCTCGAAACTCGCTACAAGTTTCTACTAACAAGGTTTTTACAGTATATGGAAAAAATCATTTATTATTGTATGCAGATTTCTGAAACTTTAAAATTTATTCATCTTTAACATTTTCAAATAAAACCAATTAAGATCATGCCAGAAAAACAGTTTTTTATAAAAAAGCAAAATAAAAATTTTAATTTCACCACAATATTTAAAGTTATGTATTCCCTTAAACACAGTGTGTTAGTGCAGAGATCAACACGCCACCTTAATTCAATATAGTAACATGATAAAGAGTGTATTATTAACACCGACCAGCTGTTATTGAGCATGGCGAGCGGGCCAGCTCGCAGAGTGAACACGCAGCCCTTTAACTCGACAGCTGTAGATAACAGGCTAGGCGGCTCATGAGGCAGTGATTGACCATCTGTCACGGAGTGCAGAGTGGTCCGATTAACAGGTGAGGAGGGGAGGGGAAGTGTCTCTGCTGAGCCGGCAGCCATTGCACTGAGGGTGAAGACAGTGCTCACCGCGGACAATGGTGCAAGCAGAAACACGACCCGCCCCGCTGTGAGGAACTAGGAATCCCGCAGCGCAGTGTGAGAGTCTCTCGCCAAAAATATGTGCACACTGAGATTTTCAGTCACAACTCAGGAAATAATTTAAATTTTTTATGCCAAGAAAGTGTTTCGCTTCTCTTCATATTCCTAAACTTTGTTTCTTTTTTATTGTACTGAAACACTAATAATAGGCTGCCTTATATAAAAAGCATCTATTTGTACCATGCTATATATTACAAACCTATGCCCTATGATTGTAAAGGTTTTTTTTGTTACTAATAACTATTTACTTTCAGGTAGATCTGTCAGTTGTGGTAATTTGTTATGTTTGTTCTTTCTTTGTTGTTTCAGAACACCGTAGCACATTATTGTTGTATTGAGTGTATTAGTGGGGGTAAATTAGTTAGACAGAATGAGTGACCGAAAGCGAATAAGTCTTATCAGTTCGTTGGAAGATATTTTTGTTATTGATACAGAAAGTGAGTCTGAATCGCAAACGGAAAGATAGTCTATAGCTAACCATCAGAGCATTGTCACTTCGCCTAAGCATCTGCATTTCGACCTGTTATTGGATGACCTTCCCTTGAGTGATTCAGATACTGAATCACTCAAGGGAAGCTCATACCCTGTAGAAGATCGGGAGTGACACGACAGCCTTACCTAAGCAAAGTCGAGTCGATCTCCTATCAGACGACCTCTATTTATCTGAGACGGAGTGATTGTCGGATTCGGATAGTGTTTCATCCAATTCCCGAACTAGTTCAGTTTCAGGTAGAGAGAGCTCGCCTAGGGAGTCGGATAGTAATTATTCGGTTTCCGATTCCTCAGTCTCAGTTCAACCTTTGCCAAACCTCAGATACGAGCTATTGGACACCACATTCACTGCTAGGCTAACTGACATGCATATACTTAAATGAGAGGAATAATAGTGAAGGGGACTTTGAAAGATTTTTACGAGGTGTAGGGTTCCTCTACTGGAATTAACTATGGCATCATCCTGGCCTATTTTGCTTAGTATAACCATAGTGTGTAAATATCTGAAATCCTTTGTGGTGTAGGAAGGTGCTACAGAGACATTTTACTTTCAAAGTAAATCTCTTCCTGTCCTGCATTCATCCGATGTTGGCGAAATTTACTATGAGACAACTAAGCCTTGCCTAACCAACAGACTTGAAGAGTTTAGTGCTCGAGGCAGCGGCTGGGCATTACAACTATTATTGCATATGGCTATCCATATTTCGCAATATATGGTATTTGCCGTTGGTGCCGCACACACCCAAGTTTATTGCCAATAGGAGGGCCTGCATTGATGTACACTGTCCAGGGGGGAATGTGTTTCCATTATGCTGTTATATCAACATTGTTTCCTGCCACACAGAATACCCACAGAACTACTTCATATCCAAAACCTCATGAGGTTTTGAACACTGAAAGTCTGTCAGCACCTGTAGTGATACAGGAATTCGTAAGTTCGAGAAGAACAATTCTATTTCTATCAATGTCTTTTGTGTTTTGGACATAGATAGCAATAGAATTGATGAAACCTACGATGAAGATGGGGTAATCATACTGATGCATATTTCTCCTGTACATATGCTCGCCATGTAAATGTATTGGCCATTCGCGCTAGTTCTAATGCTATGAATATGCAATTTGTTTCAATTAGAAATAAGTCATGGCTGGTTGGTAGTCAGATGAGAAAGAAGAAAAACAAAAAAAAAATTTGCGATCACTGTCCCCAGTATTTCAGAACTGAGGAGCTCCTCTCAAGTCATACAATTCTCTGCCAGCAACAAAAGGCTGTTCGTAGTACTTTCCCCACTGGAAATGACAATTATTTGGAACTTAAAGATTACTGCAAACTGCAGAGATTAGGTTTAGTGGCCTATTGCGACATAGAGAGATGCTTGAAAGCCTTGTCCATTTGCCTGCCCAGTAACGAGATGAGTTATACGTAAAACTACCATAAACCAACATGCTCCATATGCTTGTAGCAAATTGTTGGTATGTTCACACAATCCAGCTTTTATCTTACTACTTTCAGTTTGTGGGTGAGGATTGTATGTACCAATTAGTTGATAAATTAGTTGAATTGACAAAGTGGGTTGCATGAATATACGAAGTGACTGTTCCGATAAAGGAAAAACCCCCAGTTGATGAAGCAAGGTTGGTGGCTCAAAAATGTTGTCATATTTGTAAGGAAGAGCTCGGTACAAATTTTGTGGTCGGCCACGATCATCTGAACGGGGAAATCAGAGGTCGCACACATAAAAAAAATTCAACTTGAACTTCAGACTGGCCAAGAAACAACTTGTCGCTGTCTTTCATAACCTGCATAATTGTTATGCTTACTTTCTAATAAAGCCTTTGGCTGAATGTCATGTAACACACCCCGACGGAACCATGGTAATCGAAAACCCTTGTAAAATCTAGGTGATTGGATTGACCCTAGAAGATTGAATGGTTTTAAAGTTTTTTAAATATAACTATGGCTATAATATATATTAAACACAAACATCACATTTACAAACATCTGCCTTACAATAGTTTGTGGGTGAGGATTGTATGTACCAATTAGTTGATAAATTAGTTGAATTGACAAAGTGGGTTGCATGAATATACGAAGTGACTGTTCCGATAAAGGAAAAACCCCCAGTTGATGAAGCAAGGTTGGTGGCTCAAAAATGTTGTCATATTTGTAAGGAAGAGCTCGGTACAAATTTTGTGGTCGGCCACGATCATCTGAACGGGGAAATCAGAGGTCGCACACATAAAAAAAATTCAACTTGAACTTCAGACTGGCCAAGAAACAACTTGTCGCTGTCTTTCATAACCTGCATAATTGTTATGCTTACTTTCTAATAAAGCCTTTGGCTGAATGTCATGTAACACACCCCGACGGAACCATGGTAATCGAAAACCCTTGTAAAATCTAGGTGATTGGATTGACCCTAGAAGATTGAATGGTTTTAAAGTTTTTTAAATATAACTATGGCTATAATATATATTAAACACAAACATCACATTTACAAACATCTGCCTTACAATAGTTCTCGATATCTCTACCAATACATGGTCCAGCAATTACATTAAAATACTTGCATCAATAGATGCGAAAATCTCATGCACTGCAAATAACACTTCGACCACTTTGACCATAAATTCCAGGTGGAAAAATTAATACACTTGCTACTGTCAATCAGGCAGTGAATGAAACAAAAATTACGGACTATATTGTTACTACCCAGCAGGGGACATCGGAAACAAAGATGGCTCGTGGAGCAATAAGCGACTAAATCGATATAGGCTATTCATGGTAAATTAAGCACTTCTGACAGTCTAAGATGTTAAATTTCGAGGCTGGTTAAATACATACACTGTATTCATTACTTAAATGGCAATATTTATTTTAAAAAGTAGTGGAAGGAAAAAAAAAGGGCTGATATGAAAAAAGTAAGTAGTGTGTCAAAAGTTCTCATTAACACATAAACAGGATATACCAGTGGTATAATCTAGCATTTGGCCTGGTAAACAAGATGAATCACACAGTAAGGTGACCACCAATGGCGCACTCTAGCAAACGACTGTTGAACAATGAGGAAACAAAGATGGTGGATGAAGGCCAAATACAAGATAGCCAGAGCCCGAACAGAATGACATAACCGGAGAAAGCGTGGGTGGGGTTCAATGACCCAGTCAAGCTAGTCTTTTGACTTGCTCCAGGCTCGAGTTGGGCAAGAAACCTGCTCCAAGTTGCAGTCTTCAGGGTAGAGGAGAGCAAAGGTACAGCTACCAGCTCCAGTGCCCCGGAATCGGCTATATCACACTACTCTTGGTATTTTATGTTGTTAAGAGCGGATTTTAATGATGAAATTAGATTGTATTTAAGTTGTAGGAAGTAGAGCATTGAGTCATAAGATCATAGGGCATCGGAATCGGATTTAGGGGGTTACCATGTCGTTATGTCACCCTGGCGGCCATCTTGGATCCATGTGATATTTATATTGACTTTTTATCTTTGACCTTGACCCCGGTGACCTTTGACATAAAAACCCAAAAAAATCATAACAATTCATACAAAAATTCAAGAAATATATTATTAAAATTATCTTATTTATTAAATTATTTATATAAAAAGCACCGTGGAAATGTCCCATTTTCCCCGGAGCAGGTAACCGGGATTAGCGACTCAGGTGAAAGATATCAGCGGCCCAGGTTCACGAGTGCTGGACTCAGGACCAAGCTTTGACCTTAACTTTTAATGCCAAAAATTGAAAACATTCTAAAATATTTCCAAATTAATCCAATTATAAAAAAAAAAAAATTAAAACATTTAAATTTCAAAAAATAAAAAAAATTAGAAAAAAATATTTTTAAGAAACTTAAATTTCTGGAGGTTAATTTACCCATACCCATTCCACCATCTTGGTAGGCGACCACAATTAGGTAGATGTCACCCATTCGCCTCATTGAATGCAGGTGACTTGATCTTGACCTCATGAACTTGAATTGCATTAAAATAAAAACTCGAGAAAAATAAATAAAAGTCAGCATGCATATGATGCTACAGACCACTACCACCATAATTGAAGCAAATGACCTTGATTGTGGCCCCATTACCTGGAATGACCTTGGAAACCAAAACTCGAGAGAAAATTCATAAAATTTAATGAGCAGCTTATGTTACTGACTACTGCTACCATAGTAGTTGCAGGTAAACTTGACTTTGACCCCATTACCTTGAATAAATTTGAAAATAAACTATAAAAAAAAGTCACAAGAGACGTACTTGCAAGTAAGCCTGGTACATAGGTACTGAACAAGAAATGCACTGCACCATTACAGGTTTCCGCATGTCTAAGTAAACTGTCGCTAAGGCTGAACTTTTTACCGCACCGGTTACACAAATATGACATATGACAGGGAGTCTTGATGAAATTAAAGCACTCATTTGCCGTACATTACAGTCGCAAATAAATACCTTATCACAAAAGTGATGCTGATGACGACATAGTGGTTCAGGCATAGACTCGGGCAGGCAAGTTGGAGATGTAGGTGCTGGATCGTAAGAAGCAAGTAATTATGGCAATAATGTTCTAGGTATCACTCCCAAAGAAGTCGATGACACTGCCGTAGTTACAATTAACTCTGGAGTGCCCGAAGACATCGCAGATGCTGAATAACACTTGTATGCGAAGAGACTAAAGCTAGCCGAGACCATGTAACTTTCACAGAAGCCATTGTCAAACTTAGCCTCTCAGTTGACCACCCAACATTCAAATGCTCATTGGCATTAGAGGTAGGTCTGTACAAAAAGTCATTTTCCACGCGATGGCGATGACAGTTTGGGAAGCATGGTAGTGGCATGCCATGTTGCGGCATTGTTCAGTACAAAGTCCAAGTTGTGCATCGACCAATGGCGAAGTGTAGTGGGAGCATGCTGTAGTTCTAGGCACTCTTATTGCAAAGCATAAATACAGTTCAACTTGGAAGCGATAAAATATACCGAGGGACCTGGATATGTCCTTTTTTAAAGCGAGATTAATAAATACAGTGTTTACCTTTGAGCTTCTAGAAGTAAGACTATATACAAATATTTTTTTTAATGTGGTGAATTGATTTAATTTGCGACCCACACACACACACACACACACACACACATAAAGAGCCCGAAATATTCCAATCTGCCTACTGACTACTGCCTATTGACACAAAAATGATCCCAAAATTAATGCAGAATGACTCTACCACCACCACTACAACCACCAAATGACTAAATGTTAGTTAATTGTAAAAACTGTAGGCCGAAATATTAAAGAATGTTTTGTAAAACTGTCGCAGAGTATGTTAACTATAAAAATGTCGGCATTACTAGAAGCATTGTGATCATTAATCGAGGGGCTATGTAGCCAAATGATTAGTGTGAGCGCAAGTTTACGTAGCTTGAAAAACATGTAAATAATCAGGTTACTAGTGTAAAGGAGAGTGTGAATGAAATTATAAATAACAAAATTAGTTTTGTAATTGAAACTGTAAATTGCGTGAACGAAAATGTAGAAAAAAAAAGTCATGCAGATAGGAAAATCGACACAGTAAATGACAATGTAGGCAGGACAATGTATGGCATTAGCGAGTTACTGAATTCGAGAAATTACTGCGAAGACAAGAACATTAACAGTGTAAACATCAGGATGGACAGTGTAAATCAAATAGTGAATAGTGTAAACGAAAGGATGAACAGTGTTGAGAATGAATTGAAACAGAATAGCATTGCATTACAGAAGGGATTGCACGAATTACTTTCAGCATTGAAGTTCCATTACCATCACACCTGCAGCTGATAAAAGTGGAGAATCATTACACGTCGTCACCAACACAGCGACCTCGGAGGATAGCAAGCAGCTTTGCGACATTAGTGACGCGCAGCCAGGGATCGGGAAGGAGGTAAACACAAAAAAAACCTGCCGCTTATGATGGCCTAACTTCTTGGCAGGAATAACAACACCAGTTTGAAATAGTCGCCACCCTGAATCGCTGGTCTCCCTAACCGAGGGCTTACTACACCCCCGCATTGTTGAGAGGCCCCGCACTGAGCTTACTTCAATCTCTGCCAGAGCGACATTGACTGGAGTACCTCACACTGGTCTCGGCCTTGGAACTATGTTTCGGCGACTGTTACCTGCGACATGCCACCATGCCCAACTACGAAGCCGCACCCAGCGATCAGGGGGGCCACTGAAAGAGCTACGGCATGAAATTGTGCAGCTCTCCCACCTATCTCTGGAAGGGTGCTCCAAGAAGGCGTGCGACATCATTACAATCGACTTTTTCATCATCGCCGACACAGAGGTACGACAAACGGTACGTCTAGCTGCACCCCACACCATGGAGGACGCCCTGTCCCGAGAACTGGAGGTGGGGACAGCAAATCAGGGAGTGTTTGTCATGTGGACAGTCGAGACACCTGACAGGCTACTCCCCACAGCAGCAGCGCGGAAAGAGGCAGCGAGAGGCAGGTAAGAAAACAGTACATTCGGAAAACTTGTAAACACAGAGCTTAGGGGCCGAAGGTCGGTAACTGCTGCAGGGAAGACCCCCAATGTTCCTACATGTATAGCCGGTGAAGCAGGATTTGGATGCAATACTGGTAGAGGAGAGTCTGAATGATGTTCCTTGCCAGATGGTCGTCGGCACTGGGGTAACCATAACAGTAGTAAGACCTGACGTCCTCTGGCCCGACGACAGCATGCAATAATGCTATTTAACTACAGTAACAGGTGAGAACACACCAGTCCGAGGTAAAAGAAAAGTGATTTTAAATCTTGGTGGAATTAGCATAGAGCACAGTATATACATGGTACAAATAGAGGATGAAAGTATTTTGGGGCTTGATGTACCACATGGGCTGGAATTCGGTATCGATACTCATCTTGGTGTGCTAGGGGTAGGCAGTACAGATTTATTGGTGTCAAAATGGCATGATTTGTTCTCACCATCAGTTGTCCAGTAGTACGTGGTCAACCCCCTTTGCTGCTCACTTCTTGTGAAATTGTCATTACAGGCAGATGTCAAGAACAATTTGTCAGGCATTTGGGTATAATAGAGCCAGCAGAGAGTGATAGTATCTTGCCAGGTAAAGTCGCTGCAGCAATAACTTTGGTCTCGTGTAGCTCTAAAAGTTTTCAGTTAAAATGATAAATTTGTCTAATAGTGCTATTCGTCTTGAATAGGAGGCCATGGTAGGTGTTTGCAAGCAGGTCACACAGATACTTCCAAATCTTCCATAAGATTCTAGAGTAGAAAAAATAGAATGTCCTTTACCAGGAATACGTATATGAATGTGAAATGTTGTGTGTGGTACTAAGGAACGCTTAGGAGCCATGCGATGTGGCCAGACGTCCGCTCAGGTCAAGAGGTTAGAAACAATTTAGAGGAGATATTTTACCAAGCTGCGAATGCGCTATGGCCACCCCCCCCCCCCCCCCAACAATGTCTCTGCCACCCTCTGTCTGTTCCACATGTTCTCTTCTCACTCCCTCTCTCTTCAGCCCTGAAGAAGGATGGTGCTGGGAGACTTTGTGGAGAAGACAGATGGAAAAAAATTAGAAACATGAGCGCACAAACTGATATTAAAAGTATTATTCACAAAATTATCTTTAAGCTGCAAAATTCCAAGAAATGACAAATATTATGTCCCAAATAGAATGTAAATATCATTAAACCTGAAATACTTTTAACTGACACGATTACAGGAAATATTTCACAATCCCAAGAGATAGCTCCGAAACGGCATTTAAAAACTATGCATCACAAACACGACCTACTTTATACGCAATGAATTAGAATTTAAATATAAATATTCCCAATTAGTGATTGAATTATGTCCCAAATACGTTCAAGCTGCAAAATTCCGGGAAATACAGCGACAAACTAAACAAAAACATCTGGTAAAATATTACGTGATCTGCTGCTCACCCTCATCGGCTCCCAACACACCGCTGCCCAGATGTACACATTAGGTTTTAAATTAAGTTTGTATCAGCTATTTGTAATGTTAAGTACTGCAACCATTAAAAAGTAATATATAGTGACTGATATTAAAAAACTGTTTTCTAACCTCTACATCATGCAGCGTTATGTACCGTTTTTCCGCATCACATGGAGTAATAGTTAAAGTCGCATTTAAACTATTATATGCATCCGCTTAGAGAGTTGACGAGACGAAATATTAAAATTAAAATAATCGTTTATATCACATCGCAAGGTGTGTGTACGTGCCAGTAAAAGCATGTATTAAGAAACTATATCTGCAATAATATGTTCCTTTATAAACATACCTAACAGTTAATTATTTTTAACAAAACTCTAAAATGGCTTTTGCTATTCCGTATCCTCAATAAACTATACCAGAGTTTCACCAAAGTCCATGTTTGGCAGTATACATAATTGGGTAGAAAAACATAATAATTACTCAATGAATTTATGTGTGTTGTATAGCAAACAACTTTAATTTACTAGTTATAAAAAATGCTCTTTGAGATAAATGTTTTGACGCTAAAAGTAAACAAAGAAAAAAATATAATTTGTTTTAATAGTAAATCTTATTGAACTTTACTTATCGAACTGTTAACAGCGCTCGAGAGAGTTGTCTCTCTCGTGTAGGGCAGCAGCTATCCACTGCGAGTGTACTGTTGCTGGCTACTTAATGGAAAGGTCTCTAAAGGACGAAAATTTAGCAGTTTGGCAGCACTACCATTGACCAAATTTTCAGACATACCAAGCATCATTTTCGGTGTGGTTTTCTTGCCATGATAATAATAATAATAAATTCTATTTTTAAAGTATAAGAAACGTTTCTAACCATTAGAGCAGTTAGCTCTTGTATGAAAAATAGATTATGTAAACAATAAAAACTGTTTTTTTATTGTAACAATTAGCACAGTTAGCTCTTGCACGTAATACAAATTGTTTAAATTATAACCTTTTTTTTTCTCATTTTAACCATTACATCAGTCAGCTCTTGCACACAATATAAAGGTTTCTTTTTAAATTTTTTATGTATGTTAAAACACACTCTGCATCGTTCAAACACTTCGTCATCCAGGCACACCATCACCATTGACTCGCATTTAAAGCGTACAAACACAAAGTATGAGAGGTATTAAAACTAACCTATAACAAGGTACATAATTCAATTTACCATATAAATTTATTGAATACACATTTCAATAAATTTCCAATTCTTTATATTTTTTAAACACCTCATTCCAAATCATAAAAAATATAATTACAAAATCTTCATTTTTCAAAACCTTTAAACAAACATTAAAATTTTCACATTTTAAAACATTAAATATTTTCAAAACAACTCTTAAAATTGAATTGTGTTATGTTTATAACACATTTTTAAGATTGAATTACATAACATTTAACAAAACCTTTAAAATTTAATTACATAATATTTATTCCACATTTTTAACACTGAATTACGTTATATTTCACCACACCTTTAAAGTTGAATTATACTTATTTCACATTATTAAAATTGAATTACGTTATATTTCAACATACCTTTAAAGTTGAATTATATTTATTCCACATCTTAACTCATGTGTTAGATAGCAACATATTCAAACACATTTTAGCAATGCATTCTTAAAGGAAGTCATGTTATTTATTCCTTTTGAAAGGTTTCAAATACTAAGTTTTTAAAGCTACGACCTGTTACATTTCCCTAATATTGAGCCATCGCCCCTAATCTATGTGGAAACAAACTATAAACCTTAAAAACCTTGATAACTTACAAAAGTCACATTTTTTTATATCCATTAAACCTATCATGGTGTTCACAAAACTTGTGATCTGTAACGAACTAAAATTAAACATATATAAGTAAATATTTTGAATAATTATCTTCTTCAGGTCACCGATCTTGGCTTTAGGCTTGCGTGTGTCCCTCCTCGTCGGAATAGAATAAACGGAAGCAGGGAGTCGTCCTCGACATCTTAGGGCTTCATGTGTGTGGTAGAATGAATAGTAGAATTATATTTGCGAACAAGTTTTGGCAGTAGCTCAGGCCACTTGTAGTTACAATTCGCTGTGAAATGTATCCACAATTTAGCTTTCAGAGTCCGGTGAAAACGCTTGACGATGCTGGCTGTGAGTCCAGAGTACAAGGAATAGTGATTTATGCTGTATCTTTTCATCAGTGAACGGAAAGGATATTTAAAGTATTCTTTACCATTGTTGGTGTGGAGATTTTTCGTTATGTGTTCTTCGCTCAACACATCCGCCATGGCCTTGGTGGCGTCACGTGCATTCTTCGACTTGAGCGGCCTGGCCCAGATATACTTGGAAAATGTCTCTCTTATGGTCAAAACGTAGCAGTGGCCTTTATTCGCACGAGCAAAGTTTTGCATTTCGATCAGACCGTATTGGGACGTATCGTCCAGGCCTTTCATGACGTACTTTCTCCGACGATATATCCTTCGAGCCGACCTGTGCAATTCGCTGGAAACTGCATATTTCGTCATCGAACGATGTAGCCAGCTTCAACGAGTTATTCGATGATGGATATTATCTCATTGGTGTGCGACTGGTTATCAGCAGACTGCGAAGCAACTAGTAGCTGTAGTCTATCGACAAGTTTGTTTAGATCGTCCCAATACAGGAAGTCTATGACTCAGACTCGATCCAGTAGCTTCGGCCAGTCATGGAAACAGTCCTGCGATAATGCCGAACTTTGTATGGGTGGTGTCCTTAAATCATTGCGCTGAGGGGTTACGTTCGCATAATGAGCACGAATGGACTGTAGCAGGCACTGGTACTTCTGCAAATCTGATTCGGTGTGGTGTCTTGGACGCCTACGAAACGAAAGTTCGCACAGACCATGAGTAATTATGACCTTGTGCTTGCCTATCTGCATCACATCTCTTGGAAAAAAACATCACTTTCTTGTTTCCAAGAGAAATCATTTTTCGTTGCAGTGTTGCAGGCCATATATCTTGTCGCTGTTCCGATCGGAGTAGAAAGCGATGTAGTGCCCGACCAGAGTGCTCACCCCGGGTCCGCTCTCTTGTGCTCGTTTCCATTCCTGTGCAAACAGCAAATCGATCAGGGGCAAATCAAATTCATTGTTAATGATACCACATTCCGATTTGGACAATTCTGGGCTTCTTTTCCGCTTACATGTCGGGGTCAATCGTTCCACCTTGATTTCATGTTTGATATCTGGCCAAGGCAAAGCTTCCTCCTGGTGTTGTCGAGCATGTTCATCGAGATGGCTGGTTATTGGCTTGTAAGATTCTTCCCTTCGATTATCGAGAGCCATTTTGTAACTTTTCGTGAGTAGATATTTCGCGCGAACATCTTCGATGGCTTGGGCTTGCTGCAGCTCAGTCATCAGTTCGGTTCGGTCCATCATCATTAATAGAATGGAATAAACATACAACTAACAGGTATTTATACATATTCACTCTCGAGTTGTGGAAAGTAAATTTTCGATCCCTTCGAGTCGGTCGATGCATGAATCCAACACCTTTTTCCTATGCCCCGCAACATCGGCTTTGGCAGCCGGTTTAAATGTTAACATATTTTGAAGAGTCTTCAATTCTTCCTGTCTCTAAGCATTCGACATGTAGATAGGTCTATTATCCATGCCTCCACTCCCCCTACATGACAGTCGGTAACCACCATATCTTCCACCACATCATTTTTCACCTTCTTTATTTTTTCCCAAGAAGAGACTGACCCCTGCAAACATCGGCGAGGTGAGCTCCCGTTAGCACATTTCCATCACCATCATCATCGAAGCGTACACCATGTCCGAATTTGGAAATTGTATTGTGACTCATGGTCAGTGTCTTACTGTAAACTGATCGAATCCACACCTGTACCTTACACTATATAGAGGCTAGTCTTTCACAATCACTAAACATCCATATTTATCTTTCCAGCACAAGGCACACACATCCTTAAACTCTGCTAACGTCATGTACGTATTGATGTAGTCGCCGTACGTGTACCACAAGTTCATATCATCCATGCGAAACAGTATTAAAGACATAGCATTATCGCAAAGAAGTTGTTTGGGTAAGCACGAATAAGTATGTCCGAGCTATACACAGTCAACATTTACATGTCGTTCCATGGTAAAATACTCTTGATTACAAGTCTGTTTCTAGCAGGCAATATCATCAGAGACAAATATCAAGTTTGTCAATGTTTCACTCGGCGACACAATGGCTTCATTATCATTGGATGGGAAATAACCCAAGCCTTCCATGGCCTGCAGTATTATTGCCAATCACTGATATTTCAGTAACTGGAGTGATTTGGAGTACAGATACGCACTCTCGAACCAAAGGCTATTCGGTTCTTCCAGCAGGCTCATTACGACACATATCTTGCCCCAACCCGATGGTCCTGCAATGATGCAGCACACAATGTTCGGAAATAGGCTTCAATGTCGCGATTCATGGGAGACAACTTAATTTTAACCATGAATGCATATGGGTGGAGTAACATCTTGCTTGACAATCTGTAAACTGTTTCTGCCTGGTTTATACCACACATTGAAGGAGGAGAAGGAGGAGGTAGCATAAACAAGCTTCTTGATGACATTAAGGACCTTTTAGAATGTCTCTTCAAACTATCACTCCGAGAAAACAGTCTCTTGCAAAAATCGAACTCAAATGTCATATTTTAATATGTGATATGTCGGTACTGTTTCATGTCTAGAATGATACTGTATCAAAAAAGTATAAAAGGGTTGTATTTATAAGTTTCAGGTCAGTCTTATTCAATGTGCCGTACGATATACAGGTTGAAATCCGGCCATGGTACCATCGATAACTTGAGCAACAATCTATCGTTCGAGCTACACATTCCAGGATACAGTTTCTGTGGGACACGAACCAAGTTAGCCAATAGGTTAGCATGCGGCGATACGGGGTATCAACACACTGGACGAGGCATGCAAGTGGCACAATATCACTAATTCCCAGCACATGGATCTGTAAATCAGGCACCAGGCAGACAAGATACTTGCACAGGAGGCTGACAAGGTAAGAAAATTGCCAGATACTGGACTCGGTGAAAAAAAGCTGGGTGGGGTGTTTCCACATGCGATGAAAGCCAAGGTGAAGATGGGCATGACAGCGAAGAAAGCAAGATGAAGTTCCAAGAGGAGAGGGAAGAAAAGAAGGGAGGATTCCTTCCTGCCCTGATACCTGCAATAAGTACCCTGGGTGGTATTGTCAGGGCCGTAACGAATATAGTTAGTGAGGTAAAACAAGCCTCGAACGAATGTAAGTGATTGGAGGAAAACTGTCGCCACAACCATAAACTGGAAGCTATCGCCATAGCCAAAAAAATGGCCAAGGTCTTAACATATGACGGCCCTACCGAGGAGGAGGAGGTACGAGAAAGATAAATGGTTGCAGCAGGAGAAGGCACTAATGAATTCTCTACCGAAACGGCCACACATAGAAATGGATTTAGAACTGTTTACACGAAAATTGAAGATAACTAATTTTAGATGAGCGTCCATGTGATATGGATTGCATGTTAACCAATATGTAATGAGTGTGCCATAATTAAGCTGGACACAACAGCTGGGCCTGGCACTCACTGGGTAGCGTATGTAAAAAAGGTTAAACATGCAGACTATTATGACAATTTTGGGAATTTGTGTCCTCCATCAGAACTGCGATTGAACCTGAAAAATTGCAAACTAACCTACAATTACGAAACGGAGCAGATGCCTTACACATGGAGCTGTGGACATTTGTGCCTTTGCTTTCTGGTGCAGTGGAATAAAAATAAATCGTAAGCGAATAATTATTCGTTAATTGTTTAGATAAAAGGTGTTTGCACCTATATTCTCAATTCAGTAAGTCGGTGTCTATCATTCTAAGTGGTAAGACACTCGAGCTGAGGGCGAGTTTTACCAGCCTTTGTAGCTGGAAGGAGAGTGGGTCGACGGACTTACGGATTTTCAGAATTACAACTCCATATCCAACATAGAAGAAAATGAGAATTCTGGTTTCCAGTATGTAATGGCAGGTGGTGTGAAGGAAATAAGAATTCCCATCGGTGCATACGAACTGAAGGACATCGCTAATTCCATCAAAAAACCCATGCCATCGGATGAGACTTTCTAACTATGCAGTAACCCAAACACACTGAAGGCAGAAATATTTTGCAGAGCAGAAATCGATTTCAGCGAACTGGATACTATAGGATCAATGCAGGGGCTTGAGATGCAAATCTATAGAGCTGGTAAAATGCACGAATTATCGCAGTTGGTGAATCTATTTCAAGTAACATGATACACATAAACTGTAATTTGGCAAGCAGCTGCTATGTCAATGCTAAAACCAGCAATACACTGCACGAGTTCGCACCGACGACCACGCCAGGTTATAAACTGGTCGAAGTTCCAAAAAGTATAATTTATGTTCCTGTTATCGCGAAGAGCACACACAAAGTAGTCTTATAAATCCTCGATTAGGAAGATAAACAGATTGACTTTAGAAAGAAAACAATCACTTCGCACTTACACTTGAAACAATGGGATGGAGTTTCGTTAGGCATACCATGCATAAAGTTGAGCACATAACCAAACCAGAGAACAGTAGAGCTCCAAGCACCAGCGTGCTAACAAACAGTTTATACGTAGACTAGGGTTGAAAGTGAACAGACAAGGAAGACGACAATGTATGAAATCTTACCCAGCAGGAAGAATTCGACAACAGTATCGACAAGTTTGAGCTGCATTGCTTCCAGCCGTATCTAACTGGTCCCTATGCCCTCGTGCATGAGGTTCGAATACCAATACAGTGTCAAGTTATTTACACCCTACCTTAACAGTCATTCTTACACATCCGAGGTACGTTCATGAAAGAGGATGGTACCCATCCCACCACATTAGTGTTCCTTCGCCATGGTATACTTTACCTCATAGAGAGAGTAATGTATGAAATGAACTGTGTCACTATTGACGAAACACGGGATGTGGACATAACCACCACCATAAAAAACTACCTCTCGCTCATGCCTAATAATCTCAACATGGAAAAAATGCAGGCTGGGGAGGGGAGACGGCTACAAAGTTCCCATCTTCGCAGAAGGTAAGTTCGAAGTGTGTGTGCGTTTATCGGTATTACTTGGTTTCACTGAGAGATAATAATAGGAGACAAGCAAGAATTGGTGATAATGCTAGCCACTTCGCAATTCGATGCTGTGTTAGGAGCTGGAGAAAATCCACAGCCTGTTGCTGAAACCCTGGCCAACATGGAGTGGTTCGTTCCCCATGTGATTCCGAGCACCCGCGAATGCATTAACCTACTAAACTATGTCAAGAAAGAAAAAATCATTGCCATAACCTTCAGGAGTTGGTGTTTGGTCATGTGTCCGGTCCTGTCATCTACCACGAGGAACCACTGGGTTTTGAAGACTTCTTCAAGCATGGAAAAACCACGTTGTGTTGTACTGGTATTTCAAACGACCAGTGACACAAATTCTCTCTGCAGACAAATTTACCCTCGACCTCTGCAAAGTCCAGAATGTAAAGATATTTTTGAATAGCGAAAGGTATCCATACGTGGATTTGAACATCACTTTCCATCAAGAAGGATTTACGTTGGCATATTATTTATGACTCAGTTTCAAGCCTCCTACTACGGATGCGAGTCCTACCCTGTCCTGAGCCCAGAAAGGTTCTCTGTAACGGCGCAATTGCTGGTCTTTGACAATTCCAAACAAAATGAGCGAGTTTAAAACAGTGTGGTGGATTGTCCTATATAAATTATTTCCAAGGAAAACATGGCTGCGAACACTGAGCCTACTGTTTGATTTTGTACGGCTGAGTAGTGAGCTATGATTGATTTTCGGGCTGGTAAACACGGTGAGATAAGCATATATAAACCGGATGATCATGCTTCTCACTTCAGTTTGTATCAGGATGTACTGTAATCTGCAAGGCTTCAAGAGCCAGAGCGGCTATGTGCTCAAGGAGATGACAGTGACCTATGATGAAGATGGCAAAATGCACACATGCTCCTTCCGCCCCACTTATTCGTGGAAACTCTTGAACGAGACAAGCAAGAATACGAAAAACTGACTGACCAAGTGCCTCCATGAACTGGAGTGGGACAATGGCGATATTCCATACCATCAGGTAGGAAACATGCTGTGTGTCTTGCTGATGCAGTATCCACAAGGACTGGTTTACGTGGCAGGCCTGAGTAGAAGAAATAGCTGAGCGACTTGTGCAGAAACGAAGTTGAAACCATCTATGTGCTGTGCGAGCTTCCTGTGCAAGCTGGTAAAACTTTATGACAACCAGCACATGTCTCACATGTCTGTGAGAGGCCATAACCTGTCTGGACACACGCATGGAGAAATTCACAGCTGCTGCACAAATGGTGTGCTTCGTCCTTGGATCGTGAATCGACAAGTTACGACTATACATCAAGTCTTCCTATATGTACAAGAAATTTAGTTTTCGTGTGATGGCAAACCTATTCATCGTTCGTATAAGTGTGAACAATCAGTGTGCTCATTTACTCATCGCCTAGAGGCCTGACCGTCACGATTAATGCATTCTGTCCTATGAACGGTTACACAAATGCCAAGCCTGACTATGGCACCATTGAATACAGTTTCATCGCAGAAGATGGTTATCTTCACACGTACACAGAGACCTGTGATGGTAGT
The DNA here is from genome assembly GCA_029891345.1 of Dryococelus australis. Classification (NCBI taxonomy): domain Eukaryota; kingdom Metazoa; phylum Arthropoda; class Insecta; order Phasmatodea; family Phasmatidae; genus Dryococelus; species Dryococelus australis. The sequence goes on along the minus strand of CM056994.1, from coordinate 157,087,245 downwards.
AGCATGCAGCATTGCCGTTTCGCACATTATCCAGTCTCCTACAAACCAACACAGTTTTAATTTGATTGTCCAGAACGATCGGCCTGTGCCGTGTTCCACATGACACTGCAACCGCAGCTGCCCTGCACCACTGGCCAAATCATCGCCTCGGCCCACCTGCCTGCTACCACCCACGCACAAGATTGTGCCGTGGAGCTGTCCCAGGTGGGGCACGAACCTTAACAGCATCCTGGAACCAAGAAGACTGCTGTCAGTCAGACGAACAGACATCGCCGAGTACAGTGTCAGTGCCAGCGACTCGTGACAGTACTCGCCACCAATGTCTCAGTCTCCATTTAGGGAAACGAACCTGCACCTACCTGTAGGTGCCGCCCAGCAGTGCATATTCTTAGAGCTGTGGATGTCGGACTTGCTGTTGGCAGTGGTCCTACCATTGGCGAGACAAATGTCGCAGAACCAACTGTAAGTGCAAGATCTGCAGTGCTGCTATTATGAGGTGGATGGTCAACTGGTGACTGATGGACATCATCATGATCCAGAGACTGGTGCTGCCTTTCGCAAGGAGCTAATGCTTTTAATCATGCGAGTACTGCTTAGACTTGTATATGACAGTTTTTTAAAGTAGAGAACTACAAAAACTATTTTTTTTTCAATTATAAATGTGTTTTATATTGACTGTTAATAAATAAATAGTGTATGACAATATATTTGAGTGTTTAATTTATTTCCCTTGTATCATTTCTCTGCAATATAATTAATTTCATTTTCTTGTAAATGATTTCTTTATGGCAAAAAATAATAGTAAAAATTTATCTTTTTTTAATTACTTTAATTTCTGATCTATGTGTTCTGGGGTGGCTCCCATGTATTTTCGAGCAGGAGGAAGCAGGATGTTTTCTTGGTGATCTCGTAGCTTCTAAAGTGTATTTTTGCGATTAATTATTGATGTTCTGAGAATAACTATTACAGACACATTACCCTATCAAGGAATAGTGACACACGTCTAAAAAAACTTTCTTTACTTACTAACTGTGACCACTGGCAGCAAAATTTATTCACCTATAAGGTGAATCGTAGGGACAATACACTCCTGAGATGTGTTGAAGATGTAATTAAATTATTTGTTTTCAGAAAAATAATTGAAGCGACGTTGTTAGGTTAGGAGAACTTGTAAACTAACTCCTTCACAGCCATTTACAAAGCACAGTGTCAGCAGATTGCTGTTGTAGAAATCTTCTTTTTTAAGTATTAATGGCCAAATGCAGGCTTATTGCCTGCATGTTTGATCTTAAATCAACTTTTCAATTACAACAACATATCACCACAAGGTTGACATGCTCCTAGTGAGTTCCCTGCATGAACTTGTATCACTGTCAATTGTCACAGGTGTGTAGGTTAATCAGTAGTGTGTATGTCTATCTATGGAATTACCTATCTTAAAAATTATATGATAAAAATAATCATAAATATTTTAATTTATAATTATTTCAAATATATTTATTTTAAATATCTCACCACTTATTACTTATGAATTAAACATAATTTCAGCTTGGCCCAATACATGCATATTTCCAGTAGAACCGGCCAACTTCCGATATAACCAAATTTGAACTCCGATATTCCGACAGAACATTATGGGCGTGAAGTAAACTGCTGGGCAGAAATACGAAAAATGATATGTATGGACATAAAGGATGGGAGAAGTGAACTGCATTTTTATATCATTGTTCTAAGGAACAAAACTGCCTGTAGGCATTCTATTTGAACCTGAACTGTTCAGCAGTATAATGTAATTTATTCAAGTCAGATTCTTTCAGTACTCTTACGAGCACACAATACAGACAATACTGCAGGCACATGCAAGGGGTTAAACTAAACATGACAACCAGGATGATGTAGCCACACTATTGCAGACAACCTATAACACTGGTGGGAGTTCGCAATGACTGGAGACAATTTTGGGCAAGGACAATAATTTCCAGGCGGTACATCTCATGACTCCAATGTACTAGGTAGCTGTGCAAAATGTAGAATCTTGCCTAGGTATCTTGATTTACAGCATGAAAACCAAGTATCAATTTAGTTTCTTTCATAAGAATATTACCCCGCTAATGCAGGCATGTTCATGTAATGTCCTCTGCTGTGTCCCCAAATCAGCCAGATTTTTCCCCCTCCATCAAGTGTTAAACGATTAACTCAATGTTGATATAATTTTGTTTTTAAATAGGATTACTGACAAAAATTATTAAAAAATAGTTTTTCTCTCTGAAACATTTAGTTGGTTAAGAAGCGCTGATAGTAAAAAACACAAAGTTAATTGTTTGATTCCGCGATTTTATCATTAAGATGTATTGATGGACCGAAATATTTAGTTGTGTTACCGTAACATGTAACAGTATTCTTACCATTTCTTGTTTCAGCATGAGTGAATTACATAGTTAGTTCGAAAGATATTTAATACAAGATCTGATTTTTTGTTTTATAAATACTACTCGGCAATAAAAAAAGAAGTCATTTATGTAAGCAGAATTGAAACACATTACTTTAGTGTATTTAATACATACGATATGCGAATTGTACTTCTGTCCAAGTTTATGCTGCTTATGAAATTATCTATATTCCAATTTCTGTAAAAATATTTTTTGTAAACTTCCAAAACTGTAATGGAAGTTTTCAACCTATACACTGTATGGAAATAATACCACACATCAAGCTGAGTAATGTTTAGCATCGCTAATATACAAAGTTGGGAACTTCTCTACCCATTTGACTGTTTCCTGCTTAGGATCTACTTGTGTATTTTTCTGCTTTGGTTTTGCAATGGGCCTCATACATTGGTCAATTATTAACTGGGGAGGATTTTCTTGTTTCCCAGCCTATTCATTCTAGCACTACTCCATTTTCACCTCACTTCACCCTCATCGGCTCTCAAGATCTAGTTAACTTACACATAGTATTTTCGCACCAGGTGTTGCAGAAAGAGGAAATATTTGAAGTCAGCTGTGCTTACAAATTTACTTTAACAACTAACATTGTCGAGCCTGTGGAAAGGGTTTCAGTAGTTCCTTGGCAACAGCAGTAACAAGCAGAGTCTGAGTAGATTATGAAGGCTCCTGTAATGCGAAAGAATGCAATTAAAATATAATTGTGGCCTAGAATTAGAACATTGTTTTGAAACAAAAATATTTTTATGGAGTCAGTACATGAAATTCATTGTTTAAGTCGTTCGCGCAAAATTGTGAAATGTAATTTTTGAAAATACATTGCATAAGCTTAAAAAATTATCTGTGTTACATGCATCTTTCACCATTTCTGTCTGTGGATATAACTATCTTTTAAATAATAAAACACCATTTAATTTTTATTATGGAGGGAAGTTCTGGGCAGAATATTATGGCTTGAAAGGGTAAAGTACATACTACTTTTTTATTCTTTTGAACATAAATCTTACTCGTCCATGAATTACTTGCGCTGAAACCCTGCAAAAGTTCTACTTCAAGGGTATTCCTCTGTCTAGTGCAAACAAAGCTTAGAAAATTACACCAAACGAGAAAACGAACCACTTTCATGCACATTTCTTACCAGGCATCACCAACATACCTATTTTCTCTTTATTTATTAATATACTATATTTTATCCGCTGCTTCACATACGGTCTCACTATTTAGTGCTCTAGCCACTGGGGTACTGTGACTCCCTATAGACTTTTCTATAACCACTGAGTTTCTGCTTCCCCACTATTAGGTTCTCTAGCCCCTTACCTTCTGTGGCCCCACTATTGGGTTCTCTAGCCACTGAGATACTGCAGCCCCACTATTGGGTTTTCTATCCACTGGGCTACTGCGGCCCCACTATAGGGTTCCCTATGCACTGATTTACTGCAGTCCCACTATTTGGTTCTCTACCCACTGAAGTACTGTGGCCCCACTGTTGTGTTCTCTACCCACTGATCTACTGCAGCCCCAATATTTGGTTCTCTATCCATTGAGCTACTACGGGCTTGCTATTGGGTTCTCTACCCACTATGCAACTGTGGCCCCACTATTTGGTTCTCTACCCACTGAGCTATACTGGAGCCCCACTATTTAATTATCCATCCACTGAGCTACTGTAGCCCCACTATTTTGTTATTTGCCCACTGAGCTACTGCGACCCTATTAATTAGTTATCTACCCACAACTACTGTGGCCCCACTATAGGGTTCTCTACCCACTGAGCTACTAGGGCCCCTACTATATGGTTCTCTACCCACTGAGCTACTGCGGCCCCACTATCGGGTTCTCTACCCACTGAGCTACTGCAGCCTCACTGTTGGGCTCTCTGCCCACTGAGCTACTGTGGCTCTTGGGAAGTAATGTAAGACAGCCCATACACAAAAAAGAAAGGAGAAATGACGAAATTCTTTTAACAATGCTTTTATATGCAGTAATCCTAAGAAAAGTTTAATCCAGTACCTATGTACATCCCTATTCATCATTTTTTGGAACCATTTGAGAAAGTTTCCCGGGATAAAAAGTAGACTATGTCACTCTCTGGACCTTAAATTACAACTGTACAAAAATCATGTTGATCTGTTGCTCCATTATGAGGTTAAAAAAGGACAAACAAAGAAACCAAAAAATAAATTAACACATTTTTGCATATATCATGAATGGTGTATATCACATGACATTTCTCCATGGATCGGAGTCGGTCAAGACACATAAAACAACCTCAGCTCAGTCATAATCTCAACACTCGAATGTTCCTGTCTTAGTCTAACCTACCACTGAACGAATTCCCAAAATTCACCGATCTCTAGTGACACTGCAGTATTAAATTATTTTCAACATTTTTTTTTAAAACCACATCGCTATTATGGACGTGCCTGCTCTTATTAATAAGGTTAATGATGCAGATACTTGGCAACATCAATCTGAATAATATTTGAATTGCCAATCTTTTTGTTTGATATCGGCACCAGTATCGGAATAGCCAGTGGCATATCAAGATGATGTAGCGGAAGGAGTATTGTCCAGTATAAGCCACAATGTCACTTCCTGCTGTCACGTATGCTATGCTCTCCCATGCACTGATAGTGTGATAGTACACCAGCTAGGGCAGCGAAACGAGATGCCTCCGGGTCATCCCAGGCACGGCGTGCATCACCACGTACGACCATGATGGTAAAGGACACCACTACATTTCTTTCTGCTGCATGCATCAACATGTCGCTTTCACATGGCTCGATGCTAAGGCTTGATTATGGCCGACAGGGAATTTTAATGCCTTATGCCTGTACAAAATAATTTCTTAAAATATGTATATTTTACATCAACCAGTTGAAGTGTAATTTTTTTAAAAATAAAAGTGATTTACCTTACTTTGCGTTCATTTTTATTCCTGACTGTCCTTATACACCATATTGGTAGCTCTAAAAGACTGATTAATAAGGGAGCATTGTGAGAGTCTTTTTTCAATCCATCACGGGAATTGTGGTAGTGACTTTAGGTTTGTCAGCCCCTAAAAATATTTATATTTGTATGAAAAATTTCTATATTGCTCACTAGTTAAACTTCTAACTTTTTGATGGTATACCAGTTTTTAATAGATTTATGGATTATTTAAAAAAAGTTACTACCGGCATCTAATACCACCAATGCAGTACCGTAATTTCAGGTTGGTATGGTGCACATAGTCTCCCAAGTCGTTCTGCCATGGTTCAAAATGGCAGTGTGATATTCTCCATCACATTGCTCTTCCCATACAAGCACACATATAATTTACTTTGACAGGGTCAGCTGGCCTGCCTGTCCATACATGCTCGAAAACTCAACTCCAGTATCCTAAATGGTGTGTTATATATATATATATATACATATATATATATATATATATATATATATATATATATATATATATATATATATTATATATATATATATATATATAATATATATATTATATACACACACATATATATATACTAAATAAAAATATATTATTCAAAGTATTTTTCTCATAATTTGTCCCCTTATTGTATTAGTTTCTTTCCTCTGCTTTGGAAAAAAAACTAAAATGTTTACCAAGTATTTTTCACCACTACACTCTACATTACCTTTTCTCTGAATCAATGGGGTTAATGACAAACAATAACATAAACGAGAACATTTTTAAATATTAAAAACATTTTATTCTTTAGATACTTTTATTATATTTTCACATACATTTTAAGCTATATTAGTTGACATAGACAGTCAATAAGTTTCTCGATATAATTTTTTTCTGAATTTATTTTGTGGCATGTTTTTGCATTACTCATACATATATTAATTTAGCTACACAATGAAAAATTCCCAGCAATTTTTTATGTTTTAGACAGACTGACACACATCATGTGCCTAAGTCAACTTATGTTTATTCACACTATGTTGTTCTGTCGAACCACTGTTTATATATAAATTTATTATTTACCACTGTCTTTTTCTGTACTCATCTGGCGAGCTTGTCTTTACCTCGCATGGCAGGTTGTGAAAAGCCATGGTCCGCTCGACAAACGGAATCGTGTCAGCTTCTTCATCCGGTATTAGTCTATGTTTCTTGCCATCGCATTCTGCACTGAAGCAAAGCACTGTTTCATGCCCCCCTCGTCATATTTCGTAGTCCCTATGCCGGATGCCTTTTTTATGAGGATAGCTTCAACATTGTTCATCTCCAACAATTCGTCGGTGCTGCATGCTAGGGATATGTCTGGCCTCATACTGTACACTGCAAAGGTTTCGCCATCACACTGTATTCTGTCCATAAAATACACTCTTGACTTTCCTTCAGCATTCATGGTGCTTGGGTTGTATGCAGGCAACAGGGGATAGTAGAGGAAGGGAAAAATTCACACCATCATAGGCTTTAATATTTATATTTTAGTAGTCTGTGTGGACCTCTCATGTGCTGGAAGCCATTCGTTACATGTAGTCGAGGTGAAGGAGGTGCTGCATCGGAGACCTGATGTGATCAGCTGCATGAGGTCGGTGGTCACTTGGTCTGCAGAACCGTTCATTTTGTTCACTGTGCAGACCCGTCGTCGATGTAAGTCGTGTTAGTGGTGGCTACTGTTGCACGAGGCCACGACTCGCACCAACTCCAGGAATGAGGACTGTCCGGAATGGACATGGTTCTGCCTTTGAAACACTTCTTGCAGGGCATGCAGTCATATATATCTTTATCCAGCTGTAGGTAGATCGGTAAATACTTGAATACGGCCAAAAGTTCATACCGTATGTACGTTAACAGGAACTCTTTCGGCAGATATGGCAACTCATACAGTTTGTGCAAGGCACTAAGTGAGCACCTTTCCAAATGATGAAATGGCCAAAAGGATGTTATGTCCGCTTGGACAACAAGCGTGCTTCTTATAAAACTCTGGACAAGAAATAAACTGCATACTCTATGTTAAGCCGGTGACAATACTGACAGCAGCAACATGTGAAAGACTGGGTACCAATGTTTTTTATATGCTAGTATATGAATATAATGGAGGTTGGAGGGGAAGGTACCTGATTGGATCTGACAAATTAACCAGTGGGAAAATAAGTATGACTGGAAGAAGGTGGAGGTAAGCCTGCTGACTAATTCTCTTTATTTACCAGACTCCGAGCAGTTGCAGAAATGCTAACATAGCTATTCCCACGCACATTGGTGTCTGAAACCATCCAGGTGTGAAAACAACTTGTAACCATGCACACAGTCCAGTTGCCAGACACTAAGGGGAAGCAGAAATTCTATGTGCTGACTAAGGGTATCTGGCAGCATTGAGGTGCGAAAACTGCCAGTAACTATGCAGGTACAGACTTGCTCTTGACATTTACAAGGTCAGCTGGCCCTCGGATAAAATTAAGGGGGTGTGGCAAGTTTAATTCTAGCAATGGCTCGTTCAAGATGTCTGAACTGTGGGCTGTGGTGTACTTGACTTCTAGTAAGAGGTATAAGTAAATTTAGTATGATGATAATTAGTAGAACAGATATTCTGCAAAAAATGTGGTGACTCTATCTATTGAATATCACAATATGTAAGTGAATAGAACCAAAAAAATAAAATGTATGTATTCATAGTAATATGTGTATCTGCTGCTCTGAAACACCCCTTTTAATTCAGTTTAAATCAAATAATATGCTAGTGCATGTCGTAGGAGAGCTATAGTATTCATAACATCAACAGGATGAGGAGAAGGAGGAGGAGGAGGATCACAAGTATGACTTGGATGTACAGTTTGTTTATTTGTATGGTGGGTAAATGTGTTATATTGATTGGTATATCCTCATCAGATGTTCAGTTATTTTGGCAGCATAAAAAATTATAGCTTTAATGGTGTGAGGAGAATCTTTTAACTGTGCGATTAGTTTTTTGTAAGAGCAGAATGGTTTGATGGATGTTTAGTTAGTTAAATGGGAGGGACAGAATGCTTAGCTGTTGTGGTTGGTTAGTAAGAGCGAAATTGTATTTTTTAAAACTAAGACTATATGGGTGTCTTAAATGGCTAAATTAATAGTATTGATATTATGATAGCATGGTCGGAATATTTCATTGACCCGGCAGGTGGTATGGCTTGTTTATATGTGTGTCTGGAAAAGTTGGAAAGGGTGAAATGGCAGTCAATATAGTTGACTTTTATTATTGATAAACAAGTCTGAGGTATGGTGGTGTGTACGGAACTGTATTGTTAATAGCATGAATGAAGCAATCTAATGTCATGGTGAAAGATACTATATCTATTTTGAAAGATACTATATCTATTTTGGTACTCAGTACAATTGGATATGGCTGTTAAGTAAGACTGGATGGAGGGAAGGCGAAGAGGAGTCTGGCGATGACTAGTGTATGATGGATACGTTAAGTGAATGTCGAGAGAAATAAAAAATATATTCAGAGTTCCTACAAGATGATCGGGTTAGGTTATCTTAGGTTAGGTGAAGTTAGGTTATGCGAAGTTAGTGTTAGGTGAAGTTAGGTTAGGTTAAGTTAGGATAAACCATCTTAGGTTAGGGTAAGTTAGGTTAGACGAAGTTAGGTTAATTATTTTAGGTTATGTGAAGTTAGGTTAAGTGAAACTATGTTACGGGAAGTAAGGTAAGGTTATCTGAGGTTAAGTGAAATTTAATTAGGTTATCTTAAGTTAGGTAAGGGGAAGTTAGGTAAGGTGAAGTTAGGTAAGGTGAAGCTAGGTTAGGTGATGTTAGGTTAGATGATGTTACGTTAGGTGAAGTTATGTTAGGTGAAGTTGGTTAGGTGAAGTGGATACTGAGCTGTTTAATAATGTGATGGTGTGTTAGAAAATATCTACAAATATTATATTACATAGGATTAGGAAATATTTTTCTAAGTTAAACATAGAAGTCCCCATATAAATAATTAAGTCAGCGAAATTAGAAAAAATATATATAAATAAAAATAGAAAAAGCGTGCGTAACCAAAGTTCATAATATATAACACTTGGCATATATTTACCAAAACAGTTTTCTATATGGATATAAAAAATCCAATATGGTACATGTCATAGTTTCATAATCATATATTCTGACGACGTATTTTTATCTGCCTGACAAATACGAACCTGCAGACTCATCACTCGATACACTTTAAAGTTTAATAAAAAATACTTAAAATATACTTTAAATAAAAATAAATGTATTAAAAGGTAAATAAGTCAAAACTTAAATACCATGATAATAAATAATATAATTAAAAATTACACTATTACAAATAAACATTTAAAAAATAAATGAAAAAATTGTATTTATATATAAAATGAAGAGATTATTGATTTGTAAATTAAAAATATTAAAAATTATATAATAAAATATATAAACATAAACAATTATTGATATGCAAATGAAATACTTTAAAAGTTATAAAAACTTAAAAAATATTTTAAAAATAAAATACTTAAAATTTACATAAGAAAAAAAAATTATAATATCTTTAATGAGAGACAAGGCATTATTTATTCATCTCCAAGCTATATACTACTTATAAACTCTTGCCTCAGCACATGTCGCAATAGCCGAGTGGTCTAGGGCATAAATCTGGCGACCCAAGATCCAGAAATTCGATCCCGCTCTATTCCAGATGGTAATTTGAGTTCTAAATAAACAATGCCGGAGCAGTCAACGACTAATTGAATGAGAGTGATACCAGCATGCCTAACTGCCAATGCAAGAACCAAGATGGTGGTGCTCCTAGTGGCCAAAGCCAGAACAAATGGGGAAACATATAACAAACGAAGAACCAAGATGGCGGCCTCCATGTAACAAAGATGGCGGCTTCCAGTAACCACCTATGTAAACAAATGATGAACAAATGGGAGGAAAAGGAAAGAAGAAAAGAGAAGGAAAGGAAGCGAAGGAAAGGCAGAGAAGAAAGAAATAATTGGAAGTGGAAAAAATGGGAGCACTCAGAGAAAACCCTCGGAAAGGAAGAGAGCAAAACATTGGAGTGAAAGAGAGAAAGAGAAAGGAAGCGAAGGAAAAAAAGATAAGAAAGATAGAATATCCAATATGGTGGTCACATGACTGGAATGAGAGTGTGGAAAGTTCGGAATCAAACATGGCTGTCATGCATGTGTGTGAGGTGTGAGCGACGTTTCTGAGAGTCATCTACATTTGTATAAGTCTGGCGAGGCCAGAGCGAGGGTCCATTGCAGTCTTACTAATGATAGGAACCTACCACATTAGGATTTAATAGCAGTTGTATTACATATTTACTGTGAAATGTTTATAAATACTCCACAAAGAGGTAAACTGTGTTTGTATGCCGTTAATTTATATCTCATTTGTGCTTCGTAGTTCAAATGGTGCGATATATTTTGTGCTTCATTCCATTATGTGATTATGTGTGACTGAGGGTAAGTTGTTCCTTCTTTGTCTTAGCTCGTTTTGTGTACTTGATTTTATAGCTAATATAATATTTCTTGTTCCGTAGTTAATATTTCATGTGCATATTTGTCCATGTATCTATGTAAGTACGTGTTCCACGCTTGTGTTTAAATGGAAGTGTTCAGAACCAATCATGCTTTGTTTTTGGTGTTTGTACATTTCTAAATTTTAATTGATTCCTAACAAATTATTTGGGATAGTAAAATAACTCTGCACATTGTTAAAACCTTGCATGTGAATCATAGACCTGAGATTCGATGAGGGTGAAAGGTAATTTTTTATTTTACTTAAAATTTTTCATGACACTTATATTGTTGGGCTGTAGACTGCCTTTTTGATTGGTTAATAATTAATTACTTAGTTGCATTTGGATTGTAGGTATTATTATATCGTCATTTCTTAATGCTTTGTTAGTTATGTGTGTTATTTTTCTGCGCATTTCGTTATGTGTGGTTGTCTGCGCATTGTGTGTATAATGAAGGGTAAGTCGTTCTTGTATTCAAATTAATGTCTATGAGAGCTTTTGGTTAGTGTACATATTTTGAACATGTGGTACATGTATCACGAGTGGTTAAGTGCATGTTGTAGGACTTTTGTTTGTAATAAATTATATTCGTAGGGATATAACTTTGTGAGTCCCTAATATTTTCAACTCGTGGTTAGAGAGTAACTGGTTATGTGCGTGTAAACTATTTTTTATGGCCTGTATTTGAGTGTAAATCATATTCATTTCTCTATATATTTAGTTGATTTGTTATAAAATATGTCCTGTTTGTAGCATCATGTGGTTAATTCGTTGGTAATTATTTGATTTCGCCAGAATACATTCAATACTATACCGTGTTATTTTTAAATACTGATTTATTACTAGTATCGAAATATGTGTTTCCGAACTCAGCTGTTACATGTATCTTGAGTTTAGTATAAAACAGGACAGCGAGCTGGAAGGATCTCCTCTCTCTCTCCTCCACCTCCTCCCCTCATCCACCTCAGTCATACAACGACTTCCCAAGAGAGCCAGAACATACATGCCCTGCTCCCGAAAACACCATCTTCCTCCTCACCCATCTTAATACGAATTTAACACACTTTTCTCCAGAAATAAAGATTATACCACTATTACACAATGCATATATACTCCTATCCGCACACCTCACACCACTGTCGACCCCCGGATGTCCAAGGTTGAACATCGATGCTGCTGCTCTACAAAAATTAATAAATACCCATAACCCTTATGATACTCTTGCATATACATACCCTTACAAAATATAAAATCCCTTACATTTGAAAAAAAGTTCATCATACTAATTTAATCTAAGTTATTGCATCAAATTTCATTCATCAAACTTATTTCATCAAATTAATTTCAGCCGATTAATTTCATTGGATTAAGAACAATTTATACACATGCCTTAATCCGATCATTCGATCGGATTGTTTAAATGGATTAATTAGATTAATCAAAACAATAATCCAATCAAAGTGGGCCAGAACCCCGTCGCTTCTACTACTAAGGACGTTAAAGTTAAAATAGACATGAAATATTGTGACCACTGAGAAATAAAACCGTAAAAGTAATGACTGTTAGATTAATACTGTAAATAAGAGCCGTGTGAGTAAATTAAAATAAAATGTAATTATTTTATTTATTAAGACCTTTATCCCATACGAACTCGGATGTCCCCCTCAGGGGTCATGTTACAATACTTAGTTGTGAAAGAGTTGGCCTGCGTGTAAGATCCTTACTATAGAGGTGTTGCAAAGACGACATTTTTGTTGCTGTCCTATGAATGCAAAAAGGGACGAGGACATTCAGCTTGATTACACAATGGTCACACTATTTATCCGGGGTCTTAATGCAAGTGAGGGTAAATGGGGTATATAAAGTAAGAAAAAAATACACCGGTGTTCTCCCAGACTGTTAGAAGATGCACTCGCAGTGAAGCCTGTTGCGACAGAAAACCTTTCGAATTCAAGAAAACATTGCTCTGAGGCCAGATGCACTGGGCGGAGAAGAGCTTAAGGCGGAATATCTGACGTCATATGTGCTCGTAATTTACATGCAGGGCCATCTATCTAAATCGTGGGTAGATACAATCCAAATTGCACCCACGCATTTCAAGAGTTTGACACTAGTTAACACCGCCATTGCCTAAATGGGACAGAATCTGTAAGACGTCAATAAAAAAAGGAAGGAGGAGCAGGATGGATCTCCGTTGTTGCTAGTTCCTCTCTCCTCCCCTTACCGATCAACACATACAAATAAAGATCATCTCCATAGGCAGACAGTGACTCCTCAACTCCCGGGCGCGATACTCTGTTCTCCTCGCTCAGCGGATGAAAGAAATTTGTTGCATGGGCCATTTATATCTCAAAACTTTCAAACCCTGAGTGCACCGAAACAAAAAAAAAAAAACATTATACTCTTTTCACAGTTATAAGAGCTTTTAATTCTAATTTAATTATATTCCATTAAGTTTTAATGAAACTATATAAGTTATATATAACTTTATAAAGCTGTTTTTCCTTCATACGAAATAACATATACCTACGAAAGTAGTTCATAACAAAACCGTAATAGATATGCATTTTTAAAGTACCTGATTTATCTATGCTTGAATGTATATGTACACTACAGAAGGCTGCGCGTTCAAGGTTATGACGCAGGGAGCGATACGGGCGACACTAAGACGCACCCCTAGTGCCTTATCGCTACACACTGCACACCTTGTGCATTGCGTTTCTGTCATGATACTATAAGTTACTACGCAAATCAAATCTGTAACAGTGGGACTTCATTACACGCGATGAAAGTCCACAGATTAAACTACGACCGTGTAGTCGTACTTTTCTCTTACCACGTAACGAAACTGCATAGGCAAGATTTAAAAGTTCAATAATTGGCAATTTTCGCAATTTGTTTTCTCTACTTTATGTGATAAAATTAAAAATATAAGGGAATAAATATTGTTTTTTTTACCTTTTATTGCGAAAAGACGTATTTCCAGAACATTTATTTGCCGAGATAAGCGTATTCGCGCAAATAACGATTTCACAGAAAATTTGTCAGTACATACTCCTTTTAAACTGCATCTACATAATTTAATTATTTTCACTAAATGATATTGCAACTTGAGTAATCTGATTCAAATATGGCATGTACGAGTATATTAATATTAACATATTTATATAGTATGTTTACATTGTAGAAATCTTGGGATACTCTGTAAGATAATATAACGAATTTTTTCATATTAAACAAACACTGCACACAAGCACATACACGTACATATATTTGTTTATGCACGTGCTTGTGCGTATATGCATGGGTGTGTGCAAGTAATGTTAAAAACATGTAATTTTTAATCGATTCTTTACAAGGGTATAGTTTACACTTTCGTTCATATAATTAAATGATAAGGCTTTACTGTACTACAGAAATAACAACTTGTGTACAGATAGGTTTCCTGTTTTATATTTCTGAAAGAAAATGCTTCATTTTACTCTTAAAAGACAGCAAAAAATTTATTTTGTTTAGCGATTTTTACACAGGATTTATAGGTTTGCCGGTAAATAACATATTAATTCTGATATTTTCTTCTTTTATACCGCTTCATACCCTTATCACATATTAAAACAACACTGCGTTTGATATACCACTCAACAGTACTCATGCATGAGGTTTGTAAGGCCGTAACACTAATCAGTGATAGATTCATGTAAGATTTTATGTGTACAAAAAGGAAAACGAAACCTGTCTGAGCTGCAGCCAGTTTGAACAGTAAACTTTTATTTGGGCGTTAAGAGCTTGCATGATTTCCTAAATAGTATTCAGTATTTACGCATGTACTTCTAGTGGTGTTCATATAAGCGTGTACGCATTTAGGGGGTGTCATTTTTCAAAATTAATTTCTTTTAACGTTCAGTTGACCGCGAACCAGTATGTCAGAACAAATATTTTCAGCGTCTCAAAAAAAAAAAACAGACTACTCTACATTAGTTTTTATTAAATCTCCAAAAAAAAAAAAAACTGCTAAATTTAAAATGTTATCGCGTGCAAAACATTTACTCACTCTTCAGTAGTTCGTAAAGTACTGTCTATAAAGTTAGTATTTTGAAGAGTTTTACTCCGACGCAAGTACAAATAAACAATGCATCTGGTATCTGATGTTCGTCTACGGCTAATATCAGTGCAGTAGTTGAACAATGTGGTTCCCTAAACATTAACTGGCTAGTTAACAATTTATTTTTATTTACCTCTTAATAAATTTGTCAACAGGAAGTTTTGACCACAATTTACATTTTTGGAAAAATATCTCACTTTGCTCAAATTTCGTATTTCATGACAATCGTTTCAATTACACTAGGTTGAGTTGACCACTTATAAAATCCTTTTTTGACCATTCTTTAATTCTTTTTCAGCTTACTAATATTTTCTGGATTTATAAAATCCTTTTTTGATTTCTTTTAATTGAGGGGGAGGGGGGCAATGAATGAAGCAGTAGCTATAAATAGTTATTGAAATAATATTTTCTCCTATGAGAAACTTTTGAAATAATCAGTGTTTTGGGGTTTATTACAAACAATATATTTCAAGGTTTAAGTGTCGACCATTGCTAAACAAAAAAATTTCAGTTAATAAACGTCGAAGCACTCTTTACGTATTTTATTGAGAACCGTAATTCTTGATTAGTCGAACACTGCGAACAGTTCTTGTTCCACACAGTGTATATCTTACCTTTAGAAATTTTATTAAAATAACAATAATTGCAACTGAAATATAGATCATTTTGGTTACGTAAATACATATAATTAAAATTTATATAGAAATGAAATAATTATTTTACCATACATAACTTTTTACAAACTGCGATCACTATTTACTGACCCAGAGGAATGAAGAGGAAGGAGGGGGTAACGATGCCCTTTCTTGTTGACTGAAAAGTTGAGCGGCGGGGGAGTGGCCACGCCCCTTGCCCCTGTATAGTCACCTATAGAATTTGCTACACCCTCTGTTATTAATAATATTGCATTAGGAGAAGTTAAATGTAAATGTTGGAACAAAATGTTTTTGAACAAAATCCAAATCTCGTACATTTTGCCTTGACAATAGTTACATATATAGGCTTAAAAAAATTTTTAACGGAAATACATTTATTTCACATCAATTACATTTCATAATGTATATTGTATCCGGACGCCTTATTTAGTGTAGCAAGTTGCACATGTGCATACCATGCTGAATTCCGCTGTATGCAGTATCTAGAAGAATGCATTCCATGTAGATAGAAGTGAGTTCTGGCGAAACTTCTCCTTCCAAGATATTTCATTCCTTTCCCGTTGTAGTATTCTTACATGTCGTCAAACTTGTACAACGCCCAACTGCAATACGACTGGTCTGATATTGTAAGTTAACCTTTAACTTAAAACAAATAATTGTTGCTATTTTTCAGTCAGTTATTCTCTGTTGATTTCGGAAAAAGGAATGGAGACACAGGTAGGGCTGACATACAAACATACCGACAGAGAAACTGAAAGGTTATCATGAACTTTCTCTTCACGGCGAAGTAGGATAAAAATGGTTCTTTCACTGCGCTTAAGACAGGAGCACCTCATCTTAGTCTGACTACACACCAAGCATTTATACATCGATATGTAGCTGAAAGTTGCCACCAAGAATAAATCTTTGCCAGCTGAAATCGACGTAAATTTAGGGAGAAGGGGGTTGGGGGGGGGGGGGTTCATAAGAGCATGAAAGGAATGGTGATTTTTTTTCTCATGCAGACACATGATGCAAACAGCCAATCAACGTGGGGTACAAAAATTTCAACAAATTTATTTATTTGGCTGTAAAAATTGAAGAACAATATTATGCTGCAGCTAAGAAACCTCGTAACATTATGCCATCTTAAAACATTGCCCATTTTCTGCACCACAGCATCACACAATAAATATGTTTGCTCCATTTTGTGTATGTCACGACTGACAGCAAAAATACTGCCAACTGTCGTCAGACTCAGCACAAATTTTCAGTGGCTAAAATTATACGTAACTATTCAATTGCGAATGTATTCCGCAGTTTTCAGGTAGTGTGTAGGTGTAGTGTTCTACTGTTATGCCCTGTTTTCCATGCTTCTGTTTTTTTATTGTGAATTCACCAAGAAACACTACCTCGAAACAAATATCAGCTCACAAGCAGAGCCGTGGCACTAGTTGCGGAGACACGATTGTGGGTCAGTCGCTCCAAGCTATGGAGCCACCGACATTCATGACAAACACAATCCTTTCTTAAAACTGGCTTTACATAACCGACATCCCCTTCGACACCGCTCGAGTGGTCAAAAAACGTAGAACGGCCGTCCTCGGCCGCATGTTTGTCGGCCGTGTCTCTCGGAAAGTGAAAGTCAATTAAAGCGAGGTCTGCAAACGTACTGACCATGTACTGAGTCATCAGTTATATCCGCTCGTGTGACTCCCTCCCCAGATCGCCAGGGAGGAAAATTTTCATTGGAAAGCCACTCCCTCTCCTTCCCAAATGACGTTTGCCTTTCACATTGCAACAATTCCATTGGTGCAGCTCTTTTTAAATGATGATCCTGTTATTACTGTACTGATATAATTTCCTCGTGGTTCTTCCTTTTTTTTTCTACCCATTTACGTGTTCTATTTCATTAGAAAACATGGCGATAACGAAATTTGTTGTGATTTTTAGAATTTCCTTGCAAGCTTAACTCTCCTGAAAATCGAAATCTTGCGTAATCAGTAGTATTAATAAAACAAATATTACAGCCACTACAACCATATTTAAACAAGATTGAACAAATTGTTTTACTTGAAACACTTACGCTTGAGAAATCACGTATTACATTACTATCCACCAGCTTTCAGTGATTTACTTTGCCGTTCTGATATCGTCATTAGAAACAATATGAACTTAGCAAACAGTTACCGAAATAGTACGCGTGTTTCTTACGAAGTTACCTAACCTAATTTTTAATTCCATAACCTGAAACAAAATATATTCTGCGGTTTTTCATAAGGGAGTAAACTGACTGTTATGCAACATTAATCAAAACGAAATATATAATTGTCTATACAGTAATGTTAAATTTATTTACAACAGCGTTATCCGAACACCAAAGACGAAAAATAAATTGTTAATCATTTATATTTTTTTCTGCAAAATTGTAGTATTTACAATAAACGAAATATTTTAGCGATCACTCAGCCTAACCACAAACTAAACAAACGTATAACTGAACAATAAATGAAAAATTGTGCGCAAGAAGTAAATCAGTTATGTAGCAACAGAGTGCATTTTCCTCCTACGTTGTAATCAGACATTCCTTTGACGACAAGATACAACTAGAATGTGACAGAAGTTATCGATATAACTAATGAACCTACTTTCCTCTAAATTGATGCAAATAAGGTTATTAAAGTTCATAAAAAATTAGATGTTAGGCGGGTCTTGACGTCTCATTGATAGCCAGAAACAAATGCGATACAAGTGAGACCATACAAATACACACGCAACTCAAGACCTCGATGTTGAGAGCTGCCCAAATCGCTTCACTCACTCACTCACACGGTCCTTACCTGCGACTCGAACACAAAACTGGTGTGTAACCTCGTACATTACGGAGGTAGGATTCGGAACGTTATCTTCTGTAGTAATCAGTTTAAGTTTTGGTAGACTGGGTTTACCAACTTCAAATATTTGCAGGGGCACTATTTTGTATGGAAGTGTGTCAGTCTCTAAAATCATGCAAGTTTATAAGGCATACTGTTGCACTATTTGTGTGCAGAATTTTGTGGATGTAGGTTAAATGGTTCCTGAGGTATAGCATAAAATCATTAGTTTCTCGTTAATATGAATGATAAACTTCTATAAATAATGTACATTGCATCATTCTGAAAAAATAAAATGTCTGACTCACTTATATTATGTAAGTTTACATGGCGTATTATAGTATCTAATACTTGCGTTGAAAATTTGGTGAGAATTAAATATTGGTCTCCAAGATATGGCATAAATGTTGTATTTTATCATCTCGTGCTATGTTACAAAAAGGCGATGAGAAATGATCTCTGTAAGCATGTTTAATTCTTATAATGGATACTCTCAGCACACAAAGTTTAATCGAAATTGGTTAAAATACTTAATAGACATGACAAACTTACCTAAATTAATTAATATGACAGTCATATTGTAAATAAATCCAAATACACTTTAAATACGGCCTACTGTATCACTACTTGGGTGCAAATTTCGGTGGCAATCAATTTCTTTGTCCCATTCATATAACATAAAAACTCCATTTTCTCGTGTGGTTCTTTAATGGAGAACAAACTGGTTATGTTTTGATACATCATATGTTTATTATCGATGCTACACAATAAAGTCGGTTGAAATTGTTTGATTCATATGACATAGACTACTTATTTACATAGATGTTATTTTTTAATACTTGACTACCTCCTTAAGTCATATGAATTTAAATGGACTACAATAGTATAAATTGTTGCCTGAATTTGGTGAGTATCAGATAAAATTTTTGCCGAGATAATAAAAAAAACTTAATTTTTCATGTGGTACCATCTTCCAAAAAGGAGTACAAATGAGTTTATATATTAGCCAATTTTTTCCTTGCATAGATACTGCCGGAATACAAAAGTTCATTTGAAACTGGGTGCTTTTTTTCGCAGATATTTAACAAATGTTTATATTGACGCCATATAGAAAATAAGTGTCTGGCCCATTAAAAATATGTTTGTTTACACATTTGGAAGCATTCGGTTGAATGCTTCCCGAGTTATGAAAAACTCAATTTATTCATGTGGCAGTATCTTACAAAATGGTGGCCAAAAACGGTTGAGGGTAGACGCATTTGATAAATATGATGGATACTTTCAACATAACAAGTTTGGTCGAAGTTGGTCAAATGGTATGGTAGATATTGCAATTTAACCTAAAATATGTATACTTCTGCGTTTTGAAAATAAGTCCTTTATCTATTTCAATTGTATAAATGAAAATGTCCTACAATAGTATTCATTATGTTTGCCAAATTTGTCAGGAATCTGTTGCATAGTTACTGAGATATAATATAAACGCTTTATTTTTCATGTTTTACTACCTTCCAAAACTGCGAGGGTTAATAACTGTATCGCTTTCTAAATTGAGTATATTCATTATTCACTGCAGAAGACCCAAATTTGGTTTAAATTATGAGATATAACGTAAAAGTTATATTTTTCCATTTTCTCTATATTCGAAAATGGAGTACCAATAACATTGTTATTTTTTTTTAATGTAATGCTTACATCATGCACTGTCAACTTACCAAATTTGATTTAAATTGGTTAAATGTTTGCCGAGATATAACATAGTGCCCTAAGTTTTAAAACTGTCGTCGTTTGTAAAATAAGTTAAGTACCTGGTGTGACCAAAAACTATAAAAGTCAGATGTCATTACTAAATACTATATACTTACTTAGTTTGTTAACATTTGGTCGTCAGATTTAAAAGTTATTATGGGTGGGGTGCATACAGTACATTCCAGACAGACATTTCGGTGATTGCATAAGTCTATATTTCCTTCGGAAACTAGGCTAAATATGATATGACTTATAAGGTATTTTGCGTTTTTGCTTATTTAATTTTGTTGAATATATATATATATATATATATATATAGTGTGTATACATTAAATATGAGCACTTTCCTGCACTGCAAACATAATCTCAAATGTGTGTAGTAAGGATGTATTACAATTCGCCTGATAAGCTCTGCGGGTAAGTTATGAGAAAAAAAGTTGGAAACGTATATACGACATGGTCTAAAGTGAATCCTAAGAACTGTACACACTCTTTAGTTGGACCTGAAGCACTAGTTTATTACATATACTGGAGAAAATAATTAAGATGAATCACTAAGTGTCTGGATAATATAAAACGGAACAAGGGTCCGCAGACACTTCAACACCTGCCGCTGTCATCTATTTGTTTCATGGAAATAATATCTGGTATTACGCTTATTTAATCGAAATCTGCATGATGTGGTAGCATAATTGGGAGTTAAAAGATGGATTATTAATCCGCATGTGAGAATTAATGAAAATGTTCGCCTTGTGTAAATATACTAAGCCTCACTGGACATCGCGTAATTACAACACCCATTAACACGTTGACACTGCGGCTATCAAAATGAGGAAATGATTCCAAGAGAGGTACATAACAGTGGTGCTGCGAAATGGTTTAATATGTAATTAATCTTAAACATAAACCGATGACACTACAGAAGAAAGGAAAAGTCGGTTCTTGTGCAGCGGATTACGGAGTAGGAGCTAGACGACGGTCAGCCGCCATGTTGGAATTTCCTTCTTACCCTCAAAATTTCCCTTTCTTCCCTCAAAATCGACTAATTTGCTTGAAAATATCCCTTTTTCCTTAACAATTTTCCTTTTCACTAAAAAATTCCCCGTTTTTCCCCAGAACAAAAGAGGCGTATTTATGATTCCGAGCCAGGAGAGCGGAGCTGAGGGCTCAGGACCCATGACCCTTGACCTTTAACAACAAAAATCCAAAAAATCCAAAAAATTCCCAACAAATTCCAAAAAAAATTAAAAATATATTACTAAAAATTATTTTAAAAAATTAAATATTATTAAATATTTTAGTCCCCCAGCAGCCATTTTACACTAACAATCTCCCTTATATTCCTAAAAATTTCCCTTTTCCTTATAAATTACACTTTCCCTTAACATTTCCCTTTTCCCTTAAAAATTTTCCTTTATTCCCCAAAACTTTCAAAAATTCTCAAAAGTTCATCAAAGTCAACGAGCTTATTATGTTACTGACTACTAACGCTATATTCGATGTAGGTGACCTTGAACTTCACATGTGAACTAGAATGACCTTGAAAAACCAAACCCGAGAAAAAAAATCATAAAAGTTAGCAAGCAGTTTACATTACTGACTTCTAAAACCATATTGAAGGCACATGACCTTGACCGTGACTCCATGACCTTGAATGAACTTGAAAACAAAAACTATACAAAGGCAGAAAAGACAGCAATCATATTATGGTACTGACTTCTAGCACTATATCTGGTGCAGGTAACCTTGACCCTTTGACCTTGAGCTAGTGACCTTTAATAACCTAGAAACCAAAACATAGAAAAAATTGGCAAAATCGTTTAAAAATTATTATAAAATTTATTTTGAAAAAAGCTACATTTCCGGGTGTCTCACCAGCACCATACCCAGTAGATTACTGACTCACTCACCCCCCACTCCACTCATATACACTCATCCTATCATATGCCACCCTCTTCGTATTTCATTTTGTAATTGGTTTACATATTTCTGGAGTCTGCCATCTTGGTTTTTCGTCTGTCATTTATTTATACATTACTTGAGTTAGTCTCTCATATTCGTTCCACTGCCATATTGGATTTCATAAGTTTTCATCACCTAGGTAGTGCTAGTGTTTAATTCACCCATCAGGCAGCAGGCATATTTGTTTATGATTTTTTTTATTATAGGTAGTGCTGACAGCACTCTGCATGTGGCATTTTATTTTCCACACATACGTGGTGTTAATTTCTCGATTATGCCACCTATCTACCTGTACCAAATGGTGACATTAATTATCCCTGCTAAGTATGTAAATTGTCACATTAAATTAGTTTTATTTTATTCTTAGATGCGAGTATTTATATATAAATCACATAGGTTTTTATAAAATAAATAAAATGCAACATAATATATATGCTAAATACTTACTAAATACTAAATACAAAATACTTACAAACACTTCTTTGCCAAGATTTTTTCCAAGGCAAGCAGGGGACATCGCATTATTTCGCAACAGGTTGGTTTGCACTTATTCTCAGCTGCAGATGATCCACCGAATCGAGTGTCCAGCATCAACCCTTCATCATAAGTTCTTCTTCCTCACAACATATATGTTGTATATTATCACCTACACTATTGTCGATATCATACACATTACAGATCGTAATATTCGGGGTCTTGAATGCCCTTCTGCAACGTTCGTCCTGGTTTGGTTCTGGTTTCTTGTAGATACATTCGTTTCATATAAAATATATTAGAGGCCCTTGTTTCATAATATCTTCTGTAAGTTGGTTTAATAAATTTTGTTTCTTACTTGACAGGAACAAGGAAACTTATTTTTATGAATCTGTCAGATTTGGAGCAATGTAATATTTCAGAAGGTCCCTGTATGCAGATTGCTTCAGAAAAAAATCAATTGACATTATGTTTGCCTAGTGCATGGATACGCTTTCTAGAAGTAGGTTTACACTGTTTGACATACTGAAAATATGCTTTACGACACTCTTTTTCCTCATAGTGCATTGTATTATAACTTTAATTCGCGGCCACAATAATGACATACAAAAGTCAATAAGCCCATCATGTCTTCTTCATGCATTTACAAGCTATCTCGTGCCTATGCACAATGCTACTTTTACTGTACGTCTCACCACAGTAGCGACATGATCGACCAGATATCGACAGCGAAGTGTCCATACCATCCACATGCATATCCTGACTTACCGAAGGTAACAGCATTGCATCATAACTTACTGTACAAGGTAGCGATGGCATGATTACATCACCATTGCACACATCAGTACTTGTAAGTCTATCACTTGTTTAAACTTATGACAATAAATCTTCTAATTTTTTTTACTGGTGGAGGAATAAGTACTTTATTTATTTTCGGATGTCTGTATATAGCATCAGTACGAAAAAAAAAAAAGACGAAGGCACTTCTCATACCTATATGCCACGAGGTGCGGGTTCATCTTACATTGATGCTCTTCATGCCATCTAATATGGCTGCTATTCGCAAAGGCTTTATAACAATGCATGCATCGAAGTCTTGTCACTGTTGGCTTGGGTCACGATGCCGAAGAAGCTGCTGTAGGCAGGCCATCTGAAGAGGTCGATAGCACTGTCGACCTCATACTTGAAGCTATCTATGGCTGCACTGCTGTAGGTGATCCATCCGAAGTGGTTTATGACACTGCTGGTACCACTCCCATAGCTGCTGTCAAAATAAGCTTCTCAGATTACCTCCTTACTGGTTATGGAAGCTTTATGACATTATACTGACTTTGAACCAATAATATTACACCATTAATGCATTGTGCGGACACCGACCAGCCAATCACCGAGTTACCACATGATTGCCACTGTCCAATCACGTGAAGCCTCTGAGACATGTGCAGGAGTCAGTGTGACTCCTGGCAGATCGATTTTTCGTAAAACTGACCCCTCGCACACTTACACACACTCTTAAACACACCCACACACACCCACATACACCTATACACAGATACTTCTACACACACAAACGCACACACGTACACACCTACCCACATATACACAAGCACCTACACACAAAGAGCCCGAAATATTACAATTCGCAGACTTACTCATACACACTGACTCCTACATACTGACTTCTAAATGACTCCTACAGACTAGCTCCAAAATGACACCTAAACGACTCCTCCTTCAGACTGACTCCAAAGTGACTGCAAAATTACTTCGCCTGCTAACTAATTCGAAAATGACTCATAAAGGACAGAATAATTACTCGGTCTCCTCCTACAGACTGACTCCAAAATGATTCTTAACGAATCTTAATAACACCTAATGACTCCGAAATGATTCCTAACTGACTCCTAGTGACTCCTACTCCTCAGGAGTTAGAGACTGACTCCCACACATGATGTCTGAATGCCTTCATGTGATTGGTCAGCTGTAATCACATGTTAAGTGGGTGATTGGCTCGTTGGTGTCCGCACAATGTATTAATTGTGTAATACCATTGGTTTAAAGTCAATATGATGTCATATGGCTTGCATACTCGTTTAATATAAGCAGTAGGAAGGTAAGCTGAGAAGCTTATTTTAACAGCAGCTGCCGTGAAATGTGGATCGTCTCAGCTAACTTCTGCATCTTCGCATCTAAGTCTTATTCTTCATATACGATGTCTTTGGGCACTCTAGAGCAGATTGTAGCTATGTCAGTCTCACCGGCTTCTTCGGGAGTGGTACCAGTAGTTTCATCGACCTCATCGGGTGCAGACATCGACGACTTCAGGCATGATGTCGACAGCACAATCGACCTCTTCGGATGGCCTGCTTATAGCAGCTCCATCGGCATCGCAACCCAGGCCAACAGTGTCAAGAATTCGATGCATGTAATGTGATAAAGCCTTTGCGAATAACAGCAATGTTTTACGACACAAAATGCATCAATGTTAGATGAACCAGCACCTTATGGCATATAGTTGTGAAAAGTACCTTCGTCTGTTTGCTCATATTGACACTCTATACAGACATTCGAATATATGTAAAGGTCTTGTTCCTCCACCAGCAAAAAAAAAAGTATTATTGTCGTCACAAACCTGTGATTGACTTACAATTACTGATGCTTGCAATGATTATGTAAACATGCTATCGCTACATTGTACAGTAAGTGATGATGCAATGGTGCTATCGTCAGGAAGTTAGGATGTGCATGTGGGCAATATGGACAGTTTGCTGTTGATATCTGATCTATCGTGTCTCTACTGTGGTGAGACGTAAAGTAAAAGTAGCAATCTGCGTAGGCACAAGAAGGGTGGTAAAATACACAAAGAAGACAGCATGTGCTTATTTGACTCATGTCTGTCCTAATTGAAGTTGTGAATCAAAGATCTATAATACACGAACTATGAGGAAAAAGAATGTCTTGAATTATATTGTCATCACGTCAAACAGTTTAATCCTCTTGCTTGAAAAATTGTCCATGTTCTAGGCAAAGATAATGCTAATGGATTATTTCTGAAGCAATCTGCATTCAGAGGCTTTATGAAAGAATGCGTTGCTCCAAAACTGACAGCTTCGTCGAAAGATGTTCCTGTCACGTATGAAACAAATTTAAATACACCAACTTACAGATGAGATTGAAAACAAGGGCCTCTAAAATATAATAACTGGTTGGAAGAGTGATGAGTAAGTAAAGAGATTTGAACAGCTCTTAACATCAACATCCTTAGAGCCGATGAGTGTGATTGAGATGAGACTAAAGCAGCGCCGGAATGAAGGGGCGGGGGAAAGGGGAGATCCCCGAAAAAACCCGCCGACCAACTGCATCGTCCAGTACGATTCCAACATGCGAAAATCCGCAGTAACCCGGCAGGGGATAGAACCCAGATCGCCTTGGTGGGAGGCGAGCAGGATAACTGCTCAGCCACCATGGGCCCTAAATGGTTTAAATGTATATACTCGAAACCAAAAACGAACCAGGACGAACACTGCAAAAGGACTTCAAGACCCCAAATGTGACCTACCAATCTATAATGTATATTGCGATTTTCTAGAATTTTTTTTTAGGGATAATAGGGCAATTGTTAGGGAAAATGGCATCTGGGGGACTAGAATTTAAAAATGATTTATAATAATTTTAATACAAAATTTTATAACAATATTTTAACATTTTTTATTTTTTTTGGGAATTTTCTGGATATTTTTTATATTGGGGTCAACGGTGAAAGATCAACAGCCAAGAGTCCTCAGTCCTCAATCCTCAATACTGCTCTCCTGGCTCGGATTCAGAAATCTGTCTCTCCTGAGTCCTGCTCTCCTGGTTCAGATTCACAAATCCACCTCTCCTGCTCGGGGAGGAACGGAAACATTTTTAGGGAAATAATGGACATTTTTTTGGGAAAGAGGGAATTGTTTACGGAAATGTAGTGGATTTTTAAGGAAAAGGTAAATTTTGAGGGAAAAAAGGAAAAAAGAGAAATTCCAACATGGCAGCAAGCCAGAGTCTTGCTTCTACTCCGTAATCCATTGCACCAGAACCGACATTTTCCTTCTACTCACTTCATCTGTCTGTATTTCGTTTTCATGGACGGAGAATCCAGAGTGTTGAGAGAGTGTGAGTTATCTAAGAATACCACTGAAATAACTGGGGACTACCGTAATTCGTGCAATAATTCAGTGTTGCCAAAAATAATCGATTACTGTACTTATGATAATTTCAGTATGACAGTTACCATATATCTCCTAGGTGAGACACTCGCCGTCACATATAGTAGTTCACAAGGCAATGACACACAAATCAGTTAGGGCGCTTTTTGACAACCTGAAAGGCAGCCAGCACTTGCAGAACACAATCCACAAGAGACGGCTGCTGGGGCAGTGTTGTCCATGTACTGCTGGAATACATGTGTCATATAATTTTTGTCGGATTGAAGGTCCACCGCGTCTTGGAAATCCAAGATGGCGGTCGTAGTAAATAATCAAATTTTCCCAGATTTTTACTATATGTTTACTGATCATTGCTTCTTAAGAGTGAAACAATTGTAAGAATCTGACTTGCAGTTTTGTTAGCGAATGCTTAGAAAGCAGCCAAGTAGCTCATTTTTCTCCGACTTGGTTCACAAATTTTCAAATTTATCTAGGAACTTTCTGTTATTAAACATATCATATGACCATCTGGAAGAATGTAACTTTCTAACAGTGAAATAGTTATAATAATCGGCCTTGTAGTTTCCGAGAATAGCCGTTACATATAAACAAATAAATAAACAAACTCACATTCCCTCTTGATTATATTAGCAAAGATCAGAATTTTTTTTTTAATGTAAGCCTAACACATGTCATTAAAAGAACAAGTAATAAAGGAAATAGTTATAGTGCCATTACAAAAGAAGTCACATAAAAACCTATTTCAATTCACTTTGGCATTGATCAGTAATTTCTCACATCACTAATTTACTGCTTTATAAAACTACAGTATTCGTTTTTTTTTTGTACAACTTCTATGAAACATGTCCTTTAAAGGAAATAAGTGCTATTAGCACTTTTAATCTATAACATCGATTATTTTCAGGGATCAAAAGGATTTTTTGCTGTAAATAAGAGAACATTCAGGAAATTCTCACCACCAAAAAAATGTCATGGAAATGGTTCCTTTTAAAAATAACCCGGCAAGAATTACTTTTAAGTATCTAATTTATTTTATTCGTCTAATATTTGTTTATTCTTACTTTACTGACAATCGATATTGCTGTTTTATATGTTTCGCGAAACGTGATAAATTCCAAATGGATTCAAATGTTAGGTTGAGGTCATTAAAAACAATGTTGTCATAGCGGTTTGACAGACTTTTTTCTGTGCTTTTGTTTCGTGCTGAGAATCCGTCGATCGAAAAGATAGAAGCGTGTCTAAGTCGGAGGTCATCGATATTTCCGTGAAGCATAAAATGCATTGCTGATAGACCATCGCCTGTCAAATCCAGTAGTTCGGGGTGTTCTTTGTTGGCTTCCTCGCTGTCTGCTGCCGCTCACAGTGTACTTTCATCGCCAGAATACCTATTCATATTATTCATATTGTCTATATTGCGTGACTGCGCACTGCAAAAGGGAATTTCGTAGACGCCGAGCCACATGTCCAAGTTGCTAACTAACGATGCTATGTCGTCATGAACCACGGTCTAAGAAGGGGAGGTATGGACACTTGCCTGATAAACCTGCCTAGTTTATGTTGCCACAGTTTTTGAAGTAGCCGCTGCAGCGCTACTTGTCATGTATTTGAATGTAGCCATAACAAGGCATAGTGTTGTTTATGTTAATTATAATTTTAATATTCAGACGAAGCAAAATAATATTAGAGTTGGTAATAAAATGCAATTATAATCGTCGGAAAGTCAACTGAGGGAGTCGTCACTAGTGATAAATGCTAATAAATGAAAGTATAAGTAGTAGGGAAGGGATGGTTCTAACCCACTTTTGATTAATCGGATTATCAATTTGATATCAAATTGATTGTTCGGATTAATCCAATCTCAATCCGACCAATTTTTAAATCTGCTAATATTAATGTGATTAATTATATGGTATAAAAATTTGATTGATTGGTCCAATAAATTTAATTGAATAACTCAATCAAATCAATTTATTTTTTATTTTTTGTGAATTGATAAGTGTATCGTTCGGTGCAAGAGTGTGCGAAGTGTTTTAATATAATTTTTTTTTGTTTTGGGGAATGGGTATATACATGTTGTGGTTGGTGCAAAAGTGTGCTAGGGGTCATAATTAATTTCTTTTTCGGGTGGGAACATGATGGTAGGTCCGCACCCTCAGAGGTCTGGCATTGTACTGAAGTGTGATGTGTTGGGTAAGGTGTGTGTATAGTTATTGAGGAGTTCGTGTACCATTTGGCAGGCGACTGAGGTTATGATGGAAATAAGGAATTATTTGATTGAAAAATCAATTAATCGAAAGAGAGGTGAATACGATTTACGTCTACAGCATGATTTTACTAACCCATCCTGTATGTTAGTAATGACACATCTGATTTTAGCCTGATTAGATATGCGAAATAGTAGAAATAAATATTCAAGCAAAGCAAATGAAATAAATACGAAACATTTACTTCAATTATGCAATTACCACAAGAAAAATAAATTAAAAACGAATTCAACCAATGATGTTACATGCAACAGTAGTACAATTCGCAAAACACAAGATAAAATAATTAAATTAAATTAAACAGAATATGTCGCAAACAAAAACACTATAACGATGAACCACAACATTTATATTAATATCGAAAATAAATATATCTCAATCAGCAATATCACAAAACAAATTACAGAACCTATTTCCACGTCAATGGCCATGCCAGGTATCCTGGTATACTAAAGAAATCAAGTGAAGAGTTAATATAATAATATCTACAATGAATTCAAAACACATACGAATATATAAATTTGACTACTTGAATTTAACCATACTAGACACATTAGAATACGTCTCCCAAAATATGTAACTTAAATGATTTTAATATATTTCCGCTCAGTTGGAAGGTTGCTGCAGAAATGAGACCAGTGTAGTATTTGTAGCGACTTATAAGCCGTGTGTCGGGAGCAAGCAGCGCCTACGTCTGCTTCGGACGATGTCAACTAAGATTAAAGCGGAAACTGCTCGACATTTTGTGAATAAAATTTTTCCTGTTTACGAATTCATTGGTTTATTACTTCTACTGTAAAATTTTTATAATCCTAGAAATGTTATGCTTCTAATTTAATACGGAAGGATTTTGCACTTAAACACTTCCAGTTAACATGGACAAATAAAGTTTTCCCATCCATATTTCCAAATGAAGGAAACGATTTGCACACTATTCATACACATTGCGAATTATACCTACAACGAAGCCAAAAAAGCTATTAAATTACTAATTTAAGTTATGCTAAACCAAATATGAGGAACTCCAAATATTATTTCACTAAACACACGAAACACTTCACATGGAATTTTAAACAATATTCAAAGAAATATAATCACCTAACTGCACAGAAAAATTTACAGCATTTCGAAGATTAAAAAATAAATTATATTTTGTAACGCTACATCCATCGAAGTTTAGCAAATTACGCATCGTGTGAAGGATTTAATACCACAACAGCATCCAAACATAGGATACTGTAACAAATGAATAAATCTACAAACAATTTTAAGGAAGCACTTCAGACACTTCATTGAAGAAAAATGAGGAAATCAATACTAAGAAAGAATGAAAAATTATATAGACATACATAAATGTCTTAACACAAACCACATACCTACAAATGCAGTATATGTATACGAACAATTTTTTACATCAATTCTGTTTAAGTCTCGTGAGACCAGTTTCGGAAATTCACCGCACTTGTTAACATGAAGTAGTTGAAAAACCTATAAACTCTTGTCGATCAGCCTCAGAAACATACTCATCACGATCATCGATGATTATAAAAAGAAAAAAGAAATTGTTTATTGAAAACACGGTTAGCAGTCAGGTGTACGATGGGTTCGAGATCCTAAATCCGCTGGCCGGATACCCCCACAGTGTTCCCTGCATCCAGGAGCGGAACATTGATTCTTCAAGCCTTTGTAACCGTTGCCAAAGCCTCCATCCTAGACTCTCGCTTGTTTCAAACATTTGCTGGCAGCATATTAATAATTTCACAAGTTTCACTGAAAATTTATTTCACTAACACTAACATTTAAGTCTGAATTTGGATTAATTCTAGAAAATTCCAAGAAACGAATTTTAACCCAGTAACTTAGAAGAAATTTTAAGTTTAAAGTTTATGGAATTCTCCAGTACACTTATTAAAGTATTTCCACAGAAAACCAGAAAACTACAAAAAATGTTTTTTTTTTTCGTACAGGACAAATAAGAGATATTTTGACTGAATAAATCTTACATGAGTCAGAACACCATTTATATATAATTGAAGTTTTTAAACGGACACAGTTTTCAAACACATATAATTCCATTTAAGTGAAACATAATGCACAGGCTTTAACTATGGAAAATATACATATTCAAATATTTGGGAATAGCAGAGAAAAATATGTGTTATGAATGTAGATTTCTACCAAATTTAAGTTATAACCAATATTTCCATGCGAGATTATCCAGTTACACCATCTATCAAAATGTGTATATTTGAACAAATATAAATATATTTTATTTAAAGGGACTTCATTTTGACATAATAATTATTTTATCCCTTGAATCTAGGCTGAAATGATTTCTAGCAGAGTTGAAACATGTCAAATTTAACAATATTAGGGAACAAACCCTATTTTAAGCAAATTTGAAGGAAATCAGTGGCCATATTGTATTCGTTTACTATAAGTCGGATAATAAATTCCGATTGTCAACTGATTATTTACATCGAAAAGAGATACCCGAAAATATACCATTATTCCATATAGCTAATGCAATCGACATAACGAATAGTTAAACAAAATTTACTTGGCAAAATGAAAGTCGTATTACATATACATATGGTTAAAGTAGAACATATTTCAAATACCATTAATACAAGCCCAGCCCCAAAAGGATTACTCAACAGACTAGCCTTCGACTAACACGTTCATAGGCAGGACAAGAGTAAATGTTTGAAGAACGCATCTCATTACATTTTAACTGCAAAACTGTTTTAGATAGTTTGCACGAATGAATAACTTGAATCGACATGTTAAGATCTCTTAAAATAGTCATCCTACAGAGAAACGAATTCCGGGAAACATTATCCAATTTCCAAGAATTATAATATGCCATGTTTCAAATACATTCTAAATAACTTTAAAACAGAATTATGTATTAAATTGCATTAAATTTCACCCCAATTCCAAGAAATGTATAATTAAAAGCAATTAAAGAACACAAAATACAAATTGAATTACTTATCAAATGTAACGGATTACTGTGTAAATGACAAATTACATTACAAATAATCCTAATGGATTACTGCTCAAATGCTAATCCAATGAAATGATGATTCAATCAACCAAGTGGATTGATTCCACAATAAGTGTACAACCAAACCCCATTGAAATTGGTAGGTTTATTTAATGAAATAATACTTCAAATATGTTAAAAAAATTATATTTATTATCGTATTTTTACAAAAATTGTATTACAAACTTTTAAGATCTTTATTCTTCACCCACAAGTTGTGTACTTTTGAGAAAACTCTCAATTGAACGAAAGACCTATCTCTTTTCCTTTTAATGTTTTTCTTACCAAATGTTCATTTGGAGATCTAACTTTTTGCAATAAGTGTTCGTGAAATCTGCCATTTAAAGGCTGTTCATCATAGGTTTTGAGGTAATGCACTCTGGGATACAAATGTATAACTGAAATAATTTAAAATATTTTGTAAGACCAAATAACTGTATATTTTTTCTCAAAGAATGCTTTCTGCTTTGAGATACCAATAAATTGACCAATTTTTAATTTTTATTTTCTCTCATCAAATACTTTTACATTATTATATACAGTTTTCATCAATCTATAGTCCGTAACCTCTTCATGTGCTATCTTGATAGTTTGATGATATCTCGAATTATAAAATTTAAGTATTTCAGGTAAACTATTTACCCAATTATAGGTAATCTTCAACGTAAAATGCTTGTATATGAACTGTTTGATCAATTTTTTTTAATCGTTCTGCCACACTGGCTATATAGGTCTGAATACATTGCATGGTTATTTATACCATAATCAGCCATTAGTTTCTTGAACAGTCTAGCAAAAACTTGGATCCTTTATCGGTTTGGAGCGAATTTCACATTCTTTCTTGCAAACCGATCTTCAATGCATTGCTGAACAGTTCCCCAGTCTTGATCTTGAGAGGTATACCGCAAACAGATTTTAAATAAACGTCTATTACTGTTAAAATATATTTGTACCCCATATCGTATTTCGAAAGCAATGTCATTTTACACAAATTGGCTTAAAATAGATCATTTAAACCAAGTGTTTTAACTTTTCTTAAATGAAACCTTATAATTGCAGGGGCACGAAGTTCTCAAGCGATCTTGCTGAACTTCATTTGTAATATAAGAGTATTCTGTTAGCTCTTCAATAATATAAACAATTTTGTTTGTATGTGAATTATTCCCAGACTCTCTCAAACCAATGAGAAGTCTATCGATCAATCATTAGGATGCTTCCAATACACAGGAGAAAACTAATTGCCAACTTCATCTTTATATTTTCCACTTCTGGCAATATTTCTAAATAAATGTAGTATCATATGGTTTTCATCTCCAGAACGTATGTACACGTTCGTACAACGAACGAGCTTTTTTATATTTCTCTAAATCGATATCGGAATATCCATTTGGAACATTTTAAAATTATAATTCAAACAAACTGCCACTCACATCAGTGACATAATCACATATTTTGATTCTATTGCCACGCAAAAAAGTAATTACAGAATCTCCCAGAAAGCATGTGTTTCCATTTCGGTATACACCAAATGACATATCGTGCATAGGTGCAGAATATTTTAAAGCTAAATAACATTGTGTTAAATAGGAACGTTTTTGCTTTTTCTTCTTCTTTAAATGTTATTCTCCCTATTTAATTTCCAAGGGTGTTTAATTAGGTTTATGCAACACTGAATGTAATGTATCCTTTCTACTTGTAATAGGTTTAAATATTACTTTGTTTAAAACATTCTGATCCACATGGACTCGTTTGGCTTGGAAATATTTCTCTTTTACAGCAGATATAACATTCTGTAATTCCGAAGCAGAGTCAGTCATCTGTTGATTATATTACATTAACTTTCCACTATTTATTTATATATACATCAATAAGGTCATTGGTTTTCTAACTGCTGCAGTAGGTCGACTACCTGCTACACTAGATCGAATAAGTTGCGTTTTTATTCAATCTTATCGACTTTACTTAAAACAGTGTCTAATTTAATAACAGTTTTTGCTCTCAAATCATTAACAAAATAATTTATTTGTATTTCCAAATCATTATTTGGTTTTCTAAAATCTGTTTGCATAACTAAACGAAATTTTATATTATTCAATTAATCACTTATGTATTGCATCATTTCTTTCATTGGTGATTCAAGTTGTTTTGTAATCGTAGCTGTTACCACATCATTAATTACAACACTTAGAATATCGTCCAGTTCTGCAAATTGTTTTTGTTAAATTATGTTTTCGATATAATTTAAGTCTTTAATAAACCCACTTAAATGATCTTCTATTCTAAATTCATATCGGTTTAAATCTTTGCAATTACACTGTTTATATTATAAAATTATCGTTCAAATAAACTAACTGTTATCATTTATCTTGCATATCAGTCGATTTCATTTGAATTACATTTAGTGTAATGGTGTTTAAGTCTTCCACATAATGTTTATTTACAGCAACATTATTTTTCACGGCCATACCCAGATTACATAATATATGTCTGTTCAAATCACAATTCCCTTCGCGATTTTTGGTAAAACAGGTATTATAATGATTCAATTTTATACCGCTATGTCCAAATTTTAAATACTCATTATTCTTGGCCAGGAAGTAATAAACTGTCAAATCATGACCTACATCTGCCTTTACATTGGGTAAGCATAGGTATAATCCTCACAAAAGCATACTTGTTTTTCCAACAGTAAAAACACATACCATTAAACTTTGTAAATCTAATATCGTCCAAAACTTGATCATTGTATATATGTTGCAGATTCATATTGTCCATTTTAAACACAATTGTCATATTTTCATTATAATGCTAATTATGTTTTGGAATACATGCGCACTTTTGCAATAGATAATAACAATTGTTTGCATGTCTACGAAAACTAATACATTGCTGTATTTCAACCTGTGGTTCACACGAAACATCGTCAAAAATAAATACGGAATAGGGTAGTGTATTTGGAGACACAATATTTTCTTTATTCTTAAAAGTAAAATATCATATACCTTCAATTAATGTCAAAATGATCGTTAATCGTTGATATTTCTCTTGTATTGTTTTAGAAAAAATGTAAACGATTTCAAACTTAAGACCATTTGGATTTTTCAACTGTGACATAATAACCCATGTCTTTCAACATGAAGAAGTACCGCTTATTATACAGTATATATTTGGAGGTAAAAGAATTCCATGTTTCTGTTCAATTAAGTTATCTTTCATATTTACAATTACTGGAGATGAACATTTTGTTTTATAACCTTCATTCCTACACAATTAGACAGTATTATCTAATGTAATGTACTAACATAAAAACCATAAATGAGGGTCTATTAATGGGCTGACGTTCAGCAGAAAATAATGGCACATACTTAATGTATAAAAAAAGGACGTGGTGTGTTGAGTAAATTGATTAATAAATTACCATTTGATTGCATTTACCAAAATACAATCATTACAGGCCCAGAAGTAAGCTTGCAAAACGTCAGGCACAGAATGATCACGGAATAAACTCTTTGGATGACGCTTGTAAAGATAACGACATAGTTTATGATTAAACAAATTATTTGAAAAAAGACATACAGCAGATGCGATTCTAGCTGATATAGCAGCAAATAAACAGAAGAATCCATCCACACCAACAGGTGAGAAGCTTTGTGCTTGGGTCGTGGACAAAGTGAAGTTAGCAAAAGTGAAAAGATGTATGTGCATCAAACGCAAGACAAAACAAAAAACCAAGAAAGGAGGGATAATTATTTTCCCTTTTCCAGCATTAAAAGCACCTGAATCACTCATCGGAGGATTTTCGGCAATCAGTGGGCAAAATTAAATCAAATTGTTAAGTAATGTATTTGAAACTATATAAAGTTGGGCAAGAATGAAAAAACTCTAAACGTGAAAAAAACACAGAATGTCCTAAATAGTCTTCCAAAACGTGCACTAACAAACAAAGACAGTCTGAAATTTGTTAATAAATTGGATATTCCCCATTTCCAAGGCGAGTATATGAGAGACAATTTACCAAAGAAACGAAACCTTCGTGAATGTATGATAGTTAATTAAGATTCGATACAAAACGAAGAAACACATTGGGTTGCAATAATTAAAAACATAAATCAAACATTGTTTTACAACAGTTTCGGGGATTTACATCCACCAATTGAAGTGTGTAATTATTAAAGACACACAGTTATGATACAATTCTAAAAAGGAACAATTACCAATTAAGGCAATTGTGGACATTAATATTTACATTTAATGACTATATATATGATATAATTAAGTGTAATATGAAGACTTATTATTAATATGGCGATAATGTTGATATTGAGTGGTAATTCGTCGCAATTGTGTCCAGTATATTTCCCAGCTTTGTAGTTAAATGGAGAATGGCACATAAATCTAATCGAATTCGTTATTTACAATAGCATTCTAAACATTGATATGCACAACCAATCATTTATGGTCGATATTGGTGAAAAACCTACAAGATTGTGATACCAGTAGGATCTTATGAGTTGGATGACTTAGAATTGTTCATTAAAGCGGCATTACCTAAAGATGTACATTTCCAATTAAGTGGAAATCCAAATAAGTTAACTAATGTGATGCACAGTAATGTCGATATCGATTTCATGGAAGAAAATTCAACTGCAATTATGTTACTTTATAACAGAGAGTGTAGACCACTAATGAACTGCACAAATCATTAAAACATGTTAATATATTGTCGGTAAATGTATG
Source organism: Dryococelus australis (assembly GCA_029891345.1). Lineage (NCBI taxonomy): Eukaryota > Metazoa > Arthropoda > Insecta > Phasmatodea > Phasmatidae > Dryococelus > Dryococelus australis. The sequence continues at coordinate 157,050,265 of CM056994.1, read as the reverse complement.
TCGTATAAATGTTAATATTGTAAGCAGTTCTTATTTGTATCGAAAACTGACAAATTCTCTACATGAATTCATGTGTGTGGTGGATCCGAGGTAAAAGATATTAGAAAATGTGATTATTTTGATATACCTTCCAGTAATAGTTAAACATTTTGATGTAATAGTTGTTCGCACTTTTATGAAACTTTTCCTGATTTGCCACAATGTATAATATTACACGCCCCCATATACACAAGAAATAATAACATACAAACAGCTAAAATTTACCACAGTTATATGTATTGCCAAGGGGAGAATGGAAAAATATATATAAAAAGTGTTTTTGTAAACACGCAATGATGAGCAAATGTATTCTGTAAGCAAAATGTAACAAAATTAATGGTTTGAAAATACTTTTTGTTTTACCGACTTTACAAATGCATGAATTGTAGTATTCACATATAATTTATTCTAAAATGTAATGTTATGTAAACTTTGTTTACATGCATTTTGCAATCAATTCTAAATATGTTTGCAAATGCATGTTTATGTGCAGGATATTGATTATATAAACATAAGTAATTTGAAAGTAATTTAGTAAAGAAACTCATTAAACATATATAGTACAATTAAGATGAATTGTGATAAAATCGAATAATGTACTCGAATTTATAATTCCTAAAATTTACCTATTGGTCATGTTTTGCACTTCCTAGAATTGCCTATAACTGTCTATAAAATGTGTGCAACTTTCAGTTTCATTCTAGATTTGGAATAGTACAGAAGGAAACCATTTACAGTTCTGCGAAACTTACAACATCACGAAAGAATGACCTGTGGAATGAAAGAATCAAGAATACAGTTTCAGTGTGTTTTCTGCCAGAAGGTGTTTTCTCGGAGTGATGCTTCTAATAGATATTGTTTAACTTACAACACTGGTTCTCCACCTCCATATCCACTTGCTCCACAATCTGCTCCAAATGCTCCACAATATGCTCCACATGCTCCACATGTTCTACATGCTCCACAATTTGCCACACATGCTCCATGTGTTCTACATGCTCCAAAATCTGCTCCACAGGCTCCACAATCTGCACATGCTCCACAGACAGCATCACAGTTAGCTTCGCAGAGTTCATCTACTGCAGAACACTTCACATTTCTTGCTCCACCCACTGCATTTACTCCAAAAACTCGATCTGTTTGTTCAGGGGTAAAAAGTAATTCGATTTCTTAACTAGTCTTTATCAGTGAAAAGTTTATTATCCAACCTCAGATACAAGATACTGGCCATGGCGTTTGCAGGCAGTCTAACTGTAGCACAGATAGTTAACAATAGGCTTAACACAGATTGGACAACTCATTTTTCTCGAGGTGCAGAGTTCCTCTGATATATTTAACTACAGCATCACCCCAGCCTATTAGAATTAGCATAACAGTAGTGTGTAAGTACTTTAAATCCGCCACAACCGAGGAAGACAGTATGAAGACTTTCTATTTTCAGAGCAAAGCTACTCCTGTCCTGAATTTGTCCAATATTGGTGTAATTTATGATGAATCAATTAAGCCTTACTTGACTCGCAGACTAGAAGAATTTAGTGCTCATAGGAGCGGGTGGACTTTACAACATTTATCACAAATGCACATTTATATCTCATAATGTAGGGTATTCGCCACTGGTGAGAAGTGCACTAAGTAATACAGGTTTAATAGTGATAAGAAGGCTTGCATTCCAGCACTGCTCCATTACTTGCCTTGCTTTATCCTCATTGGCTCTCAAGACCTCGGTTTGGAAAGCCACCAAAATCTCTTCACCCACTCTGATGCACACATAAGATTTTTATTTTTTGGTGTAAGGTTTTAATACAATTGGGTAATCCGTAAATTTCCTGTTTTACAGAATCCAGAATGTGTGTATACCGGGCAGACCCACTGAACTGCGAGCATTGCCTCATGCCAGTACGATGTGTGTCAAATTTCCTCCACCAGCTTTGCACCTCTTGTATTGCAGCACTGTATTCAGTTGAATGGTGTATTAACTTTAACCTGTGGGGCATTATACAAACCCTTTGTAAATTCTTTCCAGAACACTACACTTAATGTTATAATAAATTGAGCTCTGCCACCAGCAACACCACCAATGATCTAGTTAAATGGCACAATAGCACCTTTGAGTCAATTAAACTTCCAGCCGTATCAAGAATGAACCAATCAACTGACAGAGAGTGTCTTAAAATAAATACTCAGAAATTCTAACAGCCAACAAGCCAATGCCTCATCTAGAATCTGCTGTGAATAACATCTTCTCACAGATTTGAGAGTAATGAGTTCGTCTCCCTGCAACATCAACTAAATTTTATCAGCATCATTCCCCAGTTGTGGGAATCACTACATCACCAACTATATGACATCAAAAATGCAAAGTGTAATAATTAAATGACTATTTAAATGCATAAAGAACTTTTGTGAAACTCTGTTATATATAAATAAGAATTAGTGTTTTTCTTGTATATGTAAATATACATTGCGGTTGCTGTAAAATGGGATACATTAAAAATGTATTTAAATCTGAATGTGTGTTTCATTTATCACCAAACTATCTGCAGACCTCGAATTTTATAAAGCACATTTCTAAGAGAAATGAGTGAGTCAATGTTTACAGAAAATATAAAATATAATATATTACTTTATCAAGCAAGGGTCGTAGCTTTGCACATTTTTGTGTGAAGAACACGTATTTATTCATGGGTGTAGCCTTTTTTACAGATATATCTTGAAAAATGCATATCAACATAACACACATTACATGGTTAATTGATATGTTTTCAGTGAGCAGAAATATTTGGGTGTAAACATAATACGTAATTTTTTTTCACTTGTTTTAATAAGTGTGCATTCGCAACAGTTGGCGAAACATTTTTGTCTGACCCCATTCCACATCAGCGAGCAATACTGTCTTGCTGTTAAATCGGTTTGCATGAATATCACCTATAACATTGAAATCATTAATATTTAACATGGTAAAGACTTTGGAGATTCGCAACATATTAAATGATTTTGTGTCTTAACAGAAAAGAAGACGAAATAAATAGTTCTACTGATAGTATGCGGAGTTTAAAGACATATGTAAAATGTAATTAATAGGTTTGAACAAACACTGATGCTTTTCATGCGATATAATGTCCTTGTCCAGAGCGAGCTATCCTGCCTGAAGACAGCCTAGCAGGATGGTCTGTACCCCTGTGACAAAGGAGCGATGTCATCACTTCTCCTGCTTCAGAGCTGAAAAGATTAACAAAGGAGGTAGGGGAGGGGAGTAGTAGCAGTCCCTTCCAAACCCACCCACGGTCAGGAGAGCCCATCTTAGTCTCTCCTCAGTTCTCATTTTAAAAACATCTCTGCTCTTGGCTGGTAGGGACTATCAATTCACCGCTCATGTTCGGTAGCATGTCGGCCGCCCATAGCTTGCTAGCATCTGGCGGCATCTCATGTGACGGTGTGGGTAGCAGCCATAGCAGCACCAGGGTTTCGATCCAGCCTACTGCGGTCACCCATCCTGGTTACGGCTCCGCACCGACTTTAAGCTTCGCCTGACTGGTACGGCTATCCACGGTGCTTGCTAGGTGCTTTCTTCAACTATCTGGCTGGGGTTCAGACCTAGCTCACAGTCTTCGTAGCAATATTTTTGAACTATTTTAGTTTTTGCGTATTAAACATTCGTAAAATAAAGTGTGAAATATTTTCTCTACATTTATGAGTGTTAATAAAATAATTTTATAAATATTTTTTCTTTTTATAAGTGTCGATTATCATGACAAGTACATTTCTGAAGCTAATCTAGGAGAGTTTGTAGGATTTCAATTACGTACTTTGTGCTAACGAGTGCAGTGAATTTCCGAAGCTTGTCTTGCGAGGCTTAAACAGAATTAATTTTAAAAATTGTTTGGAATAATGCACTGCATTTGTAGGTACGCTGTTTGTGTTAAGATATTTAGGTATATCTAAGTTATTTCTTAAATGTAACTGGGTATTGATTTCATCATTTTTCTTCAACGAAGTGTCTGGAGTTTTACTTTAAATCGTATATATATATATATATATATATATATATATATATATATATATATATATATATATATATATATATATATAAGTATCGCTAAACTTCGACAGAATTTGTATTTTAAAAAATAATTTGTTTTTTAATCACGAAAATGGGGTAAGTATTTTTGTAAATTCGTGTGATTTTTTTTTTAGGTTTTTTAAAATGTCATGTGAAATGTTTCGTGTGTTAAGTGAAATAATTTTTGGGAGTTCTTCGTATTTTTATTGGTATGACTTTAATTAGTAGAGACATAGTTAAGGCTTCGTTGTAGGTATAATTCGCAATGTGTATGAATAGGGTGCAAATTGTTTGCTTCATTTGGAAGTTTATATTGGAAATATTTATTTGTCCGTGTTAACTGGAAGTGTTTAAGTGCTAAATTGTTCCGTATTAAATTATAAGTGATGCGTGTCTTGTATTATGAATAGTTTACTGTAGAAATATAAACTGGTGAATTTGTAAACAGGAAATTTTTTATTCGCAAAATGTCGAGCAGTTTCCACCATAACTTTAATGAACATCGTCCAAAAAAAGTGTGTGTTTGCTTCTGAAACACATTTTTTATAAGTCGCTCCAAACGCTATACTGGACTAATTTCTGCAGCAACCTCCCGACCGAATGGATGTATATTAAAATCATTTAAAGTACGTGTTTTGGGAGACGCACGCTGTTGTGTCTAGCACGGTTAGTTCAAGTAGTGTAATTTATATATTGGTATGTGTTTTGAATTCATTGTATATACAATTACATTAGCACATTACTTGATTTCTTTCGTACACCAGGATAGCTGGCCCGGTCATTGGTGTGGAAATAGATTCTGTAATTAGTTTAGTGAGTTAGCACATGTTTTGTTTATTCTGCATTCCGAAATATATTTCGTTACGATATTAATATAAATTTCGTGGTCCATTCGTTACAGTTTTGTCGTGTGCGACATATTCGGTTTAATCAATTTTAATTGATTTGGGTTGTGTTTTGCGACGTGTACTTCGGTCGTGTGTAATATCATCAGTGTAATTCATTTTAATTTATTTGTCCTGTGGTAATCGTTTGATTAAAGTAAATATCTTGTATTTATTTCATTTGCTTTGCTTTGCTTGAATATTTATTTCTATCATTTCGTATATCTAATCAGGCTACTATCAGACAGGATCTGTTAGTAAAATCATTTTGTACACTTAAATCATATTATCCTCTCTTTCGTTTAATTGATTTTTTAGTAAAATAATTCCTTATTTCCGTCATGATCTCAGTCACCTGCCAGACGACAAACAAACACCTCAATAACTATATACACCCCTTCATCAATACATCACACCTCAGTACAATGCCAGACATCCGAGGGCGAGGACCTACCATCGCGCTCCCATCCAAAAAGAACAAATAATAACCCTTAGCACACTCTTGCACCAACCTCAACACACATACCCCTTCCCCAACACATCACACCTCAGTACAATGCCAGACCTCCGAAAGTGAGGACCCCTCCCTAAACACACAAAAAAAAATAATATTATTACCCTTGGCACACACTTGCACCAAATTATAAATTTAGTAATTCACACAAAATAAAAAAATTGATTGATTAATTCAATTAAATTTATTGAATCAATCAGATTTTCATGCAATTAAATGTACCGGATTAAGATTAGCGGATACGCGTTTTTGATCAGATTAAGATCAAATTAATATGATGAATCAAATTGATATAAAATTGATAATCCGATTAATTAAAAGTGTGTTAGAACCATACCGCTACCACTACCCGTATAAGCCATTTTTATACAATGTGTGCAGTCTACATCAGTTATGTGTATGTTGTTTTAGTTTTAGGCCTCGTATTTCTAACACGTTTTAGTAGGCCTGTGCGAATATTGGAATTTTCGAATAGCGTTTCCAATAATGGAAGAAATTTGTACTCCAGTGGCAGTAAACTGTGCTCTTTTCATCATGTTTATTCGAAGGTTTTGATTTTATTGGTTTCAGAAAATGGGCAAAGTGTTGCTTTTACTGAATGATGATGCAAATATATTATTTCATATCAGTGAAGGACAAACGTAGCGAAGTGTTCGTGCAAGGATTTCCATATAAAAACACGTGTTTAAGAGGTTGCGAATTATAAACAGTAAATAAGTTGGCGTGTTTTGTAAATAATGTATTTCGAAACAGTTACTACCATGTTTGAAATGCATGTGCTCTAAAAAGGCAGCACTTTCAACTTTTTGTCTTGTAAAAATATTATTTGTTTACTACGCATGTGTTGTACAGCCAACAAGTGTAAGGTTAACTTTGGTAAAAGTGTGTTTATTTCTAGATCATTGTGCAATTCTACATGATACACTCATAAGTTTACATGATTTGTAAGTAATGTGTTTGTAAACCGTTATTATATGCACGGGGCCTAAATAAAGACGCACTTTCAACACTCTTGTAGTGCATAAATACTATTTGTTTATTGGCCTATATCGTGAATTCAACGATTGTATGGTTAACTTAGGTCAAAGTGTGCGTATCGCTGTATCTGTACGAATACGAACAGCGACGTATATATTGCGTTTCGTTTTTTCATTGAAGTTAAAATTCTCGAAGTTACAATAATTTGAATGCTTTTTCCATACGAACAAAAATTTTCCACTGCTTCATTAAAACAATATCCAACTCAAAATGCCACACACTAGTAAGAACTGCAAAACAATGCCATCTCACGACAGATGTTAAACTAAAGCAACTCCACCCATCTCCGTCAATCCATTTTCCTCACGAAATATAAAATAAAGAGAGCCCCAACAACAAAAATAAAACATGTTGGAATGTCAACCTAGCTTTAATACCCTACATTGATTTCTGGGTATAGGTTAGCTAACGTGCCATAGCTTCCACGAGACCTGCTGCCTGAGCATGCATACAATCAGTTACACTCGAAAAACCCAGATTTTCTGTTCTGACTTTACCTGATAATTTGTTTTACACCCAGGGGTCACACAGTGATCAGGGATTTTAACCATTGAATTAAAACGTTTACCGTATTTGCTTTCTCATTCCGCCCAAAGAGAAAGAAATCAAACGTATCGCATTTAGTGAAGAATTAGCTTTGTTGTTGCGATACGCGGGATAAGTAACAATCGTGAGCTCCCGCCATCATTAAAGTAATGAATTTAAGAAAGTATATCGAAACTGCGGAATCAAATACCTTATGGAATGTTATCTAGACACATGCGAGATAACAATTCATAATTCATTATTTGCAAATATGCAGTTTTTGTATTAAATAGAAAATAAATGTGTTAAGTTTCTCATAAAAGGGAAGCTTAATTTTTCACTACATAACCTGTATTGCTCGGCAGATGGCACAACTATGCGGCGACATTAAGTGAGTAATTTGGTATTGCTGGCTGGGATAGGGGATGTCCTGACCTCCCTTTCTTAGACCGTGGCATGGGCGAAGCAAGAGCAGCGTTGATTCCTAGACCCTTCATACCCATATGGTGTATACGTATAATAGTATGTGACATAAATAACATTATTTCAGGGAACGTCTTTTTAATGATAAGGCCGTACATAAGAGAAGTGTTTAGAGAGATTAAACCTCTTCTTTACCCACTGAAGTCTTTGTTAGTATTTTCACAGTTTTATCGCAAATATGCCATAGTGTCAGAAAAGTAAAACTATTTACATACCTAATTCGTGAAATTCTATTAGTTTGTCTTCATTATTTTTCCCTCAGTGATCCATTTGTTGTTTAAAGTATCGTTATGCAATGTATTCAGGCATTTTGTTTTAGTATAATGACGTTAAAACTCCCATGATCTCTCATGATATCACATGATTAATTTGTTGACAGTTTGAGTTCATTAAAACATTTTTTTTTTTTTTAACTTCTAATGTATTGAGTTTTGCACTGTCAGATAAACGCAAAGATTCGGTTAGGCGTTTCTAATTTTACTATTAAAGAGATACGTATAAGTAAAATATTCAATTACGCGAATCTTACTGTAGCTTTTTGGTACGGCAAAATAACCCAATTGTCCTTCTTTTATCTTTCTGGAAAGGAAATTACTTTCCCATTCCGACAGTTGGTGCTTCCAAAGGTACCTAGCCTGCTTGCCACACTAGCATGACAACTTAATGATTAAGGTCACCGAGAGTAAGATACATAATTCAGACAAGGGTACTTTCAGCATTGTAAAGATTCTTGAAGTGTATAAATGGAGCTACTGGGGAAATGTGTTTTAAATGGGAAATGAAGCTCGAAACACTCGCTAGCAGCCGCCTGCCAACTTGACTGACGCCACAGAAGGAGGTCGCTCTTGGCTGCCTAGCGCGGAAATGATATCGATGAAATATTCTTTTTTACCCATGAATCACTTCCCACCACAATCGCCTTTTCCCTTACAAAAATTCCACGAAAAACTATGAAAATATGTTTTGCTCAGTCATCAAATGAGCAAAGTGCATTCAAGGCTCCTCGATGCAAGAACCAAAATGTCTTCAAAACACAAGGCGGACTCAAGGCTCCTCGATGCAAGAACCGAAGTGTCTTCAAAGAACAAGGCGGATTCGGGGCTTCTTGGTAGGTGAGATACTTCGTCCTTTAAAGCTGCAAGGCGCATTCAAGGCTACAGACCAGTTCTGCAGAATAGGAGGGACAGTGGCTGTGTTTGTTTACATTACTGACCCCGGCAGCCATGTTGGATGTGAGTGATATTGACCTTTACCCCTGTAAATTTTGTAGACTTACTTAAAAAACCGACAAAACCTAAAAAATTTAAAAATCATAAAATTGAAGGAAAAAATTACAAAACTTATGCCAAACTCCATGTTAGATGTGTGTGACAATAAAGCTGGCACTCTAGAACAGTTTTATAAGCGTTTTGGTACATCTTAAGCTATGCCCAGGCCTCATCAGTATTCCATAACGTTATTATACTGGCTAAGACCTTAAGCCACGGTCGAAGCCTTAATCTTAGGGCTGCGATTTGGGTGATTTATCCTTGGCACAAACGAAACCTACACATGCGCAGAACGCATATAATTTAGCCGGAGCCAGTAGTGTGGCGAATATCTATAAACAATACGACGCGTCCAGACCATTATACATCACACTATAATTATTTATCTTAAAATTAGGAAATGCGCACAGTTCAGTTGTTTAACAAATAAAAGTTAAAGATGGCAAGAATACTGCGTATTATGTACGACATATTTTAGAGGCTTCTATAATTAAAACCAATGATCTCAACACGGATCATAAACGAGAAGAATTAAAGGATGGAAATTGGCAGTATGTGTAATTAAAGGGAAATACTTATTACTTAAGGGTTGTCAAAAGCATTTTATAAGAAAATGGCCAAATGGAGAGTAGGGAATGTAAGGAAGATAGGAAGTTCAGAGATAAATAAGTGAAATAATGATATAGAGGACTCACCAGGTCTCGCACCCTGGACCCTCGGCCTCTCCATCGGCTGAAAAGTCGCTGACTGTATTCTGTCTAGTCCTCCTGGCCCAGTCCGCACTTATCGCCCCACCACGTGTGTGTGTGACGTAATTCAATTTTATTGGACCCCGCTGTGCACAGGGGTGAAGTTTGCCAGAAGTTTGTTTTGCTTACTCTGAAAAGTACTTAGGTTTGCCAGGCCCACATATTCCGCCGTACTCAGCGCATATCATTGATAGTTTATGGATTGCAATCTTGGCTCTGTGTTTCGATTTTGTGTTTGGTAAACCCGTCTGTGGCCTCAATACCGGTTCGATGTTTAGACAAGTGTATGGCGGAGCCTTTCGTAGCAATGTAATAGATGAACGGAGTGTGTGTGTGTGTGTGTGTGTGTGTATATATATATATATATATATAATTCATTCAGGTTTTAAAATGCGTGTCATGTTAGCGCTACTGGTAGAGTGTTCAGCTACCATGCGAGCATTTCTAGTTGAAGTCCCGATCAGTGCAAACTTTTTAAGTTTATAAAATCAGCTAGAACTGTCATATTTTCACACATATTGTGCTCCATAAAGTATATTTACTTAAGTTGTGTTCTCAAAAATGTAAATGTCGTAGTATACTTATTCGCCATCAACATCGATCCTTGAAATACCAATTTTAGAGTAATAGTAGTGATATGCATGTTATAAGCTGCTGTGGTTTTAAACCTGCAACGTGAACAGTTGCCTTAATACTATGAATTGGTTCCTTGATGCGCAAGGGATTGGGGAGTAGGATTGTAGGATTCGGTGGCCGCCATCCTGTTACGTAACCGTCCGCCATCTTGGATGTAATTTACCTTGACCTTTGACCCGTGACCTTGGCCCCAGTGACCTCTGACCCCAAAAACAGAAAAAATTGAGAAAAAATTTTAAAAATATAAAAATTTATAACAAACTTGCAATAAAAAATAAATAATTTTAAAAATAAATAAATCATTCACAAATCTAAAAATGTAGTATTAAAAATTTTAATTTAAAATCGTTAAAAAAATATTATAAAATCGTTTTAAAAATAATTTTTATTAAAATGTTATTTAACCCCGGTGGCCACTTTTACCTTTCGTCCCTCGAAATTTCCCTTTCTCTTTCAAAATTTCCTTCAAAAAAATTTTATTAAAAAAATTGTTAGTAAAATTTCTTTATTAAAAAGGATTTAACCCCCGTGGCCATTTTCCCCCTTTTCCCTCGAAATCCCCCATTTTCCCTTAAAAAATGTGCCTTAAAATTTTTTAAATTAAAAAATCGTTTAAATATTGAAAAAAATTTGATTTAAAAATTTTAATTTCCTGAGATATCACACCCCCACCCCCCCCCCCCCCCCCCGGCCCCCCAATTACTCACCTCTGTTCGAATCCTGCAGGCGACTGACTCCCTCGTCACCACTCCGCTCACATATACACATTCCACCATCATGAATTTTTCATTTGTCATTTGTTTACATGCTACTGGAGGCTGCCATATTTGTGTATATGGTACTGGAGGTGGCCATATTTGTTTCTTTTTTGTACAACATTTGTTTATATGTTACTGGAGGTTGCCATGATGGGAGGCAGCCATCTTGCTAGGTGTGGCCCTCCGTATTTTTATTGTCATTGGTTTTATAGTTTTTGTTTCACTTTCGTGCAACAACCATATTATATATATATTGTGTTTACATCACTTATGTACCACCAGAAGACAGCCATATTTGTTTATGTGTTTAAAGTATGGGTTAGACTGTCGACACCTGCCAATGTTTTTCATTGACTAATTAGTATTTTGTTGACAAGCATCCACCACCTTTGTTCCATGTTAGATTTTTTTACAACAAACATATGTAGTATCGATTATGACACCTGATATAGGCCTGTACCGAATGGTGATATTGGCCATTCCTGGAAAGTACTTAAATACATTTTTTCTTATTCTGGTATGTAAAGCAGGGAAGGTAATTTTTTGGAATAAAACATAGCATATTTTTTACATAAAATTTATTGTACACCTACTAAATTATCCATGTCCTTCGATGTTCACCGCTCGGTGTCCGCCTCGGCGACCCATGAATTGTAGCAGGCAGGGAAACCCCACCACTTGATGTAGACCCTTCGATTACACATTTGCAGTACCTTTTCCACCAAATACATATCTGGAAACTTCGTCGGCCAGATCTCCTCGGTGGTGAAACTGCTATGGATGGGTACATTGTTCAGGTCTTCGAGATAGTAGGTTCTTCGAGATAGTAGGTCCTCGGAGCATAGCTATGTATGTCGCGCACGAAACAGTTCGGGACTCCAATTTGCTGTGAAACCTTTCTCGAAGACACCTTTCTGTTTGGAGATGCACACCAGGTCACCGATCTTGGTGTTAGGCTTACGTGGGTCCTTCCTCTTCAGAATAGCATACACAGTCCGAACGAGGGAGACGTCTTTGACATCTTCAACCTTCATGCGAGTGGTCGAGTGCACTGTATAATTATACTCGCGAACGAGTTTCGGCAGTAGCTCAGGCCAATTGTAGCTACCATTTGTTGCGAAATGCTTCCACATCTTGCCCTTCAGAGTCCTGTTGAACTTATCGACAATTGAAGCTTTGAGATTACTGTATGTGGAATAATGATTTTAGTATGTTTCTTCATCAGGGCCTTGAACTTTGCATTGTAGAATTTGTTGCCCTGGTAGGTTTGCAAATTGGTCATAATGTATCCTTCGCTCAAAACATCTGCGATGGACTTGGTGACATCAAGTGCATTCTTCGATTTGACCGGCCTGGCCCAGGTGAACTTGCTAAACGCATCGACAACTGTCAAAATGTATTTGTACCATTGATGATGTGAGCATACGGTATCATCTCGACGAGGTCAGCTTGAAACAGATCGTTCATCCTACAAATCATGACTTTGCAACTATGATAGTTGCACCTGGCAGCTGCATGCAGTTCATTGGCGATACGCCTTAGATTCATCGCATGTAGTCCACCTCCTTAAGTTCTTCTATGATTGAAGCTCTCTCGTTGGTGTAGGAGTAATTTCCAATACTTTGCGAAGCAAGCAGTAGCTGCAGCCTATCGACCAGTTCGTTCGGATTGTCCCAAAACATGTAATTAATGTTCTTGTCCTCGTCTATCTTCTTCAGACCTTCACTGTTTTTCAGTGCTAGGCCGCTGTAGAGGTCTGCAAAATGTCGATTTTTTCGTGTTCGTTGTCTTGGTAAAGTGCGTGCATGAGTTCTGTCATTGGATTCTGTAAATTCCCTGGGCTACATGCGAAATAAAAGTTCCTATAGTCCTGGGTTTCTCATACTGTGTAACTGCCAACACGGATGCTCCCACCTGGTAGAAACTCTATTTCGTCAGCACCGAAGGACGTCGTTATGTCGCGTGGCTGCTAATGAATAAAGAAATATATTTTGGTTTCTGGACTCTGCTGTCAAGTATTTTTTACTTTTCATAAAATGATAGAAAACAACTTTATTCCTGCATGCAATAATCAAACTAACAAAATTGGCATCTTTTGTCATTTTATGAATAAATATATAGCCTACGCAATTTTTGATACGAAACACTTTACTTCACTAGTGGTAACGGGAATTAATGTGTTCCTGCAAAAATTTTTTTAATGTTTTTATTGTTTAACATTAATTTCTTATGCGTTATGTATATTTCTAGGCAAACATTATGATTGTATTTATTAAAACGATAATTTACATATCGTCTTCTATATATTTCTTTAAGTATATCCCGGTGAAATTTATTTAAATGGACGGTTGAATGGGATTACTTCGAAACGAATTGTCCCGTCTTTCAAGTGTCGTGTTTTATATGTGAAACAGTTACTTTTTTTTTCTTAAACTTACGTTTTTTTTCTTAACTTCCAACCTGTGTACACAACACATTAACCGCTAACCGCGATGCCATTTCCTCACAAAATAGTCTAACCATACGAAGAGATAGTAGCCACCTCAGAAATTTCACTCTAAATATACCGTTTATGCTACTATATAGGTGGTTCACGGTAAAATGAGTACTTTTGAAAGCCCTGCATAATATCCACTTGTATACATGTGTGATCTTCCGCCTTATGTAAAAATAACATTGTCATGGGTCTCATCACTTTATTCATGCGTCAGTCAAGTGAAACTGTGAAATTATTAGAAAAGTAAATATTTAGCAAATAAGCTCATTTTTACACTTCGATGCATTAAAAAAACACGAAGCAAAACAAATAATTTAAGTTATCACAAATGGTTACCTAACACTTTTTATTCGAAGTTAAGATAAGGGACTGCTTTCCCCCCATTTTTTCCAACTTTAATGGGCGCATGTCACTCAGTGTGCCCGTTAAAATATATGCTGGCAGGGCCAGTGAATTTTTTTCTAAGGTTAATTTCAAAAGTGTTCTCTTTATCGTGAACAGCCTTTAAATGGAATATTACTTATTTTATATAGCACAATGTATAAGTAATAGATATCTGTACGAGCACTTTTCCTCATTAAATAACCACTTAAAATGCACAGTTTGTACGAATCGTTTTCATTTCATCATACGTTATTACAGGCACAGCATGTGTTTGCATTCGTCACGTTACCTGCCTTTTACTGTAATTTTACAAAGTGCTGATTAGGTTCTCTTTTCAGTTCCCATTTTGTATCTTTCTGCCATCTACAAAATCAAATAATTAAACTGCAATGGCCTGACCGCTATATTCATGCGCCATTCAAATAAAATCATGAGTAAAATCATGACAATGTTAGGAACGTAAGTGTGCTACTAATATGCAAATTCGTACTCTTTATGTGTTTAAGCGAAGAAATATTAACTCGAGTGGCTGTAGGTAACACCCGCAATACAAACTATTGTTATTCATTTGTACCATCTTAATTAGGAACATATATGCACTGTGGCATGTACATACATGCATAGTTATCGTCAGTAATTTTTTTTCTAAGGTTTGTTTCAAAAGTACTTACTTCACCGTGAACAGCATATAAATTTTAAGTTGAGGTAAATTTATACGAGGTGACAATACGCCTTTAGATACAGCTAATTTTTCACCCGACGAATTCGACACGATACATGTACCGACATTTTGTCAAAAACAGATTATTTCATTACGGTAAACATGGTTTGTAAAGCTTCGCGTCTGAAGATGTTTGCTGTTGCATGCAGTTGCTACTAAGTATCGGAAGCCGTTTCTTATCCAAGTAAGATCTAGGAACGATTTAAAATGTTGCGGAAGCCTATTAAATACAGCTGACCTTGTAAATTTGTGTGTCTAACTTAAGTTCGGAGAAAGGTGGCTTGTATTTATTCGCCATTGTAATTATATGCATATAACGGCTACAGTTGAAAGAAGGCGTGGTTGCCATGGAGAGCTGAGACGAAGCCAAGCTGAGTGCCCTGCCACAAAGGCACTACAGCGTGTATAGGAAACATGTGTACAAACTCGTGCACGTGATTCGTGATCGCAAAAGAGGAAGATTGATTTAGGACAACCATGGTCCATCTCGAATAATAAGGGCTGTAGCCGGTGGGCGACAAGGACATTACGTGGGATATTAGGCAAAGTACATATGTCAGAAGAACACAAATTGGTATACGAAGCAAGTAAATCAAGATCTTGGATACACTGTAGGTATGGTCCGTCGTACACACCCCCATCGTGTAAATTATAGGGGTTGGCACCCTTTGATTGTATGCAAAACGTACACCGTGAGGTAACATTAATTGTGGCTATTCCACAAACATCAGTTACAGCGGGTTCAGTTGTATTTAAGGCAATGGAGGACGAAGGACGTTTGCAGAGGTACGGAAAAGTTATCCTCAGTGTTACAGAATTGCATGGGCCCACGATATTCATATACGACCACATAACTTATAAAAATTATACAACTGAAATACTACGTAAGTTGTAACACTCGGTGCAATTTCGCGTAAATTAATTTTCGCGCACATTGTAACAAAGTATAACTAAATAGTAATTTTAGACCAATGGATTTATTTTGAAACTGTAGAACGTTTTATAGCTTTATTTGGTCAAAGTCGCGAAAATGAGTGTTTTTACTCATATGGACTCTCCCACGGTAAAAACAAAGGCTACACACAGTTTTTACAAATCAAGAAATAAAATAATAAAATTAAACATTGCCACCGCTATGACATAGTACACTCTACCGCATAATGTCCATCAGCTTCCCAAGTTCCACCCAATTAATCTGTGTGAAAGCATTATTGCCGTGTTTAACGTTAGTTAGTGTGAAATTGCCGTCTGCATATGCATAGGTGTTCAACTTATAAAAACCACAAAAATCATACAAAATCATTGACAGTTTATATAAAAAGGTTGTAATTATCATGTCGATATATGTATTATTTCAAGAATTCCGAATCACGTGCAAAATTAATGTCACTTCTAAAGATGTTTTTCCTAATAATTCTTGCTTCGGCAGTACAGTGTAATCGCAGCAAAAATATTGATGTAGCCTTTCTGATAAAATAATTGTTTGTTATAACTTAACAGTCCGTAATAAAGTTTTTCATATGATTTATGCCATTAAAAGATATTCCAAACGCAATGTTCATTAAGCGAAAAATAATTTCTCGATTATGAAACAAACAATGTGCAAATATTCAATCCTTTTTGAAAATCGTTAGAAACTAAAACATTTACAGTTTAAAATTATATGCCTACCAAATTACTAGACAAGCTGATTAGAAACTAACGCTATCGTTAAATTAAATTGTTTGTTGGTGTTGAATTTATTTTCACACGTACTTGCTTAGGAAGTCACAGGTTCAATTTCAAGCTGTATCTAATTTTTTTTAGATATAATATACAATATAATCTTCTTACTAGACTTGTATAATTAAATTTATTTTCGAAAGCTCACTGTATGTAATTTTATATTCGCTATATACTGATGTGATTGGAATACAAGAGTAACTGTAATATTAGAAATCAATATATAGCGAATCCACTTAGTATGTTAATGTACGTAAAAGAATAAAAAGCAAGTATTCATTTGGTTACTAGTATCCAGAATTTTAAGTTTAAAAGTACATGAAAGATTCAAATATATTTCCAGATTTATAGCACACAATTTTTTTAATTACATGACAACTTTGTCTCGCAGTTTTCGAAGTTACTTTACCCATGAAAGGGTGACCCATACGGACGAGCATAAATCACACCCTCGTCCTACCTAGGATTCAAAACCGGAACCACTCACGCTCAACACACTACCGACTGCGCTACAGAGGGCAGCCAATAGGGCAACTAGAACACTGTCAGTGTAAATAAGGACTGATTTAAAGTGAACAAAAAGCAGCTTATTTCATTAGAGATAATTTTAAAGTTATAATTTCAGTTAATATTAATTAATTGTTCGGCATTGTATGATTTTCTGCCATGTTGGATGGGATTCATTTGTCTATATTTGCTCTAAATTACATGCAGTTACTGCGGGAAATGTTTTAAACTTTGATTTTAAAACATTTATAGTTTAGCTTGGACTTCATACATCAGTCTTTTCTTTGTAATAAAACAAATGTTCCTGTTTTTCATTTTTTCAATTCTATTTTGTGTTATTGTATATAATTGATTATTCTAAATATTCTAGTGTAATTTACTGTAACATTGTTATTATTACAGATGTTTTAAATAAATTATAATTTTTTACAATTGTATTTGAAGCCTCAAAACTAAAGGTTGTATTGCGACTGATTTCGACAAGACAGTATTACGAGACACAATTCAAGAATTCTATACCGTCAAAAATCGTTCCAGCAACTATAAATATGCTACGGAATTACAGTGGGTATTGGCTATATAGATGGCACCTCTGTACGACTTTGTGTATCATTATGCGCATGCTTTATTGATTTTTTAGAAGTAAAACTGTTGTGCTGAAAAATATTTTTAAGTTGGCTTAACATTATGTTGTTGTCTTAAAACCTTCAATGTTTGCAAACTTAGCGAACAAATATTGTCTGAATAATGTATTTCCGTCGAGATATTTCTTATGCCGTGCCGTAAATCTTCACATCAAATATTTATATTCCTCTCCCTCCACCCTCTTCTACCCACTCCACACAATTTTAAAGGAGAAAGAATTTGTAATAAATTTATTTCCACTTCATGTGACAAAAATGTGGAAAAGAAATAATTATTCTACTGATGCACCAAACCACAAAAAAATTTTCCATCTCCACCGTTGTTTTTACCTTACGTGATTTTTATAGCATACTGTTGAATATTTTAAAAGAAAATGTGCACTCAATAACAGACAAAACAATTGACTTCTGTCGAACAGCACAAGCAGAAAGTAAAGAAATCATCCAGCACTCACTATCACACGAGCACTGTTATCTGTTGGCAGTAAAAAGTCTCCGTGTCCGGTTCTGCCGAATGTTTTTATGTCCGCGCGTATACTGCCGGGCCGCTGTCTTGCTGCTCAACAACAGACCGGTCCGTGCCGAGCCGCAGTCTAGGTAGTACGAGGGAGACGCGTGCACAAACGTCTGCCGGTAGTAATAGCTCCCAAACAATGGTTTTAAAAAATACAGAAATATTTTACAGTGTATGCTTAGCTAAAATTCTTATTGTAATCAAACCTAATTCAGGTAATATTTGTAATACATAAAATTCTTTTTAAATTATTTATTTTCTCTTTTGAACTGGCTTATTTTTGTACACTTGTTTGCAAAAATATATGAGTGTGTGTGTGTGGTTTGCACCCACATTCTACATATAAATGGGGAATTTTGTACATTATTTAGCAATAATTCGATGATTTTGAACGCTATTGGGTGGATAAGTTTCCAGTTAGGTTTTTTAAATGAATATCTTTTTTACTATCCCCAATAATACCTAAACCAAAACTGAACATGTTTGCAATCTTTCTTTTCGCAACTTAACCTACATGTGACTTAGATCCACATAACAAGCGCTGGTGTTAGGATCCGCAAATCCATGTGTTTGTGGGAATCGAACACAAACAGCTTTGTGCGTCTGGCTGCTCGAGAGAATGATTATTGTTTTTATGTAAAATTGTTTCATATGCAAAATATAACTAATTATAATCTCTCCTCACGTATATTTTATTGTTAACAATCAGATTCTCTACGCTCTCTTAAATAAGGCAGACGTTGTTCTAGGTTAGTTCTAGAAAATTGTAAGACAATATTATATTTCTTGGATTTTTCAGGCAACTTTATGTGAATAATGCAATAATTAAAAAAAGTTCAGGTTTCTTTACTGCACGTACATGACTCGTGTCTACCGCTCTAATACACTGTTGCCAGTGAAGACCTTAGAAAATTACTGTACAGTGATCACAAATCCTGAACATTTTATTTATTCCGAACATAAACCACTATACTATAGTTGAAACAACAGCACAGTAGTGGAGAATTAAGTTGGTGCATTTCATTTTCATGTCACACACATTTACAGTTTAGTGGAAGATCCTTAAGCGTTTATCGGAGGACTTAACTTTCGTATACCCCCCCCCCCCCCCCCCCCAAGCGCCATTCTTCGACGCTGTAAAACCACTAGGTCTTAAGCACGGAGATGCCCCATCCGGAAATTTTTATGTATATGTTTTAAAATAATGAATTAATTACACAAATTATTTTATTAATGACCTACATTTTTTTACATATAATTCGATTTTTGACAATGTTTTGCCTTTAGTAATTACAGCTTATTATTTTCACAAAATCATCTGCAGATATGAACATTGGTTTTAATATCTGTACCTGTAGTAAAAAAGAACATAAAATAATTCTTAGTTTTAGTGGTCTCTATTTCCTCATTTTTTAATACACATTTCGCTAATGTTCCGCATGTCAGCTGTAAATGCTACCATCTATTATGTGAAATATATTTGATGTTACTGTTGTAACATTTTTTGGCTATGTACGTTTTCTGAACCTTCAATATCTCATTACTTCTTTGTGGTAGGACTAGAAAAAAAAAAACACCACAGCGGAAATAGTTTAGTTGGAACTACTATGTACAAGTTTAATTGAATAGTATCTAATGACCTCGTTGTTGACGAGACATTAAGCCCAAATACCTACCTACCTACCTACCTTAATTTAACAGTCTGAATAGAAATCTGGATGCTTTAATTATTGCACAATCTTGGGGGAAAAAAAAATTTGGAGCGATTTTACACTGAAAAAAGAACTAAGTTTAAATTCTGATGAGATATCGGTTATCTAATACGTTTTGTTTTACTGGGTTAAAATTAACTATTGAATATTATAGCACGGTTTTAAAAGCCCAGGTGTCAAACTTTCTTGTACACTTTGAATAAAAGTTTCAGCAAGTGTTTTTTTTTTCTGACTCATACTTAAGTTCACCGCCAGGGTAAAGAAAGAACAAGCAAGAAGAATGTGCTGAGCTAAAGTCTACACTGGTCTTGGCTTCAGAAATTTCACAACATTAAAGCCACGAATACCAGCGTATACTAAAATTGTACTTTTTGTAATTTTACTCAAAATCAGGTTTTTAGAAATTAAAAAGCCTTGTAGGAAAGTAAGTAACGTGCTTTATAATGTAAAGTATAATAGGCCTATAGTATTAGTATAAATATATAAAAATATTGAAAAATATAATGAAGTAAAATATACTTAAAATAAAAAGCTTTATAATGCGTGTAAGAAATTTCTGTTGCCATTTCTTAAATATTTTTGGAACCAGCATTCACATACATAATGCTTTTATTAAAACTGAAATGTTATGTTTACAATTGCGTCTGTTCTCTCGCGCCTTACAGAGCTACGCAAATAACCTTGCACGAGTCACGACAACAAGCAATCATTCTGTAATCAGTCTTTCCGGTCTGTTAATAACACAAAGGATGTGATAAGTACAGTACAGGAAGTCTTGTCGACCTCATGTTAACAACATATACCAAGTCCCTGCAGAAATACGAGCAAGCAGCGCTTTCGCTGAAAGGCTGGGTACGAGCCCCGCGTAAAGGTTATGTTACAAGTGAGGTTATGTATCGAAAGCTAGTCGAGAACAAGCCCGGGACTAAGTTGAAAATTGTGCGAACATCTCATCACTCGGCAACTGTAACTTACAACACTTAGATCGCAAATGTGCTCCAATTTAACACAGCTCTTAACTTTCCAATTCAAGCAACAAAGACTTAATATAATCACTTACCTGTCACACTGAGCAGCGACATCTTTCTTTTGTTTTATTTTCTAGGCTTTGTCTACTTTCTAATCTTCTTGCACACACACAACACAGGCAAATACACTCACTACTGGTTTACCTACAAAGGAACACGGGTTCCTTTTTTAGACTAATTTATGTTGTTAAGGCAAATATTTTTCTTTTTTTTTTTTTTACTTCGACTGTTATTTTTAAAAAAAAACCACGCTGCTTCTAAACAAACATATGCGGCTGAAAGAAATCGGTTTCGTAACTGGTAATTTTTTTCTCAAATAATAAAAAGGTTCAGTCAAACAGAGGTGTGGGGTCACATGCCGTCGCGCTCAGTCGGGCGAACCCTGACATGTGTCCAGAGGCGACTGGAACGCGCGCAGCTCGCACACACCGCTCGCTTCGCACCGGCGGCCATGTTGTGACGTCACGGAGCTCGTGAGTGCCCTGGTTGCATGCGTATACACCACCCGGCCCCTTCTATTGATCGTCGTCCCGCCCCGCGCAGCCTGCTAAACCAAAAACCATTCCACACGCTTTTTAAACTTCCCCTACCACCCCGTTCCTTCCCCTCGCTGTCTTCGCTTCCCCTCCCTTTTTTCGATGACGAGCGTGTGATCAATAAAAGCTACCATAATACGACGAGCTGCTAGTACAGCTATTCCCCATCAGGAAAAGAGGTTAGCAATGCTACCTGGCGGATATTCTGTGAACTTCTTAGTTTTCACGACTGCTGCCATCTGTCGGAATTAAAGCTTAAGATTTTTTGGCGAAGCTTCCTTATGAGCGCCGTCCTAGCAAATCTCTCGTTGCTGCTTAAACCATGCACATTCACCAAAGATTTCTGAATACTGAATTGTAAGAAAAACATTTTTAGCTGTTTCTTCTAATTTTTACTCTTATCATTATAACCGTGTGGCTTTTTATAGCGTTATAGTAAAGCTAAATGGTGCACGAAAGACGAATATAATTAATATTTTTTATCTTTAATAAATATTGATCTTTTTGAAGAAGCTGTAATTGGGTAATATCTTACAAACAAAAAAATGAAGCGACGTTATTTTTGCGTGAATACTTATCAAATAAGTAATATTAATGTCGTTGCCTCGGACAAGCAAGATTTTTTTAACAATTCACAAAATAAAAAAAAGAGAGCTAAAAATCTTATTTTTATTTATATAGTTTTTTTTATAGACATAACTAAGATTTGTGGACTGCGCTGAAGGAAAAAAGAAAAAAAAATGGGATTCGTCAATATACGATTATCGGGACCGAGGTGACAGCAAGTAGACTGTTCGCCTCCCACCAAGGCGAACCTGATTCAATCTCCGCCCGAGTCTCTCACGGATTTTTTCAAGTGGGAATCTTGCCGGACGATGAGGCTGGACTGCCGGTATTCTCACGGATCACACGTTTCCCCAACCGTCGCATTCCGCCGCTTCTCCATTTTTACTTCTTTTCACCCTAATCGGCTCTCAAAACCACGCTGTTAAGAGCCACCTAAATTTATCAACTTAATATGTTATCTTTTTTTTTAATATGTCTTTATTGTGTACATGGTTATGTACACCCACGGAGCGCATTTTCAGTGTTGACTATTTAATTTCTAAATGTAACTTATTACACGATAATGAGATTCTAACATATTTTGTACGCGAAATTCAAAGCACCAAAGAGTATATTTTGGCTATGTGTTCTAGCTGTTGGTTACAGTGTCATCTAATTGAACAAATTTGACAGAAATATATTTAAAAAATATAATTGGTACAGCGAAACCAAATGGTTTTGCAAGCCATCACTGCTAGTCTGAAAGGTATAAAATGCAAGCAAAAACGCAAGAAGTTTAAATTTGACCATCTTATGGATTACGTTATAGGGTCTTGTGTAGTTTACAAACAAAATCTTTAATTAATTTCCTTCGTGCATTCTGTGTGGTTCATAAACCCGGTCTTCCTGTTCTGCCCACAGCTTTCTTTCAACAATTATTTTGATAGTCTTAGATGCAGTTTTCTTGCATTTCGTCGATACATTTTCAGATACAGTAAAATATTGGATTCATTTTATGCGTGTCAAGTTGTTACAATGAAATTATATTTCATAGTTCAGAAGGATTTTTAGTGTTACAAAGTGATGACATTTGCTTCGTATAAGAAGTTTTCTTTTATTTTTTATTCCTACGGCACGGTAACATTTCACAGACACCTTTTAGTTAGGGAGAATGGATTTCCTTATTGCCTAAGAACTATTGATTATGTGCTTATGAGATGATGCTATGCACATTTCAAAACAAATCGTTGTAAACAGCGGCCGGAGACTAACTATTGTTCTGTCGGTTTCCGTGAAAGTTGGCTGGGAGTTCCCTGATGTGTGCAGCTGCTGCGAAGATTTTTTCTACAGGACATTCTAACCGCACTGCATTTTCGGAAACTTTGTAAACCGCGAGGTGTGCTTACCTCTACTGCTCCTCGAGCCTCTCCCGGCTATATGTACACAAAGAAAATAACATAATTTTGGACTACAGAACTCAATCCCGATCCTTGTGACATTTAATTTATACACTTAATATAAATGTATACACCTTTCTGACGGTCAACTTTACATGTGGGGAATTCGCCGAAAATGATAAACTCGTTCTCTCAACGAATGGTGATTGTGAATATTATATAACCGGTTGGTTCCGCTATAGATTATTAATTCCTTTTAACTTAAAAAAATACAGAATGTATACAAACGATTAGAGCGATTTCATGTTGTAACTGTACCTGTATTATTAAACGTATTGAGACGTAACTTTGCAGCAGTACACAGAAACACACCAAGTTTTGTTTGGACCATTGTACCACCCTGAAGATACACGTCGTTTACGCATATGATTAACATGCACTTATCATAATTGAAACACTCACGTAATATGTTATGTTTTATTTTTATGTAAATCTTTTTTCCACAAATGTCACTTGTAATTTCATGTTTGTTTTAATTTTATTAATTTTCTGTAGTTTTATTTTATTTCGCACATAGAATATTTTAATTAAGCTCTACGGTGTCAATCTTATTATGTTTAATATAGGAGATAAGCTAGTTTTCATTTTTTAATTTATTTTTGTAAAAGTAATTTTAGTTTTAGTTAGTTTTTGGTCTCCTGTTGTGAATGTTTCTGATTTTATTTAATTTGTATCCATTTTGAGACCTTATACTCTAGGCTTTTTTAAACAGTTGGGCCGTTGAAAGTTGTTCGTAAGGGGTTTTGAAGGATTTTAGCCTCCCCATTGGTCCACAGGTTCGAATCCTGACTTGTGATTAGCTGTGATGGTAAGTCCCTTTTATATAGCTCCAGTCAATCGAGCCTAGCTCTCTCTCTCTCTTCTATCAGCATCCATAACGATCGGATGTAGGCTAGGACCCTCGACTGTAAGTGGGCTGAGTGTAGGATTTTAATTATATTTTAGGATGTTTAGATACTTCACCCAATTACACTTTAAGTATTTTGCTACCAGCATTAAGCGAGAGCCGAGTTTTGCCCCTTTTTGCTACGATTTGGGGCATAGGGGGTAAGATCATCTTACCTAGGTTAACGTGTATGAGAGCAACGACTAGACCTTTAAGCATCTTGTCCTACATCCTACTTTCCTACGAGAGCAGCCTGCCACCTTATGTTTGAAAAATAATTATGATCTTCGAATCGAGATAAAGGAAACATCAAACTGGACAAAGTATGGTCTACAGATGGTACTTACAGCATCATCCAATTGTTCTAGACGTTTTCGCACCGACGCCATCTTGTAATTTTAAAGCACATAACATCCCAGCTTATTTGGTCACGGTAAACTAGAGAACATTTTTGTGATCTTACCGAGCTAGGCACAGAAAAAAACATTGACATAAATTTTTGCAACTTTATATTTTGATTTTTGAGAAGCAGTAACATCTGGAAAATGTAATAATTTTTTTATTATTGACAACGGCAAGATATGAGTAGGTTAGGATTGGGATCAGTTCAGCCAGGTACGGCCACTTTCAGCTGCAGTATGATATTTGTTGTGTTGTCACTTAGCACTGCCTCATTGCTAATAGGTTCTTCAAGTACTTATTTTAGAAAATAGTACACAAAAATAATTTGATCAAAAGCTGAATAAAAGTACTAATACCAAGCTAACTATGAACACTGTTGACTCATTTCATATAGAGTTGTATTCCCTGGTGTCC
Source organism: Dryococelus australis (assembly GCA_029891345.1). NCBI lineage: Eukaryota > Metazoa > Arthropoda > Insecta > Phasmatodea > Phasmatidae > Dryococelus > Dryococelus australis. The sequence continues at coordinate 157,025,341 of CM056994.1, read as the reverse complement.
CATTTTATTTAAATTAATGCTAATTATTTTTTAATATTTTAATACTGGTTATTTACACAAATGGTGTACATAAGTGATGGCCTGCTGAACGAAGCGTGAGATACGGTAAGTGGTTCTTATATTTTGCCTAAGTGTGGACCGTGCAATTAACTCCTACTTTTGTCTACCACACATTGACATATATTCATTTGTAATTGAATGTTTTTATCATTTTATTGCACCTCACAATACATGTGAGTAGTAGGCACATGGGGAAACAGGGACAAGGGCTTAGGGCTGTGGCGGCGGCCGCCATGTTGGATTCCACCATGTTGGCAGCCAGACACCACCATATTTTAAGCCAGTATGTAGCCATCTTTATAGCTAGAACGCCGTCTTGGATCGCCGTTTTGGGAACCAGTAAGTCACTCTTTCATGCCCTTGCATTCCAAATGCTTTCTCCAAGAGCTCCAACCACTTTGCTCTTTTGCATTCTTTCTTTCCTCTCTTTCTCTTCCTTTCTCTCTCACTTCCAATCCGAGGGTTTATTCCGAGTGCTCACATTGTTTTCTCTTTTGTATTCTTTCTCTCTCTTTCCTTTCTCTTACCTTCGTTCGACGCCATCTTTGCTTACATTTGTCTCTCACTTTTGTTCGATGCATCTTTGTTTTTTCGTTTGTCATTTTTTACTGGAAGAAACCATCTTTATTTACATTTGCCTCTCACACATGTCGCATGCACTTCACTCTGCCACCTTGATTTTTCGTTTGTAATTTGTTTCCCACATTAGTTCTGACATTGGCCACTAGGAGCGCCGCCTTCTTGGTTCTGGCTTTAGCGACTGGGTGGCCAACATATTGGCTCTCGGAATTGGCCCCCAGGGGCACTGCTTTTTTTAGATTTCAAAATACCATCTAGAATGAGTGTGGAATCGAACTGCCGGACCTTGGGTCACCAGACTAACGGCTTGCAACACTCGGCTAACGCGACATGCCCTGGGACAAGAGTTTATAAGTACTTTATAGCTTGGAGACGAATATATAATTTATTGCCACTCATTAAAAACTTTACATTTTTATTGCTTAAATAATCTTAAGTATTTTATTAACATATCAATAAATTTTAATTCTCTAAGTTTTTATTATGATTTTGAGTATTTTATTTACATATCAATAATTGTTAAATTTTTTACATTTAAAATTTTATAAAAAATATTTTAAATTTTTTAAAAATATTTTGGTTTAACTTACATATACATTATTGAAGATTTAACTTGTTCGATTAGTCACATTTCACGCTTTCCCACGACAGCTGGTATCATTAACAAAAAATATAAAACTTTCATTCTCAAATAGAATTCGAGTCCACAAACTTTGGATTAGAAGTCCGACATGCTACCCACTAAACCACCAATCTCACATCGCGTCTGGAGCTTAAAACGTGTATATAAGTTTCAAATGTAGAAGCTACATACTCATGTGAAATTACAGATGTATTCTTAATATTTTTCCTTGTGCAAACATAATTTGCTTATAAATGGCTTAATAATACTACTTTTTAGAGCAGTTTTAGTTTATGTATTGCCATGCAATGTGCTGTATTATAACATCCCGTAACTTTCAGCTAGAGCCTGAATTCTTAAACTCACGTGTAATTATTTCTTTTTTTTATTTTTTTATTATTATTATGTAGCAAGTATGGCTGTAAGAAAGTGAATATCTATAAGCAGGTTAATATAATTTTCGTTATATTAAGAACAGGCTCGTGAAATTAAATTATGGAAGCACCATTTCTAGCTCCAGGAATGCATGTTTCAGCCATTTACAATGGTATTATATCTTCAAGACTAAGTATTACACAATATTAATTTTTTATTATCTACACTATTTTTTCGTAGACATAACTTCATAATCCGATTTTATTCAATTTACGTATATGTGAATAAAGCAAGCGGCATTATATTCTCTTTCCCTTATATATATATATATATATATATATATATATATATATATATATATATATATATATATATATATATATATATATATATATATATATATATATAGGAAACAACACCAATGAGAAATTAAAGACTTTTTTTATTTATATATTTACATATTTCATACTACAAGCAGAATCCTTAAAATTTTCCACACTATTCACATAGTATCTTTATAGCAGCACATAATTAATATAAACTGCTTATACACAACTCAAGACACCCCATTTTAGCAAGCATTTAACCAGAACCCTTGACCATATATTCTTCTCGACAAAGTTCCACACAAATGCACCTGTCAAATAGCTCCATAAAGTGAACTCGACGGCTTTATATACTCGCAACCAAGCACCTTCACATTCAATATCCCACCCACTGTAACTCATGCATGCTACTTGCTCTACCAATAATCCCACCCTGACATAGGTTAGCAATATCCTTTTATTTTAAAGTTTAACATTATATATATATATATACACACACTTACACAAAATATTTTATTGGTATCCCAGACTCATTTTTCAGAATTTTTTAAAATTATTATTAGAATTGAAACTCATGTGATTTTTAAGTATTTTATTTACATGTACCAGCTTTGTTACACTGCCCTTACCAAAAAATTTACTTACTGCTCATACTTTCTGCTCCACTGGCCGACACCAGTCAAATATATACTGATAACCCATATCATCCTTTATATAACCCAAGTCATACCAGGCCACCCAATGCCTCATCTCCTATAACCTAGGAAAAATTCAAATCAATTGCACAACCCAAAACATCAAGCACATTATACATCATAAATCAAGCAACTATACAGCCGAGGCCCTCCCATAATGTAACATCCATTCTACTTTTTCTACCAATCAAAAACTGCTTATAGCTACCAACCATACCACCCACTATAAATCTAGCATACCTCAACCATTCGTCCATACAGACCATACAAAGCAAACTTACAGCCCATACCAGTGGCACAATCAACTTCATCTCATACCATTCACCATTCCTACTTACACAAGTAAAAATACACTGACCATGCATACCAAACACTTTAACTCAAGCAACTGAAGCATACCTTAGCATTACATGCAGCTATGCTGTCCACACCATTATAAATACACCAACAATCACAAGACAAATATTCTGAAACACAATTCACCCAATGTACCATCCATGATAACCCAAGCATACTGCAGAAGGAAGAGGAGGAGGAGGAGGAGGATGATGATGATTTATCATAAATAAGTTTCTTTTTGACTTTAAGCATGTTTTACATTACTACCAACATCACCACCACTGCCAACACCAATACTACCACCACTGCCACCACTGCCACCACCTGCAAGCACCATCACCAGCAACACTACCACCAACACCAACACAAACACCACCAAAACCAACATCATCACCAGCACCACCACCTTAATCGACTCAAATATGTTAACATCAGGTATACAAAAAATAACAAAAACAAATTTTAACTGATACAGTTATGCTAGTAGTGTATCCACCACCACCTGCAACCACAACGACAACGAACTTTGCTACCACCAACACCACCACCAACATCAACACCAACAATACCACAACCACCACCACCATAATTAAACACTGATTACTAGAATTCAAGCAGACCTCAGCCCACAATAATATTACCAAAAAATCACAATTACAAGATGTTTTTCATACCATCAGACACCAGCCAAATATCATACCAGACATTAATATAAATCCCTCTTTCAACCCCCCATACCAATAAAAATACTAACCACCACACCTCAGACTTACTGATAAATCATAGCAGTCAGCTACACTGACTACAATTTCACCTCATCTAACTTCAGCAGTTACACGTATAAACGAGTCATACCAGCAGCCGAGCCAATCAAATATTCCAACCATGCTATCATAAATCAATAATATTAATTTAACCATCTATGACACATATACAGTCTTAATTCCCAAAAACTCCATCCAATCATACAACACAACCATACCAGCTAAGCGTTCAGCTCCTCCCATACTAACTAAACATCCCACAAAATCATTCTGCTCTTACAAACGAATCACACAATTGGGCCATCCTCCTCACACCATCATAGCTACTTTTTTAATACTGCTAAAACAGTAGAACATGTTATCAGGTCATACCAATCAACAACATATAATCTATACAAACCATGTAAGGAAACTAACTCTACAACCAAGTCATAGTTGTGTGCATTTCACATCGTATAAGAACTTAAAATATATTTATTTTATTTTATTTCTCTCGACATCCACTAATTAACCGTACCACCATTCGAAGTAAAAATTCCATTTACTCGCCTCGTTGTCGACCTCATGTAGGACATAGAAAGAACTTTCATGTTGTGTAGGACATGGAATATTTTTTAATTAGTCACACCCATTCTACTCCTTGTCAGGACTATGAAAGACATGTTAACATTACCTAACTTCTACTAACCTTACATATCTAACATAACCAGCACCATCACAACCACCAATACCACCCCCAACACAACCGCCGTTACCATCACCAACACAACAACCAATATTACCACCAACACCACCACAACGACCACCACAACCATCACCATCACCACCACTAATACCACCAACATTAGCACCATCATCACCATCACAACCACCACCATCGCCACCTTAATAGACTCATATATGTCAACTTCAGGTAAAACAAATTGTATTAACAAATTTTAACTGATACAGTTATAGGGCTACTAGTAGTGTTTCAACCAACGCCACCAAAACCCCCACCACCAACGCCATAATCCAATCCAATTAAATCCAATCCATTCCAATACAACTTCTTCTCATACCATCTGCCAAGCCGACTGACACCCGTCAAAATACATTGTCCAGTCATACCAAAAACTTTTAACTCAAGTATGCCTTAGAATTACACTCATACATACTGCCCACACCATTCGACAGACGCCAACAATTACAAGACAGATATACTGGAATACATAGCACCCAACATACTATCAATGTTAACCCAATCGCACCAGAGGTATTTTATAGTCCAGACCAACCCATAAACTAACATCCATACCATCTGCTCTACTTGCCGTCACCAGACTAAATATACTCATGCATCTTAATAGAAGTCAAGCATACCACAGCCCACACTGACCTAACAAAAAAAAATCACAAGTCTAACATGTGTGTCATACCACCAGACAGCAGTCAAGTACCAAACAACCTATAAATATACTAGCTGATTACACCAACCATCATCCAACTCGCCTCTAATACTGTCCACTACAAATCAAGTATACCTCAGTCCACACCCACATAAGTATAGCAACAAAAATTACAATTCCAACATGTTTGTCATACCATAAGACACCAGCCAAATATATACTAGTTACTATACAACCATACAAACCTTCATAAACCAACTCACACCAGACCAACCAACATGCCTTCGCCTAAAACAAAAAAAAAAACTCAATTCAAAACCATACAGTCTGCTCTACGAATAGTCATCAGACTAAATATACCACTGTTTACTAGAACTCGAAAACACCTCAGTCCACACTGACATTACCAGAAAAAATTGCGAGTCCAACATGTTTGTCACACCATCACAAACCAACCAAATATCTAACCAGACATTAATATAAATCACTCTATAAACCACCCATACCAATAAAAAAAGCTGGCCACCACACCTCAGATGCACCATACGAAATATGAGTAACCCTGCAGACCAAGAGACTATAACAACTATAACCCCAGCATACTTCAGTCATGCTACACAGATCACATAGTATTTGCAACATAACATATTTTCATTTTGTACCACTCCTACGTCATCCATTAACCCTACCAACCAAAATATTTTAGGTGGCAAGTCTCCAGAATACTATTGATGTCATCTTTAGAAGAGTACATGGTCGTAGAAGATGATTCCATTCCTGACGATCCCATAAGCCATGGTCGTTCACTAAATTACATCCATTCTTACATGATGCAAGTTTATGTTCTGTTTTCACAACATAACAATTAGTGTATGTTATCCATTTTAACTATTTCACTAAAGGTCTTCTGAGTATGAATATGTAAAAAGCAATATGGTTGATGCAATGTTGTACGAAGGATAATGGACCAGTTCATTATTTAACCTGCGAATTAATCCATCTAACAACCATTCGTATTTACACTTATACATCTTTCAATGTTAGATACACCTTTTCTATTTCTCTTGTAAACCCGTTTAATAACATGTCATCCATTCAGCAGAAGGAACTGTTTTGGTAGGTAGGTATGCGAGTTCAGAAACTGTGTTGAATGCTGCAAGCGATTTAGGTTTTCCATATGTTACATTAGCTGATAAAAATTATCTGACTGCTCGAACTCAGTCGGAGAAAGAGAACGCTTACTCGAACGACAGACGAAACTGCGAATGAGACCAACTCGACAGTCTGCAATATATGAATGAAAATAATTTGCATTTCCCAGGATTCGAACCCACGCTACCCTTCAAGAAACTATAATTAAATCCAATGTATTAGACTGCAAAACAACCTCATAAGTTCAAAAAAATGTTTTTATAGTAAAAACTCCTACGCTCATCATTGGACGGCGGTAAGAGTTTTTATAGTAAAAACTCTTACCCTTATAATTTAATGGTGTCTTAGAAACATAACCTTATTTACAATCTGTTCAAAATCTACTATTCAAAACAAATAGATACATAATGATTTACCAAAATTTTAAATACGCAGAAAAACAAATGTTCGCGATTGGGAGCACACTTAGTAAACCCTAAATACACATTCACCTAGACAAAACATACATAGGAATATATATATATGTATATATATATATAAGTATATATAAGATATATATAGATTTGGGATATATATAGAATTATCAAAGAGATAAAAATATATAATTATATATAAGATAGGACTATACATAATGCATATGTTCTTCCAAGGCATTCGTGCATATTTTGGATTTTCTCAGATTGCTCCCAAACGCAAACGTTATATGACTTTTCCTTATATTAAAAATTTTGGTAAAAAATTAAGTTTTTTTTAATGGTAGATTTAGAACACATTGTAAGTGTGGTTTTGATCCCATGCCACCATCCTATGATGAGGTTAAGAGTTCTGATTTTGTTACGCCACTTTAGGGCGTATCAGGGATAAAGGAAGGCAAGGAGAAGGATGCACACCACTTTAAAAAATCAAGAAAGCACTGACACAAATATTCCAAAATCACTACAAATATATTGAATCCCATCCATACATGATCACCAAGAACAACAACTTTGCAACTTGATATGAACAATATAAATTGCATGTTTAAGTTTCTGTTGTTTGCTGCCACTCGGTGAACTAAGTGAAGGAGAGAACACACATGTACTGGAACAAACAGAAAAACATCAATATTAATATATCCTGAGAAATCACCCAGCCTGAATAAACACTTGTGAAATCCAATTAAAAAAGGTAAAACGACTCCCTGAGTAAAGCAAGCACTATTACGACTTTAAAAGTAAAGTACGCCTGATGATTCACTAAAAAGTACAACCTGGAATACTAATATCAAAAATACCTTTGAGAAGGAGCAAAAACCCGCAATACACTTAACGAAGAGCATAAAGTCATACCATAAAATATCCACTAAACTCTTTGGCAGTAAAATTATTTTGGCAAATCGTAGTCGAGGAGACCATTCCTACAGCAAGCCAAAAAAAATCAAGAATTCACCTCTTGCAAACATTCCCATAAAAATACCATATCGAAAATTAACACAATCAAAACAGCGAAGAAACACTTCCCTTCAAAAATCCATATACTCAAAAATCGCTTAAAAAACACTACCAAAAAGGAAACTCTACCCCCAACGTAACAGCAACTAATACTTAACTTGTGTAGTACTCATATTACGCGAAAACGCGTGTAGCATGCTGAAGCCCCGAATTACGAAATGGTGTAGACATGATTTATCGTCGGCCACCCTGCGCAACTCGATGAGGACCACTGCACATTTGCTCGGGCTGGGGATGAACATTTATACGCGAAAACGCGGCTCGGGATGGTTAAGGAGACTGCGGGAATAGCGGTAAGGTGTATGGAAGGTGCCAGAGTGTGCGAGGCTGAACTCGTTGCCAGTAGTAGCAAACACACAGCGTTCGGCCACGCCAGGAGCGCAACGCACCACTCTTCATTATAGCTCAGCGCTTGGAAGCATTCAGACATGCACTAACCCGTTGGTTAGGGGGGGGGGGATGATAAACAAAGCTCCTTTTTCTGCAGCAAAAATAGTGCCTCTTCAAATAGTAGTCCCTCTTTAAACCAAATAACAGTTTATTAATCTGGGCTACAAAATAAAGACATGGGAAATAACCGATCAGTCTTGCTAACCAAGTTCATTAACATCATTTAGTTCTGTAAACACATAATAACAGCATTTAATTATACTCCAGAAAATTGTAGGCATCACACAATTCACCAGCTGGCGGTACGAAAAATAAATCGTTCAGGCAGGACAGTTTTTTTGGCAGGACAGGAGTACTCACATCAAATTGCTTGACTTTGCTAATTGACATGTGTGTCAGACTTAAAGCAGGGCTTCAATTTTACAAACTTATTCTGAACTTGTTAGGTTGTCGAAATGTTTCAATACATTGGATTTAATTCTAGTTACTTGTAAGTGTAGCATGTGTTCGAATCCTGGGCAATGCAATTAATTTTCAGTTCGTCTGTCGTTTGAGTAAGAGTTATCTTTCTCTGACTGAGTTAGAGTGACTTGAGACTTAGCTACATATTTTTTGAAAATAATTTTATTTTAGCTGTCAGATAATTTTTATCAGCTAATGTGACATATGGATAGCTTAAATCACTTGCAGCACTCGACACAGTTACTGAACTCGCATACCTAAATACCTAAATTATTCCCCTCTTTTAACACTTGAGTATGGATGACATTAAACAAAATTGGTTACAAGAGAAATACAAAAGGTGTATCTAACATTGAAAGATGTATAAGTGTAAAGACGAATGGTTGTTAGATGGATTAATTCGCAGGTTAAATAATTAACAGGTTGATTATCCTTCGTATAACACTGCATAGAGCATATTGCCTTTTACATATTCCAACTCAGAAGACCTTTAGTGAGACAGTTAAAGTGGATAGCTTACACTAATTGTTCTGTTGTGAAAACGGTACATAAGATTTCATCACGTAAGGTTATATGTAATTTCGTCAACGACCAAGGCTGAAGTGATTGTTGCGATATAAGCTGCAACGATCCTTACGTTGCATATATAATGTGATCTGTGTGGCATGACTGAATTATGATGTGGTTATTGTTGCTTTAGTACCCAGTATTATTGGTCTGTAGGGTTATTCATATTTGGTTTTGTACATCTGAGGTGCGGTGGCCAGCATTTTTATTGGCATTGGTGGTTGACAGAGTTATTTATATTAATGTCTGGTATGATATTTGTCTGGTGTCTGGTGGCGTGACAAACATGTTGGACACATAATTTTTATTGGTAATATCAGTGTGGGCTGAGGTCTACTTGAATTCTGCTAAACAGTGAGTTTATTTAATCTGATGACGGTTCTTAGAGCAGACGGTATGGGTGGTATGGTTAAATTGAGTATGTTTTTGTTTATAGGTCAAGGCATGTTGGTTGGTCTGGTATGACTTGGTTTATAAAGGTTGTTATGACTGTATAGTAACTAATATATATTTGGCTGGTGTCTCATGGAATGACAAACATGCTGCATTGTATTTTTGTTGGTATATTTTAGTGGGTGTGCTGAGGTATACTTGAATTCTAGTGGACAGTATGAGTGGTGAGTATATTTTAGTCTGATGATGGTTAGTATAATCAGCTACTTTATTTATGGGTGGTATGATATTTGACTGGTGTCTGGTGTTATGACAAACATGTTGGACTTGTGACTTTTTTTGTGAGGTAAGTGTGGGCTGTGGTATGCTTGACTTATATTTAGAGGCACTAGTATATTTAGTCTGGTGATGGTTAGAAGTGCAGATTATATTGATGTCACGTTATTAATTGGTCTGGGCTATAAAATATCCTTGGTATGATTGGATTAACATGAATGTAATTTTGTGTGCTCTGTATTCCATTATATCCACATTGTGATTGTTAGTGTATGTCGAATGGTGTGGGCATTATGTATGTGTGTAATGCTAAGGCATGTTTGAGTTAAAAGTGTTTGGTATGGCTGGACAATGTATTTTGACTGGTGTCAGTCGGCTTGGTGAATGGTATGAGACGAAGTTTTATTGAATTGGATTGGAAGAAATTGTATTCTATTGGATTGGTTTGTGGTGGTGGTTGTAGTGGTGGTGTTGATTGTGGTGGTGGTTGGTGGAAACACCACTAGTATAACTGTATTAAATAAAAAAAATCAATTTTTTTAGTACCTGAAGTTTAACTATGAGTCTATTAAGGTGGCGGTGGTGGTGGTTGTGGTGGTGGTGGTGGTGTAGATGGTAGTGGAGGTGGTGTTGGTGGTTGTGATTGTGTGGTGTTGGTGGTGGCGGTGTTGTTGTTGATGGTGGGGGTGGTGTTGGATATGTTAGGTTAGGTTTAGTTAGATTAGGTTAAGTTAGGTTTTGTTAAGTTAGGTTAACATGTCTTGCAAAGTACTGATATGGGGTAGAATTGGCGTAACTAAGTTAAAAATATGCCATGTCGTACACAGTTTGAAAATACTTTCTATGTCCCACACGAGGTTGATAATGATGGTGACTAGTTGGAATTTTTCTTTGACTGATGGTTAGGTTAAGTGGATGTCGAGAGAATTAAAAAAATATATATGTATTAAAATAATTATACGAGGTGGAACACACACATGTAAGACTTGGTTGTACTGTTCGTTTGCTTAATTGTCGGTATATATGTTACGTTGAATGGTATAACCTAATCACATTGTTCGGTTACATTAGAAGTATGAAAAAAAGTGTCTCTTCGCTGGTGTGAGTAGAATGGTTTACTTGTGTGATTCGTTTGTAAGAGCGGAAGGTTTTTATGAGATTTTAATTAGTATGGGAGGAGCTGAATGCTTAGCTGGTATGGTTGTTGGGTAAAATAGGATAGTATTTTTGGGAACTAAGTCTGTATAGGTGTCATATATGGTTAAATTAATATTATTGATCTTATGATAGCATGGTTGAAAAATTTGATTGTTTCGGTTGCTAGTATGGCTAGTTTTTATGTGTAACTGGTGAAGTCAGTTGAGTTGAAATGGTAGACAATAAAGCTGACTGTTATGAATGATCAGTAAGTCTAAGGTGGGGTGGACAGATTTTTATTGTTCTGGGGGTTGATAGAGTGATTCATATCATGTCTGGTTTGATATTTGGCAGGTGTCAGATGGTATGAAAAACATGTTGGACTTGAGATTTTGTTGGTAATATCACTGTGGACTGAGGTTTGCTTGAATTCTAGTAAACTGTGCAAGGTTGGGATGTTCGTAGTAGTTGTGGTGGTGCTTGTGTTGGTGTAGATGGTGGTGTTGGTGGCGGTGGAGGTTTTGGTGTTGTGGTGGTAGTGGGTGTGGTGGTGGTATTGGTATTGGTGCTGGAGTTGGTGTTGGTGGTGGTGGGGGTGGTGGGAGGTGGTGATGGTGGACACACTACTAGAATAACTGTATCAATAATACATGTTTTTGCTTTTTTCGTATACCTGATGTTGACATATCTGAGTCTATTAAGATCGTGGTGGTGATGATGCTGGTGTTGGTGATTTTAATGGTGGGGTTTGGTGTTGGTGGTGCTTGTGGTAGTGGTTGTGGGTGTTGGTGTTGGTGTTGGTTTTAGTGGTTGTGTTGTTGGTGGTGTTGGTGGGGTATTGATGTTAGCCATGGTGTTGGTGGTTTCGTTTATGGTGGTGGTTGTGGTGTTAGGTATGTAAGTTAGCTGAAGGTTAATATGTCTTTCAATGACCTGACATGGGGTAGAATGGGCATGAATAATTAAAAAATATTCCATGATCTACACATTATGAATATTTTCTATGTCCTACACAAGGTCGACAACGAAAGTGCGTAAAGGGAACTTTTACTTGGACTTGTTGGGTTACTTGGATGTCGAGAGAAATAAAATAAAATAAATATATTCAAAGTTACTATACGAGGTGGAACACAGACAAGTATGACTTGGTTGTATAGTTAGTTTGTTTATATGGTTGGTATAGGTGTTATGTTTATTGGTACAACCTGATCACATGTTCGGTTATTTTAGCAGTATTAAAAAAAAAAGTAACTTCAATTGTGAGAGGAGGATGGTTTAATTTTGTGTTTCGTTTATACACCATGATGGTTTATGGGATGTTTAGTTAGTGTGGGAGGAGCTGAATGCTTAGCCGGTATGGTTGTTTTGTATGATTGGATGGTATTTTTATGAATTAAGACAGTATGTGTCTCATAGGTGGTTATATTTAGAGTATTAATCTTATGACAGCTTAATGGAATATTTTATTGGCTCGGCCGCTTGTATGACTTGTTTATATGTGTAACTGGTGACGTAAGATGAGGTGAAATGTTAGTCAATATAGCTGACTGTTATGATTGATCAGTTAGCCTGAGGTATGGTGGTCAGTATTTTTATTGGTATGAGGGGCTGGAAGAGGGATTTATATTAATGTTTGGTATGATATTTGGCTGGTGTCTGATGGTATGAAAAACATGTTGGAATTGTGGGTTTTTTTTGGCAATATCGGTGTGGACTGAGTTCTGCTTGAATTCTAGTAAACAGTTTGTGGTTGTGGTGGCGGTGGAGGTGGTGCTGGTGTTGGTGATGGGGGTGGTGTCAGCAGTGTTGGTGGTAGTGTATACCCTACTAGCATTACTGTATAAGTTCAAATTTGTTTTTGCCTTTTTTGTACACATGAAGTTGACATCTGAATCTATTTATGTGGTGGTGATGGTGTCTGTGTTGGTGGTGTTGATGGCGGTGATGGTGGTGGTTGCAGGTGTTGGTTGCAGAGGTTGTGGTGATGGTAGTGGCATTGTTGGTGGTGGTGTTGGTGGTGGTGGTTGCTGGTGGGGGTAACATTGGTTGTGTTAGTGGTGATGTTAGGGGTGTTGGTGGCGATGTAAAACATGCTTAAACTCATTAAGAAGTTTGTTTATGCTAACTCTTGCTCCTCCTTCTCCTCCTCTATCTTCAGTATGCTTGGGTTATCATGGATTGTATGTTGGGTGGATTGTTTTCCAGAATACCCATCTTGTGATTGTTGGGGTATTTCGAACGGTGTGGATAGTATCGATGTGTGTAATGCTAAAGCATGATTGAGTTTAAAGTGTTTGGTATGAATAGTAGGTGTATTTTAACTAGTGTCAGCTGGCATGGTTGATGATATGGGAAGAATTTGTTTGTGTCACTGGTATGGGCTGTATGTTTGCTTTGTATGGTCTGTGTGGACGAATGGTTGAGGTATGCTAGAGTTATAGTGGGTGGTATGGTTGGTAGCTATAAGTGATGTTGGTTGGTAGAAAAAGTAGAATGGATGTTGTGTTATGGGCTGTCCTCAGCTGTATAGTTGCTTGTGTTATGATGGATATTGTGCTTGATGCATGTTTGGTACAATTGAATTGAGTTTTTTTTTTTTTTGTTATAGGAGATTGGTTGTTGGGTGGCCTGGTATGACTTGTGTTATATAATAAATGGTATGGGTGATCAGTATATATTTGACTGGTGTCGACCAGTAGAGCAGAAAGTATGAGCAGGAAGTAATTTTTTTGGTTAAGTCAGTGTGTCTATCTAAGCTTCTACATGTAAATAAAATACTTAAAAATTGCATAGGTTTGAATCTGAATAATAAATAAACAAAATTCTGAAAAATAAGTTTGGGATAGCAATAAAATAATATATGTAAGTAAAAATAGATATATTTAAAATCTTAAACATGAAAATAAACAGCTATTGCGGGTCTATGTACGTTTGGGGATGGTTGGTACAGCAAATAGCATGCATGAGTTACACAGGATGGAACATTGAATGTTAAGATGCCTGCTTGCGAGTATGTAAATCCGTCGGGTTCATTTTATGGAGTTGTTTGAAAGTGGCAGTCGTTAAACTTTGTCGAGAAGAATATATGGCCAAGGGTTCTGATTAGATACTTGCTAGAATAGACTGTCTCGATCTGTGTATAAGCAGTTTATGTTAATTATGTGCTGCTGTTGTGATTAGCATTGAACATTTTATGGATTCTGTTGGTAGACTTAGTAGATAAATTTATAAAAAAATCTTTAATTCCTCGCTGGAGTTATATCCTGCCCGATATACACTTTATGTAGAGAATATGTAGAGAATATAATGAGAATATTATATATATATATACATTTAATAAAATCCGAGAAGGAAATTTATGCTTACGAAAAATAGCGTAATAAAAAATAATAAATATTACATAATATTTAGTCTTGAAAATAGGAATCCGAAATAAAATTGAGAAAAATTTTTGCTATAAATATTTTATTTGCAATACCATATGCCTATAACAGTATGTAATATGGCTACATAGGGCTTCAACGTACATTTATGGAGCTATAAATGGTACTTCCATAATTTAATTTCATCAGCCTGGTCTTAATATATCGCAAATTACATTCACATGCTTATAAATATCCACTTGCTAACAGCCCGACTTGCTACATAAGTATTTTAAAAAGAATATATAAGAAAATAATTGTATGTGAGCTTAAGAATTCTGACTCCTACTGAAAGTTACGAGATGTTATAATGCAGCACACCGTATGGCATTACATAAAGTAAAAATGCTCTAAACTGTAGTATGTTTATGCTCTCTTTGTGCAAATTACACTTGCATACGGAAAAATTAAAAAAAATTTCTGTTATTGCACGTAAGAATGTAGCTTCTACATTTGTAACTTATATGCTGGGTTTAAGCACTTGACTTGATATGAGATCGGTGGTGGAGTGGTTAGCATGTCGGACTTTGAATCCAACGTTTGCGGGGTTGCATCCTTTCTGAGCAAGATAAATTTGTACTTTTTTTAATGTTACCAGTTGTCATGGGAAAGTGTCAAATTTACAAAATTCAAGCTCCATGAACTGAATTTACTTTGCAAAATACGTTTACAATACGTTTTTACTACATTTTCAAAGAACATTCTTTCGGCAATATTCAAATGATAAATAAAATAATTTTTAATAATTCTACTAATTCATTAATGCATCGATTCCTAGATGTGTGATTGGCAGGGCCAAACAGCAGCGCGAGTGATCGCTTAAGTTCCCAAGCACTTGTCATTCTCCCCATGCGACACCTGCTGAGGATGCCACTGCTCGCGCATGTTGATGATGTCACTGCTCACACAGATGATGTCACTGCTCACACATGTCAGAGCAGGCATGTCTGACTCGCAGGCCTATCAGCGCTTGTGCGGTGACAAGGCTAGATGGTTTAATTTTCGTGCAAATGTAAAAATAAATAGAATAAAGTAGAATATTAAGACAAAATATTGTTTTTCAAAATACAAATCATCGAAAATAGAATGTGTTTTAAAAATTCCAGCCTGGAATGTACTTTACAATAATTTTTATTTGTCTTCTCGCGTACGAAAAACTACATCTTTAAATTCATAAATAAATATACACACTGACGATTTTCGCATTCCAGTAGGTGACGAAGGAAATATGTAGACAGCGGAGTCGAACAAGTATAAGTTATCAGTCGAGCAAGTGTGACTAATCGAACAAGTTACATCTTTAGTAATATATATAAGTATATATATATATATATATATATATATATATATATATATATATATATATATATATATATATATATATATATATATATATATATATATATATAAGTATATATATATATATATATATATATATATAACAAAACGATAAAAAATATAATTAAAAATATTATGTATAAAAATTGTGTAAATAAAAAAATACCTTAATTGCAAAAAAAACTTAGAAAATAATTTATATGTAAATAAAATACTCAAAAAGATAATAAAAAATTAAAAAATTGAACATTAATTATTTGTTACTAAAATACTTAAGGATTATATAATAAAAAAAAATGTAAAGTTTTTTAATGAGGCAAGATATTATTTATTGGTCTCTAAGGTATAAACCACTTATAGACTCTTATCCCAGCACATGTCACGATAGCCGAGTGGACTAAGGCGTTAGTCTGGCGACCTAAGTTCCTGCAGCTCGATCCCGTACGCATTCTAGATGGTATTTTGAGTTCTAAACAAAGCCGCGACCCTAGCGGCCAATTCCAGAACCAATATGGTTGTTGAAATACTGGCGTGCCACCTAGTTACTAAAACCAAGACGGCGGCGCTTCTAGCGGCCACTGTCAGAACT
The DNA here is from genome assembly GCA_029891345.1 of Dryococelus australis. Classification (NCBI taxonomy): domain Eukaryota; kingdom Metazoa; phylum Arthropoda; class Insecta; order Phasmatodea; family Phasmatidae; genus Dryococelus; species Dryococelus australis. The sequence goes on along the minus strand of CM056994.1, from coordinate 157,008,977 downwards.
TATATGGGAAACAAACGAAAAAACCAAGGTGGGAGAATGGAGTGCTTGCGACAGATGTGAGAGACAAATGTAAACAAAAATGGCGATCTCCAGTAACAAATGATAAACGAAAAAACAAAGATGGCATCGAACAAAGGTGAGAGACAAATACCAAATGTAAACAGAGATGGCGTCAAATGAATGTAAGAGAAAGGAAGAAATTAAATAAGAAGAGAAAAAAATGGAAAAAAGTCCTCGGAATGCAAGAGCATAAAAAGTGACTTACTGGTTACCAAGATGGCGGTCCAAGATGGTATTTGTACAGTGGCTGGAATAGATAGACAAGTCAGATGACTTGTCTATCTATTCCAGCCACTGTAGTTAGTGTTCCAGCACCTGCAATGCCCACTCCTACACCACCCGTCTAAGCTGCTAAAATTTTAAGGACGAATAGAAGGAAATCTTATTAATTTCTTGATTAAGTTTGATGAGTAAGCAGTATTGTTCGGGCTATCCGACTGTGATATGCTGCACTATGTGAACCTAGCCCTAACCTCAACCAGTGGGAGGTAGCGTGCAGACTCATCACAAATTTTACTTAGATCAAAACAAATTCATTGAACACTTTTGGAGTACCAAAATGCAGGTAAGTTTAAGGACCAAACTCCATGCGGAAATATTTTTCCCGGGCAAAAGAGAAAGCCTGGAGACACATTTGTCGGAATTGTATGAGCAATCCAGACATTTGACACCACCAATCAGTAACAAGTAATTCGTTTCTGTGGTGTTTCACCAACTCCCATGCCATTACCAGGCCAATTGGACCAGGAGAACAAACAATGATTTGGTAGAGTTTCGCGAGGGTTTGCTTGCTTTCGACCAGACATCGTTTGCAACGCCTACAGTTTAACAGAGAGGGGGAGAAAGCCGCACCAGCAGACCGAGCTCCACTCCTGTACCACAGCAACCAGCCATCGCATTTTAGAGGTAACTACAGGCAGGACCCAAATCCTAGAGTGCAGGCATATCAGGATGAATACTTCGAACCGCATAGAGTTAACCCTTATACCGACCAAAACAATGTGCAACAATCATGCTATGGAAGGAAGTATTACTCCAAGCGCAATGTAAGGCATGATCGTCGCTACTGCGGTAACCAGGAAGACAGGAAAACTAGGAACGAGAACGTTGTCAAGTTGACCGAAGCCTTGAGTCACAACCATCACCTGGACTACAACCGCCGGTGCGAGGACACCCGGCACTGCCCAAGAATACTGGCCAGAAAACTGATACTGCTGTCGAGCAGCAGAGTAAACAAGGAGGTGTGGCCCGTAATGAAGGTGTAAGCACTCAGCAGATGGTATTTCCACCACCCAACATAGGTGCTACATTTAATGCTGTTCAACCAGGCTACACAAATCAGCCTAGTTCAGGGAATTTTGAAAATCAGAGGCTGCTACACCCGCACGCACTTGTGTTTACACCCGCTCCCCCACAACTCAGCCAGAGAAGCGTCAACTGACCAGGAACCAGCTGCATTTAACACGTTAAACTAAAGAGGGTCAGGTAAAAATAATCCGATCACTGACTCAAATTACTTGTAAATTTACCCAGGGTTCAGACTGAGTGATAGATATCCCGAAAAAAGTAAGCACCGAGCCCGTGGACTTAATTAAGTGTTAGTAAACACAGTTATTTTAGGGGAAACAGACAGGTAGTTTCTCCTTAAAGATCAGGCAGACGATATGGTGTACATCCAGGAAACATTGTGCCCAGGGTTAAGTCTTATCATATGTGATTTACCAGTTCCATGCCTACTTGATGATAGCGGTGCGGAAGTTACCTACGTTGCAGAAACTTTTGTAGGAGAAATTTTTGCCACAGGTGTTAAGTTAACTGTTATACCTTTACCAGGGCTAAGAATAATCGGGGCTACAGATAAATCAAGCCCTATAGTAGGTAGGTAGGTGTTGCTGACTACAGAGGGTCTAGGTGTCATAAATTAAAATTTTGCGTTGGTAATAAAGGGATTAACAACGCAGGTTATCCGGGGTATACACATTCTAACTCGCCACAAAATTTGTTTGGACTTTGGAGGATGGCTCGTACAAACACCAGAAGGCAAGTTAAGCAGGGTAACCACACCAGAGTATTGGACATATTCAGACAAAGTAATCTGCCATCTACAGCATATCGATTGTCATGTAAACAATGCGCCGTCCGGTAGTGTGTTTGCTACGCCTGAAGAAATCTCCCAGGCGATAGAATGTGTTACCGCTGTGAACTACGAGCAAAAGTGCATGTTGAACATCTGTTGTTTTCACATCAACACATCTTTTCAGAGAAACCAGGACACACAAGCTGTTCAGGGCAGTTATTTAAGTGGAACCCGGCGAGATATTTAATTACAAGAGTTACCCAATACCATTCAAGTATATGCAGGAAGCAGAGACGTATATGAACAATACGTTAGCTTGGGATATTATTCACAGTTCTTCTAACCCATTTTGTAACCCGATGATTTATCTTAAGAATAAGAACGGCTCTGTGAGACCAAGTTTCGATGCACGCAAGTTAAATAATATAACGTTTTAGTCGCGTGAAATTCCAAGACCAACCGAATAACTACTGAGGCTCTATCCTGGCATGAGATATATGTCCACCATCGACCTCACACACGGATATTGGCAGGTGACGCTCACTGAAGAATATCATCAGTATACAGCTTTCCTATTCCATAACAAGCTATTTTGTTTTAAAGTTTTGCCTTTTGGATTATGCAGTCCAGTAGCACAGTTCACTCACAGCATGAATATTGCACTGGGAGATGTCTACAAATTCAGCAAGATGAAACGTGGACGATATTCTTATCACGTCGAGCACATTTGAAGAACGTGTTGAACATCTGAATGTTGTGCTACAGAAATTAACAGAGGCAGGAATGACAGTGAAATAAAGGAATATGTTTCTGCCGAGAAGAAGTGCAGTTATTCGGGCATACCCTTACTCCCGATGGAATCCGAATTGCGCCGGACAAGTTGGCTACGATTACGAATTTTCCTGTGCCTATAAATGTCAAGCAGCTGCGAACTTTTCTCGCTGCTAGAGGTTTTTACCGAAGTTATTCAGATAAGTTAGCTGAAATTGTGCTTACATTTATTGTTCGAACTCTTGCGGAATGATGTTGTTTGTAGCTGGACGGAAGAGAGAGAAGGTGCTTGGATGGTGTAAAAGTTCTGTTCCTGTCTGATCACGTTATTTATCATACCGTTCAGAATGTCACGTATTATTTGTACACGGGACGCCTAAAGCTATGCCAGTAGTAGGGTAATGTATGTTTGGTGGCAGGGGCTGGGCTGGTGGATCGTGGATCTGAACTTGATTGACGTCACGCGATCTTCATGTTGGCACCCGGACTTCCTGCTCTGTCATACCAGTCACGCAACCGCCATATTGGATTCTGCTAGGTTTGTATACAGTAGGCCGCCATCTTTGTAGCCAGTAAAAAACCATGTTGGACCACCATCTTTGTAGCCAGTGCGCCGCCATCTTGGTAATCAGTATGTCATTTTTATGCCCTTGTGTTCCGAGGGTTTTCTCTGAGTGCTCCCACTTTTTTCTTTTGCATTATTCCTTTCCTTATCTTCTTTTCTGTTTCTCTCTTTCTCTATGCTCTTTCGCTCTCTTCCTCTCCGAGGGTTTACTCTGAGTGCTCCTTTTTTCCTCTTTTGCATTCTTTCTTTCTCTTTCTTCCCTTGCATCCTTTATTACTTTCCTTCCCTCTTCTTCTGTCCTTTCTCTTACATTCGCTCTTTCTCTCTTTCTTTCCCTTCTCTCTCATTCGTTCATCATTTGTTTACATCGGCTGTTACTGGAGGCCGCTATATTTGTTACTGGAGGCCACTATCTTTGTTTACATTTGTTTCCTACATTAGATCTGGCTTTGATCATTAGGAGCACAGCTATCTTGGTTCTGGCTTTAGTCGCTAGGAGCGCTGGTGTCGCTCTTGTTCGATTAGCCGTTCGAACGCCATATTGGTTCTGGAATTGACAGCTAGTGGTGCTGCTTTTTTAGAACTCAAAGTACCATCTTGAATGGGCCAGACTTACGCCTTAGACCACTCGGCTATCACGACATGTGCTGGGACAAGAGCTTATAAGTAGTATATAGCTGGTAGATGAATAAATAATATCTTGCCTCCCAATAAAGACATTGCTTTTTTTATGTATAGTTATTAAGTATTTTATTTTTAATTTTAAGTACTTTTTAAGTTTTTATTATCTTTTTAAGTATTTTATTTTCGCATAAATAGTTTTTTTAATTTTTGATTTTCATTATATAATTTCTATTTCTTGTGTAGTTTGTAATGTTTTTTTTTTTTTTAATTTAAATATCAATAATTTTTAAAGTAATTTTTAAGTATTTATTTTCATTACATAATTTAATATATTTCGTTATTCTCTTTTCAATTATATATATTTTATTTATAATCAAACTTACACATTTTTTAAATATTTTATTTTTATTTTAATAATTTTTCAAGAATATTTTCTTAAACTTAAAAGTTTATCAAGTGACGAGTCTACAGATACGTATTTGTCAGTCAGATAATAATATGTCAACAGAATATATTATTAAGTGACTATGACCAGCACCATATTTGATTTTTATAAGCATATATAAAAGCAGTTTTAGTTAATACCTGTTAAGTGTTATATATTATGAGCGATGGTTATTCACACATTTCAGATTTTTATTTAAATTTAATAATTTAATTTAATATCCCAGTTTTTCGTATGTAGAGACTTATGTGCTGAACGAACAAAAATACTTCCCACTCCTATGTAATGTAAATAGTTTCCAACACACAATCCCATAAACTGCTCCATATAAACCTCACATAACCTAAAACAACCTGACCTTAATTCACCTAACCTAATTTCACTTAACCTTACTTCACCTAACCTAAGATAACCTAACATTACTTCACGTTACCTAAGATAATTTAACCTAATGTTACCCAACCTAACACCACATAACCTAAGATTACCTATCCTAACTTCATCTAACCTAAGATAAACTAACCCAATCTTCTTGTTATAACTCTGAATATAGTTTTTATTTCTCTCGACATTCACTTAACTAATCGTCATACTATAGTCATCGCCAGGCCCCTCTTCACCACCCCTCCATTTTGCCTTACTTAAGAACAATACACAATTGTGTTGAGTACCAAAACAGATATACCACCTTTAACCATGACATAAGCTTGCCTCATTCATGCAGTTCCATATCCACCACTCTATCTCATACTTTCTTATCAATAATAGAAGTCAACTATATTGACTACCATTTAAACTTAGCCAGTTACACATATAAACAGGCCATACCAGTTACCGAACAATTCAAACATTCCAACCATGCTCTCATAAGATCAATACCATTAATTTTGCCTTCTACATTATCCATATCACCTTAATTTTAAAAAAATTCGATTCCGCTCTTACTAACCAACCGTACCAGCTAAGCATTCTGCCCCTCCCATTTATCTAACTAAACATATAATCAATCCATTCTGCTCTTACAAAAAGCGAATCACACAATTAAACCGTTCTCCTCACACCAGCTAAGCTTTATTTTTTCCATACTGCCAAAATTACCCAACACGTGACCAGATCATGCCAATCAACACAACAGCTATATCAAACATACAAATAACTGAATGTACAACCACATCATACTTGTGTGCGTTCCACCCCTTTTCAGGACTCTGAATATATTTTATTTCTCTCGCTAGCCACTTAACATAACCACATGTCCAAGAAAAATTTTAATTTAGTCACTTCAACTTTTTGTCTCGTGCACTCGTGTAGAACTGAGAAATTACTTTCATATTGTGTTGGACACGAGATATTTTTTAATTTAGCCAAGTTCGTTATACCCCATGTCAGGACTTTTGATAGACATGTTAACCTAACCTAGCCACCACACTCTAGTAATGTACGCAAGAACATGGAATAATTTTTTTTTTTTAAATATTAACTATATTTAAAAAATATATTACGAAAAGAATACCTATGGAGCTATGGAGTCATTTGGAGTCATTTTGGAGTCATTTAGGAGCCAAAGATTTAAGGGTCAAAGGTCAAGTAATCAATCTCGTGGGTGGAAGGTCTGACCGCAGTCAGCTTTAAGTGTGACCATGAGCTCAATCTGAGCAAATATAACACGAGGACAAAATATATTTTCATATTAATAAGAACTTATTTACTGGCAGAGCAATGATGATTAGTTAGCCGCTATCTTTGGCCATTTAGAACGAGTACTGTAGCCCTCCTACGACATGCACTCGCATAAATGCTGATTTAAACTGAATTAATAAGTGTTACAGAGAAGCAAATACACATATTACAATGAATATATAATTTATTATTTTAATTTTGTTTTTATTTACATACATATTATGCTGTTCAATAGACAAATCACCCCATTTTTTTGCAGAATATCTGCTCTACTAACCGTCACCAGACTAAATTTACTCATACCTCTTACCAAAAGTCAAGCATACCTCAGCCCACAGTTCAGACATCTTGAACAAACCATTGCTAGATTTAAACTCATCACGCCCCCTTCATTTTATCCGAGGCCCAACTGACCTTGTAAATGTCAAGAGTAAGTCTGTACCTACACGGTAACTGGAGTCTGCACGTGTTTCCTCGCCGTTTTCGCACCTATACAGTGTCAGATAGCCTTAGTCAGCACATAGAATTTCTGCTTCACCTTGGTGTCTGGTAACTGGAGTCTGTACGTGCTTACAAGTCGTTTTCACACCTGGATTGTGTTGAATGACCATGTGCGTCGGAATAACTGTGTTAGCAGTTCTGTACCTGCACGGCGTCTGGTAAATATAGAGAATGAGTCAGCAGGCTTCACGAGCAAGTACAAGCCTGCAACTGAATTGAACATTGGGTCAGCATGAAATAAGTTTTCTACATATCCTAAACATCATGCAGGACTTTGCATTTATTAAAACCAGACCAACATAAGTAAATAAATATAAATTACTTTTCACGTATATTGTTTGTGTGTTTGAATGTATCTTCTCCATCGCATACAAATTACTGTTGCATCTGATGCCATTTTAAGAAAATTTTATGAGAGGATTTTTAATTAATATAATATTATTTATAAAAGTACTAATTAATTTAACATTTAAGTTCCATATAATTTTTCTTGTTAAAAAGTTAAAATTTTAGTTTTGTCATCCATCCTTCAAATTGGGACAGCTCATCCTTCCTTCGAGTTGGAACTCATCCTTCCTTCGGGTTGGAACTCATCCTGCCTTCGTGTTGGAACTCATCCTTCCTTCGGGTTGGAATTGCTATGATTTTTGACATTGCCCTTCCACTTTACCACCCGAACGGCTGCTAAAGCAACAGTGCGCGTAGTTCTCCGGCTGAAGACAGAGCAATACAGTATGCTCTTACAGTACTACATATATATATATATGGTGCTGCAAGAATGACCTGTCTGGACGTGTTACAATGCCGGAAAATAAACCAAACCCATAAAAAAACACAATCTACAGAAGAGACAACAAAGATAAAGATAGCAGCTAAAGGTAAATAGAAAGAAAGAATGAGAGTTAAAGAGGGATATAAGAATTAGATTGATAGGGAGGGTAAGTACAATAACGCCTCTAGTGGTTACAATAGGTCAAAAATGTCATAACTAAAAAAAATTCACCACCACCACCCCAGTAAGGATATGGGCTGGAACCCCAGGAATTGGCTTTAAACCCTGGTCGGAGATCCAAACAAAAATCATAGTCGTAAATCCCCGTGCAGAAGTGCACAAGTGAAATTGCAGAAGTGAAATAGATTTGCAACAATTTATAGTCAAATTTGTTGGTGGTGGCACAATCTCTCTCGCGGTGTCGTCTGTAACTGTATGTCAGGACCTTAAACGTACGTGTGTGCGTGATGTCAGTAGTGGCTACAACATTTTACATACATACATACACCACCATATGCTTATATTGGATAGAAGTATACTTCTCTTTTCTTCTATCTTCTTCTCTTTCTAATTTCTACCCAATATGACCATATGATACTGTATGAAACTTTGTTTATTAATTCTTGTAACCATATGTTTCTGTCAGTATACCGCTGTCCAATATCTGTCTCTTGTCGTCCGACCATATGAGCGCGACTTTGTTCATACACTGGTTGTAAACTTCGTGGTGATATGGCCTTATATTATTCATGGTTACACGCACGGATGATTGCTGCTTCAAAACTCTCTTGTAATCATGAAAGGTAATTTTTTCTTCATGCTTGTCTTCTGTACACCTTAGGCTTTCTTGGTAATCTTGTTTCCATATATACAGCTGTGCATTTTCGAACGCAGCCTTACTTTAAAATTCCCCGCCACTTTCCTGTTGGAAGGGGAGCAGCAGTTATGCGTGTGAGATCTGCGGCTAGGTTTGCATAGTATATATATATATATATTAAATTAATGGGGTATTCATCTTCTTGTTTCATGATGTCGTGATGGAACCAGTACATTAAAGTTTTATAGAAGTCGTGAACTGAAAAGTCGGTGTAAATAGGTTTGTCAAATAATATGGTTTATTTTATCAATTTTCACCAAAAATAAATTTCCTGTTTATATTGTGCGGCACTTGAATGATGGTTCAGCTATTTGTTTCTTCTGTCTTCTCTCGTTACACACCAATTCCATGACTTCTCTCTTCCTTGTGTTTTCCATTAATTTACAAAATGTTGCATTGTTCATATGCTTGGAAAAGTCTTTTTGTCAAAATCATTGCCCGCTGCCTGCCTTTTTCTTCCAATGTTCAGGTCGATTAAGGGCTTGAGCCATGCCTCTTGTTCAAATTGCAGCACACGATGAATTTTCGTCACCAGGATGCCGTGGAATAATGCTTGATTGAAGTTAGTATAATGCACAATGTCAATAATTTTTTGTCTTGCCACCTGGAGGACGCTCGTTAATGGGAAAGAATGGCAGGTCTTTGTGCAAGTCGTGGAGTTGTAGAGGATATTCTACGTCTACCTCCAGCACGTAACCAAATAGTCCATCATCTGGCACCAGCGTGCTGTCGATGGCTGTGCTCACCCACTGAAAGTCACACACAGGAAGGGGCAGCGACATTGCCCACCCGTACAAGTTGTTGGCATCTATGTACTGGAGATAGACGGGCGGCTTGCTGGCATCATATGTGAATGGAATGCACTTATTATTAGCTTTCGCATGACACATAACACACTGGACCACGCCACCTCTTATGCCTTCTTCAATAAATAAATGTCTTTCGTAATCGATCAATAGTTCCAGCTTGACCTTGGTGTGTTTCAACATTGTGTCGAAAGATAAGCTCAGCGCGTTCACATAATGGACACAGACCAGGCCATATGTTTACAGGTATAGCTTCCTAAAGTTTTTTAATGCATTTTAGAACAACAAAACATAAGTCTTCAAATAAATGTTTGAATAATATTCAATTTTCTGATAGGCGAATTTTTCCCAGATATCAAGTGCGTGAGTATAGTCTTCTTCACTGATGGCCATGTCCATCAACCTGTAGTAAAATTTGTTGCTGGGGGCTGCTACGTCTGTTCCAGTTTCTCCAGGCAGTGTATGTAATCATAGGAAAACACGCCATTTCTCCCTACTAGTTCCATCTCATCGGGGCTGAAAAATTTTGCAGTATTTATAAAATGGTCTCTTGGCAGGTTTTCAGCGAGAGTAGCGAGGCTGGTCGACATGAAGCGGAAGGTGTCGATAAACTGTATTGAAAACTTTTCCCCCAGCGAGTTCGAGAACGTGATTAGTTTTTCCTCTTTATGTGGGATGATGAAGATTTCCTGTACGTCGTAGTCTAGCTGCTTTATTATGAAGTTCTTGTCATATGTTAGGTTGTGGTATAACACAGGTAATCGTTTTTGATGGCGACAAAGTTTATTGCAGGTATTGCAGGAGGCCCCAATGTAGATTCTGGTGAATTTGTCGTGGTCCATTACCTTCACAGTAGCAGCAGGTATATGACACGGCATGAAGTAATTGAAGGTTGCTGAGCGGCTTCATGGGTTCACCTGTTGTATAAATCTCCCTCATCTTATGTCCAACATCAACAATCACTTCAATTAATTTACTGGCTGCTTCTTCCCCAGGGTAAATCATTGGCTCCGTTGGCAGACTTGTTGTTTTGGCAGCAGCTATTATGTCGTTATCAATTTGAACAAAGAAACAAAGACTGTACGCCTCATGTTTTTTATATGAGTGCGTGCTAGCTGTCTGGTGGTCGGCCTGGAAAGTCTGGACGGACAGGAGTATTGCTTCTAAATCTGCATAAATGATGATTGGCAGCTTGTCTGCGTTTTAGCGGTTTGTAAATTTGAGGGTTGGTCTTCTTCCCATCCTGTTGTGGCTCGGCATCTCGATTCTTGCTGGAGCATGAGGACCGCAATACTTCTTGTGCTCTACTAACATCTCTTCGCCTGTATTTCTTGTTACTCGTGTAATATCTTAGTAGTATGTAAAACGCATTTTACAAATATGTAGTTTTGCTGTGTGTGCTGTTATTTGGGACCTCATCAGGCGAGAAAATATTTTTATATATGTGAAGTCTGCATTGTCTATGGTGGTGAGGAGAAGATCTAAATGTATGGGATTCTCTGCATTACAGACCCGTATTGGCAATATGTTCATGTCACCATAAAGAATAAATATATTTACCATCACTCCAGAATATTGTTTTTCAAATTTGGTTATCTGGTGCAGAGGTGTGGGGAATTGGATGCCATCGAAGTTCATCTTGGTCTCCAGGTGTCTGTATCTATTATTTACTAGTAGTATCAATATGCCGATTCAAGCGCAGCCCCAGTTATCAGAAACCCAACGGTAAATTAAATACTCAAGCCATCAGAAAACCATCAGGAAAAATTCCTCTTAATTTTCTGATTCAAAACATCAACTGCCAATTCGAGCGCAGCCGCAAAAAAGTGACTACAAAAGTTGCCTTTGGGAGCAGCCGCAAAAAAGTGACTACAAAAAGTTGCGTTTGGATGCAGCAGCAAAAATACGAGTAAAAGTTGCGTTTAGTTAGATAGTACTCATTAGAAAAAAAAGTTGTGTTAAACTCTGGGATGAGTGCATCTGCAAAAATAAACGTAAAAAGCTGCGTTTGGGAGCAGCCGCAAAAAAGTGACTACAAGAAGTTGCGTTTGGGATCAGTTGCAGAAAGTGACTACAAAAAGTTGCGTTTGGGAGCAGCAGCAGCAAAAAAAAAAAAAAAAAAAGAGTGGCTCAAGAAATTTGAATGCGTAAAAATAAAATGTTGTGTATAATAAAGATGGGCGCAAATAAAAATCAACTGATGTCTAATATGATGACCATGGCAATGAAAAACGCCAGGGTTGTCAATACTTTCGATTATACAACCATGTTTAGAGATCTATATTCTTGAGAACTGGAATGGGAATAAATTCTCACAAAGATCAATAGTTGAAGTTTATTGAAAAATCTGCATTTGTATCTCTTTTAGTTAGCTTATACTGTTGGTATACATAAGCTTCTTTTGGGTGTGAAATTGCATCGCCAATAGGAATATCAAACTCAATGCGCTTGCTGTATTCATTCAAATTATTTTTTGTTTGGTCATTTGGCGGAAACAAATGACGCTCATAACTTTAAATTTTTTGTTGATCCATTTATTATATAGAAAAAAAATTCTTAAACAACTACACTTTTCTTATCAACCCAATAATTATAACTACTATCAAAACCTAACCATTTAATAAGCAGCTTATTTCCTTTTTTTCGCAAAACTATTTCCACTAAGTAGTCTTTATAATATTTGGTCTTAAGCAGCTCTGGCTCATAAAAAATACCTTTAGATAATAAATGAAACAACAAAAAATTGTAAAGAATATAGAGAAGAATATAGAGAGAAGAAGACAGCTAATTGAAAAGTTTACAACTTTTAGAAAATTTCGCCATAACGAATATGATAAAAATAAAAAATCACGATCAACCATTGATAGATACGATAGAAGATTTGGGGCAAAAAATTGGACACATAACAAATGAGAATAAGAACTTAATAAAAGAACTTGTTCCTTTTGCTGTTAAAATTTAGACTACCCACAGACACCAACAGAAACATCTTTTGAAAGAAAACGGTTTGGTAAAACAGGCACCGATGAACACTATGACGATGGCATTAAACAAGTTGGCAATGACCATGGACGCTATGACGATGGTGTTAAATGCATTGATGATGACGATGAATGCTATGGCGATGAACGCTATGGCATTAATGCTATGGCGATGAACACTATAATGATGGCATTAAGCACATTGACGATGACGATGAACGCTATGACGACGAACGCAATGACGAAGCATTGGGGCAATTGAAAACTGATATCTCACAGTTAACTAACTACAAAACAACACTTATTGATAAGAAAGTGGCCGATTTCTTAATTGACTGTAACGATGATGTTTTTGGACTAAAGGCTGATAAAGGTAGATTATATATTGGTGTCAGCGAAGTAACATTCATCAATGACAAATTTACTGTAAAAGGTCGGACATACACTGGAACTAAAGGTTTGATGAAATTACTAACTAGTAAGAAAGTAACAGAAAGCGACTACACTGCAACTGACTATGGACACTATAGTCGTATCCTAGCAGATACAAACACAGTTTTTCAAAACAATGATCCAAACTTGGGAATGCCAAATATCGAGTAAAGGGAATAAATGGAAAATTATTGTTAAACATATTTACGATTCAATTAAAAAGAAATGTCCCTCACCTAAAAAAGGGAAAGGTATAAAGAAGTATACAGACTATCCCAAAGAATACATATGTGTGGATGATGTTAGGATGCTTATTGACCAACTTCTCGTTATTAATGGCGAAGAGAATGCTGGAAATGATAACTATTACAATGAAAAAGTTGGAATAATGAATATGCTCAACAGCAAGTTTAGTGACTTTTTTGTGAATAATCCAAGAGGTATACCATATCTGATACGAATGTTAAACACTATACCACATACTTTTTGGGAGTCGGAGCATCATGGAAAAGGGTTACTCAATGACATAATAAATTCAGTACCTTTTGAGTTGCATGCACCCGGTTATCAGTACTTAGGTCCGGGTACCAGACTAAAAGAGAGGACTGCGCGTGGTGATAAACCCATTAATCCACTAGATGCGGCTGCAATGGAACATGATATCATCATAATAAAGATCTAGCTGAAAGACGTGTTCAAAAGATTAAGTTCAGATGCTGATCTCAATGAGAGATTGTGGGCTGGTGTTACTGGATCTGCGATGCATATTAAACGTAAGCTTGGCTGGGGAATTAAAATTAAATGATAAAATATTTGTTATAATAAATTAAAGTAAAAAACATTGTATTTCAAGTTCCTAATGATGAGTTGAAGGGTTTGAATATTGATTCTTTCCTAACGAAAGACCAACTGGATCATAAAAACAAGAAATTAAAGGCAGACAAAGGGATGACTATCACAATTTCAGTTCCACAGCTTAAGAAATTGTCCAAAGAAATGAAAACTGGAAATGGTTTGACAGTTCACAAGGGTGGATTTTTACCCTTAATTTTCGCAGCATTAGGAGCTCTAGGAGCGTTAGCTGGCGGTGCATTATCTATCGCTACATCAGTAATTAATGCCAAAAAGAAAAACCAAGAATTGGAAGAACAACCCAGACATAATTTATCTATAAAGGAATACGGCAAGGGATTGAAGAAAGTTAAATGGGGTAAGAATATTAAAAACAAGTAACTCCACTCAGTAACTTTGATATTGATCAAATGGTAAAAAAATTAAACATTTAAAATTTTCGGGTGTATTTATGATCGATGAGCTGCTTAACACACCATTCGATAGTGAATGTGGGATTGTTAATCTAGATGTTTCAACAAACTCTGTTACACACTGGGCATGATATTGGAAAAAAACAAACAACAAATATTATTTTGATTCATTTGGAGAAATCCACCGCGACAATTAATAGCTTATCTCGGATGTAATATTTTTTATAACGATGATATAATTGAAAATTTCAATCAAGTAACTTGTGCTCATTTATGTGCAATTGTGCTAAATCACTTTTCACATAATTTTAAATTTCCAAAAAATTATTTCACTATTAATAAACAATGGATATACGCGGAAATGCATTAATGATCTCTTGGATTGAAGATCAAATTAAAGAACATACGAACAATTATACAACTACTGAGAAGACCAGTCCTAATGATTTTGTTTCCAACACACAGTTCAACGACTATATAGTCACACTGACAACAGTTAAAAGATCATTGGATAAAGCCTATTTTACTTACTTGGAAGTAGAGAATAATATAGATTTTGAACAAAAAAGACTAAGACATGTGGGAGATCCCATTGCAGCAATGGATGCAATCAATTTAGAGTACTATAACAAAAACAGAATTAACATTATTCGTTTAGTTGGGAAATACAGTTCAAAAGAAAAAATCTTTTACTTTGATAATCGAATAGAAATATTTTTTATGAGAGATGGTACTATAGTTGAAATAATAATAAAACCAGAAAAATTGATAAGTGTTATCAACTTATATTATCAACGGAAAAAATTTGACATGTATAATCCTTTTGAAGTATACCCTGATGATATTATATATTTTAAAATACCAAAAGCCTACAATGTACCCGAAGGTACAACTGTATTTATTGAAATAGCTATGGTATACCAATTCATTTTTTAAAAGATCAGTTAATGTTGGTTTTTAATGGAAACACTTCCATTAACAAAATACTTATAATCTAAGGATTTAAAAAGTCTTTAATTTCATTATGGTACTTAGCATTATTTAACTTACGAGTCATATATATTGTAACAAAAACATATTCATTATTCCAACATATTGAACAAGTCTTCCTAAATTTTTCAAACGATGTATCGCCACCAAACAAAATCAATATGAATATGTTTAATATTTGTATCGTCTTGTCTGAATATGCAAATAAAATTGGCATTGTCTCTTATAAGCTGCTTATGTACTTTTGAGTATGTCTGAGCTAAATAGAAACACTCAATATCTTTGTGTCTACTGCGAGTAAAGTAATCCCTTACCATATTTTGGTTTTCAAGTATGATATCGAAAACAGCTACTGACTCTTTATGACATTCATTTATATAAACAATTTCTTCATTTGATGGAAAGAAGTCTGCTATCGGTTAATTAAATAATTTTGATGCTACATCTATATCTTTCTTTAAATTGATTTATTTTGGTTGGTCCAGACTTTTTGAACATACATAGAGAGTACTAAAGTCCAACCATCCCTGAGCATATATAAAATTATCTATCATAAGTGTAGTTTTTCCACAGTTACTAGGACCCACTATCAAACATCTAATATTATTTGGTAATATTTCTCCATGACGTTTTGTCGATACAGTCTTGTCTAGTATTCTTATTTTAATATCCCAGTCTACATGTTTCTTGCTCATTTATTAATAGATTTTTAAAAATAATATAATAAATGAATAAAGTATTCAAACTAACATAACAAATCAGTGTTGAAGAAGAGACTACATTACCCTTCAGAGATAGCGGGACACTCATTGCCTTTAGTTCAGTTCTATACTACTTATCTAACGCATAACATTGTCTCTGGGAGAAATAAACTATATTATGTGGGTCAGAATGATATGGAATCAGCAATTGATATTCCAGTTGGTCAATATAGATTAAAATATCTTGAAAAAAATATAAAAGCAATTTTTTCAGTTACTGTAGATTCAATGGGTGGGAAAGAGAATGATATATCTTTAGAGCTGGATAAAATAACAAACAGAGTGACAGTAAGATGTATGCTTAAATTACAGTTTGGAAAATGGGGTTCAATAGGAAAACTTTTTGGTTTCGTAGAAAATAAAACTCTGAAAGGAAATGTGGACTATTATGGCGATACTATTCCAAACTTTGCTCCATTTGAAACAATAAATATACACTGTAAAATAGAAAATGGTATGATATCAAAACATGATGAAAATAATTATAGAGAAACTAGCATAAATGCCACTTTTAGACCAAGAACAATATTTGGATTTGGCGACACGATCTATTACGAATCGGCTTATTCATAATTTTTTCTAGTGCAAACAAATCAAGTTAATGAAATAATAGATGAAATTAAGTATGAAATAGGTCAGTTCATTAACTTTGATTTGTCTGAAAGTACAGTGGTAGTAGAGATGAGGCCATAGATATTTTTTTGGTTTGGAAGTAGTCATATTCTATAATAATGTGAATAGTTTTTTAAAATATTAAAATTTCATGTGATAAAGATGAATCATATTTCTATATAAAGTGCAATGAAAGATTTAGAAAAAGAATTCAATGTTTCGGCTACTTTAATATGTCGAATTTGGAGATGTTATCTAAATTTTTTATTCGACTATGTTGTAGCACATTGCCGAGGTCAGAGCGATAATTGTGTTTTAATGACTAGATAACAATTAAAAGTTTATAGAGATATTAGCACAAATAAAAATCAACTGATGTCTAATTATACGATAACGATCATTTACTCCTTAAAAAACCGAATAGAATGCATTTGTTTAATACCACAATCCGCCATTCCATCATATGCAAAAATTATACCTCCACGATTAACATCATCTAAAACTTTTTCACTGAAAATCTGAACAGATCTGTCTGGTAAGGTTACTTTAAAATTTCCAGAAGTAATTACCACTGCCCAATTGTAAGTTCGGAAAGCTTTTTAGATTGTTTGGTTCCATTTAATACATTTAGCAACTGATCCATCTTTATTATATACATCATTTTATTTTTTATGCATTCAAATTTCTTGAGCCACTCTTTTTTTTTTGCTGCTGCTCCCAAATACAACTTTTTACGCACATTTTTGCAGACGCACTCAAACGCAAAGTTTAATGCAACTATTTTATAAAGACTACGATCTAACCAAACGCAACTTTTGTTGTCACTTTCTTATGGTTGCTCCCAAACGCAACTTATTGTAGTCACTTTTTGCAACTGCTCCGAAACGTAACTTTTGTAGTCACTTTTTGCAACTGCTCCCAAATGCAACCTTTTGTAGTTACTTTTTTTTTGCGTTTGCTCCCAAACGCAACTTTTTGTAGTCACTTTTTGCGGCTGCGCTCGAATCGGCAGTTGATGTGTTGGATCAGAAAATTAAGAGGAATTTTTTTTGATGGTTTTCTGATGGCTCGAGTATTTCATTTACAGTTGGTTTTCTGATAACTGGGGGTTGCGCTCGAATCGGCATATTTATACTACTTTTACTCTTTCAAGATTCCGGCCTTCAATGTATCTGGCGAGTATGGCCCACTTGAAACAGTCCTGATCCTTATTTGTCTGGTTGATGGTAAATTCTTTTCTCTTAATGGGCGCTGGCAAATCTATGTAGCTGGATACACACAATGGGTCCAATTTATTAATGTGGAGCTGCGTTCTTTTCATTGCAGTAAGTGTCCATCCAGATCCTTTACCATGGTACTAATCCTCTTCTTGACAGATCTTGACCAAGCTGGCCGCCACCGCTTTTTCCATGTCATCTTCATTAGCTAACGGAACATTCTTGGTCTTGAAGTGCACTGGTCTACTTCGTATTCATGGGGCTGAGGTTTGCCATAGTCGCACTCCAGTAAAAAATTTAATTTAAATGGTGTGTTTGCCTTCATTTGTTCCTGCAGCTGTTTAATAATATTTTGCTTCAGTCCCTCAATATATGTGCATACAGCTTTATCCTCATCGCTCGTATTTTCGGCCACATACATCTTCAAATTGCCTCTGAATACAGTCTCAGTTAATACAAATGTGTAGGTCGTCGGCTGTCCAGACCCCGCGATGATTATCGGACGTGTTGTTGGTGTAGGTACTGGGGCTGGTTGCCACTGGGTGGAAACGTCACATCGTGCCTTCTTCACAGGTGGAGGTGCTGGGCCGAAGAACTTTTTGTAATGTTCTCTCAGCTTGCCCGCCCTTGTGAACTCTTTGCCGCAATATTCGCATTTATACATCTTCTCTGGGCTAAACTTGCATCCCTTTTCGTGCCTTCGAGCATCTGCTATGTTGGCAAATGGAGCATTACAGAATTTGTGGTTGCCAACTGATTCTGACGCACGACTCCATTGCAGCTTCTCAGGTAATGTTCCATACTATCTTTCCGCGCAATCTTCATCCCATATTTGTCGTGGACTTCTTCTTCTGTGAGTGGAATGTGAATACAGATCCTCTCGTGCCCAATCCATTATTGCGTGCTGAAAAATATTTAGAACAAAATCCACAAAGTAACCCTGGTGATGGTATTGCACTTACCTCAGAGACAGTAGAAGGCGAAGGAAGTTGGAAGCCCCCCGAATTTCCCATGTCGACACAGCCGCCCCCCGTGCTGAAGATTTCAGCAAAAAAAACCTGCAACAAAGGCCATGAATAATATTAATAATCTGGACATAGCAATAATTCAAGTTGGAAAAAAGTGTAATAAATGCACAAATTTAAACACTGCATAGCAAAACATATGTAACTAACCAACTAAAATTTAATACTGAACTATGTAGCAAAAACATCTTATATAAATTTTTTTCCTTGATTAATCATACTATAGGCAAATTATTTACTATTGAGAATAATAGTGTTACAAAATAATTTATAGTTACAACACTTTGGAAAAAATTAATTTATCAACAAGATTAGTTACATTTTAATAATATAATGTGCAACATATGATCACGAATAATGTCAATAACATTGACATAGCTTTAATACAAGCTGGTTAAAAAACATGTTTCAACTAATATACAAATACATATGACAATAAATTGTTTGTAATTTTGCAAATGCTCGTAACAGTACAAAGATTTCCTTTGTAAAATTACTCGTTTATAAATCCTACAAATTTCATGCTTGTTATATACCTGAAGAAATATTTAAAACTATACTGACCTATATCCATGAGCTCGAGCGGAATGGCAGACACTCAATAACGTAAAACAGTATATAGTTGTTTTGTGCAAAAACTAGGGGTAATGTAAAGTGTGGTTGCATTCAAAAGAATAGTATTGTAAGTTTGAGAACCCTTCAACAACTCAAAGAAGTTTAAAAATACGTGACAGCTAACTAGCTACATATAACTCTTAAAATTAAATAAACCTTCATATCAAATAACTTATTTAATATTTTTTGTAGGGACATGCAGTTATATTTACTATAAAAGTAAGTAGTAAGTTATGATGTTCTTATAAATGAGGGCTAGCTATACAATTATGTAGTTTCTAATCCATGTGCTGAAACATGTATTTTTTCCTTATATTATGTTCTGAAATAGTTGGCCTCGTTATTAGACAAATTTTATGTACACTTCTCAATGACGTAAGTTGTAACAAGAAAATGCTTTCGAAAACTTTACAGTAATTTTTTAATGTATAACTACTATGCTTCCAAGCATATTTATCAACTGTGTAGCAAAATATCTTTTTTTTTTATTTTTTCATCAGTGGGATATACGCTATAAAAACTCATTTATATATTTATTTCACTGACCCTTTTTTAAAGCAAAACTAAATTTTTGGTTGACAAGTACGTATAGTTAAAATCCTCTCAAACAGTTTAGCATGTAGGCAGCAGAGATCCTCGCCAGAAGAAGAAAAGGAAGATTGCAGTCACTCTCTCCTAGCAATGCTAGGCTGCGTTGTTAGGCACTCCGTGAAACCAGCAATTTGATTGAAGGGGATTCTCTGATATCCGATAATGGAAGTCACTTCACCTGGACAAAGGTTCTCCACATAATGTAAAAAATTATATAAAGAAATTGTACACAAAAATATTACTCTCATATTCGTAAACACTCACTGCAAGTATTAGCGTGAAGAGGGCGTGGTCTCCTTACAGATGTACGACCTTGACCGCAAGTCGAAAAATCAGCAACTCCGGGAATTGGCGGGACCTGCAATTGCTGACTGCGGTGACCTACAAAGAATCAATGTGTGTAAAAAAAAACAATAAATATGTACATAACTTTTAATATAGATACTAGCACCTTTCAAAGAATTTACGACATGAGAAAACTGACAGTCGGCTTTGAATTGCTACAATGTCGGCTCGCAGACCAAGCATGAAACTTTGGCAAGCGGCTGACATACTTGCTGACAAGCACTGCACAAAAAAAATAAATGTCGTTAATAACTTTTAATTGTAACATATACTCAAATAAATTATATTTAAAAAAAATCGTTAACATAAACAAATTTTTAAAATATTTTTAAATATCATTCTTAATGAATCATACACATACTTTTAAAATTCAATAGCTCATTTTAAAAATTGATTGCATAAAAACTTTTCATGTAATAAAATAAAGATGTAATTCCTAAATAATCATTCACTTACTTTTATAAATTAAGAGCTCATTCTTTAACAAGATTAATTTAACCAGTTATAATAGTTTAGTTGAAAACATAACATACCTTACCGAGCAAATACTAGAAGCTAAAGTGGAAAGCGACCGAGCAACCTCGCAGTAACTCACTAGACACCAAATGGCGACTAAGCAGAAGTGTACTCAGATATGCAGATGGCAAGCACTGATAATAGAGTGAGGGATTTGGCAATGTTTCGGCCTTTATATAGCCTAGAAAAATGGTGAGAGATGCGGAGTAATTTAAGGAAAATTGTACCTCTAGTTACTGTAGTATTTTTATTGGCTAACTTCCAATCCCTCCCAGCTTTCACCTATGTATTTTCTCAGCAACTATGTGTCATGTAAGGTAATGATAATCACCAACCATTTTCATTGGTTGACTTACATTCCCTCCCAGTGCAGCTCTTCCCCCCTTATGGCTGTGCATTCTCACTAGTCAGGCACCTCCCCTCCCCACACTACTTGTAAACTACGAAGGAAAAAATACCAGGTGAGTTTGTGACAACTATAAAGGGATGACTGTCTAGTGAAATAGATAGTATTTGAGTATTGTTTAATATTAAATTCTGCTTGTTTTATACAATATGTTAGAGGAAGAGGAGGAGGAGGAGGAGGAGGAGAAGCGAAATCGATGCGCAGATCTCCTAGCCTTTAAAAAAAGGTACTTTACAATATCCATGTATGGTATTTTTCAATAATTAATTATTGATGTTCTGAGCATTACTACTTCAGGCGCATTACCATTTCAATGTAAGGTGATGCCCACTTAAAAATACTTATCCACTTTCACACTGTGACCACTGACAGCAATATTTATTCACCTATGATGTGAATCATAAGGACAATACACCAGGTGTGTTGTGGGAGTAATTTTATTAATTGTTTTCAGAAAAAAAGAAAAGATGTTAATTTAGGGGAACTTTTAAACTTACTCCTACATCATAATTTGCAAAGTACTGTGTCAGTTGATGGTTGCTAGTGTAGAAGAAAAATAGTACATATTTCCGTATAATTATATGTCTAGTTTAAATATTTATGGCCAAAAACAGACTTATTGCCTGCATGTTGAATATCAAACCAAATGTTCAATTACAACCGCATATCACCACAAGAGTTACAAACCCTAGTTAGTCCCTCTGTGTGTAACTGATATCATTGTCAACTGTCACAAGGGTGTGGGTTAATCAATTGGGGGTGTATGGTATGTATGTCTGGTTAATCAGTAGTGTGTTTGTCTTAGGAATTACCTAACTTAAATAAAAATAATAATAATTGTTATTATCTTAAAATATAATTATTTTAAATAAAAATATTTTTAATATTTATATTTTAACAATTACGACCTATAAATTTTTATATTATTTCTTATAAATTAAAACATAATTTTTTATGGCCCAATACATGTGTATTTCCAGTAGTACCAACAAACTTCCGATATAAGCATATTTGAACCCAAATCCCTAAGTTAATATTATTTCGAGATAACAGCTTGGGAGAGCAGTAAACTGCTATGCAGAAATGCGGAAAATGGTATTTACGTATATAAAGGATGGGAGAAGTGCACTGCCTTTTTATATCATTGTTATAAGGAACAGAACTGCCCATTGGCATTCTGTTTATCAACTTTTCCGCAGTATAATGTTATTTATTCAAGACAGATATTATCAGTACTCTCTTATGAGCACACACTTCAGATGGTGATGCGGGTTCATGCAAGGGGGTTAAACAAAACATTACAACCAGGTCTAAGTAGCCTTACTATTGCAAACACTCTATATTACATGTGGGAGCCCGCAACATCTGGCAGCAATTTAGAGCAAGGACAAAAATTTCTGGGTAGTACATCTCACGACTCTGATGTGGTAGATTGCTGTGAAAAACGTAGGATCTTGCCAAAAGTCTTGATTTGCATGATAAAAGCCAAGTATCAATTTTTACTTCCATTTTATTCTCATATACAGAAAACATATTAGCCATTAACAAAGGTGTGTTCACGCAAAGACCACTGTCGTGTCAAAAAACCAGCCAGATTTTTCCCCTCAAGTGTTAAAAGATTAATTCAATGTTTTTGTAGAGGCAGTTTTTAAATAGGACTAATGACGAAAATTTATTACAAGTGTGATATTTCTCTGGAATATTTAATTGGTTAAGAAGTGCTGAAAATAAAAAAACATGTATTTACTTACTTGATTCCATGATTATAGAATCAAGATATATTGATGGGCCGAAATATTTATTGAATAATTTGTTCGGAAGCTGTGTAATACCATATCTGATTTTTGTTTTTTTAAGTACTACTTGGCAATAAAAAAAAGAAGTCAGTTAGGTAAGAATAATTAAAACACATCACTTTAGTGCATTTGACTCATACAATATACTAATTATACTTCTAAGTTTACGCTGCTTATTAAGTTATCTAGTATTCCAATTTCTGTAAAAATATTTTTGGTAAACTTAAAAAACTGTAATGGAAGTTTTAAACCTAAACACTGTAAGCAAATATTACTACATATCAAGCTGAGTAAATTGTAGCATCGCTAATATACAAAGTTGTGAAGTTCCCTATGCATTTTTACTGTTTCATGCTTATGACATTATTGTGTATTCTTCTCTCTTATGTTTGCAATGGGTGTCAAATGTTGGTCAATCAATAGTTGGCGAGATTTTTTCTCACTGATCTCCTGCCTTTGCATTCGAGTTGTGCTCCATTCTCAACTCACTTCACACTCATCGACTCTCAATACCTCGTTAACATACACATAATTTTTTCGCACCTGATGTAGAAAGAGGAAATATTTGATGTAAACTGTAGTTACAAATTTCTTTTAACAACTAACTCTTTGAAGCCTGTGGAAAGGGTTTCAGTAGTTCCTTGACGCCAGCAGTAGCCAATAGCATTATCCAGAAAAAAAACTCCCCTTCTCCAGTACCAATCATAATTATTCTATACCACGTCAAACGTGAACGAATATTCACTGCGATAATACATTAGGAACAGCCCAACCTCTTTATAACATACTTTCTAATTTCTTAGTCACTGTTCCGCTTCTGTAATTTTTTAATGCCAAAAAAAAAGTAATTGAATTATAATTGCGGCCTAGAATTAGAACATAGTTTTGAAACAAAATGTTTTTTCATATACTGGAGTAGAGATTCATTGTCTAAGCTGTTCGTACCAAATGATGAAACATCATTTTCTTTTAATACATTGTGCAAGCTTAAACAAACTATCGGTGTTACCATGCGTCTTTCACCATCTTTGTCCGTGGAAAGTACGATGTGTTAAAGAATAATACACCACAATGCGTCTTCGACATTTTAACTGCTAAATACTTTGTTTACTGTTCAGAAGATTTGGTCATATATTAATAAACAATTTCGTACTTTTTTTTTTTTTTTTTTTCAGGTCACATTTTTTAAATAAAAACTCTATATAACACTTTTAGTACATGAAGTCATATACATGTTAATATTTTATAATTTCGGGGGCTCGTGTATGTGCATGTTTTACAAACACTTCTGCCGTATAAATATCTACACGATTTAATTTTTTAAAAATGAGTTTTGTAGCCTGTAGAGAAATATATATTTAATTTTTCCATTGCGGGGAATTTTCGGAGACATAGCAGGTTTGTCCGTGAATATTACGTACGCATTTATTCTTACATCCAGGATATTCCTCCGCCTAGTGCAAACAAAGCTTAGAAAACTACACAAAGTTTATTTCTGGCCAATCTCTGGGGGGGGGGGGGAAGTGCACTGCATGTAGTAATTCCTGTATATAAAACACGATGCTACCTGGTGCGATGCGCCGTCTCTCACACACGCTGATAGTGCGATACTATGTCACCTTTGCTTTATTTAAGCATGCACACCAAGCCTCGGGGTCATTCCATGCACGGTCAGCACATCGCCTGTCCAAGAGGGCTGGCAGTGACATAACTGGTAAAGCACGCCACGACGCACCACCCTGGCTCCTGGGTTCTCACAGCATGATAACAGCAGCTCAGTTGTAAAACAGTAGATTCTAATGCCTCCTGCGTGTAAGTTTTATTTTCTTAAAAAGTATGTTTTCCGGAAAAATTATATTAGTTTGATAAATATTGAGAAAGAACACTACTGGCCTTCCAGTGTAACCTAACTAATACTTTATTAAAAATCGCTGGGATAAAATTCTGAATAATTTTATGGTGTATAAAACATAAAAGTAGGCTGTTAGGCAAATTTTTGACAAAGAAAAAACATGATTTATGACCCCAGTCCAAATACTGGCCTGTACATTGGATAGTTTTAAACGAACTTTTGTCTGTTATTTTTTCTGACTTATTAATATGCACCAACTATAAAAATTTCAGCAATGTCCAAAGGCAAGGCATAGTGTACAGACATGGGTTCGAGACCCAAAACCATAGAAATATGAATTTTTTCTATCGGACTTAGAAAATAAATTTGTAATTTCACCCAGTGTTTCGGAGACTGCTTTAGGAATTATAATAAACGGGGAATGCAAGTTTTAGCTACCAGATATGGGGAACAGGGTAAGATAAGAGGTTTGCAAATCATTTAGCGATGTGAGTTTTGGAAACCTTTTTAGCAATGTTCGTACATTAATTGCTCACTATTTAGTATTCATGCGCACCTGATTTAATCTCTAACTGCTAGGTATGGTGTAACGCCCAAAGTTTGAGACACGAAACTATTAAAACAGCATTAATTTTCTTCATCGAACTCAGAAAATATCGGATGACGTTTTTCCGAGTGATTGGAGAAATTACATATAGAGCATGATGATACCTTAGTATCAGGCGAAGCTAATACCGATTTGGAAGCTTCCTCTCGCTATACTGCGAAGATGAATTGTAAATATGAATGCCTGCCTTTGATTTCAACTAATAAAGTATCACGACCCGCATCATCGCTAACTCGGCAACATGAACTTTTATATTGCGCCACAAATCACTGTTGTACGTCATATTTGTGTGACAGCACCTGTCACACAAATATGTTTGTAGTTTAGCGGTAGCGACAATCTACTTAGTCATTCAGATACCTGTGAAGGGCAGAGTGCATTTCTCATCAGTAATCCGGTACCAAGTTTGCTGTGCAAGCAGGTCTTTTGTGACTTTGGTGTCCTCAAAAGTGTAGTTACCTATATAACCTGCCCTGCAAAATATGTAGGTGTAATAAATGCGATTATATTTTCGTACAAGGACAATGTAAGTGTCAATAGCAAATGCATAAAAGACTATAACCTACAACAAAGTTGCATATATATATATATATATAGAAGAACATTGTATTTTTTTTGCTGATTATGCCTATTTTAATATGTGTACAATACATTTTGTGTAAAAAAAATTCCCTGTGTTTTATTTCTAAGGTACACTTTCCATATCATTTTTTTAAATATAATTAATGCTTTTAAAATGAAAAAATATTTACAGTATGTTATACGAGTAAGGCCAATGTGGGCTGTGGTGTACTTAACTTATAGTTTGAGTGGTACGTATATTTAGTCTGGTGACGAATAGTAAAGCAGATATTCTGCAAAAATGTGATCTATCTATTGAATATATGTATATGTGAATAAAACAATTTATATAAATTCATAGTAATATGTGTATCTGCTTCTCTGAAACACTTATTAATCCAGTTTAAATCAAATGTATGCGAGTGCATATCTTAGGAGGGCTATAGTACTCGTTTTAAATGGCCAACAATAGCTGATAACAAATCATCATTGTCCTGCCAGTAAATAAAGTTTTCTAAATGTGAAAATATATTTTGTCCCAGTGTTATCTTCGCTCAGCTTGAACTCATGGTCTCACTTAAAGCTGACTACTGTCAGACCAGCGACTTAGTAGATTGATTATTTTACCCTTGACACTTGACCTTTGATCCTTGATACTTTGACTCCGAAATGACTCGAAAATGACACCTAAAAGACTCCTTAATGACACCAAATTCCTACTAAATGACATCTAATGACTCCAAATTATTCATATAATACTCCATATGACTCCAAATGAATGACTCCTAAATGACTCGCTCCATAGCTCCGTGCTATGACTCCGATATTTTAAAATTTACTTAATATTTTTCAAATGAAAAAAATACTCCAAATTCATGCATACATGACTAGAATATGGTGGCTTGGTTATGTGACTTTAGGTTAGGTTAACGTGTCTTTAAAAAGTCCTGACATGAAGTATAATGAACTTGACTAAATTAAAAAATACCCACTGTCCTACACAATATGGGAATAATTTCTCAGTCGTATACGAGTGCACGCGAAAATGTTGAAGTGACGAAATTGAAATTTTACTTGGACATGTGGTTACGTTAGGTGGATGGCGAGATAAATAAATTATATTCAGATTCCTGAAATGGGGTGGAATGCACACAAGTATGACTTGCTTGTACAGTTAGTCTTTGGTATGGTTGGTATAGATGTTATGTCGATTGGTGTGATCTGATCACACGTTCCGTTATTTTGGAAGTATGGAAAAAAGTATAGCTTAGCTGATGTGAGGAGAATGGTTTAACCGTGTGATTCGTTATTTATAAGAGCGAAATGGTTTGATGGGATGTTTAGTTAGTTAAATGGGAGGGGCAGAATGCTTACCTGGTATGGTTGGTTAGTAACAGCGGATTGGTATTTTTGAGAATCAAGACGACATGAATGTCGTAGATGGCTAAATTCACAGTATTGTTCTTATGATAGCATGGTTGGAATATTTGATTTGTTCGGCAGCTGACATGGCTTGTTTATATGTGTAACTGGCAAAATTAGATGGGCTGAAATGTCAGTAATTATAGTTGATTTCTATTATTAATAAGTATGAGGTAGGGTGGTGGATACGGAACTGTATTGTTTATAGCATGAAAGAGGCAAGATAATATCATGGTGAAAGGTATTATATATATTTTTGGTACTCAGTACAATTCGATATGGCTGTTAAGTAAGGCTGGTTGGAGTGGAGGTGAAGAGCGGTCTGGCGTTGACTAGAGTACGACGATTAGGTTAAGTGAATGTAGAGAGAAATAATAAATATATTCAGAATTTTTACAAGATGATTTGGGTTCGGTTATCTTAGGTTAGGTGAAGTTTGTTGGATTATGTTATCTTAGGTTAGGCGAAGTTAGATTAGGTGATCTTAGATAAGGTAATATTAGGTTAGGGGATGTTAGGTTTAATTATCTCAGGTGAGGTGAAGTTAGGTTAAGTGAAATTAGGTTATGTGAAGTAAGGTGAGGTTATCTTAGTTTAGGTGAAGTGGATACATTTATGGGAAGGTGTGTTGGAAACAATTTACAAGCACTATATTGCATGAAAGTAGAAAATATTTTTTAAGTTCAACATAGAAGTCCCTACATACTTAAATCTGGGATATTAAAAAAAATTATTATATATAAATAAAAATCGAAAAAGTGTGAATAACGAACGTTCATAATATATAGCACTTGGCATATATTAATCAAAACAGTTTTTATACATGTTTACAAGGAATCCAATATGGCCTCGTCAAAGTCATGTAATGTATATTCTGACGACATATTATTATCTGTCTGCCAAATACGAATCTGTAGACTCGTCAGCCGATACACTTTAAAGTTTAATAAAAAATACTTTAAAATTACTCAAAAAAAAAAAGAAAATACTTAAAAGTATATAAATTAAATCTTAAACAAAATATGTATTTAAGTGGAATGAGAATAATAAAAAATATATTATAGGGTAATAAAAGTAAATCCATAAAAATTAATTAAAAAAATATTGATGTGTATATACACTTAAAAAATTATTGATATGAAAATTAAAAAAATTACAAATACACACAATATAAAATGTATATAATAAAAAATAAAAAATTAAAAAATTATTTATATGTAAATTAAATACTTAAAAAGACTATAATTTAAATAATACTTAAAAAATAAAAAATAAAATACTTGAAAATTATATAAGAAATAAATAATGTAATTTCTTTATTGAGAGGCAAGATATTATTTATTCATCTACAAGCTATATACTACTTATGAACTCTTGTCCCAGCACATGCCGTGATAACCCAGTGGTCTAAGGAGTAAGTCTTGTGACCCAATGTCCGGTAGTTCGAACCGCGCCCATTCTATATGGTTTTTTGAGTTCTAAAAAAAAGCAGCGCCCCTAGCGGTCAGTTCCGGAAACAATATGGCAGCCGAACGACTAATCGAACAAGAGTGACACCAGCGCTCCTAGCAATTAAAGCCAGAACTAAGATGGCAGGGCTTCTAGTGGCCAAAGTCAGAACAAATGTGGGAATCAAATGTAAACAAAAATGACGGCCTCCAGTAACAAATATGGCGGCTTCCAGTAGCAGCCGATGTAAACAAATTTTTTAACGAATGGGACACAAAGGAAACAAAGAGAGAATGAGATAATGAGAGCACAAGGAAATAAGAGATCAGGAAATGAAGGAATTACATTAGGAAAGAAAGATAATTAAAAACTGCAAAAGAGAAATTTGGGAGCACTCGGAGAAAACCATCGGAATACAAGAACATGAAAAATGTCATACTCATTACCAAGATGGTGATCCACGATGGTGGTGTACAGGCTACAAAGATGGCAGCCCAAGATATCAGTTTACTGGCTACAAATATGGCAGTATACTGGCTACTAACGTGGCGGAAACCAAGAGTGGAAAGTCCAGAATCCTACATGGTGGTCGCGTGAATTCATCCAAGGTCAAATCCACGACCCACCAGCCTTAGTACTTGCCATCAAACCTATAGTATCCTACTACTTATGCCTTAGGTGCAAACTGGAAACTTGTCCAGTTGAGTAAGGAACATGTATACAAAACCATAATCAAAGCAATTAGAACATTGAATAAAGCAGAAAAAAATTATAGAGTGACAGAGAATGATACGCTGAGTGTTGTGAGGGTACTGTAACATTTGAACAAACTACTGCTAGGTGAGAGAAAAGTGTTGCAGATCAATCAGCAAGCACTATAGAGCCTTAGAATTGGTAAGGTGTTTAACAGTAGGTTGAAATTATATTTGCTGCTAATTCAAGAGTTCAACTTCGGTTTCCAGCATATTAAGGGTTCCAAAAAGGCTGTTGTGGGCTGTCTTTGTTACATACCCGATGAAGTTGAGTGTAAAACTAAAAAGCGAAATAAATTCTTAGTTGCAATGTTCTTCACTCAACTGGATGAATTTCCAGTTAGCACCTAAGGCATAAGTAATGCTATTGGCTACTGCTGGCGTCAAGGAACTACTGAAACCCTTTCCACAGGCTTCAAAGAGTTAGTTGTTAAAAGAAATTTGTAACTACAGTTTACATCAAATATTTCCTCTTTCTACATCAGGTGCGAAAAAATTATGTGTATGTTAACGAGGTCTTGAGAGTCGATGAGTGTGAAGTGAGTTGAGAATGGAGCACAACTCGAATGCAAAGGCAGGAGATCAGTGAGAAAAAATCTCGCCAACTATTGATTGACCAACATTTGACACCCATTGCAAACATAAGAGAGAAGAATACACAATAATGTCATAAGCATGAAACAGTAAAAATGCATAGGGAACTTCACAACTTTGTATATTAGCGATGCTACAATTTACTCAGCTTGATATGTAGTAATATTTGCTTACAGTGTTTAGGTTTAAAACTTCCATTACAGTTTTTTAAGTTTACCAAAAATATTTTTACAGAAATTGGAATACTAGATAACTTAATAAGCAGCGTAAACTTAGAAGTATAATTAGTATATTGTATGAGTCAAATGCACTAAAGTGATGTGTTTTAATTATTCTTACCTAACTGACTTCTTTTTTTTCTTGCCAAATAGTACTTATAAAAACAAAAATCTGATATGGTATTACATGCCTTCCGAACAAATTATGCAACTCGCTCATGCTGAAACAAGAAAGGGAAAGAATTTGAAAGTAAGACATATATTTTTGTATTATTTTATTGTATATATGTATTATTGTATTGTTGTACTGTAAAATCTTACGTGGCCTCCAACTAAATATTTTGGCCGATCAATATATCTTGGATCTATGATCACGGAATCAAGTAATTTAGTGCATGTTTTTTTATTCTCAGCACTTCTTAACCAACTAGATATTCCAGAGAAATATCACATTTGTACTAACTTTTCGTCATTAGACCTATTTAAAAACTTACTCTATAAAAACATAGTATTAATATTTTAACACTTGAGGGGAACAACATCTTGCTGCTTTGGTGACACTACAGATGTATTTGCATGAACACACCTTTGTTAATGGGTAATATATTTTCTGTATATGAGAAAAAAATGGAAGTAAAAAATTGACACTTGGCTTTTATGTCGTAAATCAAGACATCTTGGCAAGATCCTACATTTTTCACAGCAATGTAGCACAACAGAGTCATAAGATGTACTGCTTGGAAATTTTTTTCCTTGCTCTAAATTGCTGCTAGATGTTGTGGGCTCCCACCTGTGTTATAGGGTGTTTGCAATAGTAAGGCTACATCGACCTGGTTGTAATGTTTAGTTTAACCCCTTGCTTGTGCCTGCAGTACCATCTGAATTGTGTGCTCATAAGAGAGTACTGATAATATATGACTTGAATAAATTACATTATACTGCTGAAAAGTTGATGTTTAAACAGAATTCTTACATGAAATTTTGTTCCTTAAAACGATAATATAACAACACAGTGCACTTCTACTTTTTATGTCCATAAGTAAAATTTTCGATTTTTTTGCCTAGCAGTTTATTCCATTCCCATGCTGTTATCTCGGAATAGTATTAAGTTAGGGATTTGGGTTCAAATATGCTTATATCGGAAGTTTGTTGGTTATACTGGAAATACACATGTATTGGGCCATACCGAAATTATGCTTTAATTCATAAGGAATAAATAAATACATGTTGGTCGAAATAATAAAAATACTTATATTTCAAATATTTTAATTATATAATTATATTTTCAAATAATAATGATTATCATTATATATTTTTCAAGATACATAATACCTCATACAGATGTATATATGCACACATCACTGATTAACCAGACACACACACTGATTATCCCACACTCCTGTGAAAATCGATAATGATATCAGTTACACACAGAGGGACTAACTAGGGTTAGTAACTCTTGTGGTGATATACGGTTGTAATTGAACAGCTTGTTTAATATGCAATATGCAGGCAATAAGCCTGTATTTGACCATAAAAATTTACACTTGGCAGATATAGTTATATGAAAATGTGTACTATTTTATCTTCTGCACTAGCAACCAACAGCTGTCACAGTACTTCGCAAATTATGATGTAGGAGTTAGTTTCCGAGTTCCCCTAACCTAACAACACCAATTTGCTTTTTTATTTTCAAAAACAAATAATTAAATACTACCACAACACACCTGGTGTATTGTCCATAAAATGCAACATATAGGTGAATAAATTTTGCTGTCAGTTGTCACAGTGTGAAAGTGGATAAGTATTTTTATGTGGGTATCACTTTACCTTGATAGGGTAATGCGTGTGTAGTAGTAATTCTCAGAACATCAATAATTAATTACTGAAAAGACCATACATGGGTATTGCAGAATACTTTATTTTAAAAGCTAGGAGACAAGAGCAATGTTGTCGCTCCTCCTCCTCTTCCTCTAACATATTGTATAAAACAAGCAGAATTTAATATTAAACAATACTCAAATACTATTTATTCACTAGACAGTCATCCCTTTATAGTTGTCACAAACTCACCTGGTATTTTTTCCTTCGTAGTTTACAAGTAGTGTGGGGAGGGGGAGGTGCCTGACTAGTGAGAATGCACAGCCATAAGGGGGGAAGAGCTGCACTGGGAGGGAATGTAAGTCAACCAATGAAAATGGTTGGTGATTATCATTACCTTATATGGCACATACTTGATGAGAAAATACATAGGTGAAAGGTGGGAGGGAGTGGAATTTTCCAGTAAAAATGCTAAAGTAACTAGAGGTACAATTTTCCTTAAATTACTCCGCTTCTCTCACCATTTTTCTAGGCTATATAAAGGCCGAAACATTGCCAAATCTCTCACTCTATTATCAGTGCTTGCCATCTGCATTTCTGAGTACCCTTTTGCTTAGTCGCCATTTTGCATCTACTGAGTTTCGGCGAGTTTGCTCGGCTGCCTTCCAGTTTAGCTTCAACTAAACTTTTATAACTGGTTAAATTAATCTTGTTAAAGAATGAGCTCTTAATTTTTAAAAGTAAGTGATCATTTATTAGGAATGAGACCTTTATTTTATTACATAAAAAGTTTATATGCCATCAATTTTTTAAAATGAGCTATTGATAATTTTAATACTAAGTGAATGATTGGTTAAGAATGAGATATTAATATTTTTTAAAAAGTTTTTTATGTTAATTTTTTTAAATAACATTTATTTGAGTACATGTTACAATTAAAAGTTATTAACGACGGTTATTTTATTTTGTGCAGTGCTTGTCAGCCAGTATGTTAGCCCCTAGCCAAGGTTCATGCTTGGTCTGCGAGCTGACATCGGAGCAACTCAACGCCGACTGTCAGTTGTCACATGTCACAAATTCTTTGGAAGTAAGTACTAATACCTATATTAAAAGTTATGTAGATATTTTTTTACACACATTGATTCTTTGTAGGTCACCACAAACAGCAGTTGCTGATCATGCCAATTCCTGGAGTTCCTGATTTTTCAACTTGTGGTCAAGCCTGTACATCTGTAAGGAGACCACACCCTCTTCACGCTAATACTTGCAGTTAGTATTTACGATTGTGAGACTAATACTTTTCGTGTACAATTTTTTTTTGTATTATTTTTTATATTATGTGTTGAACTTTCGTCCAGGTAAAGTGACTTCTGTGATCGGACATCAGAGAGTCCTCTTCAATCAAATTGCTTGTTTCACAGAGTGCCTAGCAATGCAGCCTATAAGTGCTAGGAGAGATTGACTGCAGTCTTCCTGTTCTTCTTCTGGCGAAGATCTCTACTGCCTACATGTTAAACTGTTTGTGAAGATTTTAACTATACCTATTTGTCACCAAAAATTTACTATTGCTTTAAAAAGGGGTCAATGAAATAAATATACAATAGGGTTTTTAAAGCTTATAATCCACTGATAAAAAAATATAAAAAAAAGATTTTGCTATGCAGTGTATAAATGTTTGGGAGAAGAGTAGTTATACTCTAAAAATATTTCTGTAAAGTTTTGAAAAAAGATTTTCTTGTATTACAACTTACATCATTGAGAAGTGTACATAAAATTAGTCTAATAACTAGGCCAACTATTTCCGAATATTATATAAGAAAAAAATATATACCTTTTCAGCACATCGATTACAGCCTACATAACTTGTATTGCTAGCCCCCAATGATAAGGCTAACTTAACGTACGAATTATTTTTATAGTAAATATATAGCTGAAAGCCCAAAAAAAAGTATTAAATATGTAATTTGATTATGAAGGTTTATTTAATTTTAAGAGTTCCGTGTACCTAGTTAACAGTTGCGTGTTTTTTTTAAATTATTTAATTTGTTGAGGGTTCTCAAACTTGCAATACATTCCTTTTGTACTCAACGACACTTTACATTGTCCCTAGTATTTGCACAAAACGACTATATGCTGTTTTACGTTATTGAGTGTCCACCATTTCGCTCAAGCTCCTGGATGCAGGTCAGTATAGTGTAAATATTTCTTCAGATATATAACAAGCACGACACTTGTAGTGTTTACAAACGAATATTTTTATGAGAGAATTATTAGTACTGTTACGAGCATTTTTAAAATTACAAACAAATTCTTGTGAGATGTATTTGCATATGAATGAATATATGTTTTTTTTTATCCAGCTTGTGTTAATGAAATGTAAATATTATCGATATTATTCGTGATCATATGTTGCAGGCTTTTTTATTTAAAAGTAACTACACTTGTTGATAAATTAATTTTTCCAAGTGTTTGCCTGTAAATTATTTTATAACACCAATATTCTCAATAGTAAATATCTTGCCTATGGTATGATTAATTGAGGGAAAAAATTGATAAGATGTTTTTAGTTCACAGTTCAGTATTAAATTTTATTGGGAAGTTACACATTATTTGCTATGCAGTGTATAAATTTGTGCACTAATTATCATTTTTTTCCAGCTTGAATTAATGCGATGTCCAGAATATTAATATTATTTATGGCCATTTTTTGCAGGTTTTTTTGCTAAAATCTTCAGCATGGAGGGTGGCCGTGTCGACATGGGAACTTCGGGGGGCTTCCCACTAAGTTCGCCTTCTACTGACTCTGGGGTAAGTGCAATACCACCATCAGGGTCATTTTGTGGGTTTTGTTCTAAATATTTTCAGGCATGCAATAATGGATTGAGGCACAAGAGGACCTGTATTCACAATCCACTCAGAGAAGAAGAAGTCTGTGATGGATATGAGATGAAGATTGCGCAGAAAGTTATTATGGAACGTTACCTGAGAATCTGTAATGGAGTCGTGCATCAGAATCAGTTGGTAACTTCAAATTATGTAATGCTCCATTTGCCAACATAGCAGATGCCCGAAGGCATGAAAAAGGATGCAATTTTAACCCAGAGCCAGAGATGAAGACATATACATGCGAAAATTGTGGCAAAGTGTTCACGAGGCCAGATAAGCCGAGAGAACATGCGAAGTGCACCGGCCCAGTACCTCCCCCTTCAAAGAAGGCACGACATGACGTTTCCACCCAGCGGCAACCGGCCCAGTACCTATACCAGCAAAAGGTCCGAGAATAATTGTGGGGCCCGGACAGCTGACGGCCCACATATTTTTATTGACAGAGACTGCATTTAGAGGCAGTTTGAAGATGTATGTGGCCGAAAATACGAGCGAAGAGACTAAAGATGTATGTGCATATATTAAGGGACTGAAGCAAAATATTAGTGAACAGCCTCAGGAACAAATAAAGGCAAATTGACTATTAAAATTCAATTTGTTCCTGGAGTGTGTATTAGCATGTGTTTATTTTACTCAGCTTATTAAGTTAAGGAGCAGACATAACTTCTGATCACAATCTCGTAGTGGGAGAAATACAAGTAATGTTGAAGAAAGTGGAGAGAAGTAAAGCAAGCGGAAGATTAAACTTAGAGACACTCAAGGAGACAAGTAAGACTTCGGAGCTGGAAGACAGGTTTATGGAAAAATGCCAATTAGGCAGAGATGAAAAATGTATA
This sequence comes from Dryococelus australis, assembly GCA_029891345.1. Classification (NCBI taxonomy): domain Eukaryota; kingdom Metazoa; phylum Arthropoda; class Insecta; order Phasmatodea; family Phasmatidae; genus Dryococelus; species Dryococelus australis. Next base: position 156,973,249 of record CM056994.1, on the reverse strand, counting down.
AATGAAAAATGAATAAAAATAAGTGAAGGACTCATGACATCTGCCAAAGAAGTTCTAGGAATTAGAGAGACCAAAAATATCAGGAATGAATGGATAACCGAACACATGTTGAAAAAGATGGAAGAATGGAGAAAGTGGAAGAATATGTGAAATGAAGAAAGAGGTATACGAAACTGAATAATTAATTAAGATGAGAAACTGAACAAGCAAGAGAAATATGGATGAAAGAGAAATGTGAGGAAATAGAGAAAATGGAGAAAGAGGGAAAGTATGAAATGATGTACAGAATGGCTAGGGAGATAGCCTTTGATGGCAAAAGAAGAAAGTATAACATGGAATTAGAAAAAGTGGATGGCACAATAGCCAAAGAACCACATGAGGTGTTGACTAGATGGCAAGAATATATAGAATGTCTGTATAAGGTGGATGAAACACAAAGTGAAAGTATGATTGAAGAGGAGGCATAGGTTCTAGAGGATAGATCTAGAGGATGCTGTACCCCACAGCATCTTGGAAGCAGAAGTAGAAAAGGCACTTAAGGAGATGAAGAATCGAAAGGCATGTGGAATCGATAATTTGCCCCACAGAAGTGTTGAAGAGATTTGGAAACAGGGAAGGAGGGAGATAGTCTACCTATGTAATGAGATATATGACAAAGGGGAATGGCCGGATGACTTTCTCGCAATGGTAATTATACCAATTGAAAAAAAAGAATACCAAGAAATGTGAAGAGCATATGACTATTAGTCTAATTTCTCATACAACTAAAATATTGTTAAGAGTGTTGAATTGAAGGCTATATGGGAAGTTAGATAGATTTATTGGAGAGGAACAGTGTGGATTCAGAAGTGGAAAAGGAACCAGAGATGCTATTGACCTGTTAATAGTCATAGGGGAAAGATATATTGAGACAGGTAGAGAAATTTATGCTGTCTTTATTGACTTGGAAAAAGCTTTCAACAGAGTACAATGGAACAAGCTGATGGACATCTTGAAGAGGAAAGCAGTAAATTGGAAGGAGAGAAGACTAGTACAGTATCTATATTTATAACAGAAAGTATGAATAAAGATTGGAACTGAAATGTCGGAAGAAAGCAGCATTGGGAGGGGCATTAGACAAGGCTGTTGGCTTTATCCCTTGTTGTTCAATTTATACCTGGAGGAGATTATTGGGAAATGCTCAGATGGAAGAAGAGGAGTACGTATTGGCGGAAGAGAATAGAATGTATAATATTTGCCGATGATATGATTTTATTAGCAGAAAGGGAAAGAACTATAACTGAAATGCTAAAAAAATCTGAATGAAACTTGTGAGGAGTATGGAATGAAAATCAAAACACCAAAAACAAAGAGTATTGTATTCAGTAAAGGAAGACAACCGGCAAATATTAAGATAGGACAAGTTAATATCAGCCAAGTAAGAGCATTCAAATATCTAGGAAGTACGATAACTGAGGACTTGAAATGTCATCAGGAGATGAAGACTCGTATTGCAGCAGCAAAGGAAGCGTTCAATAGGAAGAGGAGATTGCTATGCGGAAAACTAGATAAAGCAGTGAGGAAAAGACTTGGCAAACGTTTAGTATGGAGTGTGGCACTCTATGGAATAGAGACGTGGACACAGAGACGTGAGGACGGAAAAAGGCTAGGAGTGTTTGAGATGTGAATGTGGAGGAGAATGGATAGGATAAACTGGGTGGGAAGGGTTAGTAATGAAAAAGTGCTGGAAAGAGTTGATGAAAGGAGAAAACTGTTGAAAGTCATAAGAGAAAGGAAGAAGAACTGGATGGCACACTCATTGAGATGGGAATGCTTGCTAACAGACGCTCTGGAAGGAATAGTTTGTGAAAAAAGATTGAAAAGGAAGAAGATACAAGTTGATAGATGACATCAAGGGAAGTGGAAAGTATATGAACCTGAAGAGGTTGGCAGAAGACAGGAGAGCATGGGGAGATACCATGTGAAAACCTGCCTCTGGGCAGAACACAAATGATGAAATGATGATGTAAAGTGCAGTATTTTCCTTTGACACTAATCTAGTATCAAAATGGCACGATGTCATTTGTACACACATAACACTCACACAGTAATAATGAATGTTGATGCTTCTGTATAGACTACTCAACTCATTATTGACCACTACTTAAGTGGCAAAACAATCTGTTCTTACTGCAGGCAACATACAGAAATATGTATATCAACTCGGAGAAAAGTATTTTTAGAAATATACTAAAACTTCCATTATTAGTTATTCCTAATTGTAAATTTAGGCGATTCTATGGAATAAACACACTCATACAATTTAGTAGCTCTTAAAACAACATTTCACAATAACAATAAAAAAAATAGATGAAGGAAGAAAACAGTAATAACCCTTATCACTACTATATAAAACATCCAGGTTTCCGAGGGTATCAGAGGGTTCAGAGCTGGGCCAAAACATAGCACACAATAAACACATACCTCCAAACTTGGACACTTCAACAACTAAAATGGATACAACGAAAAAAATATCAACAGCTGATGGGACCATGTTATGTACTTCCCAATTCTAGAGTATTTATGTGCCATTTGATATAGAAATTGATTCTTTGTATGCCATTAAAAGGCCTTCGGGTCCTTCTTCTTTTGTGTTTCAGGTACTTCATATCGAGATGCGATTCCTTAATCACGTAGGGAACTATTTTGAGAGTGTGGTGGAGGCAGGCTAGATGCGTATTTTAGGCAGGTTAGTCTGAATTACCTTTAATTAGGAACCCCTGATAGTAGGTGAATTGCTCGGAATTCTTGACTAGAAATTCCTCTCACTTCACAAGGAAAATAATACTCAACGGTGGCAAATGTTAACATTTTATAGTAAAACTTTGATGATGCAGTCTTCATTATGAAAATTTGGTGTGGAGCTTCAAATAAAATTCTTCGTAGGTACACACAGACGAAGCATGTAGAGGGGCAGTAGAACATTCCAGTCGCGCACTTCCTTCCTGCATTATGACAAAATCCATCCTACTAAGTAGACTATATATATAAATATATATACATATGTATATCATATGTGCCAACCAGTTTCCGACGTTCCTCAAAGCTTTGAATTAGCTTTTACCTTCATTTATTTTGTCTTGCACTTGCGCCGAACTTTCTTCTTCGCGTGAGAGGTGATTTTGTAAAGCCACTAAATTAAATCTGTATTCTAGATTATCTGTGCCTGGCAATACCAACTCATACGTGTTGCTGAAAACATCTCTCTTCTCTTCTTACAGACCTGCATAAATATGCAGTAATTTCCTCAGTAAGTGGTCACAGTGCTTGCTTATATCTACAGCCCACGACAGGACCAGCTGCCCTGGTTTCAGCTTGTGTACTCTAGATTTCTTGGTGTATCTTGTCTTCTCTTCTCTGCGGATAAGTGTAGTCGGCACCTGATAATTAATTTTATTTCTTCTCTGAAATATTTAGTTTCTTTTCAACTGCCGTATGGTATCCTTGGAGGCTCAGGCAACTTACTCGAGTCGTAGATCACAGAATATTGGTCAAAAAAATTTTCCAGTGGGTCATACTAGTGATTTCATGGAATGTGTAATTGAAGATAAACTTAACCAAAGAAATTTTATCTCTCCATACTTGCTGCGATTCGTGGCAGGAAATCCGTAATGTGTTACCTGAACTTCTCATTCTTCTCTCTACGGGATTTTACTGCATTAATGAATAGCTTTCATGATCGGGATAATTCCTCTTGCTCTCAAACCTGTTTACCATATATGCCCCGTGAACTGTGAAGCCTTATCGGATAAAACACACACAGTTTTTCCGATCACCTTCACAAACAGTTCAAACTTGCACACTATAGTTCTGGCATTGGCTTTGACAATTGCATATATTTCAGCGCACTTAGAAAACACATCCATTATGACGAATTTATGTCTCACCTGCCTTAGATCATGGCAAAGGTCCAAATAAGTCCAGTGATACCAAATCCAATTGATTTTCTAGAACTATTGATGCCATTTCCCCCATCAAATTCTCCTGGGCATGCTTACACTTCTGGGACAGCTCACATGCTTGTACCTTACTCATAACCACCTTGAGCATTTGCTTGCAAAAAACTGTCTTCTCAGTGCCTCGTATTTCTTGTAAATGCCAACATGCCCTATTAATTAATGTGTTTCCATTATCAATGTTTACTTCAATTTTACTGTTACGACAATCTTCTATCTATCTTAGAAATAAGTTTGGTGTAGAATGTGTTGAAATAAAATTCTGTCGGAACTTATGCAGAAAGAGTTTTTCGAAGGTTGTTCAGTGGGTGCCTCTTGTAGCTTCCTCAACATGTTGCTGCAGAATTTGTTATCTTTCTGCTCTTCTAAAATATTTGTAAAAACTTCTTACGAAATCTGGAACATTTCTGGTGACTTCACAGCTTGTGTTACTGAGAATGTGTACTGTTTCCTGTTGACAACCTGTGGTGTTCTGCCTGAAATACGACTTAGATAGTCAGCTGCGATGTAATCGGTTCCTTTGATAGGCTTAAAACCCAGGTAAAATTGTTGAACTAGTAAGGACCATCGGGTTAAATGGTTGCTGAACGTTTTCCTGGTCATTAGGCTTAACAGGACATGATGGTCAGATTGCAGTACATTGTGCATGCCTAATAATACATTTCTGATATGCTGTAGTACCCACACTACACCAAGCATCTCTTTTCAATCACAGTGTAATTTTCCTCAATCTTGTTCAGGGTACGTCTCGCCATTGAGACTATGTTTTCAAAGCCGTCTTAACTTATCTGCACAAGCTTAGCTCCTAATGCTAAACTTGAGGCATGAGTGTAAAAATAATACTTTGCACACTGTACTGCATGGTGAATTACATGTTCTCTCAAGAATAATTATTTTACTTCCTCAAAAGCTCAATGCCACCCAACCCCAGCTTACATCTTTTCTCAACAGCTCAAAAAGAGGTAAACAAACTTCTGCTACATTATCAGAATAGTTGCAGTAGAAACTGGCTACTCCAAGAAATGATCTTAATCACTTTATGTTCTTGGCTACTGAGAAGTCTGTTACAACAGCTAGCTTGTCGGATGCTATGCGGATTCCCTATTGTGTAAGTATATGGCCTAGGAAGGGTACTTTTTCGTGGCAGAAAAGCGACTTATTTAACTTGACAGTCTTTCCGGCTTCAGCCAGTTTACCTAGCACTGACTGCTGGTGCTCCATATGATCCTCAAAAGTAGCTGATAGTATCAAGTTGTCGTCCACATAGCAGCATGCAAAGTCGGCCCACTCTTCGTGTAGTGTAATACTCATACATCGAGTAAATTTCGTCATGGTGATGCACAGTCCGAAAGGTAGTACCTCAAAGCAAAACTGCAGGTTTCCGAACAGGAATGCTGTGAACTGTTGCTACTCCTCCATAAGCAGTAGCTGCCAGTATCCATGTCAGCTCGATAGTTGACATAAATCTGACTCCCTGGTACAGCCTTGATAACTCTTCCGCTGTTCGCGGGCTCTCTTGTGACGTGACTATAATGATGTGACTTGCGAGCATCCAAACAAAATCTGACAGATTCTTCTTTTTTCTCACACATACTATAGGATTGAAATTCGGACTTGTAGCATGCTTAAATACCCTCCAGCATAACATAAGGTTAAAATATTCCTCTGCTTCTCTTGTGTACTTCGCCGGGTTCAGGTAGAATTTGCCTTGAAATGGTTCTCCAGGCTCGACTTTAACGTAAGCTTTAAGCAGCTTGTTCCATCCAGGCTGCTTGGAGAAAATACCTTTATTAGATAGCAAGAGCTGTTCTAGTATGCATTTTTTTCTGCTGGTCAATCCCCTTAATGATATTCAAGGCTTGAAAAGTCTCTCCTGCCTTAGCAATCACTTGCATTGGTGGATACTTACTTAACTGGCATTCAGCTACCTGCAGCTGGCAGACAAACTTATCTGACCACCTCCATCTGTCTGGTGTGTTTACCATGCTTGATGCTCCATCGTTAGTTCGCACAAACCAGACACCAAAATCTAGACTGATTATGTAGAGTGTAAGGAATTCGACTCCCAAAATGGTTTGCTTAGTCAAGCATTTGATTACTAATGCAGAAATTCTTGTAGTGCTTCCCAGGCATTCCAATATCAGTAACACTTGCCCACTAACTACTGGTATCGACTTCGTAATGACTCCTATTATCTTTAGTCAATGTAGGGTAGTGGCAGGTATCTTGTATCTAGTGGCGCAAGTGTCATTCACAAGGGTTTCAGCCCCACAGCTCGCCTCGGCTCCGCTATCTAGTAGACAGGGCACTGGTAATCCGCATACAGCCAAAGGCATTTCCGGGTATAGCATTTTGTGCATTTTGACCTCATCTTCTGCTGGGTCGTCAAACAAAAATTCTCGATCGGTTTCTGCTAGAAGCACTGTTTTGATCGTAATTACTCCTGAACTTGTCGGTATTATTCCGCTTTCCTGTGGGACTTCAATCACACAATGGGACCCCTGGACATGATTAACGGTAAACATAGCTAGCGAATGGGACCCTAGTTTCCTGACTCAATCTAGTTTAATTTAAGGTCAGCATTTGTGTTTGAGTTTGATGTGTTTTGTTTTATCCAACTTATCATAGGAAGTGCGGGTACAAATGGCGGCATACGCTGATCCAATGGCGCTTCGTTAGCGAAGTAATCCCCTCGCTGCTGATCATATAACCTGCATTTCCTGGCATATGATTGACTCTGGAGGCCTGTTTTGAATGGTCACACTGTAACACATCTTACTTGTCGATCTTGACCTGCTTTTTTTTTGTATTGGGACATGCGGATTGGAGGCGCCTGGCCATATATTACGGCTCGGGGGAGGCTGTTCCTTCTTGTCAGCTGACGACGTACCCGGTGAAAAGGCGATGCAGCACTTCAGTCTACTCTTATCATTTCTCCCTCCTGGACGCTCCTGTCTTCACAGTTTTCATGGTAGCCACAGTATCTATTCCTCTCCGACCTGAATAATATTTCTGTCCTCTGAAGGAATACTGGCCATCTCTTTGGTCTGAACGCATGCTTAATGAGTATGGCTCAAAGTAATCAACCTAATATGTGTGCACTCTAGGGTTCTGATCTTGCCCATACCCTCCTCTGTAGGTGTTCGGCTGGTTGCTTGGGTACAGGGCTGGCAGACGTTCGGCAAAGGCAGACTTCTTTCTCTCACGATTTGCCTTTTGTCTCTGTAGCTTGTCTATCTGGTCAAAAACCAGAAGCCCTTCACGAAATATGACCAGGTCGATTTATCGCCTACTGGTCCAATTCATTTGATACTGGTAGGGATGCTGCAGCAGGATCATTGCCATAAATCTCTCACCACTGATAGAGGGGTTGAGGTAGCACAATTTCTCATACACCTCAGATGTGTGGGATTCCATGCTTATGCCTTTCCCTGGAACAAATCTCTCCTTGGGGAGTTGCGCCCTTAAGTTGCCTTGCTCTTTTGTGCTCCAGAAATAATCAATGCATTGCTAGCGAAAATCAATATAGGAAATGATACTACTTCTTACTACCTTCCTCCAGTAGTAAACTATGGAGGCTAACACTAGATTTAGGTATCGAACCATGGCATTATCTGGTAAGCCAAATAATCCCTCCTATTACTCAAACATCGTTAGAAAATTTATAGGGTTTTCTCAATACCTGTATTCAGATTTGAGTAACTGCTCAGCCCAAACTTTTGAATGACGATGTAGTACAGTACTAATCGGGGCATTGACTGACCGAACAGCTGACAATGTCACTGTACTCTGCTCACACAATACTGCACAGCTCCTGGATTTTGTTGTAAGTGTGATAGGACTGGAAGGCTTCACCTCCTCTCTATTATCTTAGTTCACACCAATATTAGAAAAATGGTAATTTGAACGTAACAGAGAATTGAGTGTTGGAGCCGGAGCTGGGATAGCAGCCATCTTGTTACATTACCATCCGCCATCTTGGATGTCATTGACCCCAACCATGGCATTTGACCTATGACCTTTACCTTGACCCTGGTGATCTCTGACCCCAAAAACCCATGAAATTTGCGATCAATTCTAAAAAATATATTAATTTTATTACAAATATAAAAAAAAATTTAATGATTTAAAATATGATATTAAAAATTTAATTTAAAAATCCTTTAAAAAATTTGTTATTAAAAAATTTATTAAAAGAATAGATTATAAAAATTTATTTATACAAATTTTTTTATAAAAAGTATTTTCGCCCGACTGCCATTTCCCTAACAATTCATCCTTTCTCCTCGAAAATCCCCCTTTTTCCATTAAAATTTCCCTTACAGATATTTTATTAAAAATGTACATATGCCTCCTGAGATGGAGGCATCCATCCCCACTGCAATTAGGTGGGCGTCACACTCGGACCAGAAATCTACCAACGACATGGCGAAGATGGTTTCTAGCTAATGTCCATAGCGGAAACACGAAAAAATATTCGACACCAATACGATGGCGATGGAGGATAATGTCTAGTAAGACAAAATCACTTGTTTGCCGTAGGGAGCGGCCTCAAGAAAAAAAAATCGTGCATCTTCTTACAAGTGTCACAACACGGCATGGCATCATCGTCCTTTGACAACACGAAACCCCGTTTCTCCGCCTGACGTGCCTCGCACCATACATGTGGGTGCTGTTGCCGAGGATACCTAGGCTCTATTTCGTGCCAATTACAGTCCGTGCATAGTGCGTACCCTTCAAAACACACCAAGCACTTCGTAATATTAGCCGAAATACCCTTCACAGCGCGATACAGCACAACAATGGCGCAACCAACATCCAAACTAAAGCTTATAAGCGAGTGTCCAAACCTCCCTTCCTATAATGCTCCGCATTCTCCCACCACAGCCTGCCTCCCCTTCAAGATGTGCTCGTTTGCTCTTACCAATTCAAAAAAATACCTACAAACTCGACTTTATTTCTAGATAGGCAGGATCCTTAAATAAGTGGATGTACTAGTTTGTATTTTATTTAACCGTATATATATATATATATATATATATATATATATATATATATATTGTCTACCATTAAAGTGTTAATATTTTATCGACAAAATTCTACCATTAGCTAATAGCAGCGTAATGGAGTGGGGGACGGCCACAGGCAGGTAAATGGTGTGGGAGGTGTTCCCCGCCATAACAGCCATGTCGCAACTCACGGGAGAGGATGCTGACGGAAATGAACGCTGCTAGCTACCAGGAAACACGTATTGATTCTAGGGGGTTTTAAAAAATTTTATATCGGTTTACAGTGCATGTGTTGGGCATGGCCGAGCGGATGTCGGAGAATTGCTTTGCACAAACTTTTCCTGTTTCCTGCTGGCCATCCAGAGCCTGTTGGCGATAGAAGGGACTGTTTCTGTTACCGCAAGCCAATCCTTTAGATATTATTTTATCATTTTTATTATTTACACACTTTATTTATTTAGCAATAAAACTGTATATTCAAAAGTAATACTTAAAAAAATAAATAAATAAACAATCTAGTCAGATTTGTATATTTTATTTCCATAAATTATAAACAAACTACCAATTCAGAATTTTTTTTAATTCAATCTACCAGTCAAAATATATTCGTAAAAAATTATTAACAGTCTTTGACGTTCGATCCGAAACAGTGGAACAAGAATATTCGGAACATCTTCTTCGTAGTTGAGGTCAGCCGTGGACGAACTCATGTCGGCGGCGACAGCAGCATGGGATGTCACACGTGGATATTTGTGTGATGCACTTCACAGTCCATTGCAGGTGCCCTGAATTTTTTTCTTATGCATTGTGGCGTCGAAACGACGGCACGACCTTCCACGTTTAGTGGACACAGTTTAGGTCGACACGTCGCTGGAATTATTTTTTTCCCGACTTACACACTTTTGTGCGGAGCAATTTTGCGTGGAGAAATTCTGCGTGAAAAAATTCTGTGTGGAGTAATTCTGGGGGGAGTAGCCCTAGGCAGAGCAGTCAAGAGCGTGAATTTCGGTGCTCGTAAAGTCGCTTCAGCTCAAAGTTGCTGCCAATTCTGGAACCTGGTCCACTGCTGCTGGAAGAGGCGTATCCCGCTTAATGTGATGAAGCAAGCAATTCGCAAGAGTGCAGCAAGTTATTAACTGTTGCGTAGGTTAGCCCACAGTTTCCGAATATAGCCAGTGGTTCCATCCATGACATTTTTCTTTGTAGATATGTAGCATTCCAGACTCCCAGAACAAATAGGTGATTTTAGAGTCGTCTGGGCATGACAGGACGTACAAGTTCTCTGGGTGTAAGGGTGTCATCTTGCTTCCATTGTGACTCTTACTAGACTGGTGACTAATTTATTTTAGTGTTCTATTTATATAATTTTTTTCGTCTTGTGAAATGTCATATTTCACACTACCAAATATACTTACACCTGTGTTACATATCTGCGCATACCACGCGTTTCTCGAAGCGCTCACCAAAGAACTCGGATCAGTTTCTTTCTTCATTTTTACGAGAAAAAAAAAAAGGACAGTCATAATCACTCTGTAAATCAATAATCTCCACTTACACAAATTACTCCACCTTACTTTTTGGTCCGACCACATAAATTGGTTCGAGTCACAATGTGATTGTAAGATTTCCTTGAGCACACAGCCGCTCTGGAAGCCTTGCGGATTATAGTACATTTTTACGACTGAAACGTATGTATCCACAACTTAAGTGTTTTACGTATGTAATTAACTGATGATTTTTTACCAGTCCGAAATAAAGCAATCAATCTGAACAATCCTGTCGTGGAGTATCAAGAAGTAGGCAGCGGTTTTTATGGGCACATTTTCTTTGGTGATTATCTTGATCCTGTAGTCGACCGTGCCATTCTGCATGCGCTCGTTTTGCTTCGATATATGGAATACTAGCAAAGGTGCCATGTCTCGGAAATTTTCGGGGCTCAGGAAGAGATTAACCTAGTGTCCGTAATACGAAGATTGGAATTGCGAATACATATAATATGCCAGCAGGTACTGTCCATTTTCAAAGTTTGTATTCAAATCCAAGTACGGGTAGCTTACTCTATTCAAAATTATTTTTACATTTTCGACCTTGCAGTGGTCGAACGTAGACTTTTCGGCTCTGATACTATGCTGTTTGTTCGTCTGAAGCTCCAGTACAACGTAGCGCGGTATTTTCCGTGCTGGACGACATCTCCGCGACCCAGTGATTTCACGTGGTGGCGGGCAGGACCGGGCAGGTGACCAGGCTCCAACTTTTGAATGCTAGTTCGATCACTTCTTCTTTCTCTGCATAGTTCAACAACTTAAAACGTTCGTGATCGCTCGGGGTCACATGAGGGACGAACCATTCTATAGTGTTCAAAGTAAGAGAGATGGACTGTGGGTTTTCTCCTACTCCCAACACAGCATCCAAATGCGATGTGGCTATCATTATCACTAGCACCTGCCTCGCCCCTATTAGCATTATCTTATATTGTTTGGCAAATCCCAGTAGCATGGCGAGCGGAATGCACACTTCGAACCTGCCTTCGAGCGCAAATGGGAACACTGTAGGCATCTTCGATTCCCCAGCCTGCCATCTTGGCTGCGGAGATGTGGTTGGACGTGAGCGAAAGGTAATTTTTTATCGATGAAGTTATGCCCACATCACTTGACTGGTCGATCGCAACGCCATTAATCTCGTACATTACTCACTCGAAATGGTGCGGAATTCCATTTCGTACCAATTTGGTGGTAGTCGGTGGGTCCCACCCGCCTTCGTTAGCCTGCCTCTTATGAGCACAAAGGACTGGCTGGGCATAGTGTAAATATCTTGTCTATGTATGTATGTATTCTAACCTCCCTTCCGAGAGCGAAAGATTTGGCAAGATAGGGTTTCTAAGAGTCAATTTCGATTTTATCGAGTTTATCGTCGAATTCTAGGTGCCGATCCACGTCGAGAATTTCGTCTGCCATGTCAATTTACTTTTAAACCGAAGACACGGAGAAACATTGCATTTTCAGGTATTTGTGCAATGCTTCCTCGCAGCACTGACCTCGGGTTCGATGTACTGCGGGCAATTATACATTTTTGTCTTCCTGGCTAAATTGAGTCCCATAATTTCAGGTGTAATTTTAGCGTAAATTCTTAAGTTTTGGAAATTTATCAGTTCCTCGATTTAGTCCACGGTCGAAACGGCTACTTCGTGGATGCACATTGCAATGATTGAATCCCAAATGAGTGTTCTCGGAGATTCTACTATTTTATATCCAGTACCTATAGTGGGAGCAAACTCGTAAATAATATTGCTCGGTTTCCCATTCACGTAACTGCAACTTTCCATGTTACAGTCGATGCGTATGACGTTGACTGGAAAGATCTTTAAGGCGCGCTACGACTTGTGTTTCATTCCCGCTTCGTACACTCTGGCTTCGAACCCCAGCATTGGCCCTATAGTAACCGGTTCCGTAAAATCTACATATGCGGTGCGAAATATTTCAGCCTTCACGGTGTTAAGATTCCTATGCAGTTCGAATGCAATGTCGTGCGGTAGCGATTTCTTTAAGAAGTATTCAATATCCTTCAGCTTGTATGCCCCGGTGGGAATGCTGATTTCTTTCGCATCTCCTGCCATGAAGTTGTAAGTATGAAAGTCCACTAGCCCCACACGCCATTCACTCACCAGCTCCAAGGGAGGGTAAAAGGTAGCCCTCAGCTCGGACGATTTACCAATCAGAATGATTGACACCGACATACTGACGAGATCGATATGACTGACACAGCCATATTTATACCTCGCTAATTATATCGATTTTTTCTCCCCAGTTTATCACTGGAAATCCCGGTCGCTCAAAATTCGCAGATACGAGTGTCTACAGTTCCACGTCGCTGTGAAACTGCTTTAGTTAACAGGTCACGCATTCATGTATGAGGGGATTGGCGTAGTCTAGTAAAGCAAATACGTATATTTCAAGACACTACATTTTATTGAAACCATATGTTATACAAATAAGCAACAGTTATGTCATTATGTTATTGTGTTGACTCTATGCAAAAGACTCCGTATAACTCAGATTATCTAAAAGTCGAATCCAATAGCAATTACAAAGATTGTTCTAATAAAGCTCTTAGTTACTGCCTCACTCACCTTCGCCTCACGATACTTTATGACGCCCTAACGGGAAGGATATTGACCCACTATTGATGAGTGTAATTCGCTCAGGCTCGTCTCGGCAGCTGCACTCTCTCGGTGTCGAACCCTGGACCGCCGGACTGGCAGACCGCTCACGACGGGGACGATGCAAGCAGCCCTCTGGCGTCGGCACCAATATGGCCACGAGCCTTCAACGCTCGCCCATTTTATACCTCACCGCCCGGCCTTGTTTAGGATACCATTCCCCCGGCTGTTGTCACAACTAACGTTGCCATGGCTAACTTCCTTCTTGCAACGTAACATGGCCTGGCAACCCTTTGGTCCAGTGATGCTCAAAGCACTACCCCCTCTCTTCGATGCTTGTGCATCCGGCGCGACCTGGGGCAACGCAGTAGGGGAGGTATCTCTTAAGGCGGGGCGTGGACATGGCCGTATGCCGCTCCACCGGAGCTGCCGAAACTAAGCCTTTTTTCCATGTGGATACACTCGGTATCCACATGGTTCGCGTTACATATAGTGGCTTTATAATATTAATATTTGTGCGCCTAAAGGTGCACACTTATTACTGGTGTTTATGTTTGACAAAGAGAATTCATTTTATCTTATCTTTACAGGGAGTTTAAAATGTGGAGATTCCATTTTGTCTTCAATACTAAGAAGAAAATAATGATTGTTGTAATAAGGCATCTGGTGTGATATTAAGATATAGTACAAGATATTTAAATGTTGTATTTACATTATTTATCATGCTAAATTGACCATAGGGGGGCAAGTTACAAGTGAACCTGCTCCATCTTCGCTGTGTGCATGGTTCACCCTTCCCTTTCCGCTCCTCCAGAGCGGGACAGTGCCTGTAGGGGAAGGTACGACCGTGCAGTCACCACCCCTCAAACCAAGGCGATGGAATGTCAGCCCGACTTACACGAACGCAGTACAATACTTAATGGACGACTTAATGTAATGGAGACCTCACCAACCCATGTTGAAATTATTCAACTACATACATATATTCACACAAATAAATAAAGTTTATAGAGCAGCATGGTAATTTGAAAACCTCAGTGTGAAAACATGATTCTAAACCAATATTCTGTCCGAATTAAATTTAACTTTTTTTGTAAGTTAGTACAGGGTTTAAAATTAGGATCTATTAACGGCCTTGTCAAAATATCATTCTCTAAATTATAATAAAAGACCGATGATTTGCATCTGTTCGATGCAAAAATTCACAAAAATTACATATGCATATCTTTTAGCAGATGGACGCTACTTTAATAATTCAATAGTTATAATAAGTTATTTACCTATTCTGAGTCCGAAGTGAATCTCTCATTTTCCATGTCATCGAGGAATCTTCGTCACAATAATCTTCAAGTTTGACAATAATTCTATCTATTTCAGCACCTAACAACCTATCATTATTTCAGTATTCTTTCTGAATGTTTTTCACATGTCGGCAACATTCTTTCCATTGTTCTACAGAGTACATACTAAACAGCTGATCACATAATTTTTCTTGCCTTCGAGTTAGGAAGATATTTCTTCGCTAACTTTTCCTTTTATATATCGCCACAATAACTCAATCTGGTTGAGATCGGGATGGTAGGGAGGCAGTCTGATTTCTTCGTGACCGTTCATTTTTATGATTTCGTCAATTTTGAAGGTTTTGAAAAAGGACACCTCTTTAGCCAGTAACATCAGGTTATCTTTTGTTAGGTTAGAGGAGAAAGACACGTTGTTCACTTTTAACCATTCTTGCAATATTAGGCTTCTCAATCAAAATATTCCCCCTTGACTGGCACTTCTTCCAACAAAATTCCAATCTCTTTAACAATTTTCTCAAAAACTCTTTACTGCAGTCCAAAATCCCGTCACGAATTAAGGAGTTTATTTGCAGTAATTAAGTAAATAGTTATAATTAATATTTTCACAGAGTAGGAAATGTTTTAGTTATTTAGAACGGTTTTAAACAGTAATTAAAAGTTGCCATAACCAATATTATTCGTCGTTATTGTATGTTAAATCGATACATAATAGTTTCAACCTCACGGATGCGTAATCAAGCTGGAGGCGTCCTTTTCAGTATCTTCATCAACTCGTTTCAATTAGTAGCCACAAGGAGCGCCCTACGCTCTGAAACTGCCATGTGATTGGCCAGGTACAAAACCTGGTATGGAACCTGCCACGAAAATAGGACATGTCCAATTATCATACCTGGTACAAAATGTGGCCATACAAGGCGGGAAATGCAATGACGGGTCCCATGCTAGCTGGTATAACGACCGCTATGGTGGACCTTGCACAAGCTTTTACGGAATCTGTTATCGTGTAAAATTGCCTTAAGAGCCGTCCAAATTTCGTAACTTAATTTCGGGAGGTTGCGAATAGTTTATTCAATTCGCTATTCAAAAAAATTGTGCTAAAACGTATGGAAAATATCGGCCATGTCTACTCTTTCCGCGAGCAGAAAATATTGGCGTGAGCTCAACTTTTCTGCGCGATCGAGAACTGCTTCTGATTGCTTGTTCTATTTTTCCGCTCTGTCTGTTCTGCGTGATCGGCGTACATGTGAACTAGGCATAACAGGTTCTATAAATTTACACTAAAGGGACAACGCACCACATTCGTGCGCAGTTAGTGTAATACCTAATAATTTGCATTAGAACTATTTATTACTAGGCATTACCAACACACGCGTTTTGCAACTGGTTCTTATTCTTATCAAATGTAGAATAAATAGTATCGTTTATAAATAAAATATTACTAAAAGTTCAGTTTAACAACTTTGTTTTTATGTTACCAGAAGTACGAAACGCTCGGTATACATGGTATATGTAGGAAATTACTAAACACATCATATATGGAGTGATGTTTGCAAGGGTTAGATTCAAAAAGTGTCACGGCAAAAAAATCTCCACACCATTTCGCCTCTGTGTACTTACCTATTCAGTGATTTTGCCTACAGGTCACTTAATCTAAACAATTTGTCCACATTTTAAACCCTCTCAGCAAGCATAATGACGTAAACCAATTTTATGTTGTCTCAGACGTTAACTTGTTGAAAGCTATAAAATATAGACATTGTGTTCATTAGTCACGTTGCAATTTTTCTATCAACGATTGGCGAAATGATAAAAATTAGTTTAGATGGAGTTTTAAGCACGACCTTAAGAGTGGGATGGGCCCTCTTGGGAACTCCGCGTCCAAAGTCAAGAAGCGAGGGAGCGATACGGGCGACAGTTACTCGCACGCCTAGCGCCTCATCGCTCCTACGCACAAGGCGTGCAGTGTTTCCGTCGTGACGCTGTACTGTGCAAATTAGACCTGTAACAGTGGGTTTTATTACACCCAATGAAAGACCACAGATTAAACTATGTCTGTATCTTCGTAATTTTCTCTTGACGCTTAAGGAAACCGCGTTAGAAAGCTTTAAAAATGCGATATTCGACCATTTTCACACATTTTTCTCTCCAATAATAAACATAATATGACAATAGAAAAAAATAGGGGCATATATCTTTTTTTTTCTGGCAAAAAGTCGTATTTGCAGAACATTTATTTACCGAGATACGCGTATTCGCGCAAGCTATTTCACATAAAATATGGTGGTCCATTCCCACTTTTTAAATTTGGAACAGTTTTCATGACAGTGTAAAATTCGTGTACTTTTCTCCGTACTGCACCACACGTAAAGTCGTTAATTTCAATACTTTTTTGCGTTCGTTTTTTTCCCCGTTGGTGTTGAAAACTTCAGACCAGTTCTACTTTTCACTTTCCCCTTGGCCAAAATTTCTTTACTGTTGATTGAAATACACCCGTCGCAGCACTTGTCGCTTCAGAAACATTGTATTTTAAGCCGTACAACAACTTATTTTCTTTTAGATGTGTCGCAACGTTGTAAACAATTTCACGTGCCTGTCCTCGTAACGGCCGTCCCGGAATAAGGTGAGACTTCATTCCCGAGGTCGATGGGGTAGGCACATTTTGATCGTGTTTCGCGAGTCCCGACATTACGCGCGGATGCAAACCTCACACACCCGAGTGGCGCTCGTAACTTATCCCCTCCACTTCTCCTAGCGCCGACCGCGTCACAGCTGCGTGCGCCACACCAACAGCTGGGGTCTACACATGGTCCCGTGTATCTTGCCGCCCTATAATACTTATGTACAGGCAAATATGTATTAGTAAGTCGTGGATTATGTACATTCACTGACGACAGTTCGACCGACATATGCGACTGTTTGTACTTATTAGTGTGTTATATATATATATATATATATATATATATATAATTTTGCATTTTATTCCGCTGTTTAATGAACAAATTATGAGAAGCAGTCGACACTGGTATTACAACTTCATAGTAGTGTATTATTCTAAGATTTTTTGTATCTCTGCTTTAGATTCCAGTATCTGTAGCACTAATTTTAATATTATGAAAGTCACAATTTATTCTCTACAGTGCACTGGAATATTGGTATTTCAATTTCGTAATGTACTGGTTTCTACAAACCTACCATACTAGTAGGGATGACGTACACTATACACATGATGCAACTTATTTCCTAATCAACTGGTGATTTTCTGATAAAACCTTGCAAGTTTATGCAACAGAAGTTGCGGATATTATTTGTAATTACTACTTGGATAATTTATATCTTGGCAGTAAGAGATTGAGTAGATCCTTGTATATTTAATTACATATAGGTCATTGCTTCCTGTTGGCCTTGTATAGGGAGGGAATGTGTTCGGCACCTGCTATTAACCCCTGAAAAATTATTTGTCCCAGCACCAATCACTGAGATAGAGGATTTGGCGGTATTATGGTGCACCGATTTAGTCCAACAGTCCACAATAGCCCTAATGTGGTGTGCTAATGTTTACCTTGGCTGCAAAATTTGGAGTTATTGTCTGCCTTTGTTAAGGCTGTTTACTTATTTGGTAAGCCACGCCACAGCTGTACTTAGCTTTCACTATGTTACATACTTTATGGGGGAGAACAAATTTTACAACAATTGGAACATTTTTGTACACTTTTTTACTCTAAAAGGTAATGATTTACATAGCATTCTTTATTCTCTATATTACAATTGACATTTTTTACTGAATTCAGTGAATTAAAACATATTTGTAGCCATTTTACCAGAATATTTTAATACAGTTGAGATGTGACGGAAAGTGATAGGGCTCCCTATCTGTAATTCAGGTAATTAACTATGGCGTTCTCTCCGCACAGGTTGTGTCCATCAAACGGTGCACTCTAGCGCTTACAATGCGAATTGAATTTGCACGCTGAATCGCGTGACTGCAATCTGCCGGTGTAGGCGTAGATCGTAGTGTCCCACATTTCGTGTCGTGCATACATTTTATATTGTTCCCGCTGAGAGTGAGCTAAGTGTCCTGGTGTGCATGGCAATCATGTTTGATTTGCAGCATGTCGAATCTATGTGCCAATACTTACATTCGTAAGAGCTTACCTACGCGTGCATCGTACCATATGCTACCGTTTTGCATTTTTGTAGCACGCTACGTAAGTGACTGCTGAGCGGGAACTGTAATTTGAATTTAACGTGTACTTGATCCTTAGCAGGTCTGATGTGTATAATTGCTGCCTACCTGATTTGCGTCTTAATGCGCCGTAATACGTTTCTAATCTCCAAACGTCAGTGTCTTGCGTGTCTGTAAAAAAGACTGCCGGCCATCCTTGGAATATTGCTACTGTCCAAAAGTTGACTAAAGGTAAGTTTTAGTTCTGCTTCCACCTAAGCCATGTGAGCAACTTTGTTAAGTATAATTACGATTATTACTATCTTATAGTAAAGGACCGTGAGTGCAAGAGTAAGAAATAATATTGTTGATGTGCTGATGTAATTGAAGTGTTCCTGAGGCAAGACTGAGATTACGCGTGGTTGTACTTGCACGGGAGCGAATTTGAGAAGATCATAAGTCAGTGAGGATAGTTCTCCATGTTGGATTTATACTATTGTTGAATGTGTGAAAGGAAATGCCTTCGTTTACTCGCAATTGTTTTACACCAAAGTTGTCGTGATGCATACCGTGAACTGGTACCACTATATGTGAGGTTGGTAGTTCCGGGCTGCGTGCGTCGCAAATGCGAGTTGCCTGTACTATCGTCATTTTACCCGTTGTCATCGAGCACCCACACGACAAGTTGGATTTCACTGCTACCAACTGATATGGGCTGAATTTCTTTGCTTAGCGAAACATTAACGCAACGCAATTTCATGGTTCCAGGTAGATTTGTAATAATATATTGGTGTGGCTGGATAGAATTTACAATCAATGGTTTGCCTGGTATACATGTAAATCTAGTGTTAATATAGCTTCTCAATGCTATCAAACTTAATAGCCGCATTCACGCAACTAACTTGGGGGCTATCTGGAATTTGTTTTGCAATGAAATAAACTTCGTTGTGTGTTGTTGGTACTTAGCGTGTATCCTGTGTGTGTTTATCTATAGCAATTATTTAGTTTATTGTAGAAATGTGACATGTTTCATTTTGAAATAAATACGGTACATTGGTTGTTTTAAAAACTGCCAATCATAGTTTACATTTTGTATCGGTGCTTGGATTTTCAATAATGTATGAGTATCTGACAACGTATATTCTGTAATTGGGGTTGTGTAGTATTTAATATTATCCTTTGTTAGCAGGCCTAGCTTTAATTTAAGACTCTTAAGGGTGGTTTGAAGTTTTTCTAAATATGCCACGTAAGTTTGACGTGACACTGCCTGTAAGGGCAGTGATTCCTCTGGTAATGTTGAATATAAGTACTAATTATTTTATGTTAATAATATTTTTCATTAACCGTGATACTATAATAATTAGCTTTTGGCTTTGGACCATAGCATTTTCAACCTCATGTTGTTGCTTTGAGACCTTTTAAGACATGGAGATTATTTTATTAGCAATTGAATTAATTTTATTTTCTATTTGAAATTTTAATTTCTGAAATGCCATGGATAGAAATGTGGAGATTTTTGTTTAGAAAAATTACGTTACTTTGAAGCTCGTTAAGCTGTGTAGCCAACATTTTGTCATTGCTGAGGAGGAATTTAAGGTGTTTGGTAATGAGGACATCGCAGCACCAGCTGGTGACATCCCCAAGTTAGGTTATACCTCTCTTTTGTCTGGGAGACAAGGACATTTCATTTACAAATTCATCAACTAGACTTGTTGTAGTTTGGCTGAAGTACTTGTAGAGTGACTTGGAATTGGTGCATACAGTGCTGTTGTGATTGGAGCAAACACTGTGTAGCCTCGTCTGAAGGTTGCTGAGTGGCCGTGGCTGCTGAAGTGGCAAGCGATACAGCAGTGGCACTGTCTCCTCATAGGGGAGTTTCAGATACAGCGCCTCGTAGTAGACCCCGGCATGGGTTCTGTAGATCTGTTGTCCTGTGGCAATTATGTACATTTGCAGTACTAGGGACTCCATGCTGCTGGCAGTAGTTAACATTGTAGAACTTTTTTAATTCCTTACATTAGCGAGCTTGATATTTCGTGTATTAACAATTTCGATTTGGTTTTCGCCCCGTTTGCGAATTTCGACAGAAATTTGTTCGTCTATTTAAATGGGACATTGTCTTTAGTTAGTTCAATAAGGAGTTCTACCTTGTGGGCGTAGGTATACATGCGTAGGTACTATGTAAGGCCTAGAAACAAATGCAGTTGTTAAAATTTTTGGACGAGATCATGTTTTCAATTATTTAAATTTTTTCCGGGTCTGTCATAATTCCCATGGGTGTTATGTAATGACCGAAGATTTTTATTTAATTTTGTACAAAAGGAAATAATTTTCGTAATCTCTCCGTTACCTTTTGTATGTTTTCCTGATATTCTTGGAAGTAGTTCTCAATTATGAAAATGTTGTCGAAGTATTTTACTGCAGTTTTCCACCGCAATGGGACTGCGCATGATGGCAACAATATTTTGAAAATAGTTCTGGGAGTTTGCGAGCCCCGTTGGCATGAGAGCGTACTCGAAAAGCCCGACCCCGTCGACAGAAAAGGAGAGTTTCTCGCGATCCTCTTTACTGACTGGTATCGCGTACAATCCGCTGAACATATCAATGGAGCGATGTGTTTGGAATTTTGTAAGGTTATAATAATGTCTTCGGTGCGTGGTATCGGATACTGGACTTTTTTGAGATTTTGGCTGAGCAATGTGAAGTCTGTCAGAAATCTGATCCCACCTTGATGTTTTTTTATTACAAGACTTGGCGCATTCACCATTTGTTGTATTTAGCTTAGAACTTCCTCCATTAGTTTTGGGTTAATTTTATAAGGTTTTGTGTGTATAGGCTTATCTGTTCCCAGCTCTTATAAAATTCGTAACTTTTGTTTCAGTTAATTCTGTGATAGAGTTCACGAACCTAGCTTGATATGCGGATAAAAATTTTTGTAGGGCTTCCTTTTCTTGGTGGGATAATTTGTTGTTGATTGTGCCAGTTTAACATTAGGGATTCCCGTTTCAATGCTTTCGATTTTGTTAGTACAGGATTCCATGGTATGGCTTATATACTGCTCTATGGTGGTGGTGTTTAAAGGAATTCTATTTTTTTTTATAATAGGCATGTATGAACATAATGTTTTTGTTGAGGAACGGTATGATGTCATATTTCTTTATGAAGTCCGCTCTGACTATGATATCGAGTTTTAAATTAATGATCAGGAGAAAGTCTTGTTTGAGTATGTGTCCTAGAATGCTCATATCTATGGTTGTTTTAAATTAATGATCAGGAGAAAGTCTTGTTTGAGTGTGTGCCCTAGAATGCTCATGTCTATGGTTGTTTTAAATTGAAGGGGTTCTATTTCGTGAGTCTCTCCTACTAGTGAAAATATTTCAGGAACCGGCACGTGTTGTTGATTTGTGATGAGTGTCGTGGCCATTCATGACTTGGGGCATTCTGTATCTATAAGTGCGTTGTATTCTCTAATGTGGATGCGGACAAGGACACGCATTGTTGATGTTTGTATAAACTGTTGGCAACACTTGTCCTTGCATGCTGTGGTTCTATGTTTGTATCCGGACTGTTTGCAGAACTCGTCGTGGCTGAGGTTGCGTGCTGGCTTTTCATCATCGCCACACTGTTCCACATTGATGTTTACTCTCTGGCTGTTTGGCTGCTTGTATTGTTTCCTGTGCGCTGTAACTTGACGCGGACTTAGCCAATCACAAATCTGTTTTTACACCTGAGGAAACTTTTACCAATGTCCGTGCAGAATTCAGTTGTTTGGTTTGGGAACAATGGACATTAGGCGGTGCGGTATTCTGTATACAAACAGAGCGCACATATTATCGCCATCTGGCTGCGTGGTCCTATGGAGGCCGTGCGGTCTTTGCACTCGGAACAGTTTTGCTGACTTTTGCATTCCTGAAATCATGTCACGTGCCTCTGTCACGTCCGTTTCCTTGTTGTGTGTGTTTTTCTGGTAGTCCTTGAGTACTGATCTGGCTTTGTCGTCTGGGTTACCTGACCTGTTTTTCTGTGTCCGAAATTCGATACTAGGCATGTGCTGTTTTGTGTAATGTTTTGTTGTTTCAGCCTTGATAAGCTGTTTTAGTTAAATTGGACGGTAGTCAAAGTTTTCACTTTTCGAGTTAAATTTTGCAATTTCTGCATATGATCGGTGTGGTACCCTTTTGCTAAACAAAACTGTGAATGCATCAATTTACCTGTGTGCCTATTGTTGGTGCTTGTTTGCTGGGGTGGTGAATAATTCCTCCTCGTATAGTAGTTTTTTTTTGGTTATAAGTCACGTTCCGCCAGCTTTGGAACTGGTCGTTATGTATGTTTTTTTATGTGGAGTTTTGGGGCCGAATTTGTGTGTTGCAGGTTGCGTTTACCTTACTTTGAAAGTTGTTTCAGGTGTTTGGTTTATAATAGCCCAGTGTTTGGGTACTGTAGTTGGTTACCATTTTCCAGGAGTTGCCTACATATCCCTTGATAATAATGACGTGTTGCTGGTTACGTCTTTGGTCATTCAAATGTTGCTTGTGTCCATTTTGTGCGTAAATTGGTGTTCTCCTATAGTTGTGTGTGTTTAGCACAGGGTGTTTTTTTGGTGTTGTTGGTTTGTCTTTTGTGTTTGAATTGTAAGACTGGCAATTTCTTCTTTTAGTATGCTTATTTCTTTTATTAATTTGTCCGTGTCTGGGTTGTGTTGGTTTGTGGTGAGTACTTAGTTGTGCCGGTAAAGACCTAGCTATACCCTTTTCAGATTTGTAAGCGTTTCTTCGCTGTGTCGTTTTGTAATGCTATTATTTTGTCTGCGATTGAGGGTAAGGGAGATTTCAAAACTATGGAAATTAATTCTACATCGCTAATTTGGGAGCTATATTTCCGCTTATAATAGATTAGGTCCTTTTTATGTTTTGTGCACTTTCTCCGATTTTTTTTTTCCTGTAAAGTATTTACTTAAGTTTCTCCTCTACCGCTGGGGATAATGTATTTTTCAAGTTTCCCACAATTGTGTTCCATGTGACTTATCCCCCTTGATTTTGTACGAAATTCTCTACGTCGTGTTTGGCCAACCCATGTAAGTATAATTTCAGTATTCGACATTTTTCTGTCTCGTCCCAGTTATCCATGTTGGCTGCTATATTATACTGGTCGAGGAATTCATGCATATTCTCTCCATTTCCCTTTGTGAATTTTGGTATTGCTATGTGTAGTTGGATAATGTTAATTATTGGGGGTGGGTTTTCTATGTTTGCATTGTTTGTGTTTTGTTCTTCTGTACAAAGTGGTGTAGCTAAGGGTGATAGAGTGTTTGCATAAATGTGATCAGTGTTAATTTCAATCTGTAATTCGTGTGAGGTATCTTGGTCCGTGTTCGCTAATATGTTCGTACACTGGTGTGTCCTTGAGAGGTGGTGTATATGTAGTATTTAACTCCTCAAACAAGTCATGGTTTGTTCTACTAATTTTTCTGCAGATGTGATTAATTTTTAAAATTTGCTGTTGTGTTTAGCTGTCTACATTCCAATTTCTTTTACGTGTCCATCATGTCTATTGTTGCCTGTTTGAGTAGGTTTTGGCCACTTGTACTAACAATGATGAACTGATGTCGGTCATTAAGTGTGTTGTTCTGTGGGGAAGTTTGTAGGCATAGACTTATGAACTAATGTGCACACTCTCTATAAAGCATTTAAAAAGTGTTCTCCACTTGACACACACACTTTAATGTGGAGAGTTGCATTTGCAAAAGTTATACGCATCTGAAGAGCGGTTCCATTATAATACATGCATTAACTTTTTACAAGCAAGATGCTCACACACACATGCTATTTTCACCATACGATAGGCATCTCTGTCCGGTCGCATTTTGCATGCATGGGAAGGATGCTCGCACGCTTGCTCAGTGACCGCAATATGCTGACTCTGAATTGTAGAGTGCAACAGTTCCCTTTCTTTTGAATTGACTGTTGGCACGTCAATGTTAGTTTGTTTATGGTTATTATTATAGTATCAATTGGACGTTGTATTGCAATTTCTACTGTGAATTTCAATTTTTAATTTTATGAATTAATAAAAATTTTCCTTTATCTTTCCAGATTAACTTCGAAAAGGTTGGAAGTGTCAGGCACCTCCACCAGTTGCTGAGACCCTGCTTTAGCTAACAGGTCACACATTCATTTATGAGGGAATTGGTGTAGTCTTGAAAAGTAATTACATTTATTTCAAAAAAATTAAGTTTTACTGAAACCACCAGTGATACATATAATAAACAGTTAAGTCATTATGTTATTATGTTGACTCTATGCAAAAGACTCAGTTTAACTCAGATTATCTGGAAGTCAAATCCAATAGCAATTACATAGATTGTTCTAATAAAGCTCTTAGTTACTGCCTCACTCACCTTCGCCTCACGATACTTTATGACGCCCTAACGGGAAGGATATTGACCCACTATTGATGAGTGTAATTCGCTTAGGCTCGTCTCAGCAGCTGCACTCTCTCGGTGTCGAACCCTGGACCGCTGGACTGGCAGCCCCCTCACGACGGGGAAGACGCAGGTGGCCCTCTGGCATCGGCAGGAACAAATATGACCATAGGCCTCCAGCACTCGTGCTCTTTATACCTCACTGCACGGCCTTGTTTAGGATACCATTTCCCTGGCTGTTGTCACAACTAACATTGCCATGGCCGACTTCCGTCTCGCAGCGTACACAGCCTGGCAACCCTTGGTTCGGTGGCGCTCACAGCAATGTGGTGGGCATCTGCTCCATTTCGTAGTTGTAAGTCAGTTTACAAATTTCAGATACTCGCACAGTTCGGGCGGAGGGTGCAAATTCCGAAAACTGTCATTGTATATTGAATGTTTGCCATTATTTACATAAGCTACCCAGTGCATGCCAGGGCCGACTGTCGTATCCAGATTTATTACAGCACATTCGTGTGTCTTGGGTTTAGCGGGAAAAGCATATTTCCTAAACACTCCTTTAAAATTAGGTATTATCAATTTGTGTACACAGTTCCTAATCCATGTTCATCAGTGGGCATCTAGGCAGCATCACTTTGATTTCCTTCTTCGATTTTTTCTATTTCCTTTACTCCTTTCCTCCTATCCTTTAAGGCACCTGATCCTCCACTTCCTCCGATATGGGTGGCGAATATAGATCCTTTGCCATTTCTTTTTTTTTTTTACCCATAGAGATAGCTTCCAATGTTCTGTTATTGTGGCTGGTTTCCCGTACCTGTTTTCGATCGTTGGAAGCCTGCTTCACGGCACTAACGATATTCGTGACTACCTGGAACATGGAATTGATGATCCCGCGACCGGATTTCACTGTCTTTACCTCACGGGGAATCGAATTAAACAGACTTAAAAACGATACATATTCTTCTTTTATACTTTTATCTTTTCAGTATCAGTCTATATTCTGATCAGTACGGATATAATGAGGCATCAGCTGTGTCGCTTCTGTGATAAAAGTATTTACAGTTTTGCGGAATTTACGATGACATGAAATAATGATCTGCGGAATCGAAAGTTCGAGTGTGTCTTTTGAATGCATTTTCTCTCATGGACAGTTTTTTCGGAGTGATGCTTTAATGAGACATGCTAAAACTTGTAGCATTGGTTATCTCCAACTATAATCGGCTCCCCCTCCGCACTCAGCACGAAGAGTTCTGCAATCGGCTTGGCACTCAGCACCACACTTAGCTCCACATGCTCCACATGCACTACCTGTTCTGCAAGCTCCACATGCCCTACATGCTCCATCTGCTCTGCAAGCTCTACATGCTCCACCTGCTCCACATGCTCCACCTGTGCTGCAAGATCCACATGCTACACATGCTCCAAATCTTCCGCATGCTGCACATGTTCGACCTACTCCACCTGCTCTGCAAGCTCCACCTGCTCCCTGCTCCACAAGGTTGTAGTGGTAACATACGTGTTATCAAGCACGATGTTACTCTACCCATACGCGTTCATGCCGACGACGAAAATATTTCTCACGAATCACATCACGGTGCCCTGTTGCCTACTAGCGTGCGAGACCTGATTTACGGACTGTTGGGTTGCGGTAAGACGTGCATCCTACTGAGCCTGCTGGAGGAACCGAATGGCCTTCGGTTCGAGAACGTGTACATTTATTCGAAATCGTTCCAGCAACCGAAATACCGACGACTGGCACAAGTACTGCAACCTGGGGAACGTATGAAATATTTCCCCTTCAGAGATAATGAAGCTGTCGTACCACCGAGCGGAGCTCTTCCAAATTCGATATTTTTCTTCGATGACGTTGCCTGCGTAAAGCAAACTTGCTTCCAGGAGTATTTTAGCGTGGGATGGAACGCGTACCTGGTCTGTGTGTGCCTCGGCCAGTCTTATTCGCGTGTACCCAAACAACTACTTCGCGATAATGCTAATGTTTTGGTGCTGTATCGCATGGACGACACTAATTTACACCATTTTTACGACGATCACGTCAATACGGACATGGCATTTGCAGAATTCAAATATATGTGTATCTTGTACTGGAAAGAAAAATATCGATTGTTGACTATAGTAAAGGCTGTCTCTTATATAATGGGAGGCACAGGCGTGGGATCAATCAGTTTATCCTAAGAGTGCAACAATGCGTTATGGAAGCATTTCCAAATTTGGCGACATCGATCAGCACGATGACGTCGGATGTAGCCAAAATCACCTAGCCCCTACACATAGAGAAAACTTGTCTCTTATCGGTCGAAAATTGCTGTGTGAAGAACAAAGAGGTTGAAGATTTGGTAGTTGTCGACCAGCACGTAGGAGGTTCGGAGGCACGGATAATAGACTTGATCAATGTATCGAACGCATAGATACGAGAAGAATTGAAAAAGCTACAAAAATTTTTACTGCCCCAACCTGGCTACGAAAACCGATGTCGCGAGGCATAGCCAGAAAATATTGAATACATGTGTCAGGCACCTCGCTAAAGCAGTTTCGGAAAAAAATGTGAATGATTGACTCCAAACAAAGGCGATTTACATACACAAAACACACACACACATATACACATACAGAAAAATTCTTTTAAACTCAGTGAACGATGGATAACCGAGCTGAACTAGTGAGCGAGATTCAGAGAGCGATCGAGGCAGTACGGGCCAAATACTTAATCGCGAAAACCAACAGAATGTCCGTCGAGACTCGAAGGGAGGAGGCTATCAAACCTATTACCCTCCTGGCTAGACGTAATTATAAATAAACTGAGTGACGCTGCTCATGTTGATTACAAACGCGAAATCAAGGTGGAAGAACCAACCCCCATGCATAAACGGAAAAGAAGTCCGGAACTCAAGGAATCGGAATGTGCCATCACTAGAGACGAAGTTTATTTGTCCCTGATCGATTTGCTGCCTGCACGGGAAATGAAACGAATACGGGAGTGTGAACCTGAGTTGGGCACTCTTCTATCTCATTACAGCGCTTCCTACTCTGACCGTACTGCCGACAAGTCTTATGGTTTGCAGAAAAACGGTGGAAAATGGTTTCTCGGAAACAGGGATGTACTGCAGATCGGTAAGCGCAAGGTGAAAGTCACGCAGGTTTTGGGCGAACTTTTGTTTCGTAGGCATCCCGGACACTACTCCGATTCGGATTTGCGCAAGTACCTCCACCTGCTACAGTCCAGTCGCGCTCATTACGCCGAGAATAACCCTGCAACGTAGCAATTTAAGGACGTAATGCACAAAAAATATCCCATTATAGCAGGACTGTTTCCCAAGGTATGTAAAATTAACGGATCGGGATTTACTCTGGAACTGGAGAGCATAGAAAAAATCGACTATCAGTACTGGAACGATCCGAACGAGTTGGTAGATAGTCTGAGACATTTGGTCACTTCACAATCTGCAGGAAACCGCTCGCGCGCCAACGAAATTATTTCCATCATCGAATAACTCTCAGAGGCAGGCTACATTTTGAGATGAGTAAGTATGCAGTTGCCGACGAGCTGCACAAATACGCTAGAATAAATTACCCATTCGGAAAATACGTTATGAAAGGTCCGGGCGATACTTTCCAATCCTACCTGATCAAAATGCAAGAATTTACTCTTGCATTTTGAACATGATCGATACTTATAGCAAATTAGCCTGGGTCAGACCGATCAAATCGAAGAATACACGCAACGTAGCAAAAGCTGTGGCAAGCGTATTACGCGAAGGGCATGTTCCAAAATATCTCCACACTAACGACGGTAAAAAAATACTTTAACGCTATTTTCCATTCATTTATGAAGAAACATAACATCAATCACTATTCCACATTCTCTGTTCTCATGGCTAGCATCGTCGTGCATTTTCACAGGACTCTATATGCTAAACTGTGATGACATTTCATGGCGAATGGAAACTGCAAAATGTTGATACTGTTCCCGAAACTCGTAGGCGAGTATAATTCTACCATTTATTCTACCACTCACATGAAGCCCGAAAATGTGAAGAGCAACTCCCTGCTGGGAACATCGTATGCTATTCCGAAGAGGAGGGACCCACGAAAACCTAAGATCAATATTAGTGACTTGGTGTGAATTTCGAAAAAAGGTGGAATTTTCCACAAAGGCTTCTATCAGAACTGGTCTGCAGATCTATACAAGGTGGTGCGTATACGACATGCATACCCACGGATGTTTTACCTCGAGGACCTACGTGGCGAACACATCATTGA